>CM066999.1:9237500-11637500 GCA_033977485.1 Hydrangea macrophylla | reverse complement strand
TTGTGATGATATCTTATATATCATCATTGACTATAAAATGGTGTCATCATGAGTTTTGAATTAAGTACAACCACTATTACACCTACGTACAGTGAATTTCAAAAAAAAAAACTGTGGGATAATTTTCTTTGTGTATTTTATATTCGGGCAGTACAGAATTCTTGTGGGATTATTCGGTATAGTTCATTTCTATTCAGTTAGTGCATAAAACTAAATAGAAATATCAAAGTGTGTTGGGCTGTTGTATCCTGGGGGTTGACCACCATCCTGTGCATCGGTGAGAAGATCGAGGAGGCGCGAAATCAACCTTAAAGAGAGCGACCTGGTCCGCGCCTCGGCCCGTTACTGAATTGGACTTCCACTATCAAAGTTTTTTGGCACAGTTTATCAACAAGTTCAGACATGAGAAATTTAGTACAAAAAAGTTTGATAAATTTCTCAAAAAAAGTTTGAGAAATTTCTCAAATTTTTTTTGAGAAATTTATCAAACTTCTGTGATAGAGGTGATGGAGATGCAGTGATGTTCCCCAATCTGGATGTTTGTAGCTTGGTTGTAAAGAAATTACTCAGGTGAGGTCGGGTGGAGGTCGTCGGAGGCCAGATGCATTTGTGGTGGTGATCGCAGGAGGTCAGAAGGGGTAGTGGTTGTGGTCATTGGAGAGACCAAACAAAGTTGTGTTCGTGATCGCCGAAGGTCAAGCGAGGTCGGCGGAGGTTAGACGAGGTCGCCAGAGGCCAGGCGAGGTCATGGTGGTGGTCGCCGGAGGTCAGGCGAGGTCATGGCAGCGGTTGCCGGAGGTGATGGTGGTGTTGCATATGTTTTTGTCACTGTTGTGCAAAATTTTAGTGGTATTTGTGTCAAAGTAGGAAGGTGTAGACGTAATACTACAACTTTTTGCTAACTGAACTAAAACCATAATTTTTCTCTTAATTTGATTTAATTGCTAATTGCCCCATATCTGGCAATCTCTGAAGTCCAGCCCCACTTTAAACAAATATTGAAAGTACAAGATGGATACAAGTTTAGGTGTGAAGGGATATGCTACTAAAAATAGTCTTCCATAGAAGTGAGAACATAATATGGAGAGAATGGGGCCTCATGAACTCAATTCAAACCTAACTTGTAACTAAAAATTCTTATGATAAATTCTATCATAGACTTGGAAAAATACTATATCTTAACCTAAAATCATGAATAAAAGATTTCAGTCACATCGAATAAACAAACTTTGAAAGAAAAAAAAAATGAAAGACAGAGAGAGAGAAAAGATTCGATGGTTGAGATTTCCCTCTCAAGAAGATTTTTTTATTTACTTTTTTAAATGAATAATTCCAAAAAACATTGCATCAACATATACTAATTAAAGCTGAAATAACATACACCCATGTGCATGATACACAAATTGCTAAAATACAATCTCATCTCCATCAAACGCATGCTTAAATTTAATCCGGTCATTCGATTGGTGCCACGTTGCGCCTAACATTCAAATGTGGCCATTAGATAATATATATATATATATATATATATATGAAAATAGAGTTTTTGGATTTATATAAATGCAACGACCAATAACCACCATTAACGGCAGGATCAGTGGGAAATTTTTTATTTGATGAGAGAGACAGAAAGTTCAAATGGAAGATCATTAGGGACCCGGTCTACCGACAGATTAAGTTCATTTCAAAGTTCATTTCAAGTTTTGATATTGCTTGATTCATCAATGCTGACTTTTGTGGATTTCAGGCGACTGCTCTAATTTCTAAATTTTGAATTATAAGTGATTAACTCATCAATCTTCATAGCTTGTTGTATAATTTTTAAGACATTTGAAAATCAGTTTTGGAAGGAATGCATATTAGTACTACTTTTTCAAGGCAGGCAAAATTTAATAAAATAACCTTTTTTTTTTTTTTTTAAGATAGTTAAATGGGCCTTGGCCACAACTCCATATAAATGTCCTAAATAAACCAATAGTTCAGTCCTTTTTTTTTAATACCATAGGTTTTCGTAGTTTTTCAATCTTTAAATTAAATATCATAACTCTCAAACTATAAGTCGATTTTCGATAAATTTTATATATCCGTGATCTACAAAACAAAATCTGCACAACCAAATCCATATTGGCTATATAAAAAAAAAAAAAAAAAAAAAAAAAAAAAAAAACTTGTTGTTACGAAGAAAAAAAAACGTTATTTTGCAGCTCCAACACAGATACTGAAACAATATTTTTTTTTGGTCAAATCAACACTTCCATTGCGTAGATCTCGAATAAAAAGCTCAAATCCCAAAAAAAAAAAAAAATCCAAAACAGTCACAGGATCGCAAATATATGGCCATTTTAGCAAATGTCACTAACAAATGTTACTGTCATTATAATGCTACCAGGTAATGGTAATGACAGTGACATTTGTTCAAATCAACCAAAAAACGCAAAATTATGGCCAATTTTTATATGTTATTGTCTTTACAATACTGTCCAAGTAAAGACAGTAACATATCTTCAAATTCCACAAAAAAAATATTTGAAGCTAGTATCATGTTACTGTAATTTGCGAAAGTGACGGCATACAGTGACATGAATTTTTTGTTTTAAATTAATTTTTCTGTTTGATAGATTTTCTCTTGTACATTACAGATACATAAATTTTATTCACATTGGAGTTGTGGTTTGAAAGTGATAGTATTTTAAAGTTTGAAAAATAAAAAATTGTTCTTCTTGCATTAAAAAAAAACGGCTTGGACTAATTGCATAACACTGTCCATTTCAAGGACTGCTAATTAATTCTTCCTAATTAAATTAAGGGTTAAAAACAAATACACTCTTTGTACTTAGACTGTTATCACTTTGCTCCTGGTATTTTAAATCGTGACACAAATACCTCTTTTTTTTTTTTTGACAAAAGTGAAACAGTTAGCAATTCATTTAAAATTAACAGAATAGAAGCTTGCTTAGTGGAGTATATTTCAGTTTGACCCCCTATGATGAGCACATTTTTTTTTCTATTTGTCCCCTTGTAGTTTCAAACATGTCACTAACACTCCTTGTGGACCGTTTGACAGCTTCTATTTCTTATACAAATAAAATCACAAAAAATGCGATTGGTATAAGTTGTCCAAGGTTATTGGGCTATTGAAATTGTAGGTGGTGTTTTGCTAAATATTTTATTTTTGCTTTTGGAGTTTTATAAGTATTAATAAAACTGTAAAAGTTGTTGCCAAACATGGCCTATGCTCGTTGAATTTAACCGATTCACTAATGGTTTCACTTTAGTCCAAAGTACAGTGAATATTAGTGACATGATTTGAAGTATAGAGAATAAAGTGAAAATAGGCTAAGTACATAGGGTGTATTTTAATTAACCCTTAAATTAATGAACGGTTTGAATTAAGCACTAATTGTTTTCTTTCATTTGCCTTTTCAGGGTAACTAAGAATGTACTTCGAGTAGCATATTCTAGGAAAGATATTAACTAGAAATACTATGCTTTTTAAATTTGAACTCTAAATGTGGATCTTTTTCATGTGTTGTGTGACTATTTATTTTGATTAAAGAATGTTGAAGTGGTCTCCACATTATTAAAGGTGATCCCACTACCATATATGTTGGGAACCAATTTATTTGGAATACAAAATTTAGGAAGCATAACATTACTCTGACTTTTATGGTTTTCTTCCGTTTGTTTGTTCTGGAGTGTATGATTGGTCCACATGTGCTTTACATTAGTGGTGTAAAAAAATCGAATGGACTAATCGAACCGATCAATTCGATTGGTTTTTTAAAAACAAACCAAAAATTTACACTAAATCGAAACGAATTGAAACCGATCAATTTGACTAAAATTGCGAACTGAACCATTTTCTCATAGATAATACTTGCACATGTGAACCGATCATGCACCAGATCAGAGAATCATCCAGAAATTTCAGACCAAGAGAATCATCCAACCATAAGGAAAAGAAAGATGATACAAAAGATGATACAAGATCAGATACAAACAAACAAAATTTGTAATATATATATATATATGTATATATAAAACCAAAGAGAGAAAGAAATAAAGAAAAAAAAAAAGTCCAATTTCCCAATACATGCACCCGTTTACAGTTTACACAAGTCACCATCACATATGTAGTTACAACATCAACATAGAGTTTTTGTGAAGGAATCAGTATGATCCGAACCTTCAAGCATAATTTGAAACAAAAGAGGAGCTCCAATGATAGTATTCATTTAGATTATCCAAAATACCATTTTAAATCCTTAAATAGTGTTTTTGGTAATTTAAATGGATTTTTTTATAAGCCACTCCAACCATAATATCAAAAATGAGTATCCATTTTAATATGTAGTATATTTTAATACACCCCAACTATTGATCTACTCCAACTATTATTTTAATGACAAAATCAAGGGCTAGGATGTAGACAAAAATTTTGGATCCCCTCACTTTCTCTCTCCAAAGGTCGTAAGTTTGGATCCCAAAATCATGAGTTTTCAATATGGATCCCTTTTTTGATCCGTTATTATAGTGCAATTTTTAGAATAAAAAGATCCATTTTAGCATCTTTTGAATTTGGATACCCATTTAAATTCCCCTTGGAATTGCTCTAAAGGCATTGAACTTGATGAATAATACTTAGCACCAAGGTTTAGTTCCTTGAAATTTGATTAAACTATAGAATACATGGGTTATTGAATATGAGTAATGCTATACTTCCCAAATTTTTATACCAAAAGTATTTTCCAAATAATGAAACAATGGGTCCAGGTAAATAATTTCCAATTATAATTCAATTAGTCTCACTGTATTAGACTTGGGCCACTGCTACAACATTTAAAAAATAATTTTGAAATAGAAATTTGGGAACATAGCATTACTCATTGAATATTCATTATTAGAGTCTAATGTTATATAGTTTTCTATTAAAACTTGCCAAATTCTATATCTGCTCTCTCTCTCTCTCTCTCTCTCTCTCTCTCTCATCTGGTCACAAAGTCTCTACTATGCATCCCTTGATTACTTCTGGCCTCAAGCTATCTTAGCCAGTAAGCCCTCGTTTGGCAATAACTTTGGGTGCTTAAAAGTGATTAAAAAATAAAAAATTAGCTTGGCAAACTAGTTTTTACATTTCAATTGCAGAAAAAAAATTAAGGTCAATTGCAAAAGTTTGTGATGGACCAAAAACAACTTTTGGGTAGAATCGCAAAAGTAGTTACCGTGTTGTCAAACAACTTGTTACATGTACAATGCATGTACTAGTTTGGTTTATAAACATAACTACACTCAGCTCAAATTAAGCCATGTGATTACATATGATGTTTAATGTTTAATTCTGGGTCCCACAGTATTTGGCCAATGAAATGCTTGGGTGAACATTAGTGAACCATTTTTTGGATGAACAAAAATGCTCTCAATTAGTAATGGCATTAATGTAATTACAAAAACAAACAAAATAGTGAACGTGAACTGATAGCAACAAAGCACATGCTTTACATCTATAAATAGCAATTATTTCCCACAATCTAATCACAATACTGAGTATCCAAACATCAATTATAAATTGGTTTAGTTTTTTGTAAATCACTTGGTGGGTAGTAAAAGATAAGACTATGGCTAATTCACGTAGCCTATCTTTGTCACATTTCTTTATTTTATGTTCACTAGTTTACTTTTTCTTCTCCAACTCTATGCTTTGCTTCTGCTTCAGTCCCAAAAACTTGAACTTGTCAACAATGGCAACCCAATATTGGTCTTTGGCCGATGGGACGTGGTATGGCGAGGCAAATGGAGCTGGAAGCGATGGTAATGAGAGAGAGAGAGAAGACTACTTTGCAATCTAGTTGATATATGGATTATATATATATAATCTCTATGAATAATGTTATATATATATATATATATACGGTGAGGCTCTTAAGTGAACAATGTAAGTTGATTGAACATACGAGTCAATTACTTGTTTTGTAGCCTAAAAGAACCCGCGGGCAGCCCTGTTGACCTGCACTTGACCTGCACGCCTCGTTGACCTGCGGATATTTTTAGGCTAAAAAACAACTTCATGGGTATGTTCACTCAATCATGTTCACTTAAGAGCCTCATCGTATATATATATATATATATATGTATAGTTACCAAATTTGGTATATTCGAAGTGCTATGAGTGGTACCACAGAACATATGATATCACTCCCATAACATTTGATACATCCCAAATTTGAAAACTATCGCATTACCATGTCTAATTAAATGGGTGATGTTATATATTTCCCAAATTGGGATATTCCAAATGCGTGGAGTGATTTGTGTTACTAACACATTATATATGTAGGTAGCTAGTACAAATTTGGCATCAAATTTGTGAAACATAATATAACTCAATCTATATACGTATATCAATATCGTATATATCTAACAATATGTGTTGTTGTAGGAGGATCTTGTGGGTACGGAACTAAAGTATCACAACCACCTTTCTCTTCCATGATAACTGCAGTTAGTCCATCTCTCTACAATTCTGGCAAAGAATGTGGAGCTTGTTACCAGGTAGAACCCTATTTCCCAACCTTGCAACTTATTAAATCATGCATGCACCCTCTAGAGCTAGCTAGCTAGCATGCGCATTCTATCACCTAATTAATTAATTAACAAGAGTGATCAAGTACTTGGGAGAAATTTTTAGTTAGGTTAAGGGTGTCGCGGATCATCCTATTTGGTACTCTAAGATTAATGAGAGTGACTTATTTGGATAGTGGAACCCACTCTCAAGAGGGTTTCTGATATTTTTGAAATTCGAGTGAGAGTCCTGGCCCACGATCAAAAGATAGAGAGTTTATTGACTTTATTCTGTGATCGGTGATCCAGTCCGACCAATGGACGGAGCCTCTGTATCAAAAAGTTAGTCATGCCCAAACATTTCTCACTCCTTGAGTTAGAGGTTATATACCAAATCAAATCACAAACTCCATTAATGCCCTATTTCGAATGCATAAAATATGATCAATTCAGCTTCACTCTAATTTTCTATCATATTTTATGAAAATCGATGTCACATTAGTTTGACGATAACAACAATGCTAGCGTCACTCTCATCTACACCGTGAGGTAGACCAATGAGAAGAGAGATAGAGATTGTGGGGTCTACTGTTAGTCTCTTCTCATTAATCCACTTCAGGTTGTGGATGCTTTTTAGATATGGATGAGTGTGGCCCAAACATTATTCTCAACAATAATCAACAGTGCTTTTTGATGTGACATACACTTATCTCTAATTTTCTGTCATATTTTATGAAAATTGATGTCACATTAGTTTGACAATAATTAACAGTGTTTTTTGATCGGACATTCACTTATACGCCATAATAAGCTATTTACCAAACACTTGTATGTCATGAACCATAGAACTGGTTCTAAGTCTTCTCTCAAGATATTGTTTATCATACCAATTAACACCATATTGGTTGATGAGATAAATATAGTTTGGTGTATGGAAGTACGAAATTTAATTTTATAATTTTGACATATACATAAGTGTCCATGCATGGCTAGGTGAAATGTACATCACACCCATCATGTTCAGGCAGGGGGGTGAGGGTGGTCATCACAGATTCATGCCCTGGATGCCAATCTGATCATTTTGATCTTAGTGGAACTTCATTTGGGGCCATGGCAATCACTGGCCAAGAAGATAGACTTCGTGCAGCTGGAGTTCTTCAACTTCAATATGAAAGGTAACTAAAATTAGGCCTATTCTTCAGGGGTGGATCTACAAAATCATTCCGGGGTGGGGAGCTTGATAGAGGCTAGTGTACGGAAGGCTCAGGTGCAGTGCTGCAATATTTTTTTTGGACCTATTTATACATATTTTGTGTAAATGATACAAGCTAATGCTATAAAAATCATCACAAAAATATAAGAGGAAGAGGCTTTTATATAATTAGCACAAAATTATAAGAGAGATGTGGCTTAATATGGAAAATTTATAATGAAAGGCGGTCTTTTATAATTTTCAAGGGGCTTTAACTGTTTAAAATAAATTATTTAGTCAATTCTACAATTTCTCAAAAATCTGGGGTGGCTTGAGCCCCCCTCCCCAAAACGTAGATCCGCCCCTAAACGTCTAAGATGATATTAATACATGCATATGTATGTATTATGAATTTCATACATGGGGTAAATCTGATGCATGATTCTCTTACGGCCCCACTACTGTGAGGTCTAGAGAAGGTTAGATGTACTCAGTCTTACCCTTATATGTGTAGAGACTATTTTCATTCCTTGAACTCATGACCTCCATGTTACAACTTGATAGGCTTTGTCTCAAATTCTTATTAGGTTTGAATTTCCTTCCTTTCAGTATTTTTTTTCCGTGAATAGGCCAGTTACGTTGGTCCTTATGCGATAAGGAATTAGGTTGAAAAATCTATTAAAGGGTTTTATTTGAGAAATTTTGTGTGCCTCATTTTTTGTAAGAGGCGGCGAGGGGTCTTTCGCACACGAAGAGTACGCTTCGATGTGAGAAAAATTTGTGAGTAACTATGCAATGTTTTTCTAGGGTTGCATGTGATTATTCAGGGAAGACCATAGCGTTCACGGTGGATTTGGGATCTAACCCTAACTATATGGCCGTCGTGGTTGAGTTTGAAGAAGGCGATGGTGATCTCGCTAAAGTTGAATTAAAGGAGGAATCAAGCGGCCCAGATGGATGGCGAGCAATGCGACAATCATGGGGTGCTGTGTGGAAGCTGGATGCTGGATCAACACTAAAACCTCCATTTTCAATTCGATTGACATCACAACTCTCCGGAAAGATCCTGGTGGCAAGAGATGTGATTCCAGTTGGGTGGAAGCCTGGTGTTACTTACCGCTCTTTTGTCAATTACCTATGAAGTTCATATATATCCTCAACCAAAGTTAGTACTACTTCAAAATGATATAATTTGTATACATATGCATGCATTTAAATATGGGTATGTATGTATTAATTATGTATAAATAAAAGCGCATCCAATTAAATTAGTGCATTTGTTACTAAGAATGTGGTAGATGTACGAACTCTACTTCTACATGTGGAGAGGGGCTGATTCCACATTTTCATTGTTGTTAGCCTCTTAGAATTAGTATAATTGATGAGGACTTGTACTATTAATTAATGATTATATATGGGTGCTTATTTAAGAAATTAAATGCAACTTGTAAGATTTCTAACAACCATCCTTTTGACATTGAGGGATTGTTTTGAATTGAATGGTTATATCGATCTCAACTTTTTCCATGTTCCTATTGTAGCTGCATCACGTCCACAGACCTACAAGCAATTTACACGTATATGTGTGTGTACTGTGTGTGTGATATTTGCATCATCACCGCTTCTATTAATGTCGCCCATTATTCAATTTCTTGTTTCCTTCTGTTTGAGTTTAATTTCAAGTAGTACTTCCTTTTTCCTTTTAATTTCATGTAAGGCCTATGTTTACTTTGCAGATTTAGAGAACAAACAAGACGTATTTCTTTATTATTTTACCTAGTATCTTCCTCTATGTTTTAAATAACATTAGAAAATTAGAAAAATACAAAACAATAGTAACTCTAGTAAAGGGAAACGAAAGTGACTCACATATTTTTTTGATTTAACTTTGATTCTACTTTCTTTTTCTTCCTATTTTTTTCATAATTTTTCTTTGCTTTCCCTCACTAAATTTCTAAATCAAACAGAGGTTAAAGGACTGTTTGGAAGGCAAAGAACTAGGGTGTAGTGGTTTATTAAGGTACCGGTTGATCCGGTTCTATAAATTCAATTGTTTGGTAGTGTATATCTCTTACACATGAGTCCTTACACATGAGTCCTTGTCCAGTCTAACATCTCTCATAAAACTGGTTGTTTGTTAAACCAACATAAGCTTGGTTCTGCATATATAGGTTGGTATAGCTTAAGTGACAAAGAGCTTGGCATTTATAAGTCCCCTCCAATGCATAGATTCAGTGTTCGAACCTCATTCCTCTCCTCATATAAAAAAAAAAATTAAAAAAAAAAAAAACATAAGCTTGATTCTCATAAAACCCAAATAAGAAGTGAGACTTGGAATTAACAAGATCCTATCTTATGCGTTCCCGAGTAGACCCTAAACAGCAACTCGAATCCACCTCCATTTCTCCAAATTTGGAGCCAATTTGGAGAAATCCCACTCCAACCATACTCCATAATTGGAGAACTGGAGTTGCCATAATGAGTCTCAACGTTTGGGGACTTTCAAAATATTTGGAGAAAATCCCTCCATATCACTATTTATCCCCTAAAATTTCACTTATGTCCCAAATCAACACTATGCATCTACTATTCATTCTCTAAAATTTCATTTATGACCCAAATCTTATATATTAATATCTTCTTCATAATTTTAATTTCTTATTAATCGTGTATACAATTTTGTTAATTATATCCACAACAATAAAAAAAATTTGTATACAATATTTAGTTTTAAAATAAGGGTAAATTACACTGACACCCCCTGAGATTTAGCTCTTTTGCACAAACCTCCCCTGAGGTTTTTGACATTACATTGACCTCCTCTATCAGATTTGTTGGCTTAACATCATTAACGGATTGAGTTAAATGACTATTTTACCCTTAATTGACATGTCAATGACCCCCTTAAAGTTAAGCATTTTTTTCACAAACCACCCCTCTTAGGATTTTACCAAAGGTTCCATTTTAAAACTGAATTTCTTTTTTTCTTTTTCTTTTTTAAATTAATGAGTTGATAATTTCAAACTTTGGTCCTTATTTTTTTTTTTAACTTACCCAAATAATTTTTTTATCTATTAATTAATTTAACATACGAACATATGCTTTTTTCCACTTACTCAAACCTAACATGGAAATAACTTCAACGAAGTTTGTTCATTTTATTACCTCAACTATCTTCTAATAGATATATATAAAAAAAATCATTTTACATGTAAAGCTAGTAAATAAAAAAAGAAAAACCACCCTCTTGGAATTTTACTAAACATTCCATTTTCAAACTGTGTTCTTCATTTTTTTTTTATAAAGAACTTCAACTAAGTGTTTGATAACCATTTTATTTTTCTGTTTTAATTTTTCCGTTTTGTGTGTTTGAAGTTTTTCTGTTCATTTAAAAAAAAAAATAGAAAATCGTTTGGTAACTTTTTTTTTTCGTTTCTGCAAAACGAAAATGAAAACAGGGGAAGTAGGAGAAAATATTTTATGGAGAGAGAGAGAGAGCCACTTCCAATTCAATGAGTCCCCAAAAATTTAGCCTCTTTTCAAGCAATAATTTTGCTTTTGAACCTTAACACTTCGTTTGGATTGAGAGAACTGGAGAGAAGAGAAGTGAAGAGAATTAGAGAAAAGAAAGTTGAGTTTTCTCCATCATGTTTGGATTGACAAAAGAGGAGAGAAGAGAAACACAACTTTTTCTCGTTCGGTTAATTTTCATAAGAGAAAATAAAAGAAAGTACTTATAATCAATTATTTTTTTTATCCTCTATTAGGGATATATGTTAGATGAAATAATAACATGTTGGGGTGTATTGGTCTTTTATATATTATTTAATTAAGTTTCTCTTCTTTTCTCTTCATAATCTCTCCGATTTAGAGAGAAACAAAAAGTGAGCTCTTTTCTCTCCACTTTCTCCCCACTTTCTCTCCATTACTTTTTTTTCTTCTCTAGCTCCCCACTTAAATTACCAAACGAGATAACTGGAGAGAAAGTGGTACTCTTTCTCTTCTCTTCTCTTCATTTCTCTCAATCCACACCCACACGAAGTGTAATACAAAAACACACACAAATATATAGATACTCATCAATTCTACGTGTATATATATATATGTGTGTGTGTGTGTGTGTATGTGTGTATGTGTGTATATGAACCTTAATGAAACACACGCTTATCAATTATAAATGTATGTATGTATATAAACCCTTAAACACCCACACACACACATATGGATAATGCTAGACCCACACCCATCCATCCACACACCAATTAGGAGAGGAGAGAGATTGTAAAGTGGTGTGGACTACAATGAATTCCACAATCTCTCTCCTCTCCCCATTGGTCCACATCAAGATGTGGATGAATGGGTGTGAGATTTGGGTGTGGGTCTAGCATTACCCCACACATATATACACGCTCATCAATTATGTATATGTATGTATGTACATAGATATTTATCCAATGATAAACAAGAAAGATGAGCTGAGAGTTCAAGAAATTGAAATTTCTCATTTGGGTAAGGAACAATCTCTGGGTTACCACTTCCAATTCTAAAGATGAAGTGTTTTGGATGTGGAAGAGGACGAGGAAGAAGACAAAGAAGATGAGGAAATCAAGAGAAATATTGCAGAGAGCCAGATGAACTTATAGTTCATCCACGAATGATATTGGTTCAGTCAAAGAGAGAAGAAGAGAGAGAGGTTTTCAAAGTCTTTAGGAAATTAAGCATATAAAAACTTTTAGTAAAGCGCTAAACCACAGAGGGTGTCAGTGTAATTTACCCTTAAAATAAAATAAAAAATGAGCAGATAATGTGTTGAAAATATTTAACAATGTATGAACTATGAAGTTGTGAAGTAAAATTTAACACTTTTTGAATAAAAGAGCAGTGATTTGAAGAAATGAATAGTAAAATAGAGGAGGGATGGTTAGAGTTAAGTTTTGAAAAAGGTGGGACCGATCTGTCCAAAGATGGAGGAGAAGCCAAAATGTCAACAAAAATGAAGGCCATGGTTGGAGTTGCTCTAAGTGTTAAATATGAAGTAGTTTGACCATTGATTTCACTTGAACACATGCCCGATTTTCTTTTATTGCAGGTTAAACCTGGACACACTGCCCTAGTCCACGCAGCAGCTGTAGGAGTTGGTTATCTTCTGTGCCAGTGGGCAAATGCTCTCGGTGCCACCGTCTCAACAAAAGAGAAGGCGGCCCAAGCCAAAGATGATGGGTGCCACATGACATAATGTACACGGAAGAGGATTTCGTTGCACGTGTCGAGAAGATAACATCGGGCAAAGGGGTTGAAGTTGTCTACGATGCTGTCGGTAAAGACACATTTATTAATACATTACTATTCTATCCTATACAATGCGATATTCATCAAAATTTGCTAATATGCAACATTTGAAATTTAAGCAGAACACTAGGCAGTAATTAACCTTCAGCTAATTGTTACTCTAATGATGATTTTGAGTACACTCTATTATGGGCCTCGTATGGCAACAGATTTTGGAGCCCAAAGTATTATGGGACTTCAAAAGCTATGATCAAACTGTTGTTGGCAAACTAAGCTTTGGTTGATCAATTCCATAAAATTTCAATTGGCCAGAAGCTATTTTGGGTGGGTCTGGCCAATCACTCTGTTTTATACGGGAGTAAATTTGCTCACGGAGCTTGCTCACGGCCTGTTCACGGTTGTGACAAGTGTTTATTTTTTTTTTACAAAGCTGGGGAGGGGAGATGTTAGGGTGTAGTGCTCACACACCTACACACATACAGATCATGAAATATTAAAAAAAAAATTAATATTATCTGTCTATAAATAGATAATTATGTATTAGACAGAAATTTTATCTGTCTATAAACAAATCAATTATCTGTAGATAATTTATCTATTAGACAGATAATACTATCTGTCAGATAATTTATCTGCTTGTAGAATTTATTTGTAAATAATTGATCTGTTAGAAAGATAATACTAACTGTCTAAATACAAATAAATTATTTGTTAGATAACATTTTTGTCTAATACATAATTATCTATTTATAGACAGATAATATTAATTTTTTTTTCAATATTTCATGATCTGTATGTGTGTGGGTGTGTGAGCATTACATCCTAACATCTCCCCTTAACTCTCTCTGGACACTTGTAAGAGCCGTGAGCAGGCCGTGAGCAAGCTCCGTGAGCAAATTTGCTCCCGTTTTATACGGTCGAGCCTCAAAAGCTTTTGCCAAAAAGGCCATTTGTTCCTTATTGCACTTTTTTGTGTTAATCAAAAGGCATTCATATCGAACAAATTTTCCCAACTTAGCCAAGAGTGGTGGACCGGTGGTTTTATAAAAAGGCATTTCATATCCAACAAATTTTCTCAATTTAGCCGAGAATGGCATAAGATTAAGACCTAAATGGAAATTGCCCAGAATCAGCTTTGTGCCTGTTGGGTTCAGTTTGTAAAAATTCCATTTTAACTTTGTATTCGATATATTTAGGCTTTGTTTGATTTGTGGACATAGATATGGAAAAGGAAGGGAAAACAAGAACGAATATTGGTTTTCTAGCATTTTCCTTCATACTTAAACATTAGTAATAAAAGTTTTTGAAATGTAATAAAATTAACCTTGGGGGAAGTGAATTACATAATTCAGCTCTTTATTATATTTTCATCTTATTTTCTTTTCCTACAAACGAAGAAAAGTGTTTTCCTTAATGTTTTCTTTTTTCTTTTCCCTCACTGTATCTGTGAACCGAACAAATCCTTAATCGGAGCTTCTTGTGTTCAGGGATCATTAGCATGCTTAAAATTACGTGGATCCATGGTGAGTTTTGAGCAGTCACCTGGTATGCTGGATCCACTTTCTTTGTCAGCGACAATTCCCGTGAAATCATTGTTCTTAACAAGGGCATCCCTCCAGAACTACACAACAACACGAGACGAGCTTCTAGAAGCTACAGGAGAGGTATTTGCTAAGAGTAATACTTGGGGCACAACCAAAACCACAACCTTTTGCTCACAACCTCTATTTTGTGTCTATCTCTTTCCTAGTGGGTACTGTGGGGTCATTGGCACTGTGGAACCCATCAAGAGAGAGATAGACACAAAATGAAGGTTGTGCAAAAATGGTTGTGGTTTTGATTTTGCCCCAAGTATTACCCATTTGGTAATATTGCATATGGGGTGTTACGAGGCCGCGTGAATCACACGTACCCTTTGTCTCAAGCTTCACAAGCTCATTCCGATTTTGAAGATACAAAACCTCGGTAGTGGATCAACACTAAAACCTTCGTTTTTCAATTCGATTAACGTCCAACTAAAAGCCTGGTGTTACTAGTGGTGGATCTAGGAATAATGGTTAGGGGGCTGTGCACAAGGGGCGTAGAATGAACGGGGTTTCGGGAGTAGTGCCCTTGAAGCGAAATTTTGTTGGTCTATTTGTAATGTCCTTGAGTGCAAATTATTACATGGGTAATACTTGGGGTACACCCAAAACACAACTTTTGGAACACAATCCAAGAGATGTGTCTATCTCTCTCCTGTGTCACTGTGGGGTCCAGTGACATCACAGGAGAGATATAGACACATCTTTTGGGTTGTGTCCCAAATATTGTGTATTTGGGTGTGATCGGCGACGAATAGTTGTCGTTTATAGTTCTAAAAATACGCTTTGTTAGCCCATTTCATGTAGTTATTAGTTATTTTTTAATAAGTATTCTAAATTTTGTAGGATTTGGAGCTTTAACTTGAAAATGCACAAAAATCCAATGATTAGTGGCTTTGGAAGTCATTCTGGGCTCAAACGGTGATTCCTGTGAAAGCTGAATGCAGTAGCAGTCTCGGAAAATTACATTTTTGACAAATAATACTTTGGATTTGAGAAATTTCTCCAGAGATATAAAATGTAGATCTTCGAGTTACGGACGCGTGGCTTCAAACGGCGAGTCAATCCAAGTTCCGAGCAAAAAGTTATCGCAATTCTACGAAAGTCGCGCAGTGCAGCGAAAAGGACCTCGCGCGAGCGACCTGTGCAAAAATCAAAAACACGTATTTTGTTAAATTAAAGTGCCTTGCGAAGGTGGTTTGTGCATATGACGTCCAGATTACAAAATATAGCTGTTTTAGTGCGATTTGGCTTAGGAAAGCTTCCTAAATCACTCCAAACTCTATATAAATCCTATTCTAAATCAAATTGAGTGTTATATATCATTACACAACATTATACACAGCCATATACACATATAATTTCAGCCATTGAAGAGAGGAAAGGAAGGAGAAGAAGAAGAAGACCAAGGATTCCCATGGCCTCCTCCATCAACCTCTTGCTATTCATCAATTCTATGGCCAACTAAACCTAGATCTAGGGTTTCAATGAAACCCTAGCCAAGTAATAGGGTTTTATTTATGTTTTTATTTTAGTTTTATTATGTATGGATGATGATTACATGTTTAGAGGATTTTTTTTATAATAAAATCGAACTTCTATTGATTAAATCGTTACTTTCAAAGTTTATTCTTGTATTAGATCTATTTTGACTGTGATGTGCTCAATGATCTATATTTGCTGTGCTTGTATGGATTATTTACATGTAATGGTGCTTTATTGAATTGTGCTATCAAGTATCCGAATAGTCCATGCCTAGATTAGACGGATTATACCACAACCCTAGTTTAGTGTGGGATAATTCGTGCTAACCGAAGATGGATTATGTTGGTGCTTGAACCATAGTTATTTTCTTGACGGAGGAATTGGGCTTGTAGCTACAATTCCCCATTATCATCCAACTTAATAATCTAATTGAATGCATAAATATTCCTATTATGAAGCTAGTGGTGGATTTGCAATCCTAGGTTCCTTTAAACATATTTATAAAAACACTTTTAAATCGCTTTCATAATTTTGATTTATTTTATTGTTCTTAGTTTAATTAAATTCAAAATCAAAACCTCGTTTTCATAATTAATTAGATTTAGGTTTTAAAATTAAGAGTCGTAGTAATTCAATCTCTGTGGGTTCGACCTTTGCTTTCACTACTACAAATCTTTAGAAAAGTAAAGTATACTTTTATATCTTGATATTGACAACATCAATTTTTGGCGCCGTTGCCGGGGATTGCATTACTACCTTTAGTTTTAGAATCTTAGTTTAGTTAATTCGTAAATATTAGATTAGGTTTTCTTTTTCTTATTTTTCTGTTTATTTTGAGTTACTAACTTTTCTTTTTTATTTTGTAGTTTCTCGAGTCGTCAAAATTCTAGCGTTTCCAAGTGGATGAGCTAATCACATCAAAGGAGCTTACTAAAATCAATAAAATAAAGAAAAAAAATTCAAGTAAATTGCTTCTTGTGAAATGCGCTTTAAACCACTGTAAGTCAGGGCGCTGTGACGCACTATTTGCATTAGTTTAGGGTTAATTGCACTGCATTAGCTAGGAAACCCGGGGCGCTGGGTTTGACGCGGTCATTGCATTACAGGATAATATTCATGCATCACAGTAGTTGAGTGCTTGTTATCTTAGTTGCGTGATTGCTATTTTTTTTTTTTTAGAGTCAGTTTTTGTTTTTAATTTTTTTTTTTGTTTGTTTATGTTTGGTACGCGTTCAAGTAAACCTGAATTATTTTCTATCGATCCTGAACTTGAACGTACTCTTAGAGTCAGTCGGACTCCGAAACCATCGTCGTTATTTCAGGCCGAAATTCAAAGTACCCTTAAAAGGTTAAGGAAAACTCGATTTATTAACATAAAACCTATTTCAATGGCCGACGGCGAAAACAACGTAAATAACGGAAATAACCCTAATATACCGCCACCTCCTCCGCTTAAAGATTATTTTATTCCTACGACTTACACGCCACAGGCTGGTATCGAATTACCGGAGGCGACGGCATCTCACTTTGAGATAAAGTCGTCTACCATCTCGCTACTTCCTTCTTTCCATGGCCGTATAAATGAAGATCCTTACCAACACTTAGGGGATTTCCAAGATATATGCTCTACTTTAAAAATCCAACATTTCACTGATGATGAATTAAAACTGCGTCTCTTCCCATTCTCTTTAAAGGACAAAGCTAAGTATTGGCTTCAGTCACTTGAGCCAAACACGATTAAAACTTGGGAAGCCTTACACAACGCATTTTTACAAAAGTTTTTCCCAATCACAAGAACTAATCAGATAAGAAAATCCATAACAAACTTTGTGATGCAAGATGGGGATTCACTTTACGACACGTGGGAAAAATTTAAAGAATTGTTACGTTCGTGTCCACATCATCAGGTTCCTAAGTGGCAGTTGGTTCAGGTTTTCTACGAGGGACTTATTCCCTCTGTCCGTACTACCGTCGATGCCGTTTGTGCGGGTACCTTCCTACACAAAAGCGCCGACGAGGCCTGGAAAATATTTGAAACGTTGAGTGAGAATTCGATGCATCAGACTGTGTCGGTACGTTCTGAGGGGTACCTTCAACCTAAGCGAGAGGTAAAGTTCGAGTCAAGTCATTCAATTGAAATACAAGAATTAAATAGAAAACTTGACCAACTTATGAGGATGGGAATTAGGTCCAATCCACCTTCTTCAGAAGTATGTGCATTATGCTCTGAACCGTCACATAATATCTTTGCATGTCCTTCTGCATCTCAATATCCGGAATTTGTTGAACAGCACGTTAATTCTATGCAACAATTCCCACGAAATAACTATAATCCTATGTCAAACAATTTTCCTAATACTTATCGACCCCAATATCAACAAAGTCAATACCAACACCCACATCCTAATCCTAACCCTCCAAGGGATAACGCTTTTGAGGCTACGGTGTTCGCATCCCTTAAAAACATAGAAACTCAAGTCCAAGCACAAGCACAAATAGTGCACTCTCATACACAATCCATTGCAAAGCTTGAGTCCCAAATGGGACAAATAGCTACTGCGGTGAGTCATAGAAATGAGGGAAAGTTGCATGCACAAACTGTTCAAAATCCTAAGGGACAATACGAAAAGGGGGGGTCGAGTGAGAGTGTGAACACTATTTCGACTAGGACGACTATTAGAGAAGAGGAAGTTGTTGAAATTCTGGATACAAATGAGAAAAATATAAATATAAATAATAACTCGAATAAGGAGGGTGAGGAAACGAATAGGAATAAGAAAGATAAAGAATCGGCCCCAACCAACTATGTTCCAAAGTTACCTTATCCACCAAACGTTGAGGGACCATCACATTTGTCTAAGAAAGGGTCAAAGGTAGAGGATATACTCGAGGTATTTAAACAAGTTAAAATCAATATTCCATTCCTCGATGCTATTAAACAAATTCCCGCTTACGCTAAATGTTTAAAAGACCTATGCACTCAAAAGCGCAAGTTGCGCAGTCATACTCCAAAAAAGGTCTTCCTCACGGAAAAAGTAAGCTCTATATTCCAACACGCTACTCCGAAATATAAAGATCCAGGTACGCCTACGATTTCATGTGTCATAGGTGACACTATCATTCATAGGGCTCTCCTTGACTTAGGTGCGAGTGTTAATCTCTTACCTTACCACGTCTACAAACAACTAGGACTAGGTGAACTTAAACCTACAGCCGCTACTATACAATTAGCGGATCGTTCTATTAAAATACCTAGAGGAATCGTCGAGGACGTCTTGGTTAAAGTTGATAAATGCTATTATCCTATCGACTTCATGGTCCTTGACACTGAACCCGTGCTAGATTCTAAGAAATACACGCCTGTCATTCTAGGTCGTCCGTTCTTAGCCACGGCTAATGCTCGTGTCAACTGTCGAACGGGGGTAATGAAAGTATCGTTTGGGAACATGAATTTGAAATTAAATGTTTTTAACGCTATTGATCAACCTCCTAAAGACGACGATTACCTATGTGAGGTGGAATGTGAGGTAAGACGGAATATTGAGCCTAACAAAGAACTAAATATGGGTGAGGAGAATAATATAGTTGGTAATGAGCGGATGAATTCGACTAACCCGGATCCGAAAGAAGAATTTACTCGGAAGGTACTAAATCGATTTGACCATAATCAGGATGAACCGTTGAATGAATTAATACAAAGCGATATGCTTCATGCTTATCACCGGAATCTCCCTAATGCCCTCAGGGGTACAAAATCTGAGTTATGGCCTCCATAAATCTTGAGCTAGAACGGTCTAGCTGAAGACGTAAAATTAGCGCTTCTTGGGAGGCAACCCAAGCTTTATTTCGTCCGTTTCTCTTATTTTTGGTCGTTTTTGGGTCGTTTTGAGTCAGTTTTGGTCATTCTGAACAGGTTTGGGGGTCGGGAATAATTTATTTTGCACTTATTTACATTAAAATAAAGAAAATGAGGAAAAGACCAAAGTCGCGTGCGCGACCCGCTCGCGCGAGATTCTCCCATAGGCAAAAATTTTCAAGTTTTTTTTTTATATGATATATAGCCTCAGTATCACCTCGCGCCACAATTCGCGCGCGCGAGGGGTTCGTTCGAGCGGTCCGCTCGCGCGATTTGAGGACTTAGAAAATTTTCTTTTATAAAACGTAAAACATGCTTCTGTTTAAACTCGCGGAGGGATTCGCGCGCGCGAGGCTCGCTCGCGCGGCCCGCTCGCGCGAGGTAGGGTTTTCTGGTTTTTCTCTTTTGTTCTCTTCCCTCCTCTCTCCATACCTGGTCAATGGTTTTTATATACTTTCTGTTTATTCTTTTAGCCCTATTTAGGTTCGTCTGTCTTTGTTTTTATAAGTTTTGTTTGTTTCTTTTATTTTTGTTTTTCTTGATTCTAGTTTAGATTCTATTATTCTATTTATTATTAAAAATAAAAAAAAAGAAAAAGAAAAAAAAATCTAAATATTTATATATATATTAAATGTTATTGTTATTATTCTGTTCTTTTATTTTCTATTGTTAAGTATTAACAGGTAACATTGAACTTGATTGCCATATTCCTTTGTGTTCACCTGTTCTATGCTTGTCGAAATCGAGGTACTATCATTCATTCCTTGCGTACTCTCATTTCTTTCGTTTTATTGTTTCATTCGGGACAATGAAAGGTTTAGGTTTGGGGTATGCACTCGCACATTATTATGCACTAATTTTTAAAATTTTCGATTCTTGTGCTGAAATAAATGATGATTACCGACGTTTTTGCAATATAAATTCGATACATCTTGTTATAGTACTTAGCTTGTTATAGAATGGTAAACATGAGAAGATGTGATTAAATAATTGCTGAAGTTATGATGTAACGTTTTAAGTTATGTATCGTTCGAATCATAGTTTTATATCATAGATTTGCACACAAACCTATACACTGCACGTAGTCGCTTGAATACATGTTTGATGTGAACTATAATATGATTCGGATTTCTAGATAACACATGGTGGAGACTAAACCCAGTGAGCTTTTGAGCCTATCTTTTTTTTTTAGAGGGTTTTAAATACATCTTGTGTTTGTCGAATTTTATTGGAATAGCGCATTAACTTGTTGTTTAGTCTCATTATTCTTGTCATTGGTTGATAGTCAAGTTAAAATATTTGTTACCATGCTAAATAATCTTCCATTGTAAACATTGAAGAACCGTATTATCCTAAGAAATGATTTTAGGCCCTCTTTGTTTACTGCCGACCGATAAAAGATAAAAATTTCCTTAGTTCGCCCCTTTGAGCCGTTACAATGCCTCTTTTTTTTTTGTTCACCATTATCCTCTTTAAAAGCTCCAACTTGATCAACTTGGAGTATACCACTGGAAGAGTGATCAACTTTTAGTAGTATTAAGGCGATGTGTTGATTGAGAAGAAGAAAATAAGATGCTATTGGGGTAGTTGCTTGGTATTCGATGAATAATTATTTGAGAAGCAAGAAAAGAAAAAGGAAAAGAAACATAATACAGAAGAGGAAGGTTGAAAAAAAAATGAAAAATGAAAGAAAAGAAGAAAAATGAATGAAAAGGAATGAAGAGAAAGAAAAGATGAAAGTTTGTAGAAGAAGAATGAAAGAAATCGAACATGCCTTACAATGCCATTCTGAAACTACTTGATATATCCGTTCTATCCTTTTTCATTATCTGAACCATGTTACAACCTTTGAAAAGTCCTGTTTGATCCTAGGAAACATGGTTTGGATATGTAAACGATGGGAGGGGGATTAAAACATGGTAATGATTATTTTTTCTTGATTATTGGCATCTTATCCATGAGACTATTGTTCTTTCGTGTTATGCGTCTTTTTCGTGTCGTATGTGAGCGTTATTCGTCTTGAAAACATAATTCCTTTGCTCACGTATACTAGAGAAATTACACATGTTTCTGAGTGTTTCATTTTAGAGTGTAATTGACATTGTGAGATTCGTATTCGAAGCATAGTTATTTGGTTATCCGAAGTATATTCCATGTTCATGACATGCGCGTGTTCATTTGACTACCATATCACACACGTGCAATTTTATGAGAAACTCTATGGATTTATACGATGCATGTACTTATGATTGTTTTTTATGATGTAGGTAGACGTTTGATTCCGTTTCTTCTTGTTCGTTATTCTATTTCAAATCATCGTTCTATGATAAGAATTATTGATTGTTTTGTTTTTCGTTTTTAATAAAACTTTTGAAATTTGTAAGTTAATAAAGATGGTTGTGGGTGACTTGTTGACGAGAACCCTCACGAGACTTCACTCGTCCGACTAGGGACACCTAGAGGTTTAAAAGGCTTGTTGCATATGCTAAATGCAGTCGTGATCCATGCGAAAATGGAGTAGTATTTGTAGTAGTAGTTTTATTTTTCTTTTCTTTTTGCTCGAGGACTAGCAAAGAGTAGGTTTGGGGGTGTGATCGGCGACGAATAGTTGTCGTTTATAGTTCTAAAAATACGTTTTGTTAGCCCATTTCATGTAGTTATTAGTTATTTTTTAATAAGTATTCTAAATTTTGTAGGATTTGGAGCTTTAACTTGAAAATGCACAAAAATCCAATGATTAGTGGCTTTGGAAGTCATTCTGGGCTCAAACGGTGATTCCTGTGAAAGCTGAATGCAGTAGCAGTCTCGGAAAATTACATTTTTGACAAATAATACTTTGGATTTGAGAAATTTCTCCAGAGATATAAAATGTAGATCTTCGAGTTACGGACGCGTGGCTTCAAACGGCGAGTCAATCCAAGTTCCGAGCAAAAAGTTATCGCAATTCTACGAAAGTCGCGCAGTGCAGCGAAAAGGACCTCGCGCGAGCGACCTGTGCAAAAATCAAAAACACGTATTTTGTTAAATTAAAGTGCCTTGCGAAGGTGGTTTGTGCATATGATGTCCAGATTACAAAATATAGCTGTTTTAGTGCGATTTGGCTTAGGAAAGCTTCCTAAATCACTCCAAACTCTATATAAATCCTATTCTAAATCAAATTGAGTGTTATATATCATTACACAACATTATACACAGCCATATACACATATAATTTCAGCCATTGAAGAGAGGAAAGGAAGGAGAAGAAGAAGAAGACCAAGGATTCCCATGGCCTCCTCCATCAACCTCTTGCTATTCATCAATTCTATGGCCAACTAAACCTAGATCTAGGGTTTCAATGAAACCCTAGCCAAGTAATAGGGTTTTATTTATGTTTTTATTTTAGTTTTATTATGTATGGATGATGATTACATGTTTAGAGGATTTTTTTTATAATAAAATCGAACTTCTATTGATTAAATCGTTACTTTCAAAGTTTATTCTTGTATTAGATCTTTTTTGACTGTGATGTGCTCAATGATCTATATTTGCTGTGCTTGTATGGATTATTTACATGTAATGGTGCTTTATTGAATTGTGCTATCAAGTATCCGAATAGTCCATGCCTAGATTAGACGGATTATACCACAACCCTAGTTTAGTGTGGGATAATTCGTGCTAACCGAAGATGGATTATGTTGGTGCTTGAACCATAGTTATTTTCTTGACGGAGGAATTGGGCTTGTAGCTACAATTCCCCATTATCATCCAACTTAATAATCTAATTGAATGCATAAATATTCCTATTATGAAGCTAGTGGTGGATTTGCAATCCTAGGTTCCTTTAAACATATTTATAAAAACACTTTTAAATCGCTTTCATAATTTTGATTTATTTTATTGTTCTTAGTTTAATTAAATTCAAAATCAAAACCTCGTTTTCATAATTAATTAGATTTAGGTTTTAAAATTAAGAGTCGTAGTAATTCAATCTCTGTGGGTTCGACCTTTGCTTTCACTACTACAAATCTTTAGAAAAGTAAAGTATACTTTTATATCTTGATATTGACAACATCAGGGTGTGCCTCAATCTTTACTCTTATTACATTTCTTTTTTTTATAACAAGAATTGGTTGCTGATTGTAACTTGTAAAGTTTTAAATGATTGTAAAACAATTTGATTTAGGATAAGCTAGTAAGTGTCAAGAAAATGTGATTGGACCAGATATTTAAAATGTGCTATATTAAAATTGAGCCAATATATTACGTATGATAATTTTTGTTTTTATCTTTGAGCGGATTGGATTACAATCAAACCAAAAATTTACATATAAAATTTTTATGTGGAGGCAAGCTGTCACAAACTGACAGATATTTCACATCTATTATGTCCAGGTAGAGAAGTACAATGTAACAACCCTAATTTTCTAAGTGCTTTTAGTAATTTTTATATTATTATTTTCGAGAATTAGACATTAATTGTGTGTATGTATCTTAGTGACACCTAATAAAAAAAGGGAAAATTGGTGAAAGGGTCATTAAGAGGAGCTTTATTGGGATTAAAGACAATTTAAAATACACATTGGAAGCAAGTCCGGCCAGAAAAAGACAAAAGAAATAAATTTGGAAAAACCACATTTACCCTCGCCACACGCGCCACATGCGCATGATCCCCGCCTGCCACACGCGCCACATGCGCATGACTCTCGCCTTCCCACGCGCCTCACGCAAATGTTTGCTTTCCAAACAGCTTGCACCATGTGAGTATTACACCATATAATTTTTAATTTCCAAAAAATATTTTTAAACTTTAAACCTCCATAACTTTTGTTCTACAACTCTATTTTTTGTAAATTTTATACCGTTGGAATCGTGTCGACGAGATCTACAAAACTAGTACCATTGTTGATATGTTTTGAGCAAAAAAAAAATTTCAAGTTTTTACATATATAAATAACTAGTTTAAACGCACGTGCGTTGCACGTGAACGGTGTCTATCTAAAAACTAATTAGGAATAGTAAGCCAAAAAAAAAAAAAAAAAAAAAGAAAAAAAAAAGATTAAAAAAAACCACTTAAATTAGGTATAAAAAAATAAAAAAAAAAATAAAAAGAAGAAGAAGAAGAATTCATGCAACTTCCACAATAAAAAAGATACACAAAGCACATACAACAATCAATTCATAGGGTAAAAATAATAAAAACTGTTGAATTATTCTTCTTAGACCATTTGTTTATTTGTTCAATAATAATTTTTTTATGTTGCTATTTAATTGTTACCACATGTCCTAGCTAGAATTCTTTCTTACATCTTTAATATTTTGAATTTACTATTTTCTTTGCTCATTACTTAATAATGACTATATATTTATTTATTGTATGACCACATATGTTAGTATTTCATTAATTTACCGTGTTTGTATAGTAATTTATTAAACTATAAAATTATTTCATATGTTCTAATTAGAATAAGTTACAAATCAATCATGATCTAGCTTTCTTAAATATATTTTTATATACATTAAAAGTTGATTCCTACAAAAAGGATTTAGGGAGCCCTCTACGTTCAAGATGGTCAAACTTTTTGTGCTGTGTGGCTTGAAAATTCTTAAAATCTTCAACCAAAATTTTTCATAAAGTCTCTATTGCCAAATTACCAATATAATTGAAAGAATCACATAAGAAAAAATTTTATAACGGGAATTGATATTAGAAAGTAATTGCTTATCCATGGAGTTCACCTAAAGAAAGAGAAAAGATATTGAAACATGACAGAAGAAGGGAAAAAAATGGAATCCACTAAGACCAAAATAGAAAAAACCAATAGGATGGTAGTTTTAATTTAATTTAAAGTCCTAAAATTATGAAAATGTATTGATCATCTATATTGAAAGAGACTTTTGGGCTCTATTTGGTGCACATATTGAAGGATAGGAAAGAAACGAAAACACTAAGGAAAATATTTTCCTTTGTTCATAAGCTAAAAAGGGCCTAAGGGTGTCCATTAATTTGATAAAATTGAAAATTAAGTGTTCAATTTTAGTACTAGAAATTTTAAGCAGTTGAATTTGCTGTACATAACACATGAGTATTTCAAGTATTGAAATAGACTGCAATTAGTGATTATTTCTAGTCGAATTTTTTCAATTAAGACATTCAATGAATTTTTGGCTGCATTTTCAATTAGAGTAATGCTAGAGTCACAAAGAGATGCTTACAAAAGGATATGGTATGCCATATGGCAGAATTAAGTGTGGTGACTCTTTCAATTAAGTGGTACATTATCAAATTTATTGTACAAAAAATGTGCGTAAAATTTTATTTTACCACCTAATTGGTTATAATCACAAGCTAAATTTGTCTAGCTAACTTCCTATCTTTCTTGTGGAACTTAAACAATGATAACAATTCTACGAATTATTGCTAATAAAGATAACAATAGTAACTTTTCATAAAGAAAAATACTCAATTAAGTTTTACATTCAATAATTGTGTTGCTAAGCGCATGGGTAAAATGGGAATGGAATAGGACACATGTCAGCATGGTAGTGGTGGATAAGCAAGAGTGAGAAAAATGCACTCTATGTTAAATGAGTAACCAAATATTAAAGTGGTTGAAATTGAATCCTAAATTTTTTTGAATGCATATCTTACCTAGAATAGGTTCAATAGAAGTTACCTATATTATTGTTGGTATAGAATAAACAAAATCGTAAGTGACTCATCATAGAGCTCCAAAAAAGAAAAAAGAAAAGAAGAAGAAGAATAAAACAAATCAAGATTCTTTAAAAAGAGTTATGTAATACTAAGAATTGATATCAGGAGTTGATGGGTATAGTTTTATGTCTGTGAAATTACTTCAGTACCCTTAATAAAAACTGAATCCAATAAATGTAAATAGAACTCCCGTCATGAGAAGGGGACTGATGTTACTATAACTAATAGTTTTTTTGTTTTCATTTTGACCATTAAGTTATTGAAAATATTACATTAATAGTAATGAGAATGAAATTTATAAGTAAGTTGAATGAATGAATAGAAGAGTAAGGAATAATAATTACCTTCAATGCAAAGCTTGAAAGTGCACACTTGTGTAAAGATCAATCGTGTTTAATTCATCATAGCACATTATTAAGAGAACACGAAGAGTAGACTGTTTTGTGAATCTTAATTAAAGTGTAAAAAAAAATATCCAAAGCTATGCAGAACTTGGGAAGTAGAGACGTATAATAGAAATTAGATAATATCAATAGGTTCTTTAATACTATCATTAGTCTTCTAGTCCCAAAAAAAAAAGAGAGGAGAGAGAGAGAGAGAGAGAGAGCTAAAATAATGTCCTAACAAATAGGGCCAAAAGTAAACCTGGGACTGAGAGGTTTGTGAATTCATGTTATTCTTCTACACGATTAATTTCTAGTACATAATTCCTTTATTTATTCCTAATACTTGATTTCCTTATTTATCTTAATTTAGATTGGACTTTGTTTCATCCAATGATCCAATACTCAATTAATCCATTCTGGTCCACTTTAATCAAAGAAGCAAAAAATTATTACAAAATAACTCAAGGAACATACTTAGGTAAAGTTCTTTAGGTGTGGTTTGTTAGGTTCCTTCTCACAACAGTGTGTCTAGGGATTAAAAAAATAATGTTTAAAATTATTTTATTTATATATTTATTTATTTTCTAGTTAATTAGGGTCTTACAATTGTGAGAGGAATCTAACAAACCATGTACAGCTAAGGAACTTTGCCCAAATGTGTTCAATTACTAAAATTCTTCTATTAATTAGCTATTGATTAAATGTGAGCTTTTAGATGGATTAGCTCTCAAATATTTGTATTAATTGGAGGCTGAATGCAAGATTTATAATTGGAAGGTAAAATTTTTAAACTTCGCGAGTGTAAAATGAATCATATACTACTAAGAAATTGGTAATAGGAATTTAGTTAAGAGTCCTAAAATTCTTCATAAACATTTATTATAACTCTTTAAGAGATATATATGTTACTAATCCATCATTCACGTAACCCACCGTGGAGTCCAAAAAAAGAAAAGAAAAGATGGGTTATTACACTAACACCCCTTCATCTATGACCATTTTCAATTGCCCTCAACTATAAAACTCAACAAATTGACCCTATCAACTATTTTAACTTTTCACTAACAGCCCTTCTGTTAGGTTGTAGTTAAAAAATTAATTACTTTTATATCATGTTACCAATATAAAAGTGTTAACAACATAACATTTTTGTCTCTTCTTTGAGTCGTTGAAATTTTAAGAACAAAATTGTCTAAAATTTGGTGTACAACAAAGGGCAATTATTATGCAACAAAGGATATTTTTGTCATAAAATTTTCAATTGCTCCAAGGAAGGACAAATAGATATCATGCTGCTAATATTTTGTATCATATGGTGCTCACATGATAGTATAAAAATAAAATTTAAATTTAAAAAAAAAAAAGAAAAAAAAAGCGTTCTTTTTTGGGACAGAATTCTAATGGAAGGGGTTTTAGAGAAAAATGCAATGTTAAGGGGAGTTAGTTTGTCAAGTTTTATAGTTTAGGGACGTATTTAAAAAAGAGTCATATTTGAACTAAAGTGTGATTGACTTTTTTCTTTTCTTTTTTTATTTTATTTTTTATTTGTAAATTCCGATGGAAACTTGAGTTGTTTGGAAGGAGTTGTAATACACAATAGGATTAATGTCGAATACCATTAATATTAAGGAGTTGTAAAATTGTAGGGATTGTATATAACATGATATATCCAAAGCAAAAAAATAAAAAAGTTAGGATTATCATGGACGGACCCAAAAAAAAAAATGGTATACTAAAATTGTTAAAACTCTAAGAAAATTACTTAAGTGAAAGTGCACCGATTGATAAAAGTGTAAACCACTTATGGGCATCGGTAATTATCAGTTGCTTTATATCTAAAATACTAAAACCATCCCACAAATGAATTTACCAAAATAACCACTACGATCTAGATTTGTAATATTTGTTGATCTATCTCTGCACATAAATATACACATAACAAACAAATATACATACGCATATAATATATACAAAAAGAGGTTATAAAAAAAAGTCCAAGAAAAAGAAAAAAAAAAAAAAACCAATGGATTTAGTTTATATTCTAGAGTCCAATAAAAAGAAAGTTGATCTATGAGGCATATAAACATACACATAACATACAAATATGCATACGTATATAATATATATACAAAAAGAGGTTTAAAAAAAAAAAAAAAAGAGTTCAACAAAACGAAAAAAACAAACCAATAGATTTAGTTTATTCTAGAGTCCAAAAAGAAAAAACCAACCAAACACATAGATGTTATTAAGTTGTAGGACTCTTATGGCATGGACACACTACAAATAAAAAAGTGGTATACTAAACTTTTAAAACTCTAAATTCTAAGAAAAATAGTTAAGTAAAAGTGCACCGATTGATAAAAGTGTAAAACACTTATGCACATTGGTACATTTATATATATTATAGATAAGTGAAATTTCACTTATTAAGTGAAATTTCTTTCTCACACACCCATTTGTGGCGCATTTGGTTGTTGTAATATTAGAAATTCCCCTCCTTGTGGGTGTTTAAGTAAATTTGTTCCAAAAGACCCAAACAAATGGGTGGCAGATTGGACAAGTGGGTGTGTTCGGAGGACGCCTTTGGATTGTTATGGTGGAGATGGGTTTGTTAAATATTCTAGTTTGAAATTTCCGGATACGATGTTTTCTTCGTGGTTTAATGAGAGTATGGGACGTGGGGAGTGTGAGAGAGTTTGCTTGGAAAATTGTGCTTGTATGGCTTATGCAAATTTGGACACAAGAAAGGGAGGAAGTGGGTGCTTGCTTTGGTTTGGTGATCAACTTCTTGACTTCAGAGACCTCCCTGGAAGTGAGCAGGATATTTACATGAGGATGGCTTCTTCTGAGTTAGGTGAGATTATGTTGTTAATACTCCTACTTCTGAGTTAGGAACAATAATAAGTTTGATAGTCGAGTTCAAGTTTACTACATAAATATTAAGTGTATGACCAGTTCAACCTCCATAAATATTAAATGAAATTTCACTTAATATTTCATGTACTCAGTGAAATTTCACTTATTATTCATATATGTAAAACTTGAATGGTACTAGTTTTGTAGATCTCATCGACAAAACTTTAATAAGTGAAATTTCACTTATTATTCATATTAAGTGAAATTTCACTTAATATTTCATGTACTTAGTGAAATTTTAAGTGAAATTTCACTTATTAAGTGGAATTTCACTTATTATTCATATATGTAAAATTTTGAATTTTTTTTTTTGCTCAAAACATATCAACAATGGTACTAGTTTTGTAGATCTCGTCGACACGATTCCAGTGGTATAAAATTTGCGAAAAATGGAATTGTAGATCAAAAGTTATGGAGGTTTAAAGTTTAAAAATATTTTTTTAAAATTAGAAATTATACGGTACAATACTCACACCATGTGAGTGACTTGGGAGACAATTCTTGTATGTTTGAGCGCGTGTGCCAGCGGGGGGGGAATTTGCGCGTGTGTTGGCGCAGTGACTTGGCTATTTTGCAATTCTTTTAAGGGTAGTTTGGTCTGATGAAAAGAGTAAAATGAATTTGAAAAATGATGTTTTAATATTGTGGATGTAGGTTAAAAATGGGCCTGGGCTTTTGTCCTTAGTGAGTTTGTTGTTAATGGGTTGTCTTTTAATCCAATTATGCCCAACTTTAAGGACCTTAAGCCAAGCCTCCCATAAAAAAAAATGTTGAAGTAGCGTGTACGGGTAGTTAGTATGTTAAGTAGTGTGCTTAACATAGAAATTTAGTGCCCAAGGTCATGGGTATCTATTGGGCTAATCATTTGTCACTTTAGAATGCATTTTCGGGTCCATATAAAGCCTTTTTGTGAGGCCCTTAGATAAAAAACGGGATTCACATGTTTGTGTGTGTTTTATTTATAAGTGTTGTGTGTGAAATATATATACACATATATTAAACCCTAGCCCCCATTTAACAAAAAAAAATAGGAAGAGGAGAGAAGAAACTAGAGAACAGACGTATGTGAGAAAGAGAGAGAGAGAGAGAGAGAGAGAGAGAGAGAGAGAGAGAGAGAGGGGGGGAAGAAGAAGAAGAAGAAGAAGAAGAATAGAGGAACCTCAATCTTTGGTTTGTGTAATCATCATCAACCTTGAAGCCTAAATTGGTGAGTTAACCTATTATTTTCTTTCAATCTCGTTTGATTGAAATTTAAATAGATAGAATATTATATTAGTATGGTTATGGATTATGAGATTTAAGTATTTTTTTTTTTACAATGATTGAAGTTGTGATTTGAGATTTATAGATGAGCATTGAATATGCATTTGAGCAATTATTCAATTTTCGGATTTGGAGTTTTCACGGATCAGATTTGAGTAGGAAATTCATAATAAATCATACGTCATAGTTTTCGTGATTCTGTTCGCATAGGCCTGTAGGAAACGCAATTCTGGACAACTTTCGTCTAATGGTATTTTTCCCAATTCTGCACCGTTTGGGCAAAATATGCATATTACAGTAGCAGTTTTATGAAGGTTAAAATAAGTGTATTTGCTATATTACATTTTTGTGTGATTTCGTGTTCGTTAATATGAATTGATTTGTTTGTACTTAGAGAGATATGAGTTCTCGTGTATAGTTGAGCTTTGTGAAATTGTAACTGTGCAATTTCGTAAGAGTTATGAATCTGTGTGAACATGTAGCTGTTAATATGATTTTAACGGGAATTTGATTTGAGATATATGAATCTCTTATAAAGTTGAGTTTTGTGAAAAACGTGGATGAATGAACGTTAGAATAGTCCTTATAGTTCACCACTACTCCTTATTTTAGGCGGCGACTTCGTGGATGATCCGTCCTTGTGTGATTAGACGGCGACTACGTGGATGACCCGTCTCTTCATTTTTAAGCCTTATGCCCGGCTTGTTGGTCTATTTCATGTGTATTTAGACATTATTTTATTGACGTCAAGAACGTAAGTACTAGCCTTTCGGTGTAGACTCAAATCCCAGTGATACCCCATGGGAGTTGGGACCGGAGTGGGAGTTAGTATTGCGTTAGGAGACACATGGGATATATGTGTAGGCTGAACCATGGATGGGTGGCCGAGGTGGTGAACATAAGGTGTAATTTGGATCGAATATTATGTGTTTTTTTTTATTTGCGGATTTACAGTTGTAATGTGGTTTATGATTTTCAGTTATATGAAATTCTAGGAATTTGTAGTCGTGTAGTTTTCAGGATTTTAAATAATTTCGGTGTTGTGCCCGTTAGCTGAAACCTAGCATTCTATGTGTAACGTACCATTTTTGGGAACGTAGTAATTTGATAATAAACTGGACCAGATTAGTAAATTGAATATTTTGGATACTTAGATTCATAGTTTATGACCGTTTCGCGTAAACTGAAGTAAAACGACGATCCGAACAACTTTCGTGTTTTACACTTTTTCTAAAAACGTCATCTTGACACTATTTTCATCGATTTTCAGAATCTGCTGAACATCGTCTATGTAAGAGCTGAATTTTAATAATTAATTTCTGAATTATCTATTTAGAATTTATGAACGAGGACGCGTGTCATTCCTTGAAAATTTTATTATTGATATTTTTCGTGTTTTAAGTATTGTTTAATTCCAGTTCTTTGTTAGAGATAAATCATTTTAATTAATAACACCTTATTATTGGTTTATATTATTGTGTTAAGTTCTATTTGTATAGGACGGTAGGCCTACTAATGGTTTGCAGGTATCGGCCTACCATAGTTAAGAAAGGTAAGTATTTAATTGTTTTTATTCGGGCAAGAAACTACTTGCCACCACATAAATGGAAACTACTCTAGTGTCCAGATATGTGTGTGGAACTACCTGTCTTGGCCCAAGAATGTTGTAGTATGATTTGTAGTCTACGGGTTCAAGTTGGATCCCTAAGACTTGTGTTTTGTTTAACTCATACCAGTCATGTGACTGACCCGAGTGTGTTATGCATTCGGGTGCGTTTCTGTTTGAAACGTAGTCGGATGACATGTGCAGGATAGTATAGTTGGAGTTCATTGTGGAGCAGCCGATCTGTTCGTGAAGTTGAAGATACCTTCTTTTTATTCTTTAATTACTATATGATACTCTTTTATTTAGTTGGCATTGTGAGCCATGGTTGAGAACTTGTATTAGATGTAGTTATATTTCAGTTGTATTATTGAACTTTTGGGGACGTTTATATCAGATCTAACCTGAGATAGTGTAGTGTTAAAATTATTCCGTTTATTATTATAACCAGATAATTTTATTGTGATTCGATGGAGAAAATTATATTATTTCTATGTAAAGGGAAACGTTTGGTTTTCATTTTGTAATAAATGAGAATGGAGAAAATTTGAAACGTGGATTTTTCTTGTAATGTTTTTGGGAATGAGTTTGATAATAAATGAGTTTTGTTTAAATAGAAATCATGTGGTTTATGAAAGCAATTAAATTCAGTTTATCTTAAAATGGTCTTTTAAAATTGGGTATAGGTTGTCATCCTTGGATTTTTGGGCGGTTGAATATTGATTAGGGTATGCACTTGATTGAATATTTGTCTTTCCAAAAATCGAGGTGTGACATACAAGAGCAGAACTACCCGGAGTATTAGGGGTACAAAGTTGGAAGGCTGGTTGGATCATTATTTCCTTTTTGTAGTTCTTTGTATTAATAATAATGCTACACACACTCCTTCAACCACACCCGAAATTACAATGTTACACATAGCACATGTACTAGCATTTAAAGCAAGGATGTGGTTTGTGGTGTGGTTAGAGAAGTGGGAGTAGCATTATTCTTGTGTTAATGGGCCTGTAAATTATTTAAGTTTAGCTACTCGGTGTGTATTTAAAGTATCGACTTCTATTATCAAAGAGTAATGCTATGCTTTCCAAATTTCTATCCCAAAAATGATTCTCAAATGATGTGACAGTGGGCTCTCAGGTAAATAACTTCCAATCAAAATTCAACTAGTCCTATTGTATTAGACTTGGCTCCACTGTCATATCATTTTAGAAGCACTTTTAGGAGAAAAATTTAGAAAGCATATCATTACTCATTTATCAAGTGGTATTAGCTAGGCGTGTGTGCCGAGCCATTTGGCTGAGCTCATTTGGTTGAGCTCGGGCAAGTTCAAAAGCCTTGGCCGAGCTCATTTCAGCTCGAGCAAGCCTAAAAGGCTCGAGCTCGAGTCACTGGTTGCATATTAGTTGAATCATAGACCAGGTTATGTATCCCAAGGTCTTTTGACGTTTGGGATCTAACAGTGGGGTCTGTTTGGCCCATAAATATTTGTAAAATTACCAAAATACCCTCCTGAGTTACTTTGGTTGAAACTACGTGAAGGCACTGTCACCAATAGACTGAAAAAAATTTCAAAACCATTCTATCTTCTCTTTTGTAAAGATTGGTTGTATCGAAAAATCAATAGTTAAATCGGAAAATCTGTAAAGTTTTGCTTCATAATTTTAAAATATTATTAACATTTATCATAAAATTATATAACATCATTATTTCAATTTCGATGCTTGAACTAATATCCTGTGATCCGGTCATTTTTATGGTTTGATGAACGATCTCATTTTTAAAACATTGCTTAGAAGGATATTTCTCAAACGCTCACGTATTGTACACCTGAACACGATTCTTTAAATCAACAGAGGGGGTGTTTATTGCAGATTATAAGCTGACTTTTTCAACTTATAAATTATTATAAGTTTAAGCTGCACCAAATAGTGTTTAACTTATAATTTATTTTAAGCAAAAAATAATTTAAAGGTGAAAAATGATCTAACTTAGATGCTTTTGAAATTATAGCTTCTCAGTGTATTTTAAATTGCAACAAGTAGGGCCAAAAACAGGAACCTCACCAAACGTAAAATGAGAAACTGTAGGTAACAAAAATCCCTTGCTCAATTTGTTTCTTTCTGATCAATAATCTAAAAGAAAAATCGGTTTTAAAGAAGTTTGACTAAAAATGGGTTTATCTAGGCTAAGATTAAAATTATTAAATCACCACCGTCCACTACTTCCCAGCCCATTTGATTCTTCAAGCCTCTGCCATGGCAGATCACCATTTCATTAACTACAAACACTGATCAATAATTGTAAGAATAATAATAATAATATTAGCAACAAGAACAAAAATAGTCTCTCACTCTCAGTTAGAGCTCTTTCGAAATCAGCATCAGAACCAGCTTCAAAGATGGTTAAAGCCATTAGGGTTCATGAACTTGGTGGCCCAGAGGTCTCTCTCTCTCTCTCTCTCTCTCTCTCTCTCTCTCTCTCTCTCATCTGTTCTACTGGTTTTGTTTTTGGGTCTTCTTTGCTTGATTCCATTAGATGGTGAATTTTATAATAGCCCATTTTAGTATCTGTTTGGGATGTGGGTATTACATGGTTACTATTTTGAATGATTCTTGAATTGGGTTTGCTGTATAAAGTAATTTCTTTGGTTAATTGTTTGAATTTGGGCCTCACAGATTCATATGTTGTCTGATCCATTCAAATTTTTTTTTTCACCCCAAAAAAACACACAGACACACACTCACATTACAGATGATTCAATTCAATGAAGCTATCTCTATCATATTCATTGTATGCACAGTGTCGACCTAGTTTCAAGGTTAATTTTTTGTATTTAATTCCCTGTTATAACTGAAACCCACACTTGGATTGTTTTTTCTAAATTACATATCAAATTTAGTTTGGGGCCTTGGTGTTATTTTTATTTTGATTAGATGTAATTGGCTCTGAAATACCCAATTTCTGGGTGTAACAAGCACTTTGAATTGCAATATTTTGGATGATTTTTACTTAGTACATAGGCTAAAATGATGATAGGTTCTGAAGTGGGAGGATGTGGAAATTGGTGAGCCAAAGGATGGTGAGATCCGAGTGAAGAACAAGGCCGTTGGGTTAAACTTCATTGATGTGTACTTCCGGAAAGGAGTTTATAAGGCGCCTACAATTCCCTTTACTCCAGGTTTGCTGTTGTTTCCTCTATTTACTAAATGAGATATATATTGTAAATTGCATATGTATATGTGCAGTTGTACACACATGTAACCAATTACAAATGTCAATTAAAGATGAAGGTCGATAATTCGTTGTCAAATCATTAATCAAAATCGCGAATCGTTAGATTCACCTTTTGCAGTAAATAAATAAAAAAGATATGCGTGTATTATCTACTAGTAAAAAAAACCCATATGATGCTTCAAATGGACAAAATAACAATGTTATAACACAAGGTTCAGGCAATATGAAGGCTCAAAATGTTGAAAGTTTTCCACCTAAAACTTCAAATTTCATAGTACAAGATTATGATTACTGAATCGTCTAGAATTTGGTTACATAAGGATCTATGCGGAACTTACAAGTACCTAAGAATTTGTTCTTTATCAAACCAACAAAGTAGTGATTTTCATAGAAACTAGGTCTGAGCCTTAACCCATTGTTAGCATTTCCAAGGCCCTGTGTCGGAATGCCCAAAACATGATTAGATTCAATACCACCCCCCTTCCTGTATGGTTCTTGTGAAAACCAACATCATACTGGTTTGATAAAGACTGGTTTTAGGAGTAACTTTAGGTACGGACTCGCATGCCAACAAAAGGGCATATACCAAACACTTTAATTTGTAGAACTAGATCACTTGTGAACCACAGAACGAGTTCTGCACCTTTCCAAATAGCCCCCAAAGATGCCCTTAAAAGTTTCCACGTTTCAGGTATGGAGGCAGTTGGTGTTGTGACAGCCGTGGGTCCCGGACTTACTGGAAGGAAAGTTGGAGATATAGTAGGTTACGCTGGTAATCCAATGGGCTCATATGCAGAGGAACAGATCCTTCCAGCAGACAAAGTGGTGCCGGTTCCTTCGTCAATTGATCCTATTATTGCAGCTTCTGTCTTACTGAAGGGGATGACTGCTCAGTTCCTAGTTCGCCGTTGCTTCAAGGTAGGTTGCATATTCTCTTGGAACCCTTTGAAGTTCAGAAAATCTTAGACTTCATTTGCTTTGCAGATTCCTTGAAAGGGAAAGGAAAACTAGTACCTTGTGTTTTCTCTTATCTTTTCCTCCATGCTTATATAATGTTAAAAGCTAGAAACTTTTAAAATAGTATTGTAATTTAAGAAGAAAGTAAGGAAAGTGCTCTCAAAAGGGCTCGCATGGTAATGTTGCAGTTTTTGGTTTTCATTTTTTGTATTGATGCCTGCCTCTAATTCAATACAAAAAAAGAAAACCAAAACTGAAAACCACAACGTTACCATGCAAGCCCTAAAAATTTTATTTATTTTTTCCTACTATATTTTCTTCACCATCCTATTTCCTCGCTATTTTCCTTGGTAATCGAACAAAGGGAACATTTTCCTTCGTGTTTTCTTTCTTTTCCCTCAATACATTTCCATGAGCCAAACAGAACCTTAAAATTTTGCCATAGAAAGTTACTTTGCAGTACTGTTACTGTTATGTTTTTGGATTGGTGGTCTTGTGTAAATTCTGATACAATTATGACCATTGTTGTCAAATCGTGAGTCGAATCGTCAATCACACCAAAATTATGGATCGTGTAAGATCACATTGTTTGGGAAATAGATAGTTGTATATACATACTCTATATATATAGAAAAACACATGAATAGTGCCTAAAATGAATAAATTAACAATTCAAAACAAGTTTATTGCAATATCAAGGCTCAAAATGTTAAAAGTTTACTGAATTTTGAATCGTATTGGGTTGTATGAAACTCGAATTGTCTCCTATCAATCCATTCGTGAATCTACATATCCTAACAACCATTTTTGTGACATTGGGGGATTGTTTTCCTATGGTTATATCTCAATTTTTTTTCCCTGTTCCTATTGTAGCAGCGTCACTTGTAGAGACCTACAAACACTTAATACTTCATACTTGTATGTGTGTATTATTTGAATCATCACCACTAATATTGCAATCCACTATGCAATTTCGTGTTCCCAGCTGCTTGAGTTTCACTCCAAGTCCAAGTAATTCTTCCTTTTTTTTCCGATTAATATCACAGAAGACTCTGTTTGGTTTTGAGATTTAAGAACTAGACCTATTTCACTTTGTTTTACCTAGTATCTTCCTCTATGCTTAAATGACATCAGAGATTCGAAAATATCAATATAAAATAGTAATTCTAGTAAAGAAACACAGAAGTGACTCACAAATTTTCAAATTTTCAATTTTACTTTCACTCTATTTTCTTTTCTTTCCTATTTTCCTCATTTTTTCCTTATTAACCAACCATAGAAAAGTGTCTTCATTAGTGTTTTTTGTTCTCCCTCACTAAATCCCTGAACCAAACAGAGCCTAAAGAGCTGTTTGGGAAGGCAAAGAGCCGGTTTTGTGGTTTATAAATGAACAAGGTCTATAATTCAAATGTGGTAACCAGTTCTTAGTCAAATCAACATAACCTTGATTCATTTAAAAACCTGATAGAAAGTGAGACTGGACTGAACCAGATCCTATTATAAGCATTCCCAAACAGGTCCTAAGTGTTAAATGATGAAGTTGGGCCATTGATTATACTTAAATGCATGCCCAATGTTTCTGGTACTACAGGTTCAACCCGGACACACGGTTCTAGTTCATGCAGCAGCCGGTGGAGTCGGTTCTCTCTTGTGCCAATGGGCAAATGCTCTTGGTGCCACTGTCATTGGCACCGTCTCCACAAAAGAGAAGGCGGCCCAAGCCAAAGATGATGGGTGTCACCATATCATATTTTACAAGGAAGAGGATTTCGTTGTGCGTGTCAACGAGATAACGTCGGGCAAAGGGGTTGAAGTTGTCTATGATTCTGTCGGAAAAGACACGTTTCAGGTAAATGACTATTCTGTCCTTGGCATGCGATATTCAACAAAATCTGCTACTCCCTCCGTACCATATTAGTGCCCTTGATTCCCTTTTTGGGTGTCCCATTTTAAGAGTCCCCTTTAAAAAGTCAATGTACTTATTCTTGTAAATTTCCAAATTTACCCTTATTATACTAGAAATACCACTTGAAGCTTTTATAGGCCTGCTTCCTTTTTTCAGTGCCAAGTTTGGCGCCTAATAAACATTAATTGATTGTTTCCATATTTTGTGATGTCTTGTGTGAGATTTTAAAGTCAAAACTTTTGGGACCCACATTCTCTTTTTTCCCGGTGGCAAGTTTGGCACCTTGTTAGACTGGAAATGTGATGGTTAAATTTGAATTGGATATAGGGGTAAAAAGGGAAATTTAAACATCATGTACTAAAATGTGTTCGGGAGTGAGATGCAATAATGAAATTTAGAATATGCTGGGTACTTTTATGATGATTTGAGCACTATATAATGGCGTCGTTTGGCAACATCTTTTGGAGCCCATAAGTGATTATGGACCTTGGAAAGCTATTATAGAACTGTTTTGGCCAAACTCAGCTTATGCGGCTCAATCCCAGAATATTGCAATTGGCCAGAAGGATATCTTGGGCAAGTTCTGGCAAATCGCAGAAGTTGTTGCCAAACGAGCCCTTTCTTCCTTACTTCACTTTTTATATATAGGAGGATACACATTGGTTTTGTGTCAGGTTGGCTTGGTTTCTAACTAATTAAGTTAACCTTCTTCAGCATCAACTTAGGGACCTAACTCCCCATTTGTTCGAACTAGAATCCTGAACCTGGTAACTTGCGCCAATCCCCAACTATTATTATATCAACTCTAATCTTGAGTAGTCTAAAGCTTCTTAGTCTCAGCTAAGAAGGGTGGTTACACAAAATTGCATTCATATCAAACAAATTTTCTCAAGTTAGCCGGGAGGGGCATAAAATTATAACCTATATCGAGATTGCCCTGAATCAGCTTGTGCCTGTTGCATTCAATGTGCAACACTTTCCACTTTATATTTGTTATATTTAGTTTGATTTGTGGATTTAGAGAGGGAAAAGGATGGGAAAGCGAGAACGAATGTTGTTTCTCAAGCGTTTTCCTTCATACTTTAATACCATTAGAAATAAATGTATTTAAGATATAATAGAAACTCAAGAATAGAGAATGGGAAGTGAATTACAAAATTCAGAATTTTTTTTTAATTTCCCATCTTATGCAAAATTTTCCTTTATCAACCCAAACAAAGAATAGTTTTTTCCTCAAATGTTTGCTTTCTTTTTTCTTACTAAATCCATGAACCAACAGAGCATTGATGGAAACTTTATTGTGTTCAGGGATCATTGGCATGCTTAAAACAACGCGGATACATGGTGAACTTTGGGCAGTCATCGGGCACACCAGATCCACTTCCTTTGTCTGCGCTTGCAGTGAAATCACTGTTCTTGACAAGGCCAAGCCTCATGCAATACAACACAACACGGGACGAGGTCCTTGAAACTGCTGGAGAGGTATTTGCTAATATTTCATCTGGGGTATTACGGGTACGCGTGAATCACACATACCCTTTGTCTCAAGCATCACAAGCTCATGCCGATCTCGAGAGTCGCAAAACCTCAGGATCTGTGGTGCTCATACCGGATGGAAACATGTAGTAAGTGTGCATTTCCTACACTCTTTACTCTCTAGTTGGAACCATGGGATTATATAGAGGAATGCTATGTAAGTACACGTTGAATCGAGTTTGTACCTAATGTAAGAAACTTGCAGCATGTTTGGTTGTCGCTTGGATTTGAATAAAATCTATCAAAATAGTTCTTCTTACATGAGCATTTTCTATTCAAATTCGTGATTTTAAGTTTATTTTTCAAATGTGCATAATCTTCTTCAACGGGTCGTTCACATTCATCATCTTTGTAGTTTAAATGCTATGTAAAAGTATGAATGCAATTATTATATTCAAGGACGTCCAAACAGGCTTATTATGCGAGTGCATATATTTCTTCATGTCCTGTTTTCTTCGGAAAAAAACTGTTGCACGGAAAAATAAAATCATCGACATCTAGATATTGGGTTTGTATCTAATTGTGTATATATTTGATATGTATAGATGTAAGTTACATTCTTGCATGTTTTTTCGCTTGATCAGATGGGCTTATGATATTCTGTTTAGGTGACAATCAATGAATTTGAATTGAGTATTGGTTGGTGAGTTGAGTTTCAATGGCCATGTAGGTAAAGATAGAACTGGATATGAGAGGGTGCATGGGGGGTATGGTTTTGGACATCAGAATGAGGCAGGGGTGAGTATTTTAGATTTCGCAGTAGCATATGATCTTGTAGTAGCAAACACATTTTTTAAAAAGAGGGAAGAACACTTGATAACCTTTAAGAGTGGATCTAATAGAAGCCAAATTGATTTGTTCCTTGTGAGAAAGACAGACCGCTCAGCATGTAAAGACTGTAAGGTCATCCCAGGAGAGTGTTTAACATCTCAACATAGACTTACTATTTTAGATATCCATATAAAAGGACAATGTCGTACTAGAAAAGACCCTATAAACCCGCGAACTAGGTGGTGGAACCTTAAAGGCGAGAAACTAGCAATATTCCAAGAGAGAATGTATGCAGAAGCGCCTTGGAATTCGGAAGATGGAAGCAATACTATGTGGGATAGAATGGCAGGGTGCATCACGAGAATATCGAAGGAGGTCCTCGGAGAGTCGAAGGGAAGAGGGTTGGCTTCTAAAGATACTTGGTGGTGGAATGAAGGGGTACAAGCTGCAGTAAAAACCAAAAAGGATTGCTTTAAGAAGTGGCAAAATGATAGAAGTGAGGAACACTTCAAAAGCTATAAATGTGCAAATAAGGAGGTTAAACGGACAGTTAGAGTTGCTAAAATGGAAGCCTATGACGCCTTCTACACCAAACTAGACACTAGAGAGGGAGAAAAATGTATTTATAAGCTTGCTAAGTCGAGAGAAAGGAAAACAAGAGACATTAATCAGGTTAAGTGTATAAAAAGCGATGACTCTAGGGTATTAGTGAACGACGAAGAGATTAAGGAAAGGTGGAAGAGCTATTTTGAGAAGTTGCTGAATGAAAAACATATGGATAACACAATGGAAGAAGAAACTAGAAGCTACGATGAAACTAGAGAATACAGATTCTATCGGAGAATAAGGAAGTTTGAGGTGGATTTGGCTTTGAAGAAGATGAAACCCAACAAGGCATTAGGACCAGATGGGATCCCCATTGAGGTTTGGAAATGCTTGTGAGATGTGGGGACATCTTGGCTTACAAAAGCCTTTAATAGGATTTTAATGACTAGAAAAATGCCTGATGAGTGGAGAAAGAGCATCCTAGTGCCTATATATAAGAGTAAAGGAGATGTACAACAATGCAACAACTATAGAGGTATTAAGTTAATGAGCCATACTATGAAGCTATGGGAGAGAGTGATGGAGCATCGCTTAAGAGGCGCAACATCAGTGTCAGAAAATCAATTTGGATTTATGCCTGGGAGATCAACTATGGAAGCAATTTATTTACTTAGAAGACTAATGGAAAAGTATAGAGAGAAGAAAAAAGATCTACATATGGTTTTTATTGATTTAGAGAAAGCTTATGATAGAGTGCCTAGAGATTTAATTTTGTGGGTGCTAGAGAAGAAGGGAGTGACCAAGGGTTATATTGACGTGGTGAAGGATATGTATGATGAAGCGGTTACTACAATTAGATCACCAGCCGGAGAAACAAGCGAATTCCCAATTACCGTAGGCCTGCACCAGGGGTCGGCCTTGAGCCCTTATTTGTTCGCCCTAATTATGGATGAATTACCTCGACACATTCAAGATGAGGTCCCATGGTGTATGTTGTTCGCAGATGATATTGTCTTGGTTGATGAGACTAAAAGGGGACTCAATACTAAACTAGAAGCTTGGAGAAAAGCACTGGAGACTAAGGGGCTAAAGATAAGTAGGACGAAAACAGAGTACATGGAATGTACTTTTAGCAACAGTGGAAGTAGAGACAACGAAGCGGTGAAGATCGAAGATCATGAGATCCCAAAGAGGGAACACTTTCGCTATCTAGGTTCAATGATCAATAGAGACGGAGAGATTGGTGATGACGTGACCCATAGAATTAAAGTGGGCTGGCTTAAGTGGAGGAGTGCTTCTGGAGTATTATGTGATCGGAGGATACCAGCAAAATTGAAAGGAAAATTTTATAGGACAGCTATTAGGCCAGCTATACTCTACGGGACAGAGTGTTGGGCAACTAAGAAACAACACATTAGCAAAGTGAGTGTAGCGGAGATGAGGATGCTAAGATGGATGTGTGGTAAGACTAGGAAAGATAGAATTAGAAATGAGTACATCCGAGAGACTATAGGAGTGACACATATTGAGGATAAGTTGAGGGAGAATAGACTTAGATGGTTCGGCCATGTGCAACGAAGACCTATAGATGCACCTGTGCGAAAGAGTGATAAGATCGTAGTGCCTGGAATGGTTAGAGGGAGAGGTAGACCTAGACTGACTTGGGAATATGTTATGCAACAAGATATGAATTTATATAATTTAAATGAGCATATAGCTCTTGATCGTGCAGAATGGAGAAAAAGGATTCATACAGCCGACCCCAATTGATTGGGACACAAGGCTTGGTTTGGTTTGGTTTGGTTTGGTCTTTCTCATTGCTATTCCTAAGAAGTTAAAGTACCAACTCAAGGTCCTCTGTTCATATCTGTATTCACTCTTTCTAGTGAAGAAAAAAAAAAAAAAAAAACCCTACTTTGTTAGAGGGTATATATTTTCTACTTGAATTTGGGGTTAAAAAGTACAAATTCAATTCCTGGAAGCTCAATTTCCTGAATTTTACAGTTGTCTTGTCTAGCTGGGAAAATATGTTATCAGATGCAAGTTCCAATTTTGGAGTTTGCCTTTGGAAATTTGGTCCCTGTTTTGTGTGGTTCAGAAATAAAAATAAAAATAAAAATAATAAAATAAAAAAGAAAAAGCTAAATGTTTGTATAATTAGTTTTAGTTCACATAAGAGTCCGAGTGTGACTTAGTAGGGGATATTTGAAAAATGACTAAGTTTAGACCAAGTTTCACTTTGTTTGATTTTTATGAAAACTGTGTTCTATTGATTTTGTTAACTGTTAAGGAACCGATTTTTTGGTCATTCTTAAGTTTAAGTGGGGCACGAAGTTCTATGTAATCAAAAACCAGTTACACAAACAACGCCGAATATTTAGATCTTCATTTTTAAACCGCATTATCGGTTTTTGTATTGTCTAAATAGCCTCTTCAAAATACCTTGTTATTTGTCTAATCAACTCAATACTAATTTTTGTTACAAAAGTGAGGTTAGGTCTAAAAGTCTAATCCTTTTTTAAGGCTTTCCAAACAGGACTTTGAGTGGTGTAAGTAGACATTTGGAACCCACCAAATGACAATTCTCTATCACCATACTGCCCAAGTCTTGTGCGTCTGTGTTGTGCATACAATATTAATATATATCCGTGCGGATGAATATGTATGTGAGTGCATACATATATATATATATGATGTGAAACAAACCTTATGGCATGTATCAGGTATTTAATCTGACATATATATATATATATATGATGTGGAACAAACCCTATGGCATGTATCAGGTATTTGATCTGACATATCCATGAATGTCCCTAGTCTACCTAGCTCCCTAGTCCCTATTTATGCACAAATATGTGCTAAATTTTTGGAATAATATAGTTTGCACATAAATAGCATATGCTCCTCTTCTGCAACTATGACTTACAATGAATATCATAGAGGTGTGCTTGTGTGCTTAATGACCAATTGCATGTGAAGCAAATTAATTTGGTAAATTGACATGAAATGTCCACATATGACCCATTAGCCATTGATTGCATTTTTGCTCACCAATCACTTCTATTTTGACACGAGTTCTTTTCTATTCTCATTTTAATCCTAATTTATTATTAAAATTATTGAATGGGACACATGTCACGATGGTAGTGGTGGAGGAGTAATGAGGAGCAAAAATGTACTCTAAGCCATTTAGACTCAAATTTCTTCTTGAAACTTTGGTCCTTTTTGGGAACAATTTTTGGAGGTCCAATCGTAGTTCTATGCTTCCTTCGGCAAGCAAACAATAGTGTTTCAAATGAACTTCTGTGTGATTAGAATCAAATCGTGATCGCAAGAAAATTTCACACAAACTCTTAAACTCGGCTTAGTTGACAGATCTAGAAGAGAAAATGGAAAGTAAGAAAGAAAACTAGTACTCTATTAAATTATTATATATATATATATATATATATTGGCTCAGAAGAAAGAAAACTATTAGGTAATTACCCTTATGTATGACCTAATGTATTTCTCCATCTTTAAATGACTCTAAAAATGAAAATATTTTAAAAACATAACAGTAGCTAGAGAAAACACTACTAATATTTTCCAAATACTATCAAAACTGACAAAAGAGTAAGGAAGGTTACATAAAAGGCTGAACATTTTATAATTTACTTCTTTATTACATTTTCTTTCGTTTCTATTTTTTCCACTATTTATGTATTAACCGAAATAAATACATATTTTTCTTAGTGTTTTTTTTTTACTTTTCCCTCGCTAAAATCAATGAACCAATCACAGCCTTAAAAGATTACATTTCAAAATAACTTGAGATTGACTTAATTAATTGGTAAGGCTTGTCCATGTAAAATTAAATGCTTTGAACACATGCCAATTAATTAGAAAATAAAATATTTAACGAGAGAGAGAGAGAGAGAGAGAGAGAGAGAGAGAGAGAGAGAGAGAGAGAGAGAGAGAGAGAGAGAGAAATTAAATATGAATAATTATTAGTATTCGTGTGCTCCCCATACGTGTGATTGTGAAGGTCACACAATCTCTCACTTTGTCATAATAACACTGGGATGGGATCCCCATTTGTAACTAATTATTCCTTCTTAAATTCAATGAACATTTTGATCCACTGTGGTAGTCACCAAAATCGAACAAAATACATAACCAATATAAATAGTCCACGTCACACCAATCACACGATAAACATCATTCATATCATAGCAATGAAAACATTGAAAAGTCTTATTTGTCCAACTGATCTCGTACAAACTTTGGACACACACAGCGTATAATTACCTTTTTAATTCGAATTGTGGGGACCAAAAAGTATTGTTATGCCACGTGGATGACCGTACTCTCTCTCTCTCTCTCTCTCTCTCTCTCTCTAGGTTCCACTGCTCACTGGTAGTGGTAGTGGTGCTTAGCTTAACAGACCTGAAAAACATCTCTCTAAACTCTCTCTCTCTCTCTCTCTAACTAAAGAAACGTTCCTGGGATTCCTCAGATTTTCTCATTTGTCTTTCGTCTTTCTCTCCCATTTTCGTACATTGAACCAGAGACACTCAGACACTACAGATAAAAATTGGTATAACATTTTTTTTTCTTACTTTATTGCATTTATGTATCTGATTTTCTTGCATTAAAATGAACATATATGCATGTATATAATTCTGTATATATGTATATATTGCAGTTAGGGATAATTAACTTTTTGTTTTACACCTATTTGATTGCTTGAACATTGTTCGAATATCAAGTTTTGCATACATATATATGTATATATGTATGCATTTGTGTAACAGTATAAGTATGTATGTGTGTGAGTTCATTTCTATATTGGTATATACACTTTTTCAGGAACATTAAATTCCATGCTATGTATGGACTAAACAATCTGATCAGACATTTTGTTCTACTTTTTTTCGGAACCCTAAAATACACATACACACAGAAGATCCTCACGATTCTGAGTACAACTTCACGTACCTTTTTTCCTGCATTAGAAACAAACAATTTTTATATATTTTTATTTTTTAATTCAAAATTTATACTCTTTTTTTTTTTATTATTGATTCTTATTCAAACAGTTTTAATTATAATCTCATTTCATTGTGTTATAGATCACATTATACACATATATATATATATAAGGATGGAGATATATCAACGTAAACGATTCAAAACCACCAACGTAGACGCCAACACTGTAATTTTCTCATATTTCTCTCTAATTTACAACCTGTCACACACACACACACACACATATATATATACATATATATAGATATATATAATGCTGCTTTTGAGCAGGAAAGAAAGTACTTGAAAAGCTCCGTAGACGGCGCACAAACACTACATACGGGCGGACACAAACTGCAAAAATCGGACTGTACCCTCCAAAGCCACGGTATTGGATAATGATATGATCGTCTTCTACTACTTCTTCTTCTCTACCTTATCTCGTTTTTAATCACTATCTTCTTCTTCTTCTTCTTCTTCTTTTACTTTTGTGGTGGTGAACCAGAAACTTCAATGGAGATAGAGGTGGGTTCTGTCTATGAGATTGATCGTACTGCCTTACCACCCAGAACTCCGGCTCAACTTAGATCCATCCGGGTCGTCATGGTAACATATATATATATATATATATGTTCACAGAATTGTATCTACACACACACACACATATATATATATATATCAGCTCTGTTGTTGTCTTCTTCGTTAATTCGTTGAGATTTCTCATTTTCATACATACATGTATGTATAAATATATATATATATATATATATTGACTCTGTTTTTGTCTTCTTCGTTAATTTCATGAGATTTCTCGTTGAGATCTCTCATTTTCTCATATTTACACACACACACACACACACACACATATATATATATATTGACTCTGTTGTTGTCTTATTAGTTGATTTATGAACGATTTTGGGTTTTTACAGGTTAGTGAGAAGACGGAGTGGAATGTAACAGTGAGATTTCCAAGCATTCAATCACTCCGAAGGTATTTCAGCAACAGAGTAAGAGAAATGTACCCAGCATTGGACGAAAAGTTTGTAATGGGAACAAAGCTCGCCGGAGAAGTACTTTTCCGGCAAGTTGGGTCTCAGGAGTTCGCAGAGAAGAAACATTTGGAGGATTTCTGGTCTGTGATTCCAACCTCAATTCGAGGGACGTTCGTAGAAGAAGAAGAAGAACCATGTTCATTGGCGATGAAATGCAATGAAATGGTTAAATGGGGCGTACGCAGACAAGTGAGATTCATTGGAAAGCATAGAGAGGTCAATCGCATTCAGACCCTGTCTTCTTCGAGTTTTGTTACAGGAGGGGAGAAATTAGATCAAATTGGAGATGAGAGAGAAGAGGAGGAGAGAGAAGACGAGGAAGAGGAGGAGATAGAAGATGAGGAAGAAGAAGAAGAAGAAGCTGTGACCGAAGATGATACTAAGAAGAAACGCAAGAGAAAGTGCAGATCAAAAATCGTTCAAAGGCCAAAGAAAGCGAGACGTGAGATGCGAAAGGAGATTAGAAACCCCAAAGATCGATGGTCTACCGAGAGGTGAAGACCTCAACATTGCTATGTATATATATATATATACATATGTGTGTGTGTATGTATCTAATTCAATTTATAACAGTTTTTATTTACATATGTGGGACTGGGTTTTTGAAGGTACAAGCTGGCAGAGCAGAACCTACTGGAAGTGATGAAGTCAAAGGATGCTGTTCATGGGAACCCAATTCTCCGGCCAGCACTGAGAGCTGAAGCTCGGAAGCGAATTGGCGACACGGGTTTGCTCGATCATCTCCTAAAGCACATGGCCGGAAAGGTGGCGCCTGGTGGTACTGAGCGGTTCCGGCGGCGGCACAATGCGGAGGGAGCTATGGAGTACTGGTTAGAGCAAGCTGATCTTGTGGAATTAAGGAGAGAGGCAGGGGTTCAAGACCCTTATTGGACCCCACCACCTGGTTGGAAGCTGGGCGATTGCCTCAATCAAGACCCTGTATGTACCAAACAGTGGGAAAAAATGAAGGAAGAAACTTCAGAACTAAAAAGGTATGTGTATATATAGCTTAATTAGTAAATGAGATGTTCATATTTATGATCTGGGTGGTGGGTGGTTATTTAATTGGGTCTGAACTTTTGAGTTTTATTGTTGATTTATTAGAGCTATGAATGAATTGCTTTTGAGTTTTATTGTTGATTTATTTGAGCTATGAATGAATTGTTCACATAAAAATGATCAGGAGGGGGGACTGTTAACTAAGCTGTTAATATGTTGTGTCTGAACTTTTTGGTTTTATGATTGATTGAACAGAGCCATGAATGAGATGGTATCAAAGAAGGAATTGGTGGACGAAATTACCAAATTGAAGAGGTAGATACAGACCCACAAGATTCATGTACATTAATGTGTCTCATTTGTTGTAAGGGTGGGACTTTGGGAGTGAATTTTTGTTGTTTGTTGCATGAACAGAGAACTAAAAGAGATGGTGTGTGAGAAGGAGAAGAAAGACACAACTCAAGCAAATGTAGTTTCTAATGCTTGCCATGAGTTGTGTCTCGATAGTTCATTAATCTCTTCCAATTCTGACTCTGACAAAACTTTGGTCACACTGGTATGTAGTTAATTAACTAAAGTATGATTCCTTAATTCTATTTAAGTCGGCTTAAATACATTATTGACCTTTTTTTTACTAACTTTGGCATGCAGGAAAAGTACAAGGATCAAATTTTGGTGATTACCAAGTATTTGAATGGAATGGAGGTATCTATATAATAGCTTGCACATATTGTTATAGTTACCATCTTGAATCCTTCACACTATTAGTTATATGCAGGGAGGACCTTAATGGAGACCAAGGGGGCTATGGCGCCCTCAAAATTTTTGAAATTATTTGGATTATGTGTAATTTTAAAATTTTGAATTTAATTTAGAAATTGACCATCCCAAATTTCTATATTTATAACATAAAGCCTTTTAATTTAGAAAACAACGGGTATGGGCCGTGTGGCATTAATAGTCCTCATAATAGTGAAAATGAAGCATATGCCTAAATCTCATTGACACAACTACTCTTTTGACTTTGTGTCTCTCACCAAAAATATATATAAATAAACCTAAAAATTTTCGTCTCGGAGGCACCCCTGAAACCCCAACATGAAACTTATTTCCTAGTAGATCCAACTCCAATAAACTTGGCCCCCCCCAAACATAAATTCATGGGTCCGCCACTGGTTATACAGACCCTTTTTTTTTAGGGCAAATATCATTGAGATAATCAATTAAAGAGCGATAAATCATCGCTATTACATTTTCATCGTCTGAATGGAATCCCAAAAAAAAAAAGCCCCAAAAAACCAATAGATCAGGTTTCGATTTGAAACATACTCAATTTGAGAGTTTTGAGGCAAACCCCCCCCCCCCCCCCCCCCCCCCCCCCAAAAAAAAAAAAAAACAACAATCAAAAAATACCCCTGCCTATCTCAAATCAAAGTGCTAGTATAAGCACAAGTAAAAATTCAGCATTACAGATACCCATGTGTAGGCCGAGCTCCTTCATGATGCAGTAAGCACAGCTGAAAAAGCCCGAGACTTCCCCTAGTTAGAAATCCTTTTAAATGAAAATCTGCTCCAAAGAAGCTTGCACAAAACTTTCTGATCACTTGTCAACTTGTTTGAGTTCATATTATCTTTGCTTTTTCCCCATACCACAGAGTAAAGACCAATGACTATTACAATGGCTCCAATTAAACTTCCAAGGTGAACTTTCTCAGCCAAAACAATGGCTCCAAGAATAGCAGTGATGATCATGCAACTGAATGCAGTCACAAACACAGAACCTCTCTCTCTGTTCACAACACCTTGCACATAGTATGCTATTCCGTAGCAAACCACCCCAGAATAAACAGCAGCGAGAAGCCTGGAGTCCCAACCAAGAAGCCAGGCACTCCTGTCACGTTCCGTAGCATTCCCATCAAGCACATCAATGATGTGAGAGAAAGCTCTGCTGGGTATGCCTTTAGTGTGAATGATTGAACAATAAAGAAACCAGACCAACCACAAGTACAGGCAAGGAGCATCAGAGTTCCGGCAACCCAATGCTGACCGGAAGTTGAGTCGCCAGAGTTATAGTGGCTACTTCCTCGGCAGTACCATATTATATCAACAATTGGGCCTTTGTACAAAGTCATCACCATTGCCCCTGTTACTGTTATTGCTGTCCCAATCACCTTTGCTACACTCTGTATCTGCTTCAAATTAACTATCTCCAACCTGATAATAATGGCCATTACAAAGGTAATAGCAGGGAGGACATTGACTGTGGCTGCTGCAAATGTTGCTGACGTGTACTTCATCCCCAACACGTACAAGTTCTGATCAAACACTGGCCTCTCGGCGAAGAAATAGACTCCATATCAATCTTCCAAAATAAACACCATTAAGATCTATTCACCCCCAAAAGCCCATCAATGCGCTACCAGCCTCCTCTTTATTATCAGTCACAAAAAAAATCCAACACCGAAGTAAAACTCTGTCTCGATCAACCCAACAAAATCTGCTCATGGTAAACACCCCTCCCTTGGCCATCTGGACTGCCAATTTGTTCGCTTCTCAGCCAATGAGAACAAAACTATCTGTCCTTGATCTTCCAAATTGCTCCCAATCTCAACAGACATGAAATAAGCTATGAGAAGAGGGAAAACCAGAAGCACCAGCAGGACGACATCGAACATGATCAAACCAAAAGATAGTGTATCCTCAACAAAATCCATATGCCTTATCAACTGATTCAACAGCAGTATAATTTTAAAAGGGAAGCAAAATCACAGAATTTATACCCGCAGCAGCCCAACAATCAACCAAACAATTTGCCATGATCAACAAACGTCAAAACAAAGAGCCAAAAGACACAAATGATGCAACAAATCAAACAAAGGATTGCACTAAGGCCATGCTAATTCCCAGCTGAAAGTCCGATCAAAACAACTTAAGCATTAGCAAATGCAGTATCTAGCTTTTCTGGGCAAGTATCAGCAGTCCCAATCAGAATAACACACAAACAAGATCAAAACCGTAGCCACATTCCACCTCTCACACAGTGACCAAAGAAAACCACTCCCACTTCTATGAAATGCCAGCAGTAGCTAAAAGACCATAAAAACACACGCGACACAAACTCCCCAAACACGAATGAACACACACCAAACGAAGTGATAAGCACTCCAATCTCAGAAAGAATACAACCCGAAATGAGAACACACGCCAAAAGAACCCCCTCCTCCCCCCACTCACACTCACACACACACACACACACACTGTTACACATTTATTATGACTTGAATACTCCAGCTTATCAGAGGAAAGCATGAAAACCCACTAGTGTAACCCCTATAACTAGAAAACACAACATGATAACAATAGATTCTGTGTACTGAATGATTCAATTTCATATTTGACATGCCACTGTTTGACTAAAGATGACTATCAGCTTCGTTTCTTTTTTAATGCGTGTGGCTGTTTAATCTTCTCGTGATGTTAAAAACACCAAAAAATTTCTGAATAATGCTAATGATTCCAAGGTTTGTATACCAAACAAGGCTCCCAATTGAAGGCCCAACTAATGTGGCACTTGGCCTAGACTCAAATATGTGAAACCTCCTTTATTTTTTAGCATTGTTATTTTATTTGAATGTTTCTAGTTCCACAACTGTAGAATTGCTCAAACCTTACACTCTGTAGTACCTAATTTGTGATTTCATATCAGCCTTTTTGAGTGTTCAGTTAATACTACAGCTATGCATAGGACACTTGGAAATTATGTGATTTTGTTGGTCTACCTTATGTATGGTTCAGATATTTATACTTTTGACAGTGATATATATATATATATATTTATAGTGTATGTGTATGGATTCATTTATGTATATTAGTTGTGCACTGCATATACCACTTGTAATCTGTTTTGATTATGTAATATTGCAAGTGACGATGATAAGTAACATGGCATTGCATGGTGTGGATGCAGGGACATATTAGGGAGCTAATGTCCAAGGTCGAGGAAGGGACAAGCTTGTCCAAGCTGAAGGAAAATCATAAAGAAGTAGAGGAAAAAGCAGCTAAGAGACAGAGGCTGAAGAGTGGATTCAGAATCTGCAAACCTCAGGGGACTTTCATGTGGCCAAACATGGCCTTAAACAACACAAACAACTTAATGTCCCCTCAGGTTGAAGATCTGTTTGTGGTCCCCACCCCACCTTCAGTCTCTTCCTCTGCTGCCATAGCTCTCCCTCAGCTGCCTCACCACCACCACCACTACCCAGCCTCACCGGCCAAGCCTTTGGCCGAAAGACGCGCTGTGACGGTCACTGTATCCACTAGCACCACTACTACTACCACTACCACCACCAACACCAAAAAGACCACCACTCCCATCAATCTCAATGACTTCCCTCCCAGCCCTGAAGATGGATTTTGTGGGACCCCATCTTCTTGCCAAACTGCTGGGACTCCACGTGTGAGTATTTTCACTCAATTATATGTGTGCTTACTTGTGTAATTATATCATCTCCAAGTTTGCACAATTTGTTGTGTCCTAAAACTTACCAAATGGGTATGTCATATTTGACTATCAATCGAAAAACAAATTTTCTGTATGGGATTCAAGGCAACAAAACTTCTTTTTATGTGAAATACTTTATTCTATACCAGACAAAATGGAATTGTACCTTTAATGAAGAAGATAAATAACGAAAACAGATTTACTATTCAGGATTGGGGGCAAACTTTGATATAGCAAATGACAAGTTTGCTATATCAAATTTTGCTATTTGGGTTGGATATACTCTTTAAGTGGATAATGCTTTAACCTTCTCATATAGCATATGTAATATGATATACTCCAATATAACTAGCTAAAATTCCCCTGCTCTATTTAATAAATGACTTTTCGGAAAATCAATTTGAACACCCTCTATTTAAATTAGTTGTTTTACTTCCCTAATTTCTCGATCATTGAAATTGGGGGTTTGACATTTGGAGAGAATGTGACTCATGAAATTTGGAGGGGGGCTAACTTTATAGTTATCTTCTGTTTCAACTAGCCATATAATTAGGAGTTTGCTTTTGAGAATCTTGCTAGCTATTTTGACTAAAAAAATGTGTTTTGACAAGCTTGCTAGAGTTGCTCTATGATTGCCTCTACTTATTTCATATGTATGTGTATAAATTCTTATGCTTTCTATATATAAATAGAGTTGATCATGGAGAGGGAGACAAGCCCCATGGGAAGGTGGTAACAGTGGCAATGAAGCTGGGACAAAGGATCACATGATGGGCTACAATCAACAGTAGCTGAGAGAATTTTCTTCCCAACCCTCATTTTTTGTTGATGGATATACATGCTTGGTTTCAGTTGTGTCTAAGGTTTATATTCTAGTCTAATTACAAAATACAAAGGTACTATATATACTTGGTTCTATCAGATAGTATGGGTATAATCTCTGCTTTGCTATTATCTTGCTTTCCTATGGCTGACTATATCAATTTTGACTCAACATGCTCTGATTTTGTTTATATCTTAGAAAAGAGCTGAATTGAGTCAACAGATATAGTTGGTTATTATAGAATTGGTGAGACCTTTTTTGGGGAGGAACATTGATACATGTAAATGGTGAGATCATATATATATGAATGGTATTTCCTAGCTTTCTAAGTATGTTAATGTCATTGTCTTTTTCTGAGTTTAGTGCTAGTTTTAAGGAGTCTGCAATAAGGTACCTGTTGTTTGACAAAAAGCCACATGTTATTATCACACACAAACACAAACACAAACAAATCTACATAAACACAAACATATCTACACACAAACACAAACATATCTACACATTTTAGTATTTCCTTCTTATCAACAGAAAATTAACATTTACATGATTTCGAGAAACTGTTATATGTGTGGAGAAGGAAATCTAATAGATGCATTAATTAGTATCCGATGGTGGTTGTGTCTTGGGTTAAAGATAGACATTTAAAGCTATGGAAGTTTAACTTTTTTTTCAATTTGTTATGTCTCTTCGGGAGTGGGTGCGGTGCTTCGTTTTTCACACTTTGGCTGTGTTCTGTTTTTGTTCTGGTTTTCAGATTCTGATGTTTTAAATGGATTGTTTCTGATATTGTTGGGCTCTAGGTGTCTGTTTTTATTTAAAAAAGGTTTCATTCTAAAGCTATAGGTCCTCTTGAGGTTCTGAGTTTGTGGATGTCCTTGCTGTCTATCTCATCATCTTCTTGCTGGTCCCTCCTGTCTCAGATTTCACTTGGTGTGATTTGAATTTTGCCGTTTTAGTTTGTGTGGGCTGGTGTATGATTTTTGCTGCGCTTTTTCCTTGTTACTCTCTTCTCTGTTTTCTAATCCTGGGGGTCTCTAGTTGCGGTCTTAATGCTGATTTTTCTGGTGTGCTGGATTGGGTCTGCTTTTGATTCCATAAGCTTCATTTGAGGGTCTTTCTTGGTGATGGCTTCTTGGCGGATGTGGGTCAGAGCCTGACCAAGCTTTGGAGGCCTCGTTATCAATTTTTTGATCTCAAACATTCCGATAAGAGTTGGTTTGTCTGCTTCATGGTCCTGCTGCATATGTCAAGGTTCTGCTGCATTTTGAAAGTTGGGAAGCCATGTTTCTGCTTGCATCTGGCTTTGATGGTGTTCAGGCTACTTCAGGCTTCGTAGTCGATTCATGGTGCTCTTGATACTTTATGTCAGTTCTCCTTTTTGCTTCTTATTGGTGTTCTTGTGCCCGAATTCTTCGTTGTTTTGGATTTCAAGTGATGTTTCTGCTGGTTTTTTTGGCTGTTGTTTGGTTTGTTTAAGGGTGTAATTTTTTATCTTGTAATTCCTTGTTGGTCTGTGTAAGGGTAGGCTTTTGGTGTCATTTGGGGGTTGGTTGATCTTTATTTTTTTGTTTCTTTGGGTGCCTAAATCTTGGCTTGTCATGGTTGTAACTGTCGGATTTTGTCCATTAATAAATTTTGTTTTTTTGCTGAGCAAAAAAAAAAAAACGAGGTTCTTACTGATCAAAGCTTGGGAAGGGCAAAAATTTGACCGACTCCTTGGCAATATCGGGTGTTGGTAGACAAGTGCCACTATGTCTTGGGTTCTAACTCATCCCTGCATGGGTGGGTGGTTGTGTGTGTCTTTCTTGCTGAGTTCTCTTCGTGTGTGTTTGTTTTTGGTGTGCGTTTTTCGTTCTCTTGTGGGGTGCGTTTTGGTGTCCTCGGCTGGGTGTGTTTTGCATCTGGTGTGTATGTTCGTGTGTGTCCCATTCCCGGTGTGTTCTATCAGTGAGGCGGAGGTGTCCTGGGTTTGTGATCACTGCTATGCTGGATTTTGGATTGGCTCCCATGGCGGCTGTTTACGAATCATTTTCGTAATTTCTTCATTCTCTTGGCTACAGTCCAAGGCTGATGGGCTCTTGCTTTGGCACGTTCGCGGGTTTTCTGTTGCTTCTTTCCCCCATTTTGGAAATTGTTTGGCATGCTCAATACTGGTTTTTCAGTTCATAATTCTGATGTTTTTTTTGCTAATGATTAGAAGCTCATGTTTCTCTGGCCAGACACTCGTTTCTTTCATCTTTTTGCTCGAGTTAAATGATTTAGGGACTTGAAAAAGATTTGATATTTGGGTTATTAGCAGAAGCTGTGGTGCTGCATCTCGGGTCTGGTGGGTCTAAATTTATTGAGGCTGATCCTCAGATTTTATGTTTACTTGGGGGTCGGTTCTGTTCCCTTTTGCAGCTTTAATCTGCCTTATTGGGATGTATTGCTGTGATCTGCTCTTTGGAGTTGTGCATATCATCTGGTTATGTTCTACTGCTGAATTTTTGGGGTTATGATCAGCACACGAAGAATTACAGTCTCTCTGTTTGCTCTTTCCCTGGATTGCTTGTTTTGTTTTGCTGCTAAGAACTTAATCTTTCTTGTTCCTTACCTTGGGTATAGGAGTGCTTCTTTTTTCTTTTTCTTTTTCCATCCTTGTATTCAGGTTCATTTTGGGGTGTTATTGTGTTTACTTTGATTGTTCTGGTTGTAGGTTGGGGCTTCTCGGGTTTGGTAGGGATGTTTTTTGGGGTATATGTGATGTATTGTTCAAAAAAATTTATATATCCAGTGAGGACCAGGACTGTACTATTGACTCTTAATTAGAGACAACACAAGGCCTAAAGTTACAATCCTAAATAGGGCCTTTTTTTTTGGGGGAATTATTCTCTATATTTTTTATTCAAAAACTATTTTTTCACTTTTCCTCGTGGAAAATTATTAATTAGGTTTTTAAAGTCAAGTTTTGCTAAAACTAAAAATAAAAAAAAAAATAAAAAAAAAAAAAAAAAAAAGAGGAGAGAGCTGCCATCAGTAAGAGATTATATGCCAAAAGAGAGAAGAAATAGAGAGTTGGAAGAGTGAGTTTACACTCGACATCTTTTAATTATATTGTGGTATGAGAAAAAAGGGTTTTAGAGTACTTTTTAAGCATTAAAAAAAATATTTCGTGAAAGATCTCTCACATATAAAACTAGACAAAAATTCCGACGATTTTTGAGAAATTTCATTAAACTTTTGTCTTGAACGTTTAGTAAAACTCCACAAAATCGACGGAATTTTTTATTAATTCCAACAGAAGATTTGGAAAGTAAAAAAATTTAAATTTTTTTTTTTAAAAGCCAAAAATGCCACGGATGAAGGCATTTCAATCTGATATACTCATATAAAACAGCTCCTAAATAAAAAGCATTCACAAGAACTATTACATAGTTCAAATTTGTTGATCAAATTCCAAGGGAGACCAAGTAAAGTACATAATTGATACTATGATCATTCAACCATGATCCATGTAGAAGAAAGCTAGTTATATCTGTGGTCTGGGCTCATCTATCTGAATGCAACTAGTGCTCAAAATGAATGTGGTTCATTATATATTTTGAAATCGTCCTCCAATCGAGGCACTAACCCGGGAAAAGGAAAGAATTGAATGTTAAAGCTTCGAATATGATTCGTTTGTCTTGTATATGCCGATATCTCGGAAGTTGATGCATTGAGACAATGAGGTGACGAGCTTCTTCAAATCTTCCAATGTGTGTGCTGCACTTAGAGTTATCCTTAACCTGGAAAAAAACAAAAAGATCAAAAGTGTCAAATACGAGGGCCAAAAAGAAGTAAATGTGACACCAAACTGATAAAATATGACAGAACAAGATCAAGTGAACTCATATTTTGTTGAGCTTAGCAATTTCTGGTCGATAGATGCCTCGAAAGATTGGTTCCCTCTCAAAACCAGTTCATCACCCAACTAGATCTTTCGTTTTAATCGAGTTTCATGTCTTTTCATACCATTTCTATAAGTTTTTGAATGCGTGTATTTAACTAGCAGTGTATATTTCGGAATTTAATATACAAACTTAATTCAACCTTACATAAGTGTGAACAATTTCCAGATCTAGTTAACAACATAAAAATGACCACAAAGCTAGGATATTACTAGAGCAGAGTAATTTGGTAAGTGTTGGGCATAAAGGAGAGAGAGAGAGAGAGAGAGAGAGAGAGAGAGAGAGAGAGAGAGAGGGAGAGAGAATAGGCATATTTGTGCATATTTGTCTGCAAACAGATGCATGGATTTGAAGTGTGCATGCATATACACTACACAACAGAAGTCATCTGTTGAAATTTACAAAGCACAAATTGTCAAATACCAGAAGGAAAGTGACCATGCTGCAGCAACCCAAATTCCTAAGGATCCTTTGGTAACATTGCGGTTTTCAGTTTTTGATTTCAGTTTTGGTTAAAAACATGTTTGGTAATCGTTTATGTTTTTCTTTGTTTGAATACGAAAACGTGTTTTGAAAATTGATTCCGTTTTTTTGTTCTCTTTAAACAACAAAAATGAAGTTGGGCCAAACAAATGACAACCAAAAAAAAGTGGTTTTCAATTTTTGTTTTTATGAAGAGAACACAAAAAACTAGTCCCCCTCTTCAGTTTAGAAAACTGAAAACTGGAAACATTACCACATGGGCCTTAAATGTGTGGAAATCGGTGGGAACCACATTCCTTACCAAGATTGAAGTGACACATATTATCTCAATATGACCACAGTATCTCAATAAATACAGAAACACACAAATAAACATCTCTCTCTCTCTCTCTCTCTCTCTCTCTCTCTCTCTCTCTCTCTCTCTCTCTCTCTCTCTCTCTCTCTCTCTCTCTCTCTCTCTCTCTGTGTGTGTGTGTGTGTGTGTGTGTGTGTAAAGTGCGTGCAGAGCAAGAGTGACTCACAGTATTGAAGATTCATTACCAAGACTAAAAAAATAGCAATATGTAACAAACCTGCATGAGTTGGGGGGCACCGTGGGGGGTCGGATTGCAGTTCCATGGAACCCAGAATTTAACAGATGCCTATTTAGAGAGAGGATTGCGACAGTTAATAAAGTTGTGGAAATTACTGCAAGCACACACACACACACACACACACACACACACACACACACACATATATATACATAGGTAGAGATAGAGTGAGACCGGCTAGCTTGCAGGGCCTTCTCTTCACCTCCAACAATAAGAGAAATGATGGGACTTGTAATGGGGATTCCAGTCAGAGCATGGAAGTCTCGCACCCGATTCCAAATAGCCCTTCTGCGCCAGGTCTCCTTTTTTGCCACAATAACAGCAGCTGCTAAGTCATAATTCAACTTCATCAACATAGAACTACGCTACATTGACAAAAGCTACAAAAAAATTGCACTATCTATATGTTCTTTTTTCCATTAAAAACAACCGCTAACTACTATTAATAACTGAAAACAGAAAGTCATTAGAAATGCAAATATTACACTGCATTGTATTCTTACGATACAGCTAAACACTCTTCCAATAAATAGTCCACTTAGGATTATAAAAATAAATAAAATATAACAGGCATTTTCACTATCTATCATACACTAAACAGTCTAATCAGAAAAATACCCATTTACAAAATGGATACAAATGATGAATGGGTAAGAAAGATATCCATTGTAGATATAAATAGTCTAGAAGAACCAGTAAGCTATGCAAACTAGTCCAAGACAAATATCACACACCACAATATTGGGTAAATTATTAACAATAAAAAAAAATTAAAAAAAAAAAAAACTCTAAAATTGGTACTGGAATTTACCATGCGCGGCGGCAGCAATAGGCACAGGTACAGAAGTTGAGAATATAAAAGAGCGTCCCCTTGATTGTACAAACTGCTTCCACCTTTTGCTGTTCGTTTAGCATTCAAATAAAAAGTGTGAGTATAGCTAATAATAACAAAAGCTACCTAAACCCTTTTTCCTTTTCTTCAACCAGATGGCACAAGAAGTGAGAACATTAATATTCAGCTTGACATCTATGGAATGGAACTTCAGAAGTGCAAATTTGTTGCAGGATTTCATAGAGTTCTTTTGTTTTTAGGAGTGGATCGTGTAATTAGTGGAAGTTCTGGATTGAATTTTCAACACAGAACTCAGCATAATGAAAGGTAATGATACAATAAGTATAAATGTGGCCAATTTGCAAATAAAAACGCCTAATGTTACAATAAAATAGTATAGCCTATTTACAGAATCCAAGACAGTCCTCATTTTGAACACGCTCAAGCTAAAGAGGAATAAATAATCTTTGATGGAATAAATAGTCTTTTAATGGCTTAATCTCCATGGATATACACACACACACACACAAATGAGACTAAAGGTCCATTTGGATTGAATGTAGCTTTTGTGTACGGCAAGAGATTAAGAAAAATTCATTAAAACCTCAATCTACTTCATGCATCACGTTTGGACTGAAGAACCTCTGGACTTGCTTCAGCCAAAACATGATTCGCGGGCTCTAAAGTGTTCCCTAAAATTAACTCAAACGGGGCTAATATATGCGTTTTGGGTTGCAAAAGCACGTCTATGATTCCAAACAGCCCCTAAATCTGTTCTCTTTTGACCTCGTCTTGAACAATATCGAGCTATAGAGAGACAAATAATCTTTATTCTATTGCCATGGAAAATGGTTTCATGTGCCATTTAAATTGCACTCGAATTGATTTATATCCATGGGATATGTACAAATGAGACTAAATCGGTTTCTGTTTTGACCAATTGTCCCTTGAGAGCAAGGACAAGCACATAAGCTGGCTTACCTGCATGCTATGAACCCACCATGGCAACCGGCAGCCTTACTCAGAGTGCCTACGCATATGTCCACATCACTTTCACAATTGAACTGCTCAGCAACACCACCACCATTTCTGCCGCAAACAAAGGTTCCATGTGCCTGGAAAAGCTCTAATGAGAGAAGTTCTTATCATTGGTCAAGGAATTAACAGACGTTATACCAAAGTGAGAGAACAGAAAGAAACAATTTAAGGCCAGAAGAAGATTGACTCTACAGTTTATGATGAGTAGAAGGGCTTTAGGTGCCCGACGAACTATCAAATGTATAAGACAGGCCCACACAGCTTCTCACAATCCCATTTTTACCTAAAGTTTCAACAAACTTACATCATCAATAACCAACAGAAATCCATGCTTTTTGCGAAGCTTCGCGAGCTTGGTCATTGGTGCAAAATCGCCATCCATACTAAACAAGCTGAAAATGAAAACACCATCAAGACCCTTAAAAAAAAACTTTAAGCATCAATAAAGTAGAAAAACCCATGCAGCACAATTTTCTTGTCCTTTTCATTTTCCCTATAAACAAGCTGAAAATGAAAACAGCATCAAGCCCCTTCAGAAAACCTTTAAGCATCAATTAAAACTAGAAAAGTCCATGCAGCGTAATTTTATTTTCCCAAACAAGCTGAAAATGAAAACAGCATCAAGCCCCTTAATGGCTTGATGAACAAACCTTCAAGCATCAAATACAACGTGGAAATAGCAAGCTTTATTTTTATTCTCCCTTTTTTTTTGTTCTTTCTTTCTTTCTTTTGCTTCTTTTTGGAGTGGGGTGCACAGAGGGTGGTGCTACACAATGCATGATATCCTCGTCAACAAGGAAATAACAAGTAGATGCCCAAACATATATGAAGAAGAAGATGAGTGAGAGGAATTCCGTGAACATTTGAAAAACTTGAGAGATCAAGATGTGCTGCTCGACCACTCGTGACAAAAGCAGGAGACTATTGTTCTGATCTAAATAGGTGTAATATCATAGTATTCAAGAAATTGACAATTAGAGAAGTAAATGGCTGCAAAGATTTATGTCTACGGTCTCATGTGTAACGAGATATTTACATCCAACCTCACACCACTTCTCAAAGGCCTGTATTAAAAAAAGATTACAGTTATGTTTGTCGATGTCTAGTGAAAATTGTTGAAAATCTCACACCATTGTTGGCCCATTCTTTAACAATTTAAGCTTTTGGAGCTACTTGTGACTTAACATGGCATTAGACTCTTGGTTCTGGGAGGTTTTGGGTTCAAATCTCTGTCCCCAGGTGCATATTGCTCTTTGTTTTGGTTGTCGCTTCTCCACGTGCGAGACTCGGTCACACGTGAGGGAGTGTGTTGAGCTTTGAACAATTTGAACAGTTCTGAGAAAGGGAATCCTTCTTCTTCCATTCTCATCCAAAAGAATAATACAATAGGGTATATAAAGAAGTTACAAGTTGACCTATAGACTAAAATCAGGAATCTAAATCAAGAAACTATTAACTATTTCCAAAACTTAGGAAACTATTGACTAATCAGCAATATTTACATGCTAATTTCTTGCTTAATTACAGCACAATTTCAACACTCCCCCTCAAGCTGATGCAAAGATACTTTGCATTCCAAGCTTCCTGATTAAACTCTGGAATGTGGTGCTGGGTAGTCCTTTTGTAAGTACATCGGCTAGTTGACCATTGGAAGAAACATATGGAACACAAATCTGTCCTAAGTCAAGTTTTTCCTTGATGAAATGCCTATCGATTTCAACATGTTTGGTCCAGTCATGTTGAACTGGTTGTGAGCAATGCTTATTGCGGCCTTCTTGTCACAATATAGCATCATAGGACCTTCTATTCTGACTTTTAAGTCGGATAGAACTATTCTGAGCCACAATAGTTCACATATTCCGTGTGCCATGGCTCGAAACTCTGCCTCTGCACTAGAGCGTGCCACAACCGGTTGTTTCTTACTCCTCCAAGTAACCAGGTTCCCTCCTAGGAAGGTACAGTGTTCTAAAAATCCCTAGGCGGTAGGCGGGCCGCGAGGGGGGGCCTAGGCGGAGGCCTGGTATTTTAAAGCAAAATTAATAATACAGAAACAATTCTAATAGACCAATATGAAAAAAAGGTCACATTATCAAATATCAACAATGTAATTTAAAGTGATGCTTACCAACAAACTATGCTTCCAACTCTTCTTCTCCACATTGCTCCAACACTCTCTTTCCATCAGACTCAAACTCAATCTTCTCATCACCCTCTTCTTCTGTATCCTCATCAGATACAAAATCAACTTCATGAAGTTCTCGTGAGTCGTGAGTCATCTCCTCTCTCTCTCTCTCTCTCTCTCTCTCTCTCTCTCTCTCTCTCTCTCTCTCTTAATCTTGGTAGTCAATTGAATGAACGACTGTGGTGTGGTGGTTTAGGGGATTATTAGGGTTTTGCCCTTATTATTTCAAGAAAATGACAATTCCACCCCTAGGCCTCCTGGGCCGGCCTAGGAGTCCTAGGTCGGGCCTAGACCAAGCCTAAATCTCTGTGGGATTTTTGCAAGGATTAGGTGAAAATCCAGGCGGTTGGACAAGGCCTAGAGCCTAGGTAGGATTTTTAGAACACTGGGGAGGTACAGTACCCAGTAGTTGACCTTCGGTCTGTCTAGGAACTTGTCATCTGTGTAAGCCTCCAGCTTAAGTCCTTCTCCTTTCTGAAATAGAAGGCCTTTACCTGGGGATCCCTTCAAATATCTAAAAATTCTATAGACAGCTTCAAGGTGAGATTTTTTAGGAGCATGGATAAACTGGCTAACAACACTCACAGCATAGGCAATGTATGGCCTTGTGTGAGACAAGTTGATAAGTTTACCCACCATTCTCTGATATTCTCCTTTGTCCACCGGTTCTACTCCCTCTATTAATTCTCAAGTCGATGAATAGCCTCAATTGGAGTATCAATCGGTTTGCAGCCGGCCATTCCAACTTCTTGAAGTAGATCTTGAGTATATTTCTGTTGAGATATGAAGATTCCATGTCGTGACCTAGCTACCTCAATTCCCAAGAAATATCTCAAGCTTCCTAGGTCTTCAATTTCGAATTTTGTTGCAAGGTAAGCTTTCAAACCGGCTATTTCTTCATGATCATCACATGTCACTATGATATCATCTACATACACAATCAAAGCTATAATTCCCCTTTTTATAGAATTCTTTATGAACAGAGAGTGATCACCTTGACTTCGAGAGTAACCATGGTTTCTCATAGCTCTAGTAAATCTCCCAAACCATGCTCGTGGTGATTGCTTCAAACCATAGAGGGACCTTCTCAACTTGCACACCTTGCTCCCTCTCAAGTTCTCCCGGTATCATGGTGGAATATCCATGTAAACTTCCTCTTCCAAGTCTCCATGGAGGAATGCATTCTTCACATCCAGTTGTTGTAGTGGCCATTCCTGTTGAAATATGTTTTTATTAGTTGTATTAGATGTCTAATCTGAGTTGTTAAGGTTTTATTATTGCGTAAGGGAATCGTTGTAATTACTCTTCTTTGTGATTAATATAATTAGAGTTGAGACTCTTTGTCTCAACCAAGGGGGATTTCAAGATTCCATCGTTCCACCACCACCATACACCACCTAAACACCATCCAACCACCAGCCGACAACCACCAACAGCCCACCCACCACCAGCTAACGCTACCAAGGCCATCTTTAACCTAGCCGTACTAACCCAGCCCACACCTGGCCTAGCCCTGCCTAGCTCACCCCACCTTCGATTGAACCCTACCAAGGCCACCTTGGCCTAGTCGCAGCCATCCCAGCTGCGCCTAGCCTAGCCTAGCCACAGCCATTCCAGCCCCCTACTAGCCTAGCCGCAGCCCCCCAGCCCTCAGCCCACCTCTGTCGCAGCCACTATATGCTCTAGTAGATCTCTGGACAGCCATCATTCTCTTTTACATCTTCTATTTTACTTCTCGCTGCATCCGTAGATCCTAGTTTGATTGGGGCATAATCATCTGTGTATTTTTTGGCCCTTCTATGGACCCATAATCAAAGGTAATTTTTTGGCATCCTTTTATGGTGCGGTGACCTTATTCCCTTTACTTGCTACCCATCCGTTGGTACCAGGTCCTATTCTGTCTTCTGTGATTGTTGCGGGTATTCGTTGCGAGACTATTCAAGATGTTGGATTATTCTGAAAAATCGACCGTAAATTCGTAGCCACTCAGGACTGAGAACATTGATGTTTCTTATCCTGCTAACTTGAACATAAAGATCACTACCTCTCTCTTCAATGGTCAAAACTTCATGGCTTGGTCCCAGTTTAAGACATTGTTTCTTAAGGGCCGAGGAAAAATGGGGTACATCAACGGTAGAATCAAAGCATCTAGCACCGAGGATACCACTTATGACAAATGGGAAATGGAAAATTCCATTGTCATGATACGGCTAGTTCACTCAATGATCCCTGAAATTGGTGAGGGTTTCTTGGACATGGCGACTGCCCAGGACATTTGAGAGACCATGGCTAACACTTATTCCAAAAAGAGCAATTATGCCCAAATGTTTGATTTGGATACACCTACTACTGTCTCATCATCTTTTGCTCGTTCAGGTAATTTAGCTAGTTCAGTGAGTGCATTCAATTCCCATACTAGTCTTCCTTGGATTATTGATTCCGAGGCATCCGATCATATGACCGGTTCATGTCCTGTTTTTTCCGATTATAAACCATGTTCAGGTCAGGATAAAGTCACGATTGCTGATGGAACCGTCTCTTCAGTTTCAGGCAAAGGTTTAGTCCATGTCACTCCCTCGTTGTCTTTATCTTCTGTTTTGCATGTTCCTAGCTTGACCACTAACCTCTTATCTATTGATCGTATTACTCGTGATCAAAATTGAAGCGTCACTCTTTTCCCTTCTCATTGCGTGTTTCAGGACCTTATCACGGGGAGGATGATTGGCAGTGATAGAGAGGAGAATGGTCTTTATAATCTGGAACCGCAGGATCGGCAACAATTGGCTCATCATACTACTCCCACTGGCTCTACATCTAGTGATGTCATGCTCTGGCACAAACGCCTAGGTCATCCTTCCTTTGGTTTACTAAAGCATTTATTTCCATCTTTGTCATCTAATAAAAATGTATCAACCTTTCGATGTGAAGATTGTGAACTTGGAAAACACCACAGTGCTTCTTTTAACCCAGTAATCATAAAAGTACTGTTCATTTTCTCTTATACATTCAGATGTTTGGAGTGCCTCTCGTGTTGTTGCACATAAAGGCCATAGTTGGTTTGTCACATTTATAGATGATTTTTCTCGTACTACTAGGGTTTACATGATGAAAGAAAAAAGTGAGGTCCATTCAATTTTTAAAATCTTTCACAAAATAATTTATACCCAGTTTGGTGCGGTTGTAAAATTGTTCGTACAGACAACGGGGGGAGTACTTTAAATCTGGTCTTGAGAAGTATTTTTTGGAGAATGGCATATTTCACCAATCTTCTTGCACCAATACTCCACAAAAAAATGGAGTTGCGGAGCGCAAGAATCGTCACCTCTTAGACACTGCTCAGTCAATGTTATTCTCAGCCCAAGCTCCGAAGGCTTTTTGAGGTGAAGCAGTCTTAACTGCTGCTTATTTAATCAATCGGCTTCCTACTCAAGTTCTTAATAAACAATCACCTGTTGAGGTTCTTTCTAGTCCTTCTGATATTTTTGCCATTCCTCCTAAGGTCTTTTGTAGTGTCTGTTTCGTTCATAATCATGCTCCCACAAGAGAAAAACTTGATCCTCGGGCTATCAAATATGTTTTCCTTGGTTACTTTCCCACTCAAAAAGGGTATAAATGTTACCATCCTCCTACTCGAAAGTAGTATGTTTCCATGGATGTCACCGTTTTTTAGGAACAGTCCTATTTCACCATGCAGGCTCCTCTTCAGGGGGAGAATACAAGTACAGAAGAGTTTCTTGCACTACATGTTCCTAATTTACCTGTGTCTAACCCATTTGAGATATTGGGCACTCTTGAGGAGGAGGAAGAGGTAGAAATGATGGAGAGCAAGAGGTAGAAAAAATTGATGGAGAGCAAGAGACTGAGAGAGACATTTGTGGAACCCACCATTGCAAAAGGAAAAAATCCAGAGAAAGAGGATATAGTATATCATAGAAGAACTTGGCGGATGAAAGATAAGACCATTCCTCCTGATCCGCCACTCCCGTCTCCTTCCCTCGATGAGGGACCAGGTAATCATAATCCTCCTACTACTATTACTGATGATTTAGATATTTCGATTGTTACACGTAAGGGTGTAGGTTATGAACTCAACATCCCATATCTAAATTTGTATCATATAGTTGTTTTGTCTCCTTCTTACCCAGCCTTTGTATCCAAAATTGCTTTTGTGTCTGTCCCTAACCGTGTACAGGATGCACTCACTGATCCCAAATGGAAGCATGCTATGATTGAGGAGATGAAAGCTCTCCACAAAAATAGCACCTGGGAATTGGTTGAAATACCTAGAGGGCACAAGATAGTGGGGTGTGAGTGGGTGTTTACAATCAAGCATAAGGCAGACGGATCTATTGAGAGGTACAAAGCTTGTTTTGTGGCAAAGGGATATAAATAGACTTATGGAGTAGATTATGAGGAAACATTTGCTCCATTTGCTAAGATGAACACTGTGAGAATTCTTTTATCCCTTGTTGCAAATTTAGATTGGCCTCTCCATCAGTTTGATGTTAAAAATGTCTTTCTACACGGGATTTGGCAGAAGAAGTTTACATGGATATTCCTCCAGGTTTTGAAAACTCGAAAATCAAAAGGAAAGTTTGCAGGCTTAAAAAGTCTTTGTATGGACTTAAACAGTCTCCAAGAGCATGGTTTGAAAGATTCACTCAAGCTATGTTAAAATATGGCTTTAAACAAAGCCAAGGTGATCATACACTATTCATTAGACATTCCCCACGACAGAAAGTAAATGATATTTTCTTGACAGGAGACGATGTGGAAGATATGCAGGAGTTGAAGAAAACCTAGCCAAGAAATTTGAATTAAAAGACTTGGGAATCCTCAAGTACTTTTTAGGGATTGAGGTGGCTAGAAGCAAACAAGGAATCTTTATCTCCTAGAGAAAATATGTTCTTGATCTTCTCCAGGAAACTGGCATGCTGGGGAGTAAGATGTGTGATACTCCTATGGAAGCTAATTAGAAGTTAGGGGATGACACCGATGGAGCAATGGTTAACAGGGGGAGATACCAGAGATTGGTGGGCAAGCTTATTTACTTGTCACGTACTCGTCCAGACATCGCTTTTACTGTAAGTGTGGTTAGTCAATTCATGCATGCTCTACGTGAATCTCACTACAGTGTTGTTCTTCGAATTCTTAGATACTTGAAGTCAGCGCCTGGAAAAGGATTGTTTTTGGTGTACATGATCAACTTCAGGTGGAAGGTTATACAAATGCAGACTGAGCAGGCTCAGTCACAGATAGGAGGTCTACCTCAGGATATTGCACCTTTGTTGGAGGAAATCTTGTTACCTAGCGCAGCAAGAAACAGGCCGTGGCATCTAGATCGAGTGTTGAAGCGGAATTTCGAGCCATGTCTCAAGGAATTTGCGAACTATTTTGGATAAAAATTCTTTTGAGAGATCTTAGACTTGAAACTACAGATTCGATGAGGTTGTACTGTGATAAAAAAGCAGCCATCAACATTGCCCATAATCCAGTACAACATGACCGAACTAGGCATGTTGAAATTGACAGACACTTCATCAAGGAGAAATTGAGCAGTAGAGTGATATGTATCCCGTTTGTGAAGTCTAGTGAACAACTGGCAGATGTCCTCACCAAAGGTCTTGGAAGTAGGACTCATCATTACTTTCTTAACAAGCTGGGCATGAGAGATATCTTCGCACCAGCTTGAGGGGGAGTGTTGAAATATGTTTTTATTAGTTGTATTAGCTGTCTAATATGAGCTTTTAAGGTTTTATTATTGCCTAAGGGCATCGTTGTAATTACTCTTCTTTGTGATTAATATAATTAGGGTTGAGACTCTTTGTCTCAACCAAGCTTTGGATCATAATATTTCTACAATTCCTTCGTTGCTGCTAAAGACAAGAGGATCCGGATTGTGTTAATCTTTGCCACAGGTGCGAATGTCTCATGATAGTCTATCCCGTAAGTCTGGGTGTATCCTTTCGCAACAAGTCTTGCCTTATATCTATCCAATGTTCCATCAGGCTGGTACTTTATGGTATAGATCCACTTGCAGCCAACAGTCTTCTTATATTTGGGAAAATCCACAATTTGCCATGTCTGATTCTTCTCCAAGGCTCTTAATTCATCATCCATGGTCTCTTTCCATGGCTTTGCGGTTAGGGCCTCCTGAACAGATGCAGGAATTTTTTGGGACAGAACAGATGTGAGGAAAGCACTATATTTAAGAAAGAGATTCTGCAAAGACACAAAGTGAAACATGGGATGTTGGGTACAAGTCCTAACTCCCTTTCTTAGAGCAATAGGCAAATTGATATCATCTTTAGGAAGATATAAAGAGTTAGGAATTGAAGTTGGTGCATCATTTTCAATACCTGATTCAGGGCTGACAATTGGAGCCTGAGAAGTGATGACAGGTCTTTTCCTCCTGGAAAACATTCTTAGAGTGGGTGGCTTCCAAGCCTCAATATCCATCTCTGCATCTGGTGTAAGTTGAGAAGTATACTTGGATTGGTTGGAAGGTTGGCTCTCAGGTTGAGAGGGTTAAGAGGTTTTAGGGTCCTCGGTTCCTACTTTTGACTCCATGTTTGGTTGAATAGTCTCATGTTCAAGGGTCTCCTCTACATTCTCCTCTACATGGGTCTTCTCTACATCCCAATCCCACCTATCTTCCTCTCTTGAATCACTCTCCCCCTGAAGATGGGTCTTACTAAAGTATTATTGATTCTACACAAAGGTTACATCCATAGTGACATAGGTCCTCTTAGTGGGAGGATGATAACACCTGTACCCCGTTTTTGTTGGAGAGTATCCTAGGAAAACACACTTCATGGCTCTAGGATCAAGCTTACTGCGCAGATGAGGTTGAATATGAGCATATGAGACACACCCAAACACCTTTGGTGGTAGAGATCCACAACCCCCTGGAAACTTGGAAACAAGGTCACGAATTTCTTTACGGGGCTTTGATTTTCAAGAACTCTGCTAGGCATTCTATTGATCAGATAAGCGGCAGTAAGGATGGCGTCTCCCCAATAGTATTTTGGTACTCTTGTGTGAAACAAGAGAGACCGAGCAACTTCAAGAAGATGTCTATTCTTCCTTTCACAACACCGTTTTGTTGAGGTGTATCAACGCAAGTTGATTGATGTAGAATGCCCTCATCGGATAGATATGTCATGAGTTCCTGGTTAAAGTATTCTTTCCCATTGTCAGATCGCAAGGTCCGAACATTGACTCCAAATTGGTTCTTGATAAACCTATGGAACATGGAAAATATAGATGGAACTTCTGACTTGTTTTTCTTCGGATAAACCCATGTAATTCTGGTACAATCATCAATAAAGGTAACAAACAACCGAGTGCCAGAATTATTGGTAATACGAGATGGACCCCACACATCAGAATGAATCAAATTGAATGGAGTAGAAAATTGAATCTCTTTTATTGGAAAAGTAATACGATGATGTTTAGCAAATATACAAGACTCACAATGCAAACTGTTAACATCTATTTTTTGAAACAATTTGGGAAACAATTTCTGTAGGAGGGTAAAAGGTGGGTGGCCTAGGCAGTTATGCCAAAGATAAATCTGATCTAAGCTAGTATTATGAGAAACTAGGCATTGAGGCTCTTCTTCACCACTCCAAGCTGTATCCAAGTAGTAAAGTTCATCTCTCAGCTTACTATGCCCAATCATCTTCCCTGACCGATCTTGAAAATAACAACCAGATGGGATAAATTTAACTGAGCAATTCAGGTCTTTTGTGAGTTTCCAATTGACAACAAGTTGTAATCCAATTTTGGAACATGAAGAATTGAATGTAACGATATGGTGTTTCAGATTTTGACAGTTCCTAGACCAGCAACCGAGGAAAAAGTCGCATCAGCTACTTTGATTTTTTGCCTACCTGAACATGGTGAATAGCTAGAAAAAACATTAGACAAGCACCTGAATCAATGATCCAGGTATGAGAATTAGGTTTTAAGTGCATCGAGTAGCCCTTTATACCTGAGAAAGCCATGGAACAAGAACCTGTAATGGTGGTTTCGGAGTTGGGAGCTGTTGGCGTTGGGACTGTCCAGCTGGTTCAACAATTTTCTGAGCCTCTCAATGTCTTGCTGATTAAAGCCCTCTGACCCTTGTCCCTTGCTTCCATCCACAACTGTGGTCTGATTTGCTTGGCTTGGACGGTTAGGTTGAAACCCTCGGTGGGAAAGTTGCTTCAAGTTTTGTGGTTTCCCGTGTAGCTTCCAGCGTGTAGTCCGTGTGTGCCTCGGTTTATTGCAATAGTCACACCAAAGTTTTTCCTTGTCTTGAAATTTCTTGTTATCTGCAGACTTTGTCACTGCAAGTCTGCAAGTACAGAATTTTTGTGGTTGCTTCTCCACCCTCCATGGTTTTGGTGCCCACCAGTTCTTTGTTGCTCTCTTCACGTCTAATAATAGCAAATGCCTCGTCAGATCTGCTAGACGATCTCTCCCGAGGACTCGATCTCTAGCTTGATCATACTCAGAATTGAGTCCCAACAAAAACTATATGACACGTTCCCTTTCCATAAGATCCTTTATCGTCTGTGCATCTATAGAGGATTGCAGCTCCACATTTTGGTACAGGTCTAATTCGGTCAGCAGTCCCCTGAGAGTGTTGTAGTAGTCCATGGCATTCATGGACCCCTGTTTGGTGTTGTAAATCTGCCTCATAATTTGGAATATCTGTGTAACAAAACCAACTTTGGAATATGTTTTGTTCACAGCATCCCAAATTTCTTTGGCTGTGGGAAGTAGCATGTACGTCTTCCTGATTCGAGGCTCCATGGAGTGAAGCAGCCAAGACATCACCATATAATTTTCAGCATCCGAACTCTCACTTTTGGGATCCTTCTCATCTGGTGGTTTTTCAACTCCATTAACATATTTAAACTTTCCCTTGCTTTTTAGGGAAATTTTCACAGACTGGCACCACTCCATAAAGTTCCTCCCATCGAGTTTGGAGGTGGTAATATGGAGGGTTGGATTCTCAGCATGAATAGGGTTGACTGATGGTTTAGGTGTTTCTGACATGTTTTTTTGCAGGTTTAAATGATAAATAAAGTGGGACTGGACTGATTCACGACAGATTGGCAATGAAGGCCAAAACACAATCAACAATTAAGGTTGATGCTAAAAGACGGCAATGAAGGCCGGAAAAAAGAAAAGAAACGACGATGAAGGTCGTGAATAACCCTAGTAAACCGGGCTCTGATACCATGAACAATTTGAACAGTTCTGAGAAAGGGAATCCTTCTTCTATTCTCATCCAAAAGAATAATACAATAGGGTATATAAAGAAGTTACAAGTTGACCTAGAGACTAAAATCAGGAATCTAAATCAAGAAACTATTAACTATTTCCTAAACTTAGGAAACTATTGACTAATCAGGAATATTTACAATTAATGCCTAATATTTACATGCTAATTTCTTGCTTAATTACAGCACAATTTCAACAAGCTTGATATACATCGTTTTGCCAAATAGCTTAAGCTTTTGGAGCAATTTGTGACTTAACAAAACTAAAAACTTGGAACTCATCCGAAGGTCTTAAAAGGTCGTTTCAAGGTTCACAGTTACGTAAATAAACCTTTTAGCAACCAAATGGAGCACAAAAATAGGAAATGAAGTTTTACTAAGAGGACTAACCTGTCAGTCACGACAACTTTCTTTTCCATTTTGCAACTTGATCTGTCATAACAAAATGATTTGTAGTGAGATAATACAGGGTGAAGAATTAGTATTAAATAAAAAGGAGGTGAAAGAGGGGAAGAAAGGAAATAACATACAACAATGTGTTAAGATGGGACATGTCACAGTGTCTATAAACGAAAACCTCTACACTTTTCTGTCTCTCAGCAAGACGGATACCATCAATTATTGATGCGTGGTTCAGAGCATCAGAAAATATGGCAACTCGTTGACCCTTCAAAGGTTTTCCACCTTCAGCTAAGAGAGATCCAATGTTTCCTATTGCTGTCATCAAGGCCATATTGGCTGAAAAGCCTGTAGGACAAAGAAGGCAATCCTAAAAATGATATTAGAATAACCCACCGTTCATCAGTTTTCACAGCATATTTTTGGAATATAAAATATTAGGGCGAACAACATGTTAATATTCAAGGATCATCATAACTACTCTAAGTGGGTTCAACTAAACATTTTTAAATCATAATTTATGATCTGGACAATCAACCACCTGAATCCATCGTTGCTCAACTCACTAAATTTGATTGTTGAACTTTACTCTTGTACTATTGTAGGTAGTGATTTGAGTGAAGTGGGGTGGATGAGTTCGTAAGAGAGTAGCAATCTAGGAATCAACAGCGTAGAGGGAATCTCGAGGGAAAGCGGAGAGGAGGTAAAGAGAGACAAACTAAGGGTCAGCGAGTGGGGGAAGTGTTCCGAGAGAAACCTGTGTGATTAATGATCGAGCGTGTACGTGTGAGGGAATATTCACAGTGAGCTCATAAATGCACAGATCCCAATGGAATAATATCTGAAATTCTCTCTGAGTGTGTCTCCAGAGAATCGTGTGTCCGTCACCTCTGAGGGTACTGTTCCTATTTATAGCAATTGGGACACGTGCCAAGGAATGAGCGCAGCTGATGTGGCTCATCCCTATTGAGGCGTACCAAAATGCCACGTGTCGTCCGGAGACGACACAAGGAATGTCCTCGCGGTAAACTAGAGAGTTATTTCAGATAGTCTCACCGACCTTTAGAAAGGCTTAGGAAGTGTATCGCGGAATAGACCGTCGCGACCTTCCTAAGCGAACTCTGCTCTTAAACCAACCAAGCCACATAACCTGAGAGTTCCCGTTAGGATAGAGAAAGACTTAGCCGCGCCCAGGTCTAAAGCGACCGTGTCGTGGCATAGTGGTGTGGCACCAAGACCTGCCCCCAAGTAGGTCTATCTGAGCCCAGTCTTGTTGATACGGGTAGTACGTATTTGTGGTGCTACGGACTCTTTTTCATGAGGTACCTGAGGCGCCCTAATGATGTCTTTCTAAGGGTTCACCCATATCTCCTGAGTATAGTTCCTCCGACTTGTAGGTGGACACGTATCGATTGTTAATAGGTTTGTCAGGTAGTGATACCCACATTTTGCCCCCTGCTCGAGTCGTACTAGCAGGAGTGTGGCTCGAGCACCGTGTCAGTACTTTTGCAGAAGTCTTGTCAGTCTTGAATAGGCCATGATGGTTTTGCGCGGGAAAACCGAGATATTGTTTTTGCGAAAAGACTTTTCGTCTTGCCGAATCCAATTGGCGGTTCCACGAGGTTATATAAGGGAGTTCGTGCGGCCGCCTGTTCCTTACGCCTTCCGTTAGTTTCATCATATTACTACGGAGCATACACATTTTCTCATCCTTCAGCCCTTTGTTTGATATTCTTCTGGGTTTTTCGCGGGAGAGTTCATTCTATTCTTTCGATGACTGAAGTCGCTCATTCGTCAAAGGGGAAGAAGAAGCCTTCGGGGCGTTCGGCTCAGCTTCCTGCCGCCGTTCCCTTTATCGGCGGTCCGGAAGATGTGTTTTGGTCGAAGGTTCGGGATTTTCGTCCTGATTTTCCCCCGATCAAAGACTCGTTGCTTCAGTGTCCCGAGGCGTCCTTGGGAGAGGCCGAGACAATTGCGCCCGCGAGTATCCCGCGCCTTGAAATGGAACGGGGGGACTATCCTTACTCTAGCATAGATTTCCACGCCTCTTCTAGTCCTTGCACCGACTGGGACGAATGGAGTTCTTTTGTACTATCAAATCCTCAGAGTCGTCAGCTTTTAGTCAGCGCGGGCATCTTGGATTCAGTTTCTATTTGCGTTTCTTTGAGTTGTAGGAAAGGAACGCTGGGTTTAGCCGAATTGGCTTCGAGGTGGAGCTCTGACTCTCATACTTTCGTCACTGCCTGGGGGGAATTCACCCCTACTTTAGAAGACGTCGTAGCTTTAATGGGTTTACCCGTCACCGGTGACTACTCGCTAGAGAGTCTTTATGAGGACTCAGGGGATAAAGATACTGTGGCCTTCCTGCAATCGTGTCTCACTAAGAGCGCCGCGCTGGTTAGTGCTTTTACCGGAGAGAACAAAGGTCGGCGGGCTTCTTTTGTTACTTGGTTGCGCTACTTCTATAAGGACATTCAACCTTTGAAGCAAGTAACGGGTGATCAAGATCGTGACGAGAAAGCGGGCCCGGGGTCCGATAGCCCTCACTGTTTAGCGGCGTACATAGCTAGTTGGCTTGCGCGATATATTCTTCCGATGTCTCCCGAGGATGGGATAAATGCTGCGATTTTTCCCCTAGCTGTTAAATTGGCTAGAGGTCATTCGCTGCCTTTGGCGCCGCTGTTTTTAGGTACCTTGTACCACCGCTTGGATTCTCTTCACGCCGATTAGAGATTTAGATACTGCTCATCTTGATACGTATGTGGATGCCTTGGATGACTTTAAGGCGCTTGGCCTTACTGTTGGATGGCTAGGGTCTCATTTAGCAGATCTGCGCGAGTTTTCTGTTTTCTATGAGTCAGCACGCAAGGAAAAGGCCGTTGATGCCAAAATTGTTGCGGCTGAGGCTGCTTTGGAAGCTTTGAAGGAGGAGAAGAGGATCATTAGGGAGGGTCGCCCTAGTCTTGGGCCTAAATTTGCAAATGTTGATGGTGGCGCGCGGGCGTCTCATGGTCTCTTTTAGCTGTTGTTTGTTGTTTGGATTTGTAGGGGATACCCCTCCCCCCCTTTTTTTTTTTTTTTTTTTTTTTTTTACTTGTAACACTGGCCGTACATCAGCCGTTTGTATTGATTTGAAATAAAATGAGATGTTTTGATACGCCATGGTTTTGAAAAGAAGTGGGTTTCTAGAGTTATGTGTAGAAATATCAAGATTGGTCAAACACATTTAAGTACATTAAATGTATTGTACTTGTAGATGGAGAAATAAATTCTGCCGTCATTTTGCAGGGTCGAGTAGGCGTATTTCCGTTGGATAGTAATGATGACGCTTGGTGTCACATCTCCTCGTATTCCGAGGTGTATTAAGTAATTTCACTCTATAAAAGCACGTAATGAGTATCCTTATTCTTCATTCTAATTTCCAGCGGAGGGCTTTTAGAAAAAACTTTTTGTTTGAATTTTCTCTTTTACCCTTTGTTTTTCTTTTCGCCCCATACTAAGCGAAATGTCTAGCTCGTCGTCCAATTCTGAGGTTAATTCTGGCGTCCTGAGCCTGCCCGCTGTCTTTGGCGAGGTATGGGACGGTTGGAGGGGTGTTGCTGTCCCTGTTTATTTACATGTGACCCTGGAGCGTGTATATGTGCACCGTCCGGAAACGCTCTCGGATTTTGCTAACGTCCATCATGAACTGCAGAGCGAATACTGTGTTGATTTGTCTCAGGCCGTCAGGATTTTTGAGGGGAATACTTTGGGTTCCATAACGGACAGTATTTTGGACCGCGTTTCTTATTTGTTGGAGAAACTGCAGGGAGGCCGCATGAATGTTGGCTGGTTGGTTGCTCGGCTTCATATCGTGAGAGAGAGACGTCGTTGCCTTGACCTCAGGCGGCGCGTGCAATATTTTGAGAGTCGCCGCCGGGATTATTTGGAGGAGCTGGCTGTGGAATCCCGCAAGTTGGGTGATTTATCTGCTGCGCAGCTTCGCCTCCCTTTTATCAGTGACGCTGCTTCTCAAGCTTTCGACAAAGCTTGCTCAGATTTTGCTGTGGCCTCGCTGCGCTTAAATGAGAAAATTAGGGAAGCCGACGCCTATCTTCTTCGGCTAGGGGCTGATATCCAAGTGATTGAGAGCCAAGTGTCCATGGTTGGTGTGACCAGCAACTGGTCAACTGGTACAGGCCTGTTAGGCGCCTAGATCTTTGGAACGTGTGATTCTCTCTCTTTTTTTTTGTCAGTTGGTGAATTGGTGGTGGTGGGGTCGGTGTGTCTGGTTGAACACGTTAGTGTGTCTGGGCGAGCACTTTTGTATAGGCGGTTCGCCGTGTTTTTGTGTAGCAAACAAATGTATAAATAAAACAGGCTTATTTTTTGTTCGTGCTGTGTTTATTATACATGTGTTTATGTTGCGTTGCTTTCTTGATTCTGAACAAACGAGTGCTGTGTGGAAACAGGCTTATCCCAAGCGTTTGTGTGCTTATGTGAGTGATGAGTGATAAACGATATATAAGAAAAGTTTTTTTGTTTTTTTCATTCAAGATTCTCATGATGGAGAGTGGGGGGCTCGCCCCAGAATACAATAAAAGAAATGGTGCGAAAGTGCACGCTTACATTCGTATGGCGCCGCTTTGTATTTAGACGCGCTAGGCAATAGGGAGATTTATTCTAAGAATAGAAAAGCTTCACCCATTTGAGGTTTAGGGTTCCTTGATTGCTACCGTCTTCGGGATGAATCAACTTGCAGTAACCACTGTCGTGGACTTCCTGAACGAGGTAGGGACCTTCCCATTTGGGAGTGAACTTTGGGGCGGACATACTTCGCATGACGTGCGTTGCTGCTTTTAGCACCAAATCCCCTTCCTTGATCTGTCTAGGGCGTACCATGGCGTCGTAAGCCCGTGCTATTCTTGTTTGGTAAACTTTCAGGGCTCCTTTGGCTTTATCTCTCTTTTCGTCCAAGTTATCCAACTCCGTATAGCGTGTGTCTAAGTCGACTTCGCTCTGGAGTGCCATTCTAGCTGAAGGGACCAAGATTTCGGCGGGGACGACTGCTTCAGTTCCGTAAACTAGTGAGAAAGGGGTTGCTTGGGTAGCACGTCGCTTAGATGTTCGGTAAGCCCATAACGCCAATGGTAATTGATCCGACCAATTTTTGGGAAAATCATTCATGGTTCTGCTCAAGATCTTGGATAGAGTTTTGTTGCTTGCTTCAGCTTGTCCGTTTCCCTTAGGGTAATAGACCGTGGACTTGTGCTGGGATATGCCGTACTTGAAATATAGGCTCGTGACAGGCTTTGAGGTGAAAGGTTTGCCATTGTCCGATAGAATTACCTTAGGGATGCCGAACCTGCAAATTATGTATTGCCTTACGAAATTCGCAATGCTTTCTCCTGTTGCTTTTCGTAATGGTATGGCCTCCACCCACTTCGTGAACAACTCCGTAGCTGCTAAGATCCAGATGTTTCCTCGTGATGGTGCTATGGCGCCCATGAGATCCATCGACCATGTATGAAATGGCCACGGGGTCGTCAAGCACTTTAGCCCAACCGCTGGAGCATGTATGCTATTAGCGTGTATCTGGCAGGCTTTGCACTTCTTTGCGAATTCAAGCGCCTCCTTTTCCATCGTCGGCCAATAATACCCTAGGTGTATGAGCTGTTGGTATAGCTTGTTGCCTCCTTGGTGTTCGAATTGGTGAACTTGTTGTAGAACATCGTCCACTTCTTGGCCTGCAAGGCACTTTAGAGCCTTTCCATGAAAACTTTTTCGGAACAAATTTCCTTCGCTTACGAAGAATCGCGGCGCTTTCTTTTTTATTGACGCTACGTCAATATTTTCGGCCGGGAGGGTCCCTTCCGTGAGATAATCAATGTACGGCCTGCGCCAGTCGTTGTTAACTTCTACGAAGTTGCATTCGTTCCGAGATGGGAACTCTTGGCACGATGCGCAACTTTGTTGGAGTTTACTCGCCTCTTTTATCATTTCTGGCCAATAGTATCCTCTCCTTTGTATGATCCTGTATAAGCTGATATCTGAATTGCCGCATGTTTGCTTATGGATCGTTTCGAGGCGGAGAGTAGCCTCCTCCTTTTCTATGCATTTAGCTATCCATCCTCCCGGTGTTTTAAAGTAGAGTTCACCTTGATAGATTGAGAAATTCTTCAAGTGTGGTGCGATGGTGGACTCCTTACTCTTTAGTTGACGTCGGATTGGGGCCCTCCAATCGTCCAGCTTGTCCTCCTTTTGTGGGAGGAGCTCCGTGATTGTGCATGGGAGGGCTCTCTTGAGGATCTCGATCGTGATAGAGTCCCCCTCAATTTCTACTTTAGATGCCAAGGTTGCGAGGGCATCCGGGTGCCGGTTGCTTGTTCTGGGTGCATGTTTGATATCGACATGTCCGAATTTATCCAAGTACCTTTGCAATATGGAACGATAAGCTGCGAGGGCGGGTTCTTTGACAGCGTAGCTCCCATTAGTTTGTTTAACCACGAGTTTGGAATCTCCTATGATTTCGATTGCCCCTGCCCCCATCTTTTCAGCGGCCATGAGCCCTAAGATGAGTGCCTCGTATTCCGACTCGTTATTTGAACACTGGAAGTCCAATTTGAAAGACAGGTTCATCGTCTCTTTTTCTGGCGATGTGAGCACGATCCCAGCTCCTCCCCCTTTGGTAGTAGATGAACCGTCGAAACTGAGTTCCCACGTTCCTTGTGTGACGGCTGCGGCAGATGCATTGAAGTCGTCACCTGGGAGTTCTTCGATGATGGGTTCAGGTTGGCCACTAGGGAATTGAGCCAGCAGCTCTGCCAGCGCCTGACTCTTGATGGCCGTTGGCGGTGAGCAAACAATATCGAATTCGGCCAAGATAAAGAGCCATCGTGCTATTCTTCCTGATAAAGCTGGCTTGCTTAAAAGGTGCTTAATGGGATCGCATTTGGTCACGACTTTAAGCGGGAATGCCAAGAGGTAGTGACGGAATTTCTGTGTGGCGAATATAAGAGCCAGGCAATGTCTTTCCATCGCCGAGTACCTTGTCTCCGGGCCTTGGAGGATACGACTGATATAGTAGATGGGCTTTTCTTGTCCATTCAGCTCCTGTGCGAGCAGTGCTCCTATCGACCTTGTCGTGGAGGTTAGATATAATAGTAACGGTTGGCCCTTTGTCGGGACAGTCATGGTTCTTGGTGAAGTCAGCACTTTTTTGATTGCATCGAAAGCCATATCGTGCTGCGGTGCCCATGTGAAGGTCGCGCTTCCTTTTAGCAAGGTTGAGAATGGGTGAGTAAGTTCTGCGAGAGCTGGGATAAACCTGCGCAGGTAAGATACCTTACCCAGCAAACTTTTGAGTTGCTTTGCAGTCGTAGGTCGCGGCATTCCTTTGATGGCGGCGATCTTTGCCGGGTCAGGATCGATGCCGTGGCGATGAACGATGCATCCCAAGAATTTCCCCGACGACACTCCAAAAGCGCATTTTAATGGATTCATCTTCAATTCGAACTTTCTGCATCTATCAAAAACCACTTGCAAGTCTGAGAAGTGGTCTTCCTCTCGTTTCGACTTGACCACAAGGTCATCGATGTAAAATTCCATTATCGAATGCAGTAAGTCATGGAATATGGCCATCATGGCCCTCTGATATGTGGCTCCAGCATTCTTGAGTCCAAATGGCATGACTGTGTAGAAGAAATTGCCTATTGGTGTCCTGAAAGCTGTTCTTGCCGCGTCCTCGGGATCCATTTTAATCTGGTTATATCCGCTGAAGCCATCCATGAAGGAAAACATCTGATGTTCGGCCGTCGCGTCGATCAAGGTGTCCACATTTGGGAGCGGAAAATCATTCCTTTGGGCAGGCTCTGTTTAGATCTCTGAAATCCACGCAAACGCGTATCTGGCCGGTTTTCTTCTTTACTGGCACAATGTTTGCCAGCCATGTGGGGTGATGTATGGGTTTGATGAAACCCGCTTTCAATAACTTAGTGATTTCCTCTTTGATTTGCATCTCCAATTCCGGGCGGAAGATTCGGGCTGATTGCTTAACGGGTATCGCTGCGGCGGAGATGTTTAATTTATGTGCCGTGACTTCCGTGTCCAGACCCGGCATTTCAGCGTAGGTCCAAGCGAAGACGTCCGAATTGGCTTTCAATAACTGGATGAGTTCGGAGCGCTTTTCTTTGCTTAGACCTTGTGCAATAAAGACCATCATGGCGGGTTGATCTTTTGCACCGGCAAGATTTACCTGTTCCAACTCCTGCTCTTTATTCCTTGGTCCATCTTGTAAACATTCAGGCGCTATTTCGGGTTCTTCAGACTGGCCATGTTCGGTCTCAGCCATGTTGCAGCTGTGGGGGACCTCCTTTGATCGTGAGGAAGCCCCCATGGACCGTCATAATCGATACACGATCTTTCCGTCAGGTAAGCGGACACGGTAACATTCTGGCTCTTCTTTGATTTTTCTTTTGCCCTTTCCATTCCTGGGAATTACCTCGAAATCATCCCGTTTTGCGCGTTCCCATCTTGGAATCGGCCGGGTACACACGAATGACCTCGATCCTTCATCCTCATCTGCGAACTCGGTGTAAAATACCGCATCGGCGAAGTGGGATTCGTGTCGCGCAAATGGTGATTTGGAGGCGGTGATTGTAACGATTTTGTTGTTAACAATCCCTTTTGCGCACTGATGGTAGGTAGAAGGGATGAGGGCGAACTTATGCATCCAGTTTCTTCCCAAAAGAGCGTGGTATGCTGTGTCCGCATCGATTATATGAAATCTGGTATGGCATCGGATAGGTCCTACGATGAGATTGATGGTGATATGTCCCAAACTTCGTTGAGAGGCCTTCCCGAATCCGTTGATGACGATTGATGGCGGACTTAGGTCCTGTTCGGAGTATCCGGCGGCGGAGAGTACGTCCAGCGACATCAAGTTGAGGGAGGCCCCGCAGTCTAGGAATCCTCGCTGGAATTCAATGCCATTGATCTCCACTGGTACGTACAATGGCCTATTATGAGCAAAAGGTACTTGTCTATCTGCCTCAGAGAAGGTAATTTTGGACGCGGCATCTCGGAGCGTTCGTCGTACGGATCCTCCCACTCTCATACATTCCTCTGCTTGTACTTCCGTGGTGGTAATCATTGCCTTAGTCGCCGCGAACCTTGCCTCGGGGGAGAGGCCGAGTTGGTCATAGAATCGCTGAAATTTGACCGTTCGCATCAACGTATTCGCTTGCTTGATGACGAGTTCTTCGCTATCAAATTCTGGCTCCGGCGCCTCATACATGGCGATCTCCTCTATCTCGTCGTAATAGGATGCCATGGCGACGTGAGCCTTTCCATGATTAGGGAACGGATTTGCCTCGATATTTTGGGAGTCAGATATTTCCAATTCTTTGTTTAGGATCTTTCTGTGAAACAAACGTCGCAAGTACCAACAATCTCGCAGCGCATGCCTTTTAGTGTGGTGGTAAGGACAGAAATCGTCGTTTGCCAGTTCTTCGCGATTCAACGGGCTATCCACCCTTGGCACCTCGATGATTTTATCCGCCACCCACTTCTTGAAGATGGCCCTTACTTCCTTCAATCCGCAAGGGAATTCGGGAGGCGGGTCCGCCCTGTTTTTTCGTGGAGATGATGCTCGATCATTTCTCTTCCTCTTGTCGCTCCCTTGTACTGGCGATGCGGTGGGGTTTCGGTTGTACGATCGACCGAGCGCTTGGTTCGAACTTTCTCGGATCACGTTCTGTAGATTCCTCGCCTTTTCCATGAGGGCTGAGAAGGTTCTAATGTCCGCGTTGACGAGATTGATCTTAAAGCGATGGTACATGCCGTCGACACATATCCTGATAAGCTCGGTTTCAGGAATGTTGTCGTGACAATCAATAGATCCTTCTCGGAATCGCTTGATGTAGACGAGAACATCTTCGTCTCGTCCTTGCACGATCTTAGTGAGGGAAAAGCGAGTCACGCTTTCTTCCATTTGGAAGAACTTTTCATGGAATCGTTGAACCATAGATTCCCAGCTCGTGATAGTTCCGGGTGGGATGTTGATGTACCAAGTATATGCTTTATCAGTCAAGGATTTTGAAAATTCCTTCAGGCGCAGACTGTAATCTCCCCCGTAACTAGCTAGGGTTTCCACGAACCGAGCTACATGTTCGTAGGAATTTCCTTTCTTTCCATCGAATAGTCGAAAAACGGGGGGAATGTATCCATTAGGGTAAGGCATGGCGGCGATTTCTGCCGAATAGGGGGGGCGGAAATCGCAATGAACAGAGCCCATGAAGCGGGCCCGTTCCTGCGAGAGTAGGGCTTGTACTTCTTGCTGGATTTGCAGCGAAATGTCGTTGGGCGTTGAGCTCTGCATCCGGTGTGCTTGTGGCGGAACTTGGTTGGAATTGGGAGTTGATCCCCCAGGAGTTATCAGCGGACCTTGTTCCCGGTTCTCACTGTTGATCTCGGGAGGCGGACGATGCCTCGTCGCAGACGGCGTTGCTTCTCCTGTCGGGGGGGTTTCCTTGTTACGCCGGTCCTCGCTCTGCCGTGCGTCTCCCAGTGATTCCAAGATAAGCTGCTGGGTGCGCTGCATGTCTTGCTGCGCCTGAAGCATGGATGCTTGCATGGTTTCGAACGTCTTCAACAGAGTGTCCAGCGTAGGGTTCCCTGAAGTTTGAGCCGGATGACTCTCAGCCATGTCGTCCAACACGATGTCTTCGTTGGCATCTCCAACGACCTTCCCATTTTTTAGAACAGTCACCATCGCTTCCAAGATGCTACTCCCCAGCAGAGTCGCCAAAATGTAGGTAGTGATTTGAGTGAAGTGGGGTGGATGAGTTCGTAAGAGAGTAGCAATCTAGGAATCAACAGCGTAGAGGGAATCTCGAGGGAAAGCGGAGAGGAGGTAAAGAGAGACAAACTAAGGGTCAGCGAGTGGGGGAAGTGTTCCGAGAGAAACCTGTGTGATTAATGATCGAGCGTGTACGTGTGAGGGAATATTCACAGTGAGCTCATAAATGCACAGATCCCAATGGAATAATATCTGAAATTCTCTCTGAGTGTGTCTCCAGAGAATCGTGTGTCCGTCACCTCTGAGGGTACTGTTCCTATTTATAGCAATTGGGACACGTGCCAAGGAATGAGCGCAGCTGATGTGGCTCATCCCTATTGAGGCGTACCAAAATGCCACGTGTCGTCCGGAGACGACACAAGGAATGTCCTCGCGGTAAACTAGAGAGTTATTTCAGATAGTCTCACCGACCTTTAGAAAGGCTTAGGAAGTGTATCGCGGAATAGACCGTCGCGACCTTCCTAAGCGAACTCTGCTCTTAAACCAACCAAGCCACATAACCTGAGAGTTCCCGTTAGGATAGAGAAAGACTTAGCCGCGCCCAGGTCTAAAGCGACCGTGTCGTGGCATAGTGGTGTGGCACCAAGACCTGCCCCCAAGTAGGTCTATCTGAGCCCAGTCTTGTTGATACGGGTAGTACGTATTTGTGGTGCTACGGACTCTTTTTCATGAGGTACCTGAGGCGCCCTAATGATGTCTTTCTAAGGGTTCACCCATATCTCCTAAGTATAGTTCCTCCGACTTGTAGGTGGACACGTATCGATTGTTAATAGGTTTGTCAGGTAGTGATACCCACAACTATAAAACAAGTGCATGTTATCACTTTATCAACTTTAAAATTCATTGACTCTACCATAAATATGTATCTGGAAAAAACATGTCAATTTAATAGAAGTAACAGTACAATACTAAAATTACACCCATGACAATAGGTTTCTGACAACTGCAAACAGTATCCCCTCTAATATCTGAAATCACACTTCACTCCCTTGTGGTATGGTTGTCAATAGCAGATTCCCCTGCCATTACATTCGTCTATAACAATGACATTAAATCATGTTGAAGAAGTTATCAAGTACATGGAATTCAGAAATGCAATCTATGCATTATATGCAGCTGGTGAATCAAAATGCGGGGAATAATTTTCTATAACATGTCTGCTCATGTATATGCCATAGTCACTATTAGTCAGTTGTTCCATCAAGCTGAGTTTTACAACAAACAAAAGCAACAACGAGTGACAAATTGACAATAAACAATAGATTACAAATTTTAAGACAAATCAATACCTCTTTCTTCTTTAAATCTGCCAAGCACGATTCAAGTTGCCTATGGTAATTTGTATATCCACAGATTAAAGCAGAACCCCTTGGGCCCATTCCGTGCCGTATGGTTGCCTGACATAGAACGTTTAAAACGCATCAGCCCCCAAGTTCTTTGGTACGTATACATAAATACATATTAATATATCTAACATATGAAACAACAAAGGAAACTTTAAGGAACAAAGATAGTTAGCCATACTTTTGCAGCAGCCTTTGCGACTGTCGGATGTGAACTCAAGCCTAAGTAATCGTTTCCCGAGAATAAAAGGAGCTTTTTATACTTCAGAGGGCATGCCCCTGCTTCATTTTCAGGTTCTCCATCATTGCATATATCATCATCTCCTATGAATATCGAAAATGTAACATACCAATTAAACTATCAGTCATTTGATCATTCTTCCTTATTTTTGGTGGTCTAAAAGTTATATGGAGAACTGCAATGCTCAGGATCGAGAGAACCATCAATGCTTTGTCCGGTTTGCGAATTTATCTAAGGAAAAGAAAAGAAGAAAAACAGGTTCCCTTGTGTTTCCCCTAGTGCCCATTGCCTGCCGCTTATCATTTGGTTGTCAAAGATTGAAGATGGTTTACCTTCTTTGATCAGAATTGGGAGTGTTCATTCTATTGGGTTGTTAGTTTTTAACACTTTCTTTGTACCTAGAGTTATTGTGTCGTCTTTAACTCCTTTGTATAATCTTAATATAGCTTTGTTGGGAATGTTAACTCTATGAGGATGTACTATTCTTTGTGTAATTCATGCACAGATATTTGTCTTTTGTTTTTACCTTTTACGATAAGAATGAAGTCCTTCCCATGTTGCAAGAACTTTATTATGTGTTGTATTTTTTGTTCTGGCTTCCTCTCTCTGTTTTTTTTTTACAGCTAAATTATTCAATTGTTTAATTATATTTAATTGTGTCATTATTATTTCCATACTAATTGTTTTTCCCAAAATTATGTAAATTTAGGAAAGAGAGAATTTGGGATCGTAATTTTGCGAGAACCATCAATGCTTTGTTCGGTTTGCGAATTCATCTAACCTAAGGAAAAAAAAAGACGGAAAACAGGTTCCCTTGTTTCCCCTTGTGTTTTACTCCACGCTTAAACAACATTAAAAGAAAAATATTGAAAATATAACGGTAACTAAAAAAGAAAGGGAGGAAAGTGGCTCACAAACTCAATATTATCAAGTTTAGTTCTCACTAAATTTTATTTTCCTTCCTTCTTCCTCACTATTTTTCTAAGTAACCAAACAAAGGTAAACATTTTCCTTAGTGTTTTACTTTGGGTGCTCTACCATAAAAATTTAAGTTCTTCAAAACAGAAAAAGAAATCCCAATTGGGTGCTCTACCATAAAATTTTCTCTAATACAAGACCCATGCAAACCGTACAAATTCTCCTCCAAACAGGCACTCCACCAAGGGTAATAGATGCCCCTAGTGCTTTGTTTGGTTGCTGATTTAAAAAAAATGAAATAGGAAAGAAAAACCAAAATCTGTATTGTTTTCTCCTGTACTCAAATAGTATTACAAAACTGAAAGATTATACAAAATTGCTGAAAATCATTAAATAAAAGATAATTGAAATGAAAAATCGGTAAAGAATTCTTCTATTTTCCTTCCCATTTTACTCATGTTTTTCCTCAGTACCCAAACAAGCAAAGAGTAATTTCATTTGTGTTTCTTTTCTTTTCTATCTCTAACAGTCCATTTGGTATGCCACAAACTAGAAAAGAATTAATTTGCAATTCTTGTTTGTGGTAAATCTTGTGTTTGGTTTGACAAAAGAACGATTTTCAATTCTAGCCAATTCTTGTTTTAGCCCAAAAACAAATCCTATCACTTTTGGTAGGATTTGGTGAGAAATGATTTCACTTTAAGTGAAACAATGTGATATACCAAACTTACCCTTATATATTTCACACCTCCTTTTTTTATATGGGCAATGCAGTAAATGACCGTGATTCATTTCATTTCATTTCTCTTTCAAACCAAAGATGAGAATTAGAATTGCAAATCAATTCTATTCATTTCATTTTTTTTCCATTCTCTCCGATTCAATTCAATTCTATTTTAGAATCAAACCAAACGGAGTGTAAACCCATGAAACAAACAAATTATAAGTAATCTTCTAAGTTCTAACCATCATTTGGAAATGCATAGCACTGTATTTACCCAAATTTACACAAACACCTAAATGTACCAACATATACAGATTAATTAGACATTGTTAAATTCCCAAAAATAATAACTTCTCAAAAACAAAATACATATGTGTGTGTGTGGGGGGCAATTGAAATTTGAGGTAAAATAATCGTACCCGAACTTGGAATGTCTCGGACCCATCTCTGAAATGTGGTCTCTGAGATCTCTATTTCTACGGAGGCTCTGTCCCATTGCCGCAAATGGTCGAACACTTCAAATTCTTCGGAGTTTGTAGAATTTCTTGATTGAGCATTAATGGGATTTTCTTCTTTTGGGGAGAGGTAAATGGGTCTAAGAGATCTTCGGAGTTTCAGAGAATCCAATCTCGAAAGCGCCTCATCAACCCAGTGGTCCCACGAGTTCATCATCCCCATTGCACTCAAAGACTAGAAAATTGAGCAGAAATTAGCTCATTGTGGAGCTCGACAGACAGAGGGCACCACTCTTTGAGAGAGAGAGAGAGAAACCCAGTTTCCAGAATTGTACCAAATGGAGTCTGCTCATGCAAAAAGTCTGGACGACTGGCCGCTAGCCAGATAGGGAATGTTTTTAGAGAGAGAAACAGTTTGTTGAGTACGGACTACGGAGTAGTAGGAAGCGATATTTCCGAGGTTTAAGGGTATGTTTGGAATTATTGAAATACGACCTTGGTTAGGTAATTTAGGTTTAGGAGGGACAGTGACCTACGGGTGGACACGAGCACAATCACTCAATAAGAGTTCGAAGTTTGGTACGATAAAAATTAGGTTTAGTTCATTCATTTGAGCTCGTGAACACGATCGATTAAATTTAGCGAGTAAGCTCGTGAAAAAATTCCTTAATAGGTTTGATAAAGAGTATGTATTGTGACTTTTATATACATTTATAATAGAACTATATAATTTTAGAGAAAATATGACAAATCTCATAAATAGGCTTGATAAATTATTGATTTATCATTAAACTATATAGTTTTAAAGGCCGCAAAAAAAAAGTTCGTGAGAAAGCTCGCGATCACTTAAAAGCTCAGCTCATTTGAGCTCGCGAGCTCATGAAAAAACTCGCGAGCAAGCTCGGCTCGATTCATGTCCTCCTAGGTAACACTAAAGGCTTTGGATTAAGTTTGGTGCTTGTTTTACTTTAGTCCCTAAAATTTCAACTGAATCTATTTTGTCCTTTAAATATTGAGTAATGATATGCTTGCTAAATTATAAATTTCAAATCTTTCACAAAAGAATGTGGCAGTCGCCCCACTTAATTCTTCCTAAATACATGTGGTAATGAACCCATTGGATTTTGATTGAAGGAGTGCCCAATGGATTTTGATTAAGGATGTTGAAGTGGTCCCATTGCCACATGTATTTTGGAAAACATTTGGAATTCATAATGTGGAAAGCATAACATTACTCTTAAAATTATTATTATTATTATTTTTAAGCAATGTGGTTCAGATATCCTATTCTGTGAGAAAAAATTTACGAAAGTCACAAATGTGTTACACACAATTACGTTTAAAAGTCACCATTGTGTGATTTATAAGTAAACCCTTTCTACAAATTCAGGTATTTGGCAAGTGTCAATTTAAAATACATTATTTGTCAAAACCACATTATCTTATTTCTTAGAATCTAATATGAACCAAATAATTACGCCTCTTTTTGTTTAGCGAAAATAAATAAATAAGCCTCTTTGGTTTTTTTTTTTTTTTGGTCATGACAGGGGCATAGCCAGGGGAGACCTAAGCTATATGGGGATTCGTGCCGAGGTGAATTTTTTTTGAGTCTTTTTTATGATTTTTTTTGTTTTGATAATATATATTATTTTTTTTGGTGTACTTATTATACATAAATTTCCCAATTTAATGTAAGTCAAAAATGTATATGTGCACAAATTCACAAATACCTTAATTCAATATTCACAAATATCCCTAAAAAACAAAATTCACAAATATTTGCACTTATAATATTTTTTTGGTTAACATATTCTCCAATTAAAAGAGGGAGAAAATATACAGAATTAATTTTAGACCCCATTTTCAGGATAAGAGATATAATTTTAAATTTTAAAATGTGATATTTGAAAATATAATCTGATTGATCTATTTGAAAAAAATTTAAAAATTATAGGATATCCTTTAAAATTATAGGAGAACCCACTTGTAAAACTCATAAATTTAAAGCTAAAAATGTAATTCTCAATTTTCAAGGGATCTTGGGCTCACCTTGGACCCTTAGTCCCTCTCCTCATGGGAATTCTTTTTATATATCTCCTTTATTATTGAATTGATTAATGAGTGATACTACTATTTTACTCCTCAAGAAAGAGATGTCGCGAATGGTGCTCTAGGAAGAAGACGTTAGAGATACCCTTCTTCTTTTGTGTATTTTGTTAATTTTGGTGTTTTATGGCACTAGGAGTGTACGTGAGACGAGTCGAGCCGAGTTTATATATGTTTGTGTCTGCTTTATTTATTAAACGGTTTTGAAATCTAAGCTTGCACTTGATTGTGTTAGGGATATATACTAAAAAGTCATGTTTTATGTAGTTGATTTATTATTTTAATAAAATCAGTTATTCCATTTTATGATAATCTGTGTGGGCAATATTTACATTATATTGTTTATTTAATATTGTGTATGTGTGTCTCTTATTCTACATAGTAGGTGGTTTGGTGTGTAGAGTTCGACTTACACACGGAAGATCAGACCATCGGATCTTGTAGAGTGTAAGATTTTGGTTTACAGTCTTAGATGGGATTTGACACACCATTGGTAGGACTGCAGCATGGTGATGTAGTAGATTTGTCTTGACTATGGGAAACGGTATAGTTTCAACTCACTATGCTGATACACTTTGTGTATTAAACGGGACCGACTTTGGGGTAATTATCTTTGTACTAACTTATTAGATAATTAATACCTCATGGTTATTATGAGTGCTTATGCTTTAAATCCTAAGTTAATTTATAAATACGTACATTTGATATTTGCGCTTTGATCTCTAAAAAGGGGAGATCCTTAAATGGGTCAATATCTTATTGGATTGGGTGACGGTATTAATTGTGAGGTGGATATTAATTAATAATGGAATCCATGTCTCAATTTTAGAATTGATGATATTCCCTTGAGAAAGCTTATAAATTTTGATTATGTCAAACCATGCAGGTGGATTTGTAGCCGACATATCAGATAAGTTAAGCGAATGATCTCAAGGAATTTTAAGAGATTAATTAAATATGATTGTCAGTAATTATATTTAATTAATGGATATCTATAATCTTAACGTGGGGAGATAATAAGCATTTGATAACATGAAGCTCGAAATATGTTTGAGTTAAGGATAGGAGTGCAATTATAATTCTTTAATGATATGAATTATAATTTATGGAAATATGAATTTGATTCAGCTCGAATTAGGGTTTCCTGATTTCATAAGGAAGCATATTCCTTATTGATTTCTTATGGTCCCTATCATAGCCTATATACATGCTGCTTTGGCTCTCTTCTCAGTTTGCGTTTTTCCATCAAGAGTATTATAACTCAGAATAGAAAAGAGAGTGTAAAAAGAGATAGCAGAAAACATAAAGGATTTTGAAAGAGCCCACACTCAGTTCGAGATTCTGGCAGTGGAGGAATACAGTAGAAGATCATGAGCTGCTATCGAGCCCGTGTTCTCGATTCGTCTACTACAACAATCCGTTTTTGCAATTCAAGGTAACCCAAGTTCCGCCCTTGTAGGGTTATTGTAGTTTTCACGTAATTTTTTTAGTACCAACTTATATGCACTGTCAACGGATTCTAGGAACACAATTTTCTAACAGATTGTTTATTAAGTGAGTCGAGTCCGAGCCGAGCTTATGTACATTTGAGTTTGATTTGTTTATTAAACAAACCTGAAACTTAGGCCTTTTATCAAAGCTTATTCAGAAGTTTTTTTCACGAGCTGAAAATTCAAACACCCTTTAAATGAGCTTAGCTTCTTTTATAGTTTTATGCTTGAGCTTGACTCATGAATTCTGTAACACTGCATAGTTTAATAATAGATGTATAAATAAGTCTACTAACAAGCTTTATTCAAATATGTTCACGAGCTTTATTGAGTCGAGCTCATATGTGTTTGAGCTTGGCTCATTTATTAAACGAGCTTGGAAACTAGGCTTGAGTTTAACTTGTTTATTAAACGAGTCAAGCCTTTATCGGCATGTTCACTCGGGTTTGTTGAACTTGTGATCGTCACGCGATGTTGAGCCTTTAGTAACTCTAATGGGCCGTGAGATTTGGACCTCATTGCGACAATTTTGATAATTAAAGGACAAAATTGGCAAAATTGAAAATTCAGGGACCATTTTGACATTCGTTGCAAACTACAGAGGTGGAAAATGTATTTAAAGCCTTTAGCAAATCAAGCGCAAACTAAGGGTGTGTTTGATAAAACTGAAAATTAAGTGTTGATTTTAAATATTTAAAATTTAAAATTTAAAGTGATTTGTATTTGTAATACTGAAAATAGTGTTTCAATAACTAAAACATATTGCATTCAATGATTATTTTCAGTAGAAAATTTTCACATAACGTTTTTAGTGGATTTTTGGCTACTTTTTTTAATTAAGTGGTACATTATCCAACGTACTGAAAAACTAAGTACTGAAAATTTTCATTTTCACCACTTAATTGGGTTATCAAACACACCCTAAATGTGTCAATTGGAGAAATTTGCAATTGGAGAAAAAATCCCTTAGGCAATTTTGGTTCAAAATCAAACATAAACAAAAGTTGTGTCAAATGGTCCCTAAGACAATTTCCAATGGGTATGCTATATTTCATGCTATTGCCAAATTATAGCATGACCTTGAAAGGATGATAACCTTGAAAAGGAAAAAAAATTGGGAGTTTAGGAGAGAAAAGAAAAGAAGAGAAAGTCATAAGTAAGGAGAGAAAATATGAGAATATAAAGGATGATGTTTTCTTTCATCCTGATTGGGAGTTGATGAGAGAAGATAAAGTAACTTTCTTTCCTCTTGTTTGCAAGTTGAGAAGAAAAAAAATAAAAAAAATTAAATAAAGTTACCATTCTACCCATCAATAACTTGGACGGACTAAAAACCATCTATTATTTTCCTTTTATCTTTAACACCAAATATCATTCAAATCTACTGGATATTTATCTCATAAAAAATTACATAATATGGATCACCATATCAACATAATAAATCATACTAAATAATTTCAAACAATTTATAATGTGTGTCACCAAATTTAGGTCAAACAAAACATAATATCATTCATGCAATAAGGTTAAAATAAAATTAATAATAAGTTTTCACCATGGTACGACCCAAAAAAATTATATACAGTAACAATGATGAAAAAAAAAACGTGCAAACAGTAACGATGTGGCATAAGGATTAACACCCACCATAGCATATACACTTCGTGCACACACACATACACATGTCATACGCTCACGCCACACACGTCATACACCATACACTTAAGCCATACACTCATATCATACATTGCACACTCAACCATGTATACCCAGGAAAGCAACCTTGCAATTGGAAGAAGCTTTGATCGCTAGTTTTTTCAGTGCAGTCGTGTTGTCTTTATTTTTCTATTGTACGTATGTATATTATACAAGTCCTAGGACTTAAATAGAATTACAATTAGGTAAGACTAAATTAGAAGGGTATAGTGGGTATTAAGAAATATTAATTAATTTCCACTTTAATTTCTCTTATTTTTTTCCCAATTTGAAGAGAAAGAAATTAAAAAAAGGTGGGGGTTAGTTTTATCTCATTTTCTGTCCTCGTTAAAACTCGCAATCGAGAGAGAAAATGAATTTCTCTTATTTTCACTCATTTTTTAAACTCTCAAATCATAGCTTAAGACTTCGGATTTTGCTACAAAAGTTAAAGCCAATCCAAACGGACCTTAGTATCCAACTTGTACGATTTAGCAAGAAAGCCACCACCTTTATTTATCTTCTACTTCCCCTGTAATTTTTATAGGGCTTTCAGTTCCCAAATCTCAATTGAATTTCTCAAATTCTCAGCCAAATTTCAAATCCATTCGAAATCTATCGATCGAATCGAAGATGGTACTGTCACAGAAGCTGCACGAAGCCTTCAAAGGTACGGTTGAGAGGATCACGAGTCCTCGCACTGTCTCTGCATTCAAAGAGAAAGGAGTTCTCAGCATCAACGAGTTCATCGTCGCCGGAGACAATCTCGTTTCCAAATGCCCCACCTGGTCATGGTAAATATTTTACATTCTTTTCCATCTACTATGATTTTATTCGAGAGTTTGATTGTTAAAATTTGAGGTGGATTAGGTTGTGTCTCTTGATTATATGTGATGTTGAATCTATGTTTGGATTGTATATCTCTGAAACTTGAGATTGGTACAAAATTGGGTTTTAACTGAAACAATTGTGGACGATGTAACTGAAAAATTAGGCTTTTTTTTTAAAGTACTTTAGATGCAATCTTATAGGAGCTTGATTTAATTTATATTCCCTTGTTAATGGTTTTATTTCCTTCTCGTCGCTTTTGGGCTCTGTTTGGTTCATAGATTATCTAGGTTGGAAAACAAAACAAAACACTAAGAAAAGCTCTTTCCTTTGTTTAACATAAGGAAAGTGGAGCATGTACTGAAAACAAAATAATGTGTATATATATATATATATATATTTAATTTTCTCATCTTTTCGCTTTCTATATTTTTGAGTTCTGATTATATCTTGAAATTTTCAAATGTTATTTAAGTATAATGGAAAACACAGTGGAAACACTTAGCCTCTGTTTGGTTGGTGTATTTAGTGAAAGAAAAAGGAAAAAAGGAAAAAAGGAAGGAAAACAAGGAGAATGAGTTCCTTATGCTTTCCCTTGTATTTATCTTCATGCTTAGATATAATTGCAACTTACGGAAAAAAAGGTTGGAAGAGACGCACACAATTCTAGATTTTAATCTATTTCTCGCCATATTTTTTTTCCTTCCTATATTCGGCACCATTTTCCTTACTAACCCAACAAAGAAAAGTATTTTTTTTAGCATTTTCCTTCCCTTTCACTTGTTAAATCCATGAACGAATCAGAGCCTTAAGGAAATAGTTTTCCTGCTACATTTTTTTTTTGTTCTTCTGTAAATCTGCATACCAAATGGAACCATAACGAATCTTATCTTTTCACTATCAGATGAGTATGCGTTGTACAACCTAACTAGCTTGCTTTTATGTCAGGTAGCTCTTTGACAATGTGTAGATCAATTTTGATAATTTACATCTTATGAATAGGGAATCTGGTGAGCCGAGCAAGAGGAAGTCATACTTGCCCGCTGACAAGCAATTCTTGATCACCAGAAATGGTAAATGACATTGTCAGTTTCTGCGTGTTCTGTATGTATCGATATATTTAGTGATAACCTTCATGGTGTGCATAGATATACTTGTGATGAGTGTTACAATCATGACCCTTACAAATTAGTTAGTTTAATATTTATGTTGTTTGCCATCTTTCTGTAGTTTATTTGATGGTTCATGAATCATTAGCCACTTCTAGAAAAAAAATCATGATTGCCTAGTCAGAATTTGAATCGCACCCACACACACACACACACACACACCCCCAAAAAATGAAAATGAAAAAAAAAAAAAAGGGAAAAAAAAAAGAAGAAAAAAAAAAAGAAAGAACGAAAGAAAAGTAACAATGGATATCTAATGCTTTGAATATAAAGAATGCTGCTGTGTTGGAAAATTATGAAGTTACTAATAGAGTTTTGTGCAGATGAATTCCATTGCAAGCTAACATGTAACTAGAATCTATTAAATTCCGACATGATATTATGGCATTGACGTACAACTCTTCATAGTTATAATTGTGTCAAGGAAAAATATCCGTGAGAGAGAGTAGAGAACTCAAAAGGTGAAAATAGAAAATGAAGACTTGGAACTAGTGTTCTAAAAATCGGCTAAGGCGGTAACCAGCTGCCTGGATTTCCTCCTAGGCGTTTGGAAAATAGCCCAACATATTAGGCGGGCGGGGGTGTGATTATAATTTTGTTAAAATAAGATTCTCTCATGGTTATTGTCATGACCCATCCCGCTACGCGCGAAAATAGCAATCGTGGCACGCCACCAAGGCTCATCCAATTCCATTAAAGTAAAATAGCAGTGGAAAACATAAGTAAGATTCATTAAAATCAGAGTTATAAAAAGTTTTGTCCAATTGAAACATTTTAAAAAAGAATCCTTTTTAAATACCAGAGGTCCAGTCGACTATGGCGGTTCCCCAGTCGACTGGAGATCCAATGCAGAAGGTACAAAAGTTCCACAGCCCCAATCCAGTCGACTGTGTCGGGACCTCAGTCGACTGGGGTCTCCAATTCTCTGTTGACTGATCCTGCCCAGTCGACTGGAATTCAAGCAAGCAGAATGTTGTGTTTTCGTGCAGAAATCAGTCTACTGATATCCAACCTTCAGTCGACTGAAATCTTGAAAACTGAAGAGAATATCTTTGTAACACAGGTCCAGTCGACTGATACCTCCCATTTTTGCACAAACTGTAGCACTTAAAACCATGATTCTCCAAATTAAATCCGAAATAAACACAACTATATTTCAACGATTCGAACATAATTACACTACTACTAATCCTCCCCAAGGTTCAGTTACAACATGTTACGAATCCAAAGTTATTATTATAAGGTTGAGATGGAAACAAAACATAAACAAGAGTGTTCCCAGTCGTCGTCTCGACCTCACTCTTCACTCTTCTTCTTTCCCTTTTCTTTTCACCTGCAATGAAGGAAGTCTCCACTGCTCAGCTATATGCTGAGTGTACAATTCTAAACAAATGCATATGCGGCAATTTATGTTTTAAACATCTAAGTCGCATAATTTAGTCTTTGGGGAGAGAGATATGCATTCATCCGATAGGCAAGTCTTTAATCTTAAATCACGATGCCAATGGCTAGCCAAAGATCACTTAACCATTGCATCCATCTGCTTTGGCTGGGCCGGTTCCCACGCCAAGCAAGTAGTCGTCACTATTAAAACTCTCCAACTTTGAGAGACGTACCCCGGCATGAAATTATATCAAATTCCCCTTTGACCCACATAGACATTTAGTATACCCACATAATCATATCACCATACTTTTCTATACGTATTTGCCAAAATTAACTGGCCCTACTTTAACACATGAATTTTGCCCGGATCACAATTTCATACACAATGTTCAAAACATCCAAAATTGTCTATATTGCATAGGTTCGGAATTCATACCTTAAGCTATCACTCAATAGCTTCAGAAAGTACAAGGAGACCAATTAATCGTCGGATCTCCGATCTCAAATGATTCCTGCAAGTATTTATATGCTTTCCCAAATTTCTAAAATTAGCTTTTCGAAAAAACTTTGCTAAACAAGGTCTAAGAGGTATCAAAATGAAGCTCTTACCTCGAGGAGTCCAAATATGAAATTTGGTCGAAAACTGATGGACGAACGGTTGCCGTTTGTCATCGGAAAGGTCGTGGCAACTAAATCCCCTTCTCTCTCTCTCAAGATATTTTGAGTTTGGATAAAGAACAAATTGTCTTGAGTTTCCTATTTATAGGCACAACTCTCGGGAATTACATTTAGCCTAAGAAGCACCGACACGGAAACGGCAAATCCTAAAAAAAGGCCGACACGACACGACACGACACGGCGGCGACACGTAACTAGCAATTATACTATCTATTTTTATATGTAACGATATAACATAAAAATAACAATGTTCTTAAAATAACTAAAAACTAAGATGTTGAATAAATCACCTCTAAATAACAATTCAACATGAAAATATCATAACAATAATACCAATTAACAACTTTACCATTTAAGCACAAGTAACAAAGCAACTATAATATCATAACATTCGTAAAAAAAAAAAAGAAAAAAAAAGCAACATGCATATAAGATAAAGCAACAAGATGCATATAAGATCAACTTTATTGCTGTCTTTTTTAATTTTCAATCCCCTATCTTTCTAGTAATCCTTCTATTTGCCATTACTTGTCTTAATTTTTTAACATAAACCCCTCTTTTACAACCTTATTTACACAATAACACGTTTGCCCCCAACATTTAAGATTCCTCTTTTAAAAAACCCATAATGTGTCGGAATAAGTGTCGGAGCCGTGTCGATGGTGTGTTGGAGACGTGTTGCTGTCGTGTCGATGGTGTGTCGGAGACGTGTCGCTGCCGTGTCGAAAATAAAAAATATATTTAAAAAATCTCGACACGTATTTGGCATGTACGACACAGCCATGCCGGGGGCGTGTCGGTGACGGAGGTGTGTTGGACACAAATATGGCACCTCCTTTGGAGCGTCGGTGCTTCCTAGCATTTAGCTTCCCACTAGTTCTTAAAACTTTCAATTAATCCCTGAAACGTCGCACACGCCCATTTTATGACTTCACGAGTGAAAACTATAAATTATAAAAGTTTTTGTCTAAGTCTTGTTTGGATCTGAAAATCACGTTCTGAAACTATTTTCGTGAAATCTCTAGATAGCTTACTTTTTATGCAACGTGTCACTCACGTTCTCACCTAGGTATTCACCATGATCTAAGACTAGATCAAAACTACCAGAATTTTAAAAAAAACAAGTATGGTTACTATTCATGGAAATCAAGTAAAGTCAAATAACATTTAAAATCACATAATGTCATTTACTCATGTCAATCCCTCCTTGATTATCAAAGCTGTGTCCTCGATTGACACTCACCGTTAACCCACGTCAACCACATCCACAATTATTAATTAACATTAATAATTCACAATAAATCAATTTTGTTTTTTAAAATAAATAGATTTCCCTGGACGGGTGTGACAGTTACGTCTAACATTAAGTGTATATAAGTGTATATATATACACTTAATGTTTAAGTTAATTATTAATAGATCCTTAATAGTTTTTTAAATATTAAAAACCTTCTCATACTGTTTACTTATTTCCAAAAAACACCACAAAACCTCTATATATATATAGATCTATTATTTGGACCCCAAATCTACAATTATTCTTAAGTAACACCACATAACTGGTATATATATATATATCTATTATATAATTGGTTTTATTGAAAGAAAAAAATCCGCATAGGCCATGCCTAGGCCCCTAGGCGCTAGGCCCCCCTCAGACGCCCGACTAGTGCCTAGCGATTTTTAGAACATTGCTTGGAACTATCATCATTCTCTAATAGACTTATTTGGTATTATTATTATTGTTAATTTGTTACTTCGTTTTTCGGTTTTTACTATTTTCACAACAAAGATCAAGCACATCCTCTATGCAAGTCTCAATTTAAATTTAAGCATTTTAAGGAACCTACACACCACTGCAAGGTAAACATTGTAAGTACGGGGGTGCTTGGGTTATCAGGTCCTAAGTGGTAAATGGTGGCACCAACTTTTATCTGCATGTTTGCCCAAGATAGTAGTAGTTCAAATCCAATTATCTTTGACTGTCTAAGAATTACATTTCGGAGGAAGTTAAAACTCCTCGTTCGTTTTTATTAACATGTTCCTTCTATTAGTTTTAAGTTTTAATTCGTCATATTTTCGAGTTTTACGTTGATGTGTGTGTATGCATTTGGTTCATCTTTAATGTGCACATACAAAAGAATGTCATTGAAAGGAATCGCAAGAAAGTCGTGAGATTAGCCTCTCTTTTTCCTACTCTCTTCCTCTCCCCCTCTCTCGTGCGCCCCTTTCACACACACACACACACACACACGTTACACATGATTAATCTATGCATATTTGTCATAATTTGATATGTGTAACAACGGATCTTCCCTTCTGTTGAAGAATATGCAGGAACTGTATCTCTCTCTCTTTTTTTTTTTTTTTTTTTCAAGTCTAGCTCCAAGGACATTTTTCTCCTTTACCTAATTTTTGTATCTTTTTTTCAGTTTAAAACAAACTATCTACAGTTTTGTCCTCATTCTCTCCGTAAAGTGATTGTTATTATTCTAGTTCGGTAAATATGCAGTTTTGGAAGAGACAAGGTTAAATATGGAAGTTTCGTTTTTGTAGCTTTTATTAATGAATTTGTTGAATATGTTCTCGAATTCATTATCTTTTTCTGATTTTTAGGACACAAGGAACTTGAGACACTGGAAAATGATTCATTGTACCCCAATTTGTGGTATTATCATAATTCCATTCAGTCAAACATTCATGTCTATGATAAGGCTGTGTATCTCATACTTTTTCATGTTGGCTGCAATAAGTTGGTAAAGCCACGTAGTGGTATCATATGTGTGTATTAGGTATTGTAAATGTATGTGGCCAAAATTTTCCCTTCTAATCGCGTTACTAATGTAAGTACTCCATTATCTCAAATGTGCTTGTAGTTATGTTGCACCTCATTGATTTAATCCATGGAAAATTGTAACCCTCCTTCAGTTCCCTGTCTAAGAAGAGCTGCATCAGTAGAAGAAGAATATGAAGCTGCCGGAGGTGAAATTCTACTTGACAATGAAGATAATGATGGCTGGCTGGCAACTCATGGAAAACCAAGTGGTATGATTAATTTGAAGGTTAAGAATCCGTTTGGCATAGCTTTTTCGACTAACAATGACTTATAAATGAGTGTTTAAAAAGTTGTGACCATTTAGATTAGTTTTCTTCACAGCTTTTTACAGAAAGTGATTCCTTTTTAAGCTAAAAAAACAGTTTTTTAAAAAAGCTTCAATTTGTAGCTTTTTAAAAATCTGTGTTCCAAAAAGTGATTATTAAAAGCTAACCCAAACTAGCTCTAAGTAACCTTTTTTGACTTTACGCAATTCTTTTTTAGAAAGTAAACGCGACGAGGAAAATTTGCCTTCCATGGACACTTTGGATATCAGCAAGAAAAATACCATCCAGTCCATCTCTTCTTACTTTGGGGGTGACGAGGAGGAAGACATACCAGACATGGCAGAATACGAAGAACCCGACAATCTTATTGAAACAGATCCTGTAAGTTTGTACATGCTGCCCCTTGCTTTCGGAAAACGGGTATTTTGTTTGAACGTAATATTATTGGATCTGGGTTTTGAATGTTGCTAACTTCTCCGGTTGATTGAGTGTGTTGATTGGATTTCCTAATTTGTGAAATACGTTTGGGGTTTGAATGCTGTTGACTTCTTGGAAAATTTTGTTGGCATGACAGCCTAATAATCTCAATAGCCACACTTACTAATAGTTGCTAATAAGGATTGTATTTAAGCTTCAACAAGTTTGTTGCAACCATGGAAATTAGTTTGTTACAAAATCCGCGTGCAATGAATAAAACAGGTAAGGGAGACCTGGTGAAAGCCCGAATCTTTGGATATCGGCTTTATGCTGTCTAATGTATGCTGTCATTGAAGATTCAGTAGCCTTGTCGGAAGCAATTATCAGGCGGTTTTTTTACCGAGCGATGATAGAGTTGAATTGTCTGGCAAATTGAGGAGCTAATATGTCATTACCTTCCAGTGGCCCCATGAGAGGCGTTTGGGTAGTGCTTGTGGCATCAATTATGTCTTAGACTCTTAGTTGGTTTCTTTGTCCTGTTTCATGTTGACAAAAATGATTTTGAGCTGCTTAAGTGATGCACTTAATTTGCTGAACTATTTTATGAGCTCATTCAAAAGTCAGTCCAAATTGTAGGGTTTGGGTTTGGGGTTTCGGTTCTTATTGCCCAAAACAGACACATACTTGTATATCTTTTATTTTGATGCAAATACGAAGTTTTTGTTATCTATGACAAAACTATATCAGAAAATTGATATCATATGGCCGAATAGGAAGTTGAAGATCTAATGTATGCAGATAAACAAAATGGCATAGAAAAACCATTAACAAGTTTTTTTCTGTTACCAGTTAGTTAAAAACATTCTACATTCGCTGATTTAATGGTTTTTGTGGTTAGTACATCCCTATGATACAAAACATGAGGTGGTGATTTCTTTCATAACAATGAGCTATAACAGTATGGGCTTGTTTCATTATCAAAGGTGGATTGATTCCAAACTTCTATCCTCCTTTAGTATCTTCATTTAATTCAGCCTATCAATCTCTATCCTAACACACTATCAGATCTTATTCTCTAATCTTTTCTTCTCTCTCGCCGCATAAAATCCTCTCTTCCCGCTGTGTCTCAATTGCGCTGGGTGGTCCTCAGTTCTTCCTCGCAGACACTGTTTTAAGGCTAGATTGATATATTTGTGTTGTTCTGATGCCCACAAATAACTTCTTTTTTACTATTCAAGCTAGAATTTAAGCTAAACCCTTGATGATTGTGACTTATATAGTACAGTATCTGTTTTATTCAGGCAACACTTCAGTCTACATATCTTGTGGCTCATGAACCTGATGATGACAATATTCTAAGAACACGAACTTATGATGTCAGCATCACGTAAGTTATATTGAAACCATAAAGTTCCCGTTAGTGGTGAAATTTTGGGCTATTTGTACCTAAATTGAAATTCTTATTGCTTTTTGTGACATTTATGTGGTTTAACCTTTCTCCTTATTTTATTTTTTTCCAGGTACGACAAATATTACCAAACTCCTCGTGTGTGGCTTACAGGATATGATGAGGTTGTCTCATTAGTTATACTCATCTTTGTGGCTAATGTATATAGGTTATCAGTTGTCATAGAGTCTGAGCCTGGGTTGCATTTAGTTTTACTATTGCTCTATAATGAGCATCCCATACAATAAAGTGCTAGCCTTTGAGCACACAAATATTTTAAACAATGAGATATATCTTCATACCAGGATTACTCTGTTGGGTTTCTTGGGAAAAGTTTGAATTGATTTGCTACAAGAAAATTTGTTCTGAATTGTTTTTGAACATTTAATAATGTTGTAGTGTAACATATTCTTGTTACATGCATGTGTACCTTATTGTTATTTGAACATTTATGAAGCCTTCTTTTGGTTCTCTGTGGCAGTCAAGGATGCTTTTGCAACCAGAGCTTGTACTTGAAGATGTTAGTCAAGACCATGCACGCAAAACGGTGAGATGTCTTCGAAAATATTTTAGTATCCTGTACACAATTGAACTTTCTTTGTAAAATGATTTTAGTATTAGGATCTTACACTCTGCCAAGTGCAAATGCTGAGTTAAAATATGAACATTTTGTTTCAGTAAACTCGAGTGATACAAATTTTAGGAGCTATGAAGCTCGAATTTTGTTCCCTGATTTCGAGTCTGGAGTGAAATAGGAGGTTACTTTTGGTGGAGACATGCCTTAGAGACGTATTTTATCTGATTTTGATTCCTTTGATAAGGTCATTTTGGGGATCCGTGATATCTCAATTCTGTCCATGATTGGAAAAAAAGGCTCCGTAAATTCTAGGAGTACGAGTAACTCTATTTTAGCCATATTACAAGCTTTATAGCTTCTGCAGCTCTTCAGTTATAGTAGTTCGTTTAGGAATTTTTTTTTATTTGTTTGGTTAGTGAAGTGTAAGGAAAATAGGAGGAAAAGAAAACATGGTTAAAAAAAAAAAAATTGTTGTAAAAATAAATTTCAAGTGTAGGCTTTTGTGGGTTACTTATCTCCCTTTTACTAAAGTTAGAATTATAGTTCTTATAGGTTTGTAACTTTGAATGTTATTTAAGCATGAAGAGATACACAAGGCACTAGGGAACTAAATTTCGTTTCCATTTTCTTTTCCTTCTCGAAGTACACAAACCAAAGAATGCATGATGTGTTTGCTTTCCATTTGTTTTGCTAGTGTTTGCAGGCAGTATAATTAACTTAACTTGAATGTTATCAAACTCAGGTAACCATAGAAGACCATCCACACTTGCCCGGGAAACATGCTTCGGTGCATCCATGTCGACATGGAGCCGTGATGAAGAAGATTATTGATGTTCTCATGTCGCGTGGAGTTGAGCCAGAAGTTGACAAGTAAATTTTCTTCTCATATCCGTCTCAGCAAATCTTGATTTTCTATATACTTCTGAAGATTAAGGGTGTTAACAAATTGGATGAAGTCCTATTAGTTCAGCACTCATATTTACAAGTTGCAATCTCTGTATGAAGCCAACACACTGCATAAACTTAGTCTCTGTTTGGGGATTTGGAGAAGGAAAACTAGTTCCCTTTGTTTTTCTCCATGCTTAAATAGCATTAAAACTAAAATTCTCAGAGTGTAATTGTAAGTAAAGTAAAAGGGAGGGAAGTGAGTCACGAATTTCAGTATTTTAAATTTATCTCTCACTATATTTCCTTTTCCTTCCTATTCTCCTCACTATTTTCTTATCAACCAAACAAAGAAAAGTGGTTCTTTGGTGTTTTCCTTTCCCTCACTATATCCATGAACCAAACAGAGCCTTAAAGTTGTAGATGAATCAGAATCTGCAAACACCAGAATCATTTCTCTTACGTGCTCAGTTTTACCTCGTAAATGTAGAATCCTTTAATGAAACAACAGAGGTACAACGTGGTCTGTTTTTGAACTGTTCCCTACTGTTATCGATTTCAGTGCAGTGGACACTATACTATTATCTGGCTTTAGTTCCAGACAACTTGCTAAATATTCGGGTTTAATGTTTCTCTATCTTCAGGCTGCTACTTGTTACAATCTTATTGATTATTCACTTTTATCTTTTATTTGTTGATGTTTTGATTTTTGATCGCCTCCAAAAAAAATAAAAAACTTTAATCTCCTACTCTCTTTTTTCCCCCTAAACTTTAATCATTGGCTCTTATAGGTACCTATTCTTGTTTTTAAAATTTGTTGCCTCTGTGATTCCAACTATTGAATACGATTACACCATGGACTTCGATCTTGGCAGCTCTAGCAGATGATGCAAAGGTAGTTCTGGTATTTAGAAATCTTCCTTTCTCCGTTCGTTCATTTTTATTTTTTTACATTTGAATAATCCAAACTTCTATCCAACTCATGTTTGTAAATTTCCTTGGTTTAGCCAGATGGAAACTCTAAGCTTTGATGTGAAAATGAAGCAGTGGTGCTTCTAATGTGTTTGTTGAGTCTGTCTTGTCTCTCCTGTTGTATTCCTCCATTCTTGTATATATATCATCATCATCATCTAAATAATACCACTTGGTGGAAGTCTTTAATGTTGTAGTTGTGTAATTATCATCATATAATAGTTTTTACATTTTACTTTGTTATGTCCCTAGGAAAAAAATAAGCAGAAAAGATCTAGCTATTTGTGTCGCTCGATTTGTAAATGACTTGTATTTCTGATGTTTTATATCAATTGTTGATACTTAGATGTAGCCGAGTGAACTTTAATTTGTCGAGTCATTCATTCAGTGGAATCTAAAAAATGTTTCTAATTTATGGAATTGAACGGATAAGATCAAGATTGGAATTGAACATGGCCTAGTTCATTTTGCAAACTAAGAGGCTGTTTGGGAAAGCAAAGAACCGATTTTATGGTTTATAAGTGAACCGATTTTACAAATTCAAGTTTTTGGTGAGTGTCAATTTCTTCCATGAGAGTACATGCTTAGTCGAGTAATTTTCTTATAATTAGTTCTCTGTCTGGGTCTCACAAGAACCAGATGGTCCGGTTTTAGACCACAGTGCATATCATCTGAATTGAAGCGCTCTCTCTCTCTCTCTCTCTCTCTCTCTCTCTGTGTGTGTGTGTAAACTACCAACAATGCACATGGTGGTTACTGGCTACTTGTTACAATCAATTCAAGACAATAGTTAAGAGCTCATCAATACAAGACAATAACTTACAAATGTACACCATCCTTTTTAAGAGTACTAGAGGCCCGTGCAATGCGCGGGTCTGTCAAAATTGGAAAATAAATTAGATGTATTTATTGTTGATGCATTTATAGTTGTCACTTGAAAAAAAATTAAATCAAACAATACTAAATTCTAAAAAAAAAAAGGGAGCTTCGGCCATAGCCCCTTCAAATAAAACTCTTCAAAGTTAAAACACACGCTAGTTGTTTTTTTTTTTTTTTTCGCATTAGGCCATTTTTACACTCAAATTGCTATAACTTTTGTTATATAAGTTCGTTTTTCGTAAAATTTGATGTTTTGAAATCAACAAAATAAGATCCATCAAACGAGTTCAATATTGACCATGAAATACAGGGACAAAAAAAAAAACATCAAACAAATATGAAAAATTGTATTTTTTCGCATACATAAAATAAAAACATATTTCTTTCGTACAATTGGCACCATAGATGTATAGATCTTAAAAAAAAACATGAAATTAAAAAAAAAAATCACCCCAAAAACCCAAGAATTGATAAAGTTATGGTAGTTTAAAGTTAACAGATAATATTATCTGTTAGACACACAGATATAGATAATATTATCTGTAAAACCTCAAAATCAGGCTACAACTTAACTTTCTTTCAGAAAATTTCTACTCCTATTGCGTAGATTTCAAAGAAATACATGAAATAAAAAAAAAAAAAAAAATCACCCAAAAAGTCTTGTTTGGGAAAAGATATGAATTAAGTGTAGATTATATGTGTGTAAAGTCTTGTTTGGGAAAAACCAAAACAAAAAAACAAAAATCAAAGCACAAAATCGATTTGCCAAACAAGGAACCGAATTGTTGACTTTTGATCCAATATATGTGTGTAAAGCATTGTTTGGGAAAAAGGAAAACAAAAAAACAAAAACAAAAACAAAGCACAAAATGGGTTTGCCAAACATGTTAGCCGAAATTGTTGACTATTGATCCATGGATTTAGTGCTTTGTTTGGAAAAAAAGTGGAAACAAACAAGACAAACAAAGACACAACTGATCTGCCAAACAAACCCTATTAATTTTGGAGTGCCTTGTTTGGGTTTAAAAAAAAAAACACAAACACAAATAAAGGCAAAATTCGGTTTGACAAACAAGGCATAATATCTCAATGTATTAGTAAAGGCAAAATTACATATAAGAAGCAAACAATTTAAAGAATTCAAAATTAGGACAAAATTGAAATTGAAAACTACCTAAGACTCTTTTATAGTATAGTGTTGATTGATATACTATTTTACATTGGAAAGTATGCCTTGGGATCCACTGTAGGGATGGTTGATGAGGGTGGGAGGGTGTGTGCGAGAGAGAGAAATTTAAATCCCAAAGTTAGTTTTTAAATGATTAAACAATTGTATCACATGATTGGTGGTATTACTTAGAAAATAAATTTGAGAAGCATATCATTACTCTTTTCAAAAAAGAAAAGAATAAAAAAAAACCTTGAAAATTAGGTTCTAAATGGGAAGACCTGTATCTTCATGGTCTTGTAGTTTTTGCATCTACCATCTCTCTGTTATACAGTTCCCTCCATTTATAAATTAAATCATAAAATAGTTATTATACTCCAAATAATATCACCTCCCAGACCTTCCGACAAAAAAACTTTACTTTTATTGGATATGGGAGAAAAGCCATTATAGTACAGAGAGGTCATTAATATTTTCCAATCCACCTTTTTTTTTTTGGTTTTTTTTTGAGAAATCTAATCCACCTTCTAGATGTAACACAAGAGGTCATGTTGGTGCTTTGTTGGTCCCATACCCATGTTGGCGCTGTAAAAATTTCTTTTTTCATGTTATTACAAAAGCTATGTCCCGATAAATAAATAAATAATAACTCTTTCAAAAGCTAAAGGGTAATTTGGGTAAATATCATTGTACTCCTTATATATGTTACAAAATATCAAGAGAACATTTCCTCAGTTTTTGATTCTTTGAATAATATTATTGTCCTTCCTTATTTTCAACAATTTGTATCACCGACCTCCGTTTCGTGTAAATGACAGTTAACAAAGATGAATAGTATAAATATTAGTAAATTTCCCAGATGAAATGACATTGTTGCCTTTATTTTTTTGAATGATTGACTGAAATGAATTCACAAGCTTGTTTGAAATGACGAAATTTCGTTACAGTATTTCATTTGAAAAATATACCCACACCTTGAAATAAAGAAGGTATATTTGTCTGTCGGAGAACATATTATTTTTAAAGGTCCAACCAACACCTTAGTGAGAAGGCAGCCCAGATGGGACGAGACTAGTCCGGTCAGATTCATAATATTTTTAAAATGCAGAGGAGATCAACGATATTAGCTCATACCTCAGGAAAATCAGTTGTATTTTTATTGAAATTAAAACATTTACTTTTAAAATTGATCAAGAAATCTTCTTAGATGTAAACATGTTCCACTGCATGAGCCATGAGGTATGAGCCCATGTATAAATAGTGTCATTCCTTCCAATCTGTGCATGACATCCCATAATATACATTGCAGCATCAAGAGAGAGATCTAGAGAGAGAGAGAGAGAGAGAGAGAGAGATGACGAGTTGGGGCTTCTTCATTGTATTCTTGGTAGCTGTCTTCCTCAATGCAGCAGCTGGAGATTCCTCTGTAAGTATATATATTATTAGGTCACCCATTGGTTCTTCATTAATTATATACTTCCATGTATCTATTACAATTTTGAATCTTGAATCTTGGATCAATTCCATAATTGTATAAACATATCTTCAGCCAACACCCAGATGATGCGATCTATATATGGATCATAATCAATATTCATCTTTTTTTTTTCCCCTAAAAAAAAAAAAAAAAAAACATCTTTTTGATTCATGTATCACCAATTTTCTGATCTTGTCACACACACGAGTTCATCATGACACATTTAGAGTAACACTATAGTCACTATACTGTCCAAAATTTTCACCTCAAATTTGATTACGAACACATATAGCGTTAGACTACCAAAAATAACTTTAAGTAGAAGATAAGTTGTCCCACTGTAATTAATTGTGGTTCCATTGTCCTATGTTGGAAATCAAATTTAGAATAAAAATATGAGAACCATAGTATTATTCAACATACTTGTATTTTCATGTACACATGTACGTGTAATGCCAGAATTTAGTGTTTTTAAGTATTACTACATTACATGTCACTAAGTCACTTACATTGTAAGGGCCTGTTTAGGAATGACTAAAACAGGCTCAGGTTCAGGCATGTTCCCACACTTACTGTTTAGAACAAATTCTTTTCTAAACTAAAAGGTCAATTCTCATATTATCCAAACAACCTCTTAATATTTATGCAGGGATCTTCTATCGTATATTGTTACACATATGTGTTATGTTTTGTTCAAAATTATGCAAATTCTATAATATTGTGGACCTTGTGGTCATTATGCAAATATTCATATATACGGTCAGACTCTAGAGTGAACATGGTAGAGTAAACATACCCAGGATTATAGTCTAGTTTCCTTTCACTCCTGGCCCTCAAGAGCTGCTTCAAAGCCTTTTTCAGGCAAAAAAAAAATATTTATTGGGTATGTTCACTCTACTCTGTTCACTCTAAAGTCTGACCGTTTATATATATATATATCATAGTGTCTTGTTTGGCTTGGTACAGAATGAGTGTGTATACACCCTCTACGTCCAAACAGGCTCTGGCATAAAGGCAGGAACAGACTCCAAGATCAGCGTGACACTTGGCAACTCTCGTGGCCAATCAGTGTGGGTTCCAAATCTAGAATCGTGGGGCCTAATGGGACCCACTTACGACTACTACGAGAGGGGCAATCTCGACATTTTCACCGGACGAGGCCCGTGCGTCGGCGCACCGTTATGCCGCATGAACCTCACCTCTGATGGGTCTGCGTCCCACCACGGCTGGTACTGTGATTACGTTGAGGTCACATCAACTGGGCCCCACAAGGTCTGCAGCCAGTCCATCTTCTACGTTGATCAGTGGCTTGCAAGTGATGCTCCTCCCTTTGAATTGACGGATGTGCTTGATGGGTGTAACTTGGAGGATGGTGCCGCGAAGCAGGGGAAAACTGGGCCTTTTGTTGTGGGAAAGCCCATTGGGCCTTCCTAGTGAGTGTGTAGATTTAGAGGGAGTTTGGGCTGATGAGAGATTTTTGGTGTTTTGTTATGTTGAGAGATGTTTTTGGATCCTATTTGGATGCCTTTCTAATAAAAATTTTCGGATCTTTAGTTACTCTCTCTCTCTCTCTCTCTCTCTCTCTCTCTCTCTCTCTCTCCAGTCTTTATATATTGAAATATGAGTAATGTGCTACACTCACGCTTACTTCATACCTAAAAAAACACGCTCATAATCACTCTTGGTGGATCCCATAGTGTCATAGATCCCACAGTATCAAGTAAGAGTTATTATGAGTGGGTGTGAACTTTTGGGTGTGAATGTAGAATTACTCATTGAAATCAACAATGTTAGGGATACACCAAATGACACACCAAGCGACACACTGTGCTTTAAATACATGTACCCGGTGCTGTTTGAATTTTTCACATTTTTCTGTGCATCACTTACACAACACAGGGTACAATGCATTTAAAGCTGGTGGGTCGTTTAGTGTATCGTTTTGTGTGTATCCCTATTATTTTTGCATTGAAATATATGTATCTATCACTATTTGTAGCACACGTGGATACTACAAATTTATTTTGGGAATTACTATTAACACTCTAAAAATGAACTAATGCACTCTATAATACTACTCTAACAACCTATCATACCATACATGCAATACAGTCTATAGAGTGCATTCAGGTATCAATGGAGTAAGAATACCTTGGCCTTTATTTTTATATTTTTGGGTCAGATGGGCTATATGACCCAGACTAAATAACCAAAGGGTGTGATCAAATATGTTCCATACAAAAATATCTTAGTGTGGTATTAAAGGTGCACCAACAGTTTTTCACTTTAAGTTTTTGGTATATGTATGATTATTGTATAATAAAGTTCGTATGTTGGGTGTATACCACGGGTATGAATTCCATACTGCATGAGAGTCCTTTTTAAAGGACTTTGACCTTTTGTTGATTCATAAGCATATTGCAAGCTTATAATTGCCCAAGTGAGCCAGCCTTTAATGACAATCCTAATTGAATTAGATAGTGACCATATCGAGTTCTGAAAGCAGTCTTAGGTATGTCTTCCTTTTGTACCCTCAACTGATGATATCCTGACCATAGGTCTATCTTGGAGAACGTTGTAGCTCCCTATAGTTGATCAAACAAATCGTCGATCCAAGGTAAGGGATACTTATCCTTGATAGTCACTCGGTTCAATTCACTGTAATCGATACACAACCGAAGCGTCCCGTTCTTCTTCTTCATCACGAATAACACTAGTGCTCCCCAAGGCGATGTACTTGGATGTACAAAATCCAGATTCTCGAGCTTTTGAACTTGTTCCTTTAATTCTAACAGTTAGGCGAGGGCCATTCTATAGGGAACCTTAGTGATCAGAGCGGTAACTGGTATAGCTCACTACAGAACTCTTTACTTCTCTCAGGCGGTAAACCCAAAATGTCTTAAAATACTTCCTCGAAGTCATTGACTATAGGTATAGATGACACTGTCATCTCTGTACTGACGACTTCGATGCTAGCTAAGCACCTCGTGAGGAACATATCTTCCAAAAGGGTTATATTGGAAACCAAAGGATTGATTCCCATTGTCGGAGGATGTAATTCTCTTTCTCGCACAATCCAACATCGCTTGATTTTGAGAGAGCCAATCTATTCCTAAGATTATGTCAAACTCTTTCATCGATAGAAAAACTAGCCTTGTAGGGATTTCATGATCTCCTAGTCGTACGGGACAATCCTTGCACGCATATCCTAACTTGACTATGGCTCCTAATGGTGAGGTAGCTTTCAAAGTTTTCTCTAAACGGTGAGGTAAAATACTCAATCTCTGAATAGTCTTAGCAGATATAAATGAAAGTGCGGCACCTGCATCAAATAAAACTTTAACATGGGAGTTAAACAGAGTTAATGTACCTTTCACTGCTTGCTGATTAGGCTGAGCTTTTTCATAGCTCCCTTCTTCATAAACAGTCTCATCATACTTAGCAGCATCAGGGATAATAGCATTCAAGTGAGCTTGACCCTGCTGACCATAAGTCAATCGTTTAGAAGCAGTGCAGTACTTGCTAATGTGACCGGGTTCACCACAGTCATAACAGACTATATTCTGATGAGTGATGCGCTTAGGTGCCTTGTAGTCTCGAGCCAAATGACCGAGGGTGTCACAATTAAAGCATTGTGTTATCCTCTTGGGTAGAGCACATCTTTCGACAAAATGCCCAAGCATCTGGCGGTTAAAACAGACCTGTGGTTTGATTTTTCATTTCTTCTTCTCCACTTTTGGTGCACTCTTTTCCTTACGGAGGTGACTCAGACTACCGTGTTCCATCCACTGAGTTTCATTGCAATCATACCAAATGTGACTTGGTAGGTTGCAATTAGCACAGAGGCTACTTGGTCTGCTTGTACCCTTGCCCTCAATTGGAGTCACCATCTCTTGGAATTTTATCTTGCTTTGCTGTAGCTCAGATCACTTCCCAAAAGCTTAGAATAAGTAACCCGACCAAGCCTATGGGATTGACTTCTGGGGATAATAGCTGGGATTGTCCGCTTGGTTGGTTCTCGTTTGCCTGAGGTGGCTTGGTCATCTATGCTCGTACACACAGGTCCAGCCTAACGGGTTAATATCACTATATAATAAACTCGTACTATAACATAAGTATACAATAAAATCCAAGTATGCATAATATAATTCAAATATACATAATACATCAAGCACGTATTCGGACTAGGACTGTCTAATAGCAAAGAGATCGTATTCTTATTCTTCTTCCAAACACTGGGCCGTAGGCTATGCTGACTGTTCCGAGATTTGACTCAAGAAGTTCGTCAGTGCCTAAGCTATTCATGAGGGCTTTGGTTTACCTCAACTTCTTAGGAGCTCGGCTACTATCTGCCTAAATGCACTTCGTATGTCATAACCAACTTGGCTAATTTCTATATGGATACGTCCGAGGATATTTAGCGACTGCTAACATTCTTGTCGATGTGACAAAATTGTACAATCGTCTCTGCGATGAAACCAATCTGGATTTTGAGTTTTGAACTAAGGACAATCAGTACTAACCAACTAAAAACTGGAACCTAGTTGTTCGGTAAACCTAAATTTGGTAACTCATACTCGACTTAACTTGAATGTATAGCTTAGTAAAAACTCAAATTTAATCTATGTCACTAATCTGTGACGTGAATAACCAAGCCTGGTTAAACTAGATAACCTGGCTCTGATACCACTAAATCCTGTCACGCCCCGACGCAGCATAAATATGGAAAGTATTTAATTTCCTTTATGGACTCATAGGTCGCGACAGTTTGAAGGATCGATTCCGTCCCAAACGTCGAACATTATAATGATATAAATCAGAGTAGAGCAATCAAGGCTTATAAAATTTTTTCCAACTTAATAAATATTACAGTACGTTGTTAACTAAGGCACAACCCGCCTTGAAATAAAATAATATCTATTATCTATTATAGTCATCATTATTACAAATTCAGCTCATAACTTAAAACATATGAGTAAAATTCTTCTTCGGGTAGGTATTCTCAGTTCGCAGAATCATAGAGTCCAGCCTGATCATAACCTGAAAAGCCTAGACACCAATGTCCAGGGCGCATCGACGCCATCAGCTTCTTGAAGTTGGTGAGTATTAAAAACATATACTTGAATGTAAAACATACTCACTTACTATTTTTCATTTCACAGTTTCATTATTCAACATAATTAAACAACATAGAAATGAATTCACTTATGAAACAGTAAGGGTGATATAATAAAACATGTGACCGTGCATGAGACCAATACAACCATTCTCATCTCACCAACTCTTTTCTCTCGACAACACATCACCCAAATCTCTCACTCAAGTATATTTGAAACACTAAGATGACCACACTTTAGTACAGGGGTACCAGGGAGTGTCCAGTTTGCCTCACACTTTAGTACGGGGTACCAGGGAGTGTCCAATGCCTCACACTTTGACCATACCAGGCATGTCAGGGAGTGTCCAGTAGGCCACACTTTAGCACTACCATGGGTGCCAGGGAATGTCCAAGTCGGCGTCACACACTTTAGCGCTACCATGGGCGCCATGGAATGTCCAGTTTTGTCACCGTCGCATTTCAAAGATACTCTTGCCGCAATATCGTAACATCACACTTTGGTACACAATTACCAGGGAGTGCCCAAAATACAATCTCAACCACATACTCTTTTCCACACTGACCAACACTCACCAGGCATGTACAACTGACTCCACATGTATGTCATGACAGCTTTATATAGAAACCATAAAGTACTGAAAATGATAACCAAGTATATAAGAGAAGAATCAAATCCTTAAACATTCCTTAATAACCAAACCATAACAAAACAGATTCTGTTTTAACATAACTTCCAAACAGAACTCTAAAAATCCATAAAACATCATCCAAACAGTCCCTTAACAGAAAACAGACAAAAACTAAAAACTCCTATGTCGCGCGCGCGGGCCGCTAGCGCGAGGGGTTGCTCGCTTGGGCCGCTCGTGCGATATACCCATTTTTTGAATTTTTTTAAAAACTTTCCAACTGTCAAAAAATACACAGGCCGCGCGCGTGGGTCGTCGCTCGATCGCGCACGCGAGGTGAAGCTGAGACTTCATCTTCCTCGTTGGTTTCCCCTGTTTCAGTTTGTTAAGGGGTCTTTTTTTACCTATTTTCAAATGTGAAGGTTTATATGATATGTAATATATGAAATTCTTCATTTTTCCGCAAGGATTACGAATCTATAATCAATTTAACACGAATCAATCCGTAACTCTTGAATTTTATGAAAAACTGAGAGGTGTCAAAACTTCGTTTTCAATATACGTCGCGATACGAATGAATTAGGCTCTAATATTTTAACCGTAGCTTCTAAGAACTATAATCTTTCATAATCATCTCTAAAAACGAATTTTGATTAAGGTTGAAAAATTATGATTTTCAAGCCATGGAGTTCATTGAAGAAATTAACAATGGTGATTTACCATTTTATCAAAATAAACAGAAATCTAAGCATGAATTACAATCAAGTGAATTAATAATACTCACTGAGATAGAAGAATTGCATAAATTGTTGAGAAAGAAAAACACAATAAGCAAACCCGAGTCAAGCTTTTGGCTATGGTGGAGAGTGTTAGGGATATATACTAAAAGCCATACTTTTAAACCTAAGCTTTGATACCAAAAATCCTGTCACACCCCGGAACAACAAAAATAGAGAAAAATAAAATTTCCTTTTTAGGTCCGTAGGGAATAACTGATGAAGTCACTAAATTGTCCACACCACGCAGTCCAACCAATAGTAGTCAGGAGAACAGTAATATATACAACTGAGTATATTACAAACGTACTAATTATTACATCAGAGTTCTAAAAGCAGAAATACTAGAACATTAGGGCAACATATGCCTAATTACAAAACGTAATGTAAAAGTCTATAATAGAAATATAAAATTGTAGTTGATTTATTATTCATTTAATAAAATCAGTTAATCCATTTTTTTATGAGAAACTGTGTGGGCAATGTTTGTATTATATTATTTATTTAATATTATGCATGTGTGTCTCTCATTCTATATAGTAGGTGGTTTGGTGTGTAGAGTTCGACTTACACACGGAAGATCAGGCCATCAGATATTATAGAATGTAAGATTTTGGTTTACAGTCTTAGATGGGATTGGACACACCATCGGTAGGACTGCAGCATGGTGTTGTAGTAGGTTTGTCTTGACTACGGAAAACGGTATAGTTTCAACTCACTATGCTGATACACTTTGTGTATTAAACGGGACTGACTTGGGGTAATTATCTTTATACTGACTTATAAGATAATTAATACCTCATGGCTATTATGAGTGCTTATGCTCTAAATCCTAAGTTAATTTGTAGACACGTACATTTGTTATTTACACTTTGATCCCTAAAAGGGTGAAATCCATATATGGGTCAATAGCTCATTGGATTGGGTGGCAATATTAATTGTGTGGTGGATATTAATTAATGATGGAATCCATGTCTCAATTTTGGGATTGATGATATCCCCTTGAGAAAGCTTATAAGTTTTGATTATGTCAAACCCTGCAGGTGGATTTTGTATCCGACATATCAGATAAGTTAAGCAGAGGATCTCAAGGAATTTTAAGAAATTAATTAAATATGATTGTCAGTAATTATATTTAATTAATGGATATCTGTAATCTTAACATGGGGAGATAATAAGCATTTAATAACATGGAGCTCGAAATATATTTTTGAGATAAGGGTAGGAGTGCAATTATAATTCTTTAGTGGTATGAATTATAATTTATGAAAATAGGAATCTGATTCAGTTCGAGTTAGGGTTTCCTAATTCCACAAGGAAGCCTATTCCTTTTTGACTTCTTATGGTCTCTCCTCAGTTAGCATTTTTCTATATAGAGAATTATAACTCGGAATAGAAAAGAGAGCGTAAAAGAGGGAGAGCAGAAAACAGAAAGGATTTCGAAAGAGCCCACACTCAGTTCGATATTCTGGCAGCAAAGGAATACGGTAGAAGATCGTGAGCTGTTATCGAGCCCGTGTTCTCGATTCGTCTATTACAGCAATCCGTTTTAGCAGTTTAAGGTAACCCTAGTTCTGCCCTTGTAGGGTTATCGTAGTTTTCACGTAATTTTTTTGCAGTATCAACTTATACGCACTGTCAATGGATTCTGGGAACACAGTTTCCTAACAGAGAGCTCTTTCTCTCTAGAAATTAACTTCTAAAAATCCTCTTCTCTCTCTCTGAAACTCTCTAATTTTTTTTTGTTTGTATAACCGATGTGTAGAAAGTGTGTGGAATGGTTGTACATATATAGAAAACCAAAACCAAGAACTTGGCCTCCAAGTTCAATCTTCTATACTCAACAAATTCTAATCCTATAATTTACTAAATACATTATATACATAACATACATATATGTATATACAATCTACTAGGAATTGATTTAGAAGTTAACTAAGTTAGTTTAGGGGTCAATTAGTAGTGTTTGGGAAATTAGCTTATGGCCACAAAATTAGTACTCACCAATTGAGCATTCCCAAACAACCAAGATGATTGGTTGGTTTCAATGGTTATAAGGCATATGTCAACTATTGATTGACGAAGATTCCCAAATCTGTGGGAGTCCAAACGCGGTGCAGACAGTTTCTATTCAGAAACTGGCATTTCCCCAGGGCGGTGATAACCACAAAGCTACAGAAAATTTATACTACTGTAGGAAATAATTTTCCAGTTATATAAAAATACAGTTGAATCAAAGGTAAATGTTTTCACCGTTTTGAAAATACAGATTTGAAATTCATCACAGGTATTTGCTCAATTATGAAAATTACCATTTGACCCCCAATTAAAGAAGTTCTATTAAATAAAACAAGTAATACAAATTTAAAATATGAAAATTACATTTAATAAATAAATAAAAATACAGGTTGTTACACACAGTCCACCGCTTTTAAGGACATATTAACAAGTAACTAGATTAGTATAGGTTGGGATGCATGAACCCATCTATGGACCTGGTTTTCAAAGCTAAAGTTTGAAGGTGACAGAGGGATTTTTAGGGTCCATAAGAGAAAGATTTGGAGAAGAGAGTCTTCATCTTGTATGTCAGACATTCTTGATTGTTCAAACTCTCCATCCAAATCCTACCTTATGTGTTCTACCAAGGCTTTCATCTAGCATTGGGGATAATTAAATCTGTATTTTGTGATTGTTTGCCAAAGTAGGGTTGTAGTTCCTAGAAATTACTCTTGACAGTAGAACTACCAAAGTAAAGGTCCAAAGTGGGGGATTGTTTTCCAACATCATTGTTTTGATATTTACATATCTTTAAATTAGTTTAGTTTTATTCCAAATAAATCATCTTTTCATTTCTCATTTTAGGAAGTAAATTAGTAAAACATATAATCTATCCTTCCCTTGGGTTCGACTTGGACTTACCAGACTTTATTGCTTGCATGATCACCTATACTCGGGTGTTGCACAAGAGTGCACAATATTTTATTCGTGTCAAGAGCCCCCGACTCGAGATATTTTTTGTACAAATAGTATAATTCTATGTGTTTTTTTTTTTTTTGGTACAAACTAGTCTCTCCCACAATTCTTTCATGAAATTTTTTTGTTATTTGCTTAAGTAGTTATTTATATTTACTACTTTCACTTATGTTAATTATTCACATGTCAAATGTTAATACTCTATCCGTTCCAAAATAAGTTTTCACATTTCATATTTTGAATGTTCCAAAATAATTGTCTATATTTTAAAGTCAACTTCAAAATTTAATAAACTTCCTACAATACCCATACAATAAAAATAAAGTAGCATTTATGTGTGGTCTCAAACAAGTAACAAAGTCAAACATCCATCACATCCAAGGGTAAAAGAGGAAAGTGACCACTTAGTGTACCAAAAAAGTAATAATACATCTTTCTTAAACAATGTGTAAACTTAAAGTTGACACTTATTTTGAAACGGAGGGAGTAATATCTTATGCATAATGTGTAAAGCAATCCGGTACTCTTAAAGCTTGACACATACTGCCGCACAAATATCAAAATAAAAGACAAAACAAAACAAAACAAAACAAAACAAATCACAAGGTAACTTCTTCATAGCAAACAAGTTTCAAGTAAGATAAAAAAAAAATTATGTGATGTATTATATTCACTTGGGGTTTTTTTTTTAATCCAAAAAGAAAGAGAAAGTGGGTATGAGGGGACACTATCTTATCTTTTTTGGAAAAAAAAAAATGAGCCCTGTCTTGGGTTGATTAGATTAGGGTAGCCTGAGCAGGTAAAAGTCATATTAGTGGTTGGGATATGTTCGTTTCTATACTTATACTAGAGGTTCAAAAACATCTGAGGGTGGGAAAAAGTCATGTTTAAGTTCTATAATTTTCTAAACATACCTATTGTTAACAAATATTTCACTAAATTTCAAATACTTTTAAAACTATCATATACAACTTTTTTTTTCTTCCAAAAGCCGGCCCCACCCCCACTAACAAGTGAGACCCCCGCTCTTACATAAAAAGTGAAGGATGAGAAGTAATATTCAGAAAAAGTCAAGAGGAAATAGGTAACTTTATTGGATAATGCTATGCTTTCCAAAAGTGTGGCATTGGCGCCACTTGAACTTGGTTTGTTGATGTTAAAGTGGTGTCACCATTATTGAAGAGGGTTCCATGAACACATGTGTTGAGAAACATTTTTAGAAAATTTTTTTGGGTAAATTACCTTTTACCCCCCTGTGGTTAGCCCTTGTGACACTTTACCCCCTTGTAGTATACAATGTGACACATAACCCCCCTGAACTATTGGGGCAAAGTGACTCTGTTAGAAAATCCATCCAAATAAACGGCACTGTTCATGAAACACATAACGGGAAGAATGGGTGCCAAACAAAAGGAAAGAAAAGACCACATTACCCTTTTCTTCTTCACCTTATACTCATGTACATATATACACACCCATTTAGAGAAAACAGAGCAGTGAGGAAAATTCTATTGGAGAAATTGCAGCAGCACCATTGTGAATATGTCTTCTTCTTTATCAGTCTGTGCTATGTTGATGGTTGGTGTGGACGTGCTTTGCTGGTATAACACCGCTGGAATGGAGAAAAAAAAAATTTGATGTTATGTGATTTGTGAAATAATCAATACCCAGTTTGTTCCAAACACTCCAAATGTTGCTGTCTTTTGTTATGTATTGACCTGATAGCTGGGGGTTTGATGTTATAACATATGCCAAAGTTAATTTAACTTTTGTTTCAAAATTTATACCATTAAATAACAAGTCCCTGCAAAACGAGATAACAGATAACAAACAAGTCCTATAATCTTCAGCATGAGCATCAGATAACAAACAAGTTCCTACTTCATACATGAACATCAGATAACAAACAAAACTATTAAATGACAACAATTTCCAACTACACCATTAAATAACAAGTCCCTGCAAAACCATTAACATGTTGACATGGAGATATACATGTCAAATTTTTTAATTAATCTATCAATTGGGTGGTCATATTTCTCAAAAAAATTTTTTTTTTGATAAATTTGAAAAACAATTTAAAAAAGTTGGGGGTTTAAGTAATATGAACACCTAATTCATGGGTCAGGTCAAAAACTCTATACATGTCCTTGATAACAGAATTTCAAAGTAGATCAATCTATTTGCATAACTTCAGATGCATGTAATTTCATATTCCAAATCCAAACCCAGACACCTCATAGCTCTTTTCAACTACTTCGAACCCAACCAACCAAGCAAGCAACACCCACTTCTCTATCCTGATCCAAAAACACTCTCTCACCTGCTCAAACAACACCCAAATCTGTCCCAGCAAAATCATTAACTTTTTGACAACAACATTTTCAGTAGCATTAAATATGATCTTCAGCACAAAAATAAAACATGTTGATTACAATTCTGCACCCAAAAAAAAAAAAGTGCTGCATTATAAAAGTGTTGCACCAAAATGTCAAAAATTCTGCATTCAAAAGTGTTGCACCAAAATGTCAAAAGCTCTGCATTCAAAAGTGCTACACCAAAATGTCAAACATTCAGCATAATAAAACCCAAAAAATATTCAGTATATGCAGCAGCTTTTGAAAAACATGCTTCAACCTGATCCACTTCCCCTTCCTCTCACTGATCCGATGACCTTCCATCTTACTAAACCAGTTCCCCTTCCTCTCACTGAACCAAGTCCTCTTCCTCTCGCTGCACCCTTTCCACCAACTAATGGTAGCTTGTTTCTTGCAGCTTGAGTGTTTGGAGCTTGAGTGTTTGCAGCTGGAATGTTTAGAGCTTGAGTGTTTGGAGTTGTTGAAGCTTGAGTGTTTGATGCTTGACTTGATGGCTGGACATTTGATGGAGCTTGAGTGTTTGTAACCTGGATTTCAAAATAAAATTCAGATTTCTAACAATTGGAAGTAGGATTACAGGTTACAATAATCTTAACTTACTTTAACACTTGTTGTAGTCTTCTTCTTGCCCTTACAATTTGCTGGAATAGGCCCTTTACAAGACCTGCTGTTGTGCCCAGGCCTTCCACATCTTGTACAATTAATTGTCTTGTTTTTTCTTGAAACTCTAAATGGGTTTCTAGGTTCATCAGCCTCTCTCCTTCTTAACTTTTTGGGTCTACCAGGTGGTTTCCTCACATTTGGAGGTAGCAGCTTGTCAAAACTAGTTTCAACCCAGTCATGTTGTCCAGGAACAGGGTGTATCATAAAAGCATATGTCCTGAGATATGTCTCCTTGCTATAATATGGGTGTACATATGATTCTGGTGTCTCTCTATTAACATATATTGCACTCACTGCATGTTTGCAAGGTATCCCTGTCAATTCCCACATTCTACACCCACAAGACCTTGTTTCAAGATCCACACCATAAGTTGTATCATTACAATCTACTTCAAATTTCAAATTCCCTGCAAAATAAGGAAAACAATTCCTTGCTTCCAATTTCAATTTCTCTAACTTGTCTTGAATTGTAGGACATATGGGCCCCTCATATCTCTCCATTCCTTTCTTCTTCACTTGGATTCTATTCATTAGACTTCTCCTAATCCATTCAACCATTGTGATTATGGGTTTATCCCTAGCCTCCAAAATGTAACCATTAAATGATTCACTAAGATTATTCACTAAGATGTCACACTTACTCCTTGTACTAAAATGTGACTTGGTCCATAATGATGGATTCAATTTGTTTAACCAATTATATGCTTCATGCTTCTCTGGATCCATATTATGAATTTTTTTCATATGCAATTCCCATTCCTTCACTGTGGATGATGTAGCTGCCTTCCACATTGCATCTTTGAGCTCTTTTCCCTTGAATTTATTCTTGAAATTTGCATACATATGCCTCAAGCAGTATCTATGATCTGCAGTTGGTAAAAGCTCCTGAAATGTCTCAACAAGTCCCTTTTGTCTATCTGAAATAAAAGTCCACCCTTTTGCCTCCACTCTCCCAATATCATCCATAAGCTCAGACATAAACCATGTCCAAGAATCCTTATTCTCAGCCTCAACTACTGCAATGGCAATAGAAAACATATTGTCATTTCCATCTCCCCCAATTGCTGAAAGCAACTGGCCACCATAGTGTCCCTTCAAGTGACAACCATCTAGCCCAATCATTGGCTTACAACCAGCCAAAAAACCTTCCTTTTGAGCACCAAGTCTCACATACATTCTCTGAAACCTAGGTTCCAATCCAAGAGTTGGTCTATCCACCATCAATTTCAAGCAACTATTAGGATTGTACCTCCTAACAGTTTCACAATAATCCCACAGCCTAGCATATTGCCTCTTGTGATCACCCTCTATTACTATCTTTGCCTTTTTCTTTGCCCGATAAACTTGGGTTCTAGTCACATTCACCATGAGGTCCCTCTGAATAGTCCTCTGCATAGGCACTAACTTCCACTCCGGGTCATCCCTCAGCTTCTCTACGTATTTCTTGGACAAGTATCTAGAAGTAACAAGATGATTGTTATAACTCCTTCCACACTTGTGTATTGGGTTTAATGACTTAATCTGGAAAGTTTTCTCCCTTTCCATAGGAGAAGCATGGATCCTCCACCCACAATCGTTTTTACAAACAGCTGTAATTCTAGCATTCTCATTCCTTTTGTACTTGATGTCATACCCATTTTGAACACTCCATTCCCTAAGAGCTTCTCTGAAAACCTGAGCATTTGTGAATTTCATACCCACTTTCAACTCAGGTTTAACCATATCTAATTCTTCATTAAACTCTGGGTAACTAATCTCATCTTCTCCTTCCGAAGAGCCATCCAAACTATGCAATTCATTTTCTTCTCCAGCATCTGAGAACCAATCCTCCAGAACTTCAACATTTTGTTGTGCATGTGAATAAGATGTTATAGCCCCCTCATCAACATTCTGTTTTTCAGTAAATATATCCTCATCTTCCTTCCCCTCTAGACCATCATTTAACCACTCAGCAACATAGCTATCAGCACTTTCTTCACCCTTCTCATCCACTAGACCTTCATCATTTTCAGCATCAATTGGAAGGAGATCAATCTCATCAAATGTCCCACCCTCATTGTACACATATGCAAGCCCATATGGGTCCAACACCATTGATGGATCATCTAGTGAATCTATATAAACCACAACTTTTGGCAGCCCAATATGTATCTTAAACATTTCCATCACATGTATGTCTGACTCTATAAGCTGCAGATCAATTTTAGTTTTTTTAGTTGGCATTCGGTAGTAGATTTTGCTTGTTGGTGGATGGGAAAACTTACTACACATGTGTTGTACTTCAAAAAAAGACATCAAGTCAGGGTCACATTTTTCAACAAAATCTATCCTCCCCTCTTTATACACTGGATGTGATTTCCAAACAATGTGTCCCCCATGGTGTATCTCAATTGTAAACAATGTATCTCCCATTCTGTAAAAAAAAAAAATTGTAGGGTCATGTCTACATAAAAATTCAAAAGACAAAGACTTTTATTGTTGAAATCATTAAACTAATAGCATGGTCCCCAACCATAATGGCATCTTCTTGCCTTTTTCTTGACCCAATTTGTTTCAGCCGAAGGTGAAAATGATTATTTATTAATTAGTTTATGAGAAAAGTTTTCACATACCTTTATGTAGTTCCCAAAGATTTTCAGAAATCTTTAGTTGTTTCCTTTTCTTGATTGTCTTCTAGTGTTGAATCCCATGTTGATTCCTCCAAACCCTAGCTAGCTTCCATGTATCGTCTAAACCAGGAAATGGTCCCCCACCTTTATGTCAAATGCAATATGTGAATGGCAATATAATAGATAGGATGCTGAGGGGTAGATTTGACTTTTTGCTTTTACTGTTAGTGCAACTAACGGTCTCATTTTGCCCAATAGTTCAGGGGGGTTATGTGTCACATTATATACTACAAGGGGGTAAAGTGTCATAGGGGTTAACCACAGGGGGGTAAAAGGTAATTTAACCAAAAAAATTTGGGAAACATAGCATTACTCAATTTATTTTGTTTGCATGAGCTTTTTGTCTTGTAGTGAAAAATGCTGGTAAATAGTCCAAACAGTGAGGGATATTTTTGTCTTAGCAACATCCAGGTCAAAGCAGTGAATAGAGATTTTGCCAAAAGCTGGGGGGAGGCAGCTGTGGTTTTATCGTGAAATTTCCCGATCAAAATAAGATCACGTTAGCGCTTTGCTCTAGACAAACAGGCTGAGAATCACGTTTGAACACTGAAAAGCTATTTTGGAGCACCAATCGTCGTGTCTAGGGGTGTATACGAGTCGAGCCTGTTGGCGAGCTTTCTTACAAGCTCACAAATTGGGAGTTCTTTTGGGAACCTGTGCTGCTGCTGAACCTGACCTGATGGTTTCTTTTTGGTGGCTAAACAATGGTGTATAGTGAGCTTTTTGTAATGCCTTTTGACAATGTGACTACATTATTAATGAAACAATATTGGCCGGCCTTGTTAAAAAAAAAAGTTTCTAATGTTCTGTATGAAGCAGTTAACATGGGGATTGAGTGTTTCTTAGATGTTATGGGTTGATGTTTCAAGGCTACATGTAGTTAAAAATATCAACATTTTGTGTTTAAGGACTGTCCTTAAATGATATGAGCTTACAAATTGGGTTTTGGATCGTCAGTAGCAAGGGGCATGTGCTTCCGAAAAAGGCAACACCCCTTTGTTGCCGACAATCTCCCCTCCACAAATTGAGAGCCTTAAAAGTGTTGCAGTAAATAATATAGGGTCAAAAGTGAAACTTATGTATGTTTCAACTACAGGGTACGTACTACACTGTTTTTTAACCATGATTTTGCATTAAGCTATATTTGTTGGGGTGGCAACTCTTCCTACTGTTCAAAAAGAAATAGGGATAATTAGATTTCAGTATGTTTTTTGTGTAGAATTTGAAAGCCATTCTATTATTTTTTATAAATTAATAAAGAAATATCAATTCTTTTTGTAAAATTTATAAGTCATCAAATTTTACATAATATTTTAGAGCAACTCTTTATAAGGTTGGGAGCAAGCGAAATGTTTGAGACCAACTCTTCTAAATGTAGGGAGAAACTTGTTTTAAAGTCGGGTGCAAGTCTTCAAACATTGGGAGCAAATCTTTAAATGCTTTGATGCAAGTTCGGAATGTTGAAAACAAAAAGTTGACTAAATTACAAAATAATTATTAAAAAGTTCATATTTTTTAATTGCTTTGACATCTTTTAATTTTTTGAATTATTGTTGATTTTTTTTAATTTTTAAAAATTAGTAGATTGACTTTTGAATTTCGTACAAAAAATTGACTGAAATATAATAATCTTGTTTGTGATGAAAATATCTAGCCAATGTGAGGGTGCCACGTGGGATTCGACGTGGCAAGATAGTTGATTGAGTTGGATATAATGCAAGAGCAGTTATGAACAGTTTCGCTGATTCATTCTGTTCAAAATGATTAACTGCCAAGGGACTCGTGTTGATCATTGTGGCGTAACTGAAAGAGCAGGTGTCAATTCAAGGATATGCCACGTGTAGGAGCAATTGTTAGTTTGAAAAGAAGAGGGAACATTCAAACAAGACTACTGTGAAGCCTCGAAATAGAAGTAGTTTGCGTTCGAAAAAGGATCTTTCGATCAACATCAATATATACCTTTCAATACATTTACTGTATTTCTATCTAGGCATTTAAACTTAGAAGTAGAATACCTTCGAAGTCATCTTCAATGTTAGATTGTAGTTTTTTTTTTTTTTTAACTTAATAAAGTAGTCTGTTACTTTATTGTTTTATTTACTGTTCTTATTTAGGAGTAGTTATCCATTAGTTAGTTCGAAGTGCTTCAATTAGTTACATCTTTACACGTTTGAAGTCCTTGTTAAGGCATCGAACGTCACCACAATCTGTCTGGTGAGGCGCAGTTTGGATATCAATCAAATCACACACATTGACAATATACTTGCCTGGCACGCTCGCACATACATAAATTTTCCAACCAAACAAATCCCAAAGAAATATTACATGCAAAATTTTATAGTTTTATTATATTGATAATTCTGTCTCCTTTATGCTACCAAACAGAAACAACTGATACCTTGCACGGACTGATATCTAAGGGAGCATTTTTGCGCACCCAAATTTGGTTCAACATTGCTCATCTATGCCTTCACCGAGTGACATATGTCTCATTCATGGGCAAAATGGGATAAAATGGGACACATGTCACCTAATGAAGGCTTAAGTGAGTAATAGTGAACCAAATTTGGATGAACAAAAATGGGACACATGTCACTCAATAAAGACTTAAGTGAATAAAAGTAAAATAAAAAAGCACGAAAAAGAGCAAAAAGGTGAAACACGTTTATTGCTATCTCCCATGTTGTAAAAAAAGAAAAAAAAAAGATGCGAACATGTTTATCAAATGTGGTTAAGCAAGTCTTTAAAAACGGAAATGCTAGATGCACAAAAAAAGTGCACAAAGAAATGCACAACTAGCTTAAAACTGTTAGACTTCGTGCTGAAAAGTCTGTAATAATGGACCAAGAAGGTTATAAAAAACAACGAAATGCACAACCAGCTTTAAAAAACATTGCAATAATGGACCAAGAAGGTTATAAATATCCACCCCATGTTCATGTTTTGCTCAACCAACTCTTCCTTAGTTTTCTGGTTGTAAGTGTTTTCTTCTTATCCTCCTTGCTCGATAGTTTCCACTTTCCTTGAATAGTTTCCTGCCAATATAGTTCCCATTCCAGCCAATATGAACACACACACACATACATATATATATATATATATATACGAAAATTCTCTAGAGAGGACGCCCTCTTTTTATTAAAGAGAGGGCCTCTGTTTTGACCGTCGGATCGTATTTTCATTAAGGACAGTGTTGTCATTTAACAGTTTTTAAACATAATCTGATGGCTAAAACAGAAACCCTCTCTTTAAAAAAGAGAGAGCGCCCTCTTTAGAACCTGACTGTATATATATATATATATATATACAGAGAGAGATGCATATTCTCCCCTGAATAACTTCGATCTTACTTATGTATATGCATATATCCATATACAAATGTATACTCTCATGAATATAGCTTATGTTGTTTTACTTTCCTTCTCATTTATTTGCCTTTTTCATCAACTTTACTTTATTTTATTTTCATGTTGATGTTCCAACAGTTGCACATTCGCAGCTAGTTTATATCTCGGAGGAGAAAATGCAGTTTGCACCATAAAATTACTATACCATGTTTGACACTTTGATCCCTAAATAAAATTTTTTTTGCATTTTGATCTCTCAACTAACGTTTAGTGGCACTTTGCCCCTTGTTGGCATGAAAAAAAAAAATATTAACAAGTCATGAATATGAAAAAGAGGAGTAGCACCCAGAAGTTTAACTTTAATTTTCTCTTAAGCATCTTGGGTGCTCATGCTTTGTTTGATTGTAGATTCACAAAGCAAAAGAAAAATAAAAAGAAAACTATTTTTAGTCTTTCACTAGTAATTCTTTTGTTCAGTATGCATTTTTTTTTTTCCCTTTTGCCTCACTAAATCAATGAGCCAAAGAGACCCTAAATAAAGAGTAATGCTACACACACAACCAAATGCACAACCAATTGCACAACACTGCTTAAAAATGTTGGACTTTGTGCTAAAAAGTCTGCACACACACTGCACACCATTTTGTGTGTACAGACTTTTCAGCACAAAGTCCAACAATTTTAAACAGTGTTGTGCAATTGGTTGTGCATTTGGTTGTGTGTGTAGCATTATTGATAAATTAAATGTGCTATCAATTACAACGGAGAGAGAGCTTTCCACTAAATTACGTTGACTTTCAATGGCCTCATTTGGCAATAATTTCTGTGATTTAGTAGCAATAAAGTAGCTTTTGACCAAAAGGTGGTCAATTTTTTTTTTTGATGATTGATACTCATTTTCTGCAATTGAATTACAAAAGGTGAAAAAGAAATCATTTTATTTTTTGGACATATATATATACAGTCAGTCTATAAAGAGGGCGCCCTTTTTTTTTATTAAAGAGCGGACCTTTTTTTGGCCGTGTAAAAAGTGAGAATTTCTCACAAAAAAGTGAGAATTTCTCACATAATTAAAGATGTGAGAAATTCTCACTTTTTTGTGAGAAATTCTCACTTTTTACACGGCAAAAAAAAAGGTCCGCTTTTTAATAAAATAGGACGCCCTCTTTATAGAATCTCTGTATATATATATATATATATATATATGCACTCCAAAAATGATTGCCCAAACCAACGGGGCCATGATTTTCTTTTATACATAGATGTGATCTAAATTTTGAAATTTCTTATTTGGAATTTGGAGTGTAGGCAAATTAAAGTTGACTCCAAGCTTTTTAAGTACTACTAGATGGCGACAATTCCAAGCACACTGTCTATTGGGCCGTTTGGAGGACCCCGTGGAGATCAATGGGATGATGGAACTTATACAAAACTGTAAGGAAAATGATAATACGCCATGATAGTTTAGTGAATTCCGTCCAGATTGAGTATGAAGATCAGAATGGTAAATCCAAATTGTCTGAGGTGCACGGTGGACGTGGTGGAAGTACTACTGGGAACCCAAATGAGGTTAGTCCAACATAAACTTGGTGTTTGTTTGGTAACTAATTAGATAAATTTTAGAATAATTTTATCCTTGTCAAATTTGGTATAGTAGGTAGGCCCACTGCAACATGTGTTTGAGAACTTTTTTTGGAGATACAAAATTTAGAAAGTATAACAGAGTATTATCCTAAATTTTAACAAGGTTAGAAATTATATATATATATATATATATATACATATATGCACGCATGAATATAAGTGAAATAGATATGTGAGCAACGAGATAGCTAGATATGTAAACACACACATCCATACAGAGTACTTATGTAGAAGTGGCTAATTAAACAACCTTTCGCGCAATGTAATTTCTTCAAAGTTTTAATAGTTTTGCTTAAAATCCTAAATTTTTAAATCCATTTCAGTCGAGAATAATTGAAGCCAGATATGAGCATCACAAGCCTTCAATAAGTGCTCTCAACTGAAACTAATTGTCTTCAGTAGTCCTTTACTCAAACCGACTTCAATAAGTGCTCTCAACTGAAACTAATTGTCTTCAGTAGTCCTCTACTCAAACCGACGGAAAAGTCAAAGATCTTAAGTGAAACATTTAATTTTAGAGGATCCAAAATGAAATTCTGGAGAAATACATACAGGGTAGCGAAAAGTATGTAACGGGAATACCACACACACATTATTGTAACGAACTAATACAGCTAGACATGGTCCTTACGCTCAACAAATTTCCCCTAAAATAGGGGGATCCGATGTATAAGCTGTGGGTGAGTTTGATTAGTTTGTCATACCATATCACCCAAATACCTACTACGAATACTATTATTTTTCGCCGCAAATTTCCCCAACCAAACCAACTGAAACTAACATTCTAGTTGTTCAGTTCCCATAGTGTTGCCTATCAAAATAGAAGCATATATTTATGATTAATTGTTCTCTGTTATTGAAAATTTTGTAGGTTAAACTTGACTATCCGAACGAGTTTATCATCTCAATCTCAGGATACGTTACCGAGTACGTTCAGTCACTTACAATCAATACCAACAAAAAACAGTATGGACCATATGGTAGGGAACAAGGTGAGTATTTCTCAACCTCGTCAAAAGGTGGAAAGGTAGTTGGGTTCTTCGGAAGGAGTGTGGATGGTATCTTGATTCCATTGGAGCCTATTTTGCGCCACACGATTTGATATCTATTGGGCCATTTGGAGGAACCTGGTGGACAGCAATTTGATGATGGAAGTCCCACAACAATAAGGGAGATAAAATTGCGCCATGGAGATGGATTTGTTTCAATCCAGACTGAGTATGATAACAATGGAGTTGCCCAGTGGTCTGATGTGCGTGGTTCAATTGGAGGTGGGGTAAATGATGAGGTTAGTCCACTATTGCAAATTAATTACCTATTAGAATATTTAAGTCTACATAGCACCTTATTTAGTACTTTGTTTAAGTGCTATTTAATTATAAGTACATAATAATACGTACCATTTTAATTTAGAGTTGGGAACAATTCAGATTGCTGATCATAGAAATTAAGGTCCTCCATTCAAGAATATTAAATGAAAATTTCCCTTTTCAGCAACTTCTTAACAAACTAATAATGATCAAATTTAGACAAAGTATATATATTTTCGATCTCTTCCTAGAAAAGCTCATGCGCGCAATCCTTCTTCTTTTTTTAAAAAAATTTGTAGGTCAAGCTTGACTATCCGGACGTGTTCCTTATCTCAATCTCAGGATACCTCACTGAGGACTCTAGTAATGCTGTTGTTCAGGCACTCATATTCCAGAGTAATAAAAAAAAAGTACGGACCATACGGTAAGGCAGAAGGGAAGTTCTTCTCAACCTCATCCACAGGTGGAAAGATTACTGGATTCCATGGAATATGTGGTGAATATAGTAATTCTATAGGAGCACATTTTTAGCTTCTCTGGTCCAAGCGATTTTCGAATCCCTAAAACATCCTTATTAGGGTTGCAAAATTTAGTCATATGCCACTAATAATTGCTGTTATGTATTACAGCAAAAAACTTATGTTTCAGTGTGTGTTTTTTTTAATAAGGCGAATTAATGTTTTGCAGAGCCTAATGGGGGCGTTGATGTCTACTTTATGAGTTATCATATTATGAGCCTATCTCAACCATGTAATAAGAGATTAGAGGAACAAACCTTCATCATGTTACCTAGCTCTAATTTTCATAATATTAATGTACCTTGTGGTTGAAAAAAATATTACTTCTTGTCTGTTTAATTACTTTTAAATCCATCTTGCAAAATAGTTAGTCTTCCAATAGCAATTATTGTAACTGTTCCTCCTTTAGGTAGATTTTGGAAAGAATAATGCTACCAAACAAAAAAGCTACTTGAAAACGTGATCAGATGATGCATGTGGATAGGAATTTATGTTCTTTAATTAGTTACTAAATAAAATGGTAAAAAAGAGAAAATAAAATAGGAAAACAAAATAAGATTCTGCATAAAGAATAAATATTGTAAGAAAAATTTATTTAGTAATGAAAAAATATTTTGTATCCGTAACAGAACAGATACACGAAATAGAATTACAAATATATATATATATATATATATAAAACTTACAATGTACGAAGAATATAATTTGGACAGAGATGGTCAAGGCTAGCTAGTGTTTGATACTATGTCCTAGAGACATAATTCACTCCTCACAATGATGCTTAATTACAACTCTCTGATGTCTGCCTCCTAAGATACAATGATCCAGCGGCATGCAGAAGGTCACACTACAGTTTATGGGACTTAATTGGCAAACTTACGAGTGCGTTAATTACTCTCTCTCATTCTTCAGTTGTGTTCAAACCACTGGCCCATATGATATGGCCGATAAATTAAAACTTGTAATAGAAAGTGAAAGCTAAACACTAATTACAGCGTACTCTGAAACATAAAAATTTAAACATAGGGCATTCCCGGTGATGCATAAAAGTATGGAATTAACCATTATCTTAATTAATAAATTGCTACAGATCCAAAATTAAACGAAGTCATTTAATTAGTTAAGAAAACTGCCAATCCTCTAAAACACTTGCTCAAGTACATGGGGCATTCAATGTTGCTCAGCAAAGTTGGTGAATCACTTCCAACTTACATTCTTTGTAAGATAGTCAACTTCATGCATCGGCATTATTCGGTGTATTTTGCGTTATTCGGTGTATTTTGTGTGACAATAACGTTTTTGTGAACAAAAATTAATCTCACTTGACTCCCTGATGCAATTACCAAACAGGGCCCAAAAGTGGAAACAAAATCGCATGTATACTTTAATCTCATTGAGGAAAAATGATTTTACAAAACTCCAAAAGTTGTGCTATCTTTGGGACTTTTTCCTATATATATGTTATGGTTGTGTCATGTGTATGGATGTTTTTTGGGGGGCACACAGAGAGAGAGCTGGAGAGAGAGATATACACAGTTTATATATACACACACACATTCATATATATATATATATATATATATACACCCGTATATACATACACAAACACACCCACACACACACTGCCAAGGCAAGACAGAAGATGAAGAAAAAACGAGAAGGAGAAGGACAGAAAGAAAGACAGAGAGGAGAGACAGAGGCAGAGGAGGAGAGAGAGAGAGAGAGAAACCTTGAGGTTTCAAAGCTCCACAAGCCAAACACACACTTGGTGAGTCCAACTCACTTGGTTACCTTTATGTGATGTTTTTATAAGTTTTAGTAGAGGTTAGACGTAGTTAATACGTCCTAAGGATGTTATCTAGGCTGGACTATTTTCTCACTGAAGAAGATGAAGTCCCAATCAATTTCGATTGCCATCAGTCTGGACCCAATTGATTAGATAGTTTTCCAATCGATTGCCATTGGTTATAACCCAATCGATTGCCAAAGTTTGCAATTGATTGGCATTGTTTTTGTCACGCCCCGAAAGCCGAAGCGTGAGGAAAGAGAAAAGATAGAGAAATAGAGAGAATAAAATTAAAATCTTTACACGAAATGTGGAAGCGACTTTGGAAACCCACGGGGATTCCCACAAGGATGACTCACTAATACGTAATTCCTAAACGGACTTACATGCTAATGAGTCCAACAATAATAGAAGCACTAGAAAAATTTAATTAAGAGACTAGACTAGTTTCAAGGAGAGAAAGAAAATACAATAACTTTGAAAAAGGGCATTTTTGATAGTTGCTGAATTTTAAAACACCTTTATGTGGTTATATCTTTAGATTTTTCACATTCTGTCCGCGAAAATTTGAGTAAAATTTAATTCTGCACAACTTTCGTCTAATGACATTTTGTCCAATTCTTCACCGTTTGGGCAGAAAACTGAAATAACAGTAGCAGTTTTTTCCTTTTGACAGCAACTTGACAGCATTTTGACATGTTCCCAATTATACCAAATTTTCAAGTTTAAACCTTGGTACAAGACTAAACAAGTCCTAAACAACATATAACACGTGTCTAGACCAAACGGAACTTCATCTACTCGAAATTTATTAAAAACGAGGAGTGAAAGAGATGAAAAGAGGAAGAATGGGAGAGGGAGAGATTGGGAGAGAGAGATTTTAAAACATTTCTTTTAAAAACAAAATGGACAAATCCGGCAAGGATTTCATACAGATATAATGAGTCCGGTAGGGACAAAACCAAACATAAATGAATCCGGCAAGGATTCCATACGATTACACTGAGTCCGGCAAGGACAAAACCAAACATAAATGAATCTGGCAAGGATTCCATACGATTTCACATACATAAAACTTTAAAAGAGATTCTACCGTCTCGGAAACATAATTTACATAACATAATTAAGTTTAAATAGTAGAAAAGACAAGGACTAACATTTGTCCATCAATTACAACAAGGCTTCCCAAAATGACAAAATATGAAAGTCCAAGCATTAGAAGTTTTGTAATAAAAATAATACAACCATTCTCTTTAAGAGTACTAGACTATTACAAACTTCCTCAACAAGTTAAAATTTACAAGAGAGCTATCATAAACATGTCTAAGCACAAGTCTTCAAAACAGGACAAAAGGTATCAACGCCTATGCGTCGGGTCACATATGCCCTTTGCCTTTATCATGCTCACTTGAAAAATGTTTTGTCGTTTTTATGAGAACGACGGCTCGTAGAATACATTGTAACAATTCTATATGCTATCCATAACTAAAATGAAATGAGATGCAGTGGGTCGCCACCACTGCTACAATGAAATGATTAAAGCCGCAAGGCTATGCGTGATATGTGCACACCTCTCTCATTACCGGACCATGAGCCACCCACGCATGGAGTGTAGCATACCAACTTCCGGGAGCCAACCGAATATAGCTGGAGTTTGAATGTTTCTAAGGGTCATTCTCCCTGTCTCACATCACAACCCACGTCCGGATTTCTTAAATAAAATTCCCTCGCATGGGGTTTTTCTCTTTTCCAAACAAAACATTTATGTCGTGTTCATGTAATGCTTGCCGATTTGGCCTCAATGCATATGATGTTGATAATGATTTTAAGAATGGTTCACTACAATATATTAAGCCATAATTCTAGTCCATTAAACATGATATCAAGAAATTCAAATAATGTAATTAAATTTCATAATTTAACATTCCTAACGAGAATTTCTAAACTAACGTCCTAACATGTGTTTGCACATAAAGGGAGCATCCTAAGCATATCTAGCACCACATAATCAAATTTAACACAACAAGAGCACAAAATTCAAAATTTAGCATACAACCCTTAATTTACAACTTTGAGTAATTCTAATGCATGTGTCCAAATTATCATTCTAACATTCCTCTAATTATGTTTAGCACCCCAAAATCACAACTAAAGCATATAAATCACATTATAGTGTAATAATTCCAACATTACAACTTTGGGAAATCCTAATGCATGTGTCCAAATTATTATTCTAAAATTCCTCTAATTATATTTAGCACCACAAAATCACTACTAAAGCATGTAATTCACATTTTAGGCATAATAATTCCAACATTACAACTTTGGGGAAAATCTTACACATGTGTCTAAATTCTCTCCTAGCACATATAAATGAACTCAAAGCATCTTAGACATGTATAACATATAAAATTGCACAATGTAAAACTACCTCAATGTAGGTTTTCCAAAATAAATGGAAAATCACCCAAAATTTGAGAGAGAAGCAAATGACTCCAAATGGTTTCAAGAATATGGAAAGAGAGGTCCTAGGAAGCCCAAGGACTCACTGCATGTAGTAATTCTTCAAGGGGACTCCATGGTTGAAGATGGAAGATTTGAAAGCTCTATGTGATTTGGGAAAACTAAGGTAGGGGTCACCAAAACGAATTTCGTTGGTACCAATAGAAAGCTCTTAAAATTCTAAGAAGATTTTGTGAAATGGAAAAACTTACAAAAATGACTTTTTGGGGGAGTATTGGGAGGTTGAAGAAGAAGGGTTATGGAGGCTCCTATACACCCATTTCATATGGATGAAGAAGGAGAAGAACAAGAGAGAGAGAAAGGAAAGAAAAAAAAAAAAGGGATGGAGAGAGAGAAGTGGCCGGCCAATATAGGGGGGTGGGGCCCTCCATTTGTTTTGTTTTTGTCTTGCATTTAATGTGTATAAGTGTAATGCATGTGTGTGTGTGTGTGGTCCACTTCTACACCCCAATTTAAAACATGTACCCACATTAACCCTACTAAAAAAAAAAATTATAATAAAATAAAATAATACCAATTAAGAAAAGAAAATAAATAAATGAATAATTAATTTAATATAGTGACACAAGTTCATATAAATTCAAATACTGCCCCAAAATAATTAACAGGCTCACTCTTAATCATTTAATTGGGGTTTTACCCTTAATTAAAATTTCAAGTTCTGACAGTCTACCCCCCTTAAAAGAATTCCGTCCCGGAATTCGGAGCAAATAAGCGAAAAAGGGAGCAACGACTCGCTCAAACCTTGACTAACTAATATTAACAAATGAAAAAAGACTTACTCTACTCGGGGAAAAGGTGAGGGTAACTCTTCCTCGCTTCATCCTCGTCCTCCCAAGTCGACTCAGAAATACTATGATGATTCCACTGAATACTTACCAATGGAATAACCCTCCTTCGTAACACACGGTCTTTCTTCTCAATGATACGGATGGGTTGCTCTTCATACGACACATCTTCTCCAAGAGGCAACTCGGCCCAATCTATAATATGCGATGGATTGGGGTAATGCTGACGGAGTGGATCGGAGTTACACCTACGAAGCATCGAAACATGAAATACATTGTGAACACTCGAGAGTTGAGGCGGAAGAGCTGCGCGATACGCGACTTCACCAATCCTTTCAAGAATCTCAAACGGTCCCACAAACCGCGGTGCTAATTTCCCGCTTTGTCCAAAACGTTGTAATCCACGACGCGGTGAAACCTTTAGAAACACGTGATTACCAACTTCAAATTCCAAAGGCCGGCGGTGACGGTCGGCATAAGATTTCTGACGACTCTGAGCTGAAATCAACTTTTCACGAATCACTTTAATTTTTTCTGACGTCTCTCTAACCATATCGGGTCCATGAAGAATAGTCTCACCTACCTCGCCCCAACATAAAGGAGATCGACACGGGCGGCCATACAACGCCTCAAACGGTGCCATCTGAATACTAGCTTGATAACTGTTATTATACGCGAACTCGGCCAATGGTAAATGTTCTTCCCAATTACCACCAAGTTCCATAATACTAGCTCTCAACATGTCCTCTAAGATTTGAATAGTACGCTCGGACTGCCCATCTGTCTGAGGATGGAACGCTGTGCTAAGAAGAAGTTGAGTACCCAAAGCTATCTGCAAACTCTGCCAAAAGTGAGATACAAATTTTGAATCACGATCTGATACAATCAAAACTGGGATACCATGAAGTCTCACAATCTCTCGGATGTAGATCATACTAAGAGTGTCTGCGGTGTCGGTTACCTTAATTGGTAAGAAATGTGCCGATTTAGTCAAACAGTCCACAATGACCCAAATAGCATTATGCTTACGCAAGGTCCTAGGAAGTGCTGTAACAAAGTCCATAGTGATATACTCCCACTTCCACTCGGGAATAGGGAGAGGTTGTAACAAACCTGCGGGTCTCTGATGCTCGGCCTTTACTTGTTGACAAATTGGACAACTTGCGACGAACTCGACAACTGCTCTTTTCAAGCCTTTCCACCAATACTGACGGCGTAAATCATGGTACATTTTCGTACCCCCCGGATGAACGGCGAAGCGGGAATGATGAAACTCTTTCAAAACATCCTCTCGACAACCTACGGGAACAAAGACTCGGTTTCGAAACCTCAAACCTCTATTATCATCGAAAGTCCAACCCTTTTCCAAATCCCCATTAAGCATACGGGACTTTAAGGACATGGTCTCATCATCGGATTTTTGTAACTTCAAAATTCGATTCAAAAGTGACGGTTGAACGGTCAAAGTAAACAAAGTAGCTTGGTTGGGATTTTCTGTGCAATAAATCTCAAAATCATTAAGGTGTTCAAACATCCTCCACTCTTGGATAGGTAAATAGGCTAAGGTACCACGGGGTTTACGACTAAGGGCATCGGCCACGACATTAGCCTTACCCGGATGATATTGCAAGTCAAAGTCATAATCTCCTAAATACTCCATCAAACGGCGTTGTCTCAAGTTAAGGTCTCGTTGAGTAAAAATATATTTAAGGCTTTTGTGATCAGAAAATACCTCGAATCTTTCACCATACAAGTAGTGTCTCCAACTTTTTAAAGCAAACACAACGGCGGCAAGCTCTAAATCGTGAGTAGGGTAATTTTTCTCGTGGGGTTTCAATTGTCTCGAACCATAAGCTACGACTTTACCTTCTTGCATTAATACACAACCCAAACCTTCAAGTGAAGCATCACAATAAACGGTATAGTTCAATCCACGCTCGGGAATAACAAGGATAGGTGCCGAAGTCAAACGATTTTTCAATTGCTGGAAAGTATTTTCACAAGGATCGTCCCATATGAATTTCACTCCCTTCCTAGTAAGTTTAGTCATAGGCATAGCTAAACGAGAAAAGTTCTCCACGAAGCGACGGTAATAACCCGCTAGTCCCAAGAAACTACGGACCTCAAATACATTCTTCGGTGACTGCCAATCTAGAACGACCTCAATCTTAGAAGGATCAACGGATACCCCATCACCCGAAACAACATGACCAAGAAACTTCACTTCCGGTAACCAAAATTCACACTTAGAAAATTTTGCATACAAACGGTGCCCTCTCAAGACTTCTAATACAATTCGGAGATGTTCCTCATGTTTTTCTCTAGAAGGTGAATAGATTAATATGTCGTCTATGAATACAATCACAAACTTATCTAAGAATGGGCTAAAGATGCGGTTCATCAAATCCATGAAAGCGGCAGGTGCATTCGTTAAACTGAATGGCATAACAAGAAACTCGAAATGACCATAACGTGAACGGAAAGCTGTCTTAGGAATGTCACAGTCGCGAACTCGCAATTGATGATAACCCGACCTCAAGTCAATCTTAAAAAAACAAGTTGAACCACGGAGTTGGTCAAAAAGATCATCAATTCTAGGAAGCGGATATTTGTTCTTTATTGTAACGTGGTTTAGCTTACGATAGTCAATACACAATCGAAGCGATCCATCTTTCTTCTTTGCGAAAAGGACAGGTGCTCCCCAAGGAGAAGTACTAGGACGAATAAAACCTTTGAGTTGTAAATCCTCTAACTGTGTCTTTAATTCTTTAAACTCAGTGGGTGCCATACGATACGGTGGAATTGAAATTGGTGATGTACCGGGAACTAAATCTATCGCGAATTCAATCTCACGGATAGGTGGCAAACCAGGTAAGTCCTCAGGAAAAACATCGGAATACTCACTAACAATCGGAGGAAATTCAATCAAAGTTGGCTCATCTTCATCGGAAAACAAACTAGCAAGGTAGTCATTGTGATTCTTTCTTTTACACAAACTGTGAAGTGAACGCATCAGAAAGTCTAAGTGATCACCCTCAAAACGACCAAGGTCCCCGGAAGGTAACACAAAAGCAACTATTCTCTTGAAACAATCAATAAAGGCTCAGTAGGTAGTTAACCAGTCCATACCCAAAATTACATCAAAACTAAGCATGTCTATAATGATTAAATCAACAATGATGTTCTTGTCGGCAAGAACAAGTTCACAACCACGACATACCCGATCCAAGGGAACTAAACCTCCAACGGGAGTATCGACTAAAAGTGTAGAAGTTAAATGGCTCACTTCTAAATCCAAGGATGATGCACAAGATGAAGATATAAATGAATATGATGCGCCAGTATCAATAAGCACAGAAGCTCTAGAACTGAACACTAATAACGTACCTCGAATAACTGAAGCATCGGAGTTAACTACAGAAGGTGCGGCGACAGCAAGGTTGAACACAGTAGAAGGTGGCTTAGAAGTTTGTTGTCCTCCTCCACGATGTCCCACATGGTGGTACTGACCCCTAGGAGCATTTGACTTAAAGCTCTGAGCAGAAGGAACTGACGGTGGTGATAAAAGAGGTGGCCTATAGTTCTGCTGATAAGGTCCCGGAAAAGGTGGACGAACTTGTGGTGGTACAACTGCCTGCGATGATGTCTGATTAAATGGACACTCTCTAAATATGTGGTTTGGGTCACCACAACCATAACAATTCCTTGGGCCGAAGTTACCCCCTCCACGGGAACGACCAGAACGATAAGAACCACGGGACTGAGATTGATGTGACTGAGATTTAGGCGGGAGTTGAGAAATCGGCTGAGCTTGAACAGGTATCGGAGAAGAATATGTAGAATGTTGAGGGACATACTCTTGCCTCTGCTTCTTGAATTGGTGTCCACTTGATGAACCCGACTGATTACCCTTCGATGGAGCACGGATTTCCTTATCTTTCTTTGAACTCAAATACTCTTCCTCGAACACAAGTGCTTTCTGAACCACTTTACTATAAGAGTCCAATTCAAACCCAACAACTTTCGCGCGAAGTCCCTGACGAAGTCCATTCTCGAAGGTCCTAGCCTTAATCTTATCGTCGGCGGTGATATCGGGTGCAAAATGAGCCAAGTCCCCAAAACGAGCCTCATAATCGGTAACAGACATCTCACCCTGACGAAGGTTCAGAAATTCAATTCTCTTGGCATTACGAGCAACTGGTGGAAAATACTTATCCAGGAATAGTTGGGTAAAAGTGTTCCAAGACATGCCCTCCAATGTTTGGGTAGTAAGGACAAGTTCCCACCAAATCTGGGCTCGACCCGCCAATTGAAATGTAGCAGCATCTATGCGGAGGTTATCTTCAACAATACCGAGATGTTCAAAGATACGAGTAATCCTCTTTAACCAAAGCTCCGCTTGAACAGGGTCCGTTTCTCCCGAGAAAACTGGAGGATTCTTTCTACCAAATTCTCTCATAGCCGATTGTGCCCTCGGCTCCCCCTGAACAACAGGTACTACAGGAGCCACGCCGGCAGGAGCTACCGGTGGTGGTGGTATATCATTCCTTGCTACTTGGGCAGCTTGAGTGAAATCCCTCATAGCAGCGGCCATTTCACGAAAGAACTGAGCTCCATCGGGAACTCCTGGAGTAGATTCAGGTATAGAAGCTGGAGTAGATTCAGTAGTAGGAACTGGAGCAGAAGCGGATGAGGAAGACTGGGCTCCTCGACCTGCGGCTCCACCTCGGCCCCTAGCACGACCTCTAGCACGGCTAGGAGGTCGGCCTCTAGCACGGCCTCTAACACGCGGCGGCATAGCTAGGTAGAGAACAACGACGAGGTAACAAGGGATTAGATTTTTTACATCCTACTATACCTCTAATTCAATCATTTATCGAATCAAGATTATATTACCATAATCAATGTAAACACATAGAACATGAAAATTTAACATGTAGTCATATAGTCCCGAAGGCATTCAACATATTGGCATGCTCACTAGGCCACTCAATACTCAATGCAATCTCTAAAGAGAACAATGGAAGTACAAATAAAACTTAGACATGTAGTAAATAAAAACCATTTTGCAAGTAAGCCCAAATTTAACTCCCATAGCCCCTAGGTATTCAAACCCGGATAGTTCTGATACCAATCTGTCACGCCCCGAAAGCCGAAGCGTGAGGAAAGAGAAAAGATAGAGAAATGGAGAGAATAAAATTAAAATCTTTACACGAAATGTGGAAGCGACTTTGGAAACCCACGGGGATTCCCACAAGGATGACTCACTAATACGTAATTCCTAAACGGACTTACATGCTAATGAGTCCAACAATAATAGAAGCACTAGAAAAATTTAATTAAGAGACTAGACTAGTTTCAAGGAGAGAAAGAAAATACAATAACTTTGAAAAAGGGCATTTTTGATAGTTGCTGAATTTTAAAACACCTATATGTGGTTATATCTTTAGATTTTTCACATTCTGTCCGCGAAAATTTGAGTAAAATTTAATTCTGCACAACTTTCGTCTAATGACATTTTGTCCAATTCCTCACCGTTTGGGCAAAAAACTGAAATAACAGTAGCAGTTTTTCCCTTTTGACAGCAACTTGACAGCATTTTGACATGTTCCCAACTATACCAAATTTTTAAGTTTAAACCTTGGTACAAGACTAAACAAGTCCTAAACAACATATAACACGTGTCTAGACCAAACGGAACTTCATCTACTCGAAATTTATTAAAAACGAGGAGTGAAAGAGATGAAAAGAGGAAGAATGGGAGAGGGAGAGATTGGGAGAGAGAGATTTTAAAACATTTCTTTTAAAAACAAAATGGACAAATCCGGCAAGGATTTCATACAGATATAATGAGTCCGGTAGGGACAAAACCAAACATAAATGAATCCGGCAAGGATTCCATACGATTACACTGAGTCCGGCAAGGACAAAACCAAACATAAATGAATCTGGCAAGGATTCCATACGATTTCACATACATAAAACTTTAAAAGAGATTCTACCGTCTCGGAAACATAATTTACATAACATAATTAAGTTTAAATAGTAGAAAAGACAAGGACTAACATTTGTCCATCAATTACAACAAGGCTTCCCAAAATGACAAAATATGGAAGTCCAAGCATTAGAAGTTTTGTAATAAAAATAATACAACCATTCTCTTTAAGAGTACTAGACTATTACAAACTTCCCCAACAAGTTAAAATTTACAAGAGAGCTATCATAAACATGTCTAAGCACAAGTCTTCAAAACAGGACAAAAGGTATCAACGCCTATGCGTCGGGTCACATATGCCCTTTGCCTTTATCATGCTCACCTGAAAAATGTTTTGTCGTTTTTATGAGAACGACGGCTCGTAGAGTACATTGTAACAATTCTATATGCTATCCATGACTAAAATGAAATGAGATGCAGTGGGTCGCCACCACGGCTACAATGAAATGATTAAAGCCGCAAGGCTATGCGTGATATGTGCACACCTCTCTCATTACCGGACCATGAGCCACCCACGCATGGAGTGTAGCATACCAACTTCCGGGAGCCAACCGAATATAGCTGGAGTTTGAATGTTTCTAAGGGTCATTCTCCCTGTCTCACATCACAACCCACGTCCGGATTTCTTAAATAAAATTCCCTCGCATGGGGTTTTTCTCTTTTCAAAACAAAACATTTATGTCGTGTTCATGTAATGCTTGCCGATTTGGCCTCAATGCATATGATGTTGATAATGATTTTAAGAATGGTTCACTACAATATATTAAGCCATAATTCTAGTCCATTAAACATGATATCAAGAAATTCAAATAATGTAATTAAATTTCATAATTTAACATTCCTAACGAGAATTTCTAAACTAACGTCCTAACATGTGTTTGCACATAAAGGGAGCATCCTAAGCATATCTAGCACCACATAATCAAATTTAACACAACAAGAGCACAAAATTCAAAATTTAGCATACAACCCTTAATTTACAACTTTGAGTAATTCTAATGCATGTGTCCAAATTATCATTCTAACATTCCTCTAATTATGTTTAGCACCCCAAAATCACAACTAAAGAATATAAATCACATTATAGTGTAATAATTCCAACATTACAACTTTGGGAAATCCTAATGCATGTGTCCAAATTATTATTCTAAAATTCTTCTAATTATATTTGGCACCACAAAATCACTACTAAAGCATGTAATTCACATTTTAGGCATAATAATTCCAACATTACAACTTTGGGGAAAATCTTACACATGTGTCTAAATTCTCTCCTAGCACATATAAATGAACTCAAAGCATCTTAGACATGTATAACATATAAAATTGCACAATGTAAAACTACCTCAATGTAGGTTTTCCAAAATAAATGGAAAATCACCCAAAATTTGAGAGAGAAGCAAATGACTCCAAATGGTTTCAAGAATATGGAAAGAGAGGTCCTAGGAAGCCCAAGGACTCACTGCATGTAGTAATTCTTCAAGGGGACTCCATGGTTGAAGATGGAAGATTTGAAAGCTCTATGTGATTTGGGAAAACTAAGGTAGGGGTCACCAAAACGAATTTCGTTGGTACCAATAGAAAGCTCTTAAAATTCTAAGAAGATTTTGTGAAATGGAAAAACTTACAAAAATGACTTTTTGGGGGAGTATTGGGAGGTTGAAGAAGAAGGGTTATGGAGGCTCCTATACACCCATTTCATATGGATGAAGAAGGAGAAGAACAAGAGAGAGAGAAAGGAAAGAAAAAAAAAATAAAAGGGATGGAGAGAGAGAAGTGGCCGGCCAATATAGGGGGGTGGGGCCCTCCATTTGTTTTGTTTTTGTCTTGCATTTAATGTGTATAAGTGTAATGCATGTGTGTGTGTGTGTGGTCCACTTCTACACCCCAATTTAAAACATGTACCCACATTAACCCTAGTAAAAAAAAATTATAATAAAATAAAATAATACCAATTAAGAAAAGAAAATAAATAAATGAATAATTAATTTAATATAGTGACACAAGTTCATATAAATTCAAATACTGCCCCAAAATAATTAACAGGCTCACTCTTAATCATTTAATTGGGGTTTTACCCTTAATTAAAATTTCAAGTTCTGACAGTTTTGGATCCAATCGATTGCCATTATTTTGGATCCAATCGATTGCCAAGTGATTAGCATTGAATATTGCATACTCATAAGCATTCATGGACAGAAATATGCATACTTTAGCCCCTAAGTCCCTAGGTTTTCATGTACTCTCGTAACATAGAGTGTTTATGATGGCTAACACTAAAATATGCTTAATTATGTGTTATTCAAGGTTATGAGATGCGTGGACCTTTCGGAAATGATGTTTGAAGAATCAAAGCAGAAAGAATAAAGTTGAAATGAAGAAATGAGTTGGAGAATACCGATCGCAGCTTCTTGAAGGCCATTTTGGTCATTTAAGACCTTAGATTTTGAAGTCAATCATATAAAAAAAACGTAGATCAATGAGTTATTGACGCGTGGCCACAAACGTGCATTAATCGGAGGTCCGAGCAAAGAGTTATGCCAATTTTTCCATCAGTGCGCAAAGCTGTCAACCAGAGTACCCAGAAATCGATTTCTCCCACAAACCGGTTTGTGGGAACAGGTACCAGTAATCGGTTTGTCCCCACAAATCGGTTTCTTGACCCTTTACGACCTTTCAGGTCCAGCAGCTCATGAACCTATATATATATATATATTCGTTATGACTGAAGGCCTAGGGCATTCTACGACCTCCCAGAGGTCCGAGAGCAGCGTTCCAACCAAGATTTCTCACGTTTTTCATCTCCTATAGGATTTTAATTAGGGTTTCGTCATTTTCATTCCAATCTAGTAGGTAAATAAGGTGTGCAATTCATCTTATTTCTTATTTCCTGTTGTATTATGTTAGTTCTAAATGCTTTCTATAAAAATTAATGTGTATAACTCATTCTATGCTTGTTTGAACTTTAGATTTATGATTTCACAATCATTTCTCTCTAGTTGAATGGAATTTTGTTAGTCTTGGCTTGTTTATGATTTCATCCTATTTTCAGCAGATCCTATTGTAGTGTTAAGCTTGTGCTCATCATGTGTAATGGCTAGAGATAGATTTACAATGCTAGAGTAGTTTCCTAGTTAGGATTATGCAATGAAGCACTAAACTAAGCCAACATCATGCAAATTCTTCAATGGGCAGCTTGTGTAATCCAACTTTTTCGGTAAAACTAAGTTTGGAATTGGGTATGGAATGTTTTCTATCAATATTAAACATAACTCTCGTATTCTATACTCAAGTTTGCATTCGGTTCACGATGATAGTTGCCCAAACATATTTCTAGCATTTCAAATAGCAAATACTTGAAATGGCGAAATATATTGGGGAATTAAATTTGTGTTTTGAATCTGCCTAGACTCAATTAGTGGACTGTTTGAGGTTGTTTCATGCAAAATAAGTAAGTATTTAGCATCGGTTCGACTGTTGCAAGTCACATATACAAATAGGCCCCCGTTGGATTGTTACAAGGTGCTATATTTTTACTTAGACATGATAGTTGGCGAGTTTAGTGTGGATTTGTGTAATCCTAACCCTTTATCTAAATTTGGATTAATTCTTAGTAATTCGTTGCTTTAATTAGTTCTTGTTAATTTCAAAGTTTTGTTTAATTACCTTCCTAGTTTAGTTTTGTTTCACGCTAGTAGATTAGAACTTCATCCCAACCATTATTCATCTTTTCCTTTTTTTTTGGAGCTAGTTTAGTGAACCATGACCTTAGCCATCCCTGTGGAATCGACCTGGACTTATCTAGTATATTACTTGCATGGTCATCTACACTTGGTGTTGTTAAGAGATTGCACATTCTTTTGCGTGTCACCAAGTTTCCCAATCGATTAGCAATTGCAGAATATGGATTATTTCTTTTATTTATTATATAAGGGTTTCGATCGTTCGATTATCGATCCGGACTTCTGTGATGCAACTATGGGGTAATAAGTGACAAGGTGATATAGTATTGGAATAATACACACGTTGAATAATGAGCTTAATGTATTAAATAATGGAACCATTTGTACAATGATGATATAATGTGGCAAATGGGAATGAGAAGCCGACGTGCATGAAAGTGGGTCTATTGACCATCGAGGTCGATACTATTTATAATTGTGAGTATGAATGCGATCGTGAAGATCGTATGATGACAGGTGTGGGATCCTAAGGTGCCGGGATAGGACAGGGACTATGTGTCAGGTTTTACATATGATAAGAATAAGACTACGTGTCAGATTTTACGTATGATAAGGGTAGGACTACGTGTCAGGTTTTACGTATGATAGAGTTGGACTGCATGTCAGATTTGGGAGGTTATGTGATATGGGACATCATGTAGAGTTTAGTATATCAGGGCTGAGTGTTGTAGCATATTGGGGCTGCGTGTTGCAGTAGCATATTAGGGCTACGTGCCATAATAGTATAGCAGAGCTGAGTGCTGTAGTGTGGTGGAGCTGAGTGCTGTGGTATAGCAGAGCTAAGTGCTGTAGTATGTTAGGGCTACGCTCTGTATTATATCAGGGCGTGTTGGCCGTAACATTTCAGGGCTGCGTGCCGTAACATATAAGGGCGTGTTGAAAGTAACATATCAGGGTGGGTTGGCCGGAACATTTAGGACTGTGTGTCAGGATTTGACAACTCGTGTGGTATGGGACTACATATTTGATCCATGTATTAGGAATTAGGACTACGTGACGTACTAGGCTATGTGCCAGGTTAGAAAGGGATTGTCAAGGAATGTGTAGTGACCTGGAAAATATTAAAATTTTTAATTTCATTTTCGTCAGAGAAAATACCAGTTTTGGAAATTTTGCAGTATCAAATTACCTGTGTGTATGTGGGATTGTGTGAGCTCACCACATGGGATGAACTCTCATTAAAACTTGGAGCCAAAGAATGTTGGTGCACAGTGTGTGCGTGTATCAGTGTGTACGTTTGTGAGATTGGAAGCTTATGCTTCACTAAACTTGGGGACCAAGATTTATTTTTAATGTTATATATAGGAGTCCTCCCCAACCACTCTAAAGCTCTCACAACACTTTGCCTCTCAACAGCCCCCTCTCTCTCTCGGCAACATAACACACAACACATATAATTTCTCATACACACACATTTGTAGTTATTCAAGGAGTTTAATTCAAGCTTTGGATAATTCATTTGGGTAAGCTTTCAATCAGTGCTTTGCATTTTAATTTCAGTTTATATAACTGTTAGTGTAGATATATGTATATATATAGATCTTATATATATATATATATTTACATTGAGGGAAATTAGTAAATTTAATCCAAAAGCTTGGATTGCTAATTAACTTCTCTGTCTCTCTCTATAAAATTTCAATTGGGTAAATTTCCAATTGTAAATTTATGTTTCAGTTTGTTTTGATTACTGTTGATATCAATATATATATATATGTGTGTGTGTATGCAGAATTCATACATTTATATATGTATACATATCGTTAAGGGTCCGAAAATAGCGAACAGAAAAACAGTCACAGAAATTTGATTTCTTTATACCAAATGAAAGGTCTCGATCCCACGAGGCTCCCTTTCGAATTTCAAAAGCTAATTCATAGCGGTTGCGACGAACGGTCGAATTAAAGTTTTGTCACCATTCGGTTTTTCGATAAAATCAGGAGCTGTGTTTTGATTCTTGAAAAACTGATTTCATATTTGAAATCTACGCGGAAAAAGGAAGAGATATATATATTGGAAGTCCTATTTGGATTAAGTTTTTAAAATGGGTAAAAAGTAGTCTTTGATTTCAAAACAGGGGAAGAAAAGAGGAAGAAGACGACACTGTGACATCTCGCGCGAGTGACCCGCGCGAGCGGCCCGCGCGCGCGACCATGCATAATTTTGAAATCTGTTTTAAAATAACCCCGTGACCTTACTGAGCATAACTCGCGCGAGCGGCCCGCGCGAGCGAGGTCCTGCGCGAGCGGCCCGCGCGCGCGACCTCGGGCAGTTTGTTGAAAGCTCCTGTTTTCTTATACTTGAGCCAGTTTTGAGTTAAGGGACCTTGTACCCTATGCTTTAAGAGTTGTACTTTACTTTAATAGTAGTTGTACTTGTGCTTAAAGGTGTTGTACCTCACTGATATACGCGTATTATTGTATATCGAGATTTGTAACAGATTGAGCAGTTCCGGTTTCTGTTCTAATTAATTATTCAGGCTATCCTCGGTGAACGGTAGTTCCGTATAACCCTCAATAAAGTTGTATAACATGTTAACAGTGCACTTACATGTTACATGAATTGATTAGATGTGATGCTTTGAGTGTTTACTTAAGCTGTGATGCTTTAAGTGTTTACTTGAATTGCTGTAGCTTATGTGTTTACTTGGGTGATTTTTAGCATGTCTGTTGTGTTGCTTTAAATAATAGCATGCCTTGATAATTTGTCTTATGAAATATTGAATATGTCTGGATGCTTAGAGCTCTCATATGTCATAGCATTTCATAAGCATGAGCATGATCACGAAAATCACGAAAATGATTTTGGGATGAAAGACCTTAAAGGCTTTCGATTTTGAAAAAAGGAAGACCTTAGAGGCTTCTAGGTTTTAAAAAGGGAAGACCTTAGAGGCTTCCATGCATAAAACCCTCTAGGAGGGATTTTGTTTTGAAAGATAGAAATCCCGGATTTGTGGGTAGGCGTGTGAGATTGGTACCACTAGGAACTCGAATTGCGGGATGTGCTGCAAGAAACCCCCGTAACGGTAAAGGCTAGGCCTCCGTGTAATTCGTAAGACCCAAAGTCCCGCACGTTTGAGGCTAGGCCTACGTGGACGGGAAGCCCATGGTCCGGGTAATGATACTGAGGATCGAGGGTGAGTGTTTGAAAATGCACGAAAAGTGATTTTCATACATGACATTGGCATTCATTGCACTCACGCATGTTATATAACAGATGTTATTGTGCGGTTATATAACTATACGAGCCTTTTTGGCTTATGGACTATCAAACCTTTCCTTTTCAGGTGATATAGATAAGGGTAAGGCTTCCGAGATTTGATGAACTTCTGCTTTGTTTGGAGGTCGGGTTTATGGGATTTTAATTTAAATGTCGGTTCAAAGAGCATGTTATGATTTAATCGGACAAGTGTTAGTCCACCTGCTTTTAAATAGCATGATAGCTTAACTCTGATTTTTCGTTGCTTATCTTGAAAACGATTTGTTTCAAGAAAGGATAGTTTTCAAATGAAAACCCGATTTCTGTGTTATTAATGTTTTCCAAATGATGAATATAATTTTCAAGCCCGGAGTAGAGTTTACTCGTGAAGATCCCGTTTAGGGAAGAAATTGTGAGATCATGATACTATGTATTCTTAAAAACCTTGGGTTTTTATTATAAGAGTTTCCAACGTTTGAGAAAAAGATAGTAAGTCATTGTATCACTGTTCGATATGTGAAATCAAGTTTGAGTTTCTATTTGAAAATTGTGTTCTATAGTTTGAGAAGGAGATTGATAAATGTTTATCAAACCTATATATTTTCCGCTGCACTATTGTTCATTTGATGAACGGATAAAGAGTTGCTGTTAATATCTTTTAAATTAACAAGCAAAGCTTTTAAAAAAGACTAGTTTAATGCTTCCGCGATTGTTTTAATCATATCTGTGAGTCTTTAAAGATTTTGATTTCCTATCAAGGATTTGCAAAAAGGCTATTCCATGCTTCCGCAGTAACTCTCGGAGTCTAGGACTCGAGGCGTTGTAAAATGGTATCAAAGTTTTGAGGTTTCAAAGTTTAAATATTTTAGAGCTTCCGAGTTTAAATGATTTTAAAGTTTAAACGTTTGATTTTCTAAAGAGAAAGTTTTCAGGTAAGCTTCGGGTCTATGACTCGAAGCATTACAAGCACGTTTAGTTCTTTCGCTCTTGTTAATTATTTTATTTTACATTAGCACCCCCTCGCCTGCGGGACTCGTGGCGGGACGGGGCGCTACAGAATGAGTTGAGTACTGTGAGATGTGAGGCTACGTACGAAATGTGGACCCAAGAGTCCATGTTATATTTGGGATTAGTTGAGACGACGTCCGTTGATATATATATATATTGAGTTGGTGCGTACATGAATATATACGACGATATGATTGTTAATGATGTTTTATATACTACATATCCATAGATGCTCTGTTAGTATTTGAATCGACTCGGCTTTTGTAGCTGATGGCGTTTATGCTGCTGAATACTCGACACCTAGTTGGCCAGGGTTATGAGTATGCAGGAGATGAGTACATTTCCAGGGGCTATGAGGGAGAAGCCTACTATGACGAAGGCTATGCTGGAGACAACTACTACATGAGCTAAAGACCTAGGGCTTCGCTATAGTTTATGCTTATGTTTTAGAAACTCTGTAATAATTAAGTTTATAATCGGTGTATGTTGCTGTAATAATTCATTTATGCTTTCGCAATACTTATGGTTTGTAATAACTAGTCAACTTGGTTTTATATATCGAACTTAGATATTCCAAATACGTAGTTTAATCCAATACTCTGATGATTAGACTTTGTTCATGGCCAATGTGGTGACTTTCAACTGTCATGGCTTACGGGTCCAAAAAGGAATTTATTTTCTCTATTTTTACTATTGAGGGGCGTGACAGTGACCCTCCAAAAGAGCTCAAGCTCCTGTATCGACCGGTCGCATGAAATCGAGCTCTCGCCTTTACATATTTCAGAATCCATTGCTAAACATTTTAAAATCGGTCCTTATTACTTAGGTACAAATTAGACAGCATAATGTACAACATGCTAAAGCTCTAAAACATACATGCAACATACTGAACATCAATCTCAAGGTCTATGTACAACAATTGTGCATTAAGTAACTTGGATTAAAGAAGATGAAACAAAGGAAATGCAAACTAAGATTAAACTAAACACTATTAGAATTGAAATAAACTATAATGCTACAAATATCAACTATCCCTACAAAGTTAACTAAAAACTAATCTAAACTGCATAGGTTGGCATAGCTCAAGTGGCAAAGAGCTTGACATATATAAGCTCCCTCTAATGCATAGGTTCGGGTTCGAACCTCATCCCCCTTTCCCATATCAAAAAAAAAAACTAATCTAAACTAGTATTGGCCATAATGGCTGAGAGAGGTAAAAGTTTGTATTGCTAGGATATGTTTTTTTGTTGTATCTCTTCTACATTAAATACACCATGTGTATTTATAGATACAAACCATAACCACCTATAACCACCGATTTGAATTTGAATTACATTTCCCTCCTACTACAATAACTAACAATTCAAATTCCTACAACTTCCAAGTAGTTTAGAAAAAAACTACTAAAACCATGAGGAGTTAGAAAGATTGAGGATGTTCTAAGAAGATCAAAGAGAAGAAGGAAGAAAAGAAGAAGAAGATCATAGCATTGGAGCTTGTTTGAGGATCGACACATTCACACACATCATATTTCATCATCCATTAGCATCTAACCCCAAGTGAGTATTCCTACTCATTTAAAATTAAGTTTTACATAGTTTTTATGATGATCAAGGGACATGCAAGATGCATTCAACCTCCAAAACAAAAAATATGTTCCAAAACTTTTATTCTACTGTGAAATCGCAGAGCCCAAGTGCTTGGGCTCACGCGAGCGGTCACGTGGGCTTAGCAGGCCGGTCCGAGCAATCACCAAGGTTGAGCGCTCAAGTTTGTTAGTTTTTTATAATATTGTGGTTGCATACATGGTCAACCTGTGATGCTAAAAGTTGTTTCACTCACCTCCCTTAAGAGTTATAACTATGATACACTTAACTCTATTTTCCTAAACATTCTAGAAATGTAAAAAGGTTTAATGGTGTCGGCAATTAGTTTTTTAAATGCCAATTAATATTTCTTTTTACAAAATCTTAAACCTCATATAATTTAAATTTATTTGTATTTTAATTATTCCTCCTAAAAAATAGATAGTTACATTCTAGATTTAATCTCCACACAATGTTAGTTTAAATTAAAATAGATATAAATGAAAAATCAATCACGTAAAGTTTAGGATTATGTGAAGGGCATGATTTGAAAAAAGGGTAATTTAATATATAGTCCTAATATATGCATCTAACTAGAAATATGTCCTTTTTTAAAATGAATCTAGAAATTAGTCACTTGCCTAATTTGAAGACTTAAATACCCCTATATCATTTTTATAGAAATGTATATATATGTATAACTATAAATGGTAACTGATTTATCATCATTTACTCCACAATTCATACATGTACATATATAAACTAATTTATATATGATAAATCAGTTACCAAATATAGCTAAAAACTGAGAAAATGTCTCCATATAAAGTCCACCATCACCAAGAAATTTCTCACAAACTCTTGATAAATTCGCACTACGTATTCAGAACTTCATACTTAAAAACTGAGAAAATTATCAATGAGAGTGCACTAAAATAATGTGAAATTGCTCACTATATTTACTAAGTATTGAAAATAGTGAGAATTTCATATTTTAATGTGTATAATAATGAAAAATTTCTCACTCATACTAAAAGGGTAGAACAAACCACTTTTTAAAACAAATATAAGCATACACACAGAGAGGATTTGATGAGAAATTTATCAACAATTAACAATTTTCGAGAAGAATTCCAAAAAAAAAAAAATAAATAAATTCACACCTTTTAAATTGATATGACAAGTAATTTCTCACAAAATAAAAACAAATTTCTCACTTTTTAATACAAATTTCTCACTTTTAGGTGAGCAATTCTGACTTTTCGAAGAAAAATTCTCACTTATCTCTCTATACCAGAACTCCAGACTGTGCTTCTCTCGAATTTCTGATATGTGATTCTCTTTCTTGCATCAATCTGTGTCGAGAACTCTGGCCCTCAAGTTTCTTGTTCTCATTCACAACACAAATTGTTACCAATCCTGTATAGCCTCCAAAGATGGCATGTAACTCTCTAAATCGTCAACTCCGATGACGGCATCAGCATCAATCAAAAGGTAAGGATGATTGGTAGTGGCCACCGGAAAGTGATTGAGGAGCTTCTTTAATGGTTTGTAACAGAGAAATTTATCCCTCCAATCGGGTATGGCTGCTTCAATATGCATCGGAAATCCCAAACTTCATCTCAACGATGATGATGATGATGATGAGTATAATCCTTTTGTGTGATTGTATTTTAGAGAGAGAGAGAGAGTGAGAGAGATAGAGAGAATTGGAAAGAGAGAGATATATAAAATCTGTGGAGTTCCTATCTCTCTCTCTATATATATATTTTTATATAGATAGTTGTTTGGAGTTTAAATTTAAAACCCCTAAATTTAAGTCTTTATTACTATATATATAGTCCGGATCTTAAAAAACGGACTGTGTAAAAAGTGAGAATTTCTCATAAAAAAGTGAGAAGCGTGTAAAAAGTGAGAAATTTATTTTCTCACATATATATATATATGTATGTATGTATGTATGTAACGAAGGGCATATTAGTCCATAAAATCTCTATCAAATTGGAAAAAGGGACTAAATATTGATCACCTTCCAAAATCAGGGACTAATTACTATACATGCAATATGGCTATGATCAATTCCTATTAATGGTCCAAAATAGGGACCAAACCTTATATTTCTATTGAAAAAATGGTTGGTTTCATCACATTTTCCTAAAATTTCTAACATTTTTAGGAAAACTGGGTAAGTGTGACAAAGTTCAAGCATGCCAGTTCTTTAAAAGCATAACTGATATTATACAAAATTTCAAGAGATGTCAGTGTAACTTCCTCAAAAATTAAATAAAAGATACGCCAAATTTGATCTCCCAGATAGCTCATTATCAGTTCTAACGAAGTCCATCAGCAGCTCTCATGAACCCATAAAGCAGTAAACTATGATGTAATAGTTTAGTAACCTTACGATATATATATACAATGCTGAACTTAGAATCATTTGTCCTGTCTCCATTTTCTATTACTTGGGTCTTGTGTAGTGGACAATCATGTGACTTCACCAGTCATGGCCTACGGACCTAAAAAGGAATTTTATTTTTTCTATTTTTACTGCTTCGGGGCATGACAACATATTAGTTTTGATGTTGCAAGAATGCCAAGAAAGACATGATTATTATTTGTTATTCCATAACTCACATATTTTCACCACGTTTACAGTTTAGTAGCAGTTTCTATATCTGTTTAGAATGCACTAGCAATAGCCCAAAATGTAGAATTTCCTTGTGCATTCTATATCTATTTAGAATGCACTAGCAGTTGCCAATTTCAACCTAACATCCCAGAAAATCATCGCAAAATAATGAATTACCATCATTAAATAATATGTGAGAACATCTACTGTATCAAATACATCAAATTCTAGCAGGAAGATTATACAGATTCAATACACCTTTTCCACCCCAATCACAAATATAGCCATATACAATCTACAAAACCCAGCGTTACTTGGAGTCATGTTACAAATTTGTTCTCTGTGTTCTTGGATATCCTATATAGCACAAGGTAAAATAATCTAGGACGACATGATAACAACATTAATATTACAAAAATAAGAACTACCTAAAATACCTAAATAGAAGAATACAACGAAAAGATTACAAACAACAAAACCAGTTCAGAATTTCAGAATTTGCTTGTTCCTATACACTTAATTAGTTGCATTTGAAGTGAGCAATGTAGTCAAAGCTAGTAAAACTAAGTAGGAAATAGTACAATAGACGAAGTATAACTTCTTAAAATAATTGAAAATATGCCAAAATGGAACTAAGATTTTATTAATGAATTTGAACGGCAGATTACAAAGGGTATACGGAAATATCCATCAATTAACATTAATCCAAACAACAAAGAATAAGAAACCAAGCTAATGCGTGCCTAGAAAAATTCCTTCCAAGTGAGACCACAGGCTAGGCAGTAAATATACACTGCCAGCCGATCATTCTGACTCTCGACAAATGTTTAATAGTTTTTTCATTGAACTAAGTGCAATGGTAAACATCTAAACCTCTCGCTTCCGTGGCAGTATAGTCAATTTTTCTCTCAGCCCTTTGCCTAATTTCCTGGTTCTTTGCCTAAATTTCGTTACTGGCCATTTCATCCATAGTCAAACAACTTATACGTTGGGGCATAATCAACCCAAGAAGAACTTTCCTCTGAAAATCCTTATTCTCTTACGCCGGAGATTGCTTAAGACACCTTCATAGCTAGCCTTAAACTGACCAGCCCAATTACCCCAGGCAAGATACAATTGTACCTCTATATCTGCAGCGAGTCTCCCAGGGTCAGCACTTCCAATCTTAGTGTCTTCCTTGATTCCTGTCAAAAGACTTAAGAATATTGATTTTCTTACATGCATTCTACATAAATCATTAACCAATAGAAGTTGACTGCCTTCTGCAGATGCTCTCTCATTCTTTTTCTCCTTCCCCTTCTTCTTCTATGTATCCTTAGCCTCCCACTTAAGGGGGTTTCCCCCATTCTTGTTCTCTTCTCCTTCTTCCAACTCTGTATTTTTCTCTCTTTTAGCCAATCAATTTTTTTTTCTCTCTCTCTGCTCCTTTCATCCTTGAATCTTTCTCTCATTTTTAGAAGAAACAAATTCTCTCTCTCTCTCTCGCGCGTGCGAGTGCGCATTTTCTTCTTCCACCAATCTTTCTCTTTGTCCCTTATAATAGTACTAAATATATTATAGTTCTTCAAATCATAACAATATTTCACATATATCGATGAACCAGACCTTGGCTTATAATGTAGGACTTGAGCTAACAATTTCGTAGTGGTGAGAAATTCTTTTGAAATGTTTTAGTATTAAGGCCGGGAGCTGATCTAGGAATTTGGCCCAGGGGGTTATCTTTTACGTGTTACAAGACTCGAGTAAGCTTTTTATATTTGACTATAAAAGAGATATGAAGAAGTAGAGAAATCACATAAGTATGCATTTTTACTACTCGGTCACTAATCTGCATAATTCTACGAAGTGTAGTTTTTTTCTCGAGAAACTTTATAATTCTTGAATAATTTTGATAAAGGTCACCCTACTTATAAAAAATAGTTAATACGATCAATGTTCAAGATTTATATAAGGGGCGATCTTGCAATGGAATAGAAACTGATGATAATATTTTAGAAGTTTTGGACATCCTAATAAATTAATCGTTCTAGAAGGTCACCCTACTTATAATATAATGTACAAGTCTCTAAAAGACTCTAGAGAATGTTATCCAAAATATTTTGGGATATATAAATCTGAAATCTGAAATACTTACTGATTGGAGATCCAAAATAAATATAGAATAAAATTGAGAAAGAATCCGAGCCCAGCGAACTGTTTCCTTAAGACGAATTTGCTCCCTCTCGGTGCACAAGGTTGATGAACAATTGTCTCCCAAGATAGAACGAATTTACAGTTCTGTATAAATTGCACTCCAATATGCAGAACCCAGCGAACGCAAATATATGTATAACACTCGAACAGACTCAATTCTAATATACAGAAAGAGTGAGAGAGAGAATGATTTTGTTTCTTTTTAAATGAATGAACAAGACCCATATATATATAGGTTGCAAGAGACTGTTCGTCAACAGTCACAACCCTTCGAAAGGAGACTGTTCGTCAACAGTCACAAACATTCGAATAAGGGGTTGTTTGGCAAAACCCATATACAATACTAAATTCCAATTTATCATTCAATTTTCCAACAATCCCCCACATGAATGATAAATTGTCCATAAAACATGCAAATGAAAATACAGACACTAGTTCGAGTATCAACGAAGAAGTACTGCTTCAGACTAAGTAGCCTAGTGGCCTTGAACTTGCCCTAGTGATAAACTATCGGATTTACTAGCCGGTGAGTAGACTTTATTGTCTTTGAACTCCCATCCATTTGTGTAAATTACCGAAACAATAGAATACACACAGCCCTTCTTCTTACATATTTGATTCTCATGTTTGTGTTCGTTTTGACCTTGAACACCTCTTGGTTTCGTGAGTGTTTTAGAGAATTTAGCCTTCAAATTCTCATAGAAGCGGCCCCTTCTTACTCACGTAGGTGGTTACTATTAAGAGTATCCTGCAATACCCCACTTGGACATTTTCCAAGTTATAGGAACCATTAAAAGCGTAGCTTATCCTTTTACTCGCGGCAGATAAACACTGACTCATCTTTGAAATGGGAGGATGAAGATATAATTCTTCTCAGTGTGTGCCGAGTACTACATAATTTAGTTTTCCCGTTGAACCTAGATCTTGGGATCTCCAGTCAACTAGGTTGGGTTTCCACTATGACGACTCGTGTTTAGTGCATAGGCTTTAATCCCATTCTCCTCGATGAACTTTCCACTTGCTCTCGCATTAGGCCTTTTGATAATGGATCCGTTATGTTATCATTTGACTTTACATAGACAACAGTGATAATCCATTAGAGAGCAATTGTTCTATGGTATTATGTCTTTGACTATATGTCAAGACTTACCATACTATTATGTGCCTTTCTAATTGTCGATTGGCTACCACAATGCACAAATTCTTGACACAAGTTTTGTCCAACTTGGAATATCCTCTAAGAAAAGACAAAGCCAATTTGCTTCCTCTCTAATTGCTTTAGATTTCCCTTTGAACCTAGCCATACTACTATGTTTAGAGGATTTCCAAGATGTGACTGCAACAGAATTCGCTGATATACCCTTCAAGTACAGTTGGATATCTTGTAAAGTGCATTCGATCCATAGTTTTGAGTATACGTTAAAACTCCCAAAACTCTTAGTATAGCCTTCCAGTAATTTTCTCCAGGATTATTGGTAAATCGACTTAATTTACTCACTGAGTATACTCTATCCGATCGAGTGCAGTTCATAATATACATTAGACTACCAATTTAATATGAATATTCAAATAGAGATATTCTACTATCAATATATTTAGTTATAGGTAAGTTGACATCTATAGGTATTCTCATTTGGACTACGATCATAATTGTCCACTAGACCAACTAGTATCACGTCTGCAACACCTAAATCTTCAAGTCACACTTACTACTCAACATTTCCTTGATAGTCTCAAGATAGTCTCAAGATAGTCTCAATCATGCCATTTCGCTACTCATGCGTAGCACGAACCTCGCCTAGCGTCAACTAATGACATATTTTGTCTTCGTACTTTTGGCACATATACTACCAAACTTATTTGATAATATAATATTGTCAAATTTTCTCAAGCCATCATTTTGACACTTGTTTCAAACCATAAAATAATTTCACAAATTTAAACACTTGTTTCAAACCATCAAACAGTTTCACAAATTTAAACACTTTCCTCTTGACTTTGAACAATGAACTCCACATTGAATTTCCTAATTCATGTACTCATAAATCTTATTTAAGTTTGCCAATCTTAAAGCTGTTAGCTTCATGTTCTAGTGTGAACCCAAAAGTCATGACTAATATCCTAGGTTACCACACTTAATCATCTTGGGTTATTCTCAAGGCTACCCCGTATTATTTAATCTCGAGCACAACAAATTTCACAAAATAAACGAACTATGTTCAGATTTACAAAATAAATGAACTATGTTCAAAGTTTTCATACTTGCAAAATATTAATGAAGATCAATAAATAGCTATTCATTTATTTATTTAAATTTTTTTTTACTACCAATATATTTACCCCACATTTGCAAATATAGATAATCACATGTTTAATACAAAATTATATGCTGTTACCTTATCATGAACAACTCATCATACTCATGAGCCGTAATAATTTATTAATTATTATTATTATTATTTATTTATTTATTTTTATTTATTTTTTTTATATGTAGAAAAATCAATCATGCACATACACAAAATTATTAAATGAATAACAAAGGTTATGTCTCTATTAGACAACCACTGACCATGCTTCCATTACCTTAACAATTCATGCATTTAATTAATTCTACAATATACAACCTATGTCAAGATAGGATACATGCATTAATATTAACCAAAAAATTAAAAAAAAATAGGATACATATGATCCACATAGTTGACATCAGATTTTGATATACGATATATATATATATATACATATATCTAGTATGAGACGAACAATTCTAATATATGTACTAAGGAAGGCAAACAAAAAATGAATGTTCACCAATCATCTTAGTTGTGAGAACAAATTACATATTAGAAAAGAGCCAAAAGTTACAACCAAACCGAAAAGGCACCAACATTCAATATAACAAATATATAGCTGTTTATCTGCAAAATCAATGGGTGCCTACCAGAACCTTTTCGGCCTAAGCCAAGTGTTGACTACAACACCTTTTGAATTCAAATGAAGGGATGCCAACTGCCAAACTCTTTCCTGAGTAATTTACTGTTTTATGAGTATGATCAACAAAGACATGTATAAAATAATGCACCATTTGAAATCTCCAAGGCATCTTTTCGGTCTAATACAAAGTTTTATCACAAAACACATGGGTCAAGAGACATATTGTGAAAATCGTGCACTATATATATATATGCCATCATGAGTTGCAAATACATAAAAGTTAAACCCAAAAAATCACGTAAATGTAATAAACATGTACTGTATCCCAAAACGGTGGGCTAGTCATCATCACATGAATGCATGTTAAGTATTCATGCACAGTTGTCATGTCTTTAATTTGGGTAGGACAGTAAACGAATACTAAAAATTCATATTGTTTTTCACAAAGGAACCATTCACTGGTTTATATTTTCAATCAAAAGGGTTTTGCAAAACAATTGTTATCTATTAGTTTTTCAGAATATAAGCCCAATGTGCAAAAAACAAAAGATGAAAGAACAAAGTTCTAACCACAATGCAAAACTTTGAATATCGAATAACTCAATTACAAATAGTGGGTGTACAGTCTCAGATTTACACAATACCAGATTTATATATTGAAGAAAAACCGATAAATCAAAACGGAACAATTTGTGATTCCGTAGATTAAATTAAAACAAATTTCCAGTTTCTAATTTCCATCTTTGCAGATTTATAGATTATGCAAATAGTATGTAACAAATTTCGTCTTAAGATTGTTATCCAAAATATTTTGGGATGTATAAATTTAAAATCTGAAATACTTACTAATTGGAGATCGAAAATAAATATAGAATAAATTTGAGAAAGAATCCGAGCCCAGTGAACTGTTTCCTTAAGACGAATTTGCTCCCTCTTGGTGCACAAGGTTGATGAACAATCGTCTCCCAAGATAGAACGAATTTACAGTTCTGTATAAATTCCACTCCATTATGCAGAACCCAGCGAATGCAAATATATGTATAACACTCGAACAGACTCAATTCTAATATACAGAAAGAGTGAGAGAGAGAATGATTTTGTTTCTTTTTAAATGAATGAACAAGACCCATATATATAGGTTGCAAGAGACTGTTCGTCAACAGTCACAACCCTTTGAAAGGAGACTGTTCGTCAACAGTCACAAACATTCGAATAAGGGGTTGTTTGGCAAAACCCATATACAATACTAAATTCCAATTTATCATTCAATTTTCCAACAGAGAATTCAATGATTCCCTTAATTTAAGTCTAGGGAGTTCCGAGCATTCCGTACATGTCCATGCAAAACCATCTACAGCACAGTAAAAGTTCCTTAAATTATTTTTTTCCCTCGAACTGAGAGAAGTTCCCTAATTTAATTACCATAACACAACCCCTAAACCTTTTGGGTGGTCAGGATAAGAGGCATATAACTTTTATCCTATCTGACATTTAGTGACTACCATCAGACATGATAATATAGTCTTGAACTAGGTTATTTATCCTATGGAGAGACAAAATTATTGGGCTGAAGTAGGAGACACAGAATTATTGGGACCAGATTTAGTGAGAGAAACCAATGAAAAGATTTCACTGGTCAAGGAAATGATGAAAACTGCACAGAGAAGACACAAAAGTTATGCGGATTGGCGTCGAAAAGATTTGGAGTTCAGTATCGGAGATCACGTACTCCTTAAAGTTTCACCCGTTCGGGGAGTAGTATGTTTCGGTCAGAAAAGAGGAAAGTTGGCACCTCGTTTCATCGGACCGTTTGAGATACTGGAGCGTGTTGGAAAAGTGGCTTATCGACTCGCGTTGCCACCAAAGATGTCTGGTGTTCATAATGTATTCCATGTCAGTATGTTAAGGAAATACATACGGGATCCTTCACACGTAGTAAATTTTGATGATATTGAGACGAGTCAGAATGTTGTCTACAAGGATAGACCCGCAAGGATTCTTGACCAGAGTATCAAGAGGTTGAGGAGGAGGGACGTTCCTTTGGTTAAGGTTCAGTGGAAGCACCATGACAAGGGAGAAGCGTCATGGGAGTTAGAGTCAGATATGAGGACTAGATACCCCGAGTTATTTCAGGATTAGTTAGCTCAGATTTCGGGGCGAAATCTCTATTAAGGTGGGTAGAGTGTAACACCCTGTAATTCCTTTTTCATTTATAAATGAATATATCATTTTATTTCCTTTTATAACATTCATTTGGGGTCAAACCGTAATTTTCATACATATAGAAATGCTTTCTATGGTTTTAAAAACAATATCTATATTTTGTATAAATCGGGAATTTATTTCCTATACTAATATATTTTTCTGTATTTTTATCGCGACCGGTTAATACCTGTTTATGTTTTAAAGCTGCAATTATATCGCGTTTTGGGTGTGGGAGCACGTGAGCTCAACCACACCGTGGGTTTTCCATGGCTTGCTTGGAGGCCACAACAGTGATTTATATTTATATGTATCAGTCTCTCAATTCTCTCATTCACTCACTGTCTCTCTCAAATTCTCTCAACACTCTCTTGCTCTCTCAAGACACCAATATGCACACACACACACACACACACACACACACACACACACACAGATTATACATATGATATACACATACATATATACATAGTTATATATTGATATATCTCAAAATCAAGAACGGAGAAAACTCTAACGACGGATTATTCGGCGAAATTCTCGGTCTCAAATTATCGGTATAATTGCCCTCTGTGAGTATTATAAACTCACTCCCAATGTCTATATATGTATAATTCAGTATATATATGTATATATGTGCATTTTAGTATATATATATAGTTGTGTATATATAGTTGTGTATATATAGATACACCATTAAAGCTTGAAATTGGAGTTTTACAAAACTTAATCAAAATCAATTCTGTAAATTGGGAATGAAAGATTTTAGTCCCAATAAGCTACGGTTTGAATCCTACGGAGTAAATCATCCGTATCGCGACGTATTGTCGATTTAAAGTTTTGTAATCCTTACTTTAATCGCGAATTTAGAGAGATACAATTCGTATTGGTTTAAATTGATCGCGTATTTTCAATCTAAGCGGAAAACCAAAGAAAACCAAATATTACATGACATGTTTGAAAACAGAAAACAGAAATGGGTATACTTTTAGTTTTAAAATCGAAACAGGGGAGAAAATGAAGAAGATGACATCCTGTGACAACTCACGTGCGCGATCCACTCGCGCGCGACCCGTTCGCGCGAGGCTCGCTCGCGCGGCCCGCTCGCGCGACCTATACAGATTTTGGCAGAATTGAATTTTTTAACAGATTTTACGAAGAAGGCTTAATCGCTAGCGCGAACCCCCCTCGCTCGCATGAACCCCCCCCCCCCCCCCCCCCCCCCTCCCCCTCCCCCCGCTCGCACGACCTGGGTATTTTGAGCAGTTTGTATATTTGTATAAAGGACTGTTTGGAAAAGGTTTTGAAAGTTTTCTTAAAGAACTGTTTGACGGATATACTGCTTAAAGGCCATTGCGTAGGAATTGGATTTATAAGAACGATTAAGATTAAGATTTATGTTGAACGAATATCCAGCTTTGAGATTAATAACTGTTGCTACAATTTATGAACATTGACATACATATTAGGGTCGAGGTTGTGTCGACATGCATGTGTGTGAGAAAACGTGAAAAGAATAAAGAGTGGCGGTCTGGTGTGCGACCTCAATATCGATCGGATATTATTCCTGGTATTGGAGGCTACAGTGTTGTGTACGACTTATATATCGATCGGATATTATTCCTGGTATCTAAGGCGCGCGTTCCGGATATTGATCGGATATTATTCCTGGTATCCGAAGCGATGGTATGGTGTGCAACTTGGATACTGATCGGATATTATTCCTGGCATCTAAAGCGACGATGTGTTGTGCGACCCAAATATCGATCGAATATTATTCCTGGTATCTGAGGCGACTGTGTTGTGTGTAACCCAGATGCTGATCGGATATTATTCCTGGTATCTGAGGTAATGGTATGTTTGAATTGAGTTTGTCGAGAAAAAAGAGTCAGAAAGATGAGATGATACATTGTTCATGCACGGTCGCATATTTATTGCTTATTTTTATCTCTCATGATTTATGTTGTAGTTGGGACCTTGAATTTATCATTTAAATGTTTATATTGCACTGTTGTTAGATATGCTTATATATACTTTGTGAGCACATGTTTATTTTGCTCACCAGCTTTCATAAGCTGACAGCGTCGATGCGTCCTGGACTCTATGTCCAGATTTTCCAGGTCAGGAGCAGCCAGGGTATTTTGACTATGCTAGTTAGAGGCAGGGGACTTTCCAGGAGGCTGCTTTATATTTCTGATGTCTTTTATTTTGGAGTTGTAGTAGACTTTATGATAAATTTGCATAAGGCGGTTTGTGCCTAAGTTTATGACTGCTATAATAGTTTAGTAACAATTTATTTAGAAATGTTGTGTAAGTTATTTGTTGCAGGGACAATTGGTCATACACACTTGTCACGACCTACGAGTCCATAAAGGAAATTAAATGCTTTCATGATTTATGCTACGTCGGGGCGTGACAAAAGACTTGGTGATTCGCTATAGTTTATGCTTATGCTTTAGAAACTCTGTAGTAATTAAGTTGACAATTGGTGTATGTTGCCGTAATACTTCATTTATGCTTTCGCAATACTTATGGTTTTTAATAACTAGTCAACTTTGGTTTTATATATCGAACTTAGTATTCCAAATGCGTGGTTAAATCCAGTACTCTAATGATTAGACTTTGTTCATGGACAATGTGGTGACTTTCAACTGTCATGGCCTACGGGTCTATAAAGGAATTTATTTCTCTATTTTTGTTAATGCGGGGTGTGACAGTGACCCCTCCAAAAGAGCTCGAGCGCTCCTGTCTCGACCGGTCGCATGAAACCGAGCTCTCGCCTTTAAAAATTTCAGAATCCATTGCTAAACATTTTAAAATCAGTCCTTATTACTTAGGTACAAATTAGACAGCATAATGTCCAACATACTAACGCTCTAAAACATACATGCAACATACTGAACATCAATCTCAAGGTCTATGTACAACAATTATGCATTAAGTAACTTGGATTAAAGAAGATGAAATAAAGGAAATGCAAACTAAGATTAAACTAAACACTACTAGAATTGAAATAAACTATAATGCTATAAATATCAACGATCCCTACAAAGTTAAACTAAAAACTAATCTAAACTGCATAGGTTGGCATAGCTCAAGTGGCAAAGAGCTTGATATGTATAAGCTCCCTCCAATGCATAGGTTCGGGGTTCGAACCTCATCCCCCTCTCCCATATCAAAAAAAAAAAAAACTAATCTAAACTAGTATTGGCAAAAATGGCTGAGAGAGGATAAAGTTTGTATTGCTAGGATATGTTTTTGTTGTATCTGTTCTATAATAAATACAACATGTGTATTTATAGATACAAAACATAACTACCTATAACCACCGATTTGAATTTGAGTTACATTTCACTCCTTCTACAATAACTAACAATTCAAATTCCTACAACTTCCAAGTAGTTTAGAAAAAATGACTAAAACCATGAGGAGTTAGAAAGATCGAGGAGGTGCTAAGAAGATCAAAGAGAAGAAGGAAGCAAAGAAGAAGAAGATCATAGCATTGGAGCTTGTTTGAGGATCGACACATACACACACATCATATTCATCATCCATTAGCATCTAACCCCAAGTGAGTATTCCTACTCACTTAAAATTAAGTTTTACATAGTTTTTATGATGATCAAGGGACATGCAAGATGTATGCAACCTCCAAAACATAAAATATGTTACAAAACTTTTATTTTGCTATGAAATCACAGAACCCAAGCTCTTGGGCTCGCGCGAGCGGTCACGTGGGCTCAGCAGGCCGGTCCGAGCATTCACCAAGGTTGAGCGCTCGAGTTTGTTAGTTTTTTTTATAATATTTTGGTTGCATACATGTTCAACCTGTGATGCTAAAAGTTGTTTCACTCACCTCCCTTAAGAGTTATAACTATGATACACTTAACTATATTTTCCTAAACATTCTAGAAATGTAAAAAAGGTTTAATGGTGTCGGCAATTAATTTTTTAAATGCCAATTAATATTGCTTTTTACAAAATCTAAAACCTCATATAATTTAAATTAATTTGTATTTTAATTATTCCTCCTAAGAAATAGATAGTTACATTCTAGATTTAATCTCCACACAATGTTAGTTTAAATTAAAATAGATATAAATAAAAAAATCAATCACGTAAAGTTTAGGATTATGTGAAGGGCAATTTTGATGATTTGAAAAAATGGTTGGTTTCTTCACATTTTCCTACAATTTCTAACATTTTTAGGAAAACTGGGTAAGTGTAACAAAGTTCAAGCATGCCAGTTCTTTAAAAGAATAACTGATATTATACAAAACTTCAAGAGATATCAGTGTAACTTCCTCAAAAATTAAATAAAAAATATGCCAAATTTGATCTCCCAAATAGCTCATTATCAGTTCTAATGAAGTCCATTAGCGGCCCTCACTGGACCCATAAAGCAGTAGACTATGATGTAATAGTTTAATAACCTTACGATATATATATATAAACAATGCTGAACTTAGAATCGTTTATCCTGTCTCCATTTTCTATTACTTGGGTCTAGTGTAGTGGACAATCATGTGACTTCACCAGTTATGGCCTACGATCCTAAAAAGGAATTTTATTTTATCTATTTTTGCTACTTCGGGGCATGACAACATATTAGTTTTGGTGTTGCAAGAATTTTAATAAAGATATGATCATTATTTGTTATTCCATAACTCACATATTTTCACCACCTTTACAGTTTAGTAGTAGTTTCTATATCTGTTTAGAATGCACTAGCAACAGCCCAAAATGTAGAATTTCCTTGTGCATTCTATATCTGTTTAGAATGCACTAGCAATTGCAATTTCAACCTAATATCCCAGAAAATCATCGCAAAATAATGAATTACCATCATTAAATAATATGTGAGAACATCTACTGTATCAAATACATCAAATTCCACCAGGAATATCATACAGATTCAACACACCCTTTCCACCCTGATCGGGAGAGAACAAATCCCAATTATACGCCTTAACTCACATGTGTTAGTCGTTTTTATCTTGTTTTTATGTAATTTTACTCTATTTTCTATTTTCTAGCAGGTTTTAGAAGAAAACAGGTATATGAGGTTAAACAAGGTGAAAAAGCAGGAAGAAAGAAGCTGAAAAAGACACTTCGCGCGCGCGACCCGTGCCCGCGAAAAACCAGAAATCGCTCGCGCGATCCGCTCACGCGAGAACCCCAGAATCGCTCGCGCGATCCGCGCGCGCGAGGTCCCCAATGTCGCGCTCGCGCGACCTGCTCGCGCGATATGTGTAAAAACCAAAGTTGCATATTTCAGTGTTCTGAAGAGTCCTGTGCAGACGAAATTACCTGAAGACGTTCAGATTGGAATTAACTGCTGTTTCAGTGCAATACGAATTGGAGGAGGCTTCTAAGAACCTTTGTAAACTATATATATCTAGTTTTTATGATTTTTAGGGGTTACACACCTTAAGAGGAATTCATCAATACATACATTCAGCACTTTTTGAAGGCAAGAGGAAGGTTTCTAATGGCTTACATCAACTACATCTTCATGCTTTCACCTACTATGAGCAACTAAACTCCTCATCTAGGGTTTCAATGAAACCCTAGCTATGTAAAGGGGGATTCTACTCTTCTTTATTTTAAGATTTTATGTTTATGGATAGTGATTGTATGTTGGTGGATTTTATATAATCAGATTTTAATGTTAATAATCAAGAGTACTTTGGATCTATTCTTGTCTTAGATTTTTCCTTATACTTATTGAACTCAATAGTCCTTGATTTCTGTGATTGATAGGAGTATTTACATACAATGGTGCTTATGTGATTGTGATGTTTACTTCTTTTATAATCCATGCTTAGGAAAGATGAGTTATGCTACACCCTAGTTATAGGTAGATGATTCATGTGAACCGTAGATGGATTATGTTTAGACTAAACTAACGATATCTTCTTGACGATACTATTGGGCTTGTAGCTACAATAGATCATAACTATCCGAAACATAGAACTTAGAATAAGAGGTTTAGACCCTCAATGCATAGTTAGTGGTGGATTTGTAATCCTAGGTTCCATCTCCATATATTTCCATCAATTTCCAATTTTGCATTCAAGTTTACTTAGATTTAATTTTAGATCTTATTTACATAAATTCATAGTTTAATTCATAGTTTAAAATAGTAGTGATAATCAAAACCTAAATTACATCAACTTCCAATTTTCTTATAACTATATAGATTAGATTTTAGTAATTAAAGGATTAAAAGTTAACAATCTCTGTGGGTTCGACCTTTACTTTCCACACTACAAATCTTTTGAAAGTAAAGCATAAATAAGCACACTTTTATATCTTGATTTTGACTAGATCAATTTTTGGCGCCGTTGCCGGGGATTGAAATAACTTTTGCCGTTAATTATTAGAATCATAATTTACTTAGTTAGTAAATATTAGTTTCCATTTTATTTTCTTTGTTTTTCGTTTTACTTTTGAGTCGCTAAATTTATCCTTGTCCTGCAGTTCACCAGTCATCAAGATCTAGTACGTTCGAGTGGAGCAGCTGTGCACGCCAACGGAGCTTATGCGAACCTGAAAAGAAAATTGCAATAAAAATCAAAAACAAGTAAATTCGCTAAGTTTTTAAATTTCGCATCAACCACTGTAAGTCAGGGCGCTGTGACGCATTACTTGCATTAGGGTAGGTGTGGAGTGAGCACTGCATTAGCTAGGAAACCCGGGGCGCTGGGCTTGACGCGGTCATTGCATTACAGGATAAATTCATGCATCATATTAGTCTTGTGTGCTTGCATGCTTGGTTATTCGCGTAGCTATTCTTGTTTTCTTTTATTGAGTCAACCCTTAGTGTATGTTTGGTACTCGTTCAACTAATCCTAAATTAAATCCGCTTAATCTTGAACTTGAACGTACACTTAGAGGCCTTAAGTCATCAACCCAAGCTGCGAGAGCTCGGTTGATGTTAGACGACGAGTCCACGCCGGAACCGTCATCTTCATTTGAATTAGAAATCCGTAGTACGCGTAATCGCTTAAGAAAAACTAAAACAATAAAAATCGAACCTATTCCGATGGCCGATTTTGGACAAAACCGGAATAATGGGAATAATCAGAATGAGGGGGATAATCTTAATATACCCCCACCACCACCATTAAAGGACTATTTCACTCCTACGGCCTATACACCACCATCGTGTATTGCATTGCCGGAAGTCACGGCAGCTCATTTTGAAATTAAATCCTCAACTATTGCGCTCCTGCCGTCATTTCACGGCCGTGTTAAGGAAGACCCTTATAATCATCTAGGCGAATTTCAGGGTATTTGTGCGACTTTAAAGATTCAGAACTTAACAGATGATGAATTAAAAATGCGCCTGTTTCCGTTTTCACTTAAAGATAAAGCGAAGTATTGGCTCCAATCGTTGGAGCCAAATTCAATAAGAACATGGGAGGAGTTGCAAACTGCGTTCCTACAAAAGTTTTTCCCCATAACTAGAACGAATCAGATTAGAAAATCAATAACTAATTTTACAATGCAAGATGGGGAGACACTTTATGATACTTGGGAACAATTTAAAGAACTCTTACGTTCTTGCCCTCATCACCAGATACCTAAATGGCAGCTGGTGCAAGTTTTTTATGAAGGCTTAATTCCTGCTGTTCGAAATACCGTCGATGCTATTTGTGCGGGGACGTTCCTCCACAAAAGTGCCGATGAGGCATGGAAGATATTTGAAACATTAAGTGAAAACTCGATGCATCAAGCGGTATCCGTACGACCTGAAGGACACATTCTACCTAATCCAAAGAGAGAGGCGAAAGTTGAGTCTAATCAGTCATATGAAATTCAAGAACTAAATAGAAAAATGGACCAACTTATGATGATGGGCCGTATGCAAGGCCCACCTCCTTCTACTGAAGTATGCCAGTTATGCTCAGATTCGTCACATTCAACCTTGGCATGCCCGTCCGCATCCCAGTTCCCAGAATTTGTAGAACAGCATATAAATGCAGTTCAACAGTTCCAACGACCTAATTATAACCCCACGGGTTATAAACCAAATACGACCTGGGGACCTCATCCGAACCTTTCTTGGAACTCCAATAGTGAGAAACCGTACTCAAAACCCGATACGACTAATTTTCCGAATGCGTATAAACCACAATCTAATCAGTATCAGCCGCCTCCGAACCAACAAAGTCAATACCAACAGCCTCCCTTCCGCACTAATCCTCCTAGGGATAAAACCTTCGAAGAGAGCGTGTTGGCATCATTAAAGACCTTAGAGGCCCAATCACAATCGCAGTCTCAACTTGTAAATTCCCATACGCAATCTATAGCGAAATTAGAGTCCCAGATGGGACAATTAGCGAATACATTGAATCGACGTAATGAGGGAAAATTACCAAGTCAACCTGTTCAAAATCCTAAAGGTCAGTATGAGGTGAGTTCGGCAAGTGATCAAGTTAACGCTGTCTCAACAAGGACCACTGAACGTCCTGAAGAGGTCGTACCTCCTCCCGAGGCGAGAAAAGATAAAGGTAAAGAAAAGGAAAAGGATGAAAAGGAAGAGAATTCTAATCCAATTTCAAAAGACGCTAATCCTTTGATACCAAATAAACCATCTAAAACAGTAAACCCTTCCGATTATGTGCCTAGGATGCCATTTCCACCAAGTGGGGAAGCCCCAGCCCACTTCGCTAAAAAGAGCACGAAACCGGAAGATATACTTGAAATATTTAAAGAAGTTAAAATCAATATCCCCCTATTAGAGGCGATTAAACAGATACCCCCGTATGCTAAGTTCTTAAAGGATCTATGCACTCAGAAAAGGAAATCCAGAAACCATCTATCTAAGAAAGTGTTCCTAACAGAAAAGGTTAGTTCCCTATTCACCACTAACACTCTTAAATATAAAGACCCAGGTACTCCAACCATAGCTTGTCACATAGGTGATAAATACATCCACCGGGCTCTTCTTGATTTAGGTGCAAGTGTGAATTTGATACCCTATTCAGTTTACGAACATTTGGGTTTAGGAGAACTGAAACCGACTGCGGCCACCTTACAATTAGCCGATAGGTCAATTAAAGTTCCACGGGGGGTAGTAGAAGATGTATTGGTAAAAGTTGATAAATGCTATTATCCGGTCGATTTTATCGTACTAGACACAAAACCCGTCCTAGATGCGAGTAAACAAGTTCCAGTCATTCTAGGACGCCCTTTCCTAGCTACGGCTAATTCAATTATTAACTGTAGGACGGGTGTAATGGATATAACTTTTGGTAACATGACCGTGCGTTTAAACGTCTTCAATGCATCTAATCAACCATATAGAGATGATGAAGAGGCAGATTGCTATGCTATAGACTTAATAGACGAATTAGTCGAAGAGGCAGCGCCTTTTATGTTGACTAAGGAAGCGTTGGAAGCATGCTTGTCACATTTCAATTTTAATGATTTCAACATTGACACAAATATTGAAGATGTAAACACTCTATTGGAATCAGCAAACACAACCAATGCACTTCCATGGAAACCTAAAATAGAAGCTTTACCGCCTCTTGCACATGAACCGGCCTTACCATCCACTCAGTGTTCTCCAACTCTCGAACTTAAGCCGTTGCCGGACTCTTTAAAGTATGCATTCCTAGGAACGAACGCAACCCTTCCTGTTATAATCGCATCAAATTTAACTGAAAGTCAGGAAGTACAACTAATAACAGTTCTAGGTAATCATAAAAAGGCGATCGGATGGACGGTAGCTGATCTAAAAGGAATTGACCCGTCCGTTTGCATGCATAAAATAAATTTAGAAGAAAATGCTAAACCATCTAGGGAAATGCAACGACGTCTCAACCCTAATATGAAAGAAGTGGTTATGAAGGAGGTCATTAAACTCTTAGACGCCGGTATTATATACCCGATCTCCGATAGTAATTGGGTCAGCCCAACTCAGGTTGTCCCAAAGAAATCAGGCATTACGGTTGTACCCAACGAAAAAGGAATCCTTATACCAACCCGTCAAACTACCGGTTGGCGGGTTTGCATTGACTATAGAAAACTTAACACGATGACTCGTAAGGATCACTTTCCCCTTCCATTTATTGATCAAATACTTGAACGTCTGTCCGGTCAGAGCTATTATTGTTTCTTAGATGGATACTCTGGTTACAACCAGGTGCCCGTTTACCCCGATGACCAAGAAAAGACAACGTTCACCTGTCCTTTTGGAACCTTTGCTTACAGACGTATGCCGTTTGGCTTGTGCAATGCACCGGCGACCTTTCAACGGTGTATGATGGCAATTTTCTCGGACATGGTAGAAAAATTTCTCGAGGTATTTATGGACGATTTCTCCGTTTTCGGACCTACATTCGATGAATGCCTCCAAAATCTGACAAAAGTCCTCGCCCGGTGCGAGGAAGCAAATTTGGTATTAAGTTGGGAGAAGAGCCATTTCATGGTTCAAGAGGGAATAGTCTTGGGTCACGTTGTTTCCAAAAGAGGTATAGAGGTTGATAAGGCGAAAGTCGAGTTAATAGACAAACTTCCACCGCCATCATCCATTCGTCAGATCCGTTCCTTTCTAGGTCATGCGGGTTTTTATAGGCGATTTATCAAAGACTTTAGTAAAATTTCACGCCCCTTATGCAACCTGCTTGCCAAGGATGTTCCTTTTGTCTTCGATAATGATTGCCTGAAGGCTTTTGAAACATTGCGCACCTTACTATCCACGGCTCCGGTAATCCAGTCCCCTGATTGGTCATTACCGTTTGAATTGATGTGTGACGCCTCCGATTATGCCGTGGGTGCGGTATTAGGACAAAAAGTGAATAAAATTCCTCATGTGATCTATTATGCAAGTAAAACACTAAACGACGCGCAATTGAACTACACAACAACTGAAAAAGAACTACTTGCGGTTGTGTTTGCCCTTGACAAATTCCGTTCGTATTTATTGGGTTCAAAAGTCATCGTTTATACTGATCATGCGGCATTGCGTCATTTGTTGAATAAGAAAGAAACGAAACCTAGGTTAATCAGATGGATTTTACTCCTTCAAGAGTTTAACTATGAAATACGGGATAAAAAGGGTTCTGAAAACGTTGTAGCTGACCACTTGTCACGAATTCTTATAGAATCAAACGATATTACCGCTCTAAAGGATTCGTTTCCAGACGAGCAATTATTCGCGTTATCTACTGTAAATCGTCCGTGGTTCAGTGACATTGTTAATTTCTTAGCTACGGGATTTATCCCGCCTAAATGGTCTCGTTTAGATAAAGATCGATTCTTCTCTCAAGTTAAACATTACTATTGGGACGACCCACTGTTATTTAAGCATTGTTCTGATCAAATTATACGACGTTGTATTCCAGAAAGTGAATTCAAATCCATGTTAAATTTTTGTCATTCTCTGGAATGCGGAGGTCACTTTGGTGGCCGTCGTACGGCCGCTAAAGTCCTCCAAAGTGGGTTATATTGGCCAACATTGTTTAAAGACGCACATGAATTCTGTCAGAACTGCGTACGTTGCCAACAAACAGGGAACATGTCACATCGTGATGCGATGCCCATGACCCCAATCCTCATCATAGAAATATTCGACGTTTGGGGCATCGACTTTATGGGTCCGTTCCCGTCGTCTTGTGGTTTCGAATACATTTTAGTCGCGGTCGACTATGTTTCTAAGTGGGTGGAGGCAGTAGCGACGAGAACAAACGACCATAAAGTCGTGGTTCAATTTATTAAAGATAATATCTTTTGTCGATTCGGTACACCACGAGCGATTATAAGCGACGGGGGTAAACACTTTTGTAATCGTTATTTCGAAGCCCTAGTCCGCAAATATTCTGTCACCCACAAAGTAGGAACCGCATATCATCCACAAACCCAAGGCCAAGTTGAAGTGTCTAATAGGGAGGTCAAAAGTATATTAGAAAAAACGGTACGTCCAGACCGTAAAGATTGGTCACAACGACTGATCGATGCGCTTTGGGCTTATCGTACAGCGTTTAAAACTCCTATTGGGATGTCTCCTTACCGATTGGTGTTTGGAAAAGCGTGCCACTTACCAGTAGAACTCGAACATCGATCATATTGGGCCGTGAAAACTTTTAACCAAGATATAAAAGCGGCAGGATGTCATCGTAAACTTCAATTGCAAGAGCTTGAAGAATTAAGAAACGAGGCGTACGAGAATTCAAGAATCTATAAAGAACGATCTAAAGCTTTTCACGATAAAATGATTTTAAGAAAGAATTTTGAGGTCGGGCAACGCGTCTGGTTGTTCAATTCGAAATTACGATTATTCCCGGGAAAGCTACGGTCCCGGTGGGACGGTCCGTTTACTATAACGCAAGTGTTTCCGCATGGAGCGATCAAAATCCAAGATATGAACGGTGGAGCACCGTTCAAGGTAAATGGTCAACGACTTAAGCCGTATCGAATCGAGGAGGCAGATGAGAGAGAAATTGAGTCTATAGATCTGGTTGATCCAGTCTATCTCGATTGAGCGCATGCATCGGTCGAGCTAGCGACGTAAAATTTAGCGCTTCTTGGGAGGCAACCCAAGCATTAGTTAGATTTTTCTTCATTTTGTACACTATTTAGCAGCTTTTGGCCAATGTCTGAGTGTGTAAACACCCAGAAGATGAAAATTTGCAACTCTAATACCTTAATATAAGAAAACAGAAAAGAAAATTGAGAATTGAGCATCTCGCGCGCGCGGCCCGCTCGCGCGAGGTATCGCTCGCGCGGACCGCTCGCGCGAGATATCCCCTTAGCCAAAACTTTAAGCACATCTTTAATAGGGGCCCTCAGTGTATTCTCGCGCCAGAAATCGCGCGCGCGAGGTCCTCGCTAGAGCGGCCCGCTCGCACGATAATGTCCCTTAGCAAAAAAAATGGATTAAGCTTCTTAAAAGAAGCCTCAGCTTCTGTTCGCGCTCGAAATCGCGCGAGCGAGACCCTCGCTGGAGCGGCCCGCTCGAGCGAATGTGAGACTTAGAGAAATTCTTCAAAACATAAAAAAGAAGCCTCAGTTTTTCCTCGCGGAGGAACTCGCGCGCGCGAGGCTCGCTCGCGCGGTTCGCTCGCGCGAGGTTCCCCTCCCTTTAAATAGAGGGCTATGCCCTAATTTTTTTTCAGAATTGCTTCCCTCTCTCTCTCTCTGCGTTTCTCTCTTCTCCCTCTCGCGATCTCTCTCTCTCTCTCTCCTTCCTCCATCACAAACCACCACCATCCCCGGACGCCGCCGTCCACCCTCAAAGAACCACCACAACCTCAAGACGACGCCGCTAAGACACCGCCGCCGCAAATTACGGCCTATTCAGGCCTTTTCTCTCTCTATATTTCCAAGTATATATATATTTACTTGTAGGAATAGACACACACATATAAATATCGCGATTCTATACATACATCTATGCATGTTTGGATTTACATATCCCAACTTCAAATATGGCAATATACAAATCTGGATTGTCATTTTGGAAACCCTAACCACTCAGTTCAAGAATACAGTTTGGGTTCTTGGTTTTAGGGGTTTAATGGACCCCTAAATCTATGTTCATAAACAATCCCTATTCTACCAAATTGGACCCCTATATCTATGCTCATATATTGATACAGATTTTCACACCCCCAATTGGGTTTACGATTTGGGATTTCTGAAATCCTAAAACTAATGTATGAACCAGCAATCAATACACCCCTATTTATATATCTATACATCTAGCTTTAAAAATCTGTTAGTTTATTTCCATATGATCAGTTAGATATGGATTTATCTACACACCCGTATATGTATACATATAGGGACTCACATATGCAGATTCAATATAACAACACATTGAGTTTAGGGGTTCAGATACCCACAGCCGTCATTTTAAGGTTATAGTGAGTTCATAACCCTTGCTATGATCAATACCGGTTATTATTAGGATTTCACCATTAGGATTGTGTGCATGGATTCACCCATATAATACAAAGATATGTACGGCAATAGACACAGCTACAGCATTGACATATAGATGATCACATATTTACACAAATCCTCCCCTTGGAACCCTACCCCTACAATGGGTGTAAACCAAGATACTACTTAAGGTTGAGCAGACAAAATTGTTGATGAGCCATGAACACTTAAATCCTAAGTAATACAAAGGGCCAATATGAATTATATTGTGATTAGAGTCGTGTGTAATTGATGAAAACAAAATCGTGATCTGTTTTTATCTCGAGACCTCATCTTGCAGTTGAATGAATCTATCTGCACAAAGACTCGACTTGGAACGTTATACACATAAATCCTACCTAGAAACAAATCCCTGAGGTTCAAATCGGCAGCTTAATTAAGTTTGGCAAGTACAATCACTTTAGACACATTGAATTCTCGAGCCGAGCTTCTATCCACATCTTGACTAAGCTTGGAGGACTCATATGTATATCTGTTTACAGAATCTAACCATTTAATTGAGAGTTATCCTGTAATCACGTTAATTTTTTAGGATCACATTCTAATGAGTACGTAAACAGTAGCTTTAAATGTTCATATATTGAATTTGAAATCATATACTATAACTCCAGCTTTGGTTACGTTGTTTCCATTCACATTCATTACATGTTTGCGCTCGTTATTCTAATCTTTTACGTAAGAAGCGTATTAAAATTGAATGTGAATTTGAGTGTGTCCATAGTTCATATTTCTAACCGGATTTCAACGTTGAAATAATTTAATGAGTTTTGGCGTTAACGTATCAACCCAACTTGGGACTTTCATACTAAACACTTGAAATGTTGCTTGTTGTCATTTATCTATTTCAATATTTCCATATTTACATTGCTATGTAACACGCGACAAGTACCCCGTGACTTGCCGCAAAGTGTGTGCCCTTGTCGGGACAGTGGGTGGGAAGGGGCTGACTCTTCTCACAGTTGCTGGGTGTTCCCCCGTGAACCCCAATTTCTTTGGAAATATTGAATATATGATTGATTGTGTCCCTTGACGGGATTGTTTTTCTTGCAGGTGCCCTTTCCCCCTATCCCTGTCTTTTTCTTTTTCTGGGCATAGACCAATTTCAAAGCCCGCATTTTCAAATTTTTTCTAAAAACCCGTACCTTCTCTTTAAAAAATGACCAAAAGAACTGTCCGATCCGCTTCTTCTTCACAACCACCACAGAAAAAAGCTAAAGGAAAAGAAAAACAGACCGACCCTCCACCACCGCTCCCAGACGACCCTAACCCAAACGAATTAGGCCCTAAATACGCCACCCGCGGCCTCAACTACGAGGCCGCTATAGATGCTGAGTACTTCGCGTCTGATAAAGACACAAAGTGGGGCCATAGTAACCTCGTAGCCCGAAAGCTGGCCCCACAGCTATACTTTAGAAACCCTGACCTAATCAGTTACCCCCGTATCGTCCGCCTATTCTACCAAAACTTACGCTATCATAAACAATCCCTCAGCCAACACGCCTTTATCTCTACTACTATAGACGGCCACGACATCACCCTAAACCCAGACAACATCGCCGAAATCCTCCAACTTTCCTCCCATTCTTACCAAGTCCCAAAATTGAACGTCCTCAATAAAGCCCACTCCTTCATTCATATCATTCAGGACATGTGTGGCGGCCGCTCTGGTTCGGGCCAATCTATTCGCCGATCTCATATGCCCCGCCAGATGTGGTTCGTCGACCATGTCCTTAAACGAAACCTGTACCCCCTTGGTCACGAGCAAGAACGGACCAAGGCAATCCACCACGCCCTCCATGCCATTTACCGTAGTGATTGGTTCCATCCTGGCCTCGTTATTATGGATGGCATGCGCCATACTTCTCAGGCCATTGATAACGCCATCGACCCTAAGACCCTTTTGCCCTATCCTCGCACCATCACGGCCATTCTTCGGGCTAAGGCCTTTCCTATCCCTGCCGATGAGCCCATTGACGCACATATCCCGGAGTTCGCTTCCGCCGATTGGAAGTTGAGCCTGGATCGTTTAGATTTGGAGGTTAGGAGGGCCCGTGAGGCAGCCCAGGCCCGTCGCGAGCAGGCAGCACAGCGTCCCCCTCCCCCGGAGGATACTCCTTATGCTTGGACATATGGGGACGTCTGTGCTTTCCGTGGAGAGACCCTGCGGCTTCAGTCCTACATGCGCTCATATTTCCAGCTGGCTCATCCGGACCAGCTGGCTGACATTCTAGCCCAGGGCGAGGCTGCATATCAGTCGGCTTTCCCGCGACCAGCACAGCAGGTGGCAGAGGAGGAGCAGGGTGAGGTGCAGGGCGAGGAGGAGGAGACTGGGGATGCTGGTGAGGATGACGATGGGAGTGACAGTGATGGGGATGGTGATGATACTACAGGGCAGGGGAGTACTGGGTTGGAGTTGGTGTTGATTGAGGGTTGTGATTGAGTAGGTTGAGGTTGGGTTGGGTGATGGGTATTCAGTTATTTTTCTCTTTTTCTTGTATTTGGATGGGAAGTTGTAGACATTTTCAGACATTCTGGCCTGTATATTAGTTTATTTTGTTACTTTTCCTGTTTATTTAGTCTTTTGTTTATTATTAGGATTTTGCTGTACCCGGCTTCGACCGGCTTAGCTTATTTTTATCCTGTTTTTCTTTTGCTTTTTCATTTGGGTCTGTAAATAATTTATTTTGCGCTTTTCTTTTCTTTTGTGGTTTGCTATATGTCTGGAACATTATAGTTACTTCACTGATTTGATTATCATGTACTGCTTCTGATGTTTTAATTCATTGCTTATCACAACTTCACAAGCAGTCAGTTAGTAAGTCGTAATTATCAAACCCATTGCACGCCAAACAGGAATCGCTTAGACTCAGGTTTGGGGGAAATTATGCTGAAATTTCCATTAAATTTCTGAATTATTAATTACAAGTGAATATGAGTAATCTTGATCCATAGGATTAAACATCAATTTATTCACTACGTTGAATCTCAGAACATGCAACTGCTTAATAATTTAGGTTTATACATTCATGGGTAGTTCATTTTTGGTATATATAACCCTGAATATCACCTATGTTTTTCATGACTAATACCTTACGCTAATTATGCTTCAGTTGTGACGTTTTGTATGTTTCAGGACATATCGCTACTACATAGACATACAGTACCCAAATCCTCGTTTCTCCTTCTCCTCTCTTCACTATGGATCATCCTATTTCCCCTCCCACTTCACCTGATAGGTCTTCTAGCCAGTCGAGTTACTATTCTGACTCCACCTCGTCTTCTGATCCTCCTATACGTAGTCCTAGGCTAGCCAAACCTGACGGCCCGGTCGGTCGTCCCGGCTGGTGTCGTCGTCGTCCTCGTAGGCCCATTCTTAGCTCTTCTGATTCTTCTGACGAGGATGACATGTTTGGCGATGACCCTACGTCTCTTGATGGCCCTTATGGCGCTCTCCCTACATCCTCCGAGTCGTCTTCGTCTGAATCGGCCGAGTCCTCGACCGATGATGACGATGAGGATGTTGTCTCCGGCATCGCTGCTATTTCTGTATCTGACCCTATTGAGTCTAGTGTGCTTTCACCTGAGGTTTCCTATCCATATAGGAACCTACCTGATTATGTGCCGGACGTTGTTCGACAACGTCCGGGTCACCCTGACTGGTCTCCTGAGGACGTTGCTTCGATTTTCGCGCCGTATTCCGGTCCTGAGGATGATAGGGTGGATTTGGGTCCGAGTGTCATTGAGGGGATTGAGGAGGGGCAGAGTCTGGATTTACATGAGGATTTTGATGTGGTAGGACCGTCGTTCGACCCTGCGGAGCATCCAGAGTGGGAGCTTGTGGATTGGTACTATCGATCTGCCGTACAGCCTCCGTCAGATATTTTCCGTGGAGTGGACGTCCTGGTGACCTTCTATGCTGACTACATCCATGTCATTGTCATGTTCCCCTCTGCATAGGGACATGCAGTGATTTGGTTTGGGGGAGAGTACATGGATATTTCATTTTAGTGTTTTTGTTTAGTTTTATTCGTATAGTTTTTGTTTTCATACTTTTTAGTACTTCAGTTTACTTTTGTTAGTTTCTTTTATTAGTTTTCGTTTATTCGTTATTTTGTTGATTTGTTAGTTCTTTTAATTCATTGTAAAACATTAGTTCGTTTAATTCATTTGAAAAAAAAAATAAATAAATAATAAAAATACAAATAGAAGTAGTAGTAATAAAAAAAAAAAAGAATAAACATTGTAGTAGTTCTATAAATAAATAAAATCAGTTTCTTACTATTGTTCAATAATGCATTCCTTTTGATTATAATTAGATTTCGTTGAAACTTTGAGAATTAAGAGAGTATATAATCAAAATGCCTATCGAAGTTATGAGAATACGTCTTGAGAATTGTATATCCTTAGAATCATTGTTTTATATCTTATACTTGCATATCTTGTTGCACTGCACGTAGTTATATGGATACATATTAACCTTGAACTGTAATATAATTGGAGTTCTAAATAGTAAAAAGTGTGGAGACTAAACCCGGTGAGCTTTAGAGCCTATTATTCTTTGTGAGGGTTTTAAATTTATCGAATCTCTTTGACACATCGCGCTATCTCGTTGATTGGTCTCATTATTTCTTCATTTTGATTGAAAGTCGAGTAAGTATTAGAGTTACCATGTTTTAAAAAAATATATATATATTTTCCTTTTTATATTATAACATTGAAAAATCATGTAACCTTAGAAGATGACATTAGGCCATCTGTTCTAATAACCCTTTTTGACCTTTGGCCTACCCTTTTTTTTTTTTTATCCCTCGTTAACCCACTTGAGCCGTTTGTAAATAAGCCATTTCTTTGTTCACCTATTATCCTACCCACTCCGATATGGAGTTCGCCATTATTAAATATTACCTACCCTATGTCCAAAAGTGGCTAGAGAATAGTTTGTATAAAGAAATTGGGCTAGTAAACGACTAGAAAAAATATGATGTATGGATTAGAAAAAAGAAAATGATCTAATGTTAATAAAAAAAAAAAAAAAAAGAGAATATAGTTATTGAAAAAAAAGGGATATGATTATCTTGAAAGAGATATGAAAAAAAAGAGGAAAAAAAAAGTAATATAAATAGTCGTGATAGGAAAGCCCTTGCGTTACACATTAAGACTATTCCTAGATACTTACGGACTTTTTGAATTCCTGTACCTTTCTTTTTCTAAGCCTTAACCCTTGACCAACATTACAACCTGTATAAAGTCCTAGTCGATTCTATGGAAACATGATTTGAAAATGTTACCGATAAGGAAAAGGAAGTAAAAGCATGGTAGTAATGATATTCACTTGACGATCGATATCTATTCATGAGACTATGTTATTTTTGTCGTGTCGTTCGTTGTTGAGAGTCGTATGCGAATTTATTAGTTTTGCTTAATAATTCTTTCTCGCATATATCTAAATGAGTGATTACACCTGTTTCAAAGTGATTTTATTTTAGAGTGTAATTAACAACGTGAGATTTGTAGTCGAAGCATAACTAGATAGTTATCTAGTTTATATTCCATGTTCATAGTTGCTGTGTATCCACTTGACTACTACTTCACACACATGCAAGTCTTCGATATATTCTATTGATTCTGGTGATATATGTTTTCGGATTATTTTTCATAATATAGGAAGACATATGATTGTTTTACTCTTGATAATTTTAAAAGTTTTATCTGAGGTTGATTTTATCTAAAAAGGAATGTGATACTTAAAATTTTAAATAAAATCTTTACAAGTTAATAAATATGGTTGTGGGTGACTTGTTGACGAGAACCCTCACGAGACTTCACTCGTCCGACTAGGGACACCTAGAGGTTTAAAAGGCTTGTTGCACAGGCTAAGTGCAATCGTTATCCATACGAAAATGGAGTAGGAATTTTAGTATTTGTAGTTTTATTTTCTTTTTGCTCGAGGACTAGCAAAATGTAGGTTTGGGGGTGTGATCGGGAGAGAACAAATCCCAATTATATGCCTTAACTCACATGTGTTAGTCGTTTTTATCTTGTTTTTATGTAATTTTACTCTATTTTCTATTTTCTAGCAGGTTTTAGAAGAAAATAGGTATATGAGGTTAAACAAGGTGAAAAAGCAGGAAGAAAGAAGCTGAAAAAGACACTTCGCGCGCGCGACCCGCGCCCGCGAAAAACCAGAAATCGCTCGCGCGATCCGCTCACGCGAGAACCCCAGAATCGCTCGCGCGATCCGCGCGCGCGAGGTCCCCAATGTCGCGCTCGCGCGACCCGCTCGCGCGATATGTGTAAAAACCAAAGTTGCGTATTTCAGTGTTCTGAAGAGTCCTGTGCAGACGAAATTACCTGAAGACGTCCAGATTGGAATTAACTGCTGTTTCAGTGCAATACGAATTGGAGGAGGCTTCTAAGAACCTTTGTAAACTATATATATCTAGTTTTTATGATTTTTAGGGGTTACACACCTTAAGAGGAATTCATCAATACATACATTCAGCACTTTTTGAAGGCAAGAGGAAGGTTTCTAATGGCTTACATCAACTACATCTTCATGCTTTCACCTACTATGAGCAACTAAACTCCTCATCTAGGGTTTCAATGAAACCCTAGCTATGTAAAGGGGGATTCTACTCTTCTTTATTTTAAGATTTTATGTTTATGGATAGTGATTGTATGTTGGTGGATTTTATATAATCAGATTTTAATGTTAATAATCAAGAGTACTTTGGATCTATTCTTGTCTTAGATTTTTCCTTATACTTATTGAACTCAATAGTCCTTGATTTCTGTGATTGATAGGAGTATTTACATACAATGGTGCTTATGTGATTGTGATGTTTACTTCTTTTATAATCCATGCTTAGGAAAGATGAGTTATGCTACACCCTAGTTATAGGTAGATGATTCATGTGAACCGTAGATGGATTATGTTTAGATTAAACTAACGATATCTTCTTGACGATACTATTGGGCTTGTAGCTACAATAGATCATAACTATCCGAAACATAGAACTTAGAATAAGAGGTTTAGACCCTCAATGCATAGTTAGTGGTGGATTTGTAATCCTAGGTTCCATCTCCATATATTTCCATCAATTTCCAATTTTGCATTCAAGTTTACTTAGATTTAATTTTAGATCTTATTTACATAAATTCATAGTTTAATTCATAGTTTAAAATAGTAGTGATAATCAAAACCTAAATTACATCAACTTCCAATTTTCTTATAACTATATAGATTAGATTTTAGTAATTAAAGGATTAAAAGTTAACAATCTCTGTGGGTTCGACCTTTACTTTCCACACTACAAATCTTTTGAAAGTAAAGCATAAATAAGCACACTTTTATATCTTGATTTTGACTAGATCACACTCCAGTCACAAAAATAACCATATACAATCTACAGAACCCAACGTTACTTGGAGTCATGTTGCAAATCTGTTCTCTGTGTTCTTGGATATCCTATATAGCACAAGGCAAAATAATCTAGGACGATAGGATAACAACATTAATATTACAAAAATAAGAACTACCTAAAATACCTAAATAGAAGAATACAATCAAAAGATTACAAACAACAAAACCTGTTCATAATTTTTGAATTTGCTCGTTCTTAATGTAGTCAAAGCTAGTAAAACTAAGTAGGAAATAGTACAATAGACGATGTATAACTTCTTAAAATAATTGAAAATATGCCAAAATGGAACTAAGATTTTATTAATGAATTTGAACGGCAAATTACAAAGGGTATACGGAAATATCCATCAATCAACATTAATCCAAACAACAAAGAATAAGAAACCAAGCTAATGCGCGCCTAGGATAATTCCTTCCAAGTGAGACCACAGGCTAGGCAGTAAATATACACTGACAGCCGATCATTTTGACTCTCGACATATGTTTAATAGTTTCTTTCATTGAACTGATTACAATGGTAAACATCTAAACCTCTAGCTTTCGTGGCAGTACGGTCAATTTTTCTCTCAACCCTCTGCCTAATTTTCTGGTTCTTTGCCTACATTTCGTTACTGGCCATTTCATCCATAGTCAAACAACTTATAAGTTGGGACCTAATCAACCCAAGACACCTTCATAGCTAGCCTTAAACTGAACAGCCCAATTACCCTAGGCAAGACACAATTGTACCTCTATATCTACAGTGAGTCTCCCAGGGTCGGCACTTCCAATCTCAGTGACTTCCTTGATTGCTGTCAAAAGACTTGAGAACATTGATTTTCATATATGCATTCTACATACATTATTGACCAATAGAAGTTGATTGCCTTTTGCAGATGCTCTCTCATTCTTCTTTTCCTTTCCCTTCTTCTTCTCTGTGTCCTTAACCTCCCACTTATTCAACAAGTTCAATGCAGATACCCCAATAGACTCACGTGGATGTTTGGACAATGGTTTTAAAAGCATGCAGAACTGCATTGGTTTACAAAAGGGTTAGTGCACTTTTCCAAAGAAACAATAGAACAACAACAAATGGGTGAGCTTGTATTAGAATCTTTCCTTAATCGTAACCCTTAATTGTAATAAGGCAAAATAGGATGCGAATTTCAAATGGTTTCTAAAAGAGTAAGTGCAGTTTTCTAAGACATTGTTTGGTATTTGGATTTCATGAGGGAAAGAACTGTCCCAAATCCCTCCACTTTTCTTTTCCCTCATGAAATCACTTACAAAATTCATGAACCAAACAAAGCCTAATATGCAAATAGTATAACAACATCAACAAGAAACAAGAAAAGTTTGAAATATGCTCTCTCAGAGGCTAGATTGTATACCTCTTTGCTGATTCTCTATAAATTCATTATCTCGAATTCCTTCATAAATATTAGGCATTGTACACTAGTGTTTTAGCCCCACTGCTGCTCTATACCCAACTTCAATGGTGTCCCTTATAAGGGTTTTCCACCCATTCTTGTTATCTTCTGCTTCTTTGATCTCTGGGTTTCTTTATCTTTCATTAAATTATTCTCTCTCTCTCTCTCTCTCTCTCTCTCTCTCTTCTTCAAATCATAACAATATTTCACATATATCGATGAACCAAACCTTGGCTTATAATGTAGGACTTGAGCTAACAATTTCGTAGTGGTGAGAAATTCTTTTAAAATGTTTTAATATTAATGTCGGAAGCTAATCTAGGAATTTGGCCCATGGAGGTTATCTTTTACATGTTACAAGATTCGAGTAAGCTTTTTTTATATTTGACGATAAAAGAGATATGAAGAAGTAGAGAAAGCACTTAGTCAATAATCTGCATTATTCTACGAAGTGTAGTTTTCTTCTCGAGAAACTTTATAATTCTTGAAAAATTTTGATAAAGGTCACCCTACTTATAAAAAATAGTTCATACGGTCAATGTCCAAGATTCATATAAGTGGCGATCTTCCAATGGAATAGAAACTCATGATAATATTTTAGAAGTTTTGGACATCCTAATAAATTAATCTTTCTAGAAGGTCGCCCTACTTATAATATTCTGTACAAGTTTCTAAAAGACTCTAGAGAATTCAATAATTCCTTTAAGTCTAGGGAGTTCCGAGCATTCTGTACAAATCCATGCAAAATTACCTACAGCACAGTAAAAGTTCTTTAAATTTTTTTTCCTCGGACAGAGAGAAGTTCCCTAATTTAACTACCATAACACAACCCAAAAACCTTTTGGGTGGTCTGGATAAGAGGCATATAACTTTGATCCTATCTGACATTTAGTGACGCCATCGGACAGGATAAAATAGACTTGAACTAGGTTTTTTATCCCATGGAGAGTGCAATAACTTTAAACCGGGGGGGGGGGGGGGGGGGGGGGGTGTTATTAGGTGGGATTAAAAATTAGAGATAAATTTTGGAACAATTTTTTATTTTTAAATTTTTTCCAGATCTCTTTTTTCATATCCTATTTGTTTTTGTTTTTCGTTCTCGATTTTTTCTTTCTCTTTTTCAATTTCAGATCTGTTTTTTTTTTTTTTCTTTGAGGCTTTGTTTGGTTCATGGATTTCATGAGGGAAAAAAGACGGGAAAGGAAAACAAGATGGAAAACTAGTCCCCTCCGCAAGGTAAAAGGAACTAGTTTTCCATCCAATTTTCCTTTTCCCTCTCTTTTCCCTCACCAAATCCATGAACCAAACAAAGCCTGAGATTCCTTTTTTTCCCCCTTCAGATCTACTTTTTTTGGTCCATTTTTTTCTTTTCTTTTCTTTTTCTTTTTTTTTTTTTCGAATTTGCAATTTTTTTGGTGTTAAAAAGTAATAATTTAGGGCAACATAACAACTTATCAGACAGAAAATATCCTATCTGATCCTGCCTTATTTGCTTGTTTTATCCGGCCTGCTAAACGAGGCCTAATAGAAAAATGGCCTTAACTTAAATATAACTTTCTTTTATAGGGTATATAAAAAAATTTCCAAAACCTCTTCTCCCAACATAGATCCGCCCCTGATTAAGGCTCTATTTGGTTCATGAATTTGGTAAGAGAGAAGAAAACTAGTTCATTCGTGTTTTCCCTTGTGTTTTATTGTATAAAGGAAGGTGAATGATTCGCAACATTCAAAATCTTTAATTTATTTCTCAATGTATTCACTTTTCTTTCCTATTTTCCTCATCGTTTTCCTTATTAATCAAACAACGGAAAATATTTTCCTTTCTTTTCTCCTCACTAAATCTAAGAACCAAGCAAAGCCTATTATAAAGTTTTGATCTCCCTGATAGCCCAATTTTAATGAAGCCCATCAGTCTGCCTATCCAACCCAACCTCTCCAAATCCTTGTTATAGGCTAGTCCATAACTTATGAGCCCAAATCCATCTATCTAAGTAAAAGCCCACACTACCCAAGAACCCACTACCCTTTTCGGGCCAGAAGATCCAAACCCAAACCTTACATACGCATTCGAACCGCCTTCAACACGAGAATATAAATTTAGGGGTGCAACTCGGATGGGATCAAAAGGGTTTTGGCTCTGTCCAGATCCAAGTTCGAATTCCAGTAGTCTGCCCAAGTTCGGCATAAACTCGAACTTTTCAACCCAAGCCTGGTTTGTGAATTAGTATTACAACCCGAACCCAAGCCGGAGCCCAAATTACAATTTTTTTGGGTACAAACCGATATTTAGTATGTAAATAACAATATGTAGAGTATTAAATCTATTTTTTTTTATTTGGGTAAAAACATTCATCTATTAATTTAATACTAGAATAATATCTAATAGTGTATTATTATCACTAAAAAACACTATAATATAATGTCGAAAATAATACATAAATAGAATTCAGGCTCGGGCTCGGGTTCTATGAGTTAGCAAAATTCTGCCCAAGCTCGGCCCGAATTGAATTCGAGTTTGCATTTTTCTGCCCAAGCCCGCCCATTGTGAAAGTATCGTGGGCCCAAACCCTGTAATTTTTGGGCCGGGCCTGGGCCCGCCCATGGTGAAAGTATCATAGGCCCAAACCCTGTAATTTTTGGGCCGGGCCTCGGCCAACTGTTGGCCCACCCGAGTTGCACCCCTATATTATAAATAGGGCAAATTACATTGACCTCCCTTGAGGTATATGACAATTACAGAGACATCCCCTCTAATTTGGCTCCCCTCTACCTACTTTTTGAGTGTAAGATTACCAAATTACCCCTTATCTCATAATATATATATATATATATATGTACATGTGTGTGTGTGTGTGTGAGAGCGCGCGCATTAGATAAAATTACATATACATTATCAAAATTTTCAAATTTAGATTTATAGTATTTGGCCCTAACTTTATAAAAATTTGCAGCTCGAAAAAAAAATTATAAAAATTTCAAATTTTGGATTTATAATCTTTAGCCTAACTTACAATAGTTTACAATAGTTTTCAGTTTTGTATTGGGAGTTGACTTTTATCAATACAAAAAATGAAAATAAAAACTGAAAACCAACAACCACAACGTTACCATGCGAACCCTTAGTTTTTTTAATTTAAGCCATTTAACTTTTTTGTACAAGTAGTAGGTGAAAGATATTAGAACATTTATTGAGAGTAATACTATGCTTCCCAAATTTTCAGTCCGAACGGTGTTGAATTGAGACCACTGTTGAACCACTTTAACATCCCAACCAATCAGAATCAACTGGGTTCACTGCTATATGTGTTGGGAAACACTTTTGGGAAAGAAATTTGAGAAGCGTAGCATTACTCTTTTATTTATAAATATAAATAATAATTTAAAAACATAAAAAATCATCAACAAAATTATTTACTACCACTTTAAAATGAAAAGAATAATAACAATAATAATAATAATAATAAAAACACCAACAATTTTTTTTTAATAAATGAGTAGTTATATTGCATTTTTGTTTGCTTTATATATTATTTTTTATTTTTTAAAAACATGCTTAGTGGAGTCTTATATGTATATATATATATATATATATCTATACATAATAGGGCAATGCATGTACTAATTACATTTCATTGGAGCAGTTCATTCACAATGTTGGGAGCAAGTTCACAATTTTAAAAATATAAAGCATAAAAAAAATGCAATATAACTATTCATTTTTTTAAAAAAATTTGTTGATGTTTTTTTTTTCATTGTTGTTTTTATTTTTATTTTTATTTTAAAGTGGTAGTCGATAATTTTGTTGTTGATTTTTATGTTTTTTAAATTTACTGTTGATATTTTTTTAAAAAAATAAATAGTAAAAGCTTGATTTGGTATATACTGAAATTTTATAGATGATTTAAACTTTCTTTTGATAATTGTTAATATATATGTTCATTTTTAAAAGGTAGTGGATAATTTTTTGGATGATTTGTCTAAGGGTATAACAGTCATTTTCAAAATAGAAAAGGTGGTGTGTGTAATTTTTGAAAACACAGGGGAGGTCTCTGTAATTTGTCCTTATAAATATGTATACACATATATCTCTGCAAAAATCACCACCTTCTCTCTAGTTTCTTTCTCTAGAATCTGATACCGGGGGACTTTGTGAACTCTCTTCTAGTCCAATTTTCATGGATTTACAATTAGCTCAAACCAGATCCAAAACCCTAGTTTCTTATGCTTCGAATTGTCAGAATCACCAACAAACTACTCAAGTTTCGAATGGTCAGAACGTTGTTGAAATTGAAACCCTGAGTTCGAATGAACAAAGCCAATCAGATGATGATGCCCTAGGTTCGTCTGAGCAAAATCAATCTGGAAAAGCCCTATTAGCTTCGAATTCTCCAAAATCTCCAGTTCCAGATTATCATAATCAAGATTCAAATTCAAAACCCTAAATTCTGATCAAACCCTAGCTCCTGACGATCAAAATCTCGAAGCTGTGAACTCTAAAAACAGTCATTTGTCGGCGATTGCTGTAACGCCCTGAAAACCAAGTCACGTGGCGAGGTCAGCGAGTCAAACAATACAACGTAAAGCACGAAATAATCCAACGTGGACCAATCCACAAGGCGGAAGCATAGGGGAATCCTACGTGGATTCCAAAGAAAAGTCAATAAGTCAAGGGTTAACCCACGAGGACCAAATGGGCCAATTAGGGTCAATCAACATAGTTTGGTTTTGAAAGGGATTTGTAAAGAAGTATGAAAAAAACTTCAAAGGTTTAAAAGCAAAAAGTAATGAAGTTTGCTTTGAAAGTTTATCACTAAAGCAGTTTTTAAAGGAATACGACCAAACGATCCTTAAAAAATTGAAAGTAGTAATTTTCCCATAATAGGGTAACCATGGGCTAAGAATTGCTAAAAAGTATTAAAAACATAATTTAACAAGGATCCTAGAAGATCCAACTATCAAGATTAAGATTAAGAGAGGGATAACTAGGATCCCCAAATATACAAGATCATTAAGTCTAATATATAGAAAGAGTTATAAAGCAAGGGCTAAACACGTGCTCAATTACAACTACCATGAAATAAATATAAATCCTTGTAATTCAATCTGCGAATAAGATAATGAATTACAACTAGAACAATGCTCCTACCATGAGATGTGACAAAGAAATGTTTTCTTTTCAAAACATAAGACTTCCTCGTAAGGAATCTTCAAACGGGACGCCACGCGTCGAATACTTTTGGGCCTTGCCCTAATCAATATTTCTTGAAAAAGGGGTTTTATAGATTCATTAAGCACAACGGCTTAGTAGAAAACATTGTAGAAATGTACTACTACTTCTAAAATCATGCTATGACATGCGGTGCAATGCTTTGCCGCCGTGGCGATGCAACTAGCTGGATGGCCAAACCGTGAGACATTCCCAACTCAGTATCCCAATCGCACACTCTCACACCAGATAGCGAGCCATTCAAACGTGAGTGCAGCATACAAGATCTCCGGTAGCTAATCGAATATGACCTTGCATTTTTGAATGTTTTAAAAATCACAAACAACCTTCCTCACTTCACACTCGCTTCCAGAATTTCATCAAACCACAACCCCCAAATGGGGATTCAAGAGACATTCTCCAATTGTGAGAATTCAAACAATAAACATACGTCCTAAGCCAATGCCATGAATGATTTGCCGACTTGGCGTCTATGAAATGCTACTAAATGATTATGCCTTAACAATATCATTTCTATGATTTCAATATTATGAAATAAACATGGTGAATCATAATATCGAAAGCAAATAAATCAAGAAATTGAAGTAGAGCATAAATGTCATTTTAGGCATTTAAGAAATTACTAACAATCATAAGTAATTTAAACTACAACATCTCATCTAGCATTTAGGTTTAACCAATAAATCAAATAAACACATAATGAGCAACTAATCATTTAAATAATCATGTAGGATGAGTTCAAGAACAAGTTTAACATATAATAACTCTAGCCTACACATAGCAAACCATGAAATTAGAAATTGGAGTGCACTTAAACAATGAAATCTACCTCTTGAGTATTTGGGCAAATACTCCAACCAAAGAGGTCCAAAGAGGAAAATCATCAACACTAGTAAATCCCATAAGCTATCAACACCTATTTAAATAAAATCACATATAGAAATTATGACTATGGTGTGACAAATATAACATAAATCACTTCTTGAGTTCTAGGGAAAGAAGTACTAAACCGTAGACCTTACGGATGATCCGAGAACACCAGTGTGGAGGTCTTGGTGGGATGATCAACTTTGTCTCTAAAGCATTGCTCCAAATATGGCTTGATAGTCTTCAAAATTGAGCTTGAAGCTCTAAGCTTCCATGGAGTTTTTAATCTCCAAAACAAGAGAGAGAAATGAGGGATATAAAGAGAGAAAAGAAAAGAAAAAGTGAAGAGAGAGAGAGAGTTGGCTGGATAGAGTAAGGGGGGGGGGGGGGGGGGGGGGGGGAGAGAGAGAGAGAGAGAGAGAGAGAGAGAGTGTGTGTGTGGTGTGTTGGGGAAGTTTTGTCAAAGTTGGGGATGTACCGATGTAATAGGTGTGGGCCCCACTAGTCACACACACAATTATCAATTTACCCTTTTTTTTTAAATTCTGGGTTATTACAATTGTAGAGAAGTCTTCTAACGGTACTCAGGTCAATCCGAAGCCATTTTTTTTTTCTAGAAATGGTTTTTCCAACACACACAGTGGCACAGACAAGGACTATTTTGGCAGTGAGGAGGAAACCACCAATAGGCACAGGCGTAGAAGCCGATGGGACCCACCTCCCTCTGAAGCAAACAATGAAAACGACAGTAGTAGGAGTGGCATAAGGAGGAAGATAAAGTCTCGTTGGGAAGATGATGAACCAAAATCGATAATTCAGTTACCTGATTTCATGAAAGATTTCACTAGTGGTATTGAGTTTGATTCAGAAATTCAAACACTTAATAGTAGGCTTCTTGAGATTAGTATAAAGTTACAATCTGGGTTACCTCTGGATGACCGGCCAAAGGGTGCTCGGTCACCTTCGCCGGAACACATATACGATAACATGGGAATTAGAGTAAACACAAGAGAATATCGAGCACGTGAGACGTTGAAAGAGAGAGGCAAGAAATAATATAGCATATTATTAAGAAAAATCGAGCATTTAAGCCCCCAACTGATTACCGCCCTCCAAAGCTTTAGAAAAAGATTTTCATACCCATGAAAGAATACCCAGGTTACAATTTTATTGGACTTATAATTGGGCCAAGAGGGAATACACAAAAAAGAATGGAAAGAGAGACCAGAGCAAAAATTGTGATTCCCTTTATATATAAGGCTGTCGCTTAATTTGAAATCATTTCATGGCAGAGTGAGGAACATTGGCATTCCCTTTATATATAAGTAGTACTATCTCCGTCCCTAATTGCTGGGCACTATTTCTATTTCAGGTTGTCCCATAATGTTAGTTCATGTTGAAAAATCAATACAATAAATTTTGAATCTTTTATTGTTTTGCCACTTCTTTTTTCACACCTCTAACTAATCTAAAAGCATTTATGAGGGGCAAATTTGGAAAGTTGGAGTATAAATGTTTGATAAAAGTGTAATCATTTTGTTTCCTTAAAAATTGAATTTTCCAAAAGTGCCAAGCAATTTGGGACGGAATGAGTACTTAGTTTCCTTCAAGTAGTATCAAAACAATGGAGACTTGGTGTAAGGCTCCTAAGGTTGGGCTAAGTTGGACTAAAGGACAAGCCATAATAAAAAACCTACACAAGGACACACTCTAAAAAAAACTTTCCCTCCCAAAGTCTTCTAAAATTTGAACTTTCCCTCTTAGTCCTATAAAATTTTAAATTTCACTCTAAATGGCAAAATTGCCCATGGAACCCTAAGAGACCACCACTACCATCTCTCTTCTCTCTCTAACTTTCTCTCTTCTCCCCCTCTATAGCCACCACCATCACAACCACCACCACCATAGCCACCATCTTCTCTCCTCCTCCCTCTACCATCTTCTATCCTCCCCCTCTATAGCCACCACCACCACCATCTTCTCTCCTCCTCCCTCCATAGCCATCACCATCATAACCACCACCACCGGAGCCGTCATCACCGGAGCCGTTGCCACTACTACCAACTCTCTTCTCTTTCTAACTTTTTCTCTCCTACCACTCCATAGCCACCACCACCACCACCATCTCTCTTCTCTCTCTAACTTTCTCTCCTCTTCCCTTCATAGCCACCACCACCGGAGCCATCGTCGTCATTGCCAGAGCCGTTGTCGTTGCCGTCGCAACTACCACCAACTTTCTTCTCTCTTTAACTTTCTCTCTCCCCACCCCCCTCCATAACCACCACCATCTCTCTCTCCTCCCTCTCCATTACCACCACCACTGCCGGCCACCACCACCACCACTGCCGGCCACCACCACCACCCTAGTAAGTGACAAATATCCAGGACAGTTGGACCTATTGGACCAAATCAAAATTGAAAATGGTTAAATATAGGGTTCCAAAAATAGAGAGATCCAGCTATTAGGTTAGGGCTAGATTCGATGGGAAATTTAGAAAGATTAACAGCATGATAAATCCCTGTAGTGGTCAGAATTTCTCTTTTGTTCTCTAAGATCCTATCTACCCATTCAGGCCAATCCTTTGCAGGTTTAGGCCAGTGTCGAAACTTCCAATCAAATTTGGGGATTGGAATCTCTTGTTGATAAGACAAATGTTGCTCTCCTAATCTAGGGTAATAGACATGGAGTTTCAGGCTGGGAGTGCTCAAGCAAGGACCTCCGGCAATTGAAGATTCCTAGTTGGGAAAAGTGATGGGAATAAGAATCTCGTGAATCAGTGAAGTTTCTTGCCCTTTTGAATAGTGTTCTTGTTCATCTGTAATGATCTTTTCAAAATCATCACAAATTTTCTAAAGTTGAGTGTTGTCACAAGATTTTGCCATTTTTTAGAAACAAAGTGATTGGATCGCAAAGAAAATGGTAAGAGAACAAAGTGCGAAATGAATAAGTAGAAGGCAAAATGAATTTGTAGAAGTCAAAAGGTTTGTTTTTTCCTTTTTGCTTATCTATTTATAGCCTTTGGTGACGTTTAGAAAAAGGTGCATTTATTGAAAAGTAGCCGTTAGATTCGGTTACTTATTTTTGGACCGTTGTATCAAAGGAAAAGACATAATTGGTTCAGAATGAACTAGTTTGGTTTGATCAATAGAAATATAAATATTTCATAATTCATCATATGAAAAGAAAAGTACAGTTACAATTCAAAGACATAATTGATAAAAATGTGGAAATCCATAGGTCACTAAATTGTGGAACATAGCCCAATAATAGGCAAAATATTCTGCTTCTAATTCTATTTCAAGGCATAAGTTTCTGGCTTGTAAAGCCAATTTGTCTTCGCTTCGAAGAATAAGATAAGCTTTTTTAAGTTGATCTTCATACTGATTTAGCCGCGAATTATTTTGGATAAGGCTTTGCGGAGACCTCGAAGCTCCTTGGCTAATGAAGTTTTGCCTCGAAGAGATATACCAACAGCTTTGGCTTCTTCTTTGAGATATGCAATTCGACCTTCGAGATCAACTTTCGAGTAATGAGAAACATTGCTTTTTTCATCAGAACTTCCACAACCGTAGATGTATTTTTCCTTGAATTCCAAGACTTCATCGAGAAGTGCATTGGGTACTTCCTTAAGACTCTCATAAAGATCCATCAGGTAATTCAAATGATGAACACTTTCTTGGTGATGGGAATGCCACCTTATATGAGAAGCTAAGGTTCGAAGGGTGAAATCCATTTGGGTTCGAACAAGGGTTGAAATATTCCATTCATGGCATAAGATGTGGCAACTCCATTCAAAATTAATTCGAGCCTTTGGATTTTGTAAAATGGAGAAAGGAAGATGTGAAAAGGCAACCAGAAGCCTTTGGGCTTAGATGATTAAGCAGGGAGAAGGTGACAGAATGGGTGGAGTGTGTTCGAAAGTAGGACCATGCTTGCATAATTGGTCTAATTTCAGAAAATGGTCACTAATATCTTCAGTAGGATCCACCACTTGAACTTTAGTATCTGGAAAGCCTAGTACAGAATGGTCAAAGAGAAGTACTCTCTCTTCATAATCTTTATCGAAAAGTTTGCATTTAGAAAGGAAAGCTGAAGAGTAATGCTCATTAGAGAAATTTTCATGAGATGCTCTTACATATGTGTGAATGGGGGGTCTGCCTTGAGGAATTAAGATATTATCTCTTTGAAGTCTCTCACCAGAAGGGCTGGTTGAGGAGATCAACCAGGCATTCAACAAATTTTGTTCTCTGGAGAGACGATTCGAAAATGGATAGTATGGTTTTATTATCCTGCTTCGAATAACCCCTTCAGTTTCAGGATAGTCAAAGTTTGGATGAATGACTGAAGGTGATGTAGTAGGTATTTCGAGTCTCATACCTTTATAGTATCCAACCCCTTCACCATGAGAAACAGGTTGCTCCCAAGCAGGAGGAAACGTTTGATTGTTGTAAATTGATTTAGAAGAACTCGAAGATGAATCTTGCCCTGATGAAGAAGCATTTGGCATGTTTAACATCTCATGCCATTTTCCCCATTTCGAGTAGGTGAAGGGTTCAGGAGGAATTTCAGGGAAGTCCCAATTGGTTCGAGAAGAAATTTCAGGGCATTTGGTTGATAGCATCACTTCTTTAGGAAGATCTAGAGGAAAATAGTTACTGGTATTAAAAGAAGATTGAGAAGAGGACATGATCAATAGAACAGATTCGAAGGAACAAGGTAGATTGAAGGGTTCAAGGATCAAGCAGATACGATGGTTATGTGAAGATAATTGAAGAAGCGAACATGCAATTTAAAAACATTCGAAGATTACATAAGATACTAATTACCCAGCATGATCTAGCCATGATCACCATTATCTTTTTTGAACCAAAAGGAAAATGGCGCGGGGGGTAATGTTTGTGATAAAAATATCCAGCCAATGCAGAATTGACATGTAAGATCTTATGTGGCAGAATAATTGGTGGACACTAATGAATATTGGAACCGTTATGAGCAGTTGTTGCTGATTCATTTTGTTCTAATATTTAATTGTTAGAGGACACGTGTTGACCATCATGAAGTAACTGAAGAACAGTTGTCAACTCGAGACTATGCCACGTGTGAGAGCAGTTATCAGTTTGAAAAGAGGAGGGAACATTCAAATGAAGTTGTTGAGAAGCCTTTACATCTATAAATAGAAGGATTGTGCATTCAAAAAGCATCCTTCGATCAACATCAACATATATCTCTCAATACACTTACTGTATTGTTATCTAGATACTTAGATTAGGAGTAGAACACTTTTGAAGTCATATTCAAGGTTAGATTGTAGTTACTTTAATTTAATAAAAGTAGTTTTTTACTTTATTGTTTTCTTGACTGTTTTTCTTAGCAGTAGTTGTCTTAGAATAAGTTCGAAGTGCTTCAATTAAGCACATCTTTACACGATTAAAGTCATGTTCAAGGCATCGAACGTCACCACAATTTGCTTGGTGAGGCATAGTTTGGATTATCACATTTACACATTGGCAATTTGCTTGCTTGGCACGCTCGCCAACCAAACAGTGTTCCAAATCCTAACAAGCCAAAGAGTAATGATACACCCACACTCTCATCCACACCCAGGGGCGGACCCAGAATTTTTGGTCAGGGGGGCCTAAACTATAGGGGGGTTCGGGGGCAGCGCCCCCGAGGCGAATTTTTTTAGGTCTTCTTATACACAATTATGTGTAAAATTGTAAAATTGGTTTAACACCCCTAGTTTGGGGTAAATCGTGTAATTTTAGGGGGCCTATTTCTAAAACCTGTAATATATTACATACAAATCTAGAATTTTCAAAAGTCCACGGGGCCCTGAGTCTAAAATCTGTAAAATATTGTATGTAAATCTAGAATTTTTATAAATCCAGGGGGGGCCTATGTGAATTTTAGGAGGGCCTATTTGTAAAATCTGTAAAATATTACATGTAATTTCGTAATTTTCAAAAGTCCAGGGGGGCATGTGCCACCCCTGGGCACTATGTCGCTCCGCCACTGTCCACACCCCCAATCACATTTAGCACATCTTGATCTTTGATTTTCCTTAATTCTGGTGGATTTCACCTGTGTTCCACATAGGACCGACTAAGATCGAGGGACAACATGTGCTAAATGTGGTTGGGGTACGTGTGGTTGAGGGAGTGGGTATATTATTATTGCAAACCAAATGTACGTTTTGTGTTGGTTCCAATTTTATTGAAAACGCAGCAAAAAAATGGAGTTTGACAAATGTGTTTTTGTCTTACTTTTTATTAAAACGTTTGCATTTTTTTTTGGGGGTTCCAAAAACGGATGCGAAAATTGTGACTTGACTATTTTTGGACTCTCTCGACTCCCACCAGCTGCATAAATCTCACATTTTCAGTACAAATCAACATCATTTTATGAAACATTGCTTATGTTTTCATTTTTAAAACATGAAAACAGAAACTCAGTCAGCTATGCCCACATAAATTAACAATTTGCAAGCAGCTCCTTCAAGTATATACCGATAGATACCCATGCATGTATATATAAGTATTTATGTATGTGTGAGTGTGTGTGTATATATATATATATATATATGTATTATTAGTTTTTCATTTGTTACTTAATTATCTAAAAGAAAACACAGCTAACTTATAAGTTAAAAATCCTTTCGTTAACGTGATAAATAGCCTAGTAATATATAATTTCCATGTTTTTAATTTCTTATTATTATTTTTTATTTTTTTATGGAGAAACTATTATATCCAAAAGGATGACAACCATAAGAATAATAGAGTACACCCTCCATGTTATACAACACTATAAATAACCTTGATAAATGTTCTCAATTAATAAGGGAATCTCTCTCTTCATCGATCATTAATATTCTATTTTGCTTTGTAAGACGTGGGCAGTTCAAGTATACAATTAATTGTACATTGAACTCATGAAGTTGATTCCATGACATTCCAAATACTCCCTCCGTCCCAAATTGCTAGGCACTCTTTCTATTTAGGGCTGTTCCATAATGTTAGTTCATGTTGAAAAGTCAACACAATAAATTTTGAATTTTTATTGTTTTACCCTTTCTTTTTTCACAACTCTAACTAAACTACATTCATTAATGAGGGGCAAACTTGAAAAGTTGGAGTATAAAAGTTTGACAAAAGTATAATCATTGTGTTCCCTTAAAAAGTTGGATTTCCCAAAAGTGCCAAGCAATTTGGGACGGAGGGAGTAATGGTTTAGTGGACCCCATTATGCCACCCACGAGAGAGATAAAGTGTGTTTGTAAATGTCTGTGCCCCAAATATTTACCCATATCTTAAAGTATCTATAGAATGAATATATCAATTTTCGTTTAGAAGATGAATAGATCTTTTCTTTCTTCCTTATAAAAATTAGGAGATGAAATTCTAGTAAAACATACTAACTTGCTAGTATTAACTCTAGTTTACAGGAGTTCAATTTGGCGTATTTTTAAATTATTTCAGAAAGTTATACTTTGCTAGTAGTTAATGTGCAAGCTCGTGTTTTGTATGATGTTCCTTATAATGTATAGTAAGAGCTTGTAGGAGATGACGACCCATACCAACAACAGTAACGACGACGATGATTGTGAGATGATGATAGTTGATACCTTAATTAATTCCAAGGAAGAAGAGGATGAAGCAAATAGTGATGATGACGATGATAGTGAGATGCATATGGTGATTTAATTTTCATGGCACTTGTTCCAATAGATATGACTTATTTAGTTGACTATAGCTTTTGGATTTCTCTTGAGCAAAATGTCCTTTGGCCTCCATTATATATTTTCTTAGGTATGTTGTGCATTTTTTTTTTTGGGTACATTCTGCCTATTATTTGGTAATTTTATAATTGTAGGGAATTGGAATATTGATTTGCATGCAAAGGTACTACAAATTATTGAATCAAAATAATTATTTGAGTTTTGTGTTATGTGTATTCGTTTCTTTTGCATAGTGATGATTTTATGTAAGTACGAACTAACAATTCACTTAATGCAAATGTTGTATAGTTCAAATGATAAGTAGATGTCCAGCTAATGGAGGGACATTCCATAGAGTAATGCTAGATGCACTCCCAAATGCACAATTAAATGCACAACCCTGTTTAAAAATGTTGGACCTCGTGCTGAAAAGCTTACACACCCTACACACCCCCTTTTTTGTGTACAGACTTTTCAGCACGAGGTCCAACATTTTTAAACAGGATTGTGCATTTGGTTGTGCATTTAGGAGTGCATCTAGCATTACTCCATTCCATGAGATGATGAGAAGATGCTACAATCCTTAAGAGTATGCATTTTACCCTTAAGAGTTTTAATTTATAATACAGATTGACATTCAGTCAATAGTTAATTTTTTTTTAATGGGGTGTTTAATAACTTATGGAGTTTCTTAATTATATTGTGTTTAGCTGTGGCTTGTAATACTTTATGCTTATGCTATTGTTGCTACTTTCAGTTTAGTTTGCAATTGTTTTCTTGGGTAAATTGGTGCAAAGAATTTGATCCTACTTGCAATTTTCCTTGGGTATTTTTGTTATGCATATATACACTATAGATTGAAAAAAAATAATAATTTTCTTTCTTTTGTTTGATAAGTAGAAAATAGGAAATGACATAACATGAGGTGGAAAAATAAATTCAATTAATTTTTATGTTGTGATTGCTTTCATTTCCTCTCTTCTTGAGTTTCTAAATTTTTTTTTTTTTTAAACTTTATATGTTATATGAACATGTTGGAAAGGAAATAGTTTTGATCCATTTTGTTATCTTTTCCTTTTTCTTATCTACATTACAAACCAAGTGCTGAGGAAGGGTCAAGGTTGGCGATATTTTTCCACTTTTGTCTTCATAGAATTCCTTTCCATAATGCTTATAATTTTATGGTGCAAACTGATAATTATTCACCCCAATCAGTGTAAGATGCTCCAAAATGACGGGTAGAATTAGAGTTAGAAGCAGCCAAGGGAAACTTTGATTGCAAAAGTCTTTGGAGAACGGGCAATCTACACTGAAGGGAAGGGCTTTCAAATCCCACCAAGGTTAGTTCACCACCTATTGTAGATCAAGTTCCCATCAGAAAAGTTGGTAAGGTAACTATTGTTCTGAGTTACTGTCTTATGCATACTCTTACCTACGACTTCTATTTAAAAGGTATGAATTAGCAAAATTTATATATGGGTCCAGGGGCGGATCTAGAAAATCAATTCAGAGGAGCTTGATATACGGAGGTTCGAAAAAAAAATTTGGACTTATTTGTACATATTTTGGACTTTTTTTCGCATATTTTAGACATATTTATACATTTTTTTGTATATTTTGAACCTTTCTATACATATTTTATAATTAGTACAAAAACTTAAGAGAAAGGGGGCTTAGTATGATAATTTTATAATGTCGGGAGGGCTTAGTAGGTAATTTTCATAACTAGGGGAGGCTTGAATGGAATTTCAGGGGGGGCTTGAATGTAAAATATTTTTGCTCATAAGGTAACATTTGTAATTTTTGAAAATCTGGGGGAGGGGGGTGATTAAGCCCCCCCTTGCCCTTACATCCGTTCACCCCTGTATGGGTCAGACATGGGCACACAATAGTTTAAAAAGCCAGGGAGAAATGCTCAAGATTTGATTGTTGAGTTGGGTAATCTAGTTAGGCTAATAGCTCTCTATGGTATTATCAAATGGAAGTACAATTCCGATGCTGATAAAAGATGTGGAGTTCTTTAATAGTAAGCTGTCACCCTTAAAGTTTTTATAGGTGAGGTTATATGTAGTGGCATTCAATTAAAATAGTTCAATCTTCATTTTGGATTGTTTAGTTCGTTGTTGTTTGCTTTCATTGGCTTGCAGTATGCTTTTGTTGTTTCTTGGTCTTGATTTAGTACAACTGTTAGTCCTTTTTTAGTACAATGGGATGCTAATAATGGCTATCCCTCAAATGCTATTTTTAGGATGTGTTTCTAATAATTTTCTTATCTATCAACATAATGGCTTAAAACACTAATGATAGAATAGCTGATATTTGTCTTATATCTTTTTCATTTAAAATGGAGCTGCAATACGTGCTTGCTGAATTTTCAAAATGAGAATTACTCATTTTTTTGTAAAAATTCCAAATTGCCGTTGTAGAAAATGTTTGCTCTATGAAGAAGCTCATATCCAAAGGCCGTGGATAGGCAACTTAATTGGTATTCCTGAAATATGTGATACAAGTGTATACTGTAAATATAGTTGGAATTCTTAAGATAATTCAACGTATGTTTCCATTATCGGATTTGATTATGACATAGCTGGTGTTTCCCTGATGAAAAAATATTTATGTAGTTCGAGTTTTCTTTCCTATTGTACACTACAGGAAATAGCTAGTGCTTGCCATGTTTCTTGCCAAGCATGTGGATGTGGTATATAAACTCAAGTGTCTTTTGTAGTCTTGAGAAAGTCTGTTGTTGCACTGGTGGTATTATGTTCTTATGGCATTGGGGTATGCTAAATCTGCTTTTAGCTTTGCTTTGCTTTCCCTATTATTTCATGTCTAGTGTGTTGTTTTTACTTCAAAAAATTATCAGTTTTTCTAATGTTGAGGTGGTTAGCATTGCTATGCGTGTGATAACCTCTTTAACTGTTGAGTTTGTTAAGTTGTTCCTAATTTGTTATTAATCAAGTGATGAGATATGATTGTCTTTCTACTACTATATTAATGCAAGAGAGACTAACGTCTTAGTGATGAGTTTCCCAGCCATTCTCAGGCTCTTTCCTTTCCCAGCCCTATAGGATTCTTATTTATTTCTAAATTTGCTTAGCAGTGAGAAGGGAGGTTTAGTGTGTTTCTTGATACTGTATCCCAATAAAACTGGTCAACGTTGTTTTGATTCATTTTCTGTGTTTTTCGCTTTTATCAGATCAACAAGAGCAAGAATGCTAAAGAGAGTTTTGTGAAAAGACGTCGGCAAGGTTTGAATAAGTAATCATTTGGGGTAAGTTTAAACTCTGCATTTCTTTGATTGCTGTGTTCTTTAATCTTAATTGGGTATTTGATTGTGTATTTAAACTTTTCAAACATATTATAAGGAAAAGGATTTGAAATGTAAAGATAATAGTTTTCCTAACAGCCCCCTAACCGGCCACTAAACAGCCTCCAAACTGCCCCTAAGGCTAAGCCAATCCCTAAACAGTCCCCAAATTCCCCCAATCAGCCCCTAAATTGTCCCCTAAACCAGTCCTCAATTAGCCCCCAAATCAGCCCCTCACTCTCAACCAGCACTCTTTATTGGGGTTTTGCAAACACCAAGAAAAGTGCCATATGCATGCGCCAACTAAGGGAAGAAGCACATATAGTGTTGTGGACGAAAGGAAAGGAAAAAAAAAAACACTAACAGTTGCTTTACTCTTTTCTTTTAACATAATGTTACTAACATGTAGTCAAGACATTTCAAACACTTTTGGAGGTCGGTTAAAGCATTGCTCATGGCTTTTTGGAGTTACATACCTTTAAAATGGAGTTACATACCTTTAATATGGTTGGCATAAGTTTTTAATTTTTGCAGGTTCCTCTGACTTTTTTCGTGACGTTGGTTTGTTGTATTTTCCTAGTGGTTTAGCCCTTTATTTTTTGTATCCCTTTTCCTTTTCTTTTTTTTGCTAAACAATATCCCTTTTCCTTTTGTTAGATTTGACTGGAAAGCTCTATCACGATCTAAAGATGAACAAGTGTGAATAATCTTCAGTTCTTTTGGCTAAAACATACAAACTCAGATTATTAGTATTGAAACTTGATAGTGAAATCTAAAATTTGTGCTTTGGACTATGACATTTATTTCTTATAGTTTACTGTGCAGTTTTTGGAAGTGATTTTGGCTTTCATGGTGAATATTTGAGAATATGAAAGTATGGTGTTCACTTTTTGAATCATTGAATTCCAAGGTAATACAAACCAATTAAGTTGCTGAATTCCTAATAGATGTCAAGTTGTCTAAAAATTTAATCGACATTGATCTTATTGATGAACACATGAAAAAGATATGAATTTTTTGGTGAGTGGTCAATCACGAGCATGGTGCTTAAAATATCCATGTTTGGTTCTTTTCTGTATCTCATGATATGCAACTTATCGCTATGACTTTGTTTGTACATACAAAGGTGGTCGAATGGTTGAATGCAATCCATGATGAGAAAGATTGGTACCTTTTGTGCTTGAAATTTAAAGCAATATTGATGACATATTGTTGGTTAGGTCATCACAGAAAGCTACAATTTATTTTGCATTAATGGTTAGGTCACCACAGAAAGCTAGGCATTCTTAAATTTACATTGCCCCTAAAATGTGCACTTGATGACATATTATTGGGTTTTTTTTTAAACGGTGATTGGTGTTTCTATGTGCAGAGAGATGAGATTTGACCAAGAAAGAGTACCAATACTTGGAGAGCCAGTGAGAGTTGAGAAGCGGAAGCATAGTTTGATCTGTGCCAGAGATTTGGGCAAGAAGAAAATCACTTGATTATATGCCTCATTTTTATTTCGCACGATTTTTTGTCCCCGCGATGTGCCAACGAGTTATTTGTGATTTTGTGTTGGTTTAGTTTATGGTGAGAGACCAATCGATGTGGAAAATATTGTTGATGTGCCATTTAGGTTTGGATGGATGAAATATTTTGGATTCTACTTGTTATGATTATTATTGATTAAATTTGTTGTAGATTGAGCTTGTTATGAGTTTTTTTAGAGATTAATTATGGTTGTGAATAAGGGGTAAGTATGAAATGCAAATTAGGTGCAAATAAAAATTGTGAAGTAAATAAATTAATTTATTTTTAAAAATTTTAAATCCATTCCTAACGGGCATTTTTTGTTTACAAAATCCTTTAGTATTTTTGTGTGCAAACCGTTAGTAATGATATTACTAATGGACAATGTCTGTTACAAAATTCGTTAGTCTTTGGCATACAAATCTGTTAGAAAATAAACCGTTAGAATAATTATTACAAACAGACTATTTCCGTTAGGGATAATAAATTACTAACGAAAAATTGCCATTAGAAAACATATTACTAACGATATAGAAAACATATTACTAACGATAATTTACCGTTAGTAAAAATAATTTTTTTAACGGACATTTACAGTTAGAAAATCCGTTAGAAATATTAGCCATGGGGTACTGCTAACGGAATAGTCTGTTAGTAATAATTTTACTAACGATAATTTACCGTTTGAAATGTGCAAGCCCTTTGGTGTAGAGGCAATTCTCTGAATACATATTTGCTTACCTTTATTCACTCAGATCTCTATTGGGTGACAAGTGTCATATTCCATTCCCATTTTGTTGTTGTATCATCAATATAATTATTGGAATGTGACACGTGTCATCCAATGGAGTCTTGAGTGAGCAAAAATACTCTCAATTCTCATTCGTTGCAGGGTTCACATGGTAATAGCAAGGTACCTAATTTTTTTTTGTTAGTGAGACCACCACTGTCCTAATGGCTTTGTTCTAACGTCTAATCTTTTTATAGATTGCAAACCATCCGTAAAAAGACGTTGAAGGAGCATGGGTTTGTAAATTCAATAATGCTTGACCCACACAAAATTCCACAAAAACAATCTTTGTCTTTGATTTCAGTGGCCCCCCATGTGGGGAACACAAGGGTCTCACATATGACCCACCAAAATCAAAAGCCACGATTGTTTTATGTGAAATGTTGTGTGGATCTAGCATTACTCTTGTAAACTATATTCATTTCCTAATATGCATAAGCACTGTCACCAATTTACAAGGGGAAACAAGTGAAAATGGAAGTGTAATATAATTACAATTGATGAAATTGTATTCTGACAATGGCATTCCAAGCACTTCCATAGACTCATCTATCTACTAAAAAAATTCATACTGAACTATTACACGTGCTCAAAAAGATTGTGTCATGGGCTTTTGGCCCTTTTTTTTATTAGTACTTTTTATTTTTATTTTTAGGAATAATGAAAGAGGTAAGCACAGAGGATCTGGTTCCAAATATCAGGAACTCCAGGAAGGCACCAATGCAAACAATCTGCATAACTTTTAGGGTTTGATCGTTGCTCTTCAGTTAGAGGGACCAATTGATTTCTATAAATAGATGGATGAGCATCTTTTCGGTAGTCTGAAAGACGTGTTATATTGAGAATTTGTATATCAACACCTCTTGTTTTTAGTTCATCAATAGCCGGCCGCCTCTACTATTCTCGTCATTTTGGGATATGGAGTACTTCCTCGATAGCTCTCATCCCATGTTGGCTCTGTTTCCTTGTAGCAATTTTGGTCATTAGTATTTAGTCATGCCCCACGCTTCCCCACTGCAATATTTATAGATTCTATTTAGTTATAATAATTATAAAATAACAATAGCTAACTTGATCGGACTTCTGCTACCTACTAGATCAGGAAAGAAAAAAAAAAAGGGCTTTCTCCAAAAATTTTATTATAATCACTTAAGGCCCTTGAATGTTAAATCTTAAGGCCTAAAGTGGAATTTTGGAGAAAATTAAGGATACCGGAATAGTGCATAGTTTCTTTTACATCTATCCACAAGGTAGTTTCATATGACACTGTAATGCCATCCCACAAGCTAGTATTGATGTCAAGGGCATTCAATATCTAATCCAAAGTATAAAAAAAAATAATAATAATAAATTTGGGAACTTCTTCTTTTCCAAAAAAGGGTTCTTTTAACATGTGTCACCCTAAGGACTCATGTTACAAATTCTAAAACCCTTGTACTTGCACATTTTTTAAAAAGATTCTTATATGTACAAGCCTTTTAAAGCTTGTTAATATGTGTTTCATGTTAAGATTTTCCTTCCAAAAATATAAAATAACTCAGCTAGTTGGTGGTGGAAGATGGATTAAATATTCAATACAATGGTGATACGATGTTATTGGTATCACCACACTAATACACATAAACATAATGCTCGTGTAAACACATATTTTGATCCCTAAATTAGGACTAACATATACTTCAATAGCTGTCTTGAGAAAGAGGATTTCCCACTTATAATGGGCTAAATCTGGCTTGCCAAATGAGGCCTAATAGAATAAGGGGCTTAATTAAATTTTTAGGGGAGCTTAACTTAAATATAACTTTATTTTATAGTGTATAAAAAAATTTTCTTAAAGCTCCCGCCGCCCCCCCCCCTCCCCCCCCCCCCCCCCCCCCCCCCCCCCCTTTCCCCAACATAAATACGCCCCTGATTAAGGCTCTGTTTGGTTCATGAATTTGGTGAGCAAAGAAAACTAGTTCATTCATGTTTTCCCTTGTGTTTTCCTGTATAATGGAAGTGGAATGACTCGCAACATTCAAAAAGTTTTACTTATTTCTCAAAGTATTCACATTTTTTCCCCCTATTTTCCTTATCATTTTCCAAACCAAATAATGGAAAATGTTTTCTTCTACATTTTTCTTTCTTTTCCCCTCACTAAATCCAAGAACCAAACAAAGCCTAAAGGTGCAACATTAGTTTTTAAAGTTTTGATCTAGGAAGCACCGACATTTTGAAAAGGGTTCCGTGCCTGTGTCTGACACGTGTTGGACACCGACACTTGTCCAACACACCTCCAACACGTATCGGATGCAACAAATACGTGTCTTATTTCTGTTATGCAATTTTTAGAGGCGGACACATCACTGACACACGGTGGGACAAAGGGACATGGAGAAAAATTCTTTGTTGACCAAAATGCTGCCTTTTGTTAGTTTTTTTTTTTTTTTTTAATATGTTCAAAACCTAAACAGAGTTGATTTTGTCAAGTATTACTTATCTCCTCACGTTCTCCCGACATTAGTCTCTCAACACTCTCTTTGTCCGATCTCATCTCTCTCTCCCTCTTCTTTGACCGTCTCTCTCTACATTTTGTTAATATTAAACAATAACGCTCGAAAAATGTGAAGTGAACATCCTGTAGATAATATTTCTAAAAAATATAAGTAATGAACTTAAAATTAAACTATTTTTTTTTATAAAAAAAAATTGTCTATCCTTGTCGTGTCGTGTTATCATTTTTTAGGATTTGTCGTGTCACCATACCAATGTCATGTCGTGTCCGTGTCGGCGTATCTGTATCCGTATCCGTATCCGTGCTTCGTAGGTTTTGATCTCCCAGATAGCCCAATTTTAATGAAGCCCATCAGTGTGCCCAATCCAGCCCATCTTATCAACTTCTCCAAATCCTTAATTTATGAACCCAAACCCATCTCTCTTAGTAAAAAGCCCACACTACCCAAGCAACCCACCGCCCTTTTCGGGCCAGAAGATCCAAACCCAAACCTTACATACGCGTAACGCGTTTGGAACGAACCGCCCCCAACACCAGAGTATAAATACATACACACATATATGATTTACCTCTGCAAATATCACCACCTTTTTTTTTTGCAAATATCACCACCTACTCTCTCTATAGAATCTGATATCGGGGGACTTTGTCTTTGTGAACTCTCTTCTAGTCCAATTGTCATGGATTCGCAATCAGCTCAAACCACATCCGAAACCCTAGTTTCTTATGCTTCGAATTATCAGAATCACCAAGAAACTACTCAAGTTTCCAATGATCAGAACGTAGTTGAAATTGAAACCCTGAGTTCGAATGAACAAAGCCAATCAGATGATGATGCCCAAGGTTCGTCTGACCAAAATCAATCTAGAAAAGCCCTAGTAGCTTCGAATTCTCCAGAAATGCCGGTTTCAGATTATCAGAATCAAGATTCAAATTCGAAAACCCTAAATTCTGATCAAACCCTAGCTCCTGACGATCAAAATCTCGAAGCTATGAACTCTGAAAACGGTAATTTGTTGGCGATTGCAGAGAAGTCTTCTAACGGTAGTCAGGTCAATCCGAAGCAATTTTTGTCTGGAAATGGTTTCTCCAACACACACAGTGGCACAGACAAGGACTATTCTGGCGGTGAGGAGGAAACCACCAGTAGGCGCAGGCGCAGAAGTCGGTGGGACCCACCACCCTCTGAAGCAAACAACGAAAACGACAGTAGTGGGAGTGGCACGCAGAGGAAGAGGAAGTCTCGTTGGGCAGACGATGAACCAAAACCGGTAATTCAGTTACCTGATTTCATGAAAGATTTCACTAGTGGTATTGAGTTTGATCCAGAAATTCAAACACTTAATAGTAGGCTTCTTGAGATTAGTAGAAAGTTACAATCTGGGTTGCCTCTGGATGACCGACCAGAGGGTGCTCGGTCACCTTCGCCGGAACCCATATACGATAACATGGGAATTAGAGTAAACACTAGAGAATATCGAGCTCGTGAGAGGTTGAATAGAGAGAGGCAAGAAATAATATCGCAGATTATTAAGAAAAACCCAGCATTTAAGCCCCCGGCTGATTACCGGCCTCCAAAGATTCAGAAGAAGATTTACATACCCATGAAAGAATACCCAGGTTACAATTTTATTGGACTTATAATTGGGCCAAGAGGGAATACACAGAAAAGAATGGAAAGAGAGACTGGAGCAAAAATTGTGATTCGAGGTAAAGGGTCAGTGAAAGAAGGCAGGTTACAGCAGAAAAGGGACTTGAAACCTGATCCTTACGAGAATGAGGACTTACACGTTTTGGTGGAAGCTGAGACGCAGGAAGCTGTTGATGCTGCGGCAGGTATGGTGGAGAAACTATTACAACCTGTTGATGAAGTACTTAATGAGCATAAGAGGCAACAACTAAGAGAGCTTGCCGCTTTGAATGGAACTATAAGAGATGAGGAATACTGTAGATTATGTGGTGAACCGGGCCACCGGCAATTTGCTTGTCCTTCTCGGTTTTCGACTTTCAAGAGTGATGTTCTCTGTAAAATTTGTGGTGACGGTGGACACCCCACTATCGACTGTCCTGTGAAGGGAACGACAGGGAAGAAGATGGATGATGAATATAAAAACTTCTTGGCTGAGTTAGGAGGGACAGTCCCTGAATCCTTGACCAAGCCAAACTCTGGAACTCTGGCTCTTGGTCCAGGCAGTTCAGGAACCAAGCCACCTTGGGCCAGTGGTAACAGTGCTGGGGGTGTTGGGGTTGGCGGTACATCACACCCAGGGTTAGGATCAAGTGTGGTTAAGCCCACAAAAGATTATGATGATACGAACTTGTACATTGGGTACTTGCCACCTACTTTCGACGATGATAGCTTGATTCGATTGTTTACACCTTTTGGCAATATCGTGAAGGCTACGGTTATTAAGGATAAAATTACTGGACTGAGTAAAGGTTATGGTTTTGTGAAGTATTCTGATGTTCAGCAGGCCATTAATGCTATTGAAAGAATGAATGGATACCGTCTGGATGGAAGAATGATTGCAGTGAGAGTTGCTGGTAAGCCCCCGCAGCCTGCTGTTCCTCCAGGCCCGCCTGCTCCACCAATGCACATGAGTCCTAATCAGGCCGTTGGTGCCTATTCATCGCAGCAGTATACAACTGGTGGACCCCTCGGGAGCACACCTCATGTGAGCTATGGTGTTACTCCGGCACCGTGGGGCCCACCTGTTCCTCCTCATTATGCTTCTTACCCTCCTCCCCCTCCAGGGTCAACTATGTATGCTCCTTATGGAGTACAATATCATCCGCCAGTGCCAACAATGTCAAACGCTGCAACTTCACAAACTGTATCTAGTGGTGAAGCTCAACAGAGTTTCCCACCTGGAGTTCAATCTCAAAATAGCACTTCCGTTCAATCTGTTTCGATCAACATCTATGGAAATTCTACCATTCCCTCAATTCCTCAACGTGCATATCCTACGTCGTTCGGTTACCCATCGTACTATGGTGTAGCTCCTCCGCCACCGCCTCCTTCTGGTGCCTCTCAGCCAACAGTGGACCACTCACAGGGAATTGGAAATGTACCTTGGGCCTCAAATCCTCCAGTGCCTCAGCCAGTTTCATCTGCTGAGAAGACGACTTATGGCACGGACTCGGAGTATGAGAAGTTCATGGCGGAGATGAAATGATGTGATTCTTGTTCGAGAGGTAAGCACTTTGCACTCTATTTTTTGTTTCTCTGTTGTTGATTTTGCATAAATTTTATTTTTGCTAGTTAGGTTTACAAATATAAACATTTGGGGGAGTTGGGTAGCATATGGATGGACGTTTTTCCACTTACATTTGCTGAAAATACACCAACAATTTCTGTTCATGCACCCATTGAAGTTTGTGGTCTTCAATGAAATCTTGGCGAACAGAACACAAGTCAACTCCTTTTGTGAGAGCTTTTGTCTGGTACTGAGCATAATGCCTGTAGGTATCTCTAACGTCACACGTGTGTAAGGGCATGGACTGATAGACATGAACAGTTTGCAACTGACCATAGGATGTGCATAGTTCACCTTCAATCTTTCTTTTTTGAAGAATGTTGTTTCTAGGCATTTCTTGCTGGACCCACATCGTTATTTTGGTATTAGCAGTTAGGAGCATATTGGAAGTCATATGGCATATATTCTAGGTGATATATGAGAGTAAAATTATAATTTTAGCTAATTGTAATATGTAGTTAAGTTTTAGCATTCCGTGCCTACATCATATACCAAAAAAAAAGGGGGCTTGTGGGACTTAAGTGAGGGAGCAGAGATGGTGGTCTTCTGAACTTAAGGTGTCATTTCTGTCGACATAACATGTATAAATATCAGGTTGACTAACTTCTGGAAATGATAGCATTTAGTGACATTTAAAATTCAAATCATATGTTATACGCTACTTGCTATTCAATGAAATATTTCCTTAATTATGCTAAATAGACGATCGGAACCTCTGTAAGAATTTAGCTAATATGATCATGGTGGTTAGAATCAGTTGATTCAGCGATTCGATTTCATACAATGTTGATTGACTTTTTAAGTTTTAAGTGGAAAACTTTCGACATTTTGAGCCTTGATACGGAATGAAACTTGTGCTCATTTGTTGTTTTGTGCAGTATAAGCATTGTACATGTGTTTTTAAACGTATACGGTACATACATAAATTGTACTATTTATTTTCCAGAAAAAGTGAGTCGTAAGATTCATGATTCATAATTTTGGCAAAAAGATTCACGATTCGATTCGTGTTTTGACAACATGAATATGATTACCTTGTGGGATAAACCTCATCAGTTGATTAGTCTATAATTGTGTTCTGGACAGTAATCTAGTATTCTCAATTTCCGCGCAAATAAAGCCTGGGGGAAGGAAAAAGACAGAATGACAAGTTTTATTGTCAAACCTGTTACGTATTATGATAGTCTGTAGATGGTAAATGTTTCATATGCTTTAAGTTCATTGCTTCCTATTTCCTTCATACTCAAAATCTCTAATAATGTGTTTTGGTGGTTTCCTGTGTGTCCAATTCTGTTTTCAGCAATCTCGAAATTTGTTAGGCGAGAACAAATGAGAAAAGAAAGGAAGAGGGGGCTATTGATCAAACATCGAACTCATTATCCGACTGTGACTAATATATATTACCTCATCCTTTGCAGCTTCTCGTACAAATAACTTGATTTATGATTCCTCTTAAAATTATGGGGTCAGCAAGTTTAGTAAATACAAAAGAAGGCAGAAAGTGATTCTTCTTGAGTTTAGATGAGTGTCTGTATGTGTTCACGCCCACTCATACTCTTCTACTACCAGTATTTGAAGAATGATCGACACAATGGTTAATGGAGTAAAATAAGGCAGAAAGTTAGTGTGTCACACAGATTGTTCAATCCACTCTCTTAGTATTTAACTAGGATAAGAATATAACATCAAATACTTTAACCGCACAATATATTTGCATACACTACTGATATCATTAAGAATAATGCTATGCTTCCCAAATTTCTAACCCGTGCTTCCCAAATGATGTGGCAATTGGGCCAGGTAAACAACTTCCAATCAAATTCAATTGGTCCCACTGTATTAGACCTGGCCCCTCTGCCGTATCATTTGGGAAGCACTTTTGGGGTAGAAATTTGGGAAGCATAGCATTAGTCTATCATTAAACCTATCAAGTTTAATTATAACCAATTTCTACAAAATGATTTTTTCCTGCAGTTCTTATATCTTCCTCTGGTTTTAAATCTAATCTTCGACTTACTATGTTACTTTCTTTATAAGAATTATCTTGTAAGCCTTTCTGTGCAGTGATGGGCACATTCCTGGTGGGTATACATATTGAGCAGTTCCGTACTTTTTTGGAATGGACCAGAACTGTCGCTCTCGTTCTGTTTCAAAAGGAATTTATCTGTTATGAGGAAATAAAGATGTGTCGGCTTTTTATTGCATTCCTTGTATTGGAATTACAGTTCTTGACACTTCTTTTCTTTGTTACTATTCAAATATTTTACAGGCATTGGGAGCAATTGTGAACCTGATTTCTTACCTCTTGCCATGTCTTCTTGTTGGAAGTTTGGGACTCACATCTTTAACCTTGCTGTACTGTTATTGCATTTGCAGAGACACAAGCTGAAACTTCAGTCAATTCAATTACATGGAGTAATCGTACAGAACCTACTTAACTTTTGGTGCACCGTTTGTAGGACTTATTCTATGTTTTACATTGTTAATTGTGCTTTTGCATAGCTTGGTTTCTAATGTTTTCCTTCTGTGGATCTGTCTGATTTTTTGATGGCTTGTTATGCTCAATTTGGTACGAAAATGACTTCTTTATCTCCCCCCCTCTTTGTAGCACAGGTATCAAAAGTAATAATAGAGAGAGAGAGAGAGAGAGAGAGAGAGAGAGAGAGAGAGAGAGGTTCTATCAACCCCCGAGAGAGAGAGAGAGAGAGAGAGAGAGAGGTTCTATCAACCCCCAGAGAGAGAGAGAGAGAGAGAGGTTCTATCAACCCCCGACTCATGTCCCCATCCATGTGCAAAACACCATATCCAACTTATAAGCAGTAGCAAGTAAGACTTGCCTTGGTTAAAATGTAGAATTGTATTAGAATGCATCTTTAAATAGAGTTAATAATGAAGAGGATAAAGTATTTACAATACGTCAGAATGCATTCCGAAGCTATCCTTCCAAACGCATTGTTACTGACGCTTTCTTTCTTTTTTCTACGTCATTCGACTTATTGGGATTGTCGATTACTTCGTTTTCAACTGATTACTAACTTGTTTGTATGTTGTACACTTTCAATAGATTCAACTGATTTTCGGTAACTATTCTATGTTATCCTTGTTGGCATCCTCTAGAGTGTGGCTGATAATGGTTTCTAGCCCCTTGTCCAGAAGGTTATCATGCCTTGAATTATAAAGGCATTGAGGTATGTTAAAGTAATCATATCTAATTTTGGGTTTTTTTTTTTTTTTTGTGTGTGTGTGTGTGTTGTGTATATTTGTATTGTCCTTCAAGCTTTTTTACCATATGTTTCTGGTGTCCTTTCCAGTTTACTTGTGACAGGTAAAAGAACTTCATGCTTTCAATTATTAGCCTTCTGGATTGATGGCAATAACCTTATTTATTTATTTATTTATTTTATGTATGAGAGGATGAAGCTGAGTTGACCAATGAAAAATCTTGGAGGAAGAATCATGACTCATGTTTGTGCGCGCGCGCGCGCGCGTGTATGTGAGGTTTTTGTTAGAGAAAATGTCCCACAAGAGAATTTATATAGGGTCGGCTATGACTAGGTATTCATGTTGGGCCTCTCCACCCATTAGCTTAAGCTTTTAGGTTGGATATAAAGTTTCTTCATGGAATCAAAGCCAAGCTCACTCCCAACCCTTTGAAAAAAATAATAATATATATTAGCCCTCACCCCACGATGACAAACCCAAAAAAAGGAAAAAGAAAAAAAGAAAAAGGGTTGAACGATGATAAGACCCAAAGAGGCGCACGTGACGGCCCAAGAAGAGGCCGCTCTTTGGGGTTGGGTACGTGGGGTGGGCTTTCCACCCTTTAGCGTAAGCTTTTAGGTTGAATACAAAGTTTCTTCACTTTTCAACTGTTAATAGAAACTAGAAAATGGTACTGGGTACGTGGGGTGGGCTCTCCACCTTTTAGCATAAGCTTTTAGTTTGGATACAAAGTTTCTTCACTTTTCAGCTGTTAATAGAAACTAGAAAATGGTATGGAAATGGAACTCTCTGTTAATTTGTACACAAAAATTGGACTGGAAGGTGGACTTGTGGTAATAAATCAGGACAAACATGGTCTCCTAAAAAGCCTCTACTCTTTTCAATACACAAGTTAAATGCCCGCTCCTTAGTAATGGGTACTTATATTTCTTTTAATTTTGTCTAGATTAATAATAGGTGTTATCGTCATACATGCAAACATTCATGAGAAGCCAAATAAAGACACTTAGCATAGGAGTAGATCTTTACCAAACAAAGAGAAAGAAGGCCATGCATTAAAACACACTACTTTGCGTCTACGGACTACTTATTTGAATATTCTAGAAAGAGCTAATGTTAATTTCTTCTAGTCACCAAGGGTGACGGCCCACACAATGAGCTCTTTTTGTTCGTCGAGGAGGTCCTCTTCCAGTCCGCGAATGTTGTCCTAGATCAATTGCATCGCTCTTCCTCTGGCCTCTCGGGAGCAGGCGGATGCTCCCAGAACAGACCCAACATTTGCTCTCGTTGGAGTTTCTCGTTTTCGACGGCTTGGATTTCTTGCTGAATTGTTGCAAGTCTTCCGACGCTATCCATAAGAGTGGTGTTGGAATAAGTGTTGCTGGAAGTCTTTCTTTTGACTTGTACGTCTCTTTTTGAAAATATAGACTGAAAGAAGCTTCTATTTATAGGTCTTGGAGGCACTTAACTCTTTCTTGTTATTAGTAATACTTCTTGTCTTAGTTCTATAAGATGATTCAACTCCGGCTTTTCATGAATATGGAACCCCCTCCACTAGGAAAAAAGGGTTGCATGATGACTGTCCCAAAAAAAAAAAAAAGGTTGCACGATGATAAGACCCAAAGAGGCAAATGTGACAACCCAAGAAGAGTCAGCTCTTTGTGTCTGCATGTTTGGCTTACTTTCGCTCTCACAATCATTTCTCACCCTGTCAGGACTCTTACCTAGGAACCAAAGACCTAGACTTTGGCAACAATCGCCCCTTTGCGAAAATGAAAACATTCCTGAGAAGCCACAGTTGCATGAAATTTGGTGTGGTCAATCCTATTTTTATATGCCTTATGGTACTTATGGACTTGGCGAAATAAGAGCATCTTTGATCCCATCGGCCGAGTAATTCTCATTCTTGTACTTCACGTGAGAGCGAGAGCGAGAGCGCTTCTTTATTTTATTTGCCTCTTCTCGTCTGAGGGACAAGTGAAGTGAGTATTATTTTAAATAGATCGAGTGCACTTCGGTAAAAACATGAGGGGGATGCTCGGCTGATGATATCGGCCCAACTTGCTTACCGGAAGTTGACTACCTTCTTCAATCAGCAAAAGAGAGACCCTTGAGTATATTCTTCTAGATTTGTTATAGTGATTGGCTCTGTTTGCGGATCCAAGAGTTTTAGTATGGTAGGCGAGTACAATGGGAATAAATCAAGGTTATTTTATGGCAGTGTTGCTATTTGACTCGGAAACCGCTAGTCAAACTCGTATACATAGTCAAGAGAGTCTCTTTCCGAAAGAGCTTTAAAATCATTAATATTCGTGGAAACCCAGGAAAAAGGTCTTACGTAAATATTCCCGTAAATCGATTAACATTTTTGAATATCTATGGCATACGTTATTCTCGGACCTCAGAGACAGATGGAGTCAGTCTTGTTACCATCACTGAATCAGTTCGAGATGGCGCACGACACCCTCATAGAAATCCTCTTATTGGATATTAAAGAAGAACTCAAGCGGAAGAACTAAAGTTCTGATCACGAATCAAGATGCACAAACAGAGAATGAAAGAGTCGAACTAAAGTTCTGATCACGAACCAAGCGTAGACCCTTTTGATCCAGCAAAAGTGGATAGGACTAAGGAATAGCAGCAAATCATGGGGCTGAGGGCCCCGTTCTCTACTGCTCCTCTAGAATAATCAACTTATGTGATAGAATAGACATACCTGGACAGAAAAATAGCAGGATAAAATGCCAAAAGGGCATTAAAAAAAAGGCTTTCTTAGGCGCACTCCCCTTACGTCACCCTTTTTAACTGGTCCAGATCTATCATCACGGACCCTAAAATATCTGAAGATCTTTTCTTTCCTTTATTTCTCTCCTTTTTCAACTCCTGGTGCTGCTACTGTTCAACTCCATACTAACATTACGGGGTATTCCCATTCCAATTCCTAGTGTCAAATAACCTACTGTCCTGTTCATACACAGGTGACGTAGTTCTTTGGTTGCTAGTTCTCATAAAGAATTGAAACCAATAGAAACCCTTCTGCCTGAGTTTTATCACCACATTGGGCAGTAAACTTGTATATAAATATGGTACCTAAGAAAGAACTTAGACTGGAAGATACTAGGAGTAAGCGTGATCGTAGATCAGGGGACTCATTATGCTGGTTACTGCTATTGCTAGTGCCCTTGCTGTACTGACGTACTGTATACCAGTGTTAAGTGGACTGACAGAGTGAGCTGGAAAGGGGCTTTTTCGTGTTTTCGGGGACAAAGCAAGCGTCTAATCAGATCAGTCAAGAGAGCTAGCTTCGGTCTACGTAGCTCACCTAAGAAAGGACGGTGCTGTGGATTGAGGATTGACCGAGGGGAGTTCATGATGTACTTGGGTACAAATCAGCCAATATAAAAAAGACAAGTAGAAACTAGTAAAAGAGGAGTAGGCAGAGGACGATGAAGCCAGTGGGGTAGGGAAACGGGGACGGATAACATGGTTTTGTACTGGTCAGCTTTGAGCTGTCGAGTGAGGATTGCTGTATCTCTTAATTAAAAAAAAAAAGGGGGTGGGGGGGGGGGGGGGGGGGGGGGCTTCCTTGGTGCCCTCCCTTTCATTTTAGAGAAATAGGAGTACTCTCTGATGTGCGCTCTATTATTGCCAATTATTCATTAGGGAGTGATTGGGATTAAGCCACGTGGCGATACCCGCAAAGAACAAAGGACTTCGCTTTTTGAGGCATTGTACTAAAATCTGTACGGGGAAAGGATAATTCTTCAGTGCACTCAAATCTAGTGGAGGGGGTTCCATATTTATGACAAGCCGGGGTTGAACCATCTTACGGAAATAAGACAACCATTATTACTATTAATAAGAAAGAGTTAAGCGCCTCTAAGGCATATAAATAGAAGCTTCTTTCAGTCTATATTTTTAAAGAGAGACGTAGAAAGGTAGAAGTCAGAAAGAAAGACTTTCAGTAACACTTATTCCAGCAACACTTTTATGGTTATCGTCGGAAGACTTCCAACAATTCAGCAAGAAATCCAAGCCGTCGAAAACGAGAAGCTCCAACGGGAGTAAATGCTGGGTCTGTTCTGGGAGCATCCGCCTGCTCTCGATCCTGAGGCCAGAGGAAGAGCGATGCAATTGATCCGGGACTGCATTTGCGGTCTGGAAGACAGGAAGAGACCTTCCTCGACGAACAAAAAGTGCTCATTGTGCGGGCCGCCACCCTCGGTGACGGGGGAGACTAGAAGAAATTAATATTAACTCTTTCTAGAAGATTCAAATAAATAGTCTGTTGACGCAAAGTAGTGTGTTTTAATGCACGACTTTTTTCTCATTGTTTGGTGGAGATCTACTCCTATGCTAAGTCTCCATACCAACATTGAAGGCTTCGCAGCTATCTAGAAGAGAGCCTTACTCTATAGGGGTGCTAGCGCTTTACTAATATAATAGAAAGTAAAGGCTCTTCTTCTGTTCTACGAATCTATACTGCCACTGACCTTTAGAACGAACCTATATGACAAAAGGAACTTCACTAAGGGCACCTGACGAAGAGCAAACAGGTTTTCTCAACTACTTGACTTGAGTCCCAGTACTTGAAAGACGTAACTTCAAGAGTTTCCTTGAAAGAATAACAAGGTGTCGAAAGCGGGGAGAGAGGGAGCTCTTACTACAGATCTCCCCTTCCTTATGGCAGGGGATCGTCGATTACTTCGTTTTCTGTTCTTGTTTGTGCGCTGTGCACTTTCAATAGATTCAATTGATTTTCACTGTAGTTATTCTATGTTACCCTTGTTGGCATCCTCTGGAGTCTGACTGATTCTGGCCTCTAGCCCCTTGTTCAGAAGGTTATCATGCCTTGAATTATAAAGGCATTGTGGTATGTCAAAGTAATCATATATATTTTGGGTTTGGGTTTGTGTGTGTGTGTATAGATATTTGTATTGTCCTTCAAGCTTTTTCACCATATGCTTCTGATGTCTTTTCCAGTTTACTTGTGACAGGTAAAAGAACTTCATGTTTTCAATTATTAGCCTTCTCAGTGGATTGATGGCAATAACCGTTTTTTTTTTTTTTTTGGCGTATGAGAGGATGAAGCTGTGTTGATACCAATGAGAAATCTTGGAGGAAGAGTCATGACTCATGTGAAGTTTTTGTTAGAGAAAAGTGTCCCACAAGAGAATTAATATAGGGTCAGCTATGGCTAGGAATGCATGTTGGGCCCCTACACCTATTAGCGTAAGCATTTAGGTTGGATACAAAGTTTATTCACTTTTCAACTGTTAATAGAAACTAGAAAATGGTATGGAAATGGAACTTCCATCTTAATTTATACACAAGAATTGAACTGGAAGGTGGACATGTGGTAAGAAATTGGGACAAACATGGTGTCCTAAAAAGCCACATACTCTTTTCAATACACAAGTCACATACCCGCTCCTTAGTAATGGGTACTTAATTTTCTTTTTATTTTGTCTAGATTGATAATAGGTGTTATCGTTATTGTTGCATGATAAGCACTTAGGAGACATTGTATTCACTATGCATTGAAGAGGATTTTATCAGCTGCTGGTGCTAGGTTATACTCGTCCATTAGAATCCTTATGGTTCTGATAACATTTTAAAGTAGCTTGTTTCTAATCTTAAACGTTGCAATCGTTATTAACATACTACATGATTCGATGGCTTTTTCTCTAGGACTTGCAGGTTATTTATCACTTGCCAAATTGCTAGAACACCCTAATCTCTGAATTTTATTGGGTTATTTCATCTCTCTTCATTATCTGTTTCACATATTGCATGTTATGTTGGCCTTTGCTCTAGGACTTGCAGGTTATCTATTACTTTCTGTAGTTCTATAACCCACTTATCTCTGAATTTTGTTGGGTAAGTTCGCGTTTCTTCAGTCTCTGTTTCACATGCTGGATTATTGGTGACCATTTGTCTAGAACTTGCTACTTATTTATCACTTCTTTTTTAGCAAAAAAGAATTTACAATAACAATAGACTATATCAAGTCATTTTATACTTAAAGTTCGTGCCACCGTTTTTGATCATGTGCTAAACATTATTTTCGGAAGTTTGGATTGGTGGTTTGTTTGGCCTTCAGATGGGATCATATTCTGGTTCTGGAACAGTTTTTATTTCCAGACATGAATTTGTTAAAGTGATCAATCTTCCCGGTAAGGAATAATCTTCTTGAGTCTGAAAATACTCAATTACGACATGTTTTATCATTTACTTGGAGTGATAAAGAGTTTCTCAGATTGGCACGGGATTCTTGGTTATTCAACTGAGACTTAAATGCCTTCAAACCCCTGGAGCAAAATCACCATTCAGAATGTCCTCTGGCATTTTTCAAGGCTTTGACTAGGTTTTCAACACTGACCTAAATTTCCTAACCTTATTTTGAAGGTTGTCCTTATGATAAGAAGTTTTGCAAGGTGTTTGTTGCTGCACAAGACCATCAAGAACGATAACAAAGGTTTGGACAATTCATGTTAGCTTCGGGGGTGTCTTTGCAATGCGCCTTTGTCCATGTGTGTCGTAAACGTTTCTCTCTCTCTCTCTCTCTCTCTCTCTCTCTCTCTCTCTCTCTCTCTCTCTCTCTCTCTCTCTCTCTCTCTCTCGGGGCATGCATATCAGCATATGTTGTTTTGGGGAGAGATTGAGAGAATAACGTTTGTTGTCACTGGTTACTATATTTTTCGAGGGAAGTTGATCAATCCCTTCTCATGGTCCCAAGTGCATTTTTGTGTTATGTTTTCTCGCGAATGGTTGTTTTGACATGAATAATGATATGCTTCCCAAATTGGTTCCTAAAAGCTTAAGTAATTGTGCATTGGTCGGTGTTACCACATACCACAGCATGTGGTATAACTGTTAAAAAATGAAATTTGGGAAGCACAACATTACTCTTTTGACATACCTTTGTTTGCTTCTTTAATGGTCGGGTAGCTGGCGTGAAGTGTTTCAGTGTTGTGGCTTCTTCTTTTTTTTCCTGGAGGGGTGCCAAGTTTGAGAATAACTTTGTTACTAACATCATCCTAATTTAATTTTTTTGTTGGTGTTAATATTGTGGTGTGTACCCTGTAGTTTAATCGACTAAGCTTGGAGAAAAATACAAAGGAAAACACAAGGGAACTTGTTTTCCTTTCTCTCCATATATTCTCAAACCAAATGAAGCCCAAGGAAAATTAAATCCTTTGTTGGTTTCTAGGGAAAATATCAAAGTAGAAGGAATATAACTTTTTTTTTAAAAAAAATTTTGACGGGAGAAATGAATAGAATTTTTTAGTAAGAAATAAAGTAAATAGGTTGAAGCTTGTGAGTCATTTTTCTCCCTTTTGTCTAAATTTCTAATATATTTTGAAATTTTTATGGAAGAAATATAAGGGAATTTTTTTTATTATTGTTTTTTCTTTTATTTTTTCCTGTTAATTGCAAACCAAGCAAAGCCTTATAAGAAATAAGAAAAATCACTATAAGTGAAACTAACACAATGTATGATATATATACTAAGAAAGGACAACACTTCTATACATTTCTTCGTGTTCTTTTGGTGTTGTTCTCTATAGAAGTGGGTTCTAATGTTTAAAATTTGTTTTTTAAGAATTAAATTTTTATTTTTTGGGACTCACCTATGCAAGAGGGAACATCACCAAACGGATCCAAAGACTCAAAATAAATGTATAGAAGTGCTGTACAATAAGTAATATGTTTTTTTCTTGCAGATCCTTCACAGGTACAGTGAAACACTCTCATAAGGAAAATGTTAACTAATTTTGATATACAGTATTTTTCAAGTCTTGCATGGAACCTCACACAGCTGCTGGCAACCCCTGGGCCCTGTTCCAATACAATCTGATCAATTGATATAATAGTGGCACCATATAAAAAGGGTAAATTACAGTAACATGCTGTCCAGTATGACTGTTACATTTTTGCACCAACACCCTTGCGTTAAAATACCGTCCAAAAAAAATAATATTTTTGTTTCATGTGAGCAACATATGATACAAGAATATTAACACGATATTTATTTCTCTTTTGAATCGTTGGAAATTTTAGGACAAAATTATTCTTGGTTGAACATAATTGCTTTTGTTGTACAGAAAATTTTAGGCAATTTTGGTCTAAAAATTTCAACGACTCAAAGGAGACGAAAATGTCATGTTGGCAACGCTTTTAGAACATGTGCTGGTAACTTAGTATTGATTTTTGAAGGGGTGTGAGTGTCAAATTGTAATAGTTGAGGGGGTCAGTTTGTTGAGTTTTGTAGTTTAGGGGGGCATTAGAAAAAAAAGGTTATAGTTGACGAGGTGTTAGCGTAATTTACCCTATAAACAACCTAAATTTTCGTTATTTTAAATGGTTGCAGTGTCACTTTATTTTTGGGAACTAGATATGAGAGCATTGGTTTTCTTTCAATACTTCCATGACAAGGCTTGTACTCCATGTCTGCTCCATGCTAATTCTCAAAAATGTCACTAGGCCAAAACAGAAGTGTTTAATAGCTTGAAGTGAATGTGAAATAAGGGCTTGTTTGATAACATTTCTAGTTTTTAGTTTTCTAAATTTTAATTTTGGAAATGAAAATTAATTTTTGTTAAGTCTTTTTTTCCCTCGTTTTTTAGCCCAATTCCCTTTCATTTTCAAAAGAAGAAAAACAACAATTACAAAAACATGATTTTAGTTTTAATTTTTTTTTCCAAAAAAAGAAAGAAAAAGGAAATGATTACCTAAAACGATTTCAATTTTCGTTCTAAAAAAATTAAAATATAAACAGAAACTGAAAACTACATCATTATCAAACCTCTTAAACAATGGTAAACTTATCTAAATAAATTGTAACATGGAGTGGACTCACATGATGACATGAAAAGCCACACCCTAATGTATGTGTAGGTAAGAAAATACTACTTTGACTTAACATTTTCCCACACATTACACTATTATTCAATGAATACATTTTCACTAGGTGACATGGGTCCCATTCCATTCCCATGTTACCCCTATTATCAACATAATTACTGGAATGAGACATATCACTCAATAGAGCCTGAGTAAACAATGATGAGCAAAAATGATGTGTACAAAAATACTCTCATTATTCACAATACCCAACAGAGAATTTTTCAACATGCTCCAAGAGAATTTTGTTTTTTCAACACATGCAACACCATCAATTTCTTACATATGTCCCCATTATATACAAAGCCAACTTCAAAGTGCCCATCAATATTTTACAGAAAACATAAACTCAAGACATAAGATATTCAATATTTACAAGAAGATCGGGAACATCTCACCCGCACTAGTGTACGGCAAGATACCCGAGTCATGTCAGCGAATAGTGTGATCAAGCCGTTTGGGCTCGAGTCAAAACCACAATCATAACAACCACAACGGAAAGCATGAACGAAGTTCTCAGCTTTTCCTCAAATGGGTCTTTCTCCGCGGTTGATTTTTCAGTGTCTTGAGGCAGAAACAATTCATTTACTAGCTTTGTGATTTTTTCGAATACTTCCAGAACTTTTTCTTTCGTGTTGTTGAAAATCCAGTAAAGTACATTTTTAGCTCCATTTGAATCACCGGAACTCTCATCTAAGCTTTCAGGAACATGGGTTTCAGCTGTATCTAACATGAGAACTAAAAAATGAGCAACAAAAGAAAAATGTATGAAATGTGATTTAGAAATAAGAACTTGGTTTGTATACGGTACAAGTTTATAATCTTCACTCGATTAACAACTGTTTCAGTTCTTCCTCAGAATTTCAGCAGAACAAGTACAGGAATTGCACACCTCATTTCACATTTCTCATATACACATACAGGGAAGTAGATGCACACAGTCACAACACAAACATACATTCGATATTCTTGATACTAATTTTTTCACGTTATTATTTTGGCAACATAACTAACATACCTCTCCACCCTACTTGAAAATATGTGAACTGATTAAAAAAGACCAAAAAAAAAAAAAAATAATAATAATAATAATAATAATAATGTGATGATGATAAAATAAAAAATGCTGAAGGTGACGATTAAATATGTATAGACAAAAAAAGAAGATAGATATAATGCGAGATATCTACAATTTCTTCTTTATCTAACTGTATGTGGTATTATAGGATTTGACTGAAATCCAAAATCTCAGAGCTGAATCCAGATATAAACATCCAACCAGGTTTATGATTCTACGGAGTTAGGTCAAACCGTCAAAATATATTCATGGTCCAGCTCTCCATATGCAAATTAGATTGCAACAAGATTTTAATTATGTGTGACTCTAAGGCTCTGTCTGGTTCGTGGATTTAGTGATGGAAAAGAAAGGACAATGTTTTCCTTTGGTTTAAAAAAATTTCGAGTATTGTGGGTCACTATCCTCCCTTTTTTTTTTTTTCCTTAAGTTGCAATAATATGTTGAAATTTTTTAACTTGTAGTGTTATTTAAGTATCGAGGGAGACACAAATTAACTAATTTTTCTTCTTGTTTTGCTTTCCTTTTTTTCTTTTCCTTGGATGAATTCGCAAACAAAACAAAGCCTAATTGTCTAATTGTATGGAGTCAAAAGTGTATCAAAATTTGGATCAACATGGCTACTGCTTCTGCAAATAAAAGGGATCAACATGAGGAGCCGGTTTAATTGATCCGAAAGACATCTTAATCGTATCCACTGGAGTTAATAACACAAACCTGCATTGAATGACTCCCTGAGCTCTCGTACCACTTCATTGTTCAAAACAGCGTCCCAAACAGTTTTGTCAGAAGACAGTGAAATGACCATTTTCTGCAACAAAAGTAAAATAAAAATATAATTGAATAAAAATTCAAAAAAAAAATTTGCTCCATTTTCATAATCAATTCCTCTTTGTTTTTCTTTCGAAATTTAAAAAAGGCCTTTCCAATTACAATTGGATCTTGATTCTAGAGCAAATCAATTCACTGATTAAAGTCATGAAATGACCAAGTTCTGTTGATCATGGTTTTTTTTTTCTTTTTTTTATTTATAAAATGAATCTATTTTTTTTTGTTAACATTCTTGGTAATCAGTATCAACAAAAAGGATACCATAAATCTTACTTTATCAAAATTGTATATATCGAAATCAAAATTATATCTATGAAACTTTTTTAGGAAGTTCCATTTGTGATTGAAGGTGAAAACAATTTTTTTGATTGTTCCAAGAGATGACCCAAGCTTTTCAAAAGAATTAGTACCCTATATAGTATTAATTTCCAAATATTATTATTGAAGTAACAAAGTGGCTTCACTCATGCTTTGTTATGGAGAAGTATGATGGCTGCAAAGAAATGCCATTGAATTCATTATATTATCAGTTAGAATTCCCCAAGTCCCAATTGTAAGACTGAAGCTGAAGTTTAAAATCCTTGGTGAGTCACAAGGGTGTATCTGGAATGACATTTTCGTAACGCATTCAACTTACTTTAAAGATGCATTCTATATTTCTAACACAAATTTTGCATTCTAAGTTGGAGCTGGTGTTTTACATATGAGGTTGCGTGTGGATGGCAAGTCTTACTCACACCCTATAATCTTTCTATCTCCATCTCTACCCATCTTTCGCAAAATTTTTCTCAATCTAGATCTAAAGTAAATTGATATCTAACACATGTACCACGAGAAAATAGTCAACTTCTGTACCAAACACAGCATGAGTTGGGTGTTGATGGCAAGTCTTACTCACACCCTATAATCTTTCTATCTCCATCTCTACCCATCTTTCACAAAATTTTTCTCTATCTAGATCTAAAGTAAATTGATATTTAACACATGTACCACGAGAAAATAGTCAACTTCTGTACCAAAACACAGCATAAGAGGCAAAACTAGAAGGAACCTGAACAGAAGTCTCGGTCTGCAATAAACGGAAAGCATCGCAAACTCTGCCATGTCCGTACGGCTGCAACATCATTGGATTGTATAGCTGCATCGAGGGCTCTATCCAGTCTAACTCTGACCCAACTGAAGAAACTCTATGAACTACACCAATGGGACTTGTATCTTGATCAGTTACATCCCTATCTGAAGCATAAGCAAATCTTTCTTTGACAAACTGTGAAAAGGATGATGGGTCGAGGACCCTGCAAGTAGATAATGCGAAACAGAATAACTAATTAGCATTCATGATGAGCGCTGAGACAAAGCAATATTGCTATATGTGTGTGTGTTTTAACAAATATAGCAGTTGGGACATATTTGGTTAATTCGTCTTTAAAAACGTACTCCATATTAGAGAGCACATTCATCATCCAAAAGTACCATCTAACTTACAAAGTCGAAGGGAATTTAAGGCAAGAAAATCGTTAGGATTCTGCAATGCCATCACCTTTTCTTTGTTTGATTACTAGGTAAAATGGAGAGCAAATAGGAAGAGAGGAAAATAGGGTGAAAAATAAACGATCACATTCAGTAATTATTCCCAACAATTTAAAATTTGTAATTCTTCATTTTTTGTTTATCACTTTTAGGACATAAACCAAATAGTTGGGGCACAATAACTTACATAAGGACCATGAAAACAGTTCTGTTTGTTTAAGATGGTTTATTTTATTCGTCCTTATTTATCTTATTTTATTTTTTGCATTTTTAATAATTGAGCCTGATTCATATTTCTGCATAACAAACTCATGAACAGACTCATATTGTTCCTTCACTTTGTCTTTTACGCCATGTATATGCATAGAAAGCAACATCTAATCTAATATATATATATTATAAAGTGGAATCAGACGCTTGCCACATGGCAGCTCTGTATTTTTCCACATTTTTTTATACATACATACATACACATATATATGTATCATTAAATCCAAGTATATCTTTTACTACTTTTTAAATCACATCTAATCTAATATATATCCTTTCAAAGTGCAAGAGTTTCTAACCCAAGAAGAACTTATCCATATTTCACTTTAACCATACTCAATTCTTAAATTTTTAGTACTTAAAATTCATCACTAAGGGTCTGTTTTTCTGAAAATTAAGTGCTGAATTTTAGGCACTGAAAATATTAAGCGGGTGAATTTGCGATACTGAAAACAGTGTTTTCAATATTGAAATATACAACGTTCAATGGTTATTTTCAGTTGAATTTTTTCACTTAAAGTTTCCAGTGGGGTTTTGGTTTCTTTTATAATTAAGTGATACATTATCAAACACTCTAACTTAATTGGGTTATCAAACGCATCCATTATCAGTTTTTATCAAACATACCCTTAAATTTCAATGATTTTGTAGAGTTGTATCTATCAAATGTTTGAAATATAGCAACTCTCCCCTACATTGCACGGGCTACAAATGTTGTGAATAAATATAAGCCAATTATATATTTGCCACCGTTTCAGGAACGTCTTCCTTAACCTTTAGAGTTTAGCCTTATAATAAACTTCCTATTTCAACATCAACATCACTTTCAACATAACTATAATGATTAGTAGTCTAAAGCATAAAACTATGTCAATTGTGTTTAAATAATTTAACTAAAGAATTTTAGTTGTTGAAGTAAGTTTATAAACTTGTAATATTTTATCACATAAGCGGCAATTTACATAGAAATCGTAAACCTTTGATGCTAAAGGTCATTATCAATTTATCATCATGGGATATAAAAATTATATAAATTACAAACAAATCAAAACAGAAGCATACAATACTATTGTTCTAAATCTAAACTCCATTTTCTAACTTTTTTAAGTGAAAAGCAGCATATGATGAACTTCGAGTCTTCGACACATATCTTCTTCTTCTTCTTCTTTTTTGGTTCTTTGGGCCCGTTTGGATTGGCTATTGTTTTTGTGTTTAGGTAGAAGCGGAAGCCCCAATCACAAAGGACCATGAGAAATTGAAGAAATCCACCAAAACGTGCTTCTAGATCTATGTAAACAGGCTAATAAGTGCATTTTGGGTCACATAATCATGTTCTGCACCAAAAGTGCGTTTGGGAAGTGATTCGAAACAGGAAAACAATCTAATTTCGTTATCAAGCTTATGGTAACTCTCTGTTGCTCCCCCCTTCTAAAACCCAATTAACATAACATTAATATGCAACATAAAAAACCAAAATGTACAAAGCCAAAACTCTTCATCATCACAAGAACAAATACACCATGCATATTCAAAATTTCCCAAAACTCTTCTGAATATGATACCAATATTTTGAAGAATCCATGTAATATGAAAGGCATTTTAAATATCAGAACCCTTCAGGAATCCTCACTTTAACAAAGTGAGTATTTTTTACAACCGTTAGATACAATTTTTAGTCTGTAAAATTACTTCAGTGATCCACAGGCTGAACTTTAACAAAGTGAGGACTCATGAGAAGAGTTATATATATATATATATATATAATGAATCAATTCAAGCTTAAAAAACTCACTGTTGAAGAGAAGAGACTGCATTTTGAACTTCATCCCTAGATGGAACAGACCCAAAAACAAAATCATCACAAAACCCATATCCATATGCCCTTTCATCTTCATTTCCATCAACACACTCCCAATCAAACCCATCACTAGAAACAGGAGATGAACAAGAAGCCAAAGTGGGTCCAGCCAAAGAAGCAGAAATTGGGGTTTTGGGTGAGGAGAGAGAAGGTGAAGAAGATGAAGATGAGAGAGAAATAACATTCGAGGTGGTGGGTTTGTAGGCAGAAGAAGAAGAGTTATTATTATTAGTGGAGGAGTGAGAAAAGGGATCTTGGGCAGCTCCTCCAACACCTGCCCGAACTGCCCTCTGGACTGTCCTTAACATCCCTCCACCGCCACCACAGCCACCCATTCCACCGCTACCCATTCCTCTGTTACCCCCAAATGATCTCCTCATGAGGCGCTCTCTCTCTCTCTCTAACTCTGTCTCTATCTCTATATATATACCTGTATGGTAGAATTTATGGATAGGATGGTTTACTGTGGATGGACCGTTGTGTATATTACTTCTTTAATATGCCCATCTGTTTTTCAATATTTCCAATTGAGGTGACTGCAAATTTTTCTTTTATGGGAACAATTAAGTCTACGTTTAACAGCAAATTTTGGAGTTCATAAGAGATTATAAAATTTTAAAATATAAAATAAATTTATTTGGCGAATCAATTTCAATGATTCAATTAAAAAAAAAATAAAGTTAGGGTATGTTTGATAACTCAATTAAGTGTTGAAAATGAAAGATTCAGCACTTATTTTTTTCAGTGCGTTTGATAACATACCACTTAATTGAAAAAGCAGCCAAAAAATTATTGAAAACTTTAAGTGAAAAAATTCTGCTGAAAATAATCACTGAATGCATTCTATTTCAGTAGTTGAAGCACTGTTTTCAGTATTACAAATTCAATCACTTAAAATTTTCAGTACTTAAAATTCAGCACTTAATTTTCAGCACTTAATTTTCAGTTTTATCAAACACTCCCTTAGTAAATCGGAAAAATTGAAATTTGTCACGATAGCTTCTGGTCAAAAGCTGTCTGGACAAGAGTTTCTAACAATTTCATGGCAACAATTAAGGCCCATTTGACAACAACTTTTGGAATCCATAAGTTATTATGGAACTACAAAGAGTCTAATTAAATTGTTTGGTAAATCAGCTTATGCGATTTAATTATAAATGCTAAAAGATAAAAAAGAGAAAGTAAAGGCTTAACCACAATGGTTAGAACCAACACATATTTATATTAACATGATAAATATCAAAATTACAACAATGTACTTATACACTAACACACCCCTCAAGTTGGAGCATAGGTATCAACTATGCCCAGCTTGTTACAAAAATCATTGAAAGGACCTTTATTTAAAGTCTTAGTAAGAATATCTCTTAATTAAGCATTAGACCTAATAAATGAAGTAACTATTTGTTTCCTCATGACCATATCTCTGATAAAATGACAATCAACTTCAATATATTTGGTCCTTTCATAAAATACTGGATTACTAGCAATGTACATGACCGCTTGATTGTTACAATATTACAGCTTCATAGGCCTCTCAGTTGAAAAACCCATCTCTTGCAACATAGACTTCACCCATAACAACTCACATGCAGTGTCAGCCATAGCTCTATATTCAGCCTTTGCACTCGATCTAGCAACTACATTTTGCTTTTTGCTCTTCCATTTGACCAAATTTCCACCAACAAAAACACAAAAACCTGAGACTGAATGCCTATCTAGAGAGTCTCCAGCCCAACTAGCATATGAGAACCCTACTATCTCCAACTTATTTGAAGGTTTCATCACTAAACCTTTACTAGGGGCACCTTTTAAGTATCTCAATATACGACACACAGCGTCCCAGTGTTGTTGTTTGGGATATTGCATAAATTGACTAACAACTCCTACAAAAAAAAAAGTAATGTTTGGTCGAGTCACGGTCAAATAAATCAACTTACCCACAAGTATCCTATATCTTCCAGCATCACCAAAATCTTCTCCATCTTCTTTACTAAACTTTATATTTGAATCCATAGGAGTGTCAATCAGTTTTGAACCCATCATACATGTTTCATCAAGTAAATCAAGCACATACTTCCTTTAAGACAAAGATATTCCTTCCTTAGTCCTGGCTACCTCAATAGCCAAGAAAATAGTGTAGTAGCCCAAAATCTTTCATATGAAAATGCTTGCTTAGGTGAGATTTTAAGAACTATATACCTTCATTGTCATTGTCAGTAATTACAATGTTATCCACTTATACTGCTAGAACAATCGTACCTTTCTCACCACTTCCCACAAAAACTGAATGATCAGAACTGGTCCTTTTCAACCTAAACAAGGTAGCCACGTGACTAAACTTGTCAAACCATGCCCTGGGAGATTGTTTAAGACCATAGATGGTTTTCTTCAACTTACAGACCTTATGTGACTCCCCCTGAGCAACATACCCAGGAGGTTGCTCCATATACACCCCCTCTTGAAGATCGCCATGAAGAAAGACATTTTTATGTCAAGTTGATAAAGAGGCCACTGTTGATTGACAGCAACCACCAATAATACACGAACTGAACTGAGACGAGCCACAGGAGAGAAAGTCTCAAAATAATTGTCACGCCTCGGAGCAACAAAAATAGAGAAAAATAAATTTCCTTTTTGGGTCCATAGGGAAAGATGGGTGAATGTCACTAATTTGTCCACACCACACAGTACTAGTCTAAAGATAAATTGGAAACAGTAAACAACTTAATATATAATAACACTTGAATCTATTACAATATCAAAGTGGTCCTCAGGATCACAACAGGTATGGAGACAACTTATGCCCAAGTACCCGTTAAAATACTAAAGTCCAACAGAGATATAAAGTAGTAATATAAACTACTATCTATCTTCAGATCTTCAGCTGGCGTAAGGGTAGTTGTCAGCATAGTAATCTTCCCCGGCATACTCGTCATTTGTGGGGCCACCCTCTGCATATTCCCCTTCAAGATAGTAGTTATCGGTATAACCTGCATTATCAAGGACAGGGTAGTCTGGACAGGGAATGTCCAGGCATAAATGTCGTCAGCTTACTGAAAGCTGAGTGAGAACCGATTAACACAGTCTCATAAAAATAAAGTAATTACCAGTTATGAATAATGTCCAGTAGTGATACTAATAATATCTTTTTCTCTTTATTCAGACTTTTCATTATCTGGCCCTTATCGTCTTCCAATTCTAAAAGCAACTGCATTCATCTTGTCTGACTACCACGAACTGATTATATCATTACGACATACTAGTGCTCTTGTTCACCGCTTTTAAGAACTCTTACTATTCACCGCTTTTAATAACTCTTGCAAACACTATACACCGTCCTCATATAACGACTAGTCTATGGATGCACCAATACTCTTGTTCACTTCTTTTAAGAACTCTTACTGTTCACCGCTTTTAAGAACACTTACGAGTACCGTCCATTCATAATCCATATGTATCCATACTCCTGTTCACTGCTTTAAGAACTCTTACCATTCACTGCTTTTAAGAACACTTGCGAGTACAATACATAACGCTCACATCCCATGCAGATGTGTTCACAACTGATCACTGATACTGACATGCTTACTTTACTAGTAACTAATGCCTACTGACTCAGGTACCAGGTTATCCCATGTTATTATAGTTACACATCGAACCTCATCTCGTTAGCCGTATTATTACTAACGTTCCAAACCCGACTACGTTACTTACCAGATTATCTCAATCTCGTTATCGTATCTCATTATCTCCGAAATCCATAATATCGCATAATAGGAACGTGGAACATCGATTACTCAACTAAGCATAATGAATTAAACATAAAGGAAAAATCCATGTTCTATTTGGTTCGATCGATTGAAGTCCTCTCAATCGCTTGAAGAAAGTGAAGTTCGATCGATTGAAGTATTCTCGATCGGTTGAAGTGGGGGTTGTCACGATCGATTGAAGTCATTTCAATCGATTGAGACTCAGCATGTTCGATCGATTGAACCTAGTTCGATCATTCGAACCTTGTCTTCTCCAGCAGTTCTGGACAGTGAATGTCCAGAGGTTGTAAGGGGTGTTTGGATTATTATTAAAACATCCAAGACATGTAAAACATTATAACTAAGCTACCGAGTGAGTTTGGAACTCACTAAATATCATAAGGGAGTGTTTGGCAAAGTGCGAGCTCTGAGCTTTCTCTCCAATGGTCTCCTATCCCTTTTCTACCTTTGTCTATGTTCTCTCTCTATCTTCTCTGCTTCTGTTCTTCTTTTTCTGTCTCTCTTTCTCTGGCTATATATGTATATATGTGTGTATATGTATATATGGATGTGTGTGTATATATATATGAACACAATTCTCTCTCTCTCTCTAATTCCCAAGGCTGTCAACAACCTCCCACAAATGACATGGGTTCGTATATATAGAGAATGGGGTATGCAAAGTAGCAGTCTAGTGCACAAACTGAAATGAATTATCTAGATGAGTTCGATCGAATGAAGGTTCTTCGATCGATCGAGAGCAGATCAGCCAGTTTTGATAGTTTGAAAAAGGGTTTGATCGATTGAATTATGGACCATGTCAAAAAATTTTGTCGGTAGGGTTTCGATCGCTTGAACATAGTTCGATCGATTGAAGAAAGAAATGCTTGATCGCTCGAAATAACTTCGATCGATTGAAAGTGAATTTTCATGTATGATCAAAGGAAGTATATAAAATCTCTCTGTATTAATAATTACTAAAAAATACAGGGTATTACATCATCCACCACTCATTCAAAGATTTCATCCTGGAAATCGAAAACAACTAAAGTTTAAAACAAAAACGAAAATTTTTCACTCATCTCTGACTCTAGCTCCCACGAAGCTTCTCCGTCATCATGATGTTTCCACTGAATCTTTACCAACATGATCTCCTTATTTCTGAGCTTCTTGATTCCATGATCTAGGATCCGCACTGGTCCTTCGTTGAATGTAACATTGTTGTTGACTTTAATATCTTTGAAGTTGATCTCGTGTGCTGGGTTGTGAGCACACTTCCTCAGCATACTGATGTGGAATATGTTGTGCACTCCTAACATCTTCGGCGACAACGTAAGTCAGTAGACAACTTTTCCAACATGTTCTAGAATCTCGAACGGCCCGATAAATCGCAGTGATAGCTTGCCTCTCTTTTGACCAAGTCTGACGATACCTCGAACAGGTGAAACCTTGAGTAGCACATGGTCTCCAACTGCGAACTCCAAGTCTTTGCGTCTCTTGTCAGCATAACTCTTGTGTCAGGTCTAAGCTGCCTTCATCTTTTCACTTACAACTTGAATATTCTCGCTAGTTTCTCGTACCATTTCTGGCCCAAGAAGTTGAGTATCTCTGGCTTCGGTCCAACATAGCGGTGATCAGCAAGGTCTTCCGTACAAAGCTTCAAACGGCGCCATCCTTATACTTGCATGGTAACTATTGTTGCAGGTGAACTTGATCAACGGTAAATACGTCTCCCACGAGCTCTGGAAATCAATAACGTAAGCATAGAGCATGTCCTCCATCACTTGATTCAGGGGCGGACCCAAAGAGAGACCGGGGGAGGGGAGGGGGGGGGGGGGCACGGCCCTGCAAAAATTTTAAAAATTTTGAGGGTCTATATAGAATTTTGAAGATTTAAAAATATTTAATATAGTGCCCCTCCCCCCAAATTTGTGACTTTACATATTTCTTAACACATAGTGTTCATTTAACTTTCATTATGTTAAAATGGTGATGTGTTAAAAATAACATTGCAGGATTAATAACAATATCCACTAATGTGACCGTATGACATTAAAAGTCCCTATTAATAGTGAAGGAGAAGAGTTATATCTCCTTATTCAGCTCAGGAGATAAACAATGTCTAAAGTAAATTTGCCACAACTACTTGTTCGACTCTTTGTCTCACTTAAAAATAAAAAATATGTATAAGTGACCCAAAAAAATTTCTCGGGGGCGCTGCCCCCGAACTCCCGCATGAAACTTGGCCCCCTAGCATAAAATCATGGGTCCGCCGCTAACTTGATTGGCTCGTTCAATTTGTCCATCAGTCTGCGGATGAAAAATTGAACTCAAGCTCAGTGTCGTTCCCATCGCTGTTTGTAGACTCTTATAAAATTTTGCAGTAAAGCGCGAATCTCTATTTGACACAGGTACAACATGTAATCGTATAACTTGCTGTAGATACATTCGGCATAATCGTTCCACTGGATACGTCATACTCTAGGCGATAAAATGTGCTGTCTTCGTAAGTTGATCCATGATTATCCAAATAGCGTCGTGGATCTGCTGTGACTTTGGCAATTCTACCATGAAATCCATAGTTATGTGCTCCCATTCCACTAAGGAATCGGTAAAGGTTGCAGTAATCCAAATGGTTTCTGATGTTCTGCCTTCACTTGCTTACAAGTAAGATATTGAGATACATACTCCGGTACCTCTTGCTTCATTCCTTCCTACCAGAAATTTCTCTTCAAATCCTTGTACATCTTTGTACCTCCAGGATGAATAGTCATCCGTGAGTTATGTGCTTCATCCAATATTTCTTTCCAAAGATTTTTTTCGCCACGTACACAAAGTTTACCTTTACATCGTAAGGCTCCGTCTATACCAATACTCTAGACCTCTGGATCCTTCGTTGACATCTTGGCAAACCAAAACTTTAAATCTTCCGTTGTTTGTTGAGCTTCTATGATACGGCTGATCAAAGTTGGCTATACCATAAGGCATCCAAAATGTTGTCCTTCCATTGGTTCCACTGGCTGAAGATCAAATTCAGCTAAAACTTCCAATGCTTGCCATTCTTGAATTAATAATGCAGCGATTAATAGTCGAGGTTTACGACTCAAAGCGTCTGCTACGACATTTGGTTTACCCGGATGGTATTACAATGAAAAGTCATAGTCCTTGATCAACTTCATCCATCTTCTTTGTCACATGCTCAACTCCTTTTGAGAGAACAAATACGTCAGGCTCTTATGATCAGAAAACAGATCAAACTTCTCTCCATAGAGATAGTGTCTCCAAATCTTCAATGCAAACACTATTGCTGCCATTTCTAAATCATGCGTTAGATAGTTCTTCTCATGTACCTTCAACTGTCTAGATTCATATGCAATGACATTCCCGTCCTGCATAAGCACATAACCAAATCCTTGGTGTGATGCATCACTATAGATTACATACCTTTATCCACTCTTAGGTAATGCGAGTACTGGTGCAGAAGTCAATCTTTCTTTTAACTCCTGAAATGCACCCTTATGCTTTTCTGTCCATTTGTACTTTATCTCCTTCCTTGTTAAATTCGTCAAAGGTCCTGCTATCTTAGATAATCCTTCTACAAATCTTCTATAATATCCTACTAAGCCAAGAAAACTTCTAACCTCTGTAGCATTGGTTGGTCTATTCTAGCTTAAGACTGCATCAATCTTAGATGAGTCCATAGAGATACCATCTTGAGATATAACATGTCCCAAGAATTTGACCTCTGGTAGTCAAAATTCGCACTCGCTGAACTTTACATACAACTTGCTATCTCGAAGGGTCTGTAAAGCTCTATAAGTGTCCTTGTGATCCTCCTCTGTCTTTGAGTAGATCAATATGTCGTCGATGAACACTATAATGAATTAATCCAAATATGGTCTGAATACTCTATTTATCAAGTCCACAAATATGGCTAGTACATTCGTCAATCCAAAAGGCATAATTAGATCCCGTATCTCGTCCTGAATGCAGTCTTTGTCACATCCTCTAGTCGAACCAATAGTTGATGATATCCCGAACGTAGATCGATCTTTGAAAAGATCTTTGATCCTTATAAATGGTCAAATAAATCATCTATCCGAGGTAGTGGGTATCGGTTCTTGATCATAACTTGATTCAACTCCTTGTAGTCTATACAGAGTTGAAGTATTTCGTCCTTCTCCCTCACAAATAGAACTGGTGTTCCCCAAGGTAACGTACTCGGGCGAACAAATCCCAAATCTTCAAATTCCTGAACTTGTTTCTTCAATTCCAATATCTCAGTTGGTGCAATCCTATATGGAGTCTTAGATATTGGCAATGTGCCAGGTACTAGTTCCACACATAAGTCTATTTTTCTTTTCGGTGAAAGTCCTTTATAATCTTGGAATACATCATGAAAGTCTTGTACGGTAGGAATCTAATCCATCGTTGGTTCCGTACACATACTTCCAATCGCAGCTCAACAATTTGTGAAAAACATGTCGCTCGTCGGCTGGCACTAAAATCTTATCGTTGAACATCCAGATATCGAAAATATAATCATCCTAGTAAGCCAATCCATCCCTAGGATAATGTCGAACTCTGACATTGATAGGGCTACTAAGTCCACTAGAAGATTCCTATCTCCCAAGGTCAATGGGAAATCATTACACACTTTACCTAGCTTAACACTAACTCCCAGTGGTGACACAACATTAAGTGCAGGCTCAAGTGTCTGGGGTTCTAAACCCAACTGACGCAAAATCTTAACAGCAATAAACAAGCGTGCAGCTTCAGCATCGAATAAAGCTTTAACTGGACTATGAAAGAGTATAAGCGTACCTTCTAAATGTTGCTGCTCATTAGCATTAAAGCCTGCTTCTACTGAGATGATAGCATTCATCCTTGTCTGATATGGGGGTCCTTGTATTCCCTGAACTGGTGCCCCATAATACCCTCCTCGAGGTGCACGACAATCCTTGCTCAAATGTCCTAGCTTGTTGCAATTCTGACAGGTGGCATCCATTTGACGGTTAACCCTGGGGGCTATGCAAAACTTTGCCCCGGCTTTCCGTAATTAAAACATCCCCTATCACTCGGTGGTGGGCCAGTGAGTAGTGCCTGAGGTTGCGGTCCTCGTTATTGATATTGTTGAGATTGAGGATAGCTTCACTGAGGCTTCCTGGTTCCATCCCAGGTTCTCTTGTTGCCTTGAAAGTTACCCTGAGGTCTCCACTATTTGGTATTCCTTGGCGGCTGGTTCTAGAAACTCCTATGTTGTTAAAAACTTCTCGACGGCTAGGGTTGATTGTTATGTTGTCGTTGTGCTGGATAAGCTAGCGTCCTTTTCCAAACTTATAGCAAGTCTGACCAGTCCTTCGAAACTCTGGTTCAGCTATCCAATCATCATATGACGAAGGTGAGGGTTCAGTCCTTGATGGAACCACTTAATCTTCTTCTGTAGTGTGTCAATCATATGCTAAGCGAATCGAGGCAATCGCTCAAACTGGGGGGTATACTCTCTTACCGTCCAATGTCCTTGGACTAGGCTCTTACAATTCTTCTTCTGTTGATCTTTTTCATCTTCCGGAAAGTACTTCTATAGAAATCTTCCTTTAAATGTTTCCCAAGGCATCGTACATGCAGCGTTTATCCCTATAGTTGCTCATTCAACTTCCCACCAATCTGCAGTGGCATAGGTAAGCTGGAACATAGCAAGACATCGCTTCTCCTATTCACTGTACTCCAATGCTTCAAAGATCAATTCCATCTCTCTTATCCACTGTTCGTCTTTCCATGGTTCTGTAAATCTATCAAACTTCTCGAGACGTAATCCACAAAAATGTGCCAGTAATTTGTCTCCGGTTTGTCTTTGTTGAAACGGGGCAATATGGGGTTGGACAGGTTGTTGGTTAGTGGCATGATTGCAGGTATCACCTACATGTTCCATCCTCTGCATAAAAGCTTCAAAGACTCCGGATGGATCCATTCCCTCTAGAATAAGTGCTCCAATTCGGGCTTAATGATTTCTCAAGGGTCCTACCATAGTATGCTAGGGACGCGTAGCTACAAGAGACCTATCAATTAGCTGATCATCTTCTCAGACAAACGAAATCAGAATAGAGTGATAAACATCAAGAACTAACAATTGTACTAAACAACATATAACAAACTCAATTACACCATAAATATATCAAAAGTACTGCTTGTATATCTATCAAAAGATGTACAACATAGTACACACTAGTCAAACTGTGTACCATATGGGACATAGACTAAAACAGTACTAAGATCAGCTATTTACAATACTACTACTACTGATAATATCTATTCAAAGCTATGGTCAAATAACTATCTCTCAAGCTCCCAAAAATAATGTGGTAACATGCCCTGATAAGTTTAACAAAAACTAAACCTCCTCCAGATCTTGACTCAAAAATCATAAGTATCTGATCCTGCGGGTGGTGTCTCATCATATGATACAATGTCCATCTCTACCGGTGAGTCATCCTCCACTGATGCAGCAAGTTCTCCAACTATTACTCCTATATCCCAATCCTCAACGATTATCTCGTCAACATCTATATCCTCGTGCAGCAGTTTCTTATACTTAGTGGAATGCTTTGACACACACATGGACATAGGTTCCTTCATTAACAGGGTTGAACCGCATACAAACACGCTGCCTCTATTTCCCTCTCCCTCTCTTCCATGCTTTTAATATGCTCTTAAACCCTAAATTCAACCAGAACCAAAAATTGCATCATCAAGTGTTACCAAAAACCTTAAAACACGTCGAGAAGAATGTTATGTATAGTGAGTTACGACTCACATATAGTATGTTGATAAGATAAAACTTCAAGTAGTTGTTTCCTCTTGTAAAGATCAGTATTTGTTCAATTTTTATCTCGCGAAGTTTTTCCTTATCGTCATTTATCGAACATTGGACTCGCTCTTTTAAGAGTCAATCATGTCGTTTAGATTATTTTGATTTGATGTGTAAAAGAATCATTCTTTTAACTCTTATGAGGATCCTTTTGTTTTATCAACTATTTCATTTTGATGTTTTTGAGTATGAGTACCTTCTTGATATGATGTTTACTATTTGTGGATTCACGTGGCTCCTCCATTCCATAATGTTTTGTTGATTATGGTTTCTTATGATTTATTGAAAACGAAACTGATTTTTTAAAGTTATGTGAGAAAGGAAATCGAAAGTGAAGTAATGCTCCGTTTGGTAAGCAAAAAACTTTTTTCTTAAAGTACATGTACCAATAATAATGTATTTTAGGTATAAATAGAGTAAAAAAAAAGTGAATGAGGGATATAGATGGAGATAAAAACCTTATAGAGTGAGATTAATTTACTATAGAAGTTGAGGATCATAGGGGGGTTGTCAATTTCCAACTCATGTCCTCATGCACAAAACACCATCTACATCTAAAATGCAAAAGCAAGTAAATCTTGCTAGTGTGAAAAAGTAAAAATCGTATTGGAGTGTATCTTTAAAATAAGTTACTTATGAAGATGATTATGTAAATACAATTGATAAGAATGCAATCCAAAATTGCCACTCCAAACATACCCTTAACTAGCGAGCGATCTTTCCGGTCATATCTAAAATGGAAGTAAATTTGTCCTAGTTCAGAGCATTGACTAATCACAACACCACTAGATTATTTTTAGGGCAATTTTCACTAATTAAACTCTTATCCCAACAGGAAAAAAAATGTGTATTTTATATATCCAATCAACAATCTGGAAGACATGTAAAGATTTGGAAAATCTATTAGGATCCAGGTTGTGACTTTTAGTAAAATCAACAAAAGTATTGACCCATAAAGTCTTCTAAATTAAGTTATTTCCAAAGAGATTGAGTTAATCGGTATTAGTCAAAGTGGCCTTTTTGCAATCTACAATTCCTGATTTTGATAATAAGATAGTTACATTGTTAGTGCAGAAACTAAACCACTCCTATATATACAGGCTCTAATTTGGGTAGCCACTACATGTAAGAGAAATTTTATAGAGTTGGTACAGAAATTGCAAATGGCGAATGCAAAACATGAAACTGTAATTGCACATGGCATATTTGTATTGATGGCCATTGTGTACATGTTTCGCCATCAAGGTGTTAAAGGTGGGCCAGTTTTAGGTGAAAAATATCCATACCTCAAGCATAAAGGAACGGTTAAAACTATTGTGGTAAATTCTTGTTTTCTTTAAGAACAAATACTTGTGCTTTGTGTGTATGACCTTAGAAATGAATGTTTTGGGCTTAATTGTCTATTTGAATTTCTTTTTGTAGAGTAAAGAAGATGTGATTGATTGTGTTGATTTTTACCAACAACCTGCTTTTGATGATCCACTTATCCGAAACAACATCCAGGTAGTTTTCTATACAAATCATCTATTTTGAAAGAAAATATTTAATGCAACGATTAATTTGATAATGCAGTATCACAAGCCTATAATATCTCTGTTGGGATTATATCACATGTGGGATAATCCCATTAATTTAGGAATTGTGATTTGGCTAGATTCCTACTGCAATTTGGTTTCCTTTGTGATAGAGTTGTATTATATGTCCAATAAGTAATGGGTTGCAAACTCTATATAAAGGGATATTGTATAGGAATTTAAAAAGCCTTTAGTGTACCGAGTTGGGGGTCTCCCCTCATGGGGGTGCATGGTCTAGGGTGAGAAAGATGTTAATCACTGGAGTTTTCTGTGAGGGTTGTTCACAATGATAAGGATATGAAGTAGGCATAGACATTTCTTTATCTCTGTGATTTCTCTATGTTACAGTGATTAATTGTGTTAGGTTCTTTGGGGTATTGAGTGATGAGTGTACAAGGGTCTTGTATTAAATTAAGTTATGGGATTTAATCCCTGTAACTTGTACCATGTATTACTCAATAGTGAAAGAATGGATCTCTCGGGTGTGGATGTAGGCAGGTGTTTGGCCGAACCACGTAGAAATCTGTGTGTCTTTTCTTTAATGTGCATGTTTAATTACTACTCATGTGTGTATGTGTGTTTATTTGGGGGAATTTGGTTCCGCGTATTAAAATTCCCAAACAATCACACGCAAACAATATATGAAAAATAGAAAGATTAAAGAGACACAGTGATGAGAATCAAGGAAGCACTTAATGGTTTGAATTGGGCCGTTTTCAAAATGGATAATCTAATAATATTAAGGAGGCATTTTTGGGCTGATTTCAAGATTCCTAAGTGTGGCCTAATGGGAAATAAAGTTTTTGTCAACTTATTTCATGCATGTGGAGATATAGGATGAATATAACTTCTAAGTGCTAAATATAACTTCTAAGATATAGTTATTTATGTTTTATAGTTGGTAGTTGGGAGTTTATTCATGTTTCTAAGTTGTATTAATGAGTTAAACTACTTTTTTTGTATTAGTCTATGTTAAAAAACATGGTAGCTTTATTTCTTATGGTTGGAGGGTTGTTCCAACAACTTGCATTTATCCCTATGGTTGGAGGGTTGTTCCAATCCTATATATACTCTTTTGTATGGGCAGATTTATATATATATGGATTAACACAATTCTGAAGTTGAGCTTTGCTCCTCCCCTTTGTTCTTCACAGAACACAATTTTTGACTTATCAATCAGCCTTCCGCATCTGATTATGGTGTCTTCACACACCATGACTTATCAATCAGCCTTCCGCATCTGATTGTGGTGTCTTCACATACCAAGGTTCTTACTTCCATATAAGCAATGGGTCAAGGTTCCATCAACTACAATCTGATTTTAGCTTTTCTGGGTAAAACATGTCAATATTGTTGTTGGGTCTCAATACAAGTTATTGAGGTTCGCATCACACAGAGAATTATCACGTGGTTCGGCAATGTGCCTACGTCCACACCGAAGAGCCAGAAGTTTCACTATCAAAAATGATTTAGGGTTACATCATATATATCTCTTATAGGTACATGGCAAAATCCCCAAAATTCCCTACCAAACCACCAAGTATCAGCTTTGACTCTTGGGCCATGGGCCACAGGGCCCTCCCCTTGACTCTTGGGCCTAGTGTAATGGACCCATTATAATATGAACCACACCCAACATTCTCCATGTTCAGTCACATGACTATCCTAAGTTCATGAAAAATATAGTTAGACATAAGCATCATACTTTGGTGATATATGTGATACAGATGACATTGTATCACCGTTTCATTGAAAATTTTCTCCTTTTTAATTAATAGTGGTTTCCTATATACATGTATACACACATTAAAAAAAAAACCGTTTTGGCTTCTGCATTTAACTGAGTTTATAAGGGTGTGTTTGTAATGACATTTTTGCAATACATTCACATAATTAGATTAATTATCTTTTTTTTAAAACTTTTTTGAAAGAAGCAATTTAGTACAAATTTTTTTTCTTCACAAACAAGTGTAGTTTGCTTCTGTTTATAGATTAGAGATTACATTTTGCACACTAGGACATGAGTTGGATGCTGAAGAAAACCCATTTATGTTTTAATATCGAAGGCTACTTCAACTTCTCATTAAAACATAGAGAAAAATGTAGATAATTGTGGAATATATTTCTGCTCTCAGCTGTGAATTATAAAAACAAATGTGTAAGAGAAAAAAAAAAGACTAGAGAAACGAAGTTGAAATAACAAGTCAAAAGGGAAAAAAAAATCCTTTGTAGTTGAATTTTATGTTTTATGACCAACTAAAGTTATGTTTGGTCAATCAAGTCCCTTGTGACCGAGTGGTAAGCTTCTTGGGTGTACTACCCAAGAGGTTTAGTGTTCGAGTCATGGGGAGCGTGGCCACTAGAGTATTCACCCGGCGCCTCCAGGCCTCGGGGGATTAGTTGAGGTGCGCGCAAGCTGGCCCAGACACCCCCGATTACCAAAAAAAAAAGTTATGTTTGGTCAATAGATTACATAGAATTTTGCAAAAAAGACCTCATATTAGACTTTATGGTTACAAAGACCAATTCATTTGTACTTTTATTCAGAAGTCCAAGATTGAAGAAAATTAGACACATCAATCCTTTGACCACTTCAAATGAATAATATTATGACGAAAATAACCTTCATAGAGTTATACAACATTTCACAAAGAAACATTATATATAGAGAGATAATTTAGAGAGAGAAGGAGATGGAGGAGGAGGTTAGGGGGCAAATGGCCAGTGGAGGAGGGAGGAGGCGGCAAATGTGGAGTTTGGCGATGGTGGAGTCGAGGGTCGAATGTGCAAGGTGAAGTCCGTCCGACGTGATCTCTCTCTCTCATTCGATCTGGGCCAAAGCCTAGGTTGCAGCTAAGAGGCATGAGGAGACCACAAGCGTCACCTCCACCAACCACCACTGACCACTGCCAACCCCACCAATGCCATCGCCACAACTTGCACGGCTACTGCCGCCACAGACAACAATTGCAGATCGGAGGATTTGAAGATTTATACTGTCCATAGTCGCAACTCTCTCTCAGTTTGTGTCTTCTAATTCGATTACTGCTGATTTAGACAAAAAAATCTAGAGTTTCAGATTATTTGAAGAAAATTAAAAGCAAAAACTTCGATAAAGAAGATCGGTTTAACGTTTTAGAGTGAATGTGAAGGTTCATACCTCTTGCACAATTCTGTTACTTGCATTGACTAAATTAAAAGGCTCAAGCTATTGTCACTTGTGTATATAATTGTGGATGGTATTTGCTTTGGTATTTTACACTTTTTATAGCAGGTGTCATGTTGTCCATGTGTTTGATTTTTAGCTCAAAAGAGTCTGCAATTTTTTGGGGGGACTTTTGGTCTGGTACTAGTGTTTTTTCAAAGCTAGTTCTGTTTAATGTTTTGTTTATTTCCCCTTTCTCATTTTTTAGGATTTTGGGTTCTCTTCTCTCTCTCAAATTGGGCTACGAAAATTTGTGACATGGTGGCTCTTTTTTTTTTCCTCTTCCAAATGACATGGTGAAATTACCACCACGAAAGAGAAATTATTTTTTGGGTGAAATTGTGTGGAGAAATGGTTTGTAGGCATTTTGATCCCTCCCTTGGCAATATTTGTTTATGCAAAAAGTTATGTGAAATTCTCAAATTTTACATTACTTACTAATTTCACAGAATGGTTATGTGAAATTTCACATAACAATTGTTGTGGAGAAATAGTGAGATTACCACACTCTCCTTCTTATGCTCTCTATTTTTCTAGAATGAAATTTCACATTGAAAATAGTTGTGTGAAATTTCACATAACTTTTCTGGACAAACAGTGAGACCATTCTCTCCATCTTATTCTCTCTATCTTTTTGGAATGAAATTTCACACTGAAAATAGTAGTGTGAAGTTTCACACGACTTTTTCTTTTCACACATTTTCACGTAGCTAGTTATAAAATTTCACATAGTTAGTTATGTGAAATTTCACATAACTTTTTCCTTTTCACAAATTTCACATAGATAGTTGTGTGAAATTTCACATAAAAAAGTTGTGTAAAATTTCACATGACTTTTTTTTTGCCCAGAATTTTATAGCGATAATGGTACTTGTTTGATTATTCGAAATTTTTTATAGGCTTTTTTAGTGTAGAAAAATAGTTATTTTTAGTGTGAAATTTCACCCTAATTTTTTTTGTTGCCAAAATCTCATTTTGACCATGGTACTTATAAAGTTCAAATTTCACATAACTAGTTATGTTAAATTTTAGTAATGTAAAATTCTAATTAACGGACTTTTTTTAATGCAAAATTTCGCATAATGAAATTTCACATAAAAAGGTCGGTGAAATATTAAATAAAAAATGTTTGTGAAATTTCACAAAACTTTTTTTGTGAATGTAAATATATACTGAAACCAATGTCTTTGCTCTTTGTTCTACGGCTTGTTTAAGCCAAAGTTTTTGCTATTTGTTTGTTATGTGAAATTTATACTATCTTTGTAATATTACATGAAATTTGAAATTTCAGATGCTGGGATAAATTTCACATTACTTTTTCTTTTTCATAAATTTATAAATTTTACGTAACTTTCTTTGTAACATTATGTGAAATTTCACATTACTATATATGTGAAATTTCATATGCTAGAGTGAATATCACATTGTTTTTGCTTTTCACAAATTTCTCATAACTGGTTATGTGAAATTTCAAATGCTGGAGTGAATATCACATTATTTTTTCTTTTTACAAATTTCACATAACTGGTTATGTGAAATTTTACATAACTTTTCTACTGTGAATTTTACGTACTACTTTTTTTTTCCTCTGGAATTTCATGTCGACAATGGTATTTGTGATAGAACTCATTGAGTAGATTCTAAAAATGTAAATATTACAAGAAAATGATATCTAGATTTGAAAGTTATGAATTTTTAAAAATTACAAAAACTTTTAGGAAGTTAGGTGTGAATGATGATGGCACATTAAACAATGTGTGAAATTTTACATAAAAATAAGGGAAAAATACCTTTTACCCCCCTTTGGTTACACCCATGTTCTCATAACCCCCTGTGGTTCATTTTGTAACACTTAACCCCCCTGTACTACGGACTAAAGTGAGACTGTTAACTTTTCTAACGGCAGTCCCACTTCAGTCATTAGTACAAGGGGGTTAAGTGTTACAAAAATGAACCACAGGGGGTTATGAGAACATGTGTGTAACCATAGGGGGTAAAATGTATTTTTCCCTAAAGAGTATGTATAGGGGCTTGGGGGTATTAACGTCATTTCTTTTTTTCCGTTAGAAAAGTTAACAGTCCCACTTTAGTCCGTAGTACAGGGGGGTTAAGTGTTACAAAATGAACCACAGGGGGTTATGAGAAAATGAGTATAACCACAAGGGGGTAAAAGGTATTTTCCCCTAAAAACAAAGGTCTGTGAAATTTCACATAAAAATGTATGTGAAGTTTTAAATTAAAAAAAAAAGGTCTATAAAATATTCAGCATTTGAAATTTTCTCCTTGTTTTCCTTTTCTTTTTCCTTTTTTTCGATGTCTCCAGAAGTTCATTTGGGTGGTATTTTTCTGATTTTTGTACTTCTAAATATTTGGCTAGGACATTATGTTAAAAGGTTCAAAAAATTCACAGAATTTGTTATGTAAAATTGCAATTGAAAGCGGGTGGGAAATTATGGTTTGAAATCCACCGAATCATGTTACGCAAAATTACGCTGATTAGAGGGTGGAAATATTGGTGGTGTTCAATTTTTGCCCCTAAAAAGTGTGATAGTGCATAGCAGTGGGTGGATTCCATCATCTTTTTTTTCATAGAATTAGATAATTGGATTACATTGCTTCTAATAAAAAATTTCAGGGACCAAAGTAACACAATTGAAACTACATGGACTAGAATGAGACAAGGAACAAAATTTTTTTTTTTTTTAATCAAAAGTAAACAAAGTTCAAAGCAATTAAGACTAGTTTTGACAAATAAATAATGAGTGCAGTTTTGCTCACCCTCCTCTCCTATTGGCTATTGCAGTAGGGTCCAGTACTTTACAGTATTAATTAATTGGGAATTATTATTGCCACTCCATCGTTGAACTAAGGCACTCCATGGTACCATTCTTAGAGCATGTGGTACCATGTATGCAATGCATGACATACATGGTACCACATGCTCTAAGAGTGGTACCATGGAGTGCCTTAGTTCAAGGATGGAGTGGAAATAACATCACCCTAATTAATTCTCATTTAGTACTAGGCTCTATTGCATTAGCCAATAAGAGAGGAGATGAGCAAATGATAAATAATTTTGCGGTGAGTAAAAGTGTGTTCATAAATAATCCACCTCCACAATTGGCCATCACGTTTAAGCAATGATGACACCCAAAAAAAAAAAGTTCAAGCAATATTGAGAATTTCAAGCCTATACCTTCCAATGCCAATGATACCTTTGGATAACAATGCCAAAAAGTCAATCAGCACTCGCTGAAAGTTTAGGGCCATCCGTTCGATTAGTTGTTATTTACTGTCAATGGCCTAAACGGTGTAGGGGCATCAGTCCGAATAGGAAACACAAACCTTTATTTCCGCTAGTGGGTATTTAACGAAGCTTATCAGATATTTAACGAAGCGCGAGGGTTAAATTTGTTCAACTAAAAGATAATGGAGTTGACTGCAAAATATTTTGTTGACTGAACTAAAGAGTGAAAAAGTACAGTATAAAGGATTTTCGGGTAAATCTCTCCAGATTAAATAAGAATAAGAAAAGTAAAATAAATAAGAAAAAGGGAACAAAACTCCCAAAAACCTCAAATATGGTTAGAGATCAATAATAGAGCATGAAAAAGGACATATAATACGACAAAACAAACTTGTCTTTTACATCTTTTGTAGTGTAACTTAATTTCCTCCTTTATTTAGAATGTTCTTTTTTAATTTTTTAATTTTTTTATTTATGTTTTTCCTTACTAAACCCATTAACCAAAGACGTAAAATGACTCATGTGTGTGGATTTTGTAGATGATGCCCAACCCTTATCCAAGTGGAATGCAATCAAATAATAGTACTCGACCTAAGCTTACTCAGCCTTGGCACAAACATGGAGAGTGCCCCAAAGGAACAATCTCTATTAGAAGAAGTTCAAGGCAGGACAACCACAAAGCTTTTCAATTTCAAGAATCTAATCCTGACGAACGTGAGGTAGCATTCCAACTGCACATCTTTCTTTCTTTTTCTCCTTGACCCAACATATTGCTTCCCCTGCACTCTATATTTCATTTTATGTATCTATATCTATTTTATCGAAATGCTAATCTACCGCTGCAGTTTTAGATAGACAAATAGTCCACACGACCTCATTAGAATAGGGACACTAAAACAAATATACAAATTAATGACATAAAAATGATTTATTTTTGTACCGTTAGTATAAGTTATTAAGTAATGCTAAGCTTTCCAAAGTTTGTCGATAGGAATGGTAGAGCCTAATCCCAAGAGCTTGAGATAGTTTTGGTAGAGCTTCTATTCGCAAAAAGGAGAAAGAAGTCTGAGCATGGCATTGCCGCCCAAGAGGGCAAGGGACGAGATTGGGAGCGAGTTAGTCTTGAACTTGCTGGAATGTTGCCCGCCAGGTGATCCGCTCGAGCGAGATCGGGGATTTGCGACAATTTTTCTATTTCCTAATATGTTTAGGAAGCTATTTCGTTAAGGAAACTTGTATAGGCTATAAATACTCTTTCCTAAGGCTGTAAACAGTGATTGCAACTCTCTTTGAAACCCTAAAGTGTAATACAACTCTACAACGGTGTGGACATAGGCAAATCTGGTGTTCGTGTGATTGTTCTTTATTTTATTTTGTTCTTGCACTAATTTCTTACAGATCCTGTGGGGAGATTAGACGTGATTTTTCCCAACAACTAGTATCAGAGCAATTGGTTCGAGTGAGAATGATGGCAGAAGAAGGACAAGTGACGATCGACAAATTCAATGGTACAAACTTTAAATTTTGGAAGATACAGATAGAGGATTATCTTTATCAAAAGAAACTCTATACTCCTCTTTCAAGACAGAAACTAGAAGGGATGAAAGATGAGGATTGGGCATTATTAAACCGACAAGCCCTGGGTGTGATCCAGTTAACGTTGGCTCGCAACGTTGTCTTTAACATTGCAAAGGAAAAGACGATGAAGAGTCTTATGACTGCTTTGCCCAACATTTATGATCAACCCTTGGCTTCCAATAAGGTATATTTGATGCAACGTCTTTTACCTTACGTATAGGAGAAGGTGAACCTGTAGCAGATCACCTTAATGAATTCAATATTGTAACCACACAGTTGAGTTTAATTGGTATTGAATTCGATGATGAGATCAGGGCTCTGCTATTATTGTCATCTTTGTCGGATAGTTAGAATAGGATTGTCACAGCTATTAGTAGTGCTTCCGGGAGCTTCTGGGAGCAATATGTTGAAGTATGGTGATGTCTGTGACTTGGTTCTCAGTGAAGAAATTTGAAAGAGGGAATCAGATGAATCATCTGTGTCGGCATTGAATATGGATAATAGAGGGAGAGCACCGGGGAGGAATGCGAACCGAGGAAGATCAAAATCAAGGAAGAGAAGGTCTAAATGAAAAGTAAAGGTTGCCGATGCAAAATGTTGGGACTGTGGAACCAGGGAAGATCAAAATCACTAGTCACTGTCGCACGAAGATGGGTGATAAGGGGAAAGGGAAGAATAAGGAGCAAGATTCCGTAAATACAGTGACTAGTGACGTTGAAGATGCTCTTATTCTGTCTCTTGATACTGAGTTAGAATCTTGGGTTTATAGATTTGGGAGCCTCTTTTCATGTTACATCGAACATGGAGGTCATGGAGGACTATGTTCGTGGTAACTTCAGGTGATTTTGTCTTAGGGATGATAAACCTTGTAATATTATTGGTAAGGGTGGGATAACTATGAAGCTACCCAATGGAGTGACTTGGAAATTGAATGATGTTAGGCATGTGTCATGCTTGAAGAGGAATTTGATTTCTGTGAGTCCACTTGCTAGTGTGAGATGTACTGCGACATTTTTCAATGTTGATTGTAAGGTTACCAAGAGCTCCATGGTGTTATCTCGTGGTAAAAGAGAGGGCACTCTATATGTGACTACGGGGAGTAGAGATGTCATGTTGATTGCTAATCCGAGCAACGAGTCAAATTTGTGGCACCATCGACTTGGATAAATGAGCGAGAAGAGGATGAATGTTCTATAGTCAAAGGAAAACTACAAGGCCTAAAATGGTAGAGATTGACTCATGTAAAGATTGTGTCTTCGGGAAATAGAAGAAGGTGAGTTTTTCAAAGACTGGGAGAAGTTTGAAGACGGAGAAGCTAGAGCTTGTTCATACCGATGTATGGGGACCATATACATATTCATCACTTGGAGGTTCGAGGTATTATGTGATTTTCATTGATGATTCTTCCAAGAAGGTATGGGTTTATTTCTTGAAGAATAAATCAGATCTCTTTTGCACTTTTAAGAAGTGCAAAGACTTGGTGGAGAATGAGACGGGTTTAAAAGTAAAATTCCTTAGATTCGACAATGGAGGGGAGTACAAAGATAGGGAGTTCATTAAGTTTTGTTCAAATAATGGAATTAGGATGGAGAAGACTATTCCAAGGACCCCATAGCAAAATGGCATTGCCGAATGCATGAACAGAACTTTGAATGAATGGGCCAAAAGTATGAGGATACATTATGGGTGCCTAAGATGTTTTGGGTGGATGCAATTAGCACGGCTGCACACCTTGTCAATTGTGGACCATCAGTTCCTTTGGATGGGAGGTTACTAGAGGAGATTTGGACCCGGAAAGAGGTAAATCTTTCTTATTTACGTGTGTTTGGTTGTGTTTCATATGTGCATATAGATTCTGAAACTAGGAGTAAGCTGGACCCTATATCGAAGAAGTGCACTTTCATTGGTTATGGCACGGATGAGTTTGGGTATCAGTTTTGGGATGACCAAAATTGGAAAATCATTAGAAGCAAGGATGTCGTATTCAATTAAATGGTGATGTACAAGGATAGGATGGGTACAGAGTCAAGCAGCACGGAAGCTCAAGTTGAGAAGACTGGGTATGTTGACCTAGAGGAGCCCTTAAAAATTAAAGATTTTGGGGATGAGAACACACTAGCAAACACAGTTTCACGGCAAGAGCCGGTCATATCGGATTCTACGATTAGGCAGTCTTCCAGAGTCTGTAGACCTACATAGAGGTATTCTCCATCTTGGTATTATTTGGTATTGATAGATAGTGGTAAAATAGAAAGTTATGAAGAAGCTGTACAAGTGGATGATTTGGTCAAGTAGGAGTTAGCCAGGAAAGATTAGATGGACTCACTTATGTCAAATGAGACATGGAAACTTACCGAGTTACCTAAGGAGAAGAAGGCACTTCACAACAAATGGGTTTACAGGTTAAAAGAAGAGCACGATGGTAGCAAGCGCTACAAGGCGAGATTGGTGGTAAATGGGTTTTAGCAAAAGGAAGTTATTGATTATACCAAGATTTTCTCTCCGATTGTAAAGCTAACTACAATCAGGGTGGTTTTGAGCATAGTGGCAGCGGAAGACTTACATCTAGAGCAGCTAGATGTGAAGACAGATTTTCTCTATGGGGAATTTTGATGAAGAAATCTACATAAAGCAACCGCTAGGGTTAATTTGAAGCACCGGGTAGAGAAAAATGGTTTGCAAGCTCATGAAAAGCTTGTACGGTTTGAAGCAACTTGACAGTGGTACAAGAAGTTCGACAATTTTATGAGTATAAGTGGCTTCACAAGATATCAGACAGATCATTGTTGTTATGTGAAGACGTTTGGAAGTGATCTCATCATTTTGCTCTTGTATGTTGATGATATATTGTTAGCAAGATCAAGCATTCAAGATGTAAACAATTTGAAGAGTCAGCTATCGGAACACATTGAGATGAAAGGTTTGGACGACGCGAAATAAATCCTAGGGATTAGGATTAGCAGGGACAAAGAAGCGGGTACGTTGAAATTGTCACAAGAGGAGTAAGTGAAAGGGTGCTTAGCAGGTTTAGCATGGAAGATGCAAAACCAGTGGACTCTCCTTTGGCTAGTGACTTTAGACTATCAAAGGAGCAAATCTCTAGAAATTGAAGAAGAACAAAAGTATATGGAAAGAGTTCCAAATGCTTCGGCAGTTGGTAGCCTCGCGTATGCCATAGTATGTACACGTCCAGACATTGCACATGCAGTAGGAGTTGTGAGTAGGTACATGAGCAATCCAGGTAAGAAGCATTGGGAGGTGTTGAAGTGGGTTCTCAGGTACGAGTTTACTTGTGTTTTTTACATTTTTATTGGCGGGCACTTTTCTGTTTGCTTTATTGTAAAGTTCACCCTTTTTTTTTAAAAAAAAAAATGAGCGGCGCCCATAGGAAAGCACAATGTTGTTAAACTCCTCCATTTCATTCTACGTATGATTGGGATATTTAGAGCCTACCTACCCTCATCATACCAGCCACCGACCTACTATCAAACTACCACCTATCTACATCCAAGTCGGACGATCATGCCATCTTATGTTTCGATCATAAGATGGTCTTTAATGTCTTTATTGATTTCTCCAGCCGTCTCACGAATTGGATTCGAACCAATCAAGCTACTTACCCTTTAGTAGATCGTGAGTGGGTTTGTCTCCCTCCTCATTATAGTCCTCCTAGAATCAATAGCATTTCGTCAGAATACATCCTGTCTATTCACCTTAGTAATCCTATGCATAGTCAGTACTATAGCTCCAATCATGGCTACTAATAAAATAAGACTAGGAACCTCAGAGATGGCTCTTTGTTTCAAAGGATCAAATATGGTACTGCAAGGATATGTAGACGTGGATTTGGTGGGTAATATAGACAACAGAAAGAGTACAACGGGGTATATTTATACTTTGGGTGATACAACTATCAGTTGGGTGTCTCAATTATAGAAGATTGTAGCTCTTTCCACTACTAAAGCAGAGTATGTTGCCATGACAAAGGCAACCATGGAGATGATTTGGCTCCAAGGGTTCTTGAAGGAATTTGGGAAGGAGCGTGGAAATAGTGTTTTGCACTGTGACAGTCAAAGGCGGACATGTTGGATGATGGAGTGCTATCTCTTGAGAATATCAGTGGGAGTCAGAATCTGGCGGACATGTTGACAAAGGCGGTGACCATTGACAAACTGAAGTTATGTGGAACTTCAGCTGGTCTTCAAGCTTAGGACTTGAAGACACGTTGCAAAGGGTGTGATTGTGGCTTTGAGAAGGGTTCGTGTTATGGGGGTTACAGTGGTGTGATTAGTCTCCAAGTGAGAGATTGATAGGAATGGTAGAGCCTAATCCTAAGAGCTCGGGATAGTTTCGGTATAGCTTCTATTTGCAAAAAGGAGAAAGAAGGGGCGAGATTTGGAGCAAGTTAGTCTTGAACTTGCTGGAATGTCGCCCGCCAAGTGATCCGCCCCGGGGATTTGCTGCAATTTATTTCTGTTTCCTAATAGGTTTAGGAAGCTATTTCGTTAAGGAAACTTGTATAGGCTATAAATACTATTTCCTAAGGCTGTAAACAGTGATTGCAACTCTATTTGAAACCCTAAAGCATAATACAACTCTGCAACGAAGTAGACGTAGGCATAATTAATGGTCGAACCACGTAGAAATGTGGCGTTCGTTCTTGCATTGATTTCTTACAGATCATGTGGGGAGATTAGACGTGATTTTCCCCAACAACCGTTTTCCAAATAGTTCCCGAACACATGTGGCAATGAGCCCACTTAGATTTTGGTTGAAGGATGTTAGCGTGATCTCACCATAAATCATGGCGGTCCCACTGCCACATATGTTTTGAACCATTTTCGCTACAAAATTTATGAGGCATAGCTTTACTTTAGAGTTAGTTAACTATCCTTGGAGGTGTTAAGAACATGTCTTGTTTGTTTAAAAAAGTATATGCGTACATATGTGACATTGTATGTTTAATTTATCTGTGTACAATGCATGGTTTACGACTCACAACAAGCTTTTGTTTTCGTTTACATGTGTATGTGTATGTATTAGTATGCCGAAGCTTCAGTAGACATTGGTCAGTACTATGGAGCACAAGCAAAAATCAATGTGTGGAACCCAAAAACGGAGGCAGATGATTTTAGCTTATCTCAACTTTGGGTTACTTCAAAGGCTTCGAGTGGTGCTTTGAGTACTATTGAGGCTGGTTGGATAGTATGTTTCAATGCTTTTTTATATTTGCTTATTTAGGACCAACAATCACTAATTTTTTATTTAAGAGGGAAAAATAACAACTTTTCTTTTTTTTAAAAAAAATTGAATTTTGGGATATTGAGAGATTTGAGGTGAAAAATAACAAATTTTTTTATACAAAGAAAATATGGATGCCACTTTAAAGATGAAAAAAGAAGATGCAATTTGATAAATTTTCAAAATATTTTAAAGATAACTCTCTTATTCTCACCACAATACCACACAAGCTCTTAGTTTATGATATCCCATTATGAGCAAATATCTCTTCAATGTGACAACCCTGCAATAGTGGGTGACAAATTGTTTCGTGGTGTAGGTCTACCCCGTTCGATATGGAGACTTCGCAACAAGATTTTTCATTTACTGGACAGTAAGTTTTCTAACATAGCTCAATTACAAGAAGTTCTGGGTGTGCTACCTGTAAGTATTATTACATACTACCTAGAGTTCGATGATTCAATTGATATTTGTGGGTCATTCAGTACACAGGTGGGTATTGGGTGTTCACAAAAAATAAACCTGGCCTGACGAGCAACTCATAGCCCAGTCTCGTCCAAGCCCGAGGTAGTCTAGCAACCCATAGCACCCCCAGGTGGGGCTTGAGTAGGGCTTTGACCGTGTTCAAGAATTTTTAAATGTACAAATTGCAAATTGCTAAATTTAAAGTTGTATCCAGTCTATGAAATGACGGTTATGCAATTATACCAGGACTAACGTTTTTGAATTCAATAACATTGGTACCACATTTAATTACAAGAGGACCAATGGAACTAACATCGTAATAGTTTATATTTCTAATTTCTCACAATTAAAGATAATTTCTTGTGTATTTAATTATACTCTAGTCCCTTGTATCTTTAATTTAATTGTTTTTTTATTTTTTTTTTACAAATAACTAGATATATTATATCCTATTGTTTGGCCCAAGAAACCAAACACCCAACTGAATTGAACTACTACTTATGAAAGCAAATCGCACTATTGGCATCCGTAAGGATTTCCCAATTAGGCTCTTTTAAGTCGTAGATTAATAGTTTTCAATAGGTAGGGTGCTATGTACTATGTACACTGTTAAGTTGATCATACCGCATGCATGGATGTTTGATTGGAGTTTTCAACTAACTAGCTAGAACACATTTATTCTTTTGCAACAATTAGGATGATAACTACCAAACAACGGGCTGCTATGATCTTGATTGCGATGGTTTTGTGCAAACTGATACATCATTTTCTATTGGCTCTCCTATAGTGCCTGTTTCAGTCTACGGATGGGAGACGTTCGAAATATCTATATCTATAAACAAGGTCTCTATCTCTCTATCTCTCAATATACACTATAATACATATATATATATATATATATATATTGTCACTACGTGTGCTGCACTCTATTCTTATGAGTCATTATAGGTCCATCAGAATCATCAGATGGACTTAACGGTTTTCTTCATTGAATGATGTGTCCCATTAATAAGGGTGTAATTCGATGTATTTTTTGGCAAAATCAGTCGGGTTCGGTTCGGTGTGTGTAATTTTTCGGTTCGGTTTCGATTTCATACTATGCAAATAAAATGAAAATCGACCGAACCGATCGATTCAGTTTGGTTTGTCAATTTATGTGATTTTTGTTTCACCCCTAGCCTCATTTGGTTTTTGTTTCACCCCTAGTCCCATAACACATAAATCCTTGTGGGCATTCCTATATTGACAAGGAAACTTTCCTATCTTCACCAGTTCACCTTTTTTACAATTTTAACATATTCTTTTTTTTCTTTTAATTGCATGTCCCCTTAATTGCATGGCAATAGATTTCCCTGGTTCATGATTTAAAAACCAAGCTTATTGGAGAAATTATTCAGTGTGACCATCTCACCACATCAACCTGATGTGGTATGATCTTTTAATCCATAACATAAATGTGCATGTACTTCTAAGAGCCACATTTGAAAGTTTTCTAACTATGTGACATCATCCCCTTGAATAGAGGCATGTGTATGACCTAGATTAAAAGGTTACACCATGATCATGTGATGTGACGGTCACTTTGAATAATTTCTCAACTTATTGGGCCATTGATTTCATTACATTGTGCAATATATATATATACGTATATATACGTACACTTACATAGCACACACACAGACACATATACATTAACACTTATTATCTCTTTGTGCTTACTGTGACTCTAGCTAGAATGGAGGGAGGCATGATTTCGGATTCTCTTTTTTTTTTTTTTTCTTAAATACACCTTTAGATACACCATTTGAGCTATTGAAAAAACTCCCAAAATATAAATAGTCTAAGAATATCAAAAATCAAGATGATTTTGTAATTCCATGTGTCACACCCTGATTCTTGTGCCAATAGTAGGTCTCAACCAATATTCCAGCATCCAAACACCAAGGGTGAATCAGAGATATCATCACACACATATATTTTATGTATGTAAAAAAAAAAAACAAAAAAAACAAGCCCTATTAGGTTCATCTCATAGTTTTAGGGAAGAAGGTTTTACTCACCTTAAATGATGAAAACTAGGTTACGATGATGAATACGAAGAACCTAAATCCGTCTCTGTTTTCTCTTATTCTTCTTCTCTTTCTTCTTTTATTCTCTTCCTTGTGCAGCCACGTTAAAAATAATTCTAGGGTTTTATTTACTTCGTAAAGCTAGTCCACCCAATTATATATAAAATTCCATTTTTTTTACTTGTGGGCTAACAAAGGCCAACCATATGAGCTCGGAATGCAACCCAAAATTGTTGGACACTCATGAGTTGGGCACTTAATTCTCATGGTACATACACTATTTAACATGATAACAATGCTCAAATACTACCCGAAAATAAAAATTAAATAATAAATAGATATACATCAATATACAAAAATTGTTACTATGCTTTACAATAATTTATCACACAATTTAATTAACACCACAAATCTTGTGCGATAAAAATAATGAAATATTAGAAATAATAATGCAAAAATAACCAGAGATAAATTATGGGTGTTACATACACCATGTCACTTCCAACTCATGGATAAAAATTTTAGGAGTCTTGATTCAGTAACTCTAGTTGCATTTTCAAATATTCCTTTTCTTTTTGCAAGCTCAAGCCAAACTTAATTATTTTCAAAAAATGAAAATTTGTTTTTAAGGTTCCGCATGGTGACCGATGGTGGCTTGAAGTAGACGGCAAAGTAATAGGATATTGGCCTGATAACATATTCACTGGACGTTTAGCAACATATGCTACGGAAATAACATGGGGCGGAGAGATCTTATACCATCCATCTCCCTCGACAAGCCGTCACACCACAACTCACATGGGAAGTGGTCATTTCCCCTCTGAAGGTTATGGAAAATCAAGTTATTTCAATACTATGAAAGTCGTCGACGTGTCCGGCTATCTAAAATATCCACATCGTATTATTCCATTTGTGACAAATCATGCTTGCTATGATTTACAATTGGATCCATCTGAAGTACCAAAATATTTTTACTACGGGGGTCCAGGATATTCAGCTAATTGTCCTTAATTGACTGTCAAGAAAAAATACATAGAGAAAATTAAAGAAGAAATAACTTTTGATTAGCATATATATATCTTCTGTGGTAGCACAATAACATTTTCTATCTTTGTAAGAGTCTTTAGCATTTGTTTGTACTCATGAATGAAAGCAATATCATATATATTTCCTATGTTGGAGGGCCAAAAACAATGTTATGGTTCTCTTAGCTAGCTTGAATTCTATAATGATCTACATTCTTGACTTAGAACAATTATTTTCTTTCTCTGCTAATGTAAAGAACAAAAAAAGTGGGATAAACACACTGCACCTGACATCAATGAAACCCTTTGAGAACATCTTTATTTCGAACACTTAAAAATATGGTAATATTTGAGACACACTCAAAGATATAATTTTTGGGACATAACCCAAGAGATGCGTTTATTTCTCTCTTGTGTCACTATGGGGTCCAGTGACATCACATGAGATATATATATAGACACATCTTTTGAATTATGTCCTAAAAATTTTGTCTTTGAGTGTATCCCAATCTTTACTCTTAAAAATATAATATAATTGATAACGATAGACTTAGAGACCAAGGTCTCATCTAAGTTGGAATCAACAATTCTAGGGCATATTCCACTAACACTTACACCTATACTCTATCTCTCTCTTAGTGGCACTGTGGGGTCTGAGTAATATTTGGAGTACTAACAAATTCCACTAACAGGCACACCCATACTCTCTCTCTCTCTCTCTCTCTCTCTCTCTCTCTTACACTATGTTGGGAGTTTTAAAATGGAGAGAAAAGAAGAGAAAGTACCTCACTTTCTCTCCCTTTTTTTCTTTGTGAGTTTTAGTGAGGAAATAAAGGGAGAGAAAATGAGAGAAAAATAACTCTCACTTTGTTTCTATTTCTTTCTCTTCAAATTGGGAAGAAATTGAGAGAAAAGAAAGTGAAGATTAATGAGTTTTTATTAATACTCATAACACCCTTTATTTAATTCTTAACAAATTTAAATTATATCCAAGTCCTGAGGTTAATATAATACACTGTTATATACGTCAAAAACAAAAACAAAAACTCACGTTAATCACAAGCACATCTCCCACAAGCTTCTGGGTACTCTCTGGCTCTTTTTCATTGGTATCTTTCATCATCTCTTTGCAAAAACAAAAATGTACAATTGATGGATAGATTGATAATTTTTTATTCTTTTCTTTCCTTTTCTTTGCAACTCCCAAACAAGAGGAAAGAAAGTAACTTTCTCTTCTCTCCTAAACTCCCAAACAGCACGAAAGAAACAATCATCATTTCTCTTCTTTTCTTTTCTCTCCTCACTTATGACTTTCTCTTCTTTTCTTTTCTCTCCTAAACTCCCAAACACAGTGTTAGTGGCACTGTAGACCCCACAGTGCCACTAAGAGAGAGATAGAGTATGGATGTGCCTGTTAGTGAAATTTGTTAGTACCTCAAATATTACTCAGATCCCACAGTGCTACTAAGAGAGAGATAGAGTATGAGTGTGACTGTTAGTGGAATTTGTTAGTACCCCAAATATTACTCAAGTTGGAATAGTGCCATTCCCCATACAGCTGGTGCGGGTTAAAGTTTCCCTCCCCTCTTACCTATTAAATAAAAAAGAAGACCGACTTAAGATTTATTGGGAAAAAAATCCTTATATTAGTGAGGTAGTTTAAAATGAACCCTTTTATTTTAGATCGGGGGCCTTTTCAAGGGTGGAGCTTGGATTAGATTTTGTGCATGTAACGTTTTTTCAACAGTAAGGGTTGACCGCTCTATTGTAATTCGTAAAGCTTGACTGAAAGTTTGGGTTGGACTTAATTGAGAGGTGACAAGAAAATGTAGTGGGATAAATATTTAGGGTTGGACTAAATATGACCATTTTTGAATACCTCCTAAACTAAGTAACCCAACAAATTGATCCCTCAACTATTACCTTTTTCAATAACACCTCTTCACTTAAGATGTCATTCAAAAAACTAACGTTTTTGTACCATGTGACCAGCACATAATTTTGGGAATATGCCCTCAAACCTGTTAATTTGGCTATGGAATATCATAATATGTTTATATATGTCACTTCTTGAGATGAATGGTAGGCTGAAATCCTTAAATATCATTGTATGCTGTTCATTTGTGTATACGATTACACATGGAAGATATGAATCACTTTTTTTTTTGAACGGCAAATTTCATTGAATATTCAATTACAAAGCGATAAGCATCACAGTTACATCTTCATCATAAAGATGTAAACCAATTAAAGATGCCCCAAAAACCAAACAGCGGTTCCAATATGAATCAAACTCCCTTTTAAGAGTTTCAGGACGGAACCACCAACAAAAAGAAAGAAGAGGTAGCAAACAAAAATTACCCCATGCCCAACACAAAAACAGAATGTTAGCATAAGCATAAGCAAAATTCTGCAGGATATGTACCAATAAGCTCCCCAAAACAGCAGAAACCCCAGGAAGCCAAAAATCTCTCCACCTAAAAAGCTACCAACAACTATTAGCAACTGAGCAAGCAATACAAGAACAACTCCAAGTTGCACTTGCAGATCTTTCTCAATTGGTTTTGCAAGTGTTTTTCAAACTATGCGCAAGCAACAAAAAGGCCCCAATCCAAGTTTGTATGATCCAAACCGAAGCATCCCAATAATTTCCTCAGCACAAAGTCATTACATAAGGGAATCCAAGGCAAAAAGATCAACCTTGGCTAGACTGACCATGTCAAAAAACTGCAGTAGGCCTCGAAATTGCAGTACCCCTGAAACACAAAAATTTGTAGTAACTCTACAATAACAGGCCCAACAGTGTACCTCACAACCAAGCAAAAACCAGAGCACAAGGATCTGTATTGAACACTTCAGAAATAGCCCAAACAGTGTAAATCACAGCCAAGCACAAAATCATATACCAAAATATTTAAACCATTCTATTCTTAAAAGGTAGTAGAGATAGAGGCCCAAACTTCATTCCACAAATTGAGCAGAAAACCCCAACCCAACAGCAGACAAACTATACAAATCTGCAGGACAAACATCCTTTTTTTTTTTCTTTCTTTTTTTATATGGAAAAGAATGCTCCAAAGTGGCAAGTTGAAAACTTGAAGCTAAGATTCTCTCCCCAGAAACTGTGCAACATTCATGAGGTTCTTAGGATGGATAAAATTTTAACAAAAATTAGGCACCCCATATCACACACACGACGCGACACAAAAGATATCCCAACGCCGAAGAAAAAACACACCAAACACACTCGCCCCGAAGGAGAGATAAGCTCTCCACACTAATAGAACACCATCCAAAAGAGATCACACACCAAAAAACCCCCCACCCCCCAAGCCAAATACCAACCTGTGACCAAGAAGCTCAGCTGGAAGCCTTGACCGCAAAAACCGGCTACCCAAACAAGGCTTTCACAATACACCTCTACTGTCATATCCATGCCAGAAGGGGTTTCGATCGATCAACCACTGATTTTGCTAGTTCGTTTGCCAAATTGTTCCTTTCTCTTCTCACATGATTGAAGGTTATGACATGTGTAAGCCAAGCTCCTTCATGACGCAGAAATGTATATCTATACATAAATAATAATAAATTATAAAATGTATATCTATAGATCTATCTATATAATAAGAAAGAGCGGTGTGGACTCCTCTCAAATTAGCAATTTTCAATCTCAACTGTTGAGACATAATTGGATATTTTAAACCATCCAATTATTAGTTTACCAAAAACGATAACATGCACACATACCAAATCAGTTTTAACTCTTGGCTTCGATCTAATGGCCAAGATGAAATTGGTTTCAAAATTTGCCCCCCAATCAACTCCCCCCAAATTTCTCAGTTACTCTAACACGTCTCGCCTCCCACAATCTCACTGACTCTCTCTCTCTCTCTCTCTCTCTCTCTCTCTCTCTCTCTCTCACACACACACACACACACACACACACACACACACACACGCACACATACAAACTCACACACACATTATTTCCTCTCAATATCTCTCTTCCCTCTCTATCGCCAAAACAGTGATCGGAGCACCGTCGAACACAGGTAATCTTTTATTATACCTCTCGCAAGAAACCCTTCCATGAAACCCTAACCTTCTTTCTCTAACACCCCATCGACACCACCAACATCGCCAGCCATTGATGGGCATCTTTTTAGTGCTTATATAGGCTATTTGGTGAATTTCATGGTTGTATATTCTTGATGGGTTTTGATATTTGATTCAGCAATTTCGATTCGTACGTATATGGTTGCCAGGTGTAGCAATTTAGTTGATTCGCCACTGCCTCTACCGCCGCCGGTGAGTAATTCTCGTTTCTGATTTTTTTTTCTTTCAATAGATTCTCTCTCTCTCTCTCTCTCTCTCTATCTCTCTCTCTCTAATATCTTTCACACAACTCTAAAGATTAATTTTAATTTTTTTGGACAGTGCCGAGTCTTCCACAAGAGGCAAATCATAATCTACATCCTAGGAGTTCATACTTTCAAGGTGTACATTCATACTTTCAACAGTGTTCATTTTTTTTTGATTTGTTCTAAATCAAAGACTTTGAGTGCCACACACTGTTCATGTAATTGATGTTTCAAGTCTGACTTGTTGGATTAAAGTTGAATTTTGGCCAATTTCAGGGTCAAATAAAAATGGGACCCACTTAGAGGTTAAGTAGGATCCTTGTAGATTTGTGTTCTCCTCCATGAGGATATGAAGTTTGGATATTCACATGTCCAAAACTAGTAATCGGTGAATAAGAAATTAATGCTCAAAGGTTGCCCCTTACAAGGAATTGTTGAAATGGAAAAGGTTCACAACTTGCCTTGTCCCACATAGGAAAACTAGAAGAAGTCTTTAGTGTATTTATAAGGCTACTTCATGGTTTGGGTTTGGGCCCCAAGGGGTACCCACTTTTGTGGAAGGGGGATAACCTAAGGCCCTTTGAGTTTACTCCACACACGCGCACCACTGCTTAGGACCCCAGAACTTTTGGAATTTCTTTACACTTAACATGTGACCGAAAATGGAAGGTCCAAGAGTTAAAGAACTCCAAAAGTTTGCTGTTACAACCTTTGGAGTTTCTGAACTGATTTGGAATTTATCCATAGAGTTCAATCCCCTCTCTCCTCTGTCTATATATTGGAGTTCTTCTTCATTTGTAGATATAACTCAGAAATACAAGATCTTCTTCTTCCATATTTCCTTCCTTCCTTGGTTTCCTGAGAGAGCACGAAGCATAGAAGTTCGCCAGAGTAGTTGTGCGTTGTGCTAGTACTACTGTTAGAAGCCGCTGTATCCTAGGAGACAGACGCCGACGATTTCCTCAAGCACATTCGGTGAGGCGGCGAATCTGTTTTAAGGAAACTGTGAAATTTCACAGGCCTCGGTTTGATCATTTTTCCAGTTTCTGGTTTTCCTTCTAGTTACTGTAATTTAGTTTTTTTTTTATAGGCAGTTTCAATTTTCTGTTATCAGATTATTTCTTGTATTGCTTTTGTTTGTAATCCAGAATCTGTTATTGTTTAATATAATTTTTCCAACATGACTTTCTAGGTTTGGACCCCGAGTTGAGGTGAGTTGATCTCTTTGACTTAGTTGGCGCTATCATTGATTGATTTAACATTTTTTTATCATCCCCTCTCAACCTGTTTGATGATTTGCCTAACCCAACAACAAATGTGTTTTCGTGTAACTCATTTGTCAAGATCTTCTATGTTGTTCATGTTATTTTCATGTTCTTTTGTAGATTCTCCTAGGTAATGCCCAAATTCTGATTTATAATTTATTTTGAAGTCCTAAAGTTTTACATCTTTTGAGTTCTGTGACAAATTTCAAGCATATAGCTCATTGTCATTGCTTAATATTTTGCGATTGTGTGTATTTATATATATATATGTGTGTGTGTGTGTGTGTGTGTGTGTGTGTGTGTGTATGTATGTGTGTGTGTGTGTAAAGCTGCTTCATTGTGACAATCTTTCAAATACCAGAGACCTAATTAAGAAACTATTGGTTTTTAATTTTGCAGTGTACCCGTCTCCTCATATGAGTTGAAGGTCTATTTTGGAAGTGAGCTATTCACTTTCACGAAAACATCCACTTTTGTGAAACTTGCAAATATGCCATGGCCCATATGGATAAGGTTCAGAAAACAGAAAATCCAGATTAAATCTCTGCTCTTTTTTTTTTTCCCTTTTCATTTTTATTTTTTTAACTTTCATACTATCACCATTAAAGATAGTCCTCACTCCTCGGTCATACTTATCAATTAACAATTTATGAATTTGATTACAGTTTCAATTTTACCCAATTCGGTCTGGTTAAACAATGTAGTTATTCAAAAAGAAAGTTGAAGTAATTGCCAATATCATCTCTGAGAGAGAGAGAGAGAGAGAGAGAGAGAGAGAGTGAGAGTGAGAGAGAGAGAGAGAGAGAGAGAGAGAGATGGAGATTCATCGCTTAAGCCACCACCATGGACTGGTACTCAGAGATGTCAAGAACTGGGAAAATGCACTCTGCCGTATTTACATTACTTTTCATTATCTCTCAATCTTTCATTTTTTGCATGTCTCTATGAGAGAATATGGAATTGAGAATTTTCTCTTCTTTATTAAGTCTTTTGCAGGGAGGTTGAAGAGAGTGACAATGTAAATGTTCTTTAAAAAGTTCTTTTTGTTTTGTTCTGTTTTTTTTTTTTTTTTGTTTGGTTTTGAAAAGTACTCAGAAAAACCGACCTTTTTAAGATGAATTTGATTTGTTTTTTGTTTAATATGTTCACAATTACAATTTATATTTATTACTTTATCATCTTAATTCCAATCGACGTGAAAGTGTTGTTTGATTATTAAGTTGTTTCGTTAAGTTAATCATCTTTACTCGATCATCGCATCTTTTCTTTATGGAATAGTTTTAGCGAATCATCTTGAGTTCAGCTATCAAACTTTCGTATAAACTGTTTTTTTTTTGTTACTTCCATCATTTTTTTCGCCCGTGGCCGCGGGCACGGGTACGTACTAGTATATCTATAAATAGCAATGTAGGTGTCATGTGGCACTCCCGTATTGTTGGAATGCCATATGACATTACTATACAATAGTATAATATAGATACACAACTGTATATATATATAGATATTGAAAATAAATAATATTCAAAAAGTAAAAAATAATAAATAATAAATAATAAATACATCTATGCTATACGCTTTCATTTTTATAGTAACTTCACTCACACTCACTGTAATCGACTCTCTTCCACTATATATCTTATTTTTTCACATTTTTTTTAATTAATTTTTTTTTCAGACTTCCTGAGTAAATTTAAAAAAAAAAAATAAAAAAAATCAATGATATTCCGTGCATAGCACGGGCCAACGCTAGTATACATATATACAAACGGGTAACTTACAAAAGGCAAAAGCGTAATTTGGTAATTCAATTTAATAAAATGGTAATTTGGTTATTCAATTTATAATTGTACACCTTTTCGATTTTAACAAATTACAAAAGGCAAATAGTAATTTTAATAATACAATAAAATTGTATATGTATGTATATATATAATAGTATATGTATACGAAAAGCACTTCTGTACAGTTAACACAGTGCTGTGCAAACTGTGCCTCTCATATTTTGCACAGTGTTTTTTTCCAAAACTGTTTCTTTTTTTTTTTTCTTTTTTTTTTGTCCAAAAATGTGCAAACTGTGAGAGGCACAATTTGCACAGCACTGTGCTAACTGCACAGAAGTGTTTTCCTATGTATATATATGCGCACAAAGATAATAACAAAAGGCAAAAGTGTAATTTGATAATTAAATTTATAATTGTACACTTTAAATACATTAAGAATTATAATAAATTATAATATGTATGTATGTATACATATACACAAAAGGGTAATTTACAAAAATAACTTAAAGCTTGTTTGGTCATTCTAAGATTCATTAAAAGATGACTTAAGGGTCAAACAAGTCTTGCCAAACAAGCCTTAATCTACAAAATTAATTTGATGCTTGTTTGGTAATGCAAAAGTTCCTTGAAAGATGCCTATAGGCTCAAACAAACTTTGTCAAACAAGACTCAAGTAACTTGAGATAGATAGATATGATGTGAAATTACCAAATAACTAAATTATAAACTCAAAATGACCATTAAGGCCAAATTAATTTGACATCCAGAAAATATTCCATTTTCGTCAATTTGACCATTAAGACCAAATAAATTTAACATCTAAAGAATATTTCATCTTAACAGTCTGGCTCAGGAAAGGGCCGCCCCTCTTTATTAAAGAGATGGCTTCTATTTTGGCCATTAAATCGTGTTCTCGTTAATGACAGTTTTATCATTTCACAAATTTTAAACACAATTCGACGATCAAAATAGAGACCCTCTATTTAATATAAAAAAGACGCGCTCTCATGGGCATTTTCGTCCATCTTAAACTGTCACACCCCGGAGTTGCCAAAAATAGAAAAAATTTAAAATTTCCTTTCTGGACCCGTAGGGAATGACGAGTTAAATAAGTCTGACCTGTCCGTGCAACATACTAACAAAACATGCATATCAGAGTAAGAAATTTGCAAAAGCGTCTAATGGTATTCATGGGGGAACTTAGAGTGTTTTGCTACTTAGGCTATTATAGAAGTTCCGAATGAAAACCACAAAAGGTAAGTTTGGGCGATTTACGCCACTTAAATATTACATCAACCAAAAAATAGTTAAAACATAAGAGAAGTCTTAATGCGGAAGTAGGCCAGGGTCCTCTTTCTAACTGGCAAACCCATAACCTTCGTTATCAAGCTCTTCCTGATAGTCTGCCTCAAGATCACCTTCCTGATAATTCCCATTCTGAGGATAGTGATATTCATCTTCATTGTTACCTTGATAGTTCTCCTCATTATAACCTAGACGTAAAAAGTCCAGGGCAGGGAAGGAGCCGTTAGCTTTTGAAGCTAAGTGAAATCGTCTTAACCGATCACTCCTAATACATTTAAGGATATACAAATATTACAATATATTGAATCAACATTTAATAAGCATATGACATGATAGAAATGACGACACAATGTATTATCGATATATTTGACTTTAACTCGACCATGAACACCACAACTGACTCATGTGATTTGTTACATTACCAGTGTAATGTCGTTAGCTGAGAGTAGAATGATTACGTTGCTATCGTCGCCTAGCAGGGCCCTATAGCAGTTTTGATTTCAAAAAGAGTGTAATCATTGGACTCTTAGGTCCTCGTGACCTTGCTTGGAGAATAGAATAGTTACAGCGCTATCGTCGCCTAGCAGGGCCCTATAGCATTTGAAAGGTAACTATTGTATTCTGATGGATATATTGCTATCGTCGCCTAGCAGGGCCGTATAGCGTATCAATCATCAATTCATGCATAACTTTAATGATTTCAATGGAAACTCTGGCTATCGTCGCCTAGCAGGGCCCTATAGCAGTTTCATTGTTGTTCCCATTTACTTGACTGTGCCACTCGGACCACCGTGGTCCATTCAATGTATAGATTGATATGATTGGGTTAGTCCCCGTGACTAACCATGCAGACGTCAATATAGACATCATGACTCAACTATGTTCATATGAATGTTCATGTGACTGTATAAACGTGAAATCATGATAAGCAAGAATATCAACGAATATTAACTAAGCATAGAGTATAATTAACTAACATGCAATCATTATATGAGAAACAATCTCAACATTTACATAAATCATACTTATCAGCTTCGTCCACGCAGGACGTACTGGGTATACATATATGAACAAATAATAATTCTATAATATACCAAGTGAGTTAGGACGACTTACCTCGAAGCGGTTGCGTAAAAACGAGCGTAGCGGTTCCTACAAAGCATTAAGATTACATAGAACATTGATTAATAAGTTTACTAAAATCAGGGGCATAATGATAATTGTGCCGAGTGTGTTCATAAACCTCAACATGATGATCCAGACATCATTCTGAGTCCGACGCCATTAACTAGACTCAAATCGGAGTCCGTCGCAAAAAAAGGCTGGGTTTTCTATACCAGTTCGGGCCCTAAAGATAAGCTGTATTTTTTACCGTGTCAAAAGGTCACCAAACTTTAAGGGAATATTCTAGACATTATTCTAAGACCCTGGGAACTGACCGCGTATTTTTCTGAGCTACGGTTTATTTATTATGAATTTCTGAAGTTTAAAACGTCTAATAATAGACTGCGGGGTCCCATAATTATAAAATATGATTTAGGGAGATATTTGGCCTTCATAAATATTTTTATTAAATACTAGGCCTTAAATTAGGCTAGTAGTGTTCTTCTCGTAATTTTCGGGGCTCGTTTGGTATTTTAAATAATTAAAATACAACCAAACGGATACTTTATAAGTAATTAATAATTATTAAAATTTTAAAGCTAGGGTTTTGTAAATAATAATTTTCAATATAGAGGTACTAGACCTTAGAAAAATTTAATATAATTTTTCTATACTTGAAAAGTGTCCTTAGGTATTTATCACCTAATTATTTTGATTTAAAATATTTACTTATTATTTATTTAAGGGACAGTTAGAGATATATCCCTTGTCAGCTAAAAATTTAACAAAAAGTACATTCAATATCTGCATTTAATCAAAAGTCCCTGTTCTTTGACAAAAGGACAAAATCTCCATAACTTTTGATATACAACTCCATTTTTCTCAAATTTTATACCGTTGGAATCGTATCGACGATAGCTACAAAACTAGTACCATTGTTGATGTATTTTGAGCAAAAAAAAAATCAAAATCTTACATGCCTTGTGTAACTGAAAATTTCACAAAACTACTTTTATGAAATTTCACAAAACTACTTTTGTGAAATTTTACAAAACTCGATTTTTTTCAAAATTTCTTTAAATTGAAAAAAAAATTGCTCAAAACATATCAACAATGGTACTAGTTTTGTAGGTCTCGTCGACACGATTACAGCGGTATAAAATTTGTAAAAAATGGAGTTGTAGATCAAAAGTTATAGAAGGTTAAAGTTTTGAAATATTTTTTGAATTGAGGAATGCTATTGTACAGCCACTCACACGGTGTGAGTGGCTGGAATGTTTGGGACAATGTTTGGCCATGTGCTTGTGAGAGGGACTTTTGACAAAATCCCAAAAAAAAAACGGCTCCTTTAGACTTTTGTTTGCTTTAATTAAGGATTTGGTCATAATTTACCCATTTAAACCAATAAATAATAAGTATATCATATAGTAATAATTCATAATTTCATAGTATAAGAATATTATCAAAAAATTATATTACAATTTATTAAAAATATAATATATAGTATCATTGAAACCATTATTAGATTTTTAAAACCATTTAAAAATCATTTATAATAATTTATATTTATTTATTAATACAAAATATATTATAAATAATATATTTATATACTAATCTTGGTTAATATATATTAATAATTACTAAAACAGAATATAAAAACATTAATTAGAATTAACAGAATACTTAACTGTTAAAAACAGATTTATGAAACCTTAATTAAGGTTATTAGAATAATTAAGACATTAATAAATCTAAAACAAATTATAAATCTACAAATCTAGATTAACAGATTAATAAATTGTGAATCATTACTAATCCCGGATCATTAATGTGCTAAGCCTAATTAACAGAATAATTAAGAATATAAAATAACTAATTAGTTATTAGTCTAAGCTCGCGGGTTAACCTATATCCGAACCCCCACCCACGGGTTACCCGAATACACACTAAAGCCGATCCGACCCAATACCATTTCGTTAATAAAACCCGAACCCACTATCCATTCATACATACAAACCAACCCACACCCAAACCCATGACCCGATCCGAATTAATTAATACGGGTAAACGATATAACCCGAAGACCCAGCGGGTCTTTTCTTCTCCGGCGAGCCTACGTCGCCGCCGGCGAACCCGTTTTCGTCGGAAAACTTCTCCAACTCATATCTCTCTCATTTCTCCATGGAAATGCTTCATTCTAACGCCAAAACGACCAGTTTGGGACCCTCTATAACATACTAGGAGGCCATGACCCGGTTCATTCGTTTCCTACACCTACGGTTGGATTATTCTTTTCGGGTTTTGAAATAATAATGCTATGCATGGAGTTCCAAACGTGGTTCTTCTCAAAAGTTGTGGTTAGGGGGTCTAACTGGGACCTATAGGGTCAGTTTGATATGCTTTTTAAGAGGTGTGGTTGGGTTTCACTATTTGAGCTCCGGTGAGGAGCTTTAATGGTGATCTTGAGTTGACAGAGAGCTTAGGCTCTGTTTGGTTCGTGTGAGAAGGGTCAGGGTGTGTGTGTGAGGGTGTAAAATGATATAGAATTAAAATAGGGAGGAGGGGGAGTGTATACCTCAACCTCGGGTTCTCTATCTCTCAAATCTCCGGCGTCTCTCTCTCTCTAGCTCTACAACTCTCTGGTGAGCTCTCTCTCCCTCCCTCTCAACTCTCATGTATACACATAGCTATATACACAGATTCCACAATCTGTGTGATAGGAATAGGGATGGACTGATTGGAATGGAATCTTAGGGAAATGCAAATGAGGTGACTGGCGTTAGGGGGTGGTGGTGAGGATCCGGCGGGTTGAAGGGGGGTTTGATTGGGTAATGTAAGGGTCCAATGGTTAATGAGTAGGCTAGGTTAGTACATGCCATTTAGGGAAAGATTCCAATGGTACCCACTTTGCTATAAAAGTGTAGTTGAGTTGTCGCTTAGATTCACGTGTCGTGCGGTCTATATCTCGGACAGATTTTACAAATTTACGTGCAAGTTAGTCCGAGGTTAAAACTTGCAGTCTAGTTAAGTACGTGTACGTATCAATCAGGTTATGGAATTAATTACGACAATCATATACTAAAGGATACGATCAAAAAAAAAATACAGGTACTGATTTTAACAACGGAAATTTACGGGTATTACATAAACCCTTTTATATAATATAGTATAGATTTACAATATACAAGTATCGATATGTAAGCCTTTGTGAAAAAAAAAAGGTGGTCAAACTTGTACCAAAGGCAGAACAAAGGAATTTATATTTGTCAATTTTGTAAAAAAGAAATGAAAAGACCGACAAAGATCAGCCATGACAGCTGAAAAATGTATTGTTGTTCCACGTAGAGAGAGAGAGAGAGGAGGCAAGGCAGCAAGAATAAGATAAGCATTGCTGTGGCGTAACAAGAAGTTTCTATCCCTTCAATGGTGTGCCCTTCCTTGGAGAAATAATTTGGTGGTCTTGATCACATCAGTTGAGACAACACTTTGGTACTTTTTACTCAGTACTTTTTGTACTGTTCTCTCTCACAAAAGTGAGATCCAACACTTTAAAACAATTTTTTAAAATTTGTCTTGGGTTCCAGTTCTGTGAGAGAGAACAGCACAAAAAGCACTGAGTGAAAAGCACAAAAAGCACTTCTGGGGGATCCAGACGTAGTGATTAGGACCACACAAAAACCAATAAGTAGACAAAAAAAGCATATCGAGTCAACTCTGTCAGTGATAATGCAAAACTTATTGATTCTTGTGCTATAAAATGGATTCAGTAAGCTTTTCTGTCCACTTGTACCTATTTGTGTGTTCCGGATCACCAATTCATAATCTCAAATTACACAATAATTTTTATTTTTTTTAGGGAGATCACAATTCACACAATAATTAATCCCTTATAAGTAATCACGTTTACCTCTCTTTTGAGAAAATCCAAATGGGCTTTACTTGGTTTCCATCGCCCAAACAATGCTTTCTTGTTTGGCTATGCTATGCATAATTACAATTAGTAGCACCTTTTTTTTTTTTGTTCATTTTCTATCCAAAAGAAAGAAAATTTCTCAATCTAAAAGAGTCATTATAGTATGCAGACATAAATTTGGACTAGCAGGTTACGAGACAGAGTAATCACTTTGCAAAAACCGTCATCGAAATAAACTATTAGTACATATGTAAAGGTTCAATCCAAGGATTTTTATGAAACTATGTTGGTTCAATAAAGGACTAGTTTTTAGGTCATCTTAAAGTTTGGTACGGATTCATCTGAACTTAAAAAACAATCATACAAGCACTTAACTATTTATAACTCGTTCTTCTACAAATCACGAACCAGTCTTGTTTTAGAAATGTGTCTCACATGTCTAATTCAAAACCTCTTTGAAATCTAGTTCACTGCCTAACCAACATAATGCCGATATTCACAAAAAGTAGATCAGTAAATGAGTACCTAAAAACTTATTTCACATTTCCAATGATCAAAGAGTAAAAGGCTATGCTTCTCAAAATTTTATTTATTAAATGGTTCATAAACACATGTGATAGTAAGGGTACTTGATTTGATTAGAAAATGTGGTTCTATCATTATTGAAGGTGGTCCCACTATCATATATGTTTGAAAACCATTTGAAATACAAATTTTGAAAAGCATCACTTTAGACATTATTAGGGGTATTCAAGAAAAGCTAAAATTGATAGAAATCAGACTGACCAAACACCGATTGTATGACCTTTTAAAAGAATAAACAAGTCTAAGTCGACCATAAACTGAAACTGAAAAGTTGTTTTTAAAATCACTAAAAAAAAACTGACAACGAACACCTCTACTCAATCACGATGAAATCAGTCAAAAGCTCCATGGGCCCAGCCCAACTCCCCAGCTGAATTGGGAAAAACAAACCAAAAGTAACATAAACTAGAACCAAGGGCCAGTTCAGCTTTCCAGCCGAATTGGGCCTCTAAATAGCCCAAGTCCTTTTACAATTGGACAAATATGGCGAACAAAGGCCCAACATTTAGCCCAAACGGATGGCAATTCCGATAAAAAGAATCTAATATGGGGTCAGTTTGGTATTTTAACAAGCTTATGTAGCCCTCTAAAACCCTAATTTAGACACCCCCAATATCAACATTTCTCTCATCACAGCTTCTCTCAGCCGAAGAAGCCAGAGAGAGAGAGAGAGAGAGAGAGAGAGAGAGAGAACTCAGCAACAATGGGTACGCATTTCTCGATCTACTTTCTTGTCTCTAACCCTATATTTTCGTTGTTTTCTCAATATACTCTGTGAAACCCTAGATGTCTGTGATTATACTGCGAACAACGAACTGATATTCTGTTGCATCTACAACACACGCACAAGTTTTTTTCTTGTGTATGTAATATACATATATATATATATGTATATACATTTCATTTGCTTGCTTCGATTTTTTTTTTAAGCAAATTCGTTTCTGCGTTTCTGATGGTTCATTTTATTAAGTTTAATATTGGCCAAGATGAATACAGAGTCTCTGTTACCATTCTGTTTATGAAATTCTCATACTTTTTGATTAAAAAAAAAACCATACTTTTTGATTGATTGGAAACTACCCGAGCACTAAATTGCACACATGTGCTCAAGGATTCGCATATACATATTTGTATATAGGTATATATATATATATACCGACACACACACACGCTTGCATTTTCTTGAATATACAGAACTCTAGATATATTGGCCTTCTGATATGTGAATATGGACCATTAAAAAACCCCATACTTTGTGATTAATTAGCAACTACAGGCAAGGATGGATCGAGAGGGGGGGGGGGGGGGGGGGGGGGGGGGGGGGGGGGCGGCTGGGGTGTTGTTGCGCCCGGCGACCGCCCCCTAGATTTGGAAAAAAAACACACACACACACACTTAATTATAATAGTATTATTAGTAAGTACACGTTCCCGCCCCCCTTAAATTTGTTTCTAAATTATTAAGCTCACCCCCCCACCCCCCCAGATTTAAAAAAAAAAAAAAAAACTGATGTGTATTTGTAATTTTTTAAAAAGCTTGGTGTATTTGTAAATGTAGATTCTAAATTTAGTTTACAAATTGCTCCATACTTTGTTGATTCAAATTGTTTGTATTTTTCTCTCCTTATATAGTTGTCACATTATAAAAAATGTATAAGTATATGCCAAAAAAATTTCTTTCGGGGGCAAGCTAGATTCCTCCGTCCCCTGACTACAGGAGCGCTAAATTGTACTCATGTGCTCAAGGATTCACATATCTATACACATATATATATATATATACACGGTGAGGTTTTTAGTTGAACAGGATTGAGTGAACATACCAGCAAACATGTTTTTTTAGCCTACAAGAACCCGCAGGTCAGCGGGTGCGCTGACCTGGTGTGCGGGGCAAGCCCCGCAGATTCTTGTAGGCTAAAAAGCATGTTCACGGAGTATATTCACTCAACCATGTTCCCTTGAGAGCCTGACCGTGTGTGTGTATATATATATATGCATACACACACACGCCTGCATTTACGTGAATATACAGAACTATGGATATATTGGGTTTCTGATATGTGAATATGGTGTTTTCAAATGGGGTGACATCAGGGGCTTACACTTATGTGGGGGAGCTATGGAGGAAGAAGCAGTCGGATGTGATGAGGTTCTTGCAGAGGGTCAGGTGCTGGGAATACCGTCAGCTTCCTTCCATTGTCCGAGTCACCAGGCCTACTCGCCCTGATAAGGCCCGCCGTTTGGGTTACAAGGCCAAGCAGGTAATATCTTGCGAATTATTGACCACTTTTTACTTCCTTCTAATAATGGGTTTTGTTGTCGTATTTCTGGTTAATGGGTGTTCCTATAGTCCTATGTCAACTGCTTGTGCTGTGAGGTTGATAGTTTTTTTTATTTAGTCTTAATTTGGTTTGGTGGTTCACTGCCTTTCTATGGTGCTGTAACTGCTGTTACTGGTGTCTAGTATATCACTCTTTAGTTCGTATGTGTAAGATTTTTCTCTTTGTGGTAGGTCCATGAAGTATGAGACATCATCTTTGCTAATGTTGCTTTTGATGCGGGTGTGATTGTATCTGTTGGGTAGTACATATATCAATATATGTATATATGCGTGTGTGTATGTGTACATTGGCTATTGGTAGAGAGAAATACCAAATAGGGGCAAGGATGTGGATAGAATCGAGGTAGGGTGAGTTGTTTGTAATAGAAGACGAGGAGCATGTGACTTTGAGAACCCTAATTCATGTAATTTTATACCCAGTAGCATTCTCCAACTGAAAAGTAGAAGCAAGTAAGACTTATCGTAGAATGCATCTATTAGAGCATCTCGAATGAGAATTTGAATTGAGTGGCCAAAATGGAGTTTTGGCATCTGGAACAGTGTTTATAGAATTATAGCACTCTTTGTCACAAGTGCACTCGAATCATGGATGGTAAATTGGGTTGGCATTTTAACGTATTAATTATTTTGAAGAATCTACAACCATTGATGCATTTGCAACACTCTCTTCCTTTTGGTTGTAAATTTACAACCCAATGTCATGGAGTTGTATTTTACAATCCCTTTCACCATTCCCATTGGAGTGGTGCTTTTTATGAACGAGGGGCTAACCCATTCAACTATTTGGGGGATATAGGCACACCCCCCCCCCCCCTCTTGTGCAACCCCCACTAAGAAAGTTGAGAATGAATATGATGATAGAAGTACAATTGGTGATAGTGCATTCCGGAGTTGGCATTCCAAACACACTATTACTTTACCTCCACTCGTTTAAGAGAATATATTGTGCAACGTAGGATTAGTTCATCAATTAACTATCATCTTGAGTTTTATAAGATTCAGTTTAATTGCTATTGCTTGATAATGGATTCGATTGCATGATTTTACTCTCTCTAGAGTCCTAGTCCTTGGTGTTGACTTTGTTGTGGACCTTGTGGTCATTTTAAGTGGTCGCTGGTCGCTTCTGTGCTAGAGGTATCTATTATCCATTTTTAAAATGTCGTAATGAAAAATGTAATGCAAGTTATCTTTAACGCAATAGAAAGAAACAAAATGCTGAACAGTGTCCCTGGACAGCAGGAGCTATTGAGAACAATTTTTTTAAAGTTTCCTTGTTGTTCTTTTTGAGTGGTGACTGAGGTTAAACCTTTTGTAGGGTTACGTGGTCTATCGTGTGCGTGTAAGACGTGGTGGACGAAAGAGACCAGTTCCCAAGGGTATCGTGTATGGTAAGCCCACAAACCAAGGTGTCACTCAACTGAAATTCCAGCGCAGCAAGCGCTCGGTTGCGGAGGAACGCGCTGGTCGGAAGCTGGCTGGTCTCAAAGTTCTGAATTCTTACTGGATCAACGAGGTTCGTATTGAAAATAATTATCATATCCATGCTGACAATGCACCTTCTCTTATTGAGTCTTCTCTGTTACTGGACAAATTATAAGGGTGGTGGTGTATGTTCAAATGCACATACTTTCAAACTTATGGCTTGCATATGGTAAAAGGCACCACAATCAAACTTGTCTTCTTATGAAAAATCCTGTGAAAAGGTTTTGATAATGGATTCATATCACACCTTACGATTTGAGTCCATATATGTTGGTTTGACCATCTGAGTTAGGTTTTCTTTTCTATAAGCGAATGCTTGAAATATATGTTGGTTTTACCCTATGTAGCACGGATATGGATACGTGACACGGAGACAACACAACACGGATACGGCGATACGGCAAATTCCAAAAATATAGGATACGTAGAATAAAAAAATATTTCTAAAAAAGATAATTTAATTCGAAGTAAAAGAAGAAGAAGAAGAGATGATTAAATATCAACATTACATTACGTATTTTGATATTCACCCATAGAAACTAGGCAAATTGCAACTTACACCATATACTTATAAAATGATTACAAAACATAACAATTTAACAGGATACAGACACTGTAGGATACAACGATTAAATCATTATTATCTTTGAATTAAATATACAATTTGCATTTCCATGTCCACTCATGTTACCATAATTCTTAAATAAACCAATTGCTTATCCCCAATTTTACAATATTAAGATTATTGCCTAAGTTTTTTGTTTTAAAACGCATTTCTAATGAGAGGCCACCATGCTGCATTTACTTATATGTTCAACCATGTAGGGTGCATGTCTGACATGTGATCAAGGTGTGTCCGATGTTTAAATATTTATGACACGTTTTATAGCGTGTTTGACATGTGGTCGGTGTCTGACACGATACGGATACAACACCCAAAGTGAAGTGTCCGTGCTACATAGGCTTTGCACCCCCCCCCCCCCCCCCCCCCCCCCCCCCACACACACACACACACACACCGAAAAAAAAAAAAAAAAACTAGGGTGAAAAATCGCGTACAATTTGCCTATAGAAAGTGGTGAGAGCACTGTTCCGGATTATGGATTTAGGATATTCATGGGGTTCAAATGACGTACGTATGGTATGAATTTGTTTGTAATTTGTTCGGCCTTAAATGCAGGATTCAACATACAAATATTTTGAGGTGATCTTGGTAGATGCCGCCCACACAGCAATCCGTAATGACCCAAGGATTAACTGGATCTGTAATCCTGTCCACAAGCACAGAGAGCTTCGAGGTCTCACCTCAGCTGGGAAAAAATACAGGGGTCTCCGGGGCAGGGGCCACTTGCACCACAAGGCACGACCTTCAAGAAGGGCCACCTGGAAGAGGAACAACACCCTTTCGCTGCGTCGCTACCGTTGATCTTCATAATGTTATGTGGTGTTTTCATCTAGTTCCAGTTTTAATTTTTTTCCGGTGTAGGATTTGTCTCTTGGCCTTTGAACCTGTTATGCAGTTTATCTTGGGTGGACATGGTTAATTTCGTTTACGATTTTGAGTTTTGTGCTTTGTTATTTTGGGATCTCTACACAAACTCCTTAAATGTTTGTAGTTTGATTTTTGTGACAATCTCTAATATTTTTGTTTTTAATGTGTGCTGCATAGCCTGCATTTTCTTTTGTATCTTAGGCTACATTTATTGTGCAGTTTCTGTTAATTCTTGGTCGAAAACATTAATTTAGTCTATTGGAAAAAAAAAAGGGGGCAAGTATTTGCAACTTGATCCCAGCCAAGCAAGCACAATACTTGAGTACATTTCAGTTGTTTTGTCTTGTTTTAAAATGTCAAATGTCTACTGGCCGCCTATGTGCCTCATATGTGTCATATAGACACACCTGTACATATGGATTTATAGCATTTCCATATAGTAGGAAAAGTACATACGGAAATGTTGGCAAGTATTTCCCTTTAGCTATACTGTGAAATGCCTCAATTCCAGCAATCTGGAGCTGTTGGTGGGGTGACTTTTAATGTACTGGCTTGGTTGAATGACTTGATAATTTTCTGGGTTTGGGTTTAGTAGTTTTTTTTTTTTTTTAGTGTCCTGGCTTGGTTGAATGACTTGATGTTTTTTTGCCTGGACATTTCACTCTCGAACAGGTTAGCACAATCTTGGTGGTTAGTTTGGACATTTTGTTAAGATCGCTCTCTGTAGTCTGTACATAGAAATAAAAATAAAATTATATTGTTTGAAATGAACAAAATGATTTAAGATAAGCTTCGTGCTATATCAAGCAAAATGCTGAAAGTAAACAACAATTTAACCCAAAGTCAATTAATTTCATGGTTTCTCCTTGGGTCTCTATCTTCTACCCTTAAAATTGAGGTTTTTATTGGCCTTTTTGCATAAGAATTCTGAGCCAGAGACTCTTTCCTGGTAGAGGTTTTTTATTTGTTTATTTACTTTTAATTTTTTAACAGATTTCCGGATTTGTGTTGATTTTATTGTATATGATCGCATAGATTACTGTATTAAATTTTGTGCAAAGTTATCTCTAGGGTCCTCTCTCTCTCTCTCTCTCTCTCTCTCTCTCTCTCTCTCTCTCTCTCTCTCTCTCTCTATTAGAAAGAACAACTCTCTCTCTCTCTCTCTCTCTCTCTCTCTCTCTCTCTCTCTCTCTTGCAGAATCTATTAGAAAGAACAACACTCGAGGTCTTTTTAAAATTTCCGTCTTGTTCTTAGATATTATTGGTCCACTTGTGTGACACATGGACACACTTGTACTGTAGATTAATCACATTTGAAAACTAAATGAAACGGAGCTAAGTCTAAGCTTTTAACTATCACCAAAAACTTGACAAGTGTTAAGAGTTTTCAGTTACTCTAAAAGTTTAAGTTGTTACAGAATAAGCCCAACAATGTATATCAAGTTTTAACACCCCTTCTCATGTGTTATCTCACCCCGTCTTGGACGTGGAGAGTTTAGTTGGCACACTTACAGAGTGCGAGAACAAACTCCCCATGAAACGGAGCTAATAATAAAGTGCAACATAATGCACGATAGAAAGAGGGATGAAACTTGAACCTAAGACCTCGTAGAACCATAGATATGGTACCATGTTAAGTTTACAGTAGCCCAAAAGCATGTTTTGATCAAGAATGACTCATCAATGTATTTCAAGCTATGACAATATGAAAATTGCATTTTGGTGTTTGAAAACTCTCTTTTTCGGGGGCACTCAAGTCTGTATGATGCAAGTGAAAACAAGGGATACTGTGTTTGGCATTTGCTATTTTCCTTTCAAGCATGTAATTGAGTTGAGAAGAGACTAAGAAAGTGGCACCATAAGCACCTCTGTCTCCACTATATATCACATCTTCACCAGTACACCACCACCACCACAACACAAGCTTGCACACTTGCATTTGTACTTCTTAGTTCTTATCATTATATCTTTAATGCATTACAAAGTAGAGGGGTACGTGGCACTCGCCACGAGAGTGCAAGTAAAAAATAGAAGTATGGAAAAAAATAATAATAATAATAAGAGAAGTGGACTAGGTGGGTTAGTGTTGTTTAGGTAATTACTTTTAGTTATTACTCACAAATATATCTTATACAAAAAAGTATCATTTATGATTTACCAGTAGGGTGACGACCTTAGGGCCTTAGGCATATGCCAAATGGCATTTGCTTAGGGCCCAGAATCCATTAGTATTTTAAGGTCTATCAAAAATACCAACCAAACAATTAGCATTAATATTTCAATCCAACCACGCTATAAAGTACTAAATATATTACTCTCATCTGTTTTATTTTATGCGTTCTTACCTTTTTGGTCATCCCAGCTATTCTCCATTAAGAATATTTAGTGAGAACTTTTCAAAATTACCCTTCTTGATTGAAAACATCTAACAAAAAATAACAATGAGAAAAAACAAGAAAGGATAGTTTTGCAAAAATGACATTATTTTCACACATGTGAATTTAATCGATAGCATTCTCTTAAAAAGTTGAATGATCAAAAATGGACATATTAGATGGGAAAGAGGAAAAAATAACTAAGAGCCCTAAAGAAGTCCAACTAGAATACTAGTATTAGTACTTCAACCCAAATAGACATTAAAGCCCAAATGAGTCAAATAAACCCCATCGCAATTGCCTTAGTCTCTAATATTCCAAGCTCACCCTTATTTCCTTTCCAAAACCCTAGTTCAGTTGACCTAGTCCCAATCTCTCATATGCTCTATGAGTTGGGGGCAAAGTTAAAGACTGGAGTTGGGACAAAAGAGGACAAGGGGCAACACTAGCTATGGCGACGGGGGACAACTGATTTGTGCTAATCTATAGAGAGCTCCCATTTCAAAATTTCACTTAATTAGCTCCTAAAATCTCAAGACCGATATTATTATCTATAAGAGTTATACGATCTAAATTCAAATTTCAAATCCACATCCCAAATAATGTGGCAATGGAGATGTGAATTTGAGAAACATAGCATTACTCTATAAATATTGGTGTTGGAAAATAAAATTTAGGCATCCCTCCATTTTCACTTCGATGGAGTATTATTTATTATAGATATTTAGGGTCTGTTAATCAATATTACTCGGCATCATGTTAGTTCTTGTACACACATTAATACAATCCTTTTCAATTCTCTTGGACAGGGAATGCTATAGTGATGATTATCATGGTAATTTTTACCCAGGCCCCCCTCCCCTCCCTTTATGAGTGAAAAATTAAAAAGCAACTTATTTTTGACGTTATTATGATGTAATTATACAGCACTGTCTTGGCATCTAAGTATAACTCAGTGTACTTGTAAGTTACACTACCTACTCTACTTTTGTGGTGTACAAAATTACACATATATACCTCCCCCGCGAGTTTTATAGTTGAGTAACAATTTTTCCTTGTCCGTTAGTGGACATTTAATAATTTTTTCGGTAAAAAGTAACTTTTACCCCTAATGTATACACGGTTTTAGACTTTGCACCTTGATATTTTAATTTTCTCAATTTAACCCCTAATAAATTATTTTTTTGCAATGTGACCCCACCGTTAACCTTTTCGGTTAAAATCGACGGAAATGGCTCACATGTTTGATTCTAATCAAGCATTAAATGTGGATTAGACTAGATGCCCAACTCTTTTTAATGGTTGGAATGGATCTACATTCTCTTCTTCTTGTTACCAGCTATGAACCCTTGGCTTATGATTTGGAAATTAACCCAAACTCCAACTAGGCACAAGGAAAGCCAGTGGACTGGATCTATGTACATTTAGCACTTCGCCACTACACATTGTATACAAAAAATAAAAAAATAAAAAAATAAAAAATTCTTAATATTCATTAAAATTATATTTATTTTTTAACAATAAACTAGTTTTTTCATAATATGTTAAATTTTCAAGTTATAAAATTATATTTTGTTTTTGTACGTAGTATATTGATGTTTTTGCATGCACCATTGATATTGTTAGAACAACTCTAATGGGGGGTGCAAATAGGTATTCAAAACTAAAAAATGCTAAAATAGATCCCTTCATCCCAAAAATTGCACTCCAATGGAGGATCCAAAAGGGGATCCATTATGAAAACTCATGGTTTGGGTCTCCAAACATATAGCCTTTGGAGAGAGAAAGTGAGGGGATCCATATTTGATGGGAAGATCTTAGCCATTGGTTTGTGATTAAATAATATTTTTAGTATATCTATGGTTGAGATACATCAAAATATATTAAACAATAAAATGGTTACTAATTTTGGATACTATGGTTGGAGTGCATGAGATTTAATTAGCATGTAAAACACTATTCAAGTAACCAAATAACATTTTAAATATCCAAATTTGATTACTACCCTTAGAGTTGCTCTTAGAACTCCCATCTATAACACTCAGGTGATCAGGTCAATTTTACATAATACAAGAGAAGTCTCTATAATTTATCTTAAGAGATGTCACGAGGTTAGTGTTATATTATTATGGGACACCCATGGCCATTGGCAATGGGTTGTCATCCAATGTCCCTAGGAGTTACCAGCAACTTCAGTACTTGGTAATTAATTATAATATAATAAGCTTTAAAAAGCTTGGGGTAAGGACAAAAAAAGTGAGGAATAGAAAAATCGGAAGTTATGATTAAAGGTGTAGACTAGGGTTTTTTTTTTTTTTTTTTTCAGACAAGTATCCAACACAAAATTTAAAGTTAAAAAACTTCCCATCTTCTACACAACATTATGATAGTTTTGAGTTTTGCTTAAAAGGTTGGACTCTTAATGAATTTTGTACCTTATCTTTGCTTCAAATTGCATAAAATGGTTGAGTGCCATAAACACCTATTAGGACAGAAAAGTACAGTTTTTCCCCCCTTATACAAATATACTTGACAAGAAAATATTTATTCCAACGGTGATACTGTTGATTTAGTACCGAGAGCCACAAAAGTCAGTGATCCATTGAATATTAATTTTCTCATAATTCTCACCATTTCTTTTTGGTTTTCTTGACCATGCAATATACCACCTAAAGCTTGATCATCAAACTGAAGCCTTTAGCTATGTGGAATTACAGAGACAGCTTGAGTAAGACAAGAATTGACTTTACAGTAGTTTGGAGAAGAACCAGTTTTAAATAATTATGTATTTGTGTAGCTATTTTTTAGTATATAGGAGTTCAATTAAGAACAACTCAAGAACTAATTATTTGTCAAACTAACATAATATTGATTTATAATAACCAAAAAAAAAAGAAGGTTAAGACTTTGTCTAAACCAGCAGATCCTGCTTTCATCATATTTTCAAATATACCGCAAGTTTTCTATTTGGATCAAGGTGGTTTATACTTTTATTTATTAACACTTGTGTATAGGAGATGAGTTAGTTTTGTAGGCTAGAGGCTAATTAGCATCTCTCTATCCCAACATATAAGGTGTGCATTTGGGCTCTTACAGAAAGAACCCACTAATCAGGGGCAGAGACAAAATGATTTTTTGGGATCAATTTATATCCCTTTCGTTCCATTTTATGTGTCATTTTTTGGAAATTTAACTATTTAAGGGGACAAAAAGAATTTACACATATTTTTCACAATTGTCCATAATCATTGCACTTCCTTTTTTGTTTTGTTTTGGTATTGGTTGTAAGGAAGGGTAATTTGAAAAACTAAGTAAAATTTACATACTAATTTAGGAAAGTGGACAACAATTTTGGGACATCCCAAAAAGGAAAAGGGGACACATAAAATGAGACGGAGGGAGTACATAATTGGCTATTTTTTTAGGGTCTATTTATACATAATTGATGATTTGTTTGGTATCTTCTTATAATATGAGTCTATTTGGTGACACATAAATATTATATGGTGTCTTTCAAAATTCTAGGGCCTTTGCTTTTGAGTTGTATGTACATGTATATCAATATATATGTAGTTGATGGTACTAAATAGGACATTGGGCCCCTTTGGGGGCCTAAACATGAGTTGAGGGGGCTTAAACATAAGTTGAGGGGGAGCCTAAACTTTAAATACTAAAAAGTCTCAAAGTAAAAATATAAGTTCCTAAACTAAAGTGGGTTACATATTTTTTAGGGGGACCTAATTTCAAATATGTAATTTTTAATAGGGTAAAATTTTAATTTTGAAAAATTTAGGAGGGGCCTGGCCTATCCTGGCCCTTAATGGCTTCGCCCTTGCCACTAATGGCGTGACATCTACTCCCCAAAGCCTAAGTTGATGGGAGGAAGGATCATCCACTATATTACCCAAAGACCACACCTCAGTACACAACCGGTGTGGGACAAACACACTGCATCAGTCTCCCCTGCGTTGATCCTAGCGTCCACATCAAGCAGGCCACATAGACGCTATCCCACAGTGACCCACATCGTTAATACCCTGAGTCGGCTCTGATACCAAGTAAGGACGTGACATCCACTCTCAAAAACCTAAGCTAGCTAATGGGAGGGAGGGTTATGTACTCACTATACTTGCCCAAAGACCAACTAATACACAACCGATGTAGGACAAGCATAGTACTGCATCACCCCCACTCTAAAATGGAAAATACTAGGTGCACTGTGAATTGCACAACTAATTACACAAACGTGCAGTACAAGGTTGTAAAAAGCCTGTAGATGGGAGGGAGGGGTTATGTACTCACTATACTAGCCCAAAGACCACCTAATCAAGCATTAAATGTGGATTAGACTAGATGCCCGGACTCTTTTTAATGGTTGGAATGGATCTACATTCTCTTCTTCTTGTTACCAGCTATGAACCCTTGGCTTATGATTTGGAAATTAACCCAAACTCCAACTAGGCACAAGGAAAGCCAGTGGACTGAATCTATGTACATTTAGCACTTCGCCACTACACATTGTATACAAAAAATAAAAAATAAAAAATCTTAATATTCATTAAAATTATATTTATTTTTTAACAATAAACTAGTTTTTTCATAATAAGTTAAATTTTCAAGTTAAAAAATTATATTTTGTTTTTGTACGTAGTATATTGATGTTTTTGCATGCACCATTGATATTGTTAGAACAACTCCAATGGAGGATACAAATAGGTATTCAAAACCAAAAGATGCTAAAATGGATCCCTTCTTCCCAAAAATTGCACTCCAATGGAGGATCCAAAAGGGGATCCATTATGAAAACTCATGGTTTGGGTCTCCAAACATATAGCCTTTGGAGAGAGAAAGTGAGGGGATCCATATTTGATGGGAAGATCTTAGCCATTGGTTTGTGATTAAATAATATTTTTAGTACATCTATGGTTGAGATACATCAAAATATATTAAACAATAAAATGGTTACTAATTTTGGATACTATGGTTGGAATGCATGAGATTTAATTAGTATGTAAGTAAAATACTATTCAAATAACCAAATAGCATTTTAAATATTCAAATTTGATTACTACCCTTAGAGTTGCTCTTAGAACTCCCATCTATAACACTCAGGTGATCAGGTCAGTGCAATTTTACATAATACTCCACAAGAGAAGTCTCTATAATTTATCTTAAGAGATGTCACGAGGTTAGTGTTATATTATTATGGGACACCCATGGCCATTGGCAATGGGTTGTCATCCAATGTCCCTAGGAGTTACCAGCAACTTCAGTACTTGGTAATTAATTATAATATAATAAGCTTTAAAAAGCTTGGGGTAAGGACAAAAAAAGTGAGGAATAGAAAAATCGGAAGTTATGATTAAGGTGTAGACTAGGGGTTTTTTTTTTTTTTTTTTCAGACAAGTATCCAACACAAAATTTAAAGTTAAAAAACTTCCCATCTTCTACCCAACATTATGATAGTTTTGAGTTTTGCTTAAAAGGTTGGACTCTTAATGAATTTTGTACCTTATCTTTGCTTCAAATTGCATTAAATGGTTGAGTGCCATAAACACCTATTAGGACAGAAAAGTACAGTTTTTCCCCCCTTATACAAATATACTTGACAAGAAAATATTTATTCCAACGGTGATACTGTTGATTTAGTACCGAGAGCCACAAAAGTCAGTGATCCATTGAATATTAATTTTCTCATAATTCTCACCATTTCTTTTTGGTTTTCTTGACCATGCAATGTACCACCTAAAGCTTGATCATCAAACTGAAGCCTTTAGCTATGTGGAATTACAGAGACAGCTTGAGTAAGACAAGAATTGACTTTACAGTAGTTTGGAGAAGAACCAGTTTTAAATAATTATGTATTTGTGTAGCTATTTTTTAGTATATAGGAGTTCAATTAAGAACAACTCAAGAACTAATTATTTGTCAAACTAACATAATATTGATTTATAATAACCAAAAAAAAAAGAAGGTTAAGACTTTGTCTAAACCAGCAGATCCTGCTTTCATCATATTTTCAAATATACCGCAAGTTTTCTATTTGGATCAAGGTGGTTTATACTTTTATTTATTAACACTTGTGTATAGGAGATGAGTTAGTTTTGTAGGCTAGAGGCTAATTAGCATCTCTCTATCCCAACATATAAGGTGTGCATTTGGGCTCTTACAGAAAGAACCCACTAATCAGGGGCAGAGACAAAATGATTTTTTGGGATCAATTTATATCCCTTTCGTTCCATTTTATGTGTCATTTTTTGGAAATTTAACTATTTAAGGGGACAAAAAGAATTTACACATATTTTTCACAATTGTCCATAATCATTGCACTTCCTTTTTTGTTTTGTTTTGGTATTGGTTGTAAGGAAGGGTAATTTGAAAAACTAAGTAAAATTTACATACTAATTTAGGAAAGTGGACAACAATTTTGGGACATCCCAAAAAGGAAAAGGGGACACATAAAATGAGACGGAGGGAGTACATAATTGGCTATTTTTTTAGGGTCTATTTATACATAATTGATGATTTGTTTGGTATCTTCTTATAATATGAGTCTATTTGGTGACACATAAATATTATATGGTGTCTTTCAAAATTCTAGGGCCTTTGCTTTTGAGTTGTATGTACATGTATATCAATATATATGTAGTTGATGGTACTAAATAGGACATTGGGCCCCTTTGGGGGCCTAAACATGAGTTGAGGGGGCTTAAACATAAGTTGAGGGGGAGCCTAAACTTTAAATACTAAAAAGTCTCAAAGTAAAAATATAAGTTCCTAAACTAAAGTGGGTTACATATTTTTTAGGGGGACCTAATTTCAAATATGTAATTTTTAATAGGGTAAAATTTTAATTTTGAAAAATTTAGGAGGGGCCTGGCCTATCCTGGCCCTTAATGGCTTCGCCCTTGCCACTAATGGCGTGACATCTACTCCCCAAAGCCTAAGTTGATGGGAGGAAGGATCATCCACTATATTACCCAAAGACCACACCTCAGTACACAACCGGTGTGGGACAAACACACTGCATCAGTCTCCCCTGCGTTGATCCTAGCGTCCACATCAAGCAGGCCACATAGACGCTATCCCACAGTGACCCACATCGTTAATACCCTGAGTCGGCTCTGATACCAAGTAAGGACGTGACATCCACTCTCAAAAACCTAAGCTAGCTAATGGGAGGGAGGGTTATGTACTCACTATACTAGCCCAAAGACCAACTAATACACAACCGATGTAGGACAAGCATAGTACTGCATCACCCCCACTCTAAAATGGAAAATACTAGGTGCACTGTGAATTGCACAACTAATTACACAAACGTGCAGTACAAGGTTGTAAAAAGCCTGTAGATGGGAGGGAGGGGTTATGTACTCACTATACTAGCCCAAAGACCACCTAATACACAACCGATATAGGACAACACAGTACTGCATCACCTCCACTCTAAAATGGAAAATACTAGGTGCACAATGAATTGCACAACTAATTGCACAAACATGCAGTACAAGGTTGTAAAAAGCCTGCACACACATTTTTTAGTGTACAGACTTTTCATCACAAGATCCAACCTTGTGCTATATATTTGTGCAATTAATCGTGCAACTCATTGTGCACCTAGCATTACTCTAAAATCTACAAAAGAGCCTACCCTACAACCCATTTAAGATCCTAATTTTGACCAAGACTTTATTCCAATGGATCATTTTATAAACAAAAGTCGGTGATCTTTTGAGTTTTTGGCATTTATTTAGCCTTGCTACTCTACCAAAATGTTACAAGGACTCGCATTTCAAATAATAATAATAATAATAATTATCTAAACATAACTACTTCAAACTTAGTAAATAAACAAATCAGGGACATAGAGTAAATTACATAGGGAAAATTGGTTAAATGTTTTTGTGGTTTAGGGTTTCATTACTTTATCAATGTAATTTAGGGTTTTCAGGCGATTAAGACCAAAATAACCTTGAAAAGCAGGAATATATATATATATATAAGTAAATCTTAAGAGGAAGTGATTAATCGAATCAAGTTATGAAAGAGAGAACATAATCGTTCGAAATCAAGATATAGTAATTTTCATCTCATAATTGTGTATATAAATAGAAAAGCAATTTTTACCTTTTGTCGAATAAGCGCTTCTCTCCAAAGTAGAAAAAGAAATAGAAATATACGATTTGGTCCCTAATTATGGCCATTAATAGAAATTGATCCTTACTTGATTTGGTTTTCAGAAATTAATCCTTAATTTGCAATAGGAATCAATAATTAGTCCCTATTCCTAAATAGTTAGTTCAATTCTGGACCATTATACCCTTGTGATATATATAGATATCTATACATAACTGATTATATGTATTCACATATAAGCAAACATGTGAAATTCAAAAAAGTCTAAATAAGGTAGTTAATAAATGGAGAGGATTTATAGGAGATCATGGATAATGTGTTGTATCCCAAAAATTATGCTGATTTGTGTTTCAAAAAAGATCCTTTTTAAAGCTGCATGTAAACATGGTTATTTGTTTCGTATCAAAAAAATAACAAATAATCTTGCGTGGAAGTTTAAAGGTTGATAAGAAAAATGTGAGAATTTCTGTAAACAGTATAAGAAATTCACATGAATGTATTTAATTTCACATATCGAATGCATGGTTTTTCATTTTGTTTTCCAAGAAGTTTCCTTATTTTACTCAACTTTCAAATTTGTTTGCTAGTTAAGTGTCTATATTAGGACTAAATACTAAGTGCTAAAATCAAGAAGTTTCCTTATTGAAGGTTGCTGAGAAAAATGTGAGAAATTCTCTTAATATTTCTCTTAATATAGTACGAAATTCATATATATATATAGAGAGAGAGAGAGAAAGATAGCTGTGTATATTCAAAACACTTCCAAAATCGTGTATATATAGTTATGGGAAACGAATTTTTAGGAGATCATGGATAAGGGGATTAATATCCCTAAAATCAAGGGATTTCGGTTTAACAGAGTAATGTGAGAATTTCTCACTTTTTTTTGTATATACTGTTTTGTAAGTTGAAAAAACTTCCAAAATTGTGTTATATGCAGTTTTGGGAAACGTATCTTTAGGAGATCATGAATAAGGGAATTAATATCCCTATAATCAAGGGATTTTCGGTTTGACAAAGTGATGTGGGAATTTCTTATTTTTTTTTGTGAGAAATTTCTCACTAATTTCATTTACATAACACATTATCTATTGATTACAGTCTATACAAGTGAAAAAATTCTCACTAATTTAATCTACATACAATGATGAAGTAATTTCTTACAGCCTATACAAGTGAGAAATTTCTCACTAATTTCACTACATAACAAATGAGCAATTTATTGCAGCCTATAAAAGTGAGAAATTTCTCACTAACTTCATCTACAAAACAAGTGAGGAATTTCTTACAGCCTATACAATAAGGAGATCCTCATCAATACTATATGTATGTATACAAACGGTTCGGATCTTAAGCGAACCTTAAAAATCGGACCTAAAGAAATTTCAAAATATGAAAAATTTGCACGTTTTTGTGAGAATTTTTCACTTTTTTCACAGTTCGAACTGTGTATACAAATTCATGGAAGTGAGTAAATCTATGGCACAACCGTCGATGAATGCATCAAATCCATGAAGCAATTCGGAGTGATCGTCTTCTGTCTCGTCTCGCAATCGGTTGATTTTGTTGATGATAGGTTGCAAATTTGAAACCTTGCTTTTCACTCGCATTTTCGAGAACAAAGGTGAAATCGAATTTTCGCGCCTAAAACGATTCGATTTCAGTGAGATATTTTGATTTTTTTTTCTCACGAATTAGTGAGTAATTTGTCCACATAGTGGTCACCGGTGGAGAGTGGTGGCCGGAGATGGTGGTGCATGGTTGATATAGGTGAAGGGAGGTAGAGAGGGGAGGATGAGGAAGGTGGTGGGTGGTCGTCGGTGGCGGTGGAGGGGTTGCGACCCTCTCTCTCTTCTTTCTCCCTCTCTGTCTTCATCTTTCTCTCTCTAACAGATTTTCTCTCTCTTTCTCTCTCTCTCTATCTAAATATATAGACGGTCCGACTTTTAAGTGGACCTTAAAAAATGGACTGTGTAAAATGTGAGAATTTCTCACAAAAAAGTGGGAAGCGTGTTAAAAGTGAGAAATTACCTGATTTGAATTTGAAACCTTGATTTCATATATATATATATATATATATACGGGGGCAGTTTTGTCCTTAAAATATTATAGGGACCTATTTCTAGATTCATTTGAAAAAGGAGCATATTTCTAATTAGATGCATATATTATGACTAAATATTAAGTTACCCAAAAAGAAAACCTAAGAGAGTGATTAATGAATCAAGTCATGAGTGAGAGAGAGAGAGAGAGAGAGAGAGAGAGCAATCGTTCAAAACCACGGTATAGTAATATTTCACCTCATAAATTTGTACATAAATGAAAAAGAAGGTTATTTACTAACAAGGATAATAAAAGGAAAAAAGAAAAAAGAAAGAAGGGCAATTGTAATCTTTTTCCCTTTAACTAAATATGTATTTTGGCCAAATCCCAACACCCTCCCTCCACTCCATTTGGTTTCACTTCTTTTTTTTAATCTACTTTAGAAGGTCCAAATCATTTGCTTGTCTATTTATTATATCTTCACATGCCCACAAAAACCAAGTGGAGTTGAGATGGGATTTTTTTTCCCTCTTATATATCTTCACAATAAAGCAACTTTAATTTTCAGCAACACCAAATGATACAACATGACATGTAAATGTATGTATGGGACCCCTTTTGAAATCCTCCTGTTATCTACTTAAATTCTCTTAGTACATAAAAGATTCACTGCTAACAAAAGGTTTCAACTGTGTGATTATTATGTAATAGATCATTGATCACATGTGGATCACTATAATTACCCATTTAACTTTCTAATTACCTAGACGCTTTACTTACTTTTGGATTATTCAGGCTAAATCACAAGAAAAACATTTTTGAATTAAGATGGGGCTAGTGAAATTGGTAAATGGATGGTTGAAAGAATAGAAAACATCAAATTAACCAAATAAGGACCATTACATAATTTGTTTGGGCATAGTACTAAAATTTTTGACTTAAGATAGGGATTTCACTTGCTCATTTCTCTTGCCTTCAAAAACTAATGATTTTGTTCTCCACTAAGGTAATGTGGAAAAGGCCCAATCATGTTTGTGAGAGAGAGAGGTGTGACTGTGAGGTCAAAAACTAGATATGCCATTTGTGTTGGGATTGTGGAGGGGCTCCATCCTTTTGCCAAAGAGTAATGCTAGATTCACAAAAGAGTTATAAAGAAATGCTCACAAAAGGATATGGTATTCCATGTGGCACCCATATAGCAGATTCAGGCAGAATTAAGTGTGGTAGATCATATTGCCACATGTGATGCCACATCTTTTTGTGAGCATCTCTTTATGACTCTAACATTACTCTTTGCAAAATCCTAATTCACTCAACGCTTGTCTCTGAGTAATGATATTTTGAAAGAGTAGTTCTATGCTTTCCAAATCCAAAATACCAAATCCATATTCTAAATGATGTGGCAGTGAGCCCATTAAATTTTGATTGGAGGATGTTAAAGTTACCCTACAATGGTCTCACTGCCACATCATTTAAGATGTGGATTTGGGAAGCACAACATTACTCTTTTTCTCTCTACACCCACACGAGTAATTAGGGGTGTGTTTCGGCCGGATCGGATTGGAATACTCTCTTTCGGAAAAAATTTCGAAAATTTCGAAAATTAAATAGGTGTTTCAATTTCTGTTCTGATTTTTTCGGAATTTCATTTTCCTTTTCGATTTCGGAATTTTGGAATTTTCGAAATCAGAATTTTTCGAAATTTTTTCGGAATTGGAATTAGAATCGGAAATTTTCATAATTTTTGCAATTTTCGGAATACAAATACTATTGAAAGGGTACGTCATGCTTTTATAGAGAGTCTCCTACTCTTTCCTTTCTCTTATTATTCGATGTGGCACAAACAAGTCAACATTCTTCCAAATTTTCGGAAAATATTCGAATTTTTTTGGAAACATTTCCGGAAAACATATTTTAGAATATTTTCGGAATTCTCAAAATAATTCCGATTCCGTTCCGATTTTTTTCGGAATTCGGAATTTAATTTTTGGTGCCAAAATCAGAAATTTTTTTGATTGGAATCGGTCGGAATCAGAATTTTCATTCCAAATGACACCCCTACGAATAATGTATGATTCTCAAATTTTAGATCTCAAATGCTTCCCACATACATGTGATAGTGTATTTGTTGAATTTTGATTGGAGTACGTTGAAGTGGTCCCACCATTATTAAAGGTGATCCCACTATCACATATATTTGGAAAGCATTTAGGATCCAATTTAGGAAGCATATAATTAGTGGTATTGGTGTAAAAAGAAAATTTGTGAGCGTCTTTAGGAATTTCTAACATCATTTAATTTGTCACAAATTGAAGTGGGCCCATTTATCCCATCCCCTCTTGGGTCCCTTTCCTTCACCCAATCTTAATTCAAGCATGATCAATTCTTTCATCATTCTCTAATGGGCCACCACACTTTTTCCACTATTACAGCCTCTTGAATCTTCCCCTTTTGTGGTATGGGCCTTGTTTTGTTGTGTTGTCTTCTTTTCAACTTAGATTTGGTACCCTAATTTATAACAATAGATTGCACAGATGGCACATATATACTATAGTTTATAGCTCATCTTCAAAAATAAATAAAAAGTAAAGCACCGAACTATTTGATCATTTTACGGTTTCGATTAAGTCCTTATCAATCTTTGGACATTTCTTTTATGAGGTAATTGTAATTAAAAATGTTGATGATTTCCAATATCATGTATAAATTTTTTTTGCCTAACCTTTGGAAATTAAGTTAAGACGTTGAATGATTTTGAATTTAAAAAAAAAAAAAAAAGAAAAAAAAAGAGCACGTAATTACATTTTCTATTGTTGGTGGGACAATGAGCAACATTTGGTATATATTGACAACGGCATTTGTTGGTAGAGGGGTTTGTTTGTAGGACAAGGAAGAATGTTCATGTTGGAGCAAACATAAGGGTAAATTTGGAAAAATTTTGGTAGTGTCCTCACTTGTGCTCCAAAGCTTCTTTAGTTTGCATTAACTTGTGGGGAAAAAAAATATTGAATTTCATTGTAGGTCTAAAATTTAAGAGTGTGTTTGAAATACACAAACAGACTAGGTTTAGGAATATTCCTATTACATATAGTTTTATTATTGGTTTAATAAAGAACCAGTTTTTAAAATAATTTTAGGCTTAGCGCATACTCTTACACACAAAATGACTTCTATCAAACACTTAAAATCATTTGAACCGGTTCATTTGTGAAGTGCACAAAGCTGTTTTCCACACATTTCAAACAACCCCTTTAAGTATCTTGGTGTTCTTTTACAGAGAGTAATCCTTTTGGTTCTTAAAACCGTCTTTTCGGGGTTAATGGTCCAACTAATTGTCCACCATAGGGTTACAAATTTTTTAAGTTGCAATTTGCAAACGAGGCCTCGAATCAATTTTCTTCTGTCAAATAGTGCATCTAGTAAGTGTCATAAAAATTTTATATACTTGTGTCGTGTATATCAAAATTCGTAGCGTAGTAGTGCATATGTTTTATTGAAGAAATGTATTTTTTAAGTAATGTTTTGCATTCTGATACATATAAACAGAAACATTTTCATAATAGCTTTTTCAAAATGAAAAAAAAAATTAAATAAATAAATAAAAAATAAAAAATAAAAAAATGGAAATATTGGGTTAGACTTAGGGCATGTGTCATTGGTTTTGGTTTTCGCATGCAAATAGAGAAATCAATAACAAGAGCCCCATAAAAATATACTTGTTAAAATGTAAAGCTGTTTATTGTATAGAAATTTGGTATTAAATACCAAATTAGGAGAAATATTTGGTTATAAGACACAAGGAAAAAATATTTGGGGACAAGGATATATTTGGTGAAAGTTGTTGGGGATAAACTCAACTACTTCTAGTTTGGACCAATATACCCCTTTCATTCATTTTCAGTTAGAGAGAGAGAGAGAGAGAGAGAGAGAGAGGTGATCGCACCTCCGGCGACCTTCATCGCACCTCCGGCCACCTCCATCGCACCTTCGGTCACTTTCATGGCGCCTCCATCCAGTACTATCGCAGCTCCGACCACTATTCTTTTTGCAAACTACACCATCTCTGGTTTGGATCTACCACCACTATAACCTCCTCTGTCTCTCTCATTTTGGTCGAACTTCACCACCACAATCACAAACCAGATAGCGGTCGCACAACCAGATCTGGTGAGTATTTGTCTCCTCCAAGCACTAGCAAATCTACATCCACAACGAACACCACAAGCAGATCGACGACCACAAGCTAATGCCACAAGCATTTTCACGGGTAGATCCGGCCACCAGCGTACCAATCCACCACAGACCTGTCATAGATTCTTCGCTGGGATGGTGTAGAGTGTGGTGTTTTTTTTTTTTTTTTTTTTTTTTTTAACACATTTTTTTGAGAAATTTATCCAAAAAAAAAAAGTCAGTGAAGTTATTGAACATTTTCCAGATTTTGATATTAACTATCATACTTTGATAGATCTTGTTGAGTAGGTTGTAAGAATATAAATTTTATGCAAAAAAAAACTTGCAGATCGATATGAATGCTCAAATTTGTAAAACTTTTTGGAATGTTTGTTAGAACACTTTTTTTTTTTTTTGTGAAATTTCACAACATTTTTTTTATTTTGAAAATTTCACAAATTTTTTGTGTTGATATGAGAAATTAAATTTCAAAAACTTATTTTGTGATCATTTCATGTTAATGTGTGATTTGGTTGGGTAGAGATCGATCAGGTAACGTCGTAGTGGTGGTCGGCAGAGGTATGGTGTGGCAGTGGTGGTTTCGTGAAATTTCACGAACTCTGTGAAATTTCACAACTTTTTGTTGATAAATTTCACAACTTTTTTTTTAAAATTTCACAACTTTTTTCGGTGATATGATCAATTATCTTCCAGAAGCTAGTTTTATGATTATTTTTATGTTGCTGTGGTGGTTTGGTTGTGAAGAGATGGGAGAGGTCTGGTATGGCCTTGGTGGTGAACGACAAAGGTCCGGTGCATGTGGTAGTGGTGGTGGTGGTCGCTGGGGGTTTGGTGTGGTGGGGGTGGTGCTCGCCGGAGATCAGACAAGTTCAGGCGAGGTCGCCGGAGCTCAGGCGATGTCATGGTAATGGTCGTCGGAGCTCAGGCGAGGTCGCCGGAGGTACAAAAACTTTAAAACTGTTTGTGTTGAGCAATGTTAGGGGTAGTTTTGTCAAAAGAGCAAAGAATGGACCTAATTCTAAAAGCTTTTCCTACTTATACTTAAACCACTATATTTTCTGTAATTTAGATTTATCACTAATTGCCCCTTTATTGTATCATGTGTGGATTAAAGCAAATTAATCAGGACCTATGATTTTAAAAACACTTCTTAAATTTCTTTCAAATAAACTAACATTTACATTTAAAATTTTAAAACACATTTAATTTGAATTACACTTTTAACAAGTGATTCCAAACAAATTCTTAATACGTCCAACAAATTTGGTTCAACCAAAGATTCTTGGCAGTTCGTAAGAGTGCTTGCAACCAATAGCACCAATTTGATGTGTTATCAAGTAGCCATCAATCTTACTGGTTTGGCATGGCAAGACCAAAACTCTTGATTTGAGAAATTATTCAAAGTGACTATCACAGGTGTGACGCACTAATCACAATCATTTATATATGGATGTTTTTTATTCGTTATGTCATTTAAAAATAAATAAATAAATAACCACATATATTATGTAGTTATTTGAAGAAATTATAACATTAGTATTAATGTGATTGATGCATCACAGCCGTGGGAACAAGATTAATCAAGTAGGAGTAGTAAAATAGTAAAATGGTGTTCCTAGGTTTGTGTGTGACTCCACGTGTCATTAGATGTTTGAAGGTGGGCCCAGAAAACATGCACCAGAAAATTAACACAATCATTGCATGATTTGGATGATGTAACACCTGAAATTTCTTTAGTATTTTCAATTGAATTATTTTCAGTATCGCTGTTTGGTAAGAATAGGAGTTTATGTTGAAGTTAACTATTGAGGATTGATCGCATCTACCATCAAAAGAGACAAGGGCTACTCACGTGTTGATCTGAACCGTCTGATTCCATGTGGGTCACACTTGTTCTTTAGTATTGACTTTGACCAATCAAGGGGAGTGTTTGACTTTGTGCAAATTGGTAGTACCTTGATAGTCTCTTGATTTTCTTGATTGCCAATCAAGAAGATATTTTATGCGCTCAATTTTTTGGAGCTCCAAGCAAACTCTTGAAATTGGGTTTCTCTATACATATTTAAAACATTTTCTTTTTGGCTAAATCAACATTAAAATTTTAAATACCAAATTTATTACAACATAATGCTCATATAGATTAAGAAACAAAAATTCAGTACATACACTCACGAGGTGAGGACTCTTGTTTACAGTCGTTGAATCTAATTTTCATTAAGGGTGCAAAAGTAATTTCATAGACTAAAAACTGAATCTAACAATTATAAACAGGAGTCGACTCCCTCATGAGAAACGGATTGCATAAACTCATATCGATAAATATCATCTTTTTACTTAATATTCTTCAACAAAAATTGAGTATACAATAAGAACAAATAACACTACTTGTACAATTATGCTATGATTCTCAAATAAGAATATATATATATATATATATATTCCAAGCAATGTGGTAATTGTATCACATACGCTTGAAGTGGATCGCGTAATTAATTTTAAAGAAAATTAATCTGAATATTTTAACTGTCACATGAACACAACTTTTAGAACTATGGCATTACTCTCAGGAGCGGAACTGTGTGTTAGGAATGGCACCCCTCACATGTGATAGATTGTTTATACTAATATACATGTATGTGTACTATACCTTATATTTTGTTGTCTGTTAGCACCCCCAAACAAAAAAAAAAATCTACTACTCCTCATATTTTGTTGTTTCTAGCACTCCCAAACAAAAAAAATAAGCTACTCCCTTAGTCAGCTTAAATCATTTTCATTGCTTTCTTCCAACTCTAAACTTCAATCACATGTGTTTGAAAATCATTTGGGATACAAGATTTGGGTAGAATAGTATTTTCTGTACAATTAGACCACTTATTATGATAAACTCAAACAAGCCCCCTCCCCAACAACTTTCAAACAGTACAAAATAACATCACATGATAAATTTGTAGTCTTATTGATAAGAAAAAAAAAAGTATACTCATGTATAAATAGAACAAAAAAAATCGTCTCGGGGGCGCTGCCCCCAAACACCTGTGTGTCATTATTAGATAATCCATGTAGTAACTCGGCACCCCCAAAGATAAATTTCTGATTCCGCCCCTGATTACTCTTATTCATTAATAGGAAAGTTTATGGTAAATAATAAGAGTTAGTATATCTTATAGGTGTACAACACCACTGAAGTTCTTTTAGTACACCAAAAGGAACTGCACTTACCCAATTGCAGATAAATATGGAATAGTACTGAGCCATCTACAGATGTGTCCATGACCTCCCCATTTGGCCATGACCATTGTTTTTTTCAAAGAGTCTTATAATGCATGTCTATGTTCGCCGTATGGGTAATGTTAGTGACACAAAATGGTTACAAAGAGATGTACACGATATAGTATTCTATGTGGCATCTCATATGACAGTAGAACTCACCACATTTAACTCAATTTATGTGATATCACATCTTTTTTATAAGCATTTTCTTTGACCATTTTATATCCCAAACATTATTTTTTATCAGATTCCCATAGGACGTTAGTACGTTACTCTCCAATCAAGATACCTAACCATGGAGTACTATGATTCAGAAATTCAAGTATACATAGCAGAATAGGTAAATAAATAAATAAATAAATAATAAAAAGAGAGTAATTGGCAAGAACTTTTTTCTTTTGGAACAACAAACAAGTATTGTTAATTAAAAGAAAGGTATCACAAGATCCAAACAAGACCCACCGTTAGGTTTCCATATCATTGTCCCATAAGCATACAAAGGCTTGATGTAAAACTTGCCTAAGATTAAATGGGAACTCCTCTGCAACTTTTTTTCAATAGGGAATTTTTCTTTGAAGGTGTTGCCGTGCGCATGAGATGGCTATTACTATAGAGACATGGAAGTTTGACCCACGTTCAATAAGTTGGGCACATCTTTGCACCCATCGTTTGGAGAGTCTTATAAATACCTTGTTAACAGGGGCGGAGGGAAGGTGGAATTAGGGTGGGCCTAGGCCTTTCCTTAAATTTTGGAAATTCAAATTTTAGTTTAATAATTTTTTATATTTCCTTTTAGGCCCCCCTCAAAAAAAAAAAAAAAAAAAAACCATGTTAATTAGGGAATATATTAAAACAAAAAAAAATCAATTCTAAATATACATATGTATAATAGACCCCCAAAACATCCCCATAGGAAGGGCTTGGTTTCTAATTCTTACAAATAATTCTACACATAAAACCAAATTTACACATAATTAATAAATACGTGCAAATAGACCTCAAAAAAATCGTCCATATGTATAAGTAGGGTTTGGTTTCTAATTTTACACCAAATTCTACACATAAAACCAATTCTACACATAATGATGTATAAGTAGATCTAAAAAAAATTGCCTCAAGACCCACCATATCATTGCCCCGAGCTCCCCCGATCAAAAATCCTGACGCCGCCCCTGCTGGTAAACTATCTTAGCGTAGTAGTTTTTGATTAATAAACAAAACTATTCTCTTTGAGAGTTTTCTCTTTCCTACTTCTCAGTAGTTTTTGATCAATGAGATGTAGAAACGTAGAAGTCTTTTATTTTTATTTTTTTTTTCTTTTTGTGTGTGTGTGGAAGAAGGCTAAAAGTCTTGTTCATGGTATTGTTGTGCCAATCAACATGTTCAAGAATCATGACCAAGTGGCCGAGCTGTAAGCGCCTAGGGGTACTCCCTTAAGTCTTGTGTTCGAATCCTCTTAGAAGTGGTCACAGGTGATTCACCCAGATGCCATGGTCTTGTGAAATTATTCGAGGTGCGCGTAAACTAGCCCGGACAACCACGGTTATAAAATAAAAAATTAAAAAAACATGTTCAAGAAGGCCTTAAATTTTTGGTCTTCTCGATTTCTTGCTTGCTCTGCATCAGAAGGTCCGATATGCATGTTAACATTACCTATACTTATAAAAACATATATAGCTATATGACTTAATTACAAAATATATCTTTGAAGTTTAGTCCCTGTCTCATTTTGGTCTTTGTAGTTACAATTGTATTAATGTGGTCCGTAAAGATTTTAAATAGAAGCAATATGGTCTAATTAATGTACAATTTTGTAAGAAAAAATGGCAAAATTTACTCCCATGCTATGTATTGTCATTAGGGGTGGGCAAACAGTTCAGTCAACCGAAATTTTTTAACCGAACCGAAATAAAATAGTCAATTCGGTTCAGTTATGAACCGAACTAAACTAAATACAGGCTGAAACCGAACTGTTCTAACTAAATCAGTTCGGTTTTCGGTACCACTTGTGGAAACCGAACCGAACCGAAAACCGAATTGTGTAAATGATATATATACCACCGAGAATATTAGGGCAAATAAAACACATGCTTTCTCTTTCTCTTCATTTTTTATCTGACTTCTGTGGAGAGGACTCAACAGCGCCGCACACCACATCTCTTCCTCTTCACCTCTTCACTCTTCAGTCTTCACTTCACCAGTCACCACACCAGCGGCCAGCCGCCGGCGGACACAGTCACACTCACACGGTCACACCATGTCACCACCACCAGTCACCTCACTGGCTGCGCCTCCCCACCCAGCTAACGACGACCACTCACGACATCACGAAGACGACGTTCCGTCGTCCCTGACCTCACGATGGCGAGATGACCGCCGACTGGACGACCGCACCAATTTGTGGGGGTTGTAATTGTTCTTGTGAGTTAATTGATTTCAGATTGTGGAGTTGTATTTGGTTGGATGTTTGGCCATGTTTTTCCAGTGGGGCATTTTTTGTGTTCTAGAGCAAAACACTTGTGATTTGGTTTTGGCTTGTTGGAGATCTCTCTCTCTCTCTCTCTGCACTACAAGTCATCAGATCTGGGCTTATTCGAGCAAACTTGTTCAAATTCTGAGCAGATCTCTCTCTCTCTCTCTCTGCACTACAAGTCAACAAATCTGTGTATTACATCAGATCAAGAGGTAAGAGCTTTGGACCTTTGGTATCAAGAGGTTTGGTATGTATATATATATATACATATGTATATATGTTTGTTTTCGTGTCTGAGCTTTGGTATCCATTTAGATTTTTTAATTTTTTTTTAACTCAGATTAGTTTCCATTTTGTATATGTTAAGAGGTGTTGATCTAGAATTTTTATTTTATTTTTATTTTCATTTTCACAGATTTCTTAGTTTTGATGATTTAAAAAATCACATTTAGTTTTTATTTTATTTTATGTATATATATAATTCCGGTTAACTGAATTTTAAAAACCGAACTGAATTACTAATTCAGTTAACCGAACTGAACCAATCGAATTTCATTTCGGTCAGTTAACAGTTGACATTTTCTCAAACCGAACCGAACCGAACTTCTTCAAACCGAACCGAACCGACCGAATGCCCACCCCTAATTGTCATGTTCTTTAGGGGCAAAAATGAAACACCACCAATCTCTCCAACCGCTTATTAATGTAGTTGTACATAGAATTGGGTGAATTTCAAAAAATTTTTTTGACAAAATGGGACATTTGAACCATATTGCTTTTATTTAAGAACTCCAATGATCAAATTAATGCAATTGAAACAACATAGATTAAAATGAGACAAAGACCAAACTTCAGGAGTATAATTTGTATTTAAGCCTAGATATATCGGTTAGATTCGGGGTGTGAATGGGAGCTTATGTAAGCTCAAGGGGATCGTTAAGATTGCTATGGACCAGCGCAATGCTCAGGGAAAGGCTTGAAATATTAAGTTTCAAGATTCTAGCAAAGGGGTTTTCGACCAGTCGACCGGGTTCCTTCGATCGGTTGACAAGGTCAACGGCTGTATGAAGTTTTAAACAAGTTCTGGCAGAGGGGCATTCGACCGGACCCTGTTTGTAAAGAGTCACAACTTTTCATATAGAAATCTCGAATTTGTTTGAACTTAATCTATTTATAATGGCTGATAAACGTGTATATACTATCATATACTTAGTGTATAAGTATTGGGACACAACCATTTGTATAGAGAGACATCTCTTACCCAATAGACACCTCTATATATACAATATAGTTAGTTATTTTGACATATATTTTTCACAGATTTTATCTATTTTCTTCATCTATTCTAGAGTCAATTGAGAGCAATTTTGTCACACCCCGAAATGACAAAAATAGAGAAAAATAAATTTTCTTTTTGGGTCCAAAGGCAACAACTGGTGAAGTCACACGATTATCCACACCACGCAGTACTAAGCAACAATAAGTAAAGGAGATGACAAGAATGAAATCTAAACTCTGGTTAAACATATCTAAATGTCAAAAAGAGGTTACTAACTAAAACACATTAGAGTCTCGAATCAAAATAAAACATAGCAGAAGTACAAATGTCAAGGCAACATATGCCTGAATACAAAAGGTCTGGAAAGCAGTAAAGATAATTAAACTACAGTCTAGTCTAATCTTCAGTTGGCGTAGAGGTAGTCCTTGGCGTAGTAGTCCTCTCCTGCTTGGCCTCCTTCGAAGTAGTCCTCCACAGGGACATCGTCACCAGCATAGTAGTCCTCGCCTGCAGGTTCTTCACCTATATAGTTATAACCAGGGTGCGCTGGAACATGGAAATGTCCAGCGGCATAAACGTCGTCAACTTAATGAAAGCTGAGTGAGTTAGATACTAACAGGGTATCAACTATTGAAGTTATAACAAGTTGCAAACGATAACCATTAAGATTTAGTAAGGATAACTCCTTTAATCAAACCGATGATTCGATTACTAACGTTTTATTCATTTTAAGACCGACAATTCATCATGATAGGGGAACAGACTCGACAGTAGTTCACTCTTAAGGATACACCATTACTCCATCCACCGCTTCTAAGAACATATGCACAATCCACCGCAGTCATGGATACCACATCAGTCCATCCCCAGCTTTTAAGAACATATGCACAGTTTACCGCACTATAGGGATATAACGCTTTAAGCAACAGTACATCATTCTATGCCACGACTTAGCGACGTCTACCAGTGATCACGGTCCACCGCAGTCGTAAACACCTTCGTCTGTCTACCAATTTTAAGAACATATGATTAGATCATCTGGCTATCATAGGGCAAATGGTCCGGTCCACCGCAGTCGTAGACACCTTCGTCTGTCTACCGCTTTTAAGAACATATGATCGACCAAAGCTCGCCCACGCAAGATTCTCGGATCCTAGCAAACCTACTTAAGTTCAACTTTAACATCGATACATGACAATCCCAATGTGGCCTGACTACTCTGAATGAAATGAACGTTAACTCCAAAAGATTCACAACTATTACGTTATCTAACATCACAACCATTATCTGTTAATCTCGTCGTTACTACGATCCTATAACGCATTAACTCATTATCACGTCTGTATTACAATACTAAAGCATGATAGAAATACTGAACACTAAATAAAAAACAGTTATAATATAAACTAAACAAGAATATCAACATTCTGTAACTTCCAATCGATTGGGACAAAAAATAATATCAATCGATTGGCATAAAAACAGTATCAATCGATTGGTATAAAAGTTTAATCGATTGGATCACATGTCAATCGATTGACATAAACATCAATCGATTGGGATATCAATTGATTCGGATAAGTCCAATCGATTGGGACTTCGTCTTCTTCACAGTGAAGACTGTCCAACAATATAAAACGGGAAAATACATGATTCCATCATCTTCTATCCATCTAAACAAATCATAATATCAATGTAGTGTTACCAAGTGAGTTTAGAACTCACCTTAGGATTAGAGGGTGTGTTTGGTTGTGTGTTTTGAAGCTTTGAGCTTCAATGGCCTCTTTCTCTCTCTCTCTCTCTCTCTCTCTCTCTCTCTATATATATATATATATCTATCTATCTATCTATCTATCTATCTATCTATCAATCTCTTTCTTCTCTTCTCTTTCTCCTTCTTTCTCTTTCTTCTTTCTGATCCTCTTCTCTTCTTCTTCTTCTATCCGGGTGTGTGTGTAAGTGTATGAATATATATATATATATATGTGTGTGTGTGTGTATATAAGGGTGTATATATATATATTAAAATACACACTAACACTCCCTCTCACTCTCTCTATTTTCTAGAAACAGAAAAATGCCCAAAATGGGCTAATATATATATAGATTCAAGTGTTCACGTGGACAAATCCCAGCCAAAGCAAGAGAATTTGCCCAGCTGATTCCAATCGATTGGTATAAATGTCAATCGATTGGTATTAGGTATTAATGCTCCAATCGATTGATAAAAGTGTCAATCGATTGATATTGGCAATCGATTGGTATTCTTACCAATCGATTGGTATCCAAATTATACCCAAGGTAAGGGAAAACTCATACAAGTATTAAAAGAAACATACAAGGTCTTATTAATATAAATATTACAGAAATACAGGGTATTACAAATTTATATACATATACTCTGTAGAACAATTGAAGTTTAGTTGTACTTTAATTGTTAGATCGTAGTATCCTCAAGAATAAGGCGTCGTAGTCCACAAAATAACAGTGTGTGGGACGTAAATTTGTTTTTCGGACAACGTATTCATACTTGCTTCGATCTTAAGTTTAGTCAATGTTTTATTGTAGTTTCTTATCCATTGTATCCAACAAAATCTACATAGACATATATATATATATATATATACTTTTAGGCTAATGTCAAAGCAACAATTACTAATGCCAGAGCAAAATTAGTCACTAAAAGTTTTAGCGATGATTTTTTTGTCGTTAAAACTTTTAACAACACTTTTTGCTCTGACATTAGCAATTACTGCTTTAGCATTTTCATTTCCCACATACTTTTATGGCTCTATGGTTTTTATGGAACCTCCTTGGAGGACTAGGACAACAGAAGAATATTCTAGCATTCTTTTGCTAAGACTGATTAAACTAAAAACTAACAAGAAGCAGAATTGCAAATGATTTCAAGTTGGGAACCTATCAGTTGGTGTCCCAGGGCAGGCCTTTTGGACCACGCTTCAAAAGGAGCAATGCCATGCAGTCACGAGTAATTTGTTTGGACTTATTGAGGCTGTTTGGCAGAGCGTTTAGACTGCTTATCGGGCGATTAGACTCCAAAACGCAATCGCTAGGCTGTTTGGTGCAGTCCAGTCGCAAAACCTATCGTGGTCCGGTCGTGATTTCTAGCGATTTGGCCTGAGCTGGCTGTTAGCAGCTTTTGGCCATCGCGTCAACCCGCGTTCAAAGTACAACCACATGAAAGACGAGCGCGTCCCTAATCTTTGTAGCATATTACACACTTGTCCACACTAAAGGACATGATGCTGCTGACCCAGGCGGTCCAGGCGTTTAGTCCAAAGCTTTAATCAGAATTTCAGAGCACTTGGCAGGAAGATAGGACGCCATGTGGTGATAACACTAAATGCTAATACTGGTAGTATCTTTTTTTTTAATTGAATGACTTTTTTTACACTGCTAATTTAATGATTTTTCTAGTATAAATCTTACTCCTTGCGTAATACGGAGTATATCTTTCTAATACAATGTTATATGACTTAGAATATCATAAACAATGATAACTACCACAACCACTTTAACAATTGGTAATATAAAGTTATTATTATAAAGTTATTTGCTTAAAAAAAATTAATTAATTAATTATATAAAACAAATTGAGTGGTTTTAACAATGGTAAATAAATTGACAAACGAACAAAGTATGCTATCATTACGAATACAGTTTTAATATAATATAAGGGTATAATTGTCTTTTAGACATTGAAATCACTTTTGTGTATATGTAACCAAACACTTGCATAATCAATTATGGCCTCATAACCACTTTTACAATATATTATCCAAACAACACAACTATCAAATTCTATTCTAATTAACTATAATCTATTCTAACGAAAGCTATCGCAAAGCTATCGTATCGCAAAAGCACGAGCTACCCCAAACAGGCTCATTGTGTGTAGTTCATAACCTTCACCAGTTTTTTTTTTTTTTCAATTTAAAAATTAAACTCATCACTAATTTTTATTATTATTTTTGTACTTTTACTCTTGGACAATAATTTTGGAGGAATGCTAGGGACATCAAAAGGTTCACTTAAAAAAGATATCGGATGAACATAATTAATAATTTAATATTCTCTAATAATTACAAAACAAAAGAACATAAATTATATTTAATTTCAAAATTGTCATTAATTAACGCATCAACAGATGAACAATTCAGCTAAACAAATCTAGTGTACTTAGTATTTTTTATAATTTTTATTTGTATATATTCAAGACTGTATCTGTGAACAATATACATTCAGGTTGGGGAAAGGGGGCAGCAGCATTTCCCATTCCTAGATTATTAAGTTTGTGTGTACATGCATACACATACTTTTTTTTCTTAGTGCATTTTTTTTACTATTTAATTCTTGACTTAAGTTGATTAATCTAAAAAATGCCATACAAACTTTCTTAGTGCATTTTTTCACCCCAAGATAGGCAGAGGGAATCACTTGAATTTAATATGTGAATCTAGCAATCCATATGTGTAGGGGTTAAAAAGCTACTAAGAAGAAGGCAATGCATTATACATGTAGCATCATTTATGTGAATAGCTAGACTAAGCCAAAAAAGAGAAAGTGCACTTCGAATAAAAATATAGGTGGTTCTACTACTAGAGAATGTAATATTACAACCGCAATAGTTGAGAATGATAGCAATGTTTTGTAAATTTACACAATAAAATCATTACTATTCATCATCATATGTGTTAGGAAATTGCGTTCCCAAAATTCGTTGACAGCGCGTCTAAGTTGGTATTGCACAATCCGTTGAGATATTCCTCAACCCCCAATACATACCGTATAACAAGTTGAAAGATTCTTCAACTACCCGTCATATACCATAAGAGAAACCATAAGATAACTCATACGATCACACCGTAGGTTAACACCATAAGATAACACCGTAAGAAAAGGTGAGAGATTCCTCACCTACCCCATGCACGAGCAATACATACTGCTGGACTATCTTTCTGTCATAACACCCAACTGTACATCTCTAATTTTTCATATTCCGACATTTAACCCAAGTCTGAAACAAAACTCTTATCAATCAATTCTAATCCCAAAACTCAACTACGAACAATCCCTTTCGCCTTCCATGTGGATCCCCAATGAAATCTCTTCGATAGTTCACTATTCGGACCTCGTTCTCGGTTAACACCCCTAAAGAGCACTCATCACTATCATTGAAGGCATCCACAGATTCGATCAAAAATTATTTCATTTTCAATGAGAAATTCAACAGTCCACCACTACCAGGATATCATCTCCCCCTCGTATCACCACGCAAGGCCTATAATAACGCCCGGTAAGTCTTATCTCATCACGCAACTCTACATCCGCATGATTCCACCGACACACGAATGCATATATATACTATGCATGTATGACAAAAACATAAACATGTATATACAACAACATACCATATGCATCAAACATCTCTACATATATAGATGCATTATAGAATATGTGTCAATTCACTCAACACTCTACTCGACGTCGAACGTTTCCAAAGTTTTGTTACCTATAGCTTTGATACCAATAAATGTCACGATCCATCCCGCTACGGGCGGAAATAGGACACGTGGCACGCCACCAAGGCTCATCCAATTCATTAAACAACTATACGCAGCGGAAAAGAACTTTAAAACAACCTTGAGTTTGAAAACTTTTGGGAACGATGCCTTTCGAGTTGTAAATCCATATAAAATTGAAAACATTATTATATTTCGAATCGAATGAATTTGTAACAACCTGCATTTCCATTAAAATTCATGTTCACGTTTAATTTAGTTATAATTGCATTTGTCACATTTAAAATTTAATTGGGATTGCCTGCTTTTAATTTAATTTCAATTCCCATGTGTTAAACCTTAATTCTGGTTTTAATTTTTATTAAAATTCTTATTGGGGTCAAACTGTAATGTTTATAAAATTTGTGATGCCTGTGTAGATTTCAAAATCTGTATTTCAAAGACGGTGAAAATATTTTCTGTTAACTCCAACTGTATTTTAATTAAACCAGAAAATTATTTCTTTCATTAAAATGAATTTTCTGTATTTTTGTGGTGAACGGTCGTGTCACAAAAATACAAGTTTATGTTCAAATCTGTCCGCGCCGCATTAAACTCTCACAGATTTTTGGAGTTGACGTATAGTAGACTGGACACATACTTTAACTTCATTTATGTCTTCCAATGATTGCATAGAGCCTTGTTTGGCTATGCTCACTTATGGAATGTTGACTTTGTGTCTTTAGTTTTTTTTTTATACCAAACACCCTTAATTTCCTCCTATGAGCCTACTTGGCTCTTGGATAACAATTGGGATAATACAGCCTGTGTATATACATTGTATATTTTGCCTTTGATATTTGGTAAATACAAACTAATTTGTAGAGTCTAAACCAAGGGACTTGGAGCCCAAGGTTGGTTTTCTTTATATAACACACTCATACCCTTTCATCTGAGACATGGAAATTATTTAGAGAGTTTCATAGAGTTATACCAAAATTCTCTAGAAGACAAGAACTTGGAAACTCCATAGCTAAGGCTTTATTTGGGTGTTCTTATTTGGTTAATCTGTCTCAACAAAAAAAAACTCTCAAGTTTCAATCAGTGAGTATTATTAACTCACTATGAATGTAATTACATACTTAATTTCTGTGTGTGTAACTTAGTATGTAAAACCTCCATGGAAATTTTACGTTAGTGTCCATAGCTTGAAAAATCATGGGTTCCAAAACTCAACCAAAATTAGTTTGTATGGATAAATATGATAGATTACTTGTCATATATGCTATACCCAAAGTTTTAGAACCCAATTGGTTCATATAAAAAAGTATATTAAAAATTAAGTTTTGATATCTTTTAATCTTTAGTAAAATTCAAGAGTTATAGATGGATTCATGTAAAATTGATCATGGATTCATAATCCTTGTGAAAAACTAAAGAGAATCATATATTACATGTCCTATGAATTGTTGGATCTGAAAATGGGCCAAACAGACCCCTGAAATCTGAAACGGAGCAGTTTCTGCGAGAAAGAAGAAGCCTCAGCATTAACTCGCGCCACGATCACGCGAGCGGACCGCGCGAGCGACCACTCGCGCGAGCGATCTTTGCTGTCCCAGGCAGACAGAAGAATTTACATATAAAAACGAAAAATTGGGCAGATCGCGCGAGCAGCCAGTGCGCGCGACTTCTGGCAGTTTCAAATTTTGCTTGTTTTGTAATAAGGAACTGTTTGGGGTGGTATTTTATGAACTGTTAAAGCTCTGTTTGGAAAATTTATGAAATCAGAATCTTAATTGGTTATGTTTGGACGATTAAAACGTTGTTTTGTGACTTATCAATTCCCGTGCGCGCATTGTTGTATAAATCAGCGAATTGCCTCATGTTTTAAAGTTTCATGACACACATGTGGTGTCAGTTGTACATGCATGGTGAGTGTGAATGTTGGTCAGTTTGGAAAAGAGTAATGGTCAGTGTGGCATAGTAAGTGCGGTTGAGAATGTAATGTGGGCACTCCCTGGTAAGTGAGTATCAAAGTGTGTTGTGATTGAGATTGCGGCGAGGGTGTCTTAAAATGCGACGGTGGCAAAACTGGACACTCTCTGATGACCATGGTAGCGTCAAAGTGTGTGAAGCCAAACTTGGACATCCCTGGCACCCATAGAAGTGCTAAAGTATGGCCTACGGACACTCCCTAATACCCGAGTCTGGATACTGCGTGAGGGTTCCTCCGATACTTGCATGGCGGATTAGGTAGTCAAAGTGTAAGGCAATGGACACTCCCTGGTACCCCGGACCAAAGTGTGGGGCAAACTGGACATTCCCTGGCACCCCTGTGCTAAAGTGTGGCTATCGGAGAATTTCAAAGATACTGATGTGTGGTGGTGGGTTGTTGGGTTTTGTCGAGAGAAAAGAGTCGGTAAGATGAGATGGTGCATTGTTCTCATACACGGTCACATATACGAGAATTATATCTGTTAAATAATATTGTGGTTGTTTCCTAAAATGGACTCCTTGCTTTATTATTGGATTAAATGAGAAATGTAAAAATGGTAAATGAGTATGTTTTACATTCACAGTCATGTTTTTAATACTCACTAGCTTCTTGAAGCTGACGACGTTGATGTGTCCTGGACATTCGTGTTCAGGCTTTTCAGGTTACGACTACACTGAGCCTTATGACTATGCTAATTGAGAACGGCGGCTTTTGGAAGAGAAACTGTTATCGTAATTACATATTTTAAGATTTTATGCTGTAAGTTTACATGTTATGAACTGGTTTGTAATAAGGATGACTGTAATAGACGGTAAGTTATTATTTTGTTTCAAGGCGGTCTGTGCCTTTAGATGACCCGTGCTGTAATATTTATTAAGTTAGAAAAATTTTATAAGCCTTGATTGCTCTACTCTGACTTCTGGTTTTATGTTGTTCGACGTTTTGGGACGGAATCGATCCTTCAAACTGTCGCGACCTACGGGTCCATAAAGGAAATTAAACGCTTTCCATATTTATGCCACGTCGGGGCGTGACAGGATTTAGTGGTATCAGAGCCAGGTTATTATTTATCTCAAGATATTTTAGCCAAGTTAGGGTTTACCGTATAGACCCGATTCCATGATCTGTTAGCTTAAGATTTGCACCCCGATGATACGACAGGGAGGATAGACTCAGAACCCAAACGCCTAAGATTATCTCTTTCCTGATTTAAGTTAATACCTTTTTCAGGTATGGATCCAGCTCAGCCTCTTTTTGTACCTGATGCTTTTGGAGGGCATTGGGTTACTGTGGGAGCGATAGTGCCGGCTTCTACGATACTTTATTTCACCACTATTGGGCAGCATGCAGCTGCTACCGTCGAGTTAGATCTTTGGCACCAGATTCATGTGTTAGAACTGGTCGACTTGCCTCGTGCCCGCCTTGAGATTATGTACTTTATCGAGATCCAGCGCTTAGTGCTTGTAAAGATGGTTCACTTGGTTAACAGCGATGCCTTCTATCTACCCCTTGAGGTTCAGGTTGTGCAGACTCACCTTGCACAGCTGGAGATGCCTCCACCAGTCGTCCCCGCTGTTGAGGATGATGGTGACAGTGACGTTGTACTTGCCCCTATTATCGAGGACGCTGAGGAGGATGGCATGGGTTGGGACGACTTCGCAGTTGACCTTGAGGAGGCACTAGCACTCGAACTAGCTTTGCCAGAGGCAGATGCCCCTAGACCTACTTCGTTGTTGACCTCACATAGCTGTAATTTTGGGGCAGGCCCCTCTCATGTTCAGCGACTTCATCAGGCCGACTCGCTTGACCTTTTGATGGCTACCTATGGCGATGACTGATCGTTTAGATGTCGCCTTGTATATATTGACTACTTTTGACTATTAGCTCTACCTCTTTTTGAAAACTGTAATTACATGCATTGGCAGATAGGGCAATGACCCCATTTTTTGTAACATTAACTCTTGCATGCGTCCTAACCCACACAGATAGGGTAGGCACAGATCTGATCATACATGCTTTTTGTATCAACTCGACAAGAAGTTATATATAAAATATACTCTTTTGAATGTTGTTGTCATTTGAATTGCTTCATAGTACTGTTATATGCATTTTCCTCATTCTGCTATCACCATCATGTATAGAATGGCTGGAGGACTAAGGAGGAACAGAAATTTGATTGAGGGAGCACCTGAGGCTGCCGATCCCACGGGAATGTTTGAAGCCTTCGTCAGACGTCTCAAAAGGGTTAGCAATCAGAATGATAACCGACGAGACCGCCAGACTGGAGATAAACTGTTGGAGAGATTCCGTGCGCTAAGACCCGAGTAGTTTGCGGGTACCGCGGAACCATGGAAAGCGGAACAGTGGTTAAGACAGATGGACCACATGTTTGAAGCTGTCCAGTACAACGAGATGGAAAAGAGGAGGTTGGCTACATTTCAATTAACCGATGCTGCCGCAGATTGGTGGGATTCGGTCATAGCTACTATCGGAAATGGAGCTGCAATGGGAATGACGTGGACTGCGTTCAAGGGTAGATTTTTGGAGAAGTACTTCTCGGCTACAGAAAGGCACAGAAGAGAGAAGGAGTTCATGGATCTAACGCAAGGAACCAAGTCGGTGCAAGAGTACACCACACAGTTCGAGAGACTGTCTCGGTTCGCTCCACACCTGGTTGATACTGAGGAAAAGAAGATACGAAAGTATAACCAAGGACTGACACCGCAAATTCGCCGCCTGACTCTCGGTCACCTAGATAAGTTGTTTGAGGGATTAGTTGGCTTGGCTACTGATCTAGAAGAAGACGCTCGAGTGAACCGTAAGCAATTTGAATTTCGACCGCCTCAAAGGGGTAATTTTGGAAATAGACCTCCAATGAATCATACCCAAGGGCAGAAGAAGAATTTTGACGGAAGCAAGAAGACCCAAGTTATCACCTATCCAACTCAACCTCGAGTAGGAGAAGGTAGTAGTGCTGGAAAATGTTTCAACTGTGACAACCCTGGTCATCTGGCTCGAGATTGCAAGGCACCAAGGCGTGCTACTCAACAAGGCATAGTTTACTACAACTGTGGTGAACCAGGTCATATCAGCAAGTTCTGTACTGCTCCTAAGCAGGTGACGTATGGTCAACAGAATCAGACTCGTTTGAATGTTGTTATTCCTGATATCGCTGGATATGATGGGACTGTGTACGAAGAGGGAGATTATGGAGAAGCTCAACCTGATCAGCAAGCAGTGGAAGGTACATTAACTCTGTTTAACTCCCATGTTAAAGTGTTATTTGATACGGGTGCTGCTCTTTCGTTCATATCTGTTAATACAATTCAGAGATTAGGTATCTTACCTCATCGTTTAGAGAAGGCTTTGAAGGCTACATCACCATTAGGAGCTGCAGTCAAATTAGGACACGTGTGCAAGGATTATCCCTTACGGTTAGGAGACCGTGAAATCCCTGCAAGGTTGATTGTCCTATCGATGAAGGAGTTCGACGTAATCCTCAAAATGGATTTGCTCTCTCAGAATCAAGTGAAGTTGGATTGTGCGAGGAAGAGAATTACATTCTCCGATAACGAGAATTAACCCTTTGATTTTCAATGTAACCCTTCGGGAGATATGTTCCTCACCAGATGTTTAGCGAACATTGAAGTCGTCAGTACAGAAGAGGCAGCGTCGTCTATACCTGTAGTCAAGGATTTCGAAGAAGTATTTCAAGACATTTCTGGTTTGCCGCCCGAGAGAAGTATAAAGTTCTGTAGTGAGCTTATACCGGGTACCGTACCAATCACGAAGGTTCCCTACAGAATGGCCCCCACCGAACTATTGGAATTGAAAGAACAAGTTCAAGAGCTCGAGAACCTAGGTTTTGTACGACCAAGTACATTGCCTTGGGGAGCACCGGTGTTATTTGTGAAGAAGAAGGATGGGACGCTCAGGTTGTGTATCGATTACAGAGAACTGAATCGAGTGACTATCAAGAACAAGTATCCCTTACCTCAGATCGACGATTTATTTGATCAACTACAAGGAGCTACGACTTTTTCCAAGATAGACCTAAGGTCGGGATATCATCAGTTGAGGGTACGGAAGGAAGACATACCTAAGACTACTTTTAGAACCCGATATGGTCACTATGAATTTTTTGTGATGCCGTTTGGAATGACAAATGCCCCAGCAGTGTTTATGGATCTGATGAACAGGGTGTTCAAGCCTTATTTGGATTAGTTTGTCATCATCTTTATAGATGATATTTTGATCTATTCTAAGTCGGGAGAAGAACATGAACAACAACTACGGATTGCGATGCAGACGCTTAAGGACCACTACTTGTATGCCAAGTTCAGTAAGTGTGAGTTCTGGTTACAAGAAGTTAAATTTTTGGGACACAAGGTGTCATGTCAAGGAATTTCTGTGGATTCGTCCAAGACCGATGTTGTGTCAAACTGGGTTAGGCCGAGCAACCCTACAGAAGTTCGGAGTTTTCTTGGACTCGCAGGCTATTACTGTCACGCCCCGACGTAGCATAAATAAGGAAAGCGTTTAATTTCCTTTATGGACCCGTAGGTCGCTGATTCGTGTTCAATATTGCATTTTTAACTTCATGATTTTACCCTTATTGGACACGAATTATCACTCACACGGGGAGATTTAATGGATAAATTGTACTTTTGTTATTTTTGTTGTTGTTCACTTTTTCATAATAATAATCTCTTTCTTGTAGGTTTTGTAGGCTTGGGTGAAGTGGAACCCAACCTTTGTGGCAATCTGGGTATAGAAAAGGGGCAAGTAATCAAGCTCAGAAGAGGCGGATCGATCCGGCTCAAAGAGGGGATCGATCCGCGTGTTTAAAAGGAAGTTACTGGCAAATCCTGAAGACCCGGATCGATCCGCGGTTGTGAAGGGATCGATCCGCGTTCTGGTGCGGAGATTCTGCTTCCCCAAATGATAAATGGATCGATCCGTCTGTTTGCCTCGGATCGATCCGCGGCCACAGAAGATCTCTTCTTTTTTGTTTTACAACTTTGCCATTGTTTGTATAGGGTATAAATAGTTAGAGATTAGTTTTTGTTAGGGTTAGCTTTTATTTTACTTAGTTTTTTTTCTTAGGTTGTAAGCTCTTCCTCTCTAATTCCCCCTCATCACTCTCCCCCATTACTCCTCATCTACCCACATTTACTTCCATCTAGTGTTAGAGAGAGAAGAATGAGTGAATGTATTACACATTTGGAAGCTTTTAATTGAATAGTCATTGTAGTATAATTGTTTACAAACCAAACCAAACTCAAAGTCGAAAAGACTCACTTTTATTTCTTAGTTTGTTAATTGCTCCTTGTACGGTAATTGGTTATTAAGCGTTCAACAAGCATTGTTGCAATCCAATCCCTGTGGACTCGACACCCTACTTCCAACATACTACGTTTTTAATAGGGTTAAATAAGAACTTGATTGTGACGTAATCAAAATGGCGCCGTTGCCGGGGATTGGCGACAACGTTAAGTTGTTTAGTTTCTAATTATATGCGCTTTTGCATTTGATCTTTTTATTTTGTCTTTGTTTTGAAGGATTAGCTACTCTTGAAGTGCTAAACCTCCATCTAGGATGTTGATGACACATTGGTCTTTCATGGGGAAGGTAATAGTATCTCCTTTGGTTGTTGTTCTCTAAAATTTTGGCATATGTAATTGATTCTCATAATCTCTTACATAGTTGGGCTTAATAGAAGTGGTGTATTGTTGTACATGAGTCATGCTAAGAGAAGTTGATTTGTCTACCATGTAGCTTAGTTAATGTAGGGTGGATGTGTCATTCTAATCTAAGGTGTTGCATAGTGTAGTAATTTACCACTTATTTGTATGATGATAATTATGCTTTGTGTTAAGATGCTTGACTCATACCAAAAGAATGTGATGTATTCCACCATGTAGTTTAGTTAACTTAGTTTAGTTAATGTAATTTAGTTGTAGGGTGGGTAAATCATGTTAGTCAAAGTAGAGTCATAGTATAGAAATGCAAAGTTTGATTATTTTGCCAAACTTTCTAGAACACTTCTTTTAAAAGAATATTTTTCTCTTTTGCATGTTGGGCTAGTGGTAGAATCAACATTCTAACCTTCAAATCCATCCGCATCATCTCCTTATCATTCCATTTTCTTTTCTTTTGTGTTTTGGGTTTTTCTTTTTATTTTCTTCTTTTATTTGCTTGATGTGCTCGGTAGTGATTCATGTGCAGGAACATCATTTTGTGCTTATCGGGGATCGCTCGTTGTGTTGGTGATATCACTCTATCCCTACTCATTTTTGTCCTTGTTTCGAACCATTTGCAGTAGGGACAATGCAATGTTCTAGTTGGGGGGTGTGGGATATTCACCCATCATGTTGATGGTCCATTTTCTTCTTGCCATTAATTCTCCAAGCATGTTTTGGCTGTTAATAAAAGAAAAGATGATTCAAAAAAAAAAAAAAAAAAAACAAAAACAAAAAAAAAAAATATAAAATAAATAAATAAAAAATTGGTTTCCAATGATTTTAGTATAGTCGCCCCATTCTAATGCCAAGCGATGACGCTTGTCTCGAGTTTTCTTTCGATTTTAGTATGTGACACTTGTTGAATCCCATTAGTTCTATAACTATCTTGATTATTGTAAATTTCATGAATTTCAAATCTTGGATTATCGAGCACGTTGCATGACTACTTGTGTTAGGATGATGTTTAATGTAATTGTTACCCGGAAATTATTTGAAACATTTGTGGAGACGGTACCCTTGTGAGCTTTAGATCATTTTCTCCATTGTTGAGTGTTACATACTTCAATTCTCTCTTTTTGAAAAACATACAAAAGTCGTAGATAATCTCATCTTCTTGCTTTGATTGTTCATTAGAGAAATCTTTTTTGTGGAATGCAAAACTCTTGCTTGCCTGTCATTATAGTGGAGAACAAAGAATCACATTGTCCTAGAAAATGGATTTAGGTCCTCCTTTCCATCATTCTAGCTTCAATCATACATACCCTTCCTTCACTTAACCGTACACCTTCCATATCCACGTTTAAATTACATTTTTTGGGATGTCTTTGCATGAAATCGTGTTTGTAACGTTGTAAAAGAGATTGAATCGTCTTGTTGCGAGAGTACAAAGAAAAAGAAAAGAAAAGAAGTTCTAAAAAGAAAAAAAATATAAAAAAAAAAAAAAAGAAAAAAATATATAAAAAGAAAAAGAAAAAGAAAAGAAAAAAAAACAAGAGCTTCATAGTCAATTGTACTTCTCTTTTTGAGCTTCAAAGAAATATTTGTGGATGATTCATCTCTTGTGGTCATTTGTATCCATGCATTCCAATAAATCCCAAGTTTGCACTCAAACATCTCACTTCTTTCCCCTTGTCCTTCACCTCATATCACTTTCCTACTTTACAACCCCCTCAAGGTCCTAATTGATTCTCAAGTTTTGTGATTCGGAGTTGGAGACAATCATGACAAGTAGTTAGAGTTATTCCACATCCTCTAGTGAATGGTATCTTTCATGGGATGAATTTTACTCGTTTTTCACGCTTACGTTTTTCATCATTGGCATGTGCGTGGTTTTGATTCCTGATACGCCCAAAATATGACCGAGCGGTTCAAAATCAACAACCCGGCCGGGCCCACAGGCATGATCCCGATCATTACGGGCAGTTTCCTACTCAAGCTAGAAGACTAATGGAAAGTGCATCTATTTCCTAATCCAATTGGGAAACCCCCACAATTAATGTCAATCAATCCTAATACAATTAGGAAACTTACTTGATTGGTGTCAATCACACCCTAATAGGATTATATTTCCTTATCCATGTATGAGTAGGTCTCTTACATCTATAAAAGAGACCTCTCACCCCCCATTGAAGGGGCCAATTCTGTAGTCTACACAGCACCTCTACAAAAATTCACCATTATACGCATACACCCGGCCGGTATTACTGGTAGTGCCGCCCCTCTTTGTTGGCTCACCAGGCCCGCCGGTGATCTGCTAGTGAACGTGCTCAGACACACCCGTGGACGTAGGTACCTTCATTAACAGGGCCGAACCACATACAAAAAATAGCCTCTCTCTCTCTCTCTTAAATTGCTTTACTTTAATGTTACCAATTTTTGGCATCATCAGTTTGGCGCCGTCTGTGGGAAACGACAATTTTTCTCATCAAAAAATTCTTGACTGATCAATATGCCACCAAAGAAGGGTAAGACGGCTGCGCAACAGTCCGACCGGGATGTTCCTTCGGCCCCGGCGTCGACTGTAGCAGTCCTGACATCTGAGCAAATCACCGCAACCCTCATACAACTCTTGGAGGGCCAGCGTCAAATCCAGCAACAGATCGAAGCACTGCTAGCCCAGCAAAGCAATCCTCTAGTGGCCGGGAAACGACCCGGGAACGTTGCGTACGGTCGAGAACGGATCTTGACCAGACAACGGGCCCGAGCCAACCCGTCCCGTGTTGAGGATGTCAAAGACGTCAGCAGTGGGTCTGCTGCCCGAGGGGAAAGGCAGGAGCATATGGCCCGGGAATCAGTCTTGGGTCACTCGGTCAAGAGCCGAGTCGTCCCTAAGAGAACGGTTACTCGGGGTCATAGCCGAGCCCGATCCCAGAGGACAGCACCCCGCCATGAAGAAAAAGCCTCTTCCACCAACCCGACCACCTCCTCAGATACCGGTCGGGAAGGAGTGGAAGCACGTATCAAGTACTTACAGAAGCAGATCGACGGAGTGGCCAAAAAGCTTGGTCAAAACCGTGTTCCGAATCAAGCCAATACCGAGACAGAGACACCGTTCTCCAGCCAGATCACGAGGTTCTCCATCCCGCGCAAATTCAAGCAGCCTCGCCTAGATCCCTATAACGGCTCGGGAAGCCCGGTCGACCACATCCGGACCTACAAGGTTCAGATGGCCCTAGCCACCAACTCCTATGAGCTACACTGCCTAGCCTTCCCCAGCACTTTGAAAGGCCCGGCCATGCAGTGGTTCTACTCCTTGGAGCCCCGATCGGTCTGCAGCTTCAAACAACTCAGCAAGCAGTTCATCAACCAGTTCGCCGGTATGCATGAGCGGCCAAAGCCAGACATGCAGCTACTGACAGTCAGACAACGGAGTAATGAGTCCCTCAAGGAGTTCACCGACCGGTTCAACCAACAGAAGCTCCAAATCCGCAATCTGGACGAGACAATCGCCATCATAGCCTTCTGTTCGGGAGTTCAACACACCAAGTGCGCCGCGTCGTTCCACAGAAACCGACCGGTAACCTTGGTCGAACTCACAGAGAGGGTTGGAAAATACATCGACACTGAGGAATTTCTAAAGATCAAAGACCCCGAGCAAGAAAGCAACAAGTCTTCTAGAAGCAAGCGAAAGCGAGATCAGCCCGGGAGTTCTGACAGTTCCTCCAGCTCACAGCAGACAGAGTCCGGCAGCCCCGACCCGACCTCCAGTTCACAGTGGTCTGAGTCCGGCCGCCCTGACACAACCTCCAGTTCACATCGGTCAAGATCAAGCAGTTCCGGCTTTGCCTCCAGTACAGAGAGATCTGGAGCCTGACGATCCTGATCCGACCTCCTGTATCCATCGGTCTAGATGAGCCCGACTACAGTGGTACTTGCCTGATCACCGCGTTAGGCTTCACCGATTGTCAGAGTTTATACAAAGTCCTCGGGTCTAACCCTGAGGCATCTATAAAGACCTCGGGCCTAACCCCGAGGCATCCAAAGACCTCGGGCCTAACCCCGAGGCATCCAAAGACCTCGGGCCTAACCCCGAGGCACCAAAAAGACCTCGAGCTCCGAACTCAGGCACCAAAAAGACCTCGAGCTCCGAACTCAGGCACTAAAAGACCTCGGGCTCCGAACCCAGGCACTAAAGACCTCGGGGTCACGACCGAGGCACCGGCTTCGCTTAGGTCCAACCGACGATGGAGGCAAACCTCCTAGGTGGCTGATGATGGCAAGCTTCAAAAGACCCTGCAACCACCATGTTCCAGGTCGGTTACCTACAGATCATAGCCTCTTTAAGACCCTCGTCTTAGCGAAAGCTTGGGGGGCAAGATGGCGTAGTGAGCTAAACAGGTAATCACACCGGGTATTTACAGGCCTCGCGGATAACCAAGTCAAAATCTTGGACAACCCGAGCACCTACAGTACTCAGAGACATTAACTCCACTTAGGTCCAGACCGACGATAGAGGTGACTAAAATCTCTTAGGTTGGCCGACGATAGAGGAGCAAAAGGACCCTAAAGCACCGTGATTTAGGTCGGCTCCACCAACATGGTCAAGCTCTTCTCCCAACAGTCTTGACGAAGGCTACCTGGGCGGAAGACAACCATCCTGGGGAGCTAACATAAAAAAGGACCCTAGAGCAGTACGCTTTAGGTCGGCTTTTCCAACATGGTAAAATCCTTCTACCCACAGCCTTGACGAAGGTTTACGGGCAGAAGATAACCATCCTGGGAGCTAACTCAAGCAAAAAAAACTCCGAAGTAGGCCGAGTCTCAACTCTCGGTCACTTCCCGAGCATTCAAAGACTCCGAATTAGGCCGGGTCTCAACTCCCGGTCAGTTCCTGAGCACCTAAAAGTCCCGAGCTAGGCAGGGTCTCAACTCTCAGCCAGTTCCAGCGGGCTCACCAGGCTCAGAAGCCCCGAGGCAGCTTTCTCAAGCACTCAGACAGTGGCAAGTGGCATCAACTAATTTCCAAACTTGCCCCGATATAGCATCTGGCCAATCTTGGAAATGGGGGGCAGCTGATACGCCCAAAATATGACCGAGCGGTTCAAAATCAACAACCCGGCCGGGCCCACAGGCATGATCCCGATCATTACGGGCAGTTTCCTACTCAAGCTAGAAGACTAATGGAAAGTGCATCTATTTCCTAATCCAATTGGGAAACCCCCACAATTAATGTCAATCAATCCTAATACAATTAGGAAACTTACTTGATTGGTGTCAATCACACCCTAATAGGATTATATTTCCTTATCCATGTATGAGTAGGTCTCTTACATCTATAAAAGAGACCTCTCACCCCCCATTGAAGGGGCCAATTCTGTAGTCTACACAGCACCTCTACAAAAATTCACCATTATACGCATACACCCGGCCGGTATTACTGGTAGTGCCGCCCCTCTTTGTTGGCTCACCAGGCCCGCCGGTGATCTGCTAGTGAACGTGCTCAGACACACCCGTGGACGTAGGTACCTTCATTAACAGGGCCGAACCACATACAAAAAATAGCCTCTCTCTCTCTCTCCTAAATTGCTTTACTTTAATGTTACCAATTTTTGGCATCATCAATTCCTATTTCCATTACTCTTTTACCCGCATGCCCCGAGAGTATTACCCATTGCGAGTGATTCATTTTTAGAGTGTAATACCGGTGAGAATTGCGTTGAAGCACGTTTTGAACGAAATTCGGATTATGAAAGCATTGCCTTCTTCTTGATAGTTTGTAGTTATGCACTTCACACCACACACGCATCCAAGATTGAACTTAATGAAGTTTATCTAATAATCTTGATAGTTTGTGAATTTTTGAATTTGTGTGTTGTGTGCTAAAATCGTTTGAAAATTCTTGAGACTTTGTTGAGCGTCAGCTTGAGACTATGGGCAACTATCATGAGGAAACAAAATGTTTGTGGGTATCATTTTGAGAACCCTCCGGAGACAACACTCCGCCTCTACGGGTAACCTAGAGGTTTAACGGCTTGTTGCATACGCTTAATGCAATCGTGTTCCCCACGAAAACGGTTTATCTTTCATTTTAATAAATTGTTGTGCAAGGTTATTCTTGAATCTCTTAGTATTTAGCTTTGTTGCTAAGAGACTAGCAACATGCTAGTTGGGGGGTGTGATTCGTGTTCAATATTGCATTCTTAACCTCATGATTTTACCTTTATTGGACACGAATTATCACTTACACGGGGATATTTAATGGATAAATTGCACTTTTATTATTTTTGTTGTTGTTCACGTATTGATAATAAAAATCTCTTTCTTGTAGGTTTTGGGAACTTGTTCAAAGTGATAACCAACTCCGTTTGGTTCTTTTCTCATAAAAAGGGGAAAGAATGAACTTCAGGGAAGGCGGATCGATCCGGCCCTATGAGCGGATCGATCCGTGTGTTTTAGAGGAGCTTGGTATCAGTTTCAAAAGACGCGGATCGATCCGGCCTTTTGAGCGGATCGATCCGCGATTCTGAAGGAACATTCTGCTAGAAAAAATCCTCAAATGGATCGATCCGCATTTATGAAGGGATCGATCCGCGACTTCCCGAGAAGATAGTAACTGCCCAGATGAAAGGCGGATCGATCCGCCCCAAAGAAGGGATCGATCCGCGGCTTCAGTTTTTCCCCTCTTCTATTTACAAGTTTGCCATTCTTATGTTTTTTGTATAAATAGAAAGAGTTGTCAATTTTGGGAGGTAGTTAGTTTTTAGGGTTCTTGACTCTCATTTTGGAACCCACTTGGGTTCCCTTTCATTTGCTCTTCATTTGGTGTAAACTTGAAGATTGAATTGAAGTTTTAATGGCTAGGTATATTTTCTATCTCTTTTCCTTTGATGATATTGCTATGTTTTCCATTGATTAATTAGGTTTACTTAGGTTGTGGATCATGAACTCTTGAATTTAATGTTGTAGCATTTCTAGGGTTCATTTGTGTAAGATTTGAAACTAAGGGCTTCATCTTATTTGTATTGCATTTTTGATTGTCAAAACTTAGACTTTGAATCCTACCCTATGTATTTCATATGGAATATTATGTAACCTAGTGTTTTGCACTCCATGTGTTTGATAAATGTTGTGTGTGGGATTTAAAACTTGGAGTCTTCATCAAAGATGTCAAGCATCTTTGATTGTTCAAACTCTTGGGTTTAAATACTACCTTTTGAAGGCTTCATAGGTGGTTTGTCCACCAAGTAGATTAGTTAGTGTAGGGTGGACAAATCATTCGGATTAGAAGCCATAGAGGCTTCATCTTGTATGTCATGCATCCTTGATAGTCAAACGTTAGCTTCGAATCCGTTTCTATGGAAATCTTAAAGCTCATTTCATCTAACACATATGTGCATTCCAAGTGTTTGATAATATGCCACAATGAGATGTTACCTTAGAATGTGCTTGAAACTTTAGTCCATTTCATCTTGTTGTGACCCAAGATGGGGGGAATGATCCCAACCTATTGCTTTTTAGATTAGTATTTATTTACCTTTTATCCTCCAAAAACCAAACAAAAAGCCGCAAGACGCAATGTCATTTTTATTCTCTTTCATCATCTTTTCTTATTTATTTCTTTTGAGCATTATAATTAGTTACTAAACCTCCCAAACGTTGTTCTTGTATCAATCCCTGTGGACTCGACACCCTACTTCCAACATACTACGTTTTTAATAGGGTTAAATAAGAACTTGATTACTTGTTGCTAAGAGACTAGCAACATGCTAGTTGGGGGGTGTGATTCGTGTTCAATATTGCATTTTTAACTTCATGATTTTACCCTTATTGGACACGAATTATCACTCACACGGGGAGATTTAATGGATAAATTGCACTTTTGTTATTTTTGTTGTTGTTCACTTTTTCATAATAATAATCTCTTTCTTGTAGGTTTTGTAGGCTTGGGTGAAGTGGAACCCAACCTTTGTGGCAATCTGGGTATAGAAAAGGGGCAAGTAATCAAGCTCAGAAGAGGCGGATCGATCCGGCTCAAAGAGGGGATCGATCCGCGTGTTTAAAAGGAAGTTACTGGCAAATCCTGAAGACCCGGATCGATCCGCGGTTGTGAAGGGATCGATCCGCGTTCTGGCGCGGAGATTCTGCTTCCCCAAATGATAAATGGATCGATCCGTCTGTTTGCCTCGGATCGATCCGCGGCCACAGAAGATCTCTTCTTTTTTGTTTTACAACTTTGCCATTGTTTGTATAGGGTATAAATAGTTAGAGATTAGTTTTTATTAGGGTTAGCTTTTATTTTACTTAGTTTTTTTTCTTAGGTTGTAAGCTCTTCCTCTCTAATTCCCCCTCATCACTCTCCCCCATTACTCCTCATCTACCCACATTTACTTCCATCTAGTGTTAGAGAGAGAAGAATGAGTGAATGTATTACACATTTGGAAGCTTTTAATTGAAGAATCTCTTGGATTTCCTATGGCATTTATGGTGATGTTTTCTAGTTGGTATAATCTCTCTTTCCCTCTCTTAAATTTTGTTATCATTTTAATTATGAGTAGCTAAATCATGTAGGTTGGGGATCATAAACCCACCATTGGACCCATGTGTTTTGATTGTAGGTCTCTCACACTTGATAGCATATCTAGAGTTCATGGGTGTACGGTTTGAAGTTTTGAGACCCCACTTCCAATGTCAAGCATTGGAAGTTGTTAAATCTCTAAACTCTAACCCTATACCCATGTATTGCATTGGAACATCTATCTAGCATGTTGGTTGACTACCACATGTTTGATAGTTTGTCACAATGGAATTTTCTACCCTAGAATGTGTTACAAGTATGAGAGCCATAAGTTGTTTGGTCCAAGGTGGGGGAATGCTCCCCAACCTCAATTTCTCCTCCACCAAGACCCTCCATTGTTAATTAAACTTAGATTTATCTTAAATTTACCTTTTTTTTATGATGAATAGTCATTGTAGTATAATTGTTTACAAACCAAACCAAACTCAAAGTCGAAAAGACTCACTTTTATTTCTTAGTTTGTTAATTGCTCCTTGTACGGTAATTGGTTATTAAGCGTTCAACAAGCATTGTTGCAATCCAATCCCTGTGGACTCGACACCCTACTTCCAACATACTACGTTTTTAATAGGGTTAAATAAGAACTTGATTGTGACGTAATCAGTCGCGACAGTTTGAAGGATCGATTCCGTCCCAAACGTCGAACAACAAAACATAATAATCAGAGTAAAGCAATCAAGGCTTACAAAAATTATTCTAACTTACAGAATATTACAGCACGGGTTATCTAAAGGCACAGACCGCCTTGAATTAAAACAATAGCTTAATGTCTGTTACAGTCATCCTTATAAAACAAAACAGTTCATAACTTAAAACATATAATAAACAGTTTCTTCATTCCAGAAGCAGCCATTCTCAATTAGCATAGTCTTATGATTCCTCCTGGTTATATCCTGAAAAGCCTGAACACGAATGTCCAGGACGCATCAACGTCGTCAGCTTCAAGAAGTTGGTGAGTATTAAAAACATGACTTTAAATGTAAAACATACCCATTTACCTTTTTCCATTATCAGTTTTGTAAAATCAATAGTTAAACCGCAGAAAGAATTCATTTATAAAACAACAAGGAATATATTAAAGGTCGATCATTCATAAGAATAGCTACTCGTGTAATGAGACAATGCACCACACTCATCTTGCCGACTCTTTTCTCTCGACAGCAACAACAACCCACTATCTTACTCCTGGTATCTTTGAAACACTAAGATAGCCACACTTTAGCAACGGGGCGCCAGGGAGTGTCCAGTTTGCCTCACACTTTGGTCCGGGGTACCAGGGAGTGTCCAATGCCTCACACTTTGAATACCCTAACCGCCATGCAAATACCGGGGCAACCCCTCACGCAGTATCCAGACTCGAGTATCAGGGAGTGTCCGTAGGCCACACTTTAGCACTACCATGGGTGCCAGGGAATGTCCGAGTTTGGCTTCACACACTTTAACGCTTCCATGGGCGTCAGGGAGTGTCCATATTTGCCACCGTCGCATTTCAAAGATACCCTCTCCACAACCACAACCACAACCACAACTACAACCACAACTCAACTCAATCACAACTACAACCACAACTCAACCCACAACCACAATCACAACTACAACCTCTAACACAACCACAAACTACGACCACAAACTCAAACTCATACTCTTTCCACACAGACTGACACCCACATGCATGTACCACTAACCCCACATGAATGATATGCACATGAACCTAAGCAAAACACTGAATTAAAGGAACAACACGCGTACGGGGATTGATAACTTGCAATATAATGTTTTAATCATTCAAAACATAACCAAATAGAGTTCTGATTAACTAAATATCCCAAACAGAACCTTAACAGTACTAAAAAGTTGAACCAAACAGTCCCTTAACAGAAAACAGACAAAAACAGAAACTGCCAGACCTCGCGCGCGCGGGCCGCTCGCGCGAAAGGTCGCTCGCGCGATATGCCCAAATTTCCTTTTATTATAAACTTTTCTGTCTGCCTGTGGAAATCAAGGTCGCGCGCGCGGATCGCTCGCGTGAAGGGATTCTCGCGCGACCCTCGTTCGCGCGACCAGCCAAATTTCAATATATATATATATAAACTCTTATGTTTGCCTGGGAAAGCAAGGATCGCGTGCGCGGTCCGCTCGCGCGAAAGATCGCTCGCGCGGGCCGCTCGCGCGATTCTCGCGCGCGCGAGATGAAGCTGAGGCTTCATCTTCCTCGCAGAAACTGCTCTGTTTCAGATTTTCAGGGTCTTTTTTGACCCATTTTCAATTCTGTGAGTAACTATATCATGTTATATATGAATCTCTTCCTTTTTCAACAAGGATTAAGAATCTATGATTATCTTAACATGATTCTAACTATAACTCTCCAATTTTATGGAAAACTAAAATATGTCAAAATTTATTTTCTTATATACTTTTTCATATGAACAAATTAGGCTTTAAAACTTTGGGTATAGCATATATGACATGTAATCTATCATATTCATCTAACAAAACAGGTTTTGGTTGAGTTTGGAAAATCTCCATTTTTCAAGCTATGAACTTCAACGTACAACATCAATGGTGATTCTACAAATTAACTACCCAAATCAGTAAATAAGGAATGGATTACATTTTGAGTGAGTTAGTAATACTCACTGAGATTAATGGAGCAGAGAATTGTTGAGAAAGAATCCAATTTAGAAGTAAATAACAAACTTGGCTATGGAAGTCTTGAGCTTTCTCTCTCTAAATGAACTCACTCTTTCTCTCTGAAACTCTCTCAATATCTTCAGTTTCTCATTGTGCAGATAGAGATATGTGTGTGTATAAATAGAAGGTGAACTTGATGGACTTGGAGGCCAAGTCTAGTGTTGTTCACTCAACAAAAAATCAATTTGATTTTAAATATTAATAGCATCAAAACTCAGCTCATATAGGCTGATATTTCATACGTAGAGTTATATATGCAACTCTCAGCTTGAGCCAAAGGCCAAGTAGGTGCATAGGGGTTCAAGTTGAGTGTGTTTGGGAAGGAGAGCTTATGGCACTAGAATGTACATATAAGTTGTATGTTCCCAAACAAGGCACAAGGCAATCATCACTTGCCATAATTGGAAATAAAGCAAATGTCCAAATCGGTCACTTCCAAAATCTGTGGAAGTTAAACACAACATGGACAGTTTTGGACATAAACTGGTATTTTCGGGGCGCGGTGGTCACCACAAAAATACAGGAATTTCATTTTAACATAGGAAGTGATTTTCTGGTTTCATAAAAATACAGCTTGAAATAAAAGAGAACATTTCCACCGTTTTGAAATACAGATTTGAAATTCAATACAGGTGTTGCTAAACTTTTTATAAAAATTACAATTTAACCCCAACATGAATTTTAATATGAAATAACACAAGGGATAATAATTAGAACATGAGAAATGTATTTAAATGAAGCAGTCAATACTAAATGAAATTTAATATGACAATGCAATTACAAATTAAATATGAAAATGCAGGTTATTACAATTACAGAAGATTTGTTGAGGGATTCTCTAAAATAGTTGCACCATTGACTGGGTTGACGAAGAAGAATTTGAAGTTCGAGTGGACAGAGAAGCACGAGGGCGCCTTTCTAGAGTTGAAAGAGAGACTTACTACCGCACCGGTACTAGCTATACCCAAGCCTGATAAAAAGTTCACTATCTTTAGTGACGCATCATATCATGGATTAGGGTGTGTACTTATGCAAGATGACAGAGTTATCGCCTATGGATCTAGATAGTTGAAGCCGAATGAGTTGAACTATCCCATTCACGATCTAGAGGTTGGCGGCCGTAGTATTCGCACTCAAGATTTGGAGACACTATCTCTACGGTGAGAAGTTTGATCTATTCTCCGATCACAAGAGCCTAAAATATTTGTTCACACATAAAGAGTTGAACATGAGGCAACGCAGATGGATAGAGCTGATCAAAGATTACGACTTCACGTTAGAATACCACCCTGGTAAAGCTAATGTGGTCGCTGATGCTTTGAGTCGACAAACTCGTGAGACGATCGCCTCCTTAATGGTTAGAGAATGGCAAGCATTGGAGACGTTGGCGGAGTTCGATGTACAGAGTGCTGAGGAAAGAGAAGGACAACTTTTTTGATGTCTTATCCTACAGTTTGTTCTTATCGGCCGCATTATTGGAGCTCAGAAAGAAGATGAAAAGTTTCAAGCATGGTTTGCGAAGATGTCAGAGAAAGGCCCGACAGAATGGAAGGTGGGAGTCGATGGAGGATATCGGTGCAGAGATAGATTATGTGTGCCAGATGTTGGGGAGCTTAGAAAGGATATCCTGGAAGAAGCACATAAGTCAAGGTATACAATTCACCCAGGAGGAATGAAAATGTACAAGGATTTGAAGAGAAATTTCTGGTGGGAATGCATGAAGAAGGATGTGGCCGAATTTGTATCCAAGTGTTTGACGTGTCAACAAGTCAAGGCCGAACATCAGAGACCGTCAGGATTGTTGCAACCGCTACCTGTTCCTGGTTGGAAGTGAGAGCATATAACCATGGATTTTGTAGTGGGATTACCTCGATCTCAACAGAATCATGACGCTATTTGGGTAATCGTGGATCGATTGACGAAATCTTCTCATTTCATCGCTTATAGTATGACATACCCGGTGGAAAAGATGAGCCGGATGTACATACAACAAGTTGTGCGGCTTCACGATGCACCTGTGTCAATGGTGTCAGACCGTGGCGCGCGTTTTACTTCTGGATTTTGGGAAAGTCTGCAAGAAGCTATGGGAACCTCGCTCAAGAGCTTTTCACCCTCAGATGGATGGACAAACTGAGTGTGTTAACCAGATCATGGAGGATATGCTTAGGGCTTGTGTTATTGATTTTGAAGAATCTTGGGAAACACACTTGCCGTTGGTTGAATTTGCCTATAACAACAGTTATCACACGAGTATCAGGATGGCTCCGTTTGAAGCATTGTACGGACGACCATGTCGTTCTCCATTGTGTTGGGCAGAGGTTGGGGACACAGAGTTGTTGGGACCAGATTTGGTTAGAGAAACCAACGAAAAGATTTCTTTGGTCAAGGAAAGGATGAGAACCGCTCAAAGGCGCTATAAGAGTTATGCTGATCGACGCCGAAAAGATTTGGAATTTAGTGTTGGAGATCACATACTCCTTAAGGTTTCACCGACCCGAGGAGTAGTACGCTTCGGTCTCAAGAGAGGAAAGTTAGCCCCACGTTTCATTGGACCGTTTGAGATTTTGGAACGTGTCGGGAATGTGGCATATCGGCTGGCGCTACCACCGAAGATGTCTGGGGTTCACAATGTATTCCATGTGAGTATGCTAAGAAAGTACATACGAGACCCCTCACACGTGGTTAGTTACGACGATATTGAGACAAGTCATAACGTTTCTTACAAGGAGAGACCCGTGAAGTTCTAGATCAGAGTATCAAGAAACTGAGGAATAAAGACATTCTGTTGGTGAAGGTTCAGTGGAATCACCATGACGAGAATGAAGCCTCGTGAGAAGTCGAAGCTGATATGAGGAAGAAGTACCCGAAGTTGTTTCAGGGCTAGTTAGTCTTGATTTCGGGGACGAAATCCTGATTAAGGGAGGAAGGGTGTAACAACCTACATTTCCATTAAAATTCATGTTCACATCTAATTTAGTTGTAATCTTCCAATGATTGCATAGAGCCTTGTTTGGCTATGCTCACTTATGGAATGTTGACTTTGTGTCTTAAGTTTTTTTTTACCAAACACCCTTAATTGCCCCCTATGAGCCTACTTGGCTCTTGGATAACAATTGGGACAATACAGCCTGTGTATATACGTTGTATATTTTGCCTTTGATATTTGGTAAATACAAACTAATTTGTAGAGTCTAAACCAAGGGACTTGGAGCCCAAGGTTGGTTTTCTTTATATAACACACTCATACCCCTTCATCTGAGACATAGAAATTATTTAGAGAGTTTCAGAGAGTTATACCAAAATTCTCTAGAAGACAAGAGCTTGGAAACTCCATAGCTAAGGCTTTATTTGGGTGTTCTTATTTGGTTAATCTTTCTCAACAAAAAAAAAACTCTCAAGTTTCAATTAGTGAGTATTATTAACTCACTATGAATGTAATTACATGCTTAATTTCTGTGTGTGTAGCTTAGTATGTAAAACCTCCATGGAAATTTTACGTTAGTGTCCATAGCTTGAAAAATCATGGGTTCCAAAACTCAACCAAAATCAGTTTGTATGGATAAATATGATAGATTACTTGTCATATATGCTATACCCAAAGTTTTAGAACCCAATTGGTTCATATGAAAAAGTATATTAAAAATTAAGTTTTGATATCTTTTAATCTTTAGTAAAATTCAAGAGTTATAGATGGATTCATGTAAAATTGATCATGGATTCATAATCCTTGTAAAAAACTAAAGAGAATCATATATTACATGTCCTATGAATTGTTGGATCTGAAAATGGGTCAAACGGACCCCTGAAATCTGAAACAGAGCAGTTTCTGCGAGGAAGAAGAAGCCTTAGCATTAACTCGAGCCACGATCGCGCGAGCGGACCGCACGAGCGACCACTCGCGCGAGCGATCCTTACTGTCCCAGGCAGACAGAAGAATTTACATATAAAAATGAAAAATTGGGCACATCGCGCGAGCGGACCGCGGGAGCGACCCCTCGCGCGAGCGGCCCGCGCGCGCGACTTCTGGCAGTTTCAAATTTTGCTTGTTTTGTGATAAGGAACTGTTTGGGTGGTATTTTATGAACTGTTAAAGCTCTGTTTGGGAAATTTATGAAATCAGAATCTTAATTGGTTATGTTTGGACGATTAAAACGTTGTTTTGTGACTTATCAATTCCCGTGCGCGCATTGTTGTATAAATCAGCGAATTGCCTCATGTTTTAAAGTTTCATGACACACATGTGATGTCAGTTGTACATGCATGGTGAGTGTGAATGTTGGTCAGTTTGGAAAAGAGTAATGGTCAGTGTGGCATAGTGAGTGCGGTTGAGAATGTAATGTGGGCACTCCCTGGTAAGTGAGTATCAAAGTGTGTTGTGATTGAGATTGCGGCGAGGGTGTCTTAAAATGCGACGGTGGCAAAACTGGACACTCTCTGACGACCATGGTAGCGTCAAAGTGTGTGAAGCCGAACTTGGACATTCCATGGCACCCATGGAAGTGCTAAAGTGTGGCCTACGGACACTCCCTGATACCCGAGTCTGGATACTGCGTGAGGGTTCCTCCGATATTTGCATGGCGGATTAGGTAGTCAAAGTGTGAGGCAATGGACACTCCCTGGTACCCCGGACCAAAGTGTGGGGCAAACTGGACATTCCCTGGCACCCCTGTGCTAAAGTGTGGCTATCGGAGTATTTCAAAGGTACTGATGTGTGGTGGTGGGTTGTTGGGTTTTGTCGAGAGAAAAGAGTCGGTAAGATGAGATGGTGCATTGTTCTCATACGCGGTCACATATACGAGAATTATATCTGTTAAATAATATTGTGGTTGTTTCCTAAAATGGACTCCTTGCTTTATTATTGGATTAAATGAGAAATGTAAAAATGGTAAATGAGTATGTTTTACATTCACAGTCATGTTTTTAATACTCACCAGCTTCTTGAAGCTGACGACGTTGATGCGTCCTGGACATTCGTGTTCAGGCTTTTCAGGTTACGACTACGCTGAGCCTTATGACTATGCTAATTGAGAACGGCGGCTTTTGGAAGAGAAACTGTTATCGTCATTACATATTTTAAGATTTTATGCTTTAAGTTTACATGTTATGAACTGGTTTGTAATAAGGATGACTGCAATAGACGGTAAGTTATTGTTTTGTTTCAAGGCGGTCTGTGCCTTTAGATGACCCGTGCTGTAATATTTATTAAGTTAGAAAAATTTATAAGCCTTGATTGCTCTACTCTGACTTCTGGTTTTATGTTGTTCGACGTTTTGGGACGGAATCGATCCTTCAAACTGTCGCGACCTACGGGTCCATAAAGGAAATTAAACGTTTTCCATATTTATACTACGTCGGGGCGTGACAGAATTTATATTAAAGGGATCCCAAAGGTACCCTAAGAACCGATCAACACATTTAAAATATTTCCGGAAGGGGTAGAAAAAGATTTCTTGCAGGGGGTATTTCGACCGGTCGAACGACCCCCTTCGACCGGCCGAATGACCCTTTAGCAGGATTCCTTCTAGCAGCAGAATTTTGCTAAGGATCCATTCAACCTCCACCAATTTCAATACTCCAAACGCACTTACATTAATCCAAACTTCACAAGCTATGCCAAGCTTCAAGAACACCATTAAGACACACTAATCCATAAAACAAAACGATACGATAACGAAACAAACTAAGGCTTGTTTGGATTAAACACAAAAGTTCTATTACATTCATCCCAAATGCGAATTTAACCAGTTAAGCTTTCAAAACATGAACTCATGAGTTCGGACGAATTCAAAACTAACTAAAAGAAGTTTGGTTACATATTACAACATTTAGAAAGGAACCTAAAAACTTGTACTAGGATTTCCCGTCGTCTCTACGGCTTCACTCCTCATGCTTCCTCTTGCCTTTCTTCATACCTGCAATGGAGTAAATCTCTATTGCTCAGCTATATGCTGAGTGCACAATTTCTAATATATGCATCTATGGCAAATCATGCTTTAATCTCATAAATCACATTAAATAGTCTCTAGGGAGAGAGACACGCATTCATCCGGTATATCGGCAAGCCCAAAGTCTATTAATCGCGATGCCAATGGTAAGTCCAGAGTCTATCAACCATTGCACCCAACTGCTCTAGCAGGGCCGGTTCCCAAACTAAGCAAGTAGCCGTTGCTACTATAACTCTCAAACATCGAGAGGCGTACCCCGGCATGAACTTATGTCAAACTCCCCTTTGACCCACATAGACAACTCAACGTGCTCGCGTAAATTTAGACATGTTTTTCACATTTAAGCACGTGCATAATTAACGGGCCTAAGATTAACACATGGATTTTGCCCGGATCTCATTTTCGTCGCCGAAAATTAAAACATGTAATTTCTCTATATCTCATAGACTAGAAATTCATGCCTCGAGCTATTGTCATATAACTTTGAGGGAACGACTAGAAGCTTGACTAAACGGCGAATCTCTGATCCTACGCAAAACCTACGAGTTTACACACATTTTTTCTAAATTTCTAGAATTAGACTTTTATAAAATAAAAAATAAAAAAAATAAAAACGTGGCCTAAAGACTATCAAAACGTAGCCCTTACCTTGGGGAGTTCAAATATGAAGTTTGGTTGAAAACAGATGGACGAAAGCTCGCCGATCGTCGTCGCAAAGCCCGTTGCAACAATCTCTCTTTTCTCTCTCCTATCTAACGATATTTTGTAAAGTTTATGACAAATGAAATTCTCACCCTTGCTATTTATCGACAAACTTTCCAGAAATCGCATTTACTTCCCCGTGAGTTTCTCAAACTTCTAATTAATTCCTGAAACGTCACACACGTCCATTTTATAACTTTATGGGTGAAAACTATAAATTACAAAAGTTTTCGATTAAGTCTCGTTTGGGTCCAAAATTACGTCCGAAAACTAGATTATGTGAAATCTCTACACAACTTACCCTTTTTATATAACGTGTCACTCCTGTTCTCACCACAGTGTTCAAAATGCTCTACAACAATGTTAAAAATTACCAGAAAGTATACTACACATGTATAATTCACTACTCATGAAAATACCAGATAAGTCAAAAAACATTTAAATCACATAAATGTCATTTAGCAATGCCAATGTAACATGATTTTCCATATTCCCGTGTCCACCTTTCGTTGACCCACGGTCAACCTCATCCACAATTATTAAGCCACGTTAATAATTCCATTTAAAACATTTGTGCCTTTAAAATAAAAAGATTTTCCGGGACGGGTGTGACAACTATGGCACTATCTACAACTGAATCAGAATATATGGCAGCAGCTGAGGCTACAAAGGAAGCTTTGTGATTAAAGGGTTTAGTCAAGAGACTTGGTGTTGATCAATGTGGAGTTCAGTTGCATTGTGATAGTCAGAGTGCCATTTATTTGGCAAAGAACTGGGTGTATCATACAAGAACTAAGCATATAGATATGAGGTTCCACAAGATAAGGGAATTGGTTTCTACTGATGTCATTCTTTTGGAGAAGATTCATACGACGGAAAATACTACTGATATGTTGACAAAACCCGTTACTACAGAAAAGTTCAAGCATTGCTTGTACTTGATCAATATTGTCTCTTCTTGTTGAAGAGGATGAGTACCCCCTACCCTCTATTAGTTCAAGGTGAAGCATGTAATAGTGATCTTCAAGGTGACTTGATATTCGCCAATGTGGAGATTGTTGGGTGTGGCTCATATTGTAATGGGTCCGTTACACTAGGCCCAAGAGTTAAGGGGAGGGCCCTGTGGCCCATGTGTAGTAGCCCCTCGCGGTACGGTATGGGTATTTTCGGGATTTTGCCATGTACCTATAGGAGATATATATGATGTAGCCCTAAATTGTTTTTTGATAGTGGAAACTTCTAGCTCTCCGGTGTGGACGTAGGCACATTGCCGAACCACGTAATAATTTTCTGTGTCTTTTTGATCTTTCTGTTTTTCATATAGTGTTTGCGTGTGATTGTTTAGATCCAACATGCTTATTATCTCCCCACTTTAAGATTACAGATATCCATTAATTAAATATAATTACTGATAATCATATTTAATTAATTTTTTAAAATTCCTTGAGATACTCTGCTTAACTTATCTAATATTATCACAGCCCGATCCCACAATAGCGGAACCGAAGCCCGTGGCACGCCACCGAGGCTAAACCAATTCATTAACGTTCCCCAAAATTAGTTTGAATAACACACGCAGCGGAATAAAATAAGTCATTTTGAAAACCATCCATCCAGTCAACTGATCCTTGGATCCAGTCGACTGATCCTGGTCCAGCAGAAAGTTGGGTTTTAAAAACACCATCCAGTCGACTGCTTTCTACATCCAGTTGACTGGGGCTTCAAAGTTTCAGTCGACTGGTAAAGTCCGGTCGACCGAAGTCCAGCCTGGCCAAAAATATCAGTTTTGAAAACCATGATCCAGTCGACTGTGTCGGGGACCCAGTCGACTGATCCTCCATGAAACGATGCAGAGAGTTGTTGAAAAGGAGGCTTCAGTCGACTGTTCAACAAACCAGTCAACTGATCCCCTGGAAGCAGCACATTCTGCAGCATTTTCAAGTTTAAAAGCTTTTGAATTCAAACGGGGATCAAACACACACTTCCAAAAGTACTCCAAAGCAATCCTAACTGTATTAACATATTACCGAAGCACAGTTACAACATGTTACTAACTATTACAACATTTTAGATTCGTTCTAACATACCAAGTTAAACATAACTAAAAACCATAAGAATTCTTATTACAACATTCCTGTTGTACCAAAACTACAAGATTAACGTTCAAGTTGCCTTCTAAAAGAACTCCCAACCCACGTGCTCACTTCTGCGATTCCTCGCCAGCATTTATACCTACAATGGTTATTTGAATAACCACATATATTCGATTTGTTTAAGCTAATGCTTAGTGAATAAATCAACATATATACATGAATGATAAACATGTTTGCATTCACATCTCTACATTTCATACTAGTCGTCGGAGACTCACGTGCCCGTTTATACTCCCAATCCGCGACTCCTCGCCAATAAGTCCACGCGAAAGGGTAAGACCCACGATTCTTCTCTTCAATCGTGCGACCTTAATGCCTATATCGGCTCCACAAAATGGCACGGTGACCAGTGCTCCTTCTGACCCAAATAAGCAACTTAACATGCTCAAATACATATTACCATGCTCGCGGTAATCAAAGCATTTCATCGTGCTATTGGGCCTACTTATCAATATAAATGCCCAATATGAACTACACAAGATATCTCTAAGTATTAATACATGCTATTCAAACATAACATGAATACATATCAAGAAACCATTCCAAAAATATAGTTGAATCACTCACTTCTGATTTACGCTCTTAAACTTCGATCCAACAAAAACCCGTGTACAAAGAACGTGCAGAAGTCCGTCTAGTACAATTCCTATGGATCAAAATTCCATTTATCAACTTTTATGAAAAATTCTAGAAAACAACTTTTCGGAAAACTTGGCCAAACAAGCCCTAACATATATCAAAACGAAGCTCTTACCTCGAGGAGCTCGAATATGAAATCTGGGAGAAAACAAACTGACGGACGGTCGTCGTTTGGCGTCGCAAAGCTCTAAGCTCCAAAATCTCCCTTTGGCCTCTTTTTGGAAACTTAGGTTGAGAACTTATAAAATATCTCAACCATCTCTATCTATATATAGGCAAAACTCTCGAAAATTACGTTTACCTCCTCACGAGTTTTCAAAACTCCTAATCAGTCTCTGAAACTTTCTATACAGCTTATTCATAGCTTTATAAGTGAAACCTCAAAATTATAAAAGTTTTCGACTAAGTTTCGTTTGGTTACTAAAATGCGAATTTCTACATGACGTTTCCGAAGTTGCTAATTAGCCTACCAAATTAATAACGTGTTCATTCGTTCTCACCAGAATACTAAAACTAACAACAGATATAAATTCTAAAATAGAAAATAATACAGATATTGAAATACTCAGGTAAACATTTATTTTCAGATAAACATTTAAAATGTTCTACAGTGACCGTCTCATACTCGGAGAGACTTCACAAACACTAAACACTCATCAACAAATTCTCAGAGAGTCCTCTATCATAAACACCCCAAAATGACTCGTGAGTCAAAACTCACTCAACCATGTGCCAAAAGACATGCCACATCACATTATCATGCATGACAATATAATGCAAAAGCAATAACACAAATACGGGTGTTATAAATATGTTGGATACAAAATCCACCTGCAAGGTTTGACATAATCAAAACTTATAAGCTTTCTCAAGGGGATATCATCAATCCCAAAATTGAGATATGAATTCCATCATTAATTAATATCCACCATATAATTAATATTGTCACACAATCCAATGAGATATTGACCCATTTAAGAATCTCACCCCTTTAGGGATCAAAGCGTAAATATCAAATGTATGTGTCTATAAATTAACTTATGATTTAGAGTATAAGCACTCATAATAACCATGAGGTATTAATTATCTTATAAATCAATACAAAGATAATTACCCCAAGTCGGTCCCATTTAATACACAAAGTGTACCAACATAGTGAGTTGAAACTATACCGTTTTCCACAGTCAAAACAAACCCACTACATCACCATGCTGCAGTTCTATTGATGGTGTGTCCAATCTCATCTAAGATTGTAAACCAAAATCTTATATTGTACGAGATCCAATGGTCTGATCCTCCATGTGTAAGTCAAACTCTACACACCAAACCACCTACTATATAGAATAAGAGACACACATTCACAATATTAAATAAACAATGTAATTGCCGGAGCTACCTATTCCCTATCTCTAACTGAACGACCTACCTACTCTCCTTCCTAAGAAATTCTATGCTCAACTAAGTTTCTAAAGTCCCTTCGAAAGCCAAGCAAGCACCCGAAACAGGATCTCAGACTCGCCTTCGAAACCTTCCCCAGCCCTCTTGAATAGGAAAGAAAGAAAGCTACGGGAATAGGCTATCAAAGGCACATCTGAAGGCAATTCATACACCTCGTAAATTCGGTAAAGCCTAAACGTACTCGCTTTTGTTCAATTATAAATAAAGAACCACTTTGATGGAGATTTGTAGCATCATTCAAGTAAATACAGATTGAGATCGTAGAAACATGAGCTTGTGATATAGCTACACCTAATTCCAGACCGGTTAATGCAAGAACTATAAATAAAGGACCAGGATCTCCTATGAAATATAAAAGATCATTCATACATAGCATAGTCCAAGCGGACCCACTTAAAATCTTTACTGAACTATGACCGGCCATCATATTAGCAAATAAACGTATTCCTGAGCTTAATGCGCGAAAACAATGAGGGATTAGCTCAAGGAGTACTAAAAAAGGTGCTAATGGCAGTGGGACTCCTGCGGGTAATGAGAAGCTTAAAAAATGAAGCCCATTTCTTTGAAATCCCACTATAGTAATGCCAATAAAAATGGAAAATGAGAGACCCAAAGTAATGAGAAAATGACTTGTAACTGTGAAGCTATAAGGTATCATACCCTGGGGATTACGAAATAACGAAAAAGTAAAAGTGACCGAGATGCGAGGGGAAAACTTTTGTTTAACATTTCCGGAAAGACCACCTATTTGTTCGTTTACCGGGTTCGGCACGAAATCATAAATAAGCTCTACCAAGGATTGCCAAGCATTTGGTACTGAGTTTCCTCCTCCGTTTTTAGTAACAAAATGAACCAGAAGTAGGACCAAACTGAGAGTTAGCAGCATAACACAAAGATGGATTTGTGAATGAGAAATACAAGTTTCCTATCTTCATAGGAATCAATGGGAGAATGGAAAATTGCTCAATATATAGAATAAGAGACACACATTCACAATATTAAATAAACAATGTAATGCAAGCATTACCCACACATATTCTCATAAAAATGGAATAACTGATTTTATTAAATGAATAATAAATCAACTACATAAAGCATGGATTTTAATATACATCCCTATCAATGTTGATCCCGAAATTTCTTATTTTCATAAATTTAACATAGGCCATCCATTGAAAAACCTTGAAATTTTGTCATGCATGTATTATAGTTTTTTTTTTTTGGGATATTAGGTCGTAGACTCCTAAAAATTAAGTTTATTAGCCAAAAAAAAAAAAAAAAACTCACACGATTTGACCATTTTTTAAAAAGTCCCTAGCTACCTTCTTCTTTTTCTTTTTTTTTTCCCTAGCGAATAGCCCCTTTGATGAATGAAAACAGATAATATTATATGTTTGTAAACAGATAATATTCACGAAAACGAACATAATTTTCTCAATTTTTTTTGGCCTTTTGGGATTTGTTTTTCCATGTATTTCTTTGAAATCTACGCATTGGACTTGAAATTTTACAAAAAAGGATAAGTTACATCTCGATTTTGAAATTTTATCTGTCTAACATATAATATTATCTGTCTATCTGTTTGCAGACAGATAATATTATCTGTCAACTTTAAACCACCATAACTGTCTCAATTCTTGGGCTTTTTGGGTAAAAAAAAAAAGTTCGATCTCCTATCTTTTTCCAAGATCTATACATTTATGGTGCTAATTTTACAAAAAAGAATATGTTTTTATTATATTTATGCAAAAAAAATATAATTTTCATATTTGTTTAATTTTTAGTTTTTTCCCCCAATATTGCATGATCAATATTGATCTCGTTTGATAGATCTTGTTTTGCTGATTCCAAAACACCAAATTTTATGGAAAACGGACTTTTAGAACAAAAGTTATAGCAATTTGAAGTTGTTTAGAAAAATAAAATAAAATAAAAAATAAAAATAAAAAAAGACCTAACGAGTGAAAGAAAAGTAGTGAATTTTAGACTAAAACCCCCCCCCCCCCCTAATTGACTGCATACACTTAGACGTAGGGATGGCAACGGGTCGGAGTTGGTACGGAGTTCCCCTATACCAACTCCTACTCCGTTTATTTTTCTCCTACTCCGACTCCGCCCCGTCCCGTTTAAGTAAAATATCAACTCCTACTCCACTCCTACTCCGTTTACTATCGGATACTCCTATTACACTCCTACTCCATTTGTTAATCACCATTCCAAAATTAAATGTTTTTTTCTAATTCAAAACCCACTTAATTTTAGCTTGATTTCTTAAAAATCAATCACGCAAATGATTCTAAATTTGTTAATCACAATTCAGAAATTAAAATACTAATACTGAAGAGAAAGAGATGTACATATATGCCCTAATTTGTTGTAAATAATTGTAAGTATGAGAGTAATTTAGTAACTTAATAAATTAATCGGGGTGGGGCGGGTTTTAAATGGTAGTATTTCATGGATACCAACTCCGTCCCGACTCCTATAGGATTTTTATATTTCCATACCAAATCCACTCCTACTCCTATTATAACTCCTCTAAACCCGTTTCATTAGGAGCGGGGCGAGGCGGAGGTCCAGCGGGGCGGGGTAAATTGCCATCCCTACTTAGACGTGACTCAACTCTTAGCAGTTCTATAGTAGCGAAAATACTTGTTAGAACATGATTTTTGCTGACGTGATACCACAAACATGCATCAATCTTAATTTGGAGGAAAAAATGTGTCTATTTAAACACTATACCATGTGTATTAGTGTGATAATATTAATGACACGGTATCACTGTTATATTGATGTCACAAAGCTGACTGCACTTACCAAATCGATGGCTCAATAAATTTTCAAAATAATCATTAAAATTTGAGCCTAACCTAACCTAACCAGACCTAACCAAAACTGTTGGATTACTTAAAAATTTGACCAGACTAAATTGAGCCGAACCGAACCGTTGTTACCCTACTCCCTATAACGAAAAGTTAAGTGACAAAATTGTAATTTGACAGCACTATAACGGAACAGCAGACATCACGCGGGGCGTGGGCACGCCAATCATTCGGAACTTAGGGTGGGGTCACGCACGTCACGCGAGCAAAGCATGACTAGGCACGTGCGAGGGAGCATATGATGCCAAAGCAGGCTATTATAGGCTGTTTGGGAAGTGAATGGTATGAAGGAGACAAACTTATTGTGGGGCCCCCAACTAATCCACTGGGCCCACCACCACTCTGACCTCTGCGATTAAATTCCAAGGCCACATTATGGAGAAATCCAAGTACTGGTACAGATACAGATACAAAAAGGTTTCAAAGAGATTAAGTAGACGGATGTAAGGGTAAGGAGGGCTTGAGATCCACCAGATTTTAAAAAATTACTAATATTATTCTATGAGCTAAAATATTTTTTATTTAAGTCCTTTCTAAAATTTCATTCAAGTCCCCCTAATTATGAAAATTACCAACTAAGCCTCTCCCGATATTATAAAATTATCATACTAAGCCCCCTCTCTTTTAAGTTTTTGTATTAATTATAAAATTTGTATAAAAAAAAGTCCAAAATATACTCAAAAAATGTATAAATATGTTTAAAATATGCATAAAAAGTCCAAAATATGTATAAATAGGTTCAAAAAAAATTTCAAGGACGTTGCCCCCAAATCCCCGTATATCAAGCCCCTCCTAGATTGATTTTCTATATTCGCCCCTGAAAGAGATGTTCGTAGTATCTCATATACTTCAGCATTTATGTGGTAATAAGACTTACTACACTTAACTCAATTCATAGGATACCACATCTTTTTATAAATATATCTTTATGACCCTTTTTATGTTCTAAATATTAATGAACATGATAAGTAAGTATTGACTTTAAATAACATGACATATTTCCGTGTCCTGTATTTTTAAAAGTTATATGGTCAATGTGTGATTAGAACGTCAGACCGTAGTGTGTGACACTGAATCTCATCTTCTTTGCTCCATATCATATTTATTGATATTTCTCGAGTTAAAATTTTTGTAAAGTTTGAAATGGTACGAAATCAACTTGGTTGGTAAATATGGAAAAAGAAATTTTTGTTGGACACAATACTTTGGATGGGTTGGAATGCAATTGCCTCAATACTCGTTCAATTACTCTTTATATGAAATTTATGACTTGGTTCATGGTATAGGATGGATATGATAACAATTATTGTTGTTATATATATATACATTTCTTTCAAAGTAGGGTGGGCTTGGATTAAATTTTTTTCCAATATCTAATGTAGTGGTCTAAAAATATAATACAAACTCCAAAAATAGGGGGCTTTCTACAATTTTAGAGGGGGCTTAAAAATAAATATTTTATTTATTCTTAAGATATATTCAAAAAAAAATTCAAAACATTGGGGGTTTGAGCCCCCCGTTACTCTTCAAGTAAATCTGTCCCTGTATATCTGTCATTTTAGTATAGTGATTCACCACATTCAAAGGAAAATAACTTTATAATGGTCCCTTCTTGTTACATCACGAAGCTTTGTAGGACTGTGTGTAGGTTAGGTGGGCACTCAAAGAGCTTAAATATCTCCTAATCAGTTGAAATATATAACATTATAATTTTATATTTTGCTTCACCCCAATCCCTATGAAGAATTTGCCAAATGATCCATCACTTATGCAAATTTAAGGTTTTGAGTTTGATTTCTTTAAGTGTGATATTGTAGACAACAATTTTGAAATTACGAGTCCAAATTTAATCTCAAATTTTGCGATAAGAGTTATTTGAAATGTTACTCTAACTTTTACTTTTCTCGGACAATTATTTGAAATTAAAAGATAGATGAAAAGATAAAGATATTGTAATCAACTGATAGCTGTGAATATTTTTTTTTATAAATTATTTGAAGTGATTTGTCTTTTTTTGGGAGATGAGGATAAATTCTTCTTCCGGTGTTCTGTTGCTCGAACTCAACGTCATTTTTGGACAGAATTATCTACACCGTTTTACTGAAGTAGGACAGAGCCCCAAAGTAATGTGCACCAAACCCACAATACACACACCAGATAAGTCAGGGAGACAAGTGCACGATAGAACCCACACCAAGTCCTGAATGCAGTTAATCTAGTTATTTGGGGTCCGTCCTTCCAACCTACTTACAACGACCCCTAGGGCACGGGCAGCCCTTAGACAGACCAACTTGAAAAAGCTAAGTTTAATCTGACTGTCATACTTATTGTGAGATTTTTTTAGGACAATTCAATGGACACAACCTTCACACAACTTTTTGTGCACAATTCAAAAAAATTCTCTCATATGTCGGGTCCACTGACATCATAGGAGAGAGATAGACACATTTTTAGGTTGCGCACAAGTTGTGCAACAAGTTTTATCATTTTTTTATGAGAGCAGTATTGCTCACCTAATTTTGGTACACCAATACTCACACAGACTTCATTGGATGACACATGACCCATTTTATTCTCATTTTGTCTTTGTACTATCATCTTAATTACTAGAACAGAATACGTGTCACTCCGTAAAAATTTAGGTGATCAATGGATCAAATAATAATCGATCACACACAGTACACGGAAGACGACTAGACGTACGTACGTTTCTTCAACGCTGAAAACACTTTTGTTCTGTTTCTTTCATTTTTGTCTTTTTTTCATATATTTTTTCTCTCTATATTTATCTATTTACTTAAATTATATACTTTGTTTCTGTTCGTTCTGTTTAGAAAGATATATAGTTAGGTGACGAATCAAGCTCTGGCTTTATGGTTCGTGAACTTTTGGAACTGTCCTCCTTACATATACACACACTTTGTTGCAGTGTTGTGTCTTTCAACTCTTTGTTTGTTCATAGTTTTGGATTTGCTATCTCACTAACCGTTGGTTTCTTCTGATCACATAAGTATAGAGTGTATAGTTCAATTTTGTTGGTTTTCACTTTTGGTTAATATAATTATGTACCCAAAAGTTATGGCTTAGCAAATTCTATATGTGGGACAGATTATGCTTGCTTTGATTTAATTTCCAACAAAAAAAAAATGATTATAATTAATTAACCAATGATAAAATTAAGAGGAAGGTTTAAAGTGGGAAATAAAAAATAGCTTGTGCCAATAATTGTGGAACGAGAAATTAGTGAAAATTATGGAAATGGTTAATTAAATGTGAATAGTAGCAAAATTGAATAATATTTATTTATAGGAATTTCGACAAAAATCCCTAGAAATAACTATCAAGAGTTTAAAGTCCAATTTGATTTTTAATTTATTAAAAAGTCCCTAAATGACCAAGTTAAGTGAAATTTCACTAAATATTTTTTTAGGGAGAACATTTCCCAGATCAATAATCTTAATTGTCATTAACTCTAAAAAATCTTTTCAGAATGTCTTTTTCACTAATTGTCATTTGTCATGTCCCTACTATTTAACTACCTTTGCTTCATTGGTTTCATGTGTCAATTATTGTTGGGATTGTAAGAGGATGTGCATAACTCTTACTGTTATATTTCGTTTTACAAGATTGGGTTTTGAAATTTAAAAAATATTATTTTGTTTATATCTTATCTTTAAGCAAAAATAAATAAATAAACAAAATTAAACCAGCTACTTGAAGTTGATGTTATCATGATACATAATTGTGGTTGGTATAACTTTGTATCAAATGAAATGGAGAGGATCCTGATCCTAGCTACCTAACTAGTGTAAGACTCAACATTTTTATACTTAACAATACTTTGGTAGACAGGTTTGTTGTATTTATGTAATAGTGTTTCATGATGGTATATTTTCTGTGGAAAAGACTATTATATTGAAGATGTGAGTCTGTGATTGGTACACGTGTACGAGTATATTTATGTGATACACAAGTGGGTTAACGGTATTTTAGAACATGAAGAAAAATACCTAAAATATTGAAGTGCTGCACATTTTCTATGTTTTTTTTCTGCTTCATTGAAGTGTAATTGGTTCACTTGTATAACTGTGTTTATGTCAGATATAAATGGACGATAAATAGTAAAGTGTAATCGTTGGTCAGACACTATATATATATATATATATATACTAGAGTCTATATAGAGTTAGAAAAATATAAACAAGACATATATATATATATACATCAATCATATTTCAAAATACCAATACATGTACATAATTATTGTGCCTAAACTCTACAATGTCTAGAAGTAGTAGAGAGTAAGCATAAAAACTTAATTTGGGAAGTATCCAATACATATATGTTGTTGATCAAATGATATGTGAGGTAAAATGAGAATGATTGTCATTAAAGCTTTGTTCTTTTCATGAGTATGCTTTAACAGCAATAATGATACAAAGTAAATGACATCATTTAAATGGTACACTAAAGTCAAACTGATATATATCAAGCGAGAGAATTTAATATGATCTAGTTTATAATGTCAAATTTGCCATCATAACTTTAGTAACTAACCTTGAACGCTTATAGAGGCATTTTGGACATTTTACAGACTTTTTGACCATGCGAGGAAACAAAATCAATATAGTGGACAGGGATCTCCACTGCGAACTTAAATAATCTACTTCCAACATGTTTACATGGCTTTATTTAATGATATTTTTGTACTACACATTGAAAGTGCTAATTGGTTTTATTTGAAATCTTTGGATAGTACTTCTATATATTTAAGAACAACAAATACATAATTCATAGAATAGTATTGTGCACGAGGTTCATTCTATTGCAGTCTAAATGGGATGTTTAAATGAGATAGATGCACGTAACTTGACCTTTGAGTGTAAAGAGATTGTCTCTGTGTTTTGAACGTGTGACATCTAGATCAACGGAACAATCTTATTTAAAAAAAAGTTGTCACAAATGACGAACCAATGAAAGAAATTTGCAAACAGTTAAATACTAATGATCAATGTCTCTTGTGGTAGTTACAACAATATAAATGACTTCTTTTTCTTTTTTTTTTTCTTTTTCTAGAAGAAACATTCACATTAAAAAACCAAATGGAAACAGCAAAACAAACCTCCACCCCCTTAGGAAATTCCTCAAAAACAGAAAGAGGAATCTCGTCAACCGGGATAGGCGCAAAAAAATTACAACGCATTGCCCATTGGGCTAAATTGTGAGCCACAAAGTTTGCCAATCTAGGAATCTTAACAAAGTACCAAGAAATAAAATAGTAGGTTGCAAGAAGCTGTCTACCATCCGATATGATACTTTCAATAGCCCTGTCGGGATTGCATTTCCAGTCCGAAAGAGGAAGACACACCAAAACTGAATCCCCTTCAAAGATAACATTCTTAAAACCCAACTCAATCGTGGATGAAATACTGAGTAAAGCTGTCATTGCTTCCGCCTTAGCAGGATCCATGGGTGATTGTTTCCATGATCTAACATATAAAACTTTGGCCTGGTGGTCACGGATTATGGTAGCAAGAGCCATGCCATGGTCGCAAATAACGACAGTATAAATGACTTGTAATGTCATAATGTATAGGATATTAACCATTGATTGATGGATCCAGTGATACTCTGTAGAGTACCTTAATATTCATCTTAATGGAAAATTCTACGATAAGGAAAATTCTGCAAATCATGATACATCCTTCTGTATATGAATAACCATTTAATAAGAGCCAATTGATGTTAACAATGCGTCATTTAATTGTAGCAAAGTCTCTTTTGACAGTGACAACTTTACATTGGACAGTAGTTAAGTCTCATTTTATACTAATTTTGATAGTAACAAGGGTTACATTGACAATAAATAAATTCCACTGTGTGGTATCTCTTTATATAATAGTCCTAGAAAATATGGAATTAAAATAGGCTCAGTACTGAGGGATAAATCTAGAATTTGGCTCATTTGCGCCATTTCTTAAGAGTGGTCCATGATCTATACCTTCAAATAATTCACATTTGAAAATGATAGTAACAAAACAGAGAAAAACAAATATCAAATGGGAAATTGAAATAACTTTCTTGGATCCTGTGTGAGACATTCCCGCTATTGCCCCATTTTTAACAGATTGCTGGCCAAAGATAAAGTAAACAAGGAATGATGAAAAGTAGGAAAATAAAGAAATCCAAGAAACCCAAAAGTATAGTAGGAGAGAGCAACAAAGGAAAATATTGAGAGAGAGAGAGAGAGAGAGAGAGAGAGAGTAGAAGTACCCATTGTAGAAGAAGAAGACTCATTGTTTTATCTTTCTCTATCTTCATAACCCAACAAAACCCATTGAAGCAAAACTAAAATCATCATGAAAAACCTTCTGTACACAGCACTCCAAAAAAGCAAATTCCTTCATCATCAATCAAACACTTTCATCCCTTAAATTCACCTATCCAAACACAACCCAACTCTCAACCAAAACCTCCATAGCCCCAAAACCATGAATTTCTTCTCTCCCTTCCTCACTACATTCTCACTCCTCTTTCTTAACATATCCATAGTTCTCTCCTCCACCACAACTCTACCTCTTCAACTAATCTCTCTCCTCTCTCTAAAATCCTCTCTCAAGTACCCTCCCAACACATTCCATGACTGGGACCCCACACCCACTTCCTCAAAACCCGGTTTTCCGGCCGTCTGGTGCTCCTGGTCCGGCATCAAATGTGACCAGAAAACCGCCCAGATCATCTCTCTCAATCTCTCGAAACGCAACGTTTCGGGCACAATTCCGGTGGAAATCAAGTACCTAACACAGCTGATTCACTTGAATTTGAGTTCAAATTCATTTGATGGTCCGTTACAATCGATCATACTTGAGTTCCCCAATCTTAAAACACTCGATATAAGCCATAACAATTTCAATTCAACATTCCCACCCGGTTTGTGGAAACTCAAACATCTCAACGTCCTCAATGCGTATAGCAACAGCTTCACCGGTCCATTGCCGCCGGAGATCACTCTCCTCCGGTCACTCGAACACATCAATCTCGGCGGCAGCTACTTCGAGGGCTCAATTCCGGCGACGTATGGTGGTTTTACGAGGCTGAAGTTTCTTTATCTCGCCGGAAATGTACTAACCGGTCTAATTCCGGCGGGGTTAGGGTCACTGAGTCAACTCGAGAGATTGGAAATCGGTTACAACTCATTCAACGGCGGAGTTCCCGCGGAGCTCGGAAACTTATGGAATTTGACGTATTTGGACATCTCGACCGCTGGTCTCTCCGGCGATCTCTCGCCGGAGCTCGGAAATTTGAAGAAACTCGAGACTCTGTTGCTGTTTAAGAACAGATTTTCGGGTTCGATTCCGGCGAGTTTTGGGAGATTAGAAGCCATTAAATACCTTGATTTGTCTGATAATCATCTAATTGGTACAATTCCTGAAGAATTTTCGAGTTTGAATGAGCTAAACATGTTAAGTTTGATGAACAACAATTTAAGCGGCGAAGTACCACAAGGTCTCGGAGGTCTTCCGAATCTCGAACAATTGCTTCTCTGGAACAATTCTTTTACTGGAATTCTTCCTCAAAAGTTAGGTTCAAACGCGAAGTTGACGAGAATCGATGTGTCTTCAAATTCGTTATCTGGTCCGATTCCACCAAATCTCTGTCTCGGTAATAAGCTCGTAAAACTCATACTCTTCACCAACCAATTCTCTAGTGGACTTCCGGCATCTCTCGCGAATTGCACCGCGTTAACGAGGTTTCGAGTTCAAAACAACAATCTCAATGGCTCGATACCATTTGGACTCGGTCTTTTGCCAAACCTGACGTATATGGATATGAGCAGGAACGCATTTTCGGGCCAAATTCCAAGAGATTTCGGCAATGCTGCCAAGTTAGAGTACTTGAATGTATCAGAAAACTTGTTCAACACCGCGTTGCCTGATAATATATGGAGCGCGCCCAATTTACAGATCTTTTCGGCCGCATTTTCAAACTTGATCGGTAAAATTCCAGATTTTGTCGGATGTCGAAGCTTGTACAAGATTGAATTGGATGGAAACAGATTGAATAGTAGCATTCCTTGGGATATTGATCATTGTGAGAAGCTGATTTGCATGAAGTTAGGTCACAATTGGCTTACCGGAATTATTCCGTGGGAGATTTCAACTCTTCCTTCGATCACAGACGTCGATTTGTCCCATAATTTCTTAACAGGAACTATTCCAACGGATTTCAACAATTGTAGCACTTTGGAAAGCTTCAACGTATCGTTCAATCATCTCGTTGGAGCGATACCATCTTCTGGAACTATTTTTCCAAATCTTCATCCGTCTTCGTTCATAGGGAACGAAGATCTTTGCGGTATTGTTATTCAAAAACCGTGTCCGGTCGGTGGACTGGCCACAGGCGAGATCGAAGTCAAGCAACAGCCGAAGAGGACGGCTGGCGCGGTGATCTGGATCATGGCGGCAGCGTTCGGGATCGGCCTATTCGTCCTCATTGCGGGCAGCCGGTGCTTCCACGCAAACTATAGCCGTCGATTCACCGAGGATCGTGAGATCGGACCGTGGAGATTGACCGCGTTTCAACGATTAAATTTCACTGCTGACGATGTTCTAGAGTGCTTAACCATGACGGATAAGATCCTAGGAATGGGGGCCACCGGGACCGTGTACAAGGCCGAGATGCCAGGTGGCGAGATCATAGCGGTGAAGAAGCTGTGGGGCAAGCACAAAGAGACAGTCAGAAGAAGGAGAGGTGTATTGGCTGAGGTTGATGTCTTGGGAAACGTGAGACACCGTAATATAGTGAGATTGTTAGGGTGCTGCAGCAACAGGGAGTGCACTATGCTGCTGTATGAGTACATGCCCAATGGGAGCTTAGATGACTTGTTGCATGGGAAGAACAAGGGTGAGAATTTGATGGCGGATTGGGTCACCCGGTTCAAGATAGCACTAGGGGTGGCTCAGGGGATATGTTATCTTCATCATGACTGTGACCCGGTTATCGTGCACCGTGATTTGAAGCCGAGTAATATATTATTGGACGGTGAGATGGAGGCTAGAGTGGCTGATTTTGGGGTGGCGAAGTTGATAGAGTGTGATGAATCTATGTCGGTGATTGCTGGGTCCTACGGCTACATTGCGCCAGGTAATTTTTGTTCATTTTGTTTGGTGACGATATTTTGCTATCTTGCGCTTGAGAGTTGAGATGAGTGGACGTTAGTGTTGTTATATGATCATGCTTTCCTTGTGGGGGCACCGCTTATCATGTTTAGCATCTCTTTATTATCTCTTGGTCGCTTTGTCATATTATAGTTAGTTTAGTTCGTTTTGTTGGGTGACGCATTCTGGATATATCGCACCAGGGGGTGCCTGGTGTTAGTCACCTTTGTGCGCAAGTTAGTTAGGTTGACTGTCAGTATATATATACATATATACATATATATATATATATGTATAGGTATATGTGTGTGTGTGTGTGTGAATTTACGTGTCACTTTAGTTTGTTATCCGCCATTGCTTTTCATATTTTTGAACTGTGGCGAACACTTTATACTATAGTGCGCAGGTGGTGAGTCCCTGCGTGGGTGGGGTGCGCCAGAGTTCCCAGTCTTTCCTTCTTCCTTTTTTTCTTGTTATACTCCGTATGATCCTAATTTTGAGTCATAAATTTAGTTTTTAAATGGTTGTAACAATTATTCAAATTTGAAAAGAGTCCTGCTATGTTTACCGAAAATTGCACATAAAATGTACACCGAAATTATCACGGCCATTGATTTCGACAGGCTCCACACCTGCGTGCATGGGACCGCCGAAATCAATAACCTTGATCGTTTCAGTGGGCATTTATGTACAATTTTCGGTACACATAGCATTATTGATTTGAAAAACATAGCATTTCCATCGTCCAAATTTTAAGTGTGCTTGATGTACACAATTTTATGTCCTATTTAAACTTTCGTCAAATCAATTCACATATAGTTTCTATAAAATAATATATATATATATATATATATAGCTAGGAAATGAAAGCGGGATTGAAAATATCTTATTTTCTGCATTTTCAAACGGACCATTTCTAGAGAATATTTAGAAAAACAAAAGAACCAATTTTATGATTCAAAGTTATACTCTAAAAATTTGAGTGATCCAAAATTACTCTCAAGCCTGGTATTTTCAGAAACCAATGTGATCCGTATTCTATAAAAATAAGAATAAAAATAAAAACAGATAGAAAATGAAGATTATGATTAAATTAGTTTTTTTTTTTTTTTTTTGGTTGCTAAAAGATTAAATTAGATCTTGCTTTATTCCTTCCCAAACATAGCCTAAAGTTTGTTTCAGGTGCCCTGTGCACTATTGCGCGTGAGTTTGTGTCCTTTTTTCCTTCTTCTTCTAATTGGTAAGTATAAAGTATGTCCTTTTCTTTAATTTCGCTTTTTACATATTTGGACCCACCAAAATATGTCAAAGATCAGTCTGCTGTAAATTTCTCTAGATCTGGTCTCCAAAGTCAAACACTTCCATCCCCTTTTGCCAATACTTTGAATACACAATTTAAAAATATATGTATATATATATATGTGTGTGTGTGTGTGTTTTGTATAGTTGTAGAACTATTGGTCACTAAGACCGCGCGTATTTGTTTTGCAGAATATGCCTACACATTACAAGTTGATGAGAAGAGTGACATATACAGCTATGGGGTGGTCTTGATGGAGATTTTAAGTGGGAAAAGATCGGTTGATTCGGAATTCGGCGATGGAAATAGCATTGTGGATTGGGTTAGGTCAAAAATCAAGAGAAAAGACGGCGTTAACGATGTGCTCGACGAGAATGCCGGTGCGTCGTGTGCTCCTGTGAGAGAAGAAATGATGCTATTGCTAAGGATTGCATTGCTCTGCACTAGCCGGAATCCAGCGGATCGACCGTCGATGAGGGACGTCGTTTCAATGTTGCAAGAAGCCAAGCCTGTGAGGAAATTGCCCGGTGGCAGCGAAAATGTCGGTGGCGATGGTGGTGCTATACCTTTGTCAGAAAAGCCATCTGATGAATGAATGTTAATATAAAATTATAAATGATTTTATGGGTTTTGCCTCTTTTTTTCCCTTTTTTTTTTCGGAATTGTGGGGATTGGTATAGGAAAATCGGTTTTTTACTTTTCTATATTTTTTTAATGGAATTGAAGTGTTCTTATTCTGTTTGTGATGTTATATATATTGACTTGTGCTCATTATTGTTATTTAATTTTATTGCGCCCAACATAACAAGGGGATTATGATGGAACTATTGACTATTTAGTGAGCCAAAATTGGAAGATTTTAGGCAATAAGACTCGGTTTGGTTTGCAGATTTGTTGAAGAAAAGAAAGTGGAAGGAAAACAAGAAGAAAGCCTAGTTCCCTTGTGTTTTTCTATGTTTCATTAACAATTCAAAATATTTGTGTAACTTGGGGAGAAAGGGAAATTTGTGATGTAATTTGTCACTCACAAATTTCAAAATTTCTAATTTATTTCTCACTATGTTATATTTTCTTATCTTTTCTCCTCCATATTTTGTCTTGTAACCAAACAAAGGAAGACACATTCCTTGGCGCTTTCCTTTCTTTTCCTTCATTGAATCCATAAACCATACAGAGCCCAAAAAGCATAATAAGATTGAAACGAGAAATTACATCGAAATTCCAAATCAATTACACAAACATATATGAAGACTGTATGTGTCAATAATACCATTTTGGTCTTATTTCCTCTTCCTTCTCCGTCAACTCGCGATACTGGTACCACTCCCCTCCGGCCTTCGCCACGGGCAATGGAGACCGAACAAATATCTCCACAGGCTTGGGGACATGAACAGACAAAACTAATTCCTTGGCGGCTTCAAAATCTGATTCAGAACCCCCGAGTGATCGGCTTATTGGCTCGATCGCAATCCATCCAAGACCCGATATAGCTATGTCACAAGCAGGCCTGCTGAAGCTAACAATTGTAAAAAATCATGGCCTATAAAATGTGATACCAGCATGTCTCATAAGAGTATGTTTGGACTAAAAGAAATGGAGTGCAGATAAGAGAAAGGAAACCCTTTTCTCACCACTTCTCTTGTTTACGGAGAGAAGAGACCAAAAACAAAAACACTCTGGACTAGACCAATAGATCCGAGATATGTTGCACATATCAAGTACAAGAATTTAGAGGGTAAAAGAGTAAATTGTTTCTAAATACCTTCTTTTTTCTTTTCTTATGAAAGCTAACCAAACTAGAGAAAGTTATATTTCCTTTTCTCTTCTCTCTTATCTAACCAAACAAGGCGGAGAGAACCCTACTTTCTCTTCTTCTCTTTTAATGAGTTTCTCTTCTCTTCTCTTCACTTATCTCAATCCTAATCAGGAAAAAAAAAAAAAAGAGTAGGGGGGAAAGAACTATACAAAAAGCACTATTCACCTCTCTGCATCTTCAAATTTTATCTGCAATAGACGTTCGGTTTCAAGTCCAATCCAATCGTCGGCTTGTTTTCCAGTTGGAGGTGTCAGTAGAACTCCACACTCTCTCTGCAAGAATCGAGTATGAGCCACCATTATCCAAATTTAGAAAATAAAAAAAGATGGCAGAAAGAACAAGAGGATGCAAAGTCTTAAGAGTAGAAAGCAAATGAACAAAGGAAGTGAAAGATATACAGGGTTGCAATAATTACAGGGTGTGACTGTCTGTCTTACACAAAACACTAGAAAAATGGCAGAAGCAGCGTAAACCTTTAATACTCTTGGCAATATTAGTCCTAACAAAAAAAGTTAAAATGTTAAAAAATTAGAATCACCAAAAAATATTTGGCAAATATTAAAAAGAAGAAATGTTCGATTAATCCGTAAATTACATTATTTTATAAAAAAAATTCATTGAAAAGATATACATAAATATCTTTCTATCTATCATTAATATTCCCAGAATCAATACCAAACTTTTTCTTGAACCAACAAACAAAATTATTGATAAATACATTTACAATACTGAAATATGTCACGAAAGAATTGATAAAACAAATCAAAAGAAAATTTACTTTATTTCCAATATAAAAAATTCACTTTATAATATTAGTAATAATAAAAATTCACAGATTTTTTGTGACTTATCCTCCTTGCCAGTATGCCACAAGCCTATGTATTTTACAAATCATCACACACACACGCGCGCGCGCACAAATTATTAACACACACACACACGCATGGTTCCCACAATATTGGTTAAAAAAAGGATCTTCCTAGCTATGTTTTCCTCGTGGTGAGAACAACACCAGATATCTAAAAATGCCAATTTCAAGGTAGTTGCTTTTGGAATCGAGCTCTAAACCTGCACTCTAAGCTATGCATGTAATGGTGACGGAAGTTACAGTTCAAGGACCAAATTGCTTTAAATTTAAAGTTTTGGAACCCAAATGCAAAAAGGTGTATGGCTTGAGCAGCAAAATGCACTTTACCAACCCAAAAACCAGAAGTCAGGATCACACTACAGAAGCTATCAAAATCACCTGGTAAAATTCATCTGCTTTAGCAGTCGGCACCATGTGAATTTGCAATGCCTTAGGTCCATAAAATGTCAAACATGTCTGTGGGAGAACCTGAAAACATCAAAGGTTGTTAATGTTACTTCAAACACGAAAAAAAATAAAGGTACCCATAATTGCTCTGAGTATGAAACAAAATACCAAATTACAAGGTTAAAAACCTTTAAGACATCAATTCGGACAAGACCTCCCCAAAATATTGAAAAACCGTTCAAGCCACTGGATTCAATTTTGCCAGCTGTCAACTTGTCCACAGCTACCTGAGAATTCTATTTTTGAATAATGAAAAGCTAAGTATGCGGAACAATGCATTGTGTTAAGGATTTGTTTGGTTTATGGATTTAGTGAGGGAAAGGAAAAGAGAACACTCCGGAAAACACTTTTCTTTGTTTGGGTAATAAGAAAAACAGTGAGAAAAAAAGAACGAAGAGAAAATAGGGTGAGAAATAAATTAAAAATATTGAACATTGTGAATTACCTCCCTTCCTCTTCTCTTGATTTCCTTCAATATTTTGAAATTTTTTATTCTAATATTTTTTAAGCATGGAGGAAAACACTAGGGAAATAGTTTTCTTTCTCCTTTTCCAGTCCTTATCATTTCCTGCTCTAAATCCACGAACCAAACAGAGCCTAAATACTTGAGATCCAAACTAAATGTTTAGGACAACAAAGAAAACATACTGGGAATGATTGACCTCGGAGCCGGCTTTGGGGAGCGAGCGCGGGGAGATCTTCTGAATGTACCACTGCAGCTTGCCGGTGGTGGAGATGAACTCCAGGTGTATCGTATAGTTTCTGTATGACAAATAGTGTTATAAATGCTTCAGGTTTGGAAGAATCATTCGAGTCAGCCAATACTAGGGGTCGTTTGGATTGCAACAAAAGAACCAGTTCAACATACTTAAATGTTTGGTAGTTGCTTTTAATTACATGATAAAAAGTTCGTTTATGGTCCAAAAAACACTAGTAAAACAGGTTCTCTGCTATACCAATCATTGATGTTGGTCTTGACAAAAAACAGATAAAATATGAGAGCAGGACTGAACTTGACCCTGTTTTACGCATTCCCAAACAGACCCTAGAAAGTTGACGAATTGAATATCATCGAAATTGATTTAGGAGACCCAAAATCATACAAGTAGAAAATGCCTATCCTCAGACAACCGAAAAACACAAGTCAGTAGCAAGAGACGCTTAAATTTGACCTTTTGTAGAATATAGAAACCACTTATTCTAGGAAGCATAAATATTGCATGCTGGATGAGATCAACATGCCCATTGGAAGACAGTCCAGACAATTTGTTTCATTTTCCTGTCGTGAATTTTGATTTCTAGGAGTTCAATGTTTTATCATCATATTCCTTCCAAATCAAAAAAAAAAAGCATATAAGAATTTAAGATTAAAGTTGAGCCTTCACAGGTTCATATTAATTTGGGTGTTTTAAGAGGTTATAACTTGTTTTCTAAAGCTTCTTAGAACCTTAAAATAAGGCTTGGGTTACTAAATTTCAGAGAATCTTAACGCCTTGACGATTCAAGGGAATTCACATTGTGTGCTACAGCTAGGGCTAGAACATACTAAAAAGGAGTAAATAAATAAATAAATACAGTAACTGTCATAAAACAAAAAAGAACAAAGACACGAACACACGAGTTTTGCTTCTAGAAGAACAATATCAAGTATTACATACCCCTCCTCCAAGAAAAGCATTAATCTGAATTGGACCCAAGGTAGTTCCCGGAACAGCAGATTGTATTGGTTTGTATTTTCTTGCTGCTGCAGCAACTGGGTCGTTATACGACATCGTCTCTGATTTTTCAAATTATAAAAAGACAACAGAGAAAGAAATTATCTCTGGAAAGAAACAGGATGGACAAAAATGTAGCCAAAGGAAAAATAAATGGCCAAGGAAAGATTTAAAAGTAAACATGAAAATTATGAAATAATGAATAAACTATTAAGAGCCCATTTGGTATTGCTATGAGAAGAAGATACATTTCCTTTACTACATTTTCAAAAAAGCGACGATCAATTTAAAGTGTATTTTCAGCTTTAAAGTGGGTTCGATTTCTAAAAAAGCACAGAAAAGGTTTTAACAAGCAAACTCGTATCTCTCAAAAATCCCGAATACGTGATTGTTGGTCTGACATACGCTTATCCAAATAGGCTCTAAACATATTATCATGGGCACACACTGCTTCCCAAATTATGAATATCATATCCGACTCGGCAGTTCACATAGTATAACACTATAACATTCAGGCAGAGGTTTCTTTTGGTTACGAGCGAAACTACTAATATCAAAATCAAAACTTAAATGGATCAACCCAAAAAGAGCCTATTAAATCCACTAAATATTAATACGGTGAAAAGATCTAATGTCACCTCAAGGAAACTCAAAAATCCGTAACCTCCACTTACTCAATAGAGCATTGATGAATGCAGATTTTCCAACATTAGCAGAACCCTATAGGAATAATCAAGTGTAACGTCAATACTTCCATCTGATAACATACAACCCTGAATCTACTGAGATATTAGTTTGACCAAATCAAAGCAGAACGACAAAGCAATTGAAATCAAAGTTTTTTTTACAACCACGAAAGAACGGCAAAACAAATCAAATATAATAATAAAATGTGCAGTCTAAAAATAAGTTTCTTAAAAATAAAAACAAAAACAAAACCACAAACCAAAGTAGAAATTCACAGAGAAGTAATCTGAAGTTGCAGTCATGTAGATGTTTCAAAAAGAAAAAAGACAAGCAAACTATTGGAAATTGTAGAACGTGAATACAAAATCATAAATGTATCATCTCTCTGCTAGACAACCACTTGCCCCAAAGTTGTTGCTCTCAAACTCAAACCTGAGATTGTCAACACAAGCTCTTATCATTACACCAAACAATATGCCCCTAAAGGTGATTATCCTCATCATCATTACAATTAGTACTATTATTATCATTATTACTTACTATTATCATTATTTGGATGAAAGAGGTCATCGTTTAGCCCATATATGGATAACAAAGTTAGCATCATCAAGCATTTTCTAGCGATTCAAATATGAAGTGAAAGTGAAACGCAACATAAAAATATCTTTCAGAAAAACATTTTCTTTTTTTCAAACATTATTTTAGTCTGATGAGAGGTGACCAAACAAAAGCAATCAAGCCACAACAACATAGTATTAGTGGGAGACATATTTTCAGGAAACAACAATTTTCAATTTTACTCTGTGCATGGATTCCAAGTCAGGAACTTACTAACCAGAATGTACACATCCCGCCCCTGCATGACAAAAATCAGTGTCAATAACTTCATCAGAATAAAATGAGCAGTAAAGAGAAACGAGTGTTCTATTATATATCCATTTTTACTCCCATGGAATTACTTTATGGTATTTTACTTTACTCTGTGTGTTATGGTTAGGGGGTTCAGGGTATATATAAATGTTTCAGTCGTGTGCCTGGCTTATTTGTGTTCTATTCTATATTTCAGGTTGGGGACTGAAATAAGGGGAAGAAAAGCATCGCAGCTAAAGAATTTTAATGAAAATACTTGCAGGAATAGATTCAAAATAAAACTAGGTGGGTAGCCTTTACCATAAATGGCACGGTATAGTGTTTACAAAAGTAAAAGAAAACTAAGTGAGTAGTCACTGGCACAAAAGTGGAAAGGAGTGCCTCAACCAACACCCACTCCCACCCAAAAAAAAAACACAGAAAAGGGTAAGGTCTAATTGTAAATGGTTGATATTTACACAAACTCTAAGACCCCATATCTTTGCACATATTTTCTTGGACTTGATAGGTTCCACAATTAATGCAAATTGTACATATTTTCTTGGACTTGATAGGTTCAGCAATTAATGCAAATTATAACACATTCATGACCCCCCAATCCCCCCCAGGTAGCACGGACTCTTCATTTGGGTGTCATACCCGTGTCGGACACAACACACGTGGGGCGCACCCGGATACGTGTCCAACACGCCACAATCCGTGTCCAGCGTTTTAAAATTAAAAGATCAATTCCAGACACGGCTGGGACACGCGAGGGACAAGGCCGGGACACACGACTGACCTTTTCTAATTACTATTATATGGTGGGGTTTTTTAAACTAGGGTTTTACACATTCTTTTTTTTTTTTTTTTTTAGCAATGCAGCAAATGCTACAAAATATTGCTAAGTTTCTAGCTGCTATGGATGAATATGTAATGTTGATGTTCAATCCTCCTCCTCTTCTTTTGCTTAAAATATCAATTTTTTTATTAAAAAAAAATCTTGTTATTCGACGTATCCTAACCGCACCAGTATCCTACATTTTTGGGATTTTCCGTATCACTGTCTCCGTGTCGTATCGTATCTGTGTCAAGTGTCCATATCCGTGCTGCATATCCCCCACCTACCACACGGCACACACACTCACACGCACGAAATCTCATTGTGATCTCTATTAGAAGGTATTATTTATCCAGAGACATTCAAAGACCACAAAATTGCATTGGTCCATGTCATCTAAACAAGTCAACATCAGTATAATGTACCAATTTATGTCACGCCAAAATTATTTGGAGATACGTAGAATTAAAAGCATCAGCAATAAATTTGAAGTGACATTTGGTGAGACAAAGTAACAAACCTTTTTCTCCTTTTGGATTTCCGACACAACCCCAGTAATTCCAACCAAAGACTTCGAACTTGTTAGATGGACACTCATAACACTGCAATCCATAGCATTTTGCCTTAGAAATAAATGCTCTTATATTGTTTACCAAAAAAAGAACATGTGAACATTATAAGTAGCTCAACAGAAACGAGAAACCGACAAACAATGACAAGAAAAAAATCATCTGGTCTGCAACCCATGAAAGATAAAAATACAGAAATTTTAGTGACTCCGATTTCATAACAATCACATCACACAATGACATGTATGTAACGGAAAAGAAAGAGAGAAAGTCCAAAAACTCACTTAAGCTTCTTCTTCATAGTAGCCTCCACGACCCAATCACCAATACAATTAAGATCGGTCCCTTTGGGAAGGAGATCAACCTTAATGAATAATGAGACAGATAAATATTAACATGTAAAAGTTAATGAACAAAATAGCAACTTAAATATAAAATTCAACATTTCATAAATATGTGATTACCTTAGTCACAACTAGTATGATCGGATTCGCACCAGCAAGATCCCGCACACGAGCCAAAAAACTTCCATTGAAGTCCACTATATCAACCTACAAACAAGTGAAATAAAAAACAAGCATAAGCTAAAAATATCCAAAAACACAAAAAGAAAAAACTTAGCAAAGATATTGGCACCCTAACCCCTGTCCACCTCCAAAAGCTTGTAACTTGTAAGAGATGAGAACTAAAATGCATCACTGAAACTTCAGAATACTAGTGTTATACTGGAGATTATGCTTAGATGAGAACAACTAAATTATAGTCCTATATTTCTCATCTTGTCAGTTCGGTATTACAGACCATCTTTTTTGGTCCAATTTGAAGTAGTTAATCAAAACTCACTAACAAATACATAAATTTGCATTATGGAAAGTTCAAAAAGAAAATGTTTGACATAGTCCGAAGTCTGAACTAGATCAAAATACATGGTTTTGCTCAGATGTTCTTTAAAAACAAGAATTCTCAATAATCGTCACACTGGTTTAATATGGCATTTGGTTAAGAACTAAACACAATCAGCTTCCCTCAAGCATCACAAGAGAAATAGAATATCCTCTCAACATCTTAATAAGTACCCCTCAGATTAACACAAACACTAGTGAAGTTGAGCCTAACATATCTCCAGCGCACACCCAACACTAAAAGCCCTATTGGGATAAGCCTTTTTAGGGCCAACAATCACTAAAAAGCGATTGCTTAAAAGTTGTGACCGTCTAGATATCTTTTTCACAACCTTCCAAACAATCTGATTCCTTTTAAAGCTAAAAAAACAGATGTTCCAAAATACTCCAATTGGTATTTTTTTGGGTTAAATGCATTTTGCCCCCTCAAACTATACACACGTTTGCAATTCACACCCCAAACTTTGAAAAGTTGCAATGTCCCCCCTGAACTATTGTTAGGGTTGCAATGTCCCTCCTGAACTTCAAAAACTTGAAATGTCCCCCCTGAACTATCATCTATGTTGCAATGTTCCCCCTGAACTATCTTTCGTGTTGCAAAGACAACCCTACCATCACATTCCATCAAGAAATGTGATGGAATTTGCTCGTATATGACGCACATGCTAAATTTCAAAAGCATTTATGACATTTCACTATCCCCATCTAAATATACAATCATAAAAATTATAAAAACTCCAACTTTTTATTGTTACACAACAAATTAACATATTAAAGAAAAGGGCAACCCAGTGAAATTAACTAAGTTTTTATGATTTTTATAATTGTTAATTTAGAAGTGAAAGGTGAAATGTCTTAAATGCCCTTGAAATTTGGCATGTGTGTCCCACATGGGCAAATTCCATCACATTTCTTGACAGAATGTGATAGCAGGGTTGATATTGCAACACAATAGATAGTTCAGGGGGGGACATTGCAACACAGATGATAGTTAAGGGGGACATTTCAACTTTTTGAAGTTCAGGGTGGACATTGCAACCTTAAAGATAGTTCAGGGGGGCATTGCAAATTTTTAAAGTTTGGGGTGTAAATTGCAAAAGCGTGTATAGTTTGAGGGGGCAAAATGTTATTTACCTTAGTTTGAGGGGGCAAAAGTTTGGGGTGTAAATTGCAAAAGTGTGTATAGTTTGAGGGGGCAAAATCTTATTTACCTTAGTTTTTTTTTGTAAAAAAAATTTATAAATCAAGCCAAATTCAGAGGCGGCAGTCAGCAAAGTAGAATTTTGAACTTCCCTCTTAACAAAGCCTCCATGAAGAAGGAATCTCTTTAGCATGAAGCCAGTAATATGACATTGCAACCACTAAACTATTTAGGAACACAAAGACCTATAACATGCATATCCAAATCTCTAGCACTCCACTAGACCCAAATAACATACATGATGCGAAAGAGTTTGACTATGTCTTCCTTAACCAATCAAATTCTATACAAAGAGCATGCCTTTTGAAGGTAAAACATACATATCATAGCTGGTCAAAAAATTTCATTGCTAGTGATACACCAAAGTTTTTGGGTCTTCCAAAATGCAAATTCTATACCATAAGCTTAACTTATTTGCGAAATTCAGCCATTCAACTTAACCCGCTAAAAGGAAATGAAAACCACACCAAGGACAAAGCCCTACCATGCCCTCTGGAGAAATTAAGTTTGCCAGGTTTGAAAGAAAACAATGCAAGACCTATTTGAAGTCAGAATCCCCTAAAATCTACTAGCTGTAATTTTAATTTCCCACGTCGTTACCAGACCAAGAGAAGTACACATCTCCAAGAAGGAGAATAAGAAATATGAGGCAATCAATTTAAGTTCTATATCTAAACAACCATCACCCGAGAATTTTTTCCATAGAAGAATCGCGGAGTTCATCCCCAACGTTACGTAACGTAGCTTACATGGAGGCCTTGGTGGGAGATATATGGGTCCCAATGTCCCATGACTTGAACAACACAAACATTTCGTGAAAAATGTACTTACGAAATTTGCATGGCAATCTTTCTCAAAAAAAGACCACTTGTGTCAAGGTTACCAAATGCCTCAAAAGGGACAACTCTGCCATAATCTCTTTCTTTAAAGATGTTTACTTGGTGAGACATATAGGAACGGCAAGAACTCAAACGAGAAAAATACTTCCTATGACGTCCTGAGAACATGAAATGTTTATATAATGTATAGACAACTTTTCCAAGAATGGATATCAAAGGCATCTATTGTTAGACAATATGTCCCACATTGAATAAATATGGGGTTGGCTATGGCTAGATATACATGTTGGGCCTCTCCACCTAATAGCTTAAGCTTTTGGATTGGATTCAAAGTTTCTTCATGGTATCAGAGCCAGGCCCATTCCCAACCCTTTGAAAAACAAAAAAAACAAAAAATAGCGCACACCCCCACGATGACAGACCCAACAAAAGGCTGCACGATGATAAGACCCAAAGAGGCGCACGTGACAGACCCAAGAAGAGGCTGCACGTGAGGGGGCGTGTTAGACAATATGTCCCACATTGAATAAATATGGGGTTGGCTATGGCTAGATATACATGTTAGGCCTCTCCACCTAATAGCTTAAGCTTTTGGATTGGATTCAAAGTTTCTTCATCTATATCATCTTGGTGGTTTTAAATGCTATTAATCCATATTACCTAACCAAAAAAAAAAAGTTGCACCTCCAACATAGTTTTAGAAGGATCATCTTCCAATCCAATAAATCATCAAAGTAAAGTTCATCGCGTACCAAATTTGGATGAGTAATCTTACCAGTTTAACTATCAAAGCGTTCTCATGGCGCAAGTGAGAGAGCTTCTCACGTAGCTCTTCAGCTGAAATAAACTGCTTTCCGCCCGAATAACCTCCATTTCCACCAACAGCGGTAATCATGTGCCCATGAGACAAAAGCCGACACCTTCCACAAAGAACTGTCCTTAGTTGACGGTGTTTCTTTTTCTGTAAACAAAGCCGAAGTTGATCATTATCATTACATTCAAATTATCTACAGAATTTTCACATACCAACAGTAAACAAAATTCAAAATTAGCATCACCAAACCAAACCAAGCCTTGTGTCCCAATCAATTGGGGTCGGAAAATTAGCATCACCATACCGGAAAAAAATTCTGTTCATATCACTGAATCCAACTGTTAGAAATTTGGGCACCAGAACACACTACACAAACTCAATTGTGGATCACCCACCCAGAGAGAGATTACACATTTGGAAAGCAATGTCATCTAACTAAATCTTATCATAAGTAATTACGTACCCAGTTTGTTGAAAGCGATTAAACTCAATTTCTCACTAATCCATCGTAGATAACAATATTTACCAGCCATTGTCTTCCACACACTCTTACTACAACAACATGGCTCAAATTTTCAACAAGGCCTATTCACTCAATCTGGCAGTAAATTTAAACGAATTAATCAAACAATTCCCATACTGACCCCCAAGCAATGTTTCACAAACATTGGGTATGCATTGCATAACCAATTCTCTCAAAATAAATAAACTCACTTTTTTGAGACCCCAATAAACAAAGTACGCAAATAAACACAGATAAATGACATTCATATATATAGATATATATATATATATCGAATTCACAAGAACCCAAAAAGAGTTCATACCAGTTCATACGTATCCAGATCAACATAACCCGGAGCATCTAATTCTGAAGTCTGTAACGGGGCTCCACAACCATAACAGCTTGCAACTACTGTAGCAACTTTCAGAGACCCACTAAGTTTCTCTCTCTTCTTCTTCTTCTTCTTAGTCGCCGCTAGCACCACAGCTGAGGCCGCCAAGGATTGTTGGCGTTCGAGGAAGATGTCCCCTCGTGTCGGGGCGGCCGCCCCGGTTCCTTCCGCTTCGGGTATGGACACTGAGAAATGGGTTTCGGAAATTGGTGGGTTTTGAGGTGTGTGTGATTGGGTGGATAGACAAATGATGAGAGTGGGTTTTGGAGAACAGAGTTTGAGGAAATTGGAATGAGGGTTTCTGAGATGGTGAGAGAGGGAGGGTAGAGAGAGAGAAGAGAGTGAAGAGAGAGAAAGGGGTTTGGGCGCCATTGATGAGCTTAATTTGTAAGATAAGAACAACAATGAAAACTCGGATACTTTACAGTGGATATTTAGATGGTACACTACAGTTAACACCCGCCAGGATTGGTATGGTTAATTGGGAAAAAATATTCATTATTACTGTTATTGGATAACACACAGTCGGTGTAGTATGCCACAAATTAGAATAGAATTCATTTGTAAATCTATTTTGTGGAATTCTTATATTTGGTATGACACACAACAAGAAATGGATTCATTTGAATTCTACCCAATTCTTATTTTGAGCTGTTTACAAATCTGACCAAAAATGGTCGGATTTGGCAAGAATTAATTTGGGATCTTCACTTTTTCCAAACTGCACCTACCTACTGTTCATCGTCTTCCATTCCCAACTTCTTCTTCTTCTTCTTCTTCTTCGTCTTCTGCGTCTTCGGTCGTTTTCTTCGTCTTCGGTCTTCTTCTTCGTCTTCTGCATCTTTGGTTTAGGGAAAGGTTTGTTTGGATAATGTTAAGGTTTAGTTTGGGTATTTTAGGAAATAGCAATAATTATTTCATTTCTATTCTTTTCATTTCTGTTTAAAACCAAACATGAGAATTAGAATTGCAAATCAATTCTATTCTTTTCTTTTCTTTTTTATTCAATTCAATTCAATTCAATTCTATTTTACAATCATACCAAACGGACAGTGAGTATCTCAAACCAATACAAATTCTGTGTTTATATATACGTCTCTCCTATTTTTTAGGAAAAATCCTTCTCACATCAACAAAATTTTCAAATGTGTTAGCAACGTTACAAATTGTACCCAATTTTTACTCGTTAATTGAGATGTTCAATGAGGAAAATCAAAATAAGGAGGTAAAAAACTAAAAAAAAATAAAAAATGGTTTTAACCAAATTGCATGTAGCCCAGTGGTAGGTGGACCAAGACTGATGTAGATTTCACATGGGTAAATACAAGGAATTTGGCAAGGGCTTTTGGCCTCCCTAAGGGAGAACAGGGTTCAAAATCCCCCAGTGATCGTTTAAGCTAGTTGGAGGGATAGATCTCAAGATGGACAATATCTAACTTGGTGTGGGTTAAGATTCTTCTGCTAGCTTGCCTCTCTGATTTACCCTGCGCGTGTGTTGTGGAGTCTGTGCACGTGCTCGGGATTTACCCCATGTTCTACTCTGATAAAACGACAATAAACACTCATCCCGAAGACAAAATGCTATTTGAATACTTTGAAGTGTTTGACCTATTAATGGTATCTCGTGCACTGATTTTATCACAAAGGATGCACTGTCATCTATATGATAATGCACATTTTAGTAGCTTTAATTCCCCAATTCGGAGGTCTTTAAGTATGGCATTGATGCATCTTGCCATCTTATTCTTATGTTATTTTTCTTGTTTTTTTCTTTTTTTTAAGGTTTATTAAGAACAAAAATAAACCACGAATCAAGTATGAAGGAATCGGATCGATCCGTTTTTTTGGCGGATTGATCCGCTTATGTTAGGATCGGATTGATGCTGCGGATCGATCCGGTCTTGCGAATTCAGTTCCTCTATTTTCCAAGTGATACGCCCAAAATTATGGGCAGTTTCTTACTCAAGCTAGAAGACTAATGGAAAGTGCATCTATTTCCTAATCTAATTAGGAAACCCCCACAATTAATGTCAATCAATCCTAATACAATTAGGAAACTTACTTGATTGGTGTCAATTATACCCTAATGGGCCCCCATAATTAATGTCAATCAATCCTAATACAATTAGGAAACTTACTTGATTGGTGTCAATCATACCCTAATGGGATTATATTTCCTTATCCATGTACAAGTAGGTCTCTTACATCTATGAAAGAGACCTCTCACCCCTCATTAGGGGGGCCAACTCTTTAGTCTACACAGCACCTCTACAAAATTCACCATTATATGCATACACCCGGCCGATATTACTGGTAGTGCCGCCCCTTTTTGTTGGCTCACCAGGCCCGCCGGTGATCTGTTAGTGAACGTGCTCAGACACACCCGTGGACGTACGTACCTTCATTAACAGGGCCGAACCACATACAAAAAATAATCTCTCACTCTCTCTCCCTCTCTCCTAAATTGCTTTACTTTACTGTTACCAATTTTTGGCATCATCACCAAGTTTGCCATTCTGAAACTAAACTTCTCAAAACTTACAATTTCTTTAGAGGAGCAGCTCCCTTCACCTCAGCAGCCCTAGGAACTTGAGATGGGGCTTACTTGTTGGTGAAGGCCTCTCCTTTATGTAGGATGTATCTATATTTTGTAAGGGGCCTCTCTCCAGTCTTCTCTCTTCTTCTCTCAATTTTTGCTAAGTTTGTTTTTGCTAGTAGTGAGCTTAGTTTTAGAGCTAAACTTTCTTTGTAAAAAATCTGTGGAATAATTGTAGTAACATTTGGTTTCAATGTTTAAATTGTCATCTTTAGTTATTTTGATATTAGTTGTTATGAATATGGATACCTAAATCTTCAAGGTTGGAAAGCCATGGTTCCAACCATGAACTCATGTGCTTAATGAAGAGTGTTGTTTGAATTGTCTCTTAGGTTCTTGAATTCAGATTTGATTCTAGTAGAAACTTCATTTTTGATATCAAGTATCAAAGATGGTTGAATTCTCAAAGGACCAACTCTAAATCCTTTGAATTCTTTTGAAGCTTTAATCTAACATGTTGACTTGACCACCGCATGTTTGATTCTTTGTTTCAATGGAGTGCTACTTTATGGACAATTAGGACACACAATCTAAAGTTCTTGTTAGAATTCAAGGGAAAGCAAGCTTTCCCACCTCATTTTTCCCAAGTCACAAAATTTCCAATTTGCAATCTTGATTTTAAACTTTTGTTAAAAGTTACTTAAACTTCACATTTGTTTCACTAGTCTAGTAGTTAAATCTTTCTTTAAAAGTCATCGTGGTTTAGTTTAGTTAAGGAAATTCCAAAAACTAGAAGACTTTGTTCTATTTCTCTTTCTTTTCTTTTACTTTTGTTTTAGTTGTGTATATTCTAAAGCACCAACAACGTTGTTTTACACAACAGTTCATGTGGAAATCGATCCTGTACTTCCGAGATTAATTTGCACTTGAACTACAATATTTTCTAGTGACCATGCACTCCAATTGTAGCAGCTAAGCCATTTTAATATTTAATGTATATTTTGATCCAAATTTTTTAAATGTATTTTAGTGCACCTTTACCATAGATGCGCTAAAAATATTCTTTTAATGATAATCCCATGGTTAGGATTTTCTAACAAATTTGATAATATATATATATCTCTCCATGAACTACAAACAGGGTTGGACCCAAAAAAATTTAAAAATAATAATAATAAATAAGAAAATAAAAAACACTTCAAATACGGCATCTGAACTAACTGGATCCATAGATATTATTTCAGATCTCGACATGGAGCATAATATTTTGGCCAAGAGGAGCCAAAAGTACAGATTTTAAAATAACTCCCCTTAGATGGAGATGCTCTTAGTTTGATATTGAACCAATTCTTTGATAAATTTGTTAGGCTGAAAATAGAATAAACAACTAGTAGTCATTTGTGGTCGTTTGAGCTGTACCCTCGGCAAGCCAATTCAAGTCTTACCCAAGCTTAACTCTAAACTTGGTAGGGCCCGAACTACCATTTATGTGTATTTGGGTAGGGTTGGGCTTAAAAAGTGTAAATTCCGAATTGAAAATGGGATAGACAGACGCAATATGTATTTTTTTTTAACATATTCAATTAATACTACGTATAAATCTCACATGGTGATTATAAAAGCGAAGTTGAAGTTTGATAAATATTGTAACACTGATAAATGTAGCATGACTTCATTGAACTTATGCAACTACAAATTTACTTTCCAAATTTAAATCATTTTGTCAAATATATAAGGGTGAGCTTTGCTCTTTGATAGCAAGAGGTATTACCGTACAAATACAATAACTAAGTCGAAAATTAAACACAAATCAGGTTTCTGCACCTAAACTGCCCCAACTTATCACGCCCGGCCCTTGGGATAGGCAATCGCCTAGGGCCCCCAAATTTTGCCAATTTTTTTCTCTTACCAAGGGCCCCTAAAAATATTGACGAGAGCCTAACATAAAAATGTCATATGTAATATGTACATGCAATAGTATTCGAGCCTACCCAATTATTGAAAAAAATAAATACCTAATATTGCATAAACAATCCAACACTTTTATTCCTCGCTTTCCAATTTAATCGAACCCAAATTGTGTTACATCGATTGAAGCTTTACAATTTATATTAGGTGATCATTAATATTGAAAATAAAAGTGAGAATATGACGCACGTGGAATCACAAAGGGGTTTGGGGAGAAAACGATCATATAATTCACTATGTCAATGCTACCCTTTTAAGTTTTGTATCTCAAACGGTTCCCAAACACATGTGGTAGTAGGACCACTTCAACATCCTCCAATCAAAATTATATGGGTCTGATTGGATGATGTTAAAGTGGTCCTGCTATCACATGTGTTTGGGAACCATTTGGACTACAAAATTTGGGAAACATAGCATAATTCATTCAATATATGCAATGAGCATTGCAAGCACTAAACATCCCAACTCTCTAAATGGCCAAAAACAATTCACATAGTACAGAAAATCCTTCCTACAAATGTGTATAAATTGACGCAAAAATTTTTATCTCGGGGACGCTGCCCCCAAACCCTCATGAAGTTACACGTCAACCTTGGTCAAGGACCCCATTTTTAAATGGTCGCCTAGGGCCCCCAAATTGTCATAGCCGACCTTCAACTTATGATACAAACTACCAATGTGGAATGAGTAATCATGTGTTTCTTAAATTTAAATCTTACATTTGGTATTTTTATTTTATTTTTCAGAAAAAAGGAATTTATTATTCGATATCCCTTTGAATCTGGATGACAATACACGGAGGACATTCGTCCAGCCAAGACAAAATATCCACAAACAAAAAATTATGTTTTTCCTTATTCCAAAGTTCTTTGCAAATGTACATTTGGTATTCAAATATTTTAATAGTTGTACCACATGTAGATGGGTATCACACATCACTATATATGATAAAAATGGCAAAACATTTAATACATTTTTCAAATGCATTCTAATAAAATATCTATAAAATTCTTCTGTTGAAAATGTTGGAAAATATTCGTGATTAAACTTCAATTCATGTATCAATTCAATCATATACATTAAGATAATATAAACATTAAATGTGCATAAACAAATATAACACATTAGAATATCAAAGTTAAGAAATAGCCTGTGAGATTCTTGAAAGGCACAACAAGTCATTGTCCTAAAGTCGTATGTGCCTCCCTACGTGCAAGTTTTAGCGGTCATACACAACTCCAAGATACAGCCCAAGAATGCTCACAGAAGAGATTGATCCACTTAGCATGTTAGCGGCAGACGAGTTGCCGAGTATAGAATAAAATATAGGAGAATGATATATTTTTGTAATGTATCTATGGCTAGTATAATTTCCATATGTAAAATGAAGTGACCTCCTATATTTATAGGACTCAATATACCCTTTCACAAAAGGTTGTGACCCTTAGGCAAGCACCACTTTAAGAAATTGTGTCCCTTTGGAAATTTATTATTTTATTTTAATTAAAAAAAACTCTACAAATCACCAACACAAACTTTGTAAAATTTGTGTATATGTTATTTAAAATAAGAAAATAGTCGGGTAACTTTATACCATACAATGGGTATATGTGTCTTCCAGACTTGAACCTACACTTAGGGTGTGTTTGATAAAACTGAAAATTAAGTGTTGAAAACTTTAAGCTGCTGAATTTGCAGTATTTTAGATAATGTTTTGAGTGCCGAAAATTAAGTGTTGAATGTAATTAGACTATTTGATAATACTCCTTAATAAGCACTAAAACCTATAAGATTACAATTTTACCCATAGCTCACCATATTAACTAAACAACTAAATAATAAAATTAATTTACATAAGTATATATATATATATATGGTCATGCTCTTAAGTGAACAAGGTATATGTAATACCCTGTATTTCTGTAATGTATTATATGAATAAGATCTTGTATTCCTCTTTGAGATACTTGTATGAGTTTAGTTTTACTTTTGGTGTAATCTGTATCCCAATCGATCAGACTAGTTTCCCTATCGATTGCCTTATCTTTCGATTAGAATCATATACTAATCGATTGGATCATTTAATACTTAACCCCAATCGATTGCCACCCTTGCCAATCGATTGGCAGTAGCTGTCTTGATTCCTTTGCTTTAGCTGGGGATTGGCCATGTGAACACTTACTCTCTATATATATAGACTCATTTTGGACGTGGTTAGGGTTCCAGAAATTAGTTTCTAGAGTTAGGGAGTGTTTGTGCAAGTTTTATATATATACACTCATACATATATACATATATATACATCCATATACTCACACAGACATTCATGGACTGAAAAAAGAAGATAAAGAGAAGGAGACTACAGAGAGAAAGACAGAGAAGAAAGAGAAGGAAGACAGAAGGAGACAGAGGAAGAAGAGAAAGAGAGGAGCCACCATTGAAGCTTCCAAAGCTTCAATACACATATCCGATCCAAACACCCCCTAGACACTTAAGGTAAGTTATAAACTCACTTGGTAGCATAATATTGATGTTAGGACTTGTTTAGATTAAGAAAAGGAGCACAAATCATTATTTCTCGTATTTATATTGCTGGACTGTCTTCATTGTGAAGAAGACGAAGTCCCAATCGATTGCTATGTGATGCAATCGATTGCCATTTGAGATACCCCAATCGATTGCCATAGATAAGATCCCAATCGACTGCCATGTGATGCAATCGATTGCCATTTGAGATTCCCCAATCGATTGCCAAAGTTAACAATCGATTGGCATGGATTGTTATCCAATCGATTGGACTTCTGTCATCGATTGGCAGTTACAGAATGTTGATATTCCTGTTTAGTTTATATTATAACTGTTTAGTTGTTTATATATTGTTCTAAATTCCCCGCATATAAAACAGATGTAATGATGAGACATTGCGACGTAGGATCTAAGTAATGATAAGATTCACGAATAATGGTTGTGACGTTAGATAATGTATCATTATGAATCGTTTGGAGTTATCGTTCATTTCATTCAATGTAGTCAGGCCACATGGGATTGTCATGTATCGATGTTAGAACTGAACTTAAGTAGGTTTATTAAGATTCGGGAATCTTGTGTGGACGGGCCTTGGTCGGTCATATGTTCTTAAAAGTGGTAGACAGACGAAGGTATCTATAACTTGCAGTGAATCGGACCAGTAGCTCTAAGATAACCAGATGATCTAATCATTTGTTCTTAAAAGCGGTAGATAGACGAAAGTGTTTGTGACTTATGGTGGATCGTGATCACTGGTAGATATCGCTAAGTCATGGCATTAGAATGATGTACCATTGCTTAAAGAGTTATATCCCTGTAGTGCGTTAAATTGGGCATATGTTCTTAAAAGCTGGGGATGGACTAACGTGGTGTCATTAACATGCAGTGAACTATACATATGTTCTTAAAACCGATGGACAGAGCAATAGTGTATCTTTAGAAATGAACTACTATTAAGTCTGTTCTTCTATTCAGAAAATATGTTGTCGGTCTTGATTTAGTAAGACGTTAGTAATTGGATCATCAGTTTGATTAAAGGAGTTACCCTCACTGAAATCTAATTATTATCGTTCATAACTTGTAATAACTACAATAGTTGATACCCTGTTACTATCTAATTCACTCAGCTTTCATTAAGCTAGCGGTGTTTATGTTGCTAGACATTCTACATTCCAGCACACCCTGGTTTATGATTATACAAGTGAAGGACCTAAGGACAAGGACTACTATGCTAGTGACGATGCTCCTGTGAAGGATTTCCCCGACGGAGGTCAGACAGAAGAAGACTACTACGCCGAGGACTACCTCTATGCCAATTGAAGATTAGGCTAGATAGTAGTTTAATTATCCTTATTGTTTTTAGAGCTTTTTGTAATCAGGCATATGTTGCCTTAACATTGTATCTTTGTTATGTTTTATTTGATTCGAGACTCTGATTGTAATAAGTTAGTAACTTTCTTTTGACATTAAGTTATGTTTTAACTAGAACCCAGATCATATTTTGTTACCTCTTTATCTTTTCTGTTCTTTAGTACTGCGTGGTGTGGACAATCATGTGACTTCACCAAAGAAAATTTATTTTTCTCTATTTTTTACCGTTCCGGAGCGTGACAGTATATACACTAACAGATGCATAACAATTTTACAATCTAACAATCAATAAAGAAACTACAAATAGCAATGTAAATAGTCAAGACCCAGCCCCACATAAGCCACGTAGCAATATAATCATACAAGAATAACACTATTGATCAAATTGAAGTGGAATTTGGCCACCGACCTTCTCTCTTCCTTAATCTACTGTGTCCACCAACGCCACCAAGATTTGGATTACAATAATGTAGGACTGTACGGTTTGAGATCGCAACATTGCAGTTTGACAAACATAACAAGGGTAGAAATGATCAAATAGAAATATCATTTATAAGCAAAAATGCAGACCGTGTTCTGCGAAATAATTCAGCAGATTTTTTTTTCCTTAGAATTTTCTTTGGTTTTTTTAGCAACTTTTTCAATTAATTAGTGAACCATTTTGCATTATCAAACACATTGCAAAAAAAAATAAGTACTAAAAATTTTCATTTTCAGCACTTATTTGGGTTATCAAACACACCCTTAGTGTTGATAATCTAATTCTAAAGGAATCATAGTGAACTAAGTCTTGAACTAGACCCTTTTGCCAGACTCAACATATCACACATATGATATTGATATTAAACTCAAGTACGAGTTAGCACTATTTAATGGCCATGTGCTAGATCTTGATTTTCATGAGAGTTTTAGATAATCGCCACATTCTCACAGTCACGGCCTCATGACGGCTCTCACTTAGGTGAGCCCTCCAAGAGTACATGTGCCAAGTACCCTGTAGAAGTATGTCTACCTTAAGCTCATTCAGGTATAAAACCTTCCTTAATATCACAAAAGATTAGTACTATGCTATAGGGATGAATGGGGATCACTTTTTTAGCAAGTCTCCTTATTTAGGTGTTATAATGCGAGTCATGCAGTATGGATTGTTTCTACCATATTGAACATTCTTCATGGGATCTCCAATCACAAAGATTGGATTACCTCCCTAGGTAACTCCCCATGGGCTTAATCCCACCCCTCAGCAAATCTAGAACTACATTTCTGGATAAAAACTTTTAGGTTAAATATTATTTCCCTTTTCAGATAAATTTAATAAGGCTCTTCGCCATATAATTTTGTTGAAGTGAAAATCTAAGAGAGAGAGAGAGAGAGAGAGAGAGAAAGAAAGAGAGAGACCTTTACTATTTCTTAATTGATTCCATTATTCTAATCTCTCATTTACATCTCTGTAATATATTTATAGACTTACAAAGGCAATGCATCACAAAACAGATTCTGTTATAACAGAATGAACATAACAGAATCAACTCCAACTATTTAACAGAAATGAATTCATCTATGGTGTGATACAAGGACATTGATTCTTTGCTATGAGTGACTTTTGCTGGTATAGCGATCCTACCAATATACCAGCAAAAGTCACTCATACCAAAGAATCAATGTCCTTGTCTCACACCATAGATGAATCCATTTCTGTTAAATAGTTGGAGTTGATTCTGTTATGTTCATTCTGTTATAACAGAATCTGCTTTGTGATGCATTGCCTTTGTAAGTCTATAAATATATTACAGAGATGTAAATGAGAGATTAGAATAATGAAATCAATTAAGAAATAGTAAAGGTCTCTCTCTCTCTCTCTCTCTCTCTCTCTCTCTCTCTCTCTCTCTCTCTCTCTGATTTTCACTTGGTATCAGAGCTGCCATTGAGAGATTAACAAAGCAGCTTATGGTCCCCCAGCCTTACTTTTTTCTTTGAGGCTCATAGTCTATTTTTTTATGTTGTACTATCAATAAACAAGCAGCTTATGGTCCCCCACAATTTCTCGAGTACTTCAAAATTAGCCTCATAAAACAAATCCATAATCTGTAACAGAATTGTTAGACATGCCAAAAGCTTGCAATGACTCCCACTTCTTAATTTATCCTCTGAGTTCCTTTTCTCTGTGAACTTGCATCATTAAATGAGGGCTTCCATAATGGAGAATATCAAACAACTTAATCAAGGATAAATATCATTGACCTCTCTTAGATTTTGAATAATGTCATTGACCTTCCTTATTTATAAAACTTTGTATCAATGACCTCCCTTTCTATTAATGGTAGTGGATGAAATCTTGTGATGTCAGCAAATTTTAAAGGTGAAATAACAGTAGTTCCCTTATTATTGATTGATTGACCAAAATATGCTCACAAGCTTGTGTCAAATGACATAAATGCCCTCAAATTAAGTTATTCAAGGTGTGGGCATATTTTTCAAGTGAAATATCTAATGTGTGGGCATTTGTATCATTTGAAACAAGCTTGTGAGGTTATTTTGGTCAATTAGTCAAAAATAAGGGCAATAATGTCAGTTCACTTTTAAAATTTTGATGACATCACGAGGTTTCATCTACTACCGTTGACAGAAGAGAGGTCAGTGATACAAAATTTTAAAAATAAAAGAGATAAATGATATTATTCAAAACCCAAAAAACGTATTTGATATTAAGTCAAACCTCATGAGAGATCAATGATATTTACCCTTTAATCAACCATGCACAAATTGAATTTCTTTGCCTCATTAGAATAAGTCAGATAGGAATTGCGCGAATAAACACCATAGCATATACTGTAATACCCGTACCCTGAAAAAAAAAAAAAAAAAAAAGGTAGTGATATTTATTTTACATGCATTAATTAGTATAATTAATTGCATGTGATATTTGGGTAAGTTCCAGTTACCCCGATGTGATAAGTGCTTGATAAAGGGCACAGTTGAAAGTTCCACTAGAGGTGGGACAGATATGAAAGTGTGACTCAAGAGAGGGTTGGATAATATAAATTGCATAAATGTGCATTTATGTGGTTAAATGGTAGACATGTAAATGTAAATGTGTAATTGATAAATTGTTAAGTGTTTTAATATTCTATTGTTATTCATGATTATTTATGTGACCAGTTTGGGTACCCTTATGAGGACGTAATTGGACACATGGTATAATTGGTAGGCTAATTAGTGCCTTCATATGAGATTTGGGACCACGTTTGGGGACCCATGCGTGACATAGATATAAATTCACTTAGATATTTGATAATAATACAATTAATTTGGATGTTATAATAAGGCCTATAAAATAGTTGGGGGTCTAAATATAGATAAGAATTAGTTTATGTGAGTTGAGATGCACTGTAGCATCTCTCATATTCCTTATCTTCTTAAAAAAAAAAAAAATTGAAGACAAAGTCGTACGTGTGTGTGCTGTGTTTTGGCGGCGGCATATATATATTATATATATAATATGTGTGTGTGTTAAGTTAATCCAAAGGAAAAAAAAAAAGAGAAACAGATCGGAGAGAACAGAGAAGCAGTGTTGCGAGAAAGAAAGAGAAAAGTGAGGGTTCCACCCTCTTGATGCCATAGCTTCGTCGTACGTTGCCCAAATTGTGATATGAAGTCATATTTGGACTCGTGGGGGTAAGACCAACCTTATGGTATAATTTATTTTCCGTTTAATCGATAGATTTTTCGTTACCCAAATGGGTTGGTGACATTTAGTTTACCAAAATTGTATAGAATTATCATTGGAAGCATTAGGAGCTAGTTTTGCGAAGGAATTTGGAAATTCTAAGTTTATTTGGTAATTCGTAGAGGTGAGTGTCCTAATTCCAAAATTGGATGTTTAATGTCTTTTAATTATTATTAAATATTTTTAAATGCTTAATTATAATTAAGTAGAAAATCATGTGATTAATTAGCAATTAACATATTTGAAATGTTGAAATTGCCATGTTGACATGTTGAACTGCTTATGTGCTTATGTGGGTCAAGGGTCTCAAGTGATAATCACCATTATTTAGCCCGTATATAAGGGACGCCCATTCCTCAGAGATAAGGGGGATGATGATGAAGTCCTCAGAGAAAAGGGGACGGTGGTGACTACCACATGAACGAATTGACTACGGTCACATGAGAGTGAGTGATATCGCTTTAAAAGCGACGACAAGTGAGAATGGCCCGGAATCAGGGGTCCAGAACGATGGTGATTGGTTACTTGACATGCCTGCGACCATTTATTATTGTGATGTTTCATTGGTATTATGAATCATTAAATGTTCCAATTGCATGATTAGCACCACGTACTCACTGAGCGAAAGCTTATTCAATTTTTGTGCCTAATGACCACGCAGGTTCAGATGAATACCACAGTGAGAAATGATCGAGACTACGGGGCTGGGTCTAGTTTGCTTATATATTTGTATTTGAGGATTTGATTAAGGTTGTAATAAACTTAGAGTTTATATTTTTAAATATGTTTAGAAACGACTATTAGAATGAGTTTGTAATATCTATATATCCATAAATTGGATTTTGATGTGTTTTGGAATATTTAAATAAATGAGTGTAACAGGGGTTAAAAATGTTTTAGTTTATGAAAACAGGGTGAATGGTGCTGTAATATGGGAAACTTTGTCAAAGTACCATTTGACGATTTTAAAACTTTATTTTATTCCTTTTATTAATTTATTTGATTAAATGATATTTTACCCCTGGTATTTCAGTCAATGTGTAAATTTGTGGAACGTTAAAAATATTGATTGTTTGGTCCTTGGCTTTGTTACACGTGTCCTAGCCGTGAGGGCGGGTTGGGGTGTGACAAGTTTTTGGTATCAGAGCAATAGGTTAGAGCCTTTGGGGACGAAAGACGAATACGACGCGTAAAAAAAAATATTTTTTTTAAAAAAAAAAAGTGTATATAATAATCATGACACGTAGCTACATGTGGAGGCATACATGTTTATATCACGTGATTTAAATATTGTTGAGCATACATATCATGTTACATACATTCTACATATTATAATATGTAGAGAGATGGTTGGAAACTTCATTGTGGAAATATGGAGTATAAAGGGGAATATTTTTTCAGATGTTGAATTGATTGAGTTGGAAATGGGTATTGTGAATTTAGTAAGAAAAATCCGAGTTTGGGAATATTTGTCGAATTTGGGTTTAGAAATCAAGAGTTGAGTTGGTCATTCTGAAATGATTTGACTGGCATTATATTATCAACCGTATTGATTTGATGAAGGGTTACTGAGTATTGGGTTGTGATTGTGGGTATGGATTTCTTTTCGAATATTATCGGGTATTAATATTAGTGAAGATTATTTCTTATTTTCTGTCAAGAAAACGAATATCTAGATTTCTTTATTTACGGTGGTGGGTCTTCTAATTTTCAAATATTATAGTTTGGGGAATTATGGATTTTTCTTATGATTATATGGGCCTCATGACCAGATATGATATTATCGTTATCTCTTATTTCTTTATTTATTCGGTAATGATCCTTGGGAATATTTATCGAGCTCCTTATATATTTTCTCGGGATTGAGGGTGAAATATCGAGTTTGTCGAGGAAAGAAGATATTTGGGGATTTATCCAGTTCTTGAGTTATCCTGGGTTGTTGAGGAATCTCTCAACTCTATTTGGATTATATTGGGTGGTTGTTGAGGAATCTCTCAAATCTATTTGGATTATATTGGGTTGTTGAGGAATCTCTCAACTCTATTTGGGTTGTATTGGCTTGTTGAGGAATCTCTCAACATAAATTATTTATTTCTATTTCTTGGGATGCCTCTCTTGTTATCAAATAATAATTGGGTCTCCAACGTGTCAGTATGAAGAGTAGATTTTGGGTCAACTAAAAGTAACAGACTTTTCTATTGTGTTTCTATCGATTGGATATCACTACGGTTATAAAATTGTTCTTTTCCAGTTATGGATATGGTTGATTGAGATCAAGACTAAGTAGTTGTGTTGCATGAATAACTAACTGAGTTGATTGGCTACACGGGGTATCAGAATTTTCTATCAGATATCTGAATTTGGAAAATGGGTTTACAAGTTTAAAAAGTAGTATCTCTTTGACATCCAAACCACTGCAAGATCCGTTCAACCACCATGTGCCTCAGGTAATAATATTTTTATTATTTATTTGTATTTTATATGTAAGTAATCGAGATCTGACTATTGCACTGCACTATAGCAATTGTCAAGTATCCTAGTATATCATTAGAAACCTTCAGACTTTGGATTTAGCTACTAATAATGTATTCAAAATTTCTAAAATATTCGAATGACATTAAGTGAGTTTACATATATTTAAATGAATAGAAAATATTTTGAAATTATTTTTTTGTGGAAAAAAAGACACACTGATTTATGGTGAATCAAGAAGTGTTAAAATATATATATATATATATATATATTGATAAAAGGAAGTAGTTAGATTTTACTCATATTGAGTAGAAGTGGGAAACTAGTGAAAAGAATTTTAATCAAATGTAGGTATTTCAATTGTTGTTTAAATGAGTTATTAATGAAAAATATTTTGACTACATGATAGTTGTGTAAACAATTTTATTTTATGGAGAGAGATTTTAAAAAAATACTATTGGGCTAGAAGCCCAACTGAGTACACTACATTTACTTTGATTTTAAATTGGAATATTAAATTTGTAAATGAATTCCAAATGACCTTGGCAAGAAAGGGGTCTGAAAGTAACTTGTGATATTCTACATATTATTTTTAATACTGTTTGTTGTGGTTGTAAAAAAAAAAAAAGTATCAATTTATTACTTGGGAACTGAGTTGGGATATTCTTGGTTACAAGGTGAGTATGACAGGGCGATGAAGCACTTTATTTTAAAAACTTCAAATAGGTATTTGAGTTACAATAACTGGTGAGTATTGTATTCCCTGAACATATGATGGTGTTGCTTATTGATTGAGAGCATTGTATACTTGGGTAAACAGGAGAAAATTTGAGATTGAGGTGTGTTGGATCGTATTTAAGTTGTATCGCGACAAAATCAGTTGCTTATTGATTGTAAGTGTTACAAGGAGGGGACAAATGAGTATATCGATTTCTATATATTGGGGCTTAGACAGCGTAAACCGAAAGACAAGTATGTTCTACAATCTGAAAATTTTGAGAATTGTGAAGCTTCGCCTTATGTTGAACATCGGGTGGATGAGTTGTGTCTTTAGAGTATGTGATTTAAAAGGGATAAAGATTTCGTGGGTGTCGTTAGAAATCATTAAGTTGGGCCTTTATGAAGGTGATATGAATTTGAAGTTACGGCATTTACTGGGTATTTTTAAAAATAAATTGAAGATTTTCTTCTATGATGATATTAATAGTTGGTACGCCCAAAATTATGGGCGGTTTCCTACTCAAGCTAGAAGACTAATGGAAAGGGCATCTATTTCCTAACCCAATTAGGAAACCCCACAATTAATGTCAATCAATCACAATACAATTAGGAAACTTACATGATTGGTGTCAATCACACCCTAACAGGATTATATTTCCTTATCCATGTATGAGTAGGTCTCTTACATCTATAAAAGAGACCTCTCACCCCCCAGAAAAGGGGTCAACTCTCTAGTCTACACAGCACCTCTACAAAATTCACCATTATATGCATACACCCGGCCGGTATTACTGGTAGTGTCGCCCCTCTTTGTTGGCTCACCAGGCCCGCCGGTGATCTGCTAGTGAACGTGCTCAGACACACCCGTGGACGTAGGTACCTTCATTAACAGGGCCGAACCACATACAAAAAATAGTCTCTCACTCTCTCTCCCTCTCTCTTTAAATCGCTCTACTTTACTCTTACCAATTTTTGGCATCATCAGCTTGGCGCCGTCTGTGGGAAACGACAATTCTTCTCATCAACAAATTCTTGACTGATCAATATGCCACCAAAGAAGGGTAAGAAGACTGCGCAGCAGTCCGACCGGGATGTTCCTTCGGCCCCGTCGTCGACTGCAGCAGTCCCGACATATGAGCAAATCACCGCAACCCTCACACAACTCTTGGAGGGTCAGCATCAAATCCAGCAACAGATCGAAGCCCTGCTAGCCCAGCAAAGCAATCCTCCAGTGGCCGGGAAACGACCCGAGAACATTGTGTACGGTCGAGAACCGATCTTGACCAGACAACGGGCCCGAGCCAACCCGTCCCGTGTTGAGGATGTCAAAGACGTCAACAGTGGGCCTGCTGCCCGAGGGGAAAGGCAGGAGCATATGGCCCGCGAATCAGTCTTGGGTCACTCGGTCAAGAGCCGAGTTGTCCCTAAGCGAACGGATACCCAGGGTCATAGCCGAGCCCGATCCCAGAGGACAACACCCCGCCATAAAGAAGAAGCCTCTTCCACCAACCCGACCAGTTCCTCAGATACCGGACGGGAAGGAGTGGAAGCCCGAATCAAGTACTTACAAAAGCAGATCGACGGAGTGGCCAAAAAGCTTGGTCAAAACCATGCTCAGAATCAAGCCAATACCGAGACAGAGTCACCGTTCTCCATCCAGATCGCGAGGTTCTCCATCCCGCGCAAATTCAAGCAGCCTCACCTAGATCTCTACAACGGCTCGGGAAGCTCGGTCGACCACGTCCGGACCTATAAGGCTCAGATGGCCCTAGCCACCAACTCCGATGAATTACACTGCCTAGCCTTCCCCAGCACTTTGAAAGACCCGGCCATGCAGTGGTTCTACTCATTGGAGCCCCGATCGGTCTGCAGTTTCAAACGACTCAGCAAGCAGTTCATCAACCAGTTCGTCGGTATGCATGAGCGACCAAAGCCAGACATGCAGTTACTGACAGTCAGACAACAGAGTAATGAGTCCCTCAAGGAGTTCACCGACCGGTTCAACCAACAGAAGCTTCAAATCTGCAATTTGAACGAGACAATCGCCATCATAGCCTTCTGCTCGGGAGTTCAACATACCAAGTGTGCCGCGTCGTTCCACAGAAACCGACCGGAAACTTTGGTTGAGCTCTCTGAGAGGGTTGGAAAATGCATCGACACTAAAGAATTTCTAAAAACCAAATACACCGGGCAAGAAAGCAACGAGTCTTCCAGAAGTAAGCGAAAGCGAGATCAGTCCGGAAGTTCTTACAGTTCTTCCAGTTCACAGGGATCTGAGTCCGGCAACCCCGACCCGACCACCGGTTCACAGCAGTCCGGGTCAGGCAGCCCCGACCGAATTTCCAGCTCATAACAGGCATGGTTCGACAGTCCCGACCCGACCGCCAGTTCACATCGGTCAAGATCAAGCAGTTCCGGCTTTGCCTCCAGCACAAAGAGATCTGGAGCCTGACGATCCTGATCCGACCTCCTGTCTCCATCGGTCTAGATGAGCCCGACTACAGTGGTACTTGCCTGATCACCGCGTAAGGCTCCACCGATGGTCAGAGTTCATACAAAGTCCTCGGGCCTAACCCCGAGGCATCTACGAAGTCCTCGGGCCTAACCCCGAGGCATACAAAGTCCTCGGGCCTAACCCCGAGGCATCTAAAAAGACCTCGGGCCTAACCCCGAGGCACGAAGAAGACCTCGGGCTCCGCACCCAGGCACTAAAAAGACCTCGAGCTCCGAACTCAGGCACAAAAGACCTCGGGGTCACGCCCGAGGCACCGGCTTCGCTTAGGTCCAACCGACGATGGAGGCAAACCTCCTAGGTGGCTGATGATGGCAAGCTTCAAAAGACCCTGCAACCACCATGTTCCAGGTTGGTTACCTACAGATCATAGCCTCTGTAAGACCCTTGTCTTAGCGAAAGCTTGGGGGGCAAGATGGCGCAGTGAACTAAACAGGTAATCACACCGGGTATCTACAGGCCTCGCGGATAACCAAGTCAAAATCTTGGACAACCCGAGCACCTACAATACTCAGAGGCATTAACTCCACTTAGGTCCAGACCGACGATAGAGGCGACTAAAATCTCTTAGGTTGGCCGACGATAGAGGAGCAAAAGGACCCTAAAGCAACGTGATTTAGGTCGGCTCCGCCAACATGGTCAAGCTCTTCTCCCAACAGCCTTGACGAAGGCTGGCCGGGCGGAAGACAACCATCCTGGGGAGCTAACAGTAAAAAGGACCCTAGAGCAATACACTCTAGGTCGGATTTTCCAACATGGTAAAATCCTTCTACCCACAGCCTTGACGAAGATTTACGGGCAGAAGATAACCATCCTGGGAGCTAACTCAAGCAAAAAAAAAACTCCGAAGTAGGCCGAGTCTCAACTATCGGTCACTTCCCGAGTACTCAAAGACTCCGAATTGGGCCGGGTCTCAACTCCCGGTCAGTTCCCGAGCACCTAAAAATCCCGAGCTAGACAGGGTCTCAACTCTCAGCCCGTTCCCGAGGACTCACCAGGCTCAGAAGCCCCGAGGCAGCTTCCACAGGACTCAAACAGCGGCAAGTAATATCAAACTGATTTTCAAACTTGCCCCGATATAGCATCTGGCCAATTTTGGAAATGGGGGGCAGCTGGTACGCCCAAAATTATGGGCGGTTTCCTACTCAAGCTAGAAGACTAATGGAAAGGGCATCTATTTCCTAATCCAATTAGGAAACCCCACAATTAATGTCAATCAATCCTAATACAATTAGGAAACTTACATGATTGGTGTCAATCACACCCTAATAGGATTATATTTCCTTATCCATGTATGAGTAGGTCTCTTACATCTATAAAAGAGACCTCTCACCCCCCAGAAAAGGGGCCAACTCTCTAGTCTACACAGCACCTCTACAAAATTCACCATTATATGCATACACCCGGCCGGTATTACTGGTAGTGCCGCCCCTCTTTGTTGGCTCACCAGGCCCGCCGGTGATCTGCTAGTGAACGTGCTCAGACACACCCGTGGACGTAGGTACCTTCATTAACAGGGCCGAACCACATACAAAAAATAGTCTCTCACTCTCTCTCCCTCTCTCTTTAAATCTCTCTACTTTACTCTTACCAATTTTTGGCATCATCAATAGTATTATTGCAAAAGTTTGTGTTGAGATTGGGTTATATGTTGATGTAACAGTGATTTATACTGCACCTGGTTAAAATTTCATAAAATGAACTATCTGCTACAAGAGTTAGAATTCATGGCATCCATCTTCTATTGAGTATTTGGCAGTAAGAGCTGAAAGTTTATATTAATTGTCGTGACTTGGATATTTAGTTATACAACGACAAGTGAATAGACGGTATGGAGGACAGTTGAAACTCATGATAGCTACAGTTTGAAATTTATATTAATCAGGTGAAGACAAAATGGTTGTTTGTGCTCGGATCAGAGATCAATGGGGTTTAGTGTGCAGTCAAGATTCGAGTCAAGATTCAAAATTTATTAGAATCTGAATTTGTTCTAGAAATTAGGGAAAGAATGATGATTATAAATTGAGGTCAACCAACATTACTATAACAGATGAGCGGAAGATCGATTTGGGTTTCTATTTTAGAAATTTGTGATAAAGTACTGAAAGAAAAGTGATTGAGCTCTGCTCTACAGCAAAATGTGTTAGAATCTCTAAGTCAAGCATTTTACTTCGAGTGAAAGTAGCTCAAGGGAATGGATTCAGAAGAAATATTGAAGTATATAATGGAATTTGAGTATAATACGCTACCAGTTGGGTGTGCGACACTACTAATTGCATTTCATTGATATGATAACTTAGTAATTAGTTACAGGAACACAAGTCTTCTTGAAGATTGATTTGGCATTTAAGTTCTTTCAGGTAAAAGTTTCAACTAAGATGTTAAGAAAGCTGTTTTCAGATGGGAAAATGTAAAGCATTCTTTATGATGCGTGGTATAAGGGCAGAATCAATGAAGGTTCGTGGGGTTATTGTGATTAATATTATCAACAATCTGAAATTGAATATTTGTTGTAGTAAATTTCATGACGGGGGTAGCCAAAATCAACAAGAATTAGCCATTGTCGTATATATGATTTGTGGACAGGTTGATCCAATCAGATTGTGGTATTGATTGAAACTGTGGATTTGCTGGGATTAAACAACCTATATGTGAAAAGAGTTGCGCAATTATCTGGGTACTAACACTTGTCATTCTAAAAGAGAGTAGTCGATTATGAAGAAGTTTTGAAATCTTGCAAAAGCAATAAAATGTAATTGAACTTTTGCGAGATATTGTCACCGCTGATATTTGGTGTGGAAATATAATAAACACAAATGGGTTGTGTTCTAGAATGATTGGGGGAAATGACTACAGTGGGGAGAGAAATATTTCTAGAAGTTATCTTCAGAAGAGGGTATAGTTTGACAAACCAAGTGAGATTGAAATTTCAGTACAACTATTGGAAATATTGAAAAGAGTGGGTACCAGTCGGTTGTGATTGTGATTACACCAGTGGGTATAGTGTATTTTATTATCGTGTTGCTGCATATGAATCAGTAAAGGTTTGAAAAGAAATGCTTACATCTATTTGATTTGTAAGGTGGGAAAAGTTTGGGGACAAACTTCCTAAAAGGGAGGGAGAGATGTAATACCCGTACCCTAAAAAAAAGGTAGTGATATTTATTTTACATGCATTAATTAGTATAATTAATTGCATGTGATATTTGGGTAAGTTCCAGTTACCCCGATGTGATAAGTGCTTGATAAAGGGCACAGTTGAAAGTTCACTAGAGGTGGGACAGATATGAAAGTGTGACTCAAGAGAGGGTTGGATAATATAAATTGCATAAATGTGCATTTATGTGGTTAAATGGTAGACATGTAAATGTAAATGTGTAATTGATAAATTGTTAAGTGTTTTAATATTCTATTGTTATTCATGATTATTTATGTGACCAGTTTGGGTACCCTTATGAGGACGTAATTGGACACATGGTATAACTGGTAGGCTAATTAGTGCCTTCATATGAGATTTGGGACCACGTTTGGGGACCCATGCGTGACATAGATATAAATTCACTTAGATATTTGATAATAATACAATTAATTTGGATGTTATAATAAGGCCTATAAAATAGTTGGGGGTCTAAATATAGATAAGAATTAGTTTATGTGAGTTGAGATGCACTGTAGCATCTCTCATATTCCTTATCTTCTTAAAAAAAAAGAAAAAAAAAGAAATTGAAGACAAAGCCGTACGTGCGTGTGCTGTGTTTTGGCGGCGGCATATATATATTATATATATAATATGTGTGTGTGTTAAGTTAATCCAAAGGAAAAAAAAAAAAAAAAAAAAAAAGAGAAACATATCGGAGAGAGAAGCAGTGTTGCGAGAAAGAAAGAGAAAAGTGAGGATTCCACCCTCTTGATGCCAAAGCTTCGTCGTACGTTGTCCAAATTGTGATATGAAGTCATATTTGAACTCGTGGGGGTAAGACCAACCTTATGGTATAATTTATTTTCAGTTTAATCGATAGATTTTTCGTGACCCAAATGGGTTGGTGACATTTAGTTTACCAAAATTGTATAGGATTATGTCACGCCCCGGCGTAGCAAAGTTCGGGAAAAATTAGATTTCCAACTTTGGACCCTTAGGTACGCGACTAGTTGAAGGATCATCTGATTGTCCATAAAACATTCTAATAGAAATATATGCTTAATAAAGGTTCATGCAATGGCTAAAAGTAACAGTGGAAGTAGAAGTCTTACATAAATTTTAAACGACATAAAAACCATCCAAATTTAAACAAATATAAACAGAGGTCTAGGCAACGTCTGCCCAAAATATAATACATAGTAGTATCTCGAACAACATAAACATAACAACAGAATTATAAAAGAGCCGCAACAACGTTGTCTCCCAATGCTAACTAGCAAAGCCAAAGTCTTCCTCATCGTAGGCATCATCATAGTCATGGTAGTCCCTATCTACCTGTCCATCGCCTGCATCACCATACTGATAATCTGGACATCGGATGTCCAGGGTATAAACACTGTCAGCTTGCGAAAGCTGAGCGAGTACAACACTCACAAAGAAACAATAAAGAATTAATAATAATACTCGCAACTATTGTCGTGTAGTTTAAATGTTAACCCAACCAACCATTCACTAAATCGAGAATCCTAAACTCGAAACCACGGATACAAGACCATGACAAGAAGGATAGAACAACTCAACAAAACTGAACACGAATCAATTTCAAGAACAGACATAATCCACTGAACACAAACCCATGAATCACTTACTCTTCCCAAATACATCCTCTCCTACTTTCACAAATTACCGGTGTAAGCCGTTGGTTAAAGGATATACGTGCTCTAAAGCCGCATGAATGGCATACCCTCATCGGGCATACGTGCTCTAAAGCCGACCATATTAGGATATCCAATGAGTATACGTGCTCTAAAGCCGCTTGAATGGCATACCCACATTGGGCATACGTGCTCTAAAGCCGACCATATCAAGATACTCAGTAACCATTCATAATACCCTCATCACATCATTTCCACCAACTATGCTGAACTCAACCATGCGACTGAAAGAACGCTACCAAGTAAAGTTGGGTCTGGGCCCGAAATCTCAACCACAACGGAACAACAAAACAATAGCAACCAAAACTGAACTAAGACTGACCATGATATGACAAGAAATGAAAACACACCCTCAAGCATTATTCATCGGACATTATCGTCAATTATACATTCCCGCACAATTTTATAATCTGCCTTTAGGTTATCTACCCAACAGTCGTCGTCGCAATCCTAGCATCGCACTTGCTCATAAAAAAAAATCATAATATCATCTAAAACGATGTAATACCCTGTATTTTGGTATTTTAATAAGACCCGGTATTTCATTTCTATATTCGTATAAACTTTCTCTTCCTTTTGGTGAATTTTGATACCAATCGATTGACATATTCCCAATCGATTGACACTTTTTGATACCAATCGATTGATAAGTTATCCCAATCGATTTACATTCTACCGACTAAAAGTGATGACGTGTCAAACTTTCCAATCGATTGCTATTCATCTCAATCGATTGACATTGTTTCCAATCGATTGACTACAAATATCTGTTGCCAATCGATTGACTGGTGTCTCAATCGATTGACATAAGCTGAGAAATGTTTTCTTCTTTCCTTCAGCTTTAAACGCGTGGCACTCCCTTATGTCTATATATATGTTTCATTTAGTGGCCTTGGGGCTGTTTTTCAGACCTTGAGAGAGGGAGAGGCATACTCTTGAGTTATACATATACATATATCTATATCTATACATATATACACACACTCACTCCTTCGGCAGCTGGGAGAAGAAGAAGAAAGAAGACAGAAAGAAGAAGAAAGAAGAAAGGAGGAGACAGAGAGGGAAGACAGAGACAGAGAAGAGGAGAGAGAGAGAGAGAGTTTGAAGTTTTCAAACTTAAACACACCCAAACGCACCCTAGGTGAGTTCTAACTCACTTGGTCCCTTTATATGAGGTTTATATAAGCTATTATGATGTTTAGATGGGTTACATGCATGTAGTGCACGTTTATATATGCTGTTTTTACAATCTGCTGGAGAAGACGTAGTTCCAATCGATTGACATAAATCTCAATCGATTGACATCAGTTGCATCCCAATCGATTGAATAGGATTCCAATCGATTGACATTATTCCAATCGATTGACATATTTTTCAATCGATTGACATAACTTTTGTTCCAATCGATTGAACTTTTGTTCCAATCGATTGACATGATCAGTACATGGATTCTTTTGCCCGTTTATTATATAAGAGGTTTAGTTGTTCGATTTCTGATTCGGGATTATTCCATTATGCGATTATGGGGTAGACAGGAGTAATGTGACACCAAAGATTTATGGATAATGAATAAAAAGTAATATGAAGACGTGGGTTGACGTGTTGTTCCTGATATGAGTTCGATATCCGTTTCTTTTAATCCGAGTAGTCAGGCCACATTGGGAGTTTGTCATGTGTCGATGTAGAATGGAACGTAAGTAGGTTTGGTAAGTTCTGGGAATGGTACGTGGATGGACGTTCGGTCATGATATGCTCTTAAAAGCGGTGAGCTGTGCATATGCTCTTAAAAGCGGTGAGCTGGACCAAATAGTCTTAAGATAGACTGGATGATCTGTGATATGCTCTTAAAAGCGGTGAACAGGACCATTGTTCTTAAAAGCGGTGAGCTGGGATCACTAGTAGATGACGTTGAGTCGTGGCAATAGATTGATATGCCTTGTTCGAAACGTTATATCCCTGAAATGCGGTGAACAGGACCATTGTTCTTAAAAGCTGGGGACAGACTGACGTGGAGTCCATGACATGCGGTGAGCTGTTCATATGCTCTTAAAAGCGATGGACAGAATAAGGGTGTATCCCTAGAGTTAAACGATTGAGTCTGTTCATGATGTCAGAGTCTGTTGAGTTCGGTATTTGAGTAACAAGACGATAAGGGTCGGTTTACAAGAATGAATAGAGGAACAAGATAATGTTATTTTTTTTATAAGATGTTAACTCGTGTTTTTATAAGCTTGTGTTTACTTCAGATAACTGGTACCTCGTTAGTTTATGCTCACTCAGCTCTCAGTAAGCTGACGGCCTTTTTATTGCCTGGACATTCCCCGTCCAGAATATCCTGCCCCTTATTCTGCAGGTAAGGACCAGTACACTGATGACTATTATCCAGAGGAGGGCCCCACCGATGATGGTTACGCCAGGAAGGATTATCCTTATGCCAGTTGAAGACTGAAGATGTTATAATTAGATTTAATTTCAGTTGTTCTGTTAAACTTTTGTTAATGGGTACTTGGGCATTTGTTGTCTTCAGACCTGTTGTGATCCTGTGGACCATACTCTGATAATTTGTAATAGTTAGCACTTTGTGCTATTTTCAGTTGATTACTGTTGTTTTTTTGGGACTAGTACTGCGTGGTGTGGATTATTAGTGACTTTCACCTGTCATTCCTTATGGACCCATAAAGGAAATTTATTTTTCTCTATTTATGCTGCTCCGGGGCGTGACAGGGTTTTTGGTATCAGAGCCTGAGTTTGGTACTCTAGGGGAGTGATACTGTCGTTCACCGATCATTCCACACCATCTGGTCCTAGTGTATTAAGATTCTTTGAGATGAGATATGAGTATAAGATAAGTTCGTCTTCCTGACGATAGATAGTTTCCTTTGCAGGATAGCATGGATCCGGAGTTTCACCTGTTTGTTACCGATGCTTATGGAGGACATATTATCCATGGAGATACCGTGGAGCCAGCTGACCCAGAGTTTTATCATGAGCGTGTGTGCCAGATAGCTAGTCGACATTTAGAGGAGGACATGTGGAGAGCGCTTTATGTGACCAGGAGTACTCACCCGACCCAGATGCGCATGGATGCTTACCACTTAGCGAGAGTTGGCAGAGACATTTGCCAGGAGATGTTGCGACTAGTTTTGAGTAAGCCAGAGATGGATGAGATTGAGTTGAGAGCTATTGTAGCCGGTCCGCCAGAGCCCGTAGTTGCACCAGCAGCAGCAGCAGCAGCTCCACCATCACCAGTACCTGTCCCAGAGCCAGAGCCTGAGCCGATTGAGGATGAGGAGGACCTAGAGCCTGAGGATGAGCATCCCGATGAGGACATGGACGGAGATGGAGAGGAGGAGCCGATAGATGACGAGGACCCAGTAGAGGATGAGCATGCAGGTGATGATGAACCTGAGGATGACCCCGAGGAGCCAGAGTTTGAGCCAGAAGATCCAGTACCAGACCCAGAGGCTGTTGAGGCAGACGTAGTAGTAGATGAGGAGGATGACCCCGAGGAGATAGTTGTGCCAGAGGTACCAGTTGTGCTTCAGATACCAGCCGGACCGATTATGCATATGGCAGCCATGGCCGATATGGCAGTAGGATGGATAGCTCAGATGATAGCACAGCCAGCAGATTTTGTTATGGGAGAGGTGGCTATAGCAGGAGCTCTTGACATAGCTGACGGTTTTGCTGCAGTAGCTGTTGATGTCGCTAACCAGGCGATAGTAGACGTGATGGAGGACGATGATGCAGAGATGATAGAGGATTGGGATATAGGGGTAGTAGTTGGAGATCTTGTCGCACCAGTTGAGGATGATCCACTCGAGGAGATGGATATAGACCCAGAGGATGAGGCACCACCAGCAGGATCAGATGCTGACGACTTTTGAGTCAGGATCGGCAGGGTGTAGATTTTGTTAGTTTATATTAGGACATGTTGTCCACTAGATTTTTGGGAGCTTGAGAGATAGCTATTGACCATAGCTTTGTATAGTATTAGCTGACTTTAGTTGTTGTAACTCTTGTCCCATATGGTACACGGTTTGACTAGTGTGTACTATACGGTACATCTTTTGATATATATATATATATATACGAGCAGTACTTTTGTTATATTTTTGGTTATTGCGTTGTGATGTGTTGTTTAGTAGAATGGTTAGTTTTACTGTTCTTGTTCTATCTTGAGTTCGTTTCTACATGAAGACTTTCAGCTGATCAATATGTCGTTTGTAGGCGATACTCGTTATCATCATGGTAGGACCCTTGAGAAATCACCAAGCACGTAATGGAGCACCCATACCGGAAGGGATGGATCCGACGGGAATTTTTGAAGCATTTATGCAGAGGATGGAGCATGTGGGGGATACTTATAATCACTCCACCCACCAGAGACCTTTTGTACCCCCGCCACCAAGACAGACTGGAGATAAGCTGTTAGCAAATTTTCGTGGGCTACGTCCCGAAAAGTTTGATGGACTAACAGAACCATGGAAGGCAGAGCAATGGATAAGAGAGATGGAGTTAATATTTGGAGCATTGGAATGCAATGAACAAGAGAAACGTCGCCTTGCTACGTTTCAACTCACCTATGCCGCCGCAGATTGGTGGGAAGCTGAGCAAGCCACTGTTGGGATCGATGCCGCTAGAGCTATGTCGTGGGAGACATTCAAAGGCAGATTTTTGGATAAGTATTTTCCAGAAGATGAGAGAGATCAACAGGAAAGGAACTTTCTCAATTTGATCCAAGGAGGATGGAATGTACGAGAATACACAACACAGTTCGAGCGTTTATCCAGATTTGCTCAGCACATGATAGACACGCCGCAAAAGAAGGTTAAGAGATTTCACCAAGGACTGAACCCCCACCTTAGACATATGATGGTTGGTCATCTGAACCAGTCGTATGAGGAAATTGTTAGATTTGCTACAGGATTAGAAAAGGATGCTAATCCAGTACAGCAATCACAGACAAATCGACCTCAGTCGTCACGAGGGTTTCAACAGAGGAATTTCCATAATCGACCACCGAGAAATACCCAAGGATGGAGACCTCAGGAAAATTTTCAAGGAAACAAGAGAATCTGGGAAGGAACCAGGAAACCACAACAGAGTTATAATCGACCTCAACAATATCGCCAGCAGGGGTCACAGCCACAGGCATTACTAACAGCCCCACCCAGCAATAGTGGAGGATGTTTTAACTGTGGAAAGCCAGGACATATTGCAAGGAACTGCACAGCCCATAGATCTAATCGCAGGCCAGATATCGTCTGTCGCAACTGCAACAAACCAGGGCACGTGAGCAAGGATTGTCGTGCGCCACGAGGAGGATACTACGGGGCACCAGTGCAAGGAATTCAAGGACCTCCTGATCAGACGAGGATGAACGCTATTATTCTGGAAGGAGCAGGCTTTAATGCTGATGAGCAGCAACATTTGGAAGGTACACTTGTACTCTTTCATAGTCCAGTTAAAGCTTTATTTGATACTGGAGCCGCACGTTCTTTTATTGCTGTTAAGATTGTGCGTCAGTTGGGTTTAGAACCCCAGACACTTGAGTCAACACTGAATGCTGTGTCACCATTAGGAGTGACAGTTAAGTTGAGTAAAGTGTGTAAAGATTGCCCTTTGACTTTGGGAGATAGGAATCTGCCAGTAGACTTAGTCGTTCTGTCGATGTCAGAATTTGATGTTATCCTAGGGATGGATTGGTTAACTAAGTACAGTGCCAATTTGGATTGCCCTACTAGGACGATTGTATTTCCAATACAAGGAAAGCCGACGATCAGATTTCATTGTCAACCGACAAGCGACCTGTTTCTTACGAGTAGTTTGGCTACGATCATTAGTACAAGTACGGAGCTTACGATGGATCAAATTCCTATTGCACGAGACTTTCAGGATGTATTTCAGGATATTAAAGGACTTCCACCGAAAAGAGAAATAGACTTCTGTATGGAATTAGTACCTGGTACATTGCCTATTTCTAAGACTCCATATAGGATGGCACCAACCGAGATGTTGGAATTGAAGAAGCAAGTTCAAGAACTCGAAGATCTAGGATTTGTTCGACCGAGTACGTCGCCTTGGGGAGCACCAGTTCTGTTTGTAAAGAAGAAGGACGGAACACTTCGACTCTGTATAGACTACAGGGAGTTGAACAAGGTTACGATTAAGAATAGATATCCGTTACCTCGAATAGATGATCTATTCGACCAGTTACAAGGATCTAGGATCTTTTCCAAAATCGATCTGCGTTCTGGATATCACCAGCTGTTAGTTCGATCAGAGGATGTATCGAAGACTGCATTCAGGACAAGATACGGGCATTACGAGTTTTTAGTTATGCCTTTTGGATTGACGAATGCGCCAGCAGTATTTATGGACTTGATGAATAGAGTATTCAGACTATATCTGGATAAGTTCATTATTGTGTTCATTGATGATATACTGATCTACTCAAAGACAGAAGAGGATCACAAGGAGCATTTACAGGTTGCCTTGCAAACACTTCGAGATAGTAAGTTGTATGCAAAGTTCAGCAAGTGTGAGTTTTGGCTACAGGAAGTCAAATTCTTGGGACACGTTATATCCCAGGAAGGTATTTCGGTAGACTCATCTAAGATTGATGCAGTCTTAAGCTGGAACAGACCGACGAATGCAACCGAAGTCAGAAGTTTTCTCGGTTTAGCAGGATATTACAGAAGATTTGAAGTTATGGTTCGCCAAGATGTCAGCCAAGGAACCAGAAGTCTGGAGTATTAGTACCGACGGAGCCTTACGATGTAAAGGTAGACTCTGTGTACCTAATGAAGGAAATCTCCGGAAGGAAATATTGGATGAAGCACATAAGTCACGAATGACTATTCATCCCAGAAGTACGAAGATGTACAAAGACTTGAAGAGAAATTTTTGGTGGGAAGGAATGAAGAGAGATGTGGCAGAGTATGTTTCTCAGTGTCTTACTTGTAAACAAGTAAAGGCAGAACATCAGAGACCACCTGGATTGTTACAGCCGTTACCTATTCCTCAATGGAAATGGGAACACATAACCATGGATTTTGTGGTAGGATTGCCGAAGTCACAGCAGAATCACGATGCTATATGGGTAATCGTGGATCGACTTACTAAGACGGCACATTTTATTGCCTATAGCATGACATACTCAGTAGAACGTTTGAGCCGAATGTATCTACAACACGTTGTACGATTACATGGAGTGCCTGTATCTATTGTGTCAGACAGAGATTCGCGCTTTACTGCAGAATTTTGGAAGAGTCTCCAGACAGCGATGGGAACGACATTGAACTTGAGTTCAGCTTTTCATCCACAGACAGATGGACAGACGGAACGAGTTAATCAAGTGATGGAAGATATGTTACGAGCTTGTGTCATTGATTTTGAGAATTCTTGGGAGATACACTTACCTTTGATTGAGTTCGCCTATAATAATAGTTATCATTCGAGCATAGATATGGCGCCATTCGAAGCTTTGTATGGAAGACCTTGCCGATCGCCGCTATGTTGGACCGAAGTCGGAGATAGTCAACTTCTTGGGCCAGAGATGGTACGAGAAACCAGTGAGAAGATTCAAGTTGTACGTGAGAAGATGAAGACAGCTCAGACCAGATACAAGAGTTATGCTGACAAGCGACGCAAAGACTTGGAGTTTGTCGTTGGAGATCACGCATTACTCAAGGTTTCACCTGTTCGAGGAATCGTCAGATTTGGTCAGAAAAGGGGCAAGTTATCGCCACGTTTCATCGGACCATTCGAGATTCTGGAGCGTGTTGGAAAAGTTGCTTATCGCCTTGCGTTGCCACCAAAGATGTCAGGAGTGCACAACGTTTTTCACATCAGTATGTTGAGGAAGTGTGTTCACAACCCAGCGCACGAGATCAACTTTGAGGATATCGAAGTCAACAGCGACGTTACGTTCAATGAAGGACCTGTTCGTATTCTAGATCGAGGAATCAAGAAACTCAGGAACAAAGAGATTCCGTTAGTCAAGATTCAGTGGAAGCATCATGATGAAGGAGAAGCTTCGTGGGAACTAGAGTCAGAGATGCGCGAGAAGTTTTCGTTTTTGTTTTAGACCTTGTTGCTTTTGATTTCGAGGACGAAATCTTTTGTTGAGTGGTGGATGATGTAATACCCTGTATTTTGGTATTTTAATAAGACCCGGTATTTCATTTCTATATTCGTATAAACTTTCTCTTCCTTTTGGTGAATTTTGATACCAATCGATTGACATATTCCCAATCGATTGACACTTTTTGATACCAATCGATTGATAAGTTATCCCAATCGATTTACATTCTACCGACTAAAAGTGATGACGTGTCAAACTTTCCAATCGATTGCTATTCATCTCAATCGATTGACATTGTTTCCAATCGATTGACTACAAATATCTGTTGCCAATCGATTGACTGGTGTCTCAATCGATTGACATAAGCTGAGAAATGTTTTCTTCTTTCCTTCAGCTTTAAACGCGTGGCACTCCCTTATGTCTATATATATGTTTCATTTAGTGGCCTTGGGGCTGTTTTTCAGACCTTGAGAGAGGGAGAGGCATACTCTTGAGTTATACATATACATATATCTATATCTATACATATATACACACCCTCACACACACTCACTCCTTCGGCAGCTGGGAGAAGAAGAAGAAAGAAGACAGAAAGAAGAAGAAAGAAGAAATGAGGAGACAGAGAGGGAAGACAGAGACAGAGAAGAGGAGAGAGAGAGAGAGAGTTTGAAGTTTTCAAACTTAAACACACCCAAACGCACCCTAGGTGAGTTCTAACTCACTTGGTCCCTTTATATGAGGTTTATATAAGCTATTATGATGTTTAGATGGGTTACATGCATGTAGTGCACGTTTATATATGCTGTTTTTACAATCTGCTGGAGAAGACGTAGTTCCAATCGATTGACATAAATCTCAATCGATTGACATCAGTTGCATCCCAATCGATTGAATAGGATTCCAATCGATTGACATTATTCCAATCGATTGACATATTTTTCAATCGATTGACATAACTTTTGTTCCAATCGATTGAACTTTTGTTCCAATCGATTGACATGATCAGTACATGGATTCTTTTGCCCGTTTATTATATAAGAGGTTTAGTTGTTCGATTTCTGATTCGGGATTATTCCATTATGCGATTATGGGGTAGACAGGAGTAATGTGACACCAAAGATTTATGGATAATGAATAAAAAGTAATATGAAGACGTGGGTTGACGTGTTGTTCCTGATATGAGTTCGATATCCGTTTCTTTTAATCCGAGTAGTCAGGCCACATTGGGAGTTTGTCATGTGTCGATGTAGAATGGAACGTAAGTAGGTTTGGTAAGTTCTGGGAATGGTACGTGGATGGACGTTCGGTCATGATATGCTCTTAAAAGCGGTGAGCTGTGCATATGCTCTTAAAAGCGGTGAGCTGGACCAAATAGTCTTAAGATAGACTGGATGATCTGTGATATGCTCTTAAAAGCGGTGAACATGACCATTGTTCTTAAAAGCGGTGAGCTGGGATCACTAGTAGATGACGTTGAGTCGTGGCAATAGATTGATATGCCTTGTTCGAAACGTTATATCCCTGAAATGCGGTGAACAGGACCATTGTTCTTAAAAGCTGGGGACAGACTGACGTGGAGTCCATGACATGCGGTGAGCTGTTCATATGCTCTTAAAAGCGATGGACAGAATAAGGGTGTATCCCTAGAGTTAAACGATTGAGTCTGTTCATGATGTCAGAGTCTGTTGAGTTCGGTATTTGAGTAACAAGACGATAAGGGTCGGTTTACAAGAATGAATAGAGGAACAAGATAATGTTATTTTTTTTATAAGATGTTAACTCGTGTTTTTATAAGCTTGTGTTTACTTCAGATAACTGGTACCTCGTTAGTTTATGCTCACTCAGCTCTCAGTAAGCTGACGGCCTTTTTATTGCCTGGACATTCCCCGTCCAGAATATCCTGCCCCTTATTCTGCAGGTAAGGACCAGTACACTGATGACTATTATCCAGAGGAGGGCCCCACCGATGATGGTTACGCCAGGAAGGATTATCCTTATGCCAGTTGAAGACTGAAGATGTTATAATTAGATTTAATTTCAGTTGTTCTGTTAAACTTTTGTTAATGGGTACTTGGGCATTTGTTGTCTTCAGACCTGTTGTGATCCTGTGGACCATACTCTGATAATTTGTAATAGTTAGCACTTTGTGCTATTTTCAGTTGATTACTGTTGTTTTTTTGGGACTAGTACTGCGTGGTGTGGATTATTAGTGACTTTCACCTGTCATTCCTTATGGACCCATAAAGGAAATTTATTTTTCTCTATTTATGCTGCTCCGGGGCGTGACAAACGATTATAACATAATTATAAGTCCATATTCCACTTAGATGTGCATATTTCAATTTCCCAAAATTACTAAGCATACAATTCACCATAGAAACCCAAGTTTCATTACCAATTCTCATAAAACATAAGACTTGTTAAAATTATAAATCGAGTGTTTCCAAGTGAGTTAGAGTACTCACCAGAGCCTCTTAGCAATAAACCGAAATTCCTGATAGAGACAAGAATATCCCTACAGCGAATAATCACAATAATGCTTAAGAAATGAACACTAAAAATAAGAAATAATAAAAAATGTCAAACGTGTGCCTAACCCTCAAGAAGATGATCCACACATCATTATGAGTCCAACGCCATTGACTAGACTCAAATCAGAGTCCGTCACTAAAAAGGCTGAGTTCCTATGCATGTGTGGGTCCTAACCGTACGCTGTATTTTTACTGATTCGAAACGTCACCAAACTTAGTGGAACTTCTTTAAATATTATTCTAAGATTTTAGAAACAAATGGCGTAATTTTCGGTTCAACGGTCTAATTACTACGGATTTTCGACAAGAAAAACATAGTAAATAATTAACCGAAAATGATTTAGTTCCAAAATCTTTTATAAAAATATTTATGTCCAAAGATCTTGTTAAGTATTTATTTATATAAAACCCTCACATTACCATATAATACACTAAAATATTTCAACAATATGTAATTATTAAGAAATGTTTTAAAACATTAGAAACCCTTTTTTTTTTTTTTTAAACGAGCGTAGCGAAAATTGGCAAACAATTACATGCAATTCAAGCCGAGAGTTATTCAATTAGTCGACGTAACTATGAAATCAATATAAACATGGCATGATAATCATTATACAAGTAGTTGCATCGCAAAGAAATGGCGAAACAACACACAAAAACTTTATTTATTTAAGGACAGATTTTGCCCAAGTTCGTCGACCGATCTTACGGAAATTCTAATTAAATCTAGGAAAATCGTATGAGTGCCTATCTTATGTCAAAAGAAAGCTAATTCAATGAAGTTTCATCTAAAAATAATTTCACAAACTCAGAATGAATTTATATTGGCCGAATTTAGTCTCTGTCCGGGACAAAAACTGCCTCTGTCCAGTTTCGTCGACCGTTCTTGTAAAATTCATAACTAAATCTTCCGAGATCGTATGGACGTCTATCTTATGTCAAAAGAAAGCTATTTCAATGAAGTTTATTCTAAAAATAATACCACAAACTCAAACATAATGTAACATGTCCGAAAATCTGCTGAAACAGAATCCCCTGGGCAAAACAAAATCTGAACATTGTGATTTCTTGATTTCTAATCATTTTCAAGCACATGCAATGCATTTAATTGATTTATGATGACATGCAAGGTGATTTAAAGTTATAATAAGTAGTAAGGAATGCTCACCAAGCAAAGGATGATGTTAGATCATCCAAAAAGAGCACATGCAAGCAAGTATTTGCAAGTTATGAAGATGATCCAAGCTTGAAGGCTTGAGTTCTTGGGCACTCTCTCTTTCTAACCAAAATGGAGACCCCAATGGGGATGCTCCATCTATATAGATATATATAAATGTAAGACATTAAATGGGCTAATGGGCTTGGATTAAATTCAAATGGGCTTGGGTTTTATATAGGCTTTGGGTTATACATGTAATAAAATGGGCTTTAGACCCAAAGAACTAAACTTTAACCCAATAAAATAAAATAAATAATTAAGATTCACATCCAAACATTAAAATTTAAAACAACTAAAAATAGTTAATTAATGTTAACAAATTAATTAAGTAAACTAAGATATATAAATAAACATACCACAGTTATTTATATATAAGGAACATAAACAGTACATGATGATACATGTATAAAAATATGGGTGTTACAGATTATCATTGGAAGCATTAGGAGCTAGTTTTGCGAAGGAATTTGGGAATTCTAAGCTTATTTGGTAATTCGTAGAGGTGAGTGTCCTAATCCCAAAATTGAATGTTTAATGTCTTTTAATTATTATTAAATGTTTTTAAATGCTTAATTATAATTAAGTAGAAAAGCATGTGATTAATTAGCAATTAACATATTTGAAATGTTGAAATTGCCATGTTGACATGTTGAACTGCTTATGTGCTTATGTGGGTCAAAGGGTCTCAAGTGATAATCACCATTATTTAGCCCGTATATAAGGGACGCCCATTCCTCAGAGATAAGGGGGATGATGATGAAGTCCTCAGAGAAAAGGGGACGGTGGTGACTACCACATGAACGAATTGACTACGGTCACATGAGAGTGAGTGATATCGCTTTAAAAACCACGACAAGTGAGAATGGCCCGGAATCAGGGGTCCAGAACGATGGTGATTGGTTACTTGACACGCCTGCGACCATTTATTATTGTGATGTTTCATTGGTATTATGAATCATTAAATGTTCCAATTGCATGATTAGCACCACGTACTCACTGAGCGAAAGCTTATTCAATTTTTGTGCCTAATGACCACGCAGGTTCAGATGAATACCACAGTGAGAAATGATCGAGACTACGGGGCTGGGTCTAGTTTGCTTATATATTTGTATTTGAGGATTTGATTAAGGTTGTAATAAACTTAGAGTTTATATTTTTAAATATGTTTAGAAACGAATATTAGAATGAGTTTGTAATATCTATATATCCAAAAATTGGATTTTGATGTGTTTTGGAATATTTAAATAAATGAGTGTAACAGGGGTTAAAAATGTTTTAGTTTATGAAAACAGGGTGAATGGTGCTGTAATATGGGAAACTTTGCCAAAGTACCATTTGACGGTTTTAAAACTTTATTTTATTACTTTTATTAATTTATTTGATTAAATGATATTTTACCCCTGGTATTTCAGTCAATATGTAAATTTGTGGAACGTTAAAAATATTGATTGTTTGGTCCTTGACTTTGTTACACGTGTCCTAGCCGTGAGGGCGGGTTGGAATGTGACATATACATTGACAAATTCCATATTGAGACTCCAATAAGGTTAACAAATTCATGCTCATGGCACATAGGCTTTGATTCAAGAATATTAATTCCAGAAACGAAATTAGGGTGAATAAATACTATTTTTGCGTCGGAAAATTCCATTCCAGCAGTAATAGCTCGAAATATATGTTAGAAATTAATGAGTAATAGGATCATAGCACACTAAGCGCAATGTTTTTAAAGCAATTCCCAATTCAAATGAACTACAAACTTACAAATAGATTAGACCGTATCATGTAACTAATCATGACACTGTAATCTGCATTTTGAATTTCTAACAAAAGATAAATATTTAACTACTTATTGAATTGAGTGTGTAATACAAAAGTTTGTTTGTATAAGGGCAAATTATACTTTAGTCAATTAAACTATAACCTATTTTTAATTGGGTCCATAAAATTTTTTTTTTTTTTTTTTGCAATTAGGTCATTGAACTTCAAAAATTCATTCAATCAGACCCAAATTCTGACAGTTAGCTTAAACTATTAGAATTTGTCACGTACGTTGCGCATAATGCTTACCTGTCACATGATAGGTTAAATACGAAAAATTGTGAATAGTGCGAAAAATCGCATTCAATCAGATCTGAAATCACGTTCAATCAAATTCGAAAACACATTCGACTAGATCCAAAATTGCATTCAATCATACTCAAAATCACATCATTTTTTTAGTTATTCACAGTCTCTCGTGTTTGTCTTAACCTGACATGTGATAGGTAAGCATTACGCGCAGCGTACGTGACAATTTTTAATAATTTAAGCTAATAATGTCATAATTTGGGTCCGATTGAATGAATTTTTGAAGTTCAAGAACACAATTGCACAAAAAAAAATGTTTATAGACCCAATTGAAAATATGTATATAGTTTAATGTACTAAAGTGTAATTTGCCCTTTGTGTAACTATGAAACATTGAAAGTTGAAACGGTGGCCATGTTTCATGTTTTAGTCGAAACTTATTTTTTTCCAAACAATTGAGAAAATAACTTCCAAACTTAAAAATATGCAACGGTTCTTTTCCTCTTGTTCTAAATTTCTAATACACAAACTTGTCCTCTTGAAAATTTTAAGGTTTCTTTTCAATACAGGTTCCAATTTCTATTTATTCACTAAAAGAATAATAACAACTTTAGGGCTTGCATGGTAACGTTTCCTGTTTTCAGTTTTCAGTTTTTTAAAAACAAAAATCAGTTTTGTTTTTTTTTTTTTTTTTTTGAAAAAAAAAAGGGGAATTGCTATGTACACCGCTAGTTTTGCTATGTACACTGCTCAACTTTACAAAAGTGAGAATTTTTAGAAGAAAATTGATTAGGACTTGTACATAGCAAATACATGGGTGTACATAGCAATTCCAAAAAAAAAAAACAAAAACTTGTTTGGTACATTATTGATTTTAAAAATAAAAAATTAAAACAAAAACAGGAAACTCAAAACGAATTTTTGGTGTTTTCATTTTTTACCCAAAATTTGAAAACGTTTTTTAAAAACAAAAAACAAAACGTTACCAAACATGTTTTCAATTTTCATTTTCTAAAAAGTGAAAACAGAAACAGAAAACAAAAAACAACAACGTTACCAAACGAACCCTTAATTTTCCTATTAATTAACGAAATAAAGGTGTACAACTTTTCCCAATGGACATGATGTTTCCATCTAGTGTTGATCCAAAATTCAAATTGAAACCTTTCCCAACTGTAAATTTTCTTCTTTTTTTTTTCCCCAAAATACAAACTGCAAATCAGATTTTTTTTTTTTTATTATTTTTAAAAAGAAAATTCTTTTTCCCAAATGATAATTAAATTGTGTTGTGTAAAACATATGTACACACGATGCAAAAACCTTAGTTGGTGGAGTATTAACTATGAACTATACGTATATAATACACCAAAAGTACTACACCCACACCTTTAAAAAAAATAAAAAATCTTTTTCCCCAAATGATAATTAAATTGTGTTGTGTAAAACATATGTACACACAATGCAAAAACCTTAGTTGGTGGGAGTATTAACTATTAACTAAACGTATATAATACACCAAAAATACTACACTCACACTAAATTCCACACCTAACACATCTTGATCCTTGATTTCTGTGGATTCCGTGTAGGACTCATGTTGGATCCACATGAGACCCATTAAAATTAAGGGCCAAGATTATTGGGAGTGGAATTTGGTGTGGGTGTAGCATTACTCATAATACAGTCTTACACATGTAGGTTCTGCAATTCTTTAGGAGCACTACTAGATTCACACAGTAAATCACATACTTTTTCCACACACAGCTTTAAATGCATGTAACTTATGCAGTATAAGTGTGGCACAAAAAAATGTAAGAAATTTAAATACCACAAGCTACAAGCATTTAAAGCTATGTATGAAAAAAGTGTGTGGTTCACTGTGTGGGTCTAGCATTTTCCATTCTTTAGAAGGGGTCAGATCAAAACACAGATTCATGTAAAGCATATAAATATAATCCAACTATTTTTCTTCTAAAAAAAACTGAAAGTAATATATAGAAATTGTTTTGTGAAACATTATACGAAACAGTTTTCTGGTTTCGAACATGACACCTTTTGTTCTTCGGAAATCGGAAGCGTTAGATCATTATTTGCTACGAATTGAGTACAAATTTGCTGATCACCCAAATTTTTCTCTGTTTAATTTGTTCCTATGCTCTTCTGAAAAAATTCACAAATTTTTTTTTAACAATTTTGAAATTCTTCATAATTCTTTCAAACGAGTGCAGTGTTCTGTGAATATGAAATCAAATAAATAAAATTTGATATTGCAACTGTTCACTGTTCTACAAATGACAAAGTGTTTGCTCAACTTTACATTTTGTTGAATCATCTCAACAAACAGTACGTAATGTGATAGGTTCGGATAAAACTAATGTAGGCAAAATCGTTTACTGTAAAAAAAAACACACACACACACACATTTCTCTTGATACTTTAGAGATTAGGAAATATATTATTTTATTTTAATTAAAATCCCACAGAAAATTCATGTATTAAATGTATAAACAAGCCAAAAAGGCTCTTTTTAGTTCAGATCAGAGACATCATAGGAAAAAGAAAAGAAATACAAAGGATAACACTTTTTGTTATCTGGTTAGTGATGAAAACTGTGAGTAAAATTTGAAGGAAAAGAAGAAAGAGTAAGAAGAAAATTAAAATTCTTGAACTTTGAGTCTCTTTTCCTTCCAAATCGAAGAACCAAATATTAAAATCTAAATGAAGATTTGAAGAAACTGTTTATTCAGTATGTAAAAGGAAGAACAATACTCTGTATTTATATATAGAGTCATCAAACTGTCAAAACGAGTTAACCTACTTTACAATTGAGTCAACTACCTAATTATTGAGTTAACTCACTTAACAAAGATAACAAACAACTAAAAACAGAATAATCCTGGATATCTAATAGTCCCCCTCAAGATGAACACATCTTGGCCTGAGATGAACTATGAATGTTAAGAGTTCCCAATTTCTGAAGCAATTTAGAAAACTGAGTAGCACCAAGTGGTTTAGTAAAAATGTCTGCTAGTTGATGCTGAGTTTTGACATGTAAGGTTTTAACACAGCCTTCCTGGATTTTATCTCTTACTAGATGACAGTCTATTTCGATATGCTTGGTGCGTTCGTGAAAAACTGGGTTAGCTGCAATATGGAGGGCTGCTTGACTGTCACAGAAAAGTAAAGCTGGTTGAGGATGAGGAATATTAAGATCTTTGAGAAGGGCCAACAACCAAGTGAGTTCACAAACTGTGGCAGCCATTGACCTATACTCAGATTCTGCTGATGAACGAGAGACAGTATGCTGTTTCTTTGATTTCCAGGAAACCAAAGAGTCACCAATAAAAACACAAAAACCAGTGATAGATCTTCTTGAATCAGGACAACCAGCCCAATCAGAATCAGTAAAGGCTTGAATTTGCAATTTGGATTGAGTACTATAAAATAAACCTTGTCCAGGAGTTGATTTAACATACTGGAGGATTCTGTGAGCAGCATGAAGGTGTGGAAGTCTAGGCTCAGCAAGGAATTGGCTAAGTCTATGAACTGAGTAAGAAAGATCCGGTCTAGTGATGGTAAGATATAATAGCTTGCCAATTAAGCGTCGATACATTGAGGGATCAGATAGAAGTTCACCATCAGAACTATTCAACTTGCAATTTTGTTCCATTGGGGTGTTAACAGGCTTAGAACCCAAAAAACCTGATTCATGAAGTAGTTGAAGGGCATAATGCCTTTGGGAGATGGTGATACCAGAAGAATTCCTAGCCACTTCCAAACCCAAAAAATATTTCAAAGTACCAATATCTTTAAGTTTGAATTGGTGATGAAGACTGGCTTTAAGAGTATTAATGGCTGTGAGATCATTACCAGCAAGGATGATGTCATCCACATAGACAAGAAGAGCTATGAAGGAAGACCCAGTGTTTTTGGTGAATAGAGAGTAATCAGACTTGGATTGGTGAAAACCTTGGTTTAAGAGAGCAGAAGAAAACTTAGAAAACCACTGCCGAGAGGCTTGTTTTAAGCCATAGAGGGATTTGGTAAGTTTACAAACTAAGTTGTCTCCTTTGTTATGAAAACCAGGAGGGAATTGCATATATACCTCTTCAGAAAGATCACCATGCAGGAATGCATTATTGACATCTAATTGAACAAGATGCCAATTGTGAATTGCGGCTAGAGCAAGAAGGCATTTAATAGAGACCAATTTGGCTACTGGAGAAAAAGTTTCTAAATAATCAACTCCTTCTTGCTGAGTATATCCTTTAGCAACCAGTCTAGCCTTATACCTTTCGACGGACCCATCAGGTTTAAGCTTTACTTTATAAACCCATTTACATCCTATAGGGTGTTTACCAGGGGGTAAAGAAGTAACTACCCAAGTAGCATTTTCTTCAAGAGCTGAAATTTCAGCTGCCATGGCCTCTCTCCAATAAGGATATTTGACAGCCTGATGATAGAATTCTGGTTCATAGTGAGTAGAAATTGACAAGGCAAAATGCCTGTGAGTGGGAGACAACCGAGCATAGGAGAGAAAGTGGGAAATGTCATGAGGATAAGAAGAAGAAACAAGAGGAGAATTGGTGACTAAATGGCAATGATAGTCTTGAAGATAAGAAGGAGCTTTGGTGGATCGATTAGACTTTCGAGGTGGGACATGATGTGATGTGGAATGAACATCAGAAGGAAGAGAAATAGAAGATTGGAAAATGGTCTCTAGAGACTGTGAGGAAACATCAGAAACAGGTGAAGACTGAGGAGAAGAAACATCAAGTGAAGGAAGAGGAAGAACAATAGAGGACTGTGAGGAATTATCAGGAGTAATATATGGAAAAGAATGTTCATGAAAGACAACATCTCTAGATACAAAAGTAGTATGAGTGACAAGATCCAACAATTTGTAACCTTTAAAACCAAAGGGATATCCAAAAAAAACACACTTTCTAGCTCTAGGAGAAAATTTATGCCTATTCCTTGTCAAAGTAGAAGCATAACAGAGACAACCAAAAACCTTCAGATGAGAATAAGAAGGGGCTTTGTGGAAAAGTAACTCATATGGGGATTTATTGGACAACAAAGGGGTGGGTATGCGATTTATAAGGTAAACAGATGTAAGGACGGCATCTCCCCAAAATTTTAAAGGCAAATTGGACTGAAAAAGTAGGGCTCTAGCAACATTGAGAATATGTTGATGTTTCCTTTCAACAACTGAATTCTGTTGTGGAGTTTCAACACAACTAAGCTGATGAATAACTCCTTTAGAATTGAAAAAATCAAGTAAAGCAAATTCAAGACCATTATCAGATCTAACTATTTGGATCTTACCATGAAATTGTGTTTCAACAAACTGACAAAAAGAAATGAGCAGAGATTTTGCTTCAGATTTGGATTTCATAAGGTAAACCCAAGTGCATCTAGTACAATCATCTACAATAGTAAGAAAATACTTGAAAATAGATGGAGAATCATCCACAGTGAAGGGACCCCAAATGTCACAGTGAATTAAAGAGAAAGGAACAGTTGACAAATGGTTATTACACTGAAATGGCAGCCTTTTTTGTTTAGCTAAGGGGCAAACATGACAAGGCATATTATTTTGAAATGAGGAAGGAAAATCAGGAAGTAAATTTTTGAGAATATCCATCCGAGCAGGAGATGGATGTCCCAATCTATAGTGCCAGACATTATTATGGACAGAAGTACAAGCAACAGGTACATGAAAAGTAAAAGGCATACAAGTATTTGAAAGTGCAGTAGAAGCAGCATGTCTGGCCTTGAGGAAGTAAAGATTGTCTCTTCTTTCACCCATCCCAATCACTTTCCATTGGGTGAGGTCCTGAAGAAAACAACGATCATGTAAGAAGACAAAAGAATATTGCTGAGAGTAAGTAAGTTTACTTACTGAGAGCAAATTAAAGGTGAAAGAAGGGATATAAAGAACATCAGTGAGGATAATAGATTCAGTGAGCTTAACAGTGCCTATGTGGGTGACAGGTGCAGAGGCTCCATTAGGCAACTGAACAAATATATTGGATACAGGATTAATGAAGGAAAAAGCTGAGAGACTGTTTGTCATGTGGTCTGTGGCACCAGTATCAATAATCCAATAGTCAGATGATACAGAGACTGTTGTTAAGGCAGTTGAAATACCTGACAAAATTGAAGGTGAGAAGGTAACAGCAGAAGTGAATGGGGCTGTAATACCTGACAGAATTGAAGGGGATGGTTGAGGAGGAACTGGTGCAGCATTAGATGTTGCACTTGAGGAGGCATGTGATTTGAGGTAAGACAATAGTTGTTGACATTGATCTTGATTCAATGCAAAGGGAAATGAAGTAGAAGAAACAATATCTTTACAATCTGGTTGAGAAATGGCAACTTGATTTGCCTGATGAGAGGGAGCTTTGCCTTTAAACTTATAACCAGGAGGAAAGCCATGTAACTTGTAACATTTATCCATAGTGTGACCAACTCTACCACAATGAGTACACATAGGTCTATCTTTATGAGGAGGTTTTGATCCAAAAGAGCCATGATTTGGCCTGATATGATCAGACTTGGCTAGAAAAGAGACTTGATCAGGCACTGAGGAAGGAATATTACCAATGTTCCTTTGTTCTTCATCTTGAACAACTAGAGAAAAAACCTTGTTAATGGGAGGGAGAGGATCCAATAAGAGGATTTGACTTCGGATGTGAGAGAATGAATCATTTAGTCCCATTAAAAATTGCATAACATATTCAGCATGTTGAGCTCCACATGTACAATGGCCATAATTCGCAAGTTCATCCCAAAGACCTTTGAGTTTGGTAAAGTATGAGTTGACTGTAAGTTGATCTTGAGTTAAAGAAGACAAGGACTTCTTCAATTGGTAAATTCTTGGGCCATTTTTCCGAGAAAAGCGATCTTTGAGATCTAACCACATCTCTCTGGAAGTGTTTATGTAGATCACACTTGCTGCAATTTCACGAGAAACCGAGTTGAGCAACCAAGAAAGAACCATATTATTGCAACGAGTCCAAGAAGACGAATTCTGAGAATTAGGAGGGGGTTGACCAATGGATCCATCGATAAAACCTAATTTATTCTTCGCAGTAAGTGCCATGGTCATAGATCGGCTCCATGTGTTGTAATTATCCCCAATTAATGGCTGAGTGACCAAAACAGAACCAGGACTATCTCCATGATGAAGAAAATAGGGATCATCAAATTGATCTAGAGGAGTTTGATTTGATGGATTTTGATTTGCTGGATGTTGATTTACTGGAGGCATGATGTCAAATTATGAAGATCGAAGAATTTTGAGAACTTTCAGGGATGTTTGGTAACTCAGAAAATGTGTGAACAAGAAAAATGCGAACAAGAAAAAAAACCTAAAAACTCGAAAATTGATGAATTACTGAAGAACTTCAACAATCGGAATCAAAGGAAAAATCATCAAAGGATTTGTCAAATGATATCTAATCAATCAAAGACAGAAAGGCAAAGAGATGAAAGCTAGAATGGAGCTCCGAGAAAATGAAGGAAAGTTAGAAAGGGGATCTGAGAAAGTGAAAGAAAATTTGCGGAATGAAAGAAAATGTGCGATTTGCGCTTTGATACCATATTAAAATCTAAATGAAGATTTGAAGAAACTGTTTATTCAGTATGTAAAAGGAAGAACAATACTCTGTATTTATATATAGAGTCATCAAACTGTCAAAACGAGTTAACCTACTTTACAATTGAGTCAACTACCTAATTATTGAGTTAACTCACTTAACAAAGATAACAAACAACTAAAAACAGAATAATCCTGGATATCTAATACCAAACATAGCCGGTAAACGAATACCAAAAAGCAAATCTTTATTCAATAATCCAAACTAATTGACAGTTAAACACTACTATTTGGAACTCTAAATTTGTCTTGAAAATGTAAGAACAAAATACAAACAAAATGAAATATACTAACATTACAACAAAATATTTTTCAACTTAATTAAACACGAACTCCATCTGAAGAACAAGGAGGGGCTGGACTAGGGAAAACCACATTATCGTAAACAATGCCCGCAACCGCTGCCCCGATCAAGGGTCCGACCCAGTAGACTGCTTGGTTCTTAAAGCTCCCGTTAAGGACGGCTGACCCAAATGAGAGTGCCGGGTTCATTGACCCACCCGTAAATGGACCCGAGGCCAACACATTGGCTCCGGCTACAAACCCGATTGCCAAGGGTCCAATTGTGCCCAATGGACCACGTCTCGGGTCTCCTGCCGCATACACAGTGTATACCAAAGCAAATGTCATGACACCTTCCAGCATGGATGCTCCGAACCCGGTCATTTCATGTGCAATTGCATGGGTTGGTACTTGCTGCAATATTTAAAACACAAAGTTAATAAAAAAAATTTGTTTTAAAACATTTGTTAGATTAATAGCCTCCATTGAGTCTCTACACTTTTTTTGCAATTTTAGATAAGGAAAACGAAAGATGAAACAAATGGATAAACAAAAAAAATTTCCACCCGTTTAAGTATTAGAAATTAAAAATTCATAAATATTGTAGAAAATCAAGAAAATATGGAGGGAAGTAATATGCCAAGTAAAATTTTTTTTTACGTATTTTAACTTACTTTTTTATATTTTGTTTTACTTAGTCTTTTTTTCTAACTATACTTAAATAACAATAGAGTTAACAAAAAATAAAAGTGTAAAAGAATCTCAAAAAAAGAAAAAAGAAAAAAGGATGTTGTTCTCGAGAATCAAAATTTTTTTTTTGTCACAGTAAATCTAACAAAGAGAGATATTATATATATTGATTTATTTTTTTTTTATGAAAAAACAAAATCGGACTTAAGATTATATAACACTATATAAATTTTTACACAGAACACATATATATATGTATAATTGTATACAATGCACACTAATACTAAATAGTACTATAATAATACACATTCACATACCTGTCCAACAGTGGTCACTTTCAAGAGAACGCAAGCCATAACAGAACCAAGCATTTGGGCAATCCAGTAAAAAATGGCCATTGGAATACTAATGTGGCCACCAATGGCCATCCCAAATGTGACCGCCGGATTGACGTGGCCGCCGGAAATGTTGGCGGCGATGTACACCGCCACCGACAAAGCCAAGGCGGTTGCAATTGCAGTTGCCACCATGCTAGACGGATCCGATGTGACATCAGGCATTAATTTTCCTGTAATAATACATCAGGGGAAAAACAAAATCAACTCCTTACTTCAATAAATTACACAAAAAAGAAATTTTCACATCAAAATATAAAATAGAAAATTGGTAATACAAAAAATTAATAATAATAAATAAAGATTTACTTTCATATTGGATTATATTTTAGTGTAAAAGATAACCCATTTTTTTAATTTTGACCAAAAGTCCATGATTAGTAAAATCATTATGTTACAAAATTTCACATAATTCATATTTTTGTTAAAATGAAAAACGAGTACGACATAAGACCAAGAAAAGAGCCTCTGCCAATTAAACCATTGGATTTGGCAAAAGTAGTGAACCATAAAACCAATTATGTGTTTTCCCAAACACTCCCTAATGATCCTATTTTCACTAGATTTGTAAAACTAGTTCAGTTTTGAACCATAAAATTAACTGATTCTATGTCTTCCCAAACACACCCTAATGATTTTGTTTTTTTTCACTCTTGTTGATTGAAGAAGAGATTCTCCGTAACACATCATATATGGACATGAAATGATATACGTCCACACACACACACATAGTATACATATATCTATATATATATATAATATATGTACATGTATACGTATATATGAGATTATTGTGAATCCTTGAGTTGTCTGTACACAATCAGAATTTAACCCAGAAAAAATTAAGTTTGTTACCAGAATTTCAATTTATAAGTAACACACACACACACACACACACAAAAATGGTAACCAGGTTGACGAAATTAACAAGAAGTTAGTGTTGAAGAGGAGACTCACTAGATGACATGACGGAACCAACAACGGCGAAAACGAAGAGAAATGTGGAGATGAACTCTGCAAGATACGATCTAAGTGCATTGGGGGTGACAGCGTGCTCTAACCGGGATTTTAGGGACGCCATTGCCTAAGAAGTATATATATATATATATATATTCTAAGTGTGTATCACAGAAACTGCATGCACCTCCGTCAAATTGAATTTTATTTTTCTAGTGAGATAAAGATAAAATGGAGTGAGTGCTTAATGATGGGTATCTTCCGTATATATAGATTGCGAAGAGGGGGTCACAATGTTTCATGAAGAGATGGCATTGAAATTTCAAATTTTTAACCGCTAGCACACTCCACGTGGCATTTTGTTTGTTTGTTTGGCTTCCCCGGGTATTTTGTGTTTGCAGTTTATACAGTTAATTAATTAAACCGATTTTTGATATGAGAATTTTATAGTTTATACAGTACTTATTTTCATACCTTGATAAGATTTTGCACCAAGAAAACCTCTTCAGTTTTGAAAAAAGAGCTTCAATCTTCAAGATTAATCTTCGTAGTACGATCTTTAAGTTTGATTTTCATCTTCTTTCAAGGGTCTCTGTTCGAGCCCCCTTCCTCTTTCAGTTCATCTTTTAAATTTTTTTTTTTTTTCGTGACTTTTGAGTCTTTGACTGGAGAAAGAAAGTAGTCTTATATGCTTTTTAGGTATACGTTGGGCTGGGCTTAGGATAAGAGGTGTGGGCTGGGCTTTATATATATATATATATATTAAGTAATAAAGAAATTTAAGTTACTATAACAGAGAATATGGTTAGAGTGGCTATGTAAAAGAGTAATGATTCGTGCACATAAAATGTGCACATAAAGTGTGCACATAAAGATCTAGGTCATTCATTTTGGTAGGTCCTATGTGTGCAGAGATGGACCCCACTAAAATGAATGGCTCAGATCTTTATGTGCACACTTTATGTGCACATTTTATGTGCACGTAGCATTACCCTATGTAAAAACTGATTAGCTATAATAGTTTTTTAGTCATTTTAGGTAATAAAATGGTTAGCTATTTTGGGTAACATGATTCAAGTTGCTTTTAGGTCTAATTGGTTTTTATTTTCGCTACAAAGTTTCTACAATGATGTGAAATTGACATACCTTATGTGAAATTTTGTAGCACAAGAATTTGATTTGATTAAGTTTCACTAATTAGGGACTTTTGACCAAAATTAAAAATGGGTTGTCCATTAAACTCAAATTTAATTCATAAATACATTATCAGCTATACCACATGCAGTGGTATGTAGTACCATTGTACCACTAATCACTGCCACAGTATGTGATGCAACTGTTAAAGCATTGAGAACCAAATTTGAAATTCAAATTTGGGAAGCATAGCATTATTCTTTTGTATCTAACCATTGTTATTAATTCTTTTGGTAATTTTTGTTTTTCTCTTTGATTATGTAATGCTTTCAACACCTTCATTAACTTGAACGACCCGTGTTATTTCCTCTTGGAATTTAACATATTTTCCTTTATTTAGTTATTTTGACAAATTTCTGTACATCGCACAGATTTAGTACAAATATGTATGCACAAAGTTAACAAATTGAGTAAAACAAAGCCCAACCATACATCACACTACATTATCCAAACCCCTTAATCTGTGGCTATCGTTCAACTTTTTAAATGTACACACAAAATTGAACAAGTTAAAAACACTCCCACTCTAATCAACTTCCTCAATAACACCCACCAAAAAAAACTCTAACCACACCTCTCAAGTCTCAACCATGAATGACACAGTGGACAAGTTGGTCATCTTCCTAGCAAAGAGAGATGGCATAGACAAGTTAGTCAAGACCTTCCAATATGTCTCCAAGCTCCTCCACTGGCACCTAGAAGCCAAACACCCCCTTATAGCCCATAGAGCCAAACAGTGGGAATTAGCCTCCGGTCTTAGCCGGAAAGCCTTCCGAACTGGCCGGTTTCTCACCGGCTTCAACGCCCTCCGACGAGCCCCCGGCTCGACCCCGGCGTTCCGGTTCCTAGCCATTCTTGCAAATGCTGGTGAAATGGTCTATTTCTTCTTTGACCACTTCCTTTGGTTGTCAAGAATTGGTGTTTTAGATGCCAATTTAGCAAGAAAAATGAGCTTTATATCGGCATTCGGGGAGTCTTTTGGGTATGTATTTTTCATCATTTCTGATTTTATTTTGATTAGGGAAGGGTTTGAAGAAGAGAAAAAGATTGGTAATTTGATGGGTAAATCAAGAAATGATGAAGAAGAGAGAATTGGGAAAATTAGAGTTGATAGAGTTATGAGGTTGATGGCTGTGGCGGCTAATGTGGCAGATTTGATTATTGGGTTGGCTGATATTGAACCTAACCCTTTTTGTAACCATGCGGTCACACTTGGGTTAAGTGGGTTGGTCTCTGCTTGGGCTGGTTGGTATAGAAATTGGCCTTCTTGAAAGAAAATCAATGTTGGGAATTAGTCATCTCTCTTTTGTTTTGTTTTGTTTTTTTTTTTTTTTGTATGTACGATACCACAATGAAAAATACATACGATGGGTATTGTAGCTAATGCTAAGATTTACAATATATCTGATGTACGTGTATTGTGGAAATAATCTTTGCACTTGAAAAATCCAGTAAAATGATGAGGGGAAGTAGGTCTTGAATGGGTAATGTTAGACCCACACTCAAATTTTTCACTCATTTATCCACACGATGATGTGGACCAATGATGAGAGGAGAGAGACTGTGGAGTACATTGGGGTCCACACCACTTTACAATCTCTCTCCTCTCCTCATTGGTCCACATCAGTGTAGAAATGGATGGGTGTGAGATTTGAGTGTGAATCTAGCATTACACGTCTTGAATAGATGTGAAAAGTTTGTGGTAAAAATACCTTATGAGGAAATCAAATAGATAGAGGAGGATAAATTATGAGAATTGCTTTTCGCATTCCATAGATGAACCAACGCACTCTATAAAATGCATTTGACCGCATAGTATAGAGTGCATTATTCAATTTTGGAGTAGGAATAACAATTCTCTAAATTATTCCATGTTCATTATAATTGTTTCATTAATGTGGAATCCACAAATAATTGAATCATTTTGGAAGTTAATAATGACATGAGATAACTTTTCCATTTTAGGTAGATAAACTTTCGGCCTCCACAAACTATTCACGGTGGGTGGCTCATGAGAGTTGGGGAAAAAAAAATTATGTTTGATGAGTGTTTTTAACAAAGGTGGTGTTTAGAGGTTTAGGGCAGGCTACAGTCCTTCAAAATTTGAAATATTTTTTACATGTATATAAATCGATCAATTGCAATTTAGTTCATACTTTTAATTCCTCAATCACAAAAATTTACAATTACTAAGAAACATTGTGAAATTCATAATTACATATTGAAGATTGCTTTTGGCCAATCTCAAAATTAGAGTTTATGATTTGTAGGAAATTCACTATCACCAGATAGTGAAACAACTATTGCAAATGTCAAGATTTTGCTATTGCAATAGTCAGAAGATACAAAAACTTCTCTGGATTAGCAATAGCTTTTGAAGTCAATGAGTGATTATGAAAATCCAAAAAATTAGAATAAAAGTGTTTGACAATAGAAATATGTCATTCAATCAAAAAAATAAATGAGATTAAATCCCAAAAAATTTGAGAAAGGTTGAAGTTATGCAACTTTTGGCCACAAGTGATTTTTGCTTTGCCAAATGGAAAAACTTTTGGATACATTTTAGTCTTATGGTTATTTGGTGGTATGATATATGATATCTCAATCTCCAATAAAGCTCTTATGTTGGTATATATGCGTCCTCTATTTTCAGGAGAATCTTTATCCACCTAGGTATAAATACCAAATGTATTAGACTTACCGTAATATCCAATATTTACACATCTAGTACCTTACAGCCAATGTAAGTAGAGTTTGGATCCTCGGTCGCACGGCCTGTAGACAGCACTCATGATTCTACCAGTGCCACGCAAATGCTGCAAAGTGCTACCCCAGCCGTGCGACCGAGGATCCTTTGGCATATAAGTGTGACTTTTGATTTAAACCCACATCTAAAAATGAGACTCATACATATAGGGATGTGAGACCTACCTAAAAAAAAACCCTCCTATTGGTTACATAGTAGTATAGTACCACCAAGGCACCTAGGCAAGCACATGCTACAACCAACGTACCTAAAAACTTCTTTGCCACACGGACCCTATAGTTTGGGGTTGAATTTGTTGCAAATTTGCAATTCACAACACATATCCCTCTTCTTCTTCCTTTTATTTGTTTTAAAAATTTTTTTTTTTTTTTGACTCAACTCAATTCCATAATAGCAGAGCATCCTTCTAGAACCTTTCTACACACTTCATCTCTATCTCTCTCTACATATATCCACAACGTCCCGTCCTTGCCACCACGCGTCACAAAGCCCATTCTCTGAAAAGTGAAACCTCTTCCATATTCTCTGCAAAAACTCATTTTCGTGCGCTCTCCAAGCTTTTTCTCTGACCAACAATGGCGTCCTCACTTGCTCTGAAGAGACTTGTGTCCTTCTCGAATCTCCTCCCCTGCTATCTCCGTTCTACTCGTCCGGTGGCCCCACTTCTGCAAACAGCAACTCGACTGTTCAACACCGACGCCCTCCGCCACCCCGACGACGAGGATGATCGTAGCTCCGACGTCGATCGCCGCTCCGATCGTTTTCTTTACCGTCGCCATGATTTCCCTCCTCATCCATTCTCAGGTAGTCGTACTGATGTCCCCCTGATTCTCTCTCTCTCTCTCTCTCTCTCTCTCTCTCTCTCTACAAATCTGATGCATCGCATACACGATTGATTTATATACTAGTTCTCAGACCTCTGTTTCTGTTTCTATTTCACTCTCTCATCGATTTCACTGCTACATTTCACAGTTATCTTCATATATATATATATATATATATAATGGTGATTCTCCATCTACAAATGTGATGCAACGCAGACACTGTTGATTATTGTAGTATTTCAGACATATGTTTCTGCTTCTATTTCTCTCTCTTGTCCATTAATATATCTCACATATACATCTATGATGATTCTCTCTCTCTCTCTACAAAATTGATGTGATGCAGAAACGATTGATTTATAAACTTGTATTCAAAGCCTCTGTTTCTGTTTTTAATTGACTGCTGTCTCTCAGAAATAACATATTACTAATTTGTATGTTTGTTTATGAGTGACGATTTTTCAATTTTAGAGTCTCCTCTGTTTATTTTGCTTTCTCTTATAAGTTTAATCTTCTCCGTTCCTATTTTACTCTTGTCATTTGAATGAGATATTACACACACAGTAGTGGAGTATTTGTTTTGTGTGTGTGCAAAAATGTTTGTTGTTCATCTTAAGAAGAAATTGAAGAATGTCCTGTTTTCAATTTTCGAGTGTTGTCTGTTTTTTTTTTTTTTGTATTTGATTGTAGTCGTGTTTGATCCATTCACGTCAACAAGGAACCTGGGTCAGACCCTGAACTCGTTCGATCAAATCATCGACTCTCGCGCCATTGGAGGAGCCGGTGGTCTCCGCCGAGGCTGGGAGGCAAAGGAGACCGACGACGCCCTATATCTGCGGCTAGAAGTGCCAGGGCTTGGAAAAGAACATGTCAAGGTGTCAGTAGAACAGAACACTCTGACCGTCAAAGGCGAAGGGGAGAAGGAATCGGACGAGGAGGAGAGCCGGAGAAGGTTCAGTAGCAGGATCGATCTACCTGAGAAGCTGTACAAGACTGGTGAGATCAAAGCTGAGGTGAAGAATGGTGTTCTCAAAGTGGTGGTTCCCAAGGTAAAAGAAGATGAGAGGTCTGATGTGTTCCATGTCAAAATTGACTGATTCTGATATTTTTATCATACGGGTATTGGTTTTTCTAACTAAATTTTTGTGAAGAATTATGGGTTTTGGTAATTAATGGAATTGGTAATTAGGGTTTAGGGTTTTTTTTTTTTTTTTTGCCCTGTTTGAAAGGCATAGTTGAATCTGCTCTGGTTTTGTACTTATGATATACTCTGTTTTAATGCCTTCCTAGCTAATGGATCCTCATTTTGTGAATTTACTTCATTATAGTCTTTTCTGATTTGTCTCATTAGTCTTTGTGGGATTGCAAATGTTGGTGGAGAGAGGACGATTTTCTCTACTGAATTGCATCTCTATTGCAACCGAACTTCTTAATTAACTTTCAGAAATTGAGATCTGAGCTACTGCTCTGGTTTTGATATACTACTAGTTTTAATGCTTTTCTTGCCAATAGATCCCCATTTGTTGGAGTTTACTTCCTTCTGTAGTCTTTTTTGGTCATAGAATTGCATGTATTGAAACTGAACTGTAAAGTAACTTTCAGAATATAATAGTTTTGAATCCCTAATTTCTTGTTTGATTGTTGCAAAAACCATCAGATTACATGAATTGAATTTCAGATTTAGGGTCGGTTCAGAATTACTGAAAATTAATTGTTGAATTTTAAATATTGAAAAATTTTATGTGAATGAATTTATATTACTAAAAAAAATAGTGTTTCAAATATTGAAGTTATTTTATTCACATTATTTTTAGTAAAAAATGTTTATTTAAAGTTTTAAGTGGTTTTATGGTTCAGGGTTTAGTGTTATTTTTTTAATTTAGTGGTATGTTATCACACACATTGAAAAATGATAAGAATTTTCAACACTTAATTAAGTTATTAAACACTCCTTTAATTTAAAAGTTTTGAGGCAATAATGTATCAGTGTGTGATAATGTTGTTGGAATGGCATTTGTTATTGTGAGTTTTACTTGTATAGGAGTAACATTTTGTCAACTTCTAACCCGACTCACCCAACAAAAGTCAAAAACCCCAAAGCAGCAGTATAAAATCCACGATTAGCTTAGGGTATGGTAAGGTTGTGGTTTTAGTTTCCAATTTTGATTTTTATTTTTTGTATTGAATTAGAGGCATGTATCAATACAAAAAATAAAAACGAATTTGAATACAAAAAATCATAACATTGTCATGCGAGCTAAGGGTGGACATGAACAGACCAGCTCAACAATGGCTCGAAGCCAGGCTCGATAAAAGCTAGGCTTGGCTCGCTCATTTGAACTCGTGAACACGATCGATTAAGGCTCGCAAGTAAGCTCATGAAAAAAGCTCGTTAATAGGTTTGACAAATAGCTTGTATATATAGTGACTTTTATATATACAGCTTGTATAGTGACTTTTATATATATATTTATTATAAAACTATATAATTTTAAAAAAAATATGACAAACCTCGTAAATAGGCTTAATAAATGACTGATTAATTATTAAACTATATAATTTTAAAGGGCGTGCAAAAAAACTCGTTAAAAAGTTCGCATAAAAGCTCGCGATCACTTTAAAGTTCGGCTCATTTGACCTCATGAGCAAGCTTGACTCGGCTCGTCTCATGTCTACCCCTAATGCGAGCCCTTAGTTAATGCTCTTTTTGTGCAATCACAAAAAGTCAATTGAAAATATATATATAGATAAAAAGTTTGAATAATGTTAGGCACACCTTCAACCACACCTCAAATTATATTTTATGCTTTAAATGCATATACTTTATATTGCTTGAATTTTTCACACTTTTTTGTGCTCTACTTACACAGCACAGAATACATGCATTTAAAATAAGGATGTTGTATGGGGTGTGGTTGAAGGTGTGTGCCTAACGTTGTTGAAAAAGTTTCCCAACTTTATTAGCCAGAAGTAAAACACAACCTATATCGGGGGCAACATTTTTAGATCAATAATGTTAGCTAGTCACACGCCTTTAACTACATCTCAAATCACAACACATGCTTTAAATGCATATATCTTATGCTGTGTGAATTTTTCACACAGGACTCAATACTTTTTTCAAAAGCACAATATATATACATTTAAAGCATGATTGTGGTTTGGGGTGTTAACTTAAAGTGTGTGCCTAACATTGTTGTTTTTAGATATCTCGAGGGTACGTGATGTGACATCCTCTTGGCTCCTGTCAATTTGAGTAGATCTCACGTGCCTACTTACGATGGATCTCATTGTTTGTCTCAAGCTGTGATTCCATTTGAATATCTCACTCTTATTGAAAAAATAAAAATGTTAGGCATACAACATATTTCATAATACGACTTTAAATGTGTTGTACCTTGTACTGTTTGAATTTTTACTTTTATATACACCACTTATATAACACAAGGTATATATATATTTAAAGCCCTATTATAAAATATATTGTGTACTTAAAATTATTGTTGAAAAAATGATACCAAATCAGAATACCATATCATATGCTACCTGGCCTTAAAGTAAAGTATAACTTCACTATAAAAATTTCTCATAATTGGAGTTAGAAATTGTTTGCAATGCATAAACGCACACCTTTGATTCTTTCTACAACCTTCACGCATATTCACTACACATTTCTCTCTCTCTCTCTCTCTCTCTCTCTCTCTCTCCACATATATCCAAAACGTCTCGTCCCGTCCTTCCCTCCACGCGTCACAAAGCAATTTTCCTGAGTCCTCTGCGTTTTCTCTGAAAACTCCATTTTCTTGCTGTCCAAGCTTTTTTCTCTGATCAATAATGGCGTCCCCACTTGCTCTGAAAAGGCTCGTGTCCTCCTCAAACCTCCTACTCTCCAGCTATCTCCGTTCTGTTCGTCCGGTGGGCCCATCTCTGCAACAATCAGCAACTCGCCTTTTCAACACCAACGCCGGCCTCCGCGACTCCGACGACGATGGTCGCCGCTCCAGTCCCGTAGTTTTATGTCGTGTAGGTGATTTCCATGACCATCCGTTCTCAGGTAGTCGTCTGATCTCTACGTGATTCTCTCTCTCTCTCTCTCTCTCTCTCTCAGAGATACATGTATGATACATATATATATATATAGATGTATATATATCTGACATCTGTATGTTTATTTATGGAAAATGATTGTTGTAGGGATGAATCTCCTGTTTTCAATTTTCTAGTCTTCTCGGTTTATTTTGCTTTCTCAGCAAGTTTTTCTCCCTATCAATGCTATCTCCCTCACATTTATATAAATATATATATATATGATGATGATTCTTCTCTACAAATTTAATAAAACGCATACACGATTGATTTACATTCTAGTTATTCAAACCTCTGTTTCTATTTTTATTTCACTCATAATTCGTCTGCTGTCTCACAGATATATATTTATATACACACACACACAGACATATATATATATATATAAATATATTTGTTTTGTGTGTTTGTTTAGGCAAAAATGCTTGTTGTTTCTTAAGAATGCTCATGTTTTCAATTTTCGACTCTTAATTCTCGCTCTCTCTGTCTCTCTCTCAGAAGCTGGACTCAATGGAATCAGAACGACTGGTCTCCGGCGAGGATGGGACGCTAATGAGACCGAGGCTGCAATCTATTTCCGGCTGGACATGCCAGGGCTCGGCAAAGAAGACATCAAGATCTCAGTTGAACAGGACACTGTGATCATCACAGGCGAACAAGGCGAAAAGGTACCGGACGGCGAGGAGAGGCGGAGGAAGTTCACCGGCAGGATTTTTGATGTCCATGAGAAGCTGTACAAGACAGCTGAGATCAAAGCTGAGATGAAGAATGGTGTTCTCAAGCTGGTTGTGCCCAAGCTCAAACAAGCTGAGAGGTCTGATGTGTTCCATGTCAATATTGACTGATTCTAAAAAAAAATTCTATCATAATTAATTAATGGGATTTTGGGTTTTGGGTTTTTCTAACTGATGAATTTATTTCTGTGAAGAACTTTGGGTTAATTTCGTAATTAGGGTTTTTGGGTTGTTTTTCTCTGTTTGGTGAAAGTGATAGGTAAAAGTTGAGATCTGACTTTGAGTGAGCTGCCTGCTGCTACTATTTTAAATGTTTTTCTTCCTAGTAGATCGGATCCTCAGTTTAATTATGAACTTTACCTATATGATTTGTCTCATTTGTGTATGTCTTTATAATTTTTATTTTGCCTCTGTGTGGGGTTGCAAATTTTGGTGATAATTTGATGATTTTTATCTGCTTGAACTGAACACTTCTTGAGTAATTTTCAGAGATTTCCTAATTCGTTTTGTTTTGAACCTCCTTAATTAGGATTTTAGATTTTGGGTGTCTTTGATTGTAAGGTAGAAAATGGGTTGAAAAGAAATTTTTCCCATAGAATTGTTTTACTTAGAAAATTTTTCTGTGGAAATAAAATTTAGGGGCTGTTTGAATGCAATTATTTTTTGTTTAGAAAATCTAGTTTTGCTGTTTGATTGTCATTATTTTCTAGTGAAAAATGGTTATTTTCCATGGAAAATAATTTTTTTCCTGTTTAATTGCAATAATTTTCCATGAAAATTTAACATCTTCCATTAAAAACTTACATTTTTTTTCAAGCAATTAACTTATGAATTACAAACAAAAATTTTGAAAATGATACAAATCAAGCAATTGAGACAACTACTCATATCAATAGTTAATTTCACAAACGATGGAAGTATAATATGAAAATTAGTACCTTTTTTTTTTGCTCCAAATTTCATTGAAACTGCATGGCCTAATAGAAAATTAGAAGTGCTCATAAAAGCTATACAAAAAATAAATAAATAAATAAAGGCTTGATCGCGTGAAGTTGACGATTGTTGCTGGAGTAAGTCTTGACATGAGTTGCAGCTATTTCACCAATTCAGGGGGCAAGTTCGAGGTAAACTACAACATTCATCATCTCCCCTCCTTGTCCAAATAATAGCATCAACCTCGTCAAATTTAAGCAGCAAAATATACGATATAATACTAAAACAACAAACCAAATATTAATGATCCATTTTCAAGTTAAAAAAAAAAGGACTCGTGGGTATTAATTTACTCCCTGTTTTGCATTACCAATGCTATAGAAAAATTAAGCAAATTAGAACCAATTTTGATTATCTAGACTTACCTTACGCCTGCTTAAAAATGCGAATGATGTTATGGGTTGTGTCCTAAACTCGAACCATGTCATTCTCTAATCGAGAAATCAACGAAATTCCATCCGTACCAAATATCAAGCATGTGACTGCCTTACTGTTCCAAAAACAGAATGTAATTTTCAAGAAAAAAGGAAACATAACTTTAAAATATATCTTATATCAGGCAAAACTAAGCTAGTAAGAGGGCACAATTTGTTATATCAGGCAATACTCTATGCACCTTGTGAAGAAAAACGGGTGATACCTTATAGACTTGTGCAGTGAGATGGTCCGGCAACATCTGCATTGTATTCAGGACTACTTTCTCTACTAACTGAGAATACTTACATAGACCATAATTAATGACAAGAAAAAGGTATAAAAAACATATGTCCAATTCACCATTAAAGGTAGAGTGAGCGAGAGATCATATATTTTCACAAAGTTCACTAGTCAGGTAAGCATTCACTACTCAATTGTTTCCATTACATTATTCCAATCAACTGAAACCTATTAGGATTTAATGTCCTCCCTCTAACTCCAAATGAGATCCAACCATAAATAATAGACTACGAAAGAAGTGCATTTATATTAAGCAGCATATGCTCCATCATTTGGTAGCTGCAATATCACAAATATTGCTGCAAATTTTATCAACCCATAACATAAGGAAGAAATTATCTATCTAGAATAATGAGAGAAACAAGATTAAATAATTGACAAAGAACATATGTGTCACGCCCCGACATAGCATAAATATGGAAAATGTTTAATTTTTCTTTTTGAACCCGTAGGTCGCGACAGTTTGAAGGATCGATTCCGTCCCAAACGTCGAACAACAATAAACATTAATCAGAGTAGAACAATCAAAGCTTATAAAATTTTTCTAACTTAATAGTTATTACAGCACGGGGTCTCTAAAGGCACAAACCGCCTTAAATCAAAACAATGACTTAACATCTATTACAGTTATCCAAAAAGTTCAACATGTAAAGTAAATTCTCTTTCCAACAGTTGTTCTCAGTTTGCATAGTCGTAATGTTCCGCTTGCTCAAAACCTGAAAAGCCTGAACACGAATGTTCAAGGCGCATCAACGCCGTCAGCTTCAAGAAGCTGGTGAGTATTAAAAACATAACTTTGAATGTAAAACATACTCATTTACCATTTTCAAATTCCCATTTAATTCAACAAGTTTATATTAAAGTAAAGAGTTCATTTTAGAAAACAACTACGATATCATTGGAAAGCTATAATTCACATATATGAGACCGTGTATGAAAACAATGCACCATCTCATCTTACCGACTCTTTTCTCTCGACAAACACAACAACCCACCATCTTTCACCAGTATCTTTGAAATACTCCGATAGTCACACTTTAGCACAAGGGTGCCAGGGAATGTCCAGTTTGCCTCACACTTTAGCACGGGTAGCCAGGAAATGTCCAATGCCTCACACTTTAGTACCTAATCCACCTCGCAAATTCATCACACAGTATCCAGACTCGGGTACCAGGGAGTGTCCGTAGGCCACACTTTAGCACTACCATGGGTGCCAGGGAATGTCCAAGTTCGGCTTCACACACTTTAATGTTTCCATGGGAGTCAGGGAGTGTCCAGTTTTGCCACCGTCGCATTTCAAAGACATTCTAGCCGCAATCTCAACCACAACGCACTTTGGTACTCACTTACCAGGGAGTGTCCACAATACAATCTCAACCACACTCTCTACACCACACTGACCATTACTCTTTTCACACTGACCAACATTCACACTCACCATGCATGTACAACTAACGCCACATGTATGTCATGAAACTTTAAACATAAAGTAAATCACTGAAATATAGAAACAGCGTGTGTACGGAGATTGATAAGTCATAATACATCGTTTTAATCATCCAAATATAACCAAATAGGATTCTGGTTTAGTAAATTTCCCAAACAGAGCTTTAAAAGTTTATAAAACATCACCCAAACAATTCCTTAACATAAAACAAGCAAAAACTAGAAACTGTCCAAAGTGGCGCGTGAGGGGTCGCTCGCGGGATTTGCCCAATTTTGATTTCTTTTTAAAATCTTTTCTGTTTACCTGAAAATACACAGCTCGCGCGTGCGGGGCGCTCGCGCGATTTACCCTTTTTCCAATTTTCTTTTATAAAACTTTTCCTTCTGCCTAGAATCTCATAACTCGCGCGTGCGGGCCGCTCGCGTGATCGCGTGCACGAGTTTAGGCAGAAGCTTCGTCTTCTTCGCTGATTTTCCCCTGTTTCAGAAATTAAGGGGTCTTTTGACCCATTTTACAATTTAGAAGTAAATAGGATATGTAAAATGTGATTTTCTTTGGTTTTTCGCAAGGATTAAGAATCTATGATCAATTTTACTTGAATCGATCCGTAGCTCTCGAATTTTACAAAAAATCAAGAGTTGACGGAAACTTCGTTTTAATCATACGTCGCGATACGAACAAATTAAGCTCTAATATTCCAACCGTATACTCTACGTACTATAATCTTTCACATTTCATTCCGAAAATGAATTTTTATTAAGTTTGGAAAATCCATGTTTTTCAAGCTTCAAGTTTTAAACGTAAGTCATCAATAGAGATTTTCAAATTAAGCTATTCCAAACAGCAAATGCAATTTGAATTACATTCTAGGTGAGTTTAGAATACTCACTGATATTAATAGTGAAGAGTTGTTGAGAAAAAAATACAAATAAGAACTCCAATTGCACTTGGCTATGGAGAATTGAGAAGCTTTCTCTCTCTGAAATTATTCTCTGTATAAACTCTCAAGCTCTCTCTTTTCTCTCTGAATGTTGTTTGTAAATGTGCATAATGTGTGAGCTTGAGCATCTATAAATAGAATCCTCAAAGAGGAACTTGGGCTCCAAGTCTATTAAACTCACTTAATAATTTCAAATTGGCTTAACAAAACTCCCTGATTACTCCTTAATCTTCAACATATATACATACGTATTATGAATTGCACCAACTCTAAAGATGATCCAAAGGCCAAGTAGGTATGTAGGGGCCAAGCTTGAGTTGTTTGGCAATCCCAGCTTTTGGCACCAAAATAAACACATACAAGATATACATATCCAAACAAAGCACAAGCCAATTGCCTAGGAATCACTTATGGTGTTTGGGAAACTTGCTTATAGCATTAAAATTAACACGCACACAAAAAGCATTCCCAAACAAGGCATGATCAATCATTGCTTGCCATAATTGGAATAAAGTAAATATCATATCCAACTTTACGTCACTTCCAAAATCTGTGGAAGTTCAACACATCGCGGACAGTTTTAAACATAAACTGGTATTTCTGCGACACGGTGATCACCTCAAAAATACAGAAAATTAATTTTAACGTAAGAAATGATCTTTCGATTTTATAAAAATACAGTTTGAGTTAAAAGAAGAATATTTCCACCGTTTTGAAATACATATTTAAAATCCAACACATGTATTGCTAAATTTTATAAAATTACAGTTTGGCCCCAAATAAGAATTTCAATATGAATTTAGACAAGTAATAAGATTCCAAATATGAGAATTGTAAATAAATAAGAGCAGACAATACAATTTTGAATTTAAATATGGAAATGCAAATTTAAAATTAAATGAAATGCAGGTTGTTACATCCTTCCTCCCTTAAACAGGATTTCGTCCCCGAAATCACAACTAACTAGTCATAAAACAATTTCGGATGCTTCTTCCTCATATCAGCTTCAACTTCCCACGAGGCTTCATTCTCGTCATGGTGATTCCACTGAACCATCACCGACGGAATGTCCTTGTTTCTCAACTTCTTGATACTCTGATCCAGAATCTTCACAAGTCTCTCCTTATAAGAATCGTTATGACTCGTTCAATATCGTCATAACTAATCATGTGCGAGGGGTCTCGTATGTACTTTCTCAGCATACTCACATGAAATACATTGTGAACCCTAGACATCTTTGGTTGTAGTGCCAGTCGATATGCCACTATCCCGACACGTTCCAAAATCTCGAATGGTCCGATGAAACGCGGGGCTAACTTCCCTCTCCTGAGACCGAAGTGTACTACTCCTCGGGTTGGTGAAACCTTAAGAAGTACGTGATCTCCGACGCTAAACTCCAAATCTTTCTGGCATCGATCGGCATAACTCTTGTACCTGCTCTGAGCAGTTCTCATCCTTTCCTTGACCAAGGAAATCTTCTCGTTGGTTTCTCTAACCAAATATGGTCCCAATAATTCGATATCTCCGACTTCTGCCCAACACAACGGAGAACGACATGGTCGTCCGTACAATGCTTCGAACGTAGCCATCCCGATACTCGTGTGATAACTATTGTTATAGGCAAATTCAACCAAAGGCAAGTGTATCTCCCAAGATTCTTCAAAATCGATAACACAAGCCCTAAGCGTATCCTCCATGATTTGATTAACACGCTCGGTCTGCCCATCTGTCTGAGGGTGAAAAGCAGTACTCATCTTGAGCGAGGTTCCCATAGCTCCTTGCAAACTTTCCCAAAATTTAGAAGTAAAACGTGCGTCACAGTCTAACACAATCGACACAGGTGCACTGTGAAGTCGCACAACTTGTTGTATGTACATCCAGCTCATTCTTTCTACTAGGTACGTCATACTATAGGCAATGAAGTGAGCCGATTTAGTTAAACGGTCCACAATTACCCAAATGGCATCATGATTCTATTGAGACCGAGGCAATCCCACTACAAAATCCATGGTTATGTGCTCCCACTTCCAACCTGGGACAGGTAGCGGTTGCAACAATCCTGAGGGTTTTTGATGTTCAGCTTTAACTTGTTGACACGTCAAACACTTGGATACAAATTCGGCCACATCCTTCTTCATACCTTCCCACCGGAAGTTTCTCTTCAAATCTTTATACATATTCGTTCCTCCGGGGTGAACTGTATATCTTGACTTATGTGCTTCTGCCAGAATATCCTTCCTAAGCTCTTCATAATCTGACACACATAATCTATTTCTGCACTGATATCCTCCATCGATTCCCACCTTCCATTTTGTTGGATCCTTCTCTGACATCTTCACGAACCATGGTTGAAACTTCTTATCTTCTTTCTGAGCTCCAATAATGCGGTCGATAAGAATAGGCTGTAGGATAAGACATCCTAAATGCTGTCCTTCTCTTTCTTCAGCACTCTGTACATTGAACTCCGCCAACGTCTCCAGTGCTCGCCATACTCTAACCATTAAGAAGGCGATCGTCTCACGAGTCTGCCGACTCAAGGCATCAGCGACCACATTAGCTTTACTAGGGTGGTACTCTAACATGAAGTTGTAATCTTTGATCAGCTCTATCCATCTGCATTGTTTCATGTTCAACTCTTTCTGTGTGAACAAATATTTCAGACTCTTGTGATCGGAGAATAAATCAAACTTCTCACCGTAAAGATAGTGTCTCAAAATCTTGAGTGCAAATACTACTACAGCCAATTCCAAATCATGAATGGGGTAGTTCAACTAATTCGGTTTCAGCTGTCGGGATCCATAAGCGATAACTCTACCATCTTGCATAAGTACACACCCTAGTCCTTGATATGATGCGTCACTAAAGATAGTGAACTTCTCATCAGGCTTGGGTATTGCTAGTACCGGTGCGGTGGTGAGTCTCTCTTTCAACTCTAGAAAGGCTCGTTCATGTTTCTCTGTCCACTCGAATTTCAAATTCTTCTTTGTTAATCCGATTAATGGTGCAACTATTTTAGAAAACCGTTCAACAAATCTCTGGTAATAGCCTGCGAGTCCAAGGAAACTCCTAACCTCTGTAGGGTTGCTCGGCCTAACCCAATTTGACACAGCATCTGTCTTGGATGAATCCACAGAAATTCCTTGAGATGACACCTTGTGTCCCAAAAATTTCACTTCTTACAACCAGAACTCACACTTACTGAATTAGCATACAGCTGGTGATCCTTGAGTGTCTGCATTACTATCCGTAAATGTTGCTCGTGTTCTTCTTCTGACTTAGAATAGATCAAAATATCATCTATGAAGACAATGATAAACTGATCCAAATAAGGCTTGAACGCTCTATCATCAGATCCATAAACACTGCCGGGGCATTCGTCATTCCAAACGGCATCACCAAGAATTCATAATGACCATATCGGGTTCTAAAAGCAGTCTTTGGTATATCTTCTTTCAGTACCCTCAACTGATGATATCCCGACCGTAGGTTTATCTTGGAGAATGTTGTAGCTCCCTGTAATTGATCAAACAAATCGTCAATCTGAGGTAAGGGATACTTATTCTTGATAGTTACTCGGTTCAATTCTCTATAATCGATACACAGCCGAAGCGTTCCATCCTTTTCTTCAAGAATAATTGTCACGCCCCAGAGCAGCATAAATAGAGAAAAATAAATTTCCTTTATGGGTCCATAAGGAATGACAGGTGAAAGTCACTAATAATCCACACCACGCAGTACTAGTCCAAAAGAACAGCAACTGTAAACAACTGAGAATAACACACAGTGCTAACTATTACAAAATATCAGAGTGTGGTCCACAGGATCACAACAGGTCTGGAGACAACAAATGCCCAAGTACCCGTTAACTAAAGGTTTAACAGAACAACCGAAATGTAATCTAACTATAACATCTTCAGTCTTCAACTGGCATAAGGATAATCCTCCCTGGCGTAACCATCATCGGTGGGGCCTTCCTCTGGATAATAGTCATCAGTGTACTGGTCATTACCTGCAGAATAAGGGGCAGGAAAATCTGGACGGGGAAAGTCCAGGCAATAAAAGGCCGTCAGCTTACTGAGAGCTGAGTGAGTAAAAACTAACGAGGTACCAGTTATCTGAAGTAAACACAAGCTGATGAAAACACGGTTTAACATCATATTATAAAAAATAACATTATCTTGTTCCTTTATCCATTCTGGTAAACCGACCCTTATCGTCTTGTTACTCAAATACCGAATTCAACATACTCAGATGTCATGAACAGACTCAATCGTTTAACTCTAGGGATACACCCTTATCATGTCCATCGCTTTTAAGAGCAATATATCCTGCTCATCGCATGTCATGGACTCCACGTCAGTCTGTCCCCAGCTTTTAAGAACAATGGTCCTGTTCACCGCATTTCAGGGATATAACGTTTCGAACAAGGCATATCAATCTATTGCCACGACTCAACGTCATCTACTAGTGATCCCAGCTCACCGCTTTTAAGAACAATGGTCCTGTTCACCGCTTTTAAGAGCTATCAAAGATCATCCAGTCTATCTTAAGACTTCTTGGTCCAGCTCACCGCTTTTAAGAACCATGTATCCGGTTCACCGCATTTTAGAGCATATCATGACCAATCGTCCATCCACGTACCATTCCCAGAACTTACCAAACCTACTTACATTCCACTCTACATCGACACATGACGATTCCCAATGTGGCCTGACTACTCGGATTAAAAGAAAACGGATATCAAACTCATATTAGAAACAACACGTCACCCATGTCTTCATATTCGTTTTATTTATCCATTATCCATAAATCTTTGGTGTCACATTACCCCTGTCTAAACCATAGTCGCATAATAACATCCCAAATCAGAAATCGAACAACTAAACCTCTTATATAATAAACATGCAAAGGAAACCATATTCTGATCATGCCAATCGATTGGAACAGAGGTTCAATCGATTGGGACAAAAGTTATATCAATCGATTGAGATTATGTCAATCGATTGGAATGTCAATCGATTGAGAAACATGGCAATCGATTGAGAAACATGGCAATCGATTGAGATGTCAATCGATTGGAATCCTATCCAATCGATTAGGATACGACTAATGTCAATCGATTGAGATTTATGTCAATCGATTGGTACTACGTCTTCTCCAGCAGATTGTAAAAACAGCATATATAAACGTAAACTACAAGCATTTAACCCATCTAAGCTTCATAATAACTTGCATAAACATCACATAAAGAGACCAAGTGAGTTATAAACTCACCTAGGGTGCGTTTGGATGTGTTTAAACTTTAAACCTCCAAAATCTCTCTCTTTCTTCTCTTTCTGTCCGGCCTTCCCTCTCTGTCTCTCCTTCTTCTTCTTCTCCTCCTTTCTTTCTCCCAGCTGCCAAAGCAGTGAGTGTGTGTGAGGGTGTGTATATAGATATAGATATATAGATAGATATATGTATATCACACAAGAGGTATGTCTCTCTCTCAATGGTCTGAAAACAGCCCCAAGGCCAATAAATGAGACATATATATAGAGATATGGGAGTGCCACACGTTTAAAGCTGAAGGAAAGAAGAAAATGTTTCTCAGGTTATGTCAATCGATTGAGACACCAGTCAATCGATTGGTAACATATATTTGTAGTCAATCGATTGGAATAATGTCAATCGATTGAGATGAATGGCAATCGATTGAGATGAATGACACGTAGTCAATTTTAGTCGGTTGAATGTCAATCGATTGGGAATATGTCAATCGATTGGTATCAAAATTCACAAAAAGGAAGGGAAAGTTTATACGCGTATAGAAATGAAATACCAAGTCTTATTAATATACCAAAATACAGGGTATTACAATAATACTGGTGCTCCCCAAGGTGATGAACTTGGACGTACAAAACCTAGGTTCTCAAGCTCTTGAACTTGTTCCTTCAATTCCGACAGTTCGGTGGGGGTCATTCTGTAGGGAACCTTAGTGATTGGTACGGTACCCGGTATAAGCTCAATACAGAACTCTATACTTCTCTCGGGCGGTAAACCAGTAATGTCTTGAAATATTTCTTCGAAGTCCTTGACTATAGGTATAGACGACGTTGTCATCTCTGTACTGACAACTTCGATGTTTGCTAAGCATCTCGTGAGGAACATATCTCCCGAAGGGTTACATTGAAAATCAAAGGGTTGATTCTCATTATCGGGAATGTAATTCTCTTCCTCGCACAATCCAACTTTACTTGATTCTGAGAGAGCCAATCCATTCCTAGGATTATGTCAAACTCCTTCATCGATAGAACAATCAGCCTTGCAGGGATTTCACGATCTCCTAATCGTAAGGGACAATCCTTGCACACATGTCCTAACTTGACTACGGCTCCTAATGGTGAGGTAGCCTTCAAAGCTTTCTCTAAACGATGAGGTAAGATACCCAATCTCCGAATAGTATTAACAGATATGAATGAAAGAGCAGCACCCGTATCAAATAACACTTTAACATGGGAGTTAAACAGAGTTAATGTACCTTCCACTGCTTCCTTCACCAACTCGGTGTTGAGTCGGATAGGTGATAGCTTGGGTTCTCTTGCTCCCATCGGAATTCCTTTTTTTCCCTTGGGTACGATTCATTGGTGGTCTATTTACAAAATTACCCCTTTTAGGCGGCCGGAATTCGAATTGCTTACGATTCACTCGAGCGTCCTCTTCTAGATCAGTAGCCAAGCCAACCAATCCCTCAAATAACTTATCTAGGTGACCAAGAGTCAGGCGGCGCATCTGCGGTGCTAACCCTTGGTTATACTTCCGTATCTTCTTATCTTTAGTATCAACCAGGTGTGGAGTGAACCAAGACAGTTTCTCGAACTGTGTGGTGTACTCTTGCACCGACTTGGTTCCTTGTGTTAGATCCATGAACTCCTTCTCTCTTCTGTGCCTCTCTGTAGCAGGGAAATACTTCTCCAAAAATCTCCCTTTGAATGCAGTCCACGTCATTCCCATCACAGCTCCATTCCTGATAGTAGCTATGACCGAATCCCACCAATCTGCGGTGGCATCGGTTAATTGGAAAGTAGCTAACCTCATCTTGTCCATCTCGTTGCATTGCATAGCTTCAAACATACGGTCCATCTGCCTTAACCACTACTCTGCTTTCTAGGGCTCTACGGTACCTACAAACTGCTAGGGCCTGAGCGCACGGAATCTCTCCAGTAGCTTATCTCCCGTTTGGCAGTCTCGTCGATTTTCATTCTGATTACTAACCCTTTCGAGACGTCTGACAAAGGCTTCAAACATCCCGGTGGGGTCGGCAGCTAAAGGTGCATCTTCGATCAAATTCTGATTCCTCCTTAGTCCTCCAGCCATTCTATGCATGATAGTGATAGTAGAATAAGGAAAATGCATGCGACAGAAGTATAAAGCAGTTTAAATAACAACAACGTCAAAAGAGTGTTTCTATATATAACTTCTTGTCAAGTTGATACAAAAAGCGTGTATGATCAGATTAGTGCCTACCCTATCTGTGTGGGTTAATACGTACATCGTCCATGCAAGAGTTAGAGTTACAAAGATGGGGTCATTGCCCTATACTCGAATGCATGTAGATACAGTTGCAAAAAGAGAATAGAGCTACTAGTCAAAAACAGTCAATATATACAAGGTGACATCTAAATGGTCAGTCATCGCCATAGGTAGCCATCAAAAGGTCAAGCGAGTCGGCCTGATGAAGTCGCTAAACATGAGAGGGGCCTGCCCCAAAATTACAGCTATGCGAGGTCAACAATGATGCAAGTCCAGGGGCATCTGCCTTTGGCAAAGCTAGCTCGAGTGCTAGTGCCTCTTCAAGGTCAACTGCGAAGTCGTCCTAACCCATGCCATCCACTTCAGCGTCCTCGATAATAGGAGCAACAACGTCACCAACACCATCATCCTCAACAGCAGGGACGAGTGGTGGAGGCATCTCCAGCTGTGCAAGGTGAGCCTGCACAACCTGAACCTCAAGAGGTAAATAGAAAGCATCGTTGTCAACCAAGCAAACCATCTCTACAAGCACTAAGTGCTGAATCTCCATAAAGTACAGGATCTCGAGGCGAGCATGGGATAAATCAACCAGCCCTAACACGTGGATCTGGTGCCAGAGATTTAGCTCGACGATAGCAGCTGCACGCTGCCCAACAGTGGTGAAATAAAGTATCGCCGAAGCCGGCACTATCGCTACCATAGTAACCCAATGCCCTCCAAAAGCATCAGGTACAAAAAGAGGCTGAGCTGGATCCATACCTAAAAAAAGGTACTAACTTAAATCAGGACAGAGATAATCTTAGGCATTAGGGTCCTGAGTCTATCCTCCCTGTCATATCATCTGGTGTGCAAAGCTTAAGCAAGCAGAACTGTGGAATCGGGTCTAAACCTGTAAGCCCTAACCTGACTAAACAATTCTGAGATAACTTGGCTCTAATACCACTAAATCCTGTCACGCCCCGACGTAGCATAAATATGGAAAGCGTTTAATTTCCTTTATGGACCCATAGGTCGCGACAGTTTGAAGGATCGATTCTGTCCTAAACGTCGAACAACAATAAACATTAATCAGAGTAGAGCAATCAAAGCTTAAAAAAAAAATTCTAACTTAATAGTTATTACAGCGCGGGGTCTCTAAAGGCACAAACCGCCTTAAATCAAAACAATAACTTAACATCTATTACAGTTATCCAAAAAGTTCAACATGTAAAGTAAATTCTTTTTCCAGCAGTTGTTCTCAGTTTGCATAGTCGTAATGTTCCGCTTGCTGAAAACCTGAAAAGCCTGAACACGAATGTCCAGGGCGCATCAGCGCCGTCAGCTTCAAGAAGCTGGTGAGTATTAAAAACATAACTTTGAATGTAAAACATACTCATTTACCATTTTCAAATTCCCATTTAATTCAACAAGTTTACATTAAAGTAAAGAGTTCATTTTTGAAAACAACTACGATATCATTGGAAAGCTATAATTCACATATATGAGACCGTGTATGAAAACAATGCACCATCTCATCTTATCGATTCTTTTCTCTCAACAAACACAACAACCCACCATCTCTCACCAGTATCTTTGAAATACTCTGATAGCTACACTTTAGCACAGGGGTGCCAGGGAATGTCTAGTTTGCCTCACACTTTAGCATGGGGTGCCAAGGAATGTCCAATGCCTCACACTTTAGTACCTAATCCACCTCGCAAATACATCACCCAGTATCCAGACTCTGGTACCAGGGAGTGTCCGTAGGCCACACTTTAGCACTACCATGGGTGCCAGGGAATGTCCAAGTTTGGCTTCACACACTTTAACGCTTCCATGGGCGTCAGGGAGTGTCCAGTTTTGCCACCGTCGCATTTCAAAGACACTCTAGCCGCAATCTCAACCACAACACACTTTGGTACTCACTTACCAGGGAGTGTCCACAATACAATCTCAACCACACTCTCTACACCATACTGACCATTACTCTTTTCCACATTGACCAACATTCACACTCACTATGCATGTACAACTAATTCCACATGTATGTCATGAAACTTTAAACATAAAGTAAATCACAAAAATATAGAAACAGCGTGTGTACGGGGATTGATAAGTCATAATACATCATTTTAATCGTCCAAACATAACCAAATAGGATTCTGGTTTAGTAAATTTCCCAAACAGGGCTTTAAAAGTTCATAAAACATCACCCAAACAATTCCTTAACATAAAACAAGCAAAAACCAAAAACGGTTCAAGGTCGCGGGTGCGGGCTGCTCGCGCGAGGGGTCGCTCGCGAGATTTGCCTCATTTTTGTTTTCTTTTTAAAATCTTTTTTGTTTACCTGAAAATACACAACTCACGCGGATCGCTCGCGCAATTTGCCCTTTTTTCCAATTTTCTTTTATAAAACTTTTCCTTCTGCTTGGAATCACCCACCTCGCGCGCACGGGCCGCTCGCCCGACCCTAGCTCGCGGGATCGCGTGCGTGAGTTCAGGCAGAAGCTTCGGTTTTCCCCTGTTTCATAAATTAAGGGGATTTTTGACCCATTTTGCAATTTGGAATTAAATAGGACATGTAATATATGATTTTCTTCGGTTTTTCGCAAGGATTATGAATCTATGATCAATTTTACTTGAATCGATCTGCTCTCGGATTTTACAAAAAACCGAGAGTTGACGGAAACTTCGTTTTAATCATACGTCGCGATATGAACAAATTAAGGTCTAATATTCTAACCGTATACTCTACATACTATAATCTTTCATATTTCATTCAGAAAACAAATTTTGATTAAGTTTGGAAAATCCATGTTTTTCAATCTTCAAGTTTCAAACGTAAGTCATCAATGGAGATTTTCAAATTAAGCTATTCCAAACAACAAATGCAATCTGAATTACATTCTAGGTGAGTTTAGAATACTCACTGATATTAATGGTGAAGAGTTGTTGAGAAAAAAATACAATAAGAACTCCAATTGCACTTGGCTATGGAGAATTGAGAAGCTTTCTCTCTCTGAAATTATTCTCTATATAAACTCTCAAGCTCTCTCTTTTCTCTCTGGATGTTGTTTGTAAATGTGCATAATGTGTGAGCTTGAGCATGTATAAATAGAATCCTCAAAGAGGAACTTGGGCTCCAAGTCTATTAAACTCACTTAATAAATTCAAATTGGCTTAACAAAACTCCATGATTACTCCTTAATCTTCAGCATATATACATATGTATTATGAATTGCACCAACTCAACAGATGATCCGAAGGCCAAGTAGGTATGTAGGGGACAAGCTTGAGTTGTTTGGCAATCCCAGCTTTTGGCACCAAAACAAACACACACAAGATATACATATCCAAACAAAGCACAAGCCAATTGCCTAGGAATCACTTATAGTGTTTGGGAAACTTGCTTATGGCATTAAAATTAGCACACACACAAAAAGCATTCCCAAACAAGGCATGATCAATCATTGCTTGCCATAAATGGAATAAAACAAATATCAAATCCAACTTTACGTCATTTCCAAAATCTGTGGAAGTTCAACACAGCGCGGACAGTTTTAAACATAAACTGGTATTTCTGCGGTACGGTGATCACCTCAAAAATACAGAAAATTAATTTTAACGTAAGAAATGATCTTCCAATTTTATAAAAATACAGTTTGAGTTAAAAGAAGAATATTTCCACCGTTTTGAAATATAGATTTAAAATCCAACACAGGTATTGCTAAATTTTATAAAATTGCAGTTTGGCCCCAAATAAGAATTTCAATATGAATTTAGACAAGTAATAAGATTCCAAATATGAGAATTGTAAATAAACAAGAGCAAACAATACAATTTTGAATTTAAATATGAAAATACAAATTTAAAATTAAATGAAATACAGGTTGTTACAATAGGTCTCCTCAAAGAGGTCATAATTCATAAGCACAAATGTAGTACTTGCTTCCAATGTATAGAACAGATAACTTGATATTTTCCACCCTTGGTCTTGTCATGTTATGATTATGTTTCAAAATTCCATTTAACTCTACTTGTCATGTTATGTTATGATTATGTTAGTTTGCCTTATTTCATATAATAAGGGTTTGATTATTCCGAGCTTGTTTCCAGTTTTTGTTATGCGATTATTGGGATAATCAGGGATAATGTGACATCAAAGAATAAGTACGGTTTTATAAATAATGATATGATAATATTAGTTTATATGTCATTCGTGGATAGAGTTTGATTATCCGTTTTCATTTCAATCAAAGTATTTAAGCCACAAAATAAAAATAGTCATGTGTCGATATTAGAACAGAACTTAAGTAGGTTTGGTAGGTTATGGGAATGGTGCGAGGCATGGTGCGAGGACGAACGTTTAGTTATGATGTGCTCTTAAAAGTGGTGAGCTGTTAATATGCTCTTACAAGCGGTGAGTTGGACCAAGTAGTCCTAAGAAAGATGAGATGATTCATGGTATGCTCTTAAAAGTCGGTGAGCTGTTAAAATGCTCTTAAAAGGCGGTGAGCTGAGATTTCTAGTAGATGACGATGAGTCGTGGCAATAGATCGATATACCTTGTTCGAAACGTTATGTCCCTGTAAACCGATGAACTGTGGATATGTTCTTAAAAGCTGGAGAAGGACCGACATAAAGTCCATGACATTTGGTGAGCTGTGAATATGCTCTTAAAAGCGATGGACAGAATAAGGGTGTATCCGTAAAGTTGAACGATTGAGTTTGTTCATCCAATCAAGAGCATGTTGAATATTAATTTTTGAGTAACAAGACGACAAGGATTGGTTAACGACATTGAGTAAAGGAGAAATATATTATTATAGTAGAACTTAACTCGTGTCTTCATAAATTTGTTTTACTTCTTATATAGTTGGTACCTTGATAGTTTATATTCACTCAGCTCACGGTAAGTTGACGACTTTTATTGCTTGCACATTCTCCGTCCAGCCTACCCTATTTATGATTCTACATATAAACAATCAAGAAATTAGGAAATAATTGTTTCTGTGAACAATTGTATTTCATTGATACACAAAGTAATATATGTATACAATACTTATAGGCTGAACAAGGTACTAAAAAAGGAACAAAATAATCTTATAGTTAATTTTCCTTATTTACAGAGTTGACTAGCTTATATTAAGCATAAAAATCAGCTAGGCAATCTCTAGAGATCAGCAATTAATCTCAGTCATATCAGCAATTAATCTTAGTCATATCAGCAATTAATCTCAGTCATATCAGCAATTAATCTCAGCCAGATCAATAATAAATCTCAGCTGAATATTCTTCTTTCCAACACTCCCCCTCAAGCTGGTTTGAAGATATCTTCCATAGCCAGCTTGCCCGTAAATTTCTCAAATTGTTTCTTGGACAGTCCCTTTGTAAGAACATCTGCAATCTGTTCATCAGTTTGTATATAGATCATACAAATTTGCCCGTTCTCTATTTTCTCCTTGATGAAGTGTTTGTCTACCTCAACGTGCTTGGTTCTATCATGAAGAACAGGGTTATGTGCTATTGAGATTGCTGCTTTGTTATCACAGTATGCCTTTATCGGAGAGGGACTTGAGACCTTTAATTCATCTAAAATTCTCTTAATCCACATCACCTCACAAATTCCGTGGGTAACTGATCTAAATTCAGCTTCAGCACTGCTTCTTGCCACCACATTTTGCTTTTTACTACGCCAAGTAACAAGGTTTCCTCCAACAAAAGTACAGTAGCCAGAGGTTGACCTTCTATCGGTTATACTCCCAGCCCAGTCTGCATCTGTATATACTTCAATTTGTAGGTGACCGTACTTTCCAAATAGCAGGCCCTTCCCTGGTGATCCCTTTAAGTACCTTAGGATTCTGTACACCGCCTCGAAGTGTTCTGGACCTGGTGAGTGCATAAATTGGCTAACCATGCTCACTGCAAATGCTATATCTGGGCGGGTATATGATAGATAAATGAGTCTACCAACTAGCCTCTGCTATTGTTCCCTATTCTTCACAACTTCAGGTTTAGCAGATTGGAGCTTCAAATTAGGTTCAATTGGTGTCTCTGCTGCCTTACAACCAAGTAGACCTGTCTCTCCAAGAAGATCCAGTACATATTTTCGTTGAGACACGAAGATACCCTTTTTTGACCTGGCGAACTCCATTCCAAGAAAATACTTTAAGACTCCTAAGTCCTTGATCTCAAAGTCATCAGCATGAACGTTTTTGAGTCTTTTGAGCTCATCATGATCATTACCTGTTAATATTATATCATCAACATAAACAATTAAAATAGCAATCGTCCCTTCTATTGAGTGCTTATAGAACATAGTGTGATCTGCTTGACTTTGTGTATATCTGTGGCCCTTTACAACTTTTCCAAATCGCTCAAACCATGCTCTAGGGGATTGTTTGAGGCCATACAAGGATTTTCTTAGTCTGCACATTTTCCCTTCACCAAGATGTTCTTCAAACCCCGGTGGTAGGCTCATAAAGACTTCCTCTTTCAAATCCCCGTTTAAGAATGCGTTTTTTTACATCTAGCTGGTATAAGGGCCAGTCAAGAGTAGCAGCTAAGGATAGTAAGACGCGGATTGAATTAATCTTTGCGACTGGGGCAAAAGTCTCCTAGTAATCAATACCGTGTGTCTGTGTAAACCCTTTTGCCACTAAACGCGCTTTGTATCTTTCTATACTTCTATCAGCTCTACACTTAATTGTAAACACCCATTTGCATCTCACCGTTTTCTTCTCCCTCGGTAAGTTAACTATCTCCCAAGTCTTATTCTTTTTCAGAGCGTTCATCTCTTCCAAAACTGCTAATTTCCAATCTGGATTATCCAAGGCTTCCTGAATGGTTCTCGGGATAAATAGGTGGGAGATTTTTGAGGTAAAGGCTTTATGAGACTTAGAAAGCTTATGGTAAGACATATACTTAGTTATAGGATGTTCTGTACAGGTTCGGACTCCCTTTCTAAGTGCTATAGGTATATCAAGATCGGAAGTAGTAGGAGTGGGATTTGAAAAAGAAGTATTAGAGTTACATGCGATACTAGCCAGATCATCGCTCGGAGACAGTGATTGGTCTTGTGCTAGAGTTGTAGGCAAGTCTTTATTTGTTTGATGAGTACCCCTTCGAGTGTAAACACGGAGCTCCTATCTTGGTATTTCTCCCCCTGTTTGTGAGTCATCTAAGTTTGGCAATGGTAGACTAGTATTTTCCATTTTTTTATTATTATGACTACCAATTTCTTGACTACCAGAGGTGGAAGAATCACAAATAGATACGGGAAATAAGGTATTAGGTAGAGGGACATCTGTTTCCCAAAACTGAGCTTCATTATTTTCTATCCCCCCCTGAAGACAGTTTTGTTTAAAATAAGGTTGACTTTCCACAAATGAGACATCCATACTCACAAACGTTTTTTTTGTTTTAGGGTCATAACACTTATATCCTCTTTTATTTGGAGCATAACCTATGAACACACATTTTTCTGCCCTAGGATCAAGTTTGGATCGAAGCCTACTAGGTATGTGAACAAACACAGTGCATCCAAAGATGTTCAAGGGTAAGTCAGAGAAAAGTCGACATTCAGGGAAGAAAGTTTTAAAACTTTCTAAGGGTGTAATATATTTTAAAACACGAGTAGGCGTTCTATTTATCAAATAAGATGCTGTCAAAATTGCAGCTCCCCATAGATATTTTGGAACATGCATTGAGAACATAATGGCACGTGCAACTTCAAGTAAATGTCTGTTCTTTCTTTCAGCAATACCATTTTGTTGGGGAGTATCACTACAAGTAGATTGATGTTGAATCCCTTTTTCCTTTAAAAAATTTCCCAAAACTCTTGATTGAAATACTCGGTTCCATTATCTGAATGAAGTATTTTTATTGTTGTTTGAAACTGGTTTTCAACCATAGTGGAAAATTTTTTGAACAATTTTTCAACTTCAGATTTATCATTCATCAAATGTACCCAACATAGCCGAGTATGATCATCTATGAAAGTTATAAACCATTTTTTTCCCGAGGATGTGGTAATTTTCGAAGGACCCCAAACATCACTATGAATCAAGTAAAATGGTTTTGAGGCACAATATGGTTTTGAACTGTAAGTGGTGCGATGACTCTTTGATAAATGACAACTTTCACATTGAAGAGATGAACAATCCACCTTTTTAAATAGAACAGGAAATAGATACTTCAAATAAGAAAAACTAGGATGTCCTAGTCTAAGATGCCAAATCATTATTTGTTGACGAACAGAGAGAGAACTAATACTAGTACTAAAGCCTTGAGCTTGTTTATTACTGAGGAAGTTGTCATCAAAATAGTAGAGGCCGTCCACCATTCTAGCACTGCCAATCATCATCCCCGTGCTCAGATCCTGAAAATCACAGTGGGAATCAAAAAAGGTAACACGACAATTAGAATCTTTAGAGAGTTGGCTTACAGATAAGAGATTATAGGCAAGATTAGGGACATGAAGGACAGATTTAAGGGTGATTTTTTCAGAAATTTTGATAGAACCTTTTCCTGCAATAGATGAAAAATTCCCATCTGCAATTCTGACCTTTTTATCACCAGAACAAGGCGAATAAGAGTGGAAAACATGGGAGAGGTTTGTCATGTGATCAGAAGCACCTGAATCAATGATCCAAGGTGTAGGACTAGAATGACAAGAGAAAGCACTAGAGTTGCTACCTGATTGAGCCAGAGAAACACTAGGAATACCAGACTCTTGATTGGATTTCAGCAACTTCAGAAGATGATCCATTTGCTCTTTACTGAAGGTACTAGCTTTTGTCTCATTTGCACGAACAGGTCGGTTTCCAGGTTTGCTACCCTTCCAGTTGGCAGGTTTGCCATGGATCTTCCAGCACGTTTCACGTGTATGGCGTGGTTTGTTGCAGTAATCACACCAAATCCGAGGCTTGTCCTCAGTTCTGGGCTTGCTAATGGAGGCTCTTCTCGCATTTGCATCAGCAGCGACTAGAGCAGAATTTTCAATTGGTGCCCCAGTCTCCTTTTTTTCGAGCATAACACTACGGCGGCTTTCCTCCCTCCGGACTTCAGCAAATACCTCTCCAAGTGAAGGAAGTGGACCACGACCAATGATCCTTCCCCTTACTTCATCGAATTCCACATTCAGACCAGCGAGAAATTTGTAGATGCGGTCGTTTTCCACTGTCTTCTTGTGGTGTTTGCAATCATCTGGAGATTTCCATTCATAGTTATTGAAGATATCCAGATCTTGCCACAACCTTGTCATTGTGCTGAAGTATTTGGTTACATTGTCTCCCCCTTGTCGAATTCCTCCAAGTTGTAGTTGCAGTTCGTACACTTGGGATTGATTGCCGAGGTCAGAATACATGGAATTAACATTATCCCATAGTTCCTTGGCAGTTGGATAGCACATATAATTAGAGGCGATGTCTTCATCCATGGAATTAACAAGCCATGCCATAACCATGGAATTTTCTGCATCCCAAGTAGCATAAGTTGCATCCTTCGAATTAGGTGCCTTTGTATCACCAGTCAGGTACCCAATCTTTCCTCTCCCTCGGATATACATATGCACTGATTGAGACCAGCGTAGGAAATTGTCTCCATTAAAACGTATAGTGGTAATTTGAATAGAGTGGGAGTCACGGTTTTCTGTGGGCTTGGACTCAGACATCGTGGGAGGCTAGGGTTACAATATCAAGGAATAAGTCCTGATAATGCAGAAGAGTCAGAAATAAAGTTCCTGCTCTGATACCATATAAACAATCAAGAAATTAGGAAAGAATTGTTTCTGTGAACAATTGTATTTCATTGATACACAAAGTAATATATGTATACAATACTTATAGGCTGAACAAGGTACTAAAAAAGGAACAAAATAATCTTACAGTTAATTTCCCTTATTTACAGAGTTGACTAGCTTATATTAAGCATAAAAACCAGCTAGGCAATCTCTAGAGATCAGCAATTAATCTCAGTCATATCAGCAATTAATCTCAGCCAGATCAACAATAAATCTCAGCTGAATATTCTTCTTTCCAACACTACAAGTAACGATCAGTATTATGACGGCTAGTATTCGAAGGAGGGTTATGCCGAAGGTGGTCCTACTGAGGATTACTACACCGATGACTACCCCTACGCCAGCTAGGAAATGGAGATAGCTACTTAGTTTTTATAAATTTGTTAAACTTTATTATGTACAATTTAAACGGGTACTTGGGCTCCAGACATGTTAAGTTCCAGTGGACCTACTTTGATTTTATAACGGATAGAACTATTGTGATGTATGTGTTCACTTAGTTATATTACTGTTCTTGCAGTTTGACTAGTACTGTGTGGTGTGTACAATTTAGTGACATTCACTGGTCATTCCCTATGGACCCAAAAATGAAATTTATTTTTCTTTATTTTTGCTGCTCCGGGGCGTGATAGGAACCATTGCACGGCTAGCCCCTTTAGAGTGCTAGGGAAGGCCAGGCAGTGTAGTTCATCGGCATTGGTTGTCAGTGCCATTTGAGCCATATAGATTCGAATGTGGTCGACCAGACTTCTTGAGCCGTCATAGAAGTCGAGGTGGGGCTGTTTGAACTTCCATGGAATAGCAAATCCTGTGATTTGATCAGAGAACGGTGACTCGGTCTCAGTATTGGCATGATCATGACCTGGTTTTTGGCCTAACTTCTCGATCTGTTTCTCCAAGTTCTTGATGCGGGCTTCCATGTCTTCCCGACCGGTATCCGTACGGTAGGTCGGGTCGGAGGAAGAAGCTTCCTCCTCAAAGTGCGCTATTGGAGACACCCCATTTTGTTCGCTATCAGATTTAGGAGACCCATAGCTTGGTAGTTCACGTTGATCGAAAAGGACTCATAGAAGTTAGTTCTATCTCCGAAAAATGCCCAGAAAGTGGTACAACTGTTTAAAATGCCCCTGAAAGCCCAAACGCTCCTAGATTTGGATCGAAAGTTATAAAAACACATTACATATTAAGAAAAGTAATAGAATGAGTTTTAAAACAAAATCGGATAAAATCATTAGCTCCCAGAGTCCCTCGGATGACCCAGAAGTTCTAGAAAAGTCCCCGTTGACTTGTATGATCAAGGTTGACCAAGGTTTGACCGAAATCATATGAATTCACCCAAAAGTTCCAAAATTACCCTAGTTCATGTGAAAAATATTAAAACGAGTATAAAAATAAAATCGGACGAAAACGTCAGCTCTTGGGAGCTCTCACAGATTCCCATAAATTCTTGGAGGTCCCTGGATTGACCTAAAAGTTGACTTCGAGATCGGAGCACCGTATCATTTTCAAACATTTTTTGTGGATACTAGAGGTCAATAGCTTTCCAACGGTATATGACACATAATTTTTTGATTTAAAACGAATTTATTACGAATTTTTGAATGTGAAAAGGCGATCAAATCGGTTTTTTTTTTGCAAATACCACAAAACTTTTCAAAGCGACCCGACTTCGAACTCATTTTTTTAAATGGAAAGTAGACTTCATTACCTTTTCAACGATATATCACAAGCTTAGTTTGGGGTTCGTACGCATTTTTTGTGAATTTTGAACGAAATATAGCCTTTCACGAATACCGGAACCTCTGGACGCCTAAAAAAAAATATTTGGATCGTCTGAGGAGCAGTTCCATCGTGGCACTCTCCCTCAGAACATTCCATTTTTGTAATTTATTTTGGGGGGTCTAAATCGAATAATTGATCCAAAACGACGTAGTTTCTTGTTCACTGAAGTTTGGGACCAATGGGAGCACTTTTTAAATCCCAAAACTTCCCCCAAATTGGTCTATATAAATCCTCCTTAACTTCTCATTTTTGGGGAGCAAGTGCAAAGCTTAAGAAAGTTGTAGAGAAAAAGAGAGATAAATATAGAGTTAGAAGCGAGAAAGTGAGCTTTTAGCTACTATTTTTTCTATAGAAAGTAAGTTCCAAACTCAAGTTCTTCCATTACTACTCTTCATTTCTTACAATTAATATCCCCCAACCACCATTTTCAAGCATTTTTAAGCTAGGAACCAACTTCCACGTCCAAATGTTACCATATATGAGTGAAACACCAAGCTACAAGTTCAATATCTTATTGATTATCATATATTGATTGCTACTTGCTTGCTTGTTTACATGTATGTTCATCTCTTTTTACCTCACTTCTTTTTTATTTTCTTTGTTTTACTTACTAGTTCATCATTATCTAAGTAATGACATGGTGTTTTGAGAGGGTGAATCCTTATGGATATTAACCCTTGACCTAAAAAATATGTTTAATAGATGATGATTTTAACTTCAAATACTTCCCAAGTATTCTTGAAGTTATGTTCAAAATAAAACAAAGCCTTGCCAATGATTTGGAAGTTATTGAGGTGAGTTTGATGTTGATAATCTAAGCAGTTATAATCTCCATTTAGTGCCGGAAATATTCCACAAACCTCCATTTCAAAACCCCTCATTTTGATTCCAAAAATACTTGTTTTCTCAAAATCTTCAAACCAGTGAGTTATTCAACTTTAAAATGTCATTCTGAGTTCAATACTCAATGGATGATTGCAAGGCTACTTGGAAAGTCTTCCTAACTCATTCGAAAATGTCCATGATTTTTGGATGGTTTTTAAAACATTTGGAAGGTTTTCATCTTGACCCAAACATTCCTTCCAGACATTTTATTTTTCTGTCACAGCAACTTTGGTTGACTTCCAATTTGTTTTTCAGAAAACTTTTCTAATAAGAGTGGCCTCAACCTATTTTTCCCTTGAACATCAGTGTCATAGGGAACTTTTTGTATAATATGGGCATCTAAATGTTTGTATTCATTTTTAAAGATTTTTCTACATTTCAGTTGATAGTATAAATTTTGTTTTCTGAGTAACCTTTCTTGTTTATATTATTTCTCTGAATCTATGACTTCAATCTGGATTTGATTTTTTTATATGTGTTCTATACATAGTAGGGATGACCTCCATAAAATTTCATGAATTAAAATCATTCCTAACCTCACTTTTCTATTTTTACAAAATCAGTTCACTATTCTGTCCACTATTCACAGCAAGCATGCTTTACTTTAATTCTTTGATTAGATATTCACATGCAATCCAAATTAGCCTATATGTAAGGAAGTAGTTCATACCATATTTGTACATATCCTACAATAAAATTCTTCATTCATTAATGCATATTATAGACTTCTAAATCACTTTAGAAAATTCATGAACACAAACACACTACTACTTTGCACATTCTAGGATCATACATTGCATCTATTTAAGATTTGAAGTTTTTATGACTGCTAATCTAAGAAGATTATAAGGAATGAACTTGATCACATGTTCATGCTTCCCATCGATCAAATCTTCCTTTCTCATTCGTCCCGGGGATTGAGGGATCTTCTTTTCTCAAGATTTAACGTGCGTACATACTAGTTTGCTAGGCATCATTGTTTTTCTTTATTTATTTGTTTCAAGAACAATTCATGTCCCCATTGATTGGAAAACTTGATTACTTGCTATGTGATTAGACGTTTTTTCCTAAGTTGTTCCGTGTGATTTTTCACTTTGCATTGTGTGATACTTGATTTAGATCTTATGAATAATATCTTATCTTTTAATCTTCCATTTTCAAGATTCTTATGCAATGTAATATGTATACCTATCATAAATATTAACTGTCGAACCAGACATAGTATAAGTTGATTATTTGGATGTTAATTGAGGCCTGCCGAGAGACGGGGCGAGTTGAGGGTGTTTTAGTCGTGACAAATGCTCTTTCCTCTCTAGTACCAAAACCCCAAGCCAAGTTCTTTGGCTATGAAGGGTCGGTGCCCTTTGTTCGTTTGGGTGAGTCAAAATTGGGTTTCTTGGTTCCCTAAAGACCTCGTGGCGACTCTATATCTATCTTCACAGACTTTCTTTTTTTAAATATTTTAAAGGAAAATCAATTCCGAAACCCCCGAAGGGGGTGGACCCCTGAGGCCGCGTGTCCTCAGCTGTCTTTAGGGATAAGGCTTGGCTTTGACTCCGATTGATCGTGTGCCTACGGTTGCTTCGACTCTTGGCTGGGCGATCCTGGGCCGATTCCCGAGTCAAGCGCTCTTACCCAAACCCTCTGGCAGTGCTCCTATCATTAATAATGTTCCTGGCATCCACCATGTGGCTTGGGTCGGCCAGGGCACGTTGTCGGTTCGTATTGGATCCCGGCCACGCTCATCGTTCCCTGGCTGTCCTACAGCCTGTGGGGATCCTGGCACGCTCGGCGCTCCAGAGTTGTACCTCAGTCTGCAGAGGTTTGTTCTGTTGGGCCAGCATGCCTTCAATTTATTGTTGGGTTTGACGCTGACCCTCTAGAAGTTGTGCAAGAGCCGCAGTGATCTACTCTGGAGTCATGGGAGTCGTTGGTTGCAAGACCGGTGGACCCGATTGACCTGTTGGCTGAGCAGTCTTTTTACTCTTTTTCGGCTGCATGATGATGAGTTAAGAGATTTGTTGATGGAAAACTGTCGTTTCCTATAGACAACGCCAAGCTAATGATGCCAAAATTTGGTGTATCGTAAGAGAAAGAAGATAAGAGAAATTTGTATGTGGTTCAGCCCTGTTAACGAAGAGACCTACGTCCATAGGTGTGTCAGAGCACCTTCATTATACTATTAAAATAGTCGGTGGCCTTTGGTGAACCACCAGTAGACTAGAACTACCAGAGACTGGCCAGGTAGAGTGATTAGAGATGCTATATGTGCGCGCTATGTCGACTAAAAGGTTCCCCCCTAGAGCAACTGAGTGGTCTCTTTTACAAGAGACCTACTCGTACAAGGAAAGAAATATAGACTAGGTGATGTAATTTGATTAGGTTTGATTGACGTGAATCATACGAGTTTCCTAATTGGATTAGGAAACTTTCTAAACATCCAATTAGTCTTCTAGCTAGCGTAGGAAACCGTTTGGTACATTCTGGATCACGTCCTGGAACTGAGTGCGCCGTATCCGTGATGGGCTGAGCCCGCATTGCACTCTTGACCTGTTGGTCGGGCCTTGTGACACTTGGTCTACCTCGGGATAATACTGGAGATGACACGATCAGTCCCTAGGTGAACCATGCGCTCCTTGGTGTGGTGGATAAACTTTGTTTTCATTGAACATTTTTTTACGTATCAACTAGTATAAAATTAGTTTTTTTGTGAATCACAAAATCAATTCCTATCAAGGGCGGAAGTAAAGACAGGTTAGGGAGCCCTAGCTCGTGCAAACTTTTGGTACCAATATGTAATTCTAATGTTTCTAAATTATTTAAAAAAAAACCTCACCCTACAAGTTTATGACTTTTACACGATACTCCATCTTACATGGGGCAAAAAATACTAATGACCCCTAACCCTTGCAAATAAATACTAAACTTTCTAACTCTCAAAATGGAGCAAAAAAAACTCACAAAGTAAAATTATATTCTTTCTAACACTAAAATGTATAATAAGAAATATGTATAACTTGGTCCCCAAATGAAAAATCCTGGTTCAGTCCCTGTATAACAACATCCTACATCTTAGCCCCACGATTAAAATGGCAGAGGGTAATCACGTGGTTGGTGCCTTATACTATACCAAAAAAACTAAAATAAAAAAACATAATAAAAAACTAAAGGAAAAGAAGTAAAAAATTGATACGGAGTAATTAATTACCGTATATACATTTATATATAAAGTAATCCCACAACCACATATTTTAGATGAATTTTGAGATTTGGACTTAGAAAACATAACATTACTCTTTAAATTTAGAAAACCAAATTAAGATATTTGGAACAAAGCCCTGTTCACAACATTAAAGCTTTTGCACTTACTACTCGTATAAGACTATGAGTCCGTTTGATAAAACTGAAATTAAATCCTGAAATTTAATTACTGAAAATTTTAAGTGATTGAATTTATAATATTGAAAACAGTGTTTTAAGTACTGAAATATACTGCATTCTGTGATTATTTTCAATAGAAAAATTTCACTTAAAGTTTTCAATGATTTTTTCATTATTTTTTTAATTAAGTGGTACATTATCAAATGGATTGAAAATAAATAAGTGTTGAAACTTTTCATTTTCAGCAGTAATTGAGTTATCAAATACACCCTACAACTACGAGTAAACTCAAAAATATTAATAAACTAGTCGATAACCCCGTGCTACGCACGGGTTCTTTTCAATTTGTGCAAATGTCAATGACTTCGGATTTGTTTTCACAAAGCATGTAAATTGAAGATCGCTACATCAAGAAAATACAAAAGAAGAAAAAAGTTGTCACATATTTATGAGAGAGGTTTAAGAGAGAAAAAAGAGAAGAAACAAATCAATGAAAAACAAAAAGGCATAAAAAAAACTCACAGGAGGCCACATGGCAGCCTGTGAGGAAGACATTGGCTTTGTGTTTTATATATGGTCGCCAACCTGTGCAAATGCACGGGAAGTAAATACTCCAAACAATATCAAAAAGATCATGAAATATTGACTTAGTTCTACATAATTGATTGAGAATGGTTGAGTGAACATATAAAAATTAGAACACATAAATACAAATTAACATGTGTTAGTTTATAATCCGAGAAAAAAACACCCCCAACCGTTTGTCACTCATAACATCTGGCAATAAGCATCAATCCGGAGTTACGATTTATAAAAAAAGAGTCCATGCCCACATTGCGAGTTTATCAGAGATTCTTTGAATCAAGAATGTTAAAAATAAAAATCAAGATTGTGCATAGTGTATAAAATTACATAAAAGCGTATTTTTAAGTACCCTTGCACCCTCGCCATTGCTTTTTGGAAATTTAAAAAACGCCCGCACCTGCACCGATGCTTCCTAGCGGCTCTGTTTGGCCAACCCTACACAAGAATTGCAGACTATATTTATTCTTAAGATATGAAAAATAACCAATAGGAAAACCACATAAATCTACCGATAGGATAACCACATAAATGTTATCTGTGAATGAAAGAGAAAAATGTTTTCTGAACTATTGACATAAGTCTACTTACTGGGTTGAGACCTTTCATCCGAAAAAGTAACCAAACCATGTAAGCATACTCAGTATAAGCAAATCTGCAAGGACACAAAACAAAAACCATTAAAGACCCGACTTTGGCAGTAGCAAGTATGCTGGTTCATTCCAAAAGGTAACTTTGAACCATGAGCATTACAATAATAAAAGCAATGTTAAAGTTTTAATCTTGAATACCACCAAATTTGTCTTTTAATAATGAAAAAACAAACCCAATATAATGTTAGCTTACCAGTAACTCTAACAGCTTTAAAGCTTTTAGACAACGGACCCAACATTATACATATATATATATATCAAGCTTTAACACCCTATATCACACCCTATATATCAAGCTTTAACACCCAAAAGGATTTTAATCAATTGTAATATTATGGTGAGCCAGAAATTGAAGTGACAGTAGGGAAATATATATATGAAGCAGACAAACCCCCAAAGCAACAACCAACAAACAGAAGCTATAAATGAACTCATAATTATATTTTCAATAAATCATTAGCGAGGTAAAACACACAACATTGTAATAGACGAATTGATTTAATTTTGATTCCAAACTAATTGACAACGAATGGATTTGAAGTTGAGTTTCATACTTAGTACTTACAGAGAGAGAGAGAGAGAGAGAGAGAGAGAGAGAGAGAGAGAGAGCAGAACTTTTTGATCCAGTGATCAAGCAAGCATTCATGACCAATAGTCGGATCATCCCTATGGCTGGGTTCATATATTAAAACTAATGCAATTTCTGCATTATATGTTCGTATATTAAAAGTACATAGTCAATGTTTATTGTGTACCTTCTCTGTATCCTTGTATGTACTTCTTAGTCCATAACTCTATAGTTCTGTATGGACAAAAGTGAAATTACTGGTTGTGGCAACTTCAAGTATTAGAGTCCAACTAACAAAGAAACAAAATGAAGAAAGTATTTGAAAAGAGCTAAAAATATGCATTAAAGTGATACTGCAAGCCCATCAAACTGTTTTCCTACATCAAAATATAGCAGAATCAAATGGTCGTAGAGAAATAGAATGGACTGTTCTCGAGGACATTGAAACTGAAATAGTTATGTTTCGAATTTTCTTGTACTGGTGAAGAATTACTTTTTTCTTCAATTCAAATAGGTAGGTACAAATGCTTTGTCGTATATTGACGAATTATGCAGAAGAAAAGCGTTATTTGTATTTGGATGCCTAAAATTTTATATAACCTGACACAGGGTCTTAGGGCCTGTTTAGCTGCTCTGAAAGCAATAGTTCCAATCATACTTTTGCTTACCATTTTTAGGTATATAGATGATGGATCCTAAATGGTTTCATTCAGGAAAGCTGTGCTTATTGCAAAAAGCTAATTCAGCACAAAAATGAAATGCTGGAGATGAGAGAACCTCCATAATGCTCCGAGTCAACTCCTGCTGATTCTCCACGAGCTAACCTTTCAATCCAACGTAAAATGGATCAGCAACACACAACACAGTTGAAAAATGTTCGAAGGCTCTTCAAATTCTTAAATTTATTTATTTTTATTTTTTTTGCAGATTGACATGGAAAAACCAAAAATTGGCAGACACCAATTTGAGACAGAAACTTCTTACAGCCCCACTCAAAACCAATACCTCATGCACAGCCACTTTCATTGAGACATCTAACCTGCATATTAAAAGTACCAATCCAACAACACATACTGAAATTATAAAAACAACAATGCAACATGTAACACTTATTATTTTGTATTTCAATTATTTGTCAAGACACAAAGTGGCAGCGGTATTCCTTTAGTTTACCAAAAAAATATATCGGTGGGATTAGAATGGTTATAGAGTGTTTCCTCTCAAAACAAAACAAAAAATATTTGTGCTTAGAGTGACCAAAATTTCAACAACTTGGATCCTCCTTCAAGCCATTTATCTATTCATGTGAGTTGGGTCAAAAACCTTTGAACCAAAACTAATGTTTCGGACAAACCCACATGAAGTGGTGTTGGGGGAAGAAATCAATAGAGTATTAGATAGAGAAAGCAGAAAATAAAAGTTAGCCACAGAAAAAAAAAAAAAAAAAAAAAGAAAACTCATACATATCTTTACAAACCGCGATAATGGCAAAGTCTCAGCCTTGCCGCCCGGAGCTCGCCCTCTCTCCGAAGTCTCAATCTCTGTTTGGGCGAAGCATTGATAAGATACGAGTGGTCGAAGCTTTTTGATCTTCAAGATCTCTTAGATCAGAACATCATTCCCTCTATGCACAATTTTCTTTTTCTTGAACTTTTGATTTGCAATCTGGGTTATGGTTAATATTTGGGACTGGGATTGGGATTGAATCTATTTATATCTATCTTGATTTGTGGGTTTAAAATCTGAAGAGGCATCTGTTAGAAAGAGGAAGAGGCGTTTGGAAGTTTTGGTACGTGAAAGATTGTGAGAGGGGGAGGGGAAGGGACGGCTATGGAAGGAAAAGTGACCCACATGTAGAATAGAGAGAGAAATGCAGAAAGAGAGAGAAATGCAGAATTCACGATGCTATTGCCACGTTGGATATTTTAGGATGCTGATGTGGGTGAATGTAGAGGCAGGGTTTGTCTCAGACTTTATATATATATAATAGATATAATAGATAATAGATATAATAGATAATAGATAATAGATACCTATAAATATTATTTTACTTTATATAACTACATCACCAAAATTCTACTAATAAATAGTTTAAGTAATTCTACTATCACATTATTGATTAAAAAAAATAAATTTACGAATAATAGTCTTGTATTTTGGCTCTCCCGAGAAAGAATATTACACGTGGATAAGAGGTGCTAGTGGGATGTCTTGGAAAGTCCAACTTAGAAACAAAAAGAAGAATGAGAAAATGATTTAGTCAATTTTAAATAGTTGGCAACTCTTTGTTTTTATTCTTGCCAAGTTAGCCTTGAAACGTGACCGGCAATTTCATATCAATTTGAAAAACATGATGTACTCCCTCTGTCCTTTTTTTTGAGTCCTATATTTTATTTTGGGATGTTCTAAAATTAGTGTTCATTTTCTTAAATTGGCATATAATTTTTATTTACTTTCCAAAACTATCATTCCTTGAAATCCACATCAAGACAAAACTAAAAAAATTATTGTAATGATTATGGGTAATTGTGGAAAGTAGGTGTAGATTCTTTTTGTCCCTTTAATAAATTGAGTTCCCAAAGGTGGACTAAAAAAAAGGACGGAAGGAGTATTAAAAAAATAAAACAACCGGTATCTGCATATTTCATTTTAGACTTAGTTGTGTCAGAAGATGGTTTGAAAAGACAATAATATTATAAAAATATTACACTCATATTAAATTCTACATCCAATGATCCACCACATGTAGATTCTTGATTCTTATGAGTTTTGTGTAGGAGTCATGTGAGATTCATATAATCAAGAGTCAAAATTATTGGATGTAAAATTTGGTATAGGTGTAGCATTAGTTATAATATTATGAGCAGTTTCTCATACACACAAAGCCCTCCATAACTATTGAATAAAAAATAAATTATTTTTAATGATATTTTATTTATTTAGGGTGTGTTTGATAATCCAATTAAGTGGTAAAAATAAAAATTTGCAGCACTTATTTATTCTTAGTGCGTTTGATAACATACCACTTAATTGAAAAACTAACCAAAAATTTGCTAAAAACTTTAAGTGAAAAATTTCTATTGAAAAGAATCACTGAACACATTTTATTTTAATACTTAAAACACTGTTTAAGTATTATAAATTCAATCGCTTAAATTTTTTAGTACTTAAAATTCAGCACTTAATTTTCAGTTTTATCAACGGTTCTTAGTGAATCTTCATTCATCATTTAAGAAGCTACTTTATCACAAAATCAAAATCCAATCGAGAATAAATAAATTTATTAACATAACAACAATGTTAGGGACACTAACAAATCTCACCAACACTCACACAGTGTTAGTGAGATTTGTTTTTTTTTTTTTTTTTGCTAAGAAGAGTTTCATTCAAGAAAAACAGGGAATAAAAGAAAGGGATCTAAGCCTCTTGATTCCATTCCTCAATAACAGAGGGAGGAATGTCATCAAGAGAAATGAACCCCACAAGATTATAATTAGCTGCCCAATGAGCCACATTATGTGCGACAAAGTTAACCGATCTATAAATTTTACAAACATTTCGGAGAACAAAAGATAAAGAGAGAATCCTTCTTTTCCTTCCTTGATAATCGAGTCAATCGACCAATCAATGCGGAGAAGACCAAGTTGATAAGATTTGTTAATACTCCAAATATTACTCTTAACATAAAACCAAAGAAATAAGAGAAGCGAAACGAGACGGGCAAGGCGAGGACAAAATAATGGTATTAGAAACACACTAAACATGTCTTCAAAAGAAAAAAGAAAAAGAAACACACTAAACATGTCTTCAAAAGAAAAAAGAAAAAGAAACACACTAAACATTATATATATAGAGAGAATTGCTATATACACCGCTAATTTTGTTATGTACACCGCTCAATTTTATAAAAGTGAAAATTTTTAGAAAAAAAATAGGTAGAATAAAAGAATTTAAATGTACATAGCAAATACATGATTGTTCATAACAATTCCATATATATATATATATATTTATTATTCTACGGATTGTATTCTTTTCGCTTTCCCGCAAAAACTGACCCGATACCTTCCCTCTGTCTCTGTCTCTCTCGCTCTCTCTCTCTCTCTCTCTCTCTCTCTCTAAATGAAATGCAGTTGAAGATTGCAGCAACACCTACGTAAAGCTATAGTATTTTTTTCTTTAGATCTACACAGGTTAGCGATTCGTTTTGATCATTTGTCTCTATCCCTTTAATTTCTTCCCATATTTCTGTACACATATATATAGATAATATATGTATATGTATATATACGGAGTGATAAATGATAATTTAGATAATTCCTTCTCTCGAATCCTTAATTATATCTATTTTATCTGCTTTCCCTTTTATCAATTTCTTATTTTCTGTATATATATATATATTTATTTATGACTGATTTTAGGGTTTAGGGCTCGGTATCGTTTTTGTTTAATTTGGTTGTTCCCGATTAGGAAGCGAAGGGTTTTATCGGTAGATCCACTTGCTAATCTTAAGTTTTCAACAATTTCTAGTTAAGGCCTTGTTTGTTGTAAACAGTTATATGATATAATCTTATGTAAGGTCTGTTTGGCTGTATTTTACCTGTTCTTCTGTTGGGGGAAAATGATAATTTATATTTTTTTGTTTTTGTTTGGTAGTACTGCTAATATGAAATTGGCTTTATTGGGTTCCTTTGATTAAAGGTCTGGTGGAGCACAGTGAGAAGAAATGGTTTTCCTTGTGGTGTTTCTGGGGTGGGGGAGACATAGTAGTCTAGGAAGCACCGACATTTATAAGAAGGTGTGCTGAATCGTGTCCCCGTGTCTGACTCGACACTTCACGGACACTCTTCCCGCAGTGTCAACGTGAAATTTTATATGATTTTGATTTTTTCGTGTCAGCGTTCCTGTGTCGTGTCAACGTGCCCGTGTCGTAACCGTTTCCGTGTCTGTGCTTCATAGTTGGTAGTGCTACTAAAATTAGGGACCTAGATAGAGTGAAATGGTGAAAACAGAGTTATTGTAATTGGCCTGATAGGTTTTGACCGGGTTTTGTTGAGTTGATACTAAAAGAATAGAGACGAGAATATGAAGATATCTGGAAAACTCAATAAAGGAATTGAAGCAACATGTGGTTGAGTACATTTTTAATCCATTTTTAGCCTTCTTTTGTGGATTCTCTACTCAGTTGATGTTTGAAACTGTGTTATAAAGCACAAAATGGCTGTGTTTGTAATAAGAAAACTACCTACCGGGTTATGATTATTGATCAAAAAGAAGATCAATGGTTTACTGGTTTAAACTTTTGAAGTTAAGAACGATTTTTGTTTTTAATGCAGGTTCTTCATATCAATAATTTAATAGGCTGATTTCGGATTGTATGCTAGCTAAGTGTCTCTCCAGCTTGCCTCTACTCGGTGATAAGCTTTGCAAGCAAGGGTCATGGTTATTTGGATCTCATGAGAATTTGCAGCTTTGTTTGTAGTAAAGAAACTATATACATTTCCCATGGGTGTGAGCTACCTATCAATTTCAGCAGTCTGTACGGTGTTAAGCTTCATTGGCCTCCAATGTTGGACGGAACTGTCACTTGATAAATTGGTCTCAGATAAATCTTTTGGCGAGATTACTATACCCTCTGGAGATGCTGGTGGCGCTGTTGTAGAACTGCTTTTTGGTTCTTATGCTACGATTGCATTGTTGGCGAACTTTGTACTTAACGTATTCGTCCTGCTCATTTTGTTTCTGAAGGTAAATTTATGGATTTCATTGGCTCAATTGTCATTTTGCTTAGCATGATTTCCCACATGAAGAGTGTGCAAAGCAGCTTGGCTGAACTCATGTAGCTTATCAGTATTAGGTTTTCTCGCGGGTGGATTCCAATTACCAATTTGAAGGGTCACACTATATAGAAAACCTTTAGCAGATTTTTCGACGGACAAATTATATCGAGATTTTAAAATAAATCGTTTACTGTATTTATGGAGTTCCACTGTTTGGTCTTACCTTGCTGTTGTGGTGCACTTTGGGTTACCCATCTTGGTCGTGTGGTTCATTTAGATTTATTTTGATCACCTTAGCAATGATAAGTGGTTACATGGTGTGATTATTGTGCTCATGTTTTCTTCTCTTCATGCAGACTCTCTTCTTTGTAGAATTGTACCCTTCCGAGACTCGAAAAGTGGTGGAACGCCTTATTAATTATGTTATTTACAAGGTAAATATTTTCTCTTAGTGCAAGTAAACTAAATTGTGTCCCATAAATTTGTTTCTGGTATCTAGTCTGTCTTGACCGGTGGTAATTGTTATCGGCTTTGTTGTTTACCTTCTTAAAGCGGTTTTCCTTTTCTTTTCAGCTATGAATTTGGTTGTAATAGGAACTAATGTATGATTGAAAATGTTTATAGATGTTTTCTTTCTGGAATAAAAATGTTACTCATACTGGAAGAGAAAGTCAAGCTTGAAGTAGTACCAAAGGGATAGTAAGAAAAAATTGCTAAGGTGCACACACACACACACACACACACACAAACTCAAACCATTGACCTCAATCCTAATTATTTTAAAACTGATAAATGGACGTAGTATTTTGTCATTCACCCCTCTGTTAAATCTGCCATTTGGGTAGACACACACACACATTGTAAACATAAGGTTTGGTTGGGAATGTAATGATCCTTTATCTTTACATACATTTGTGTATAGATGCAGAAAGAAAGATAGAGCGAGGGAGGGAGGGAGGGGAAAGTTAAAATAAGAAGCAACATCTCGTACATTAGTGGTATTCAGAAGGTTGTAAGAAGTTAAACAACAATAATTATAGGATGGATTAAAATGCCTTCTTGAATGCCCTCTAAGCAATCTGATGTGGAGTTCTTTTTTATTTTTTTTTAATTTTTAAATAAGGTGAGGAGATGCTTGAAGTTAATACTTAATAGTTCCTTTTATGCCTTTTTAGATTTTTGGATTGGAGAATACAGAAGATTGGTAGAAAGTTGAGATAGAATGGAATGATTTGCCAGGACGGCTCGCTCGTGGAGTGAAGGAAAATGTGTGAATAGTTGGCTGCATAAGAGCCAATAGGACCTAATAAGCAGCCCTATAGGACTCCAATATTGTACTAGGGAGCTCGTAATGTGGGCTTTGGTTGATTTTGTTGCAGGTTAATGTTATTGAGAGGTCTGCTGGTTTCGGCTTATATATGGTGAAGTTGTGGGTTTGTGTAATGAAAAGCTGAAAGTGGCCGTTCCCAAAGAGAGTGTTGGCTTGTAAAGACTTTAGAAGATGTGTGCCTAAGTTTTCTGGAGAACAAGTTTAAGGCTTTGTGTGAAGTTGAAGTCCAAAATAGATGGATAGCACCAGAACCCTTCTTTGAGGTGATGAACTTGATAAATTTGACTAATTGCATTTAACCAACCGATTATAGTGGTAAAGAAAACAAAAGAAGAAAGGATAAGTTATCCTTTACTCTTATGAGTCTTATCCCAAAGATCTAGGTATAAATACTCTTGGATCTTAGGTGGATACCATGGTGATAAGATAATAAGCTATGATGCTGTGAAACTTTGAGAATGGTAGTTGTAGCCTAGCCGTTTGTCTTAGATGGTTGAATTCTTGATGGCAATGTGGTATTTGATTTATGTGAAATTGGAAGGGTCAAGTGTTTATTCGAATAGGTTGATGTCTGGTATAGGGGTGGGCATACATTGGGTTAACCCGAATAGCCGAACCGAGCCTGAAATTTTTGGACAATCCGGTTCGGTTTTTATCCGACCCGAAATTATTTCAGTTTGAAACCGAACTATTTTCATTAGTTTGGTTCGGTTTTCGGTATGGAAAAAAAGTTAGGGTCGAACCCGAAAATCCGAACTTTCATTATATACTAATACACATCTCAACTTCCCACAAACAACATACTTCCACAAATTAGGGCCAAGCCAAACAGCAGTCACAACTCAAGTGGCCAAGGGGGCGACCTCTCTCGGCCTGACCAGTCCGGCGAGGCTCAGGCTCCGACGAGTATGGTATTTCTCTCTCTCTCTCTCAAACTCTCAGTCTCTCTCTCTCTATGACTCAATCTCTGATCTCAAACTCAGTCTCTTAGCTCTCTCTCTCTCCGATTGATTGTGTGTATGTGTTTCGACCGTGTGGTTGTGAACTTTGAATCTAATTCTGATTCACTGTGTGTTTGTGTGTGTGTTTGGACCGTGTTTGGTCTGTGTCAAACTCAGATCTGCTTTCTCTCTCTACAGAAAAGACCCAGATGGGCCAGATCTAGTTTCTAAAATACTCTCAAAGACCCAGCCTCTCTCTCTACAAATCTCTCATACCCAACTCTTTTGGTTTGAATTTCTTCAATGTAATATACATATATATATATATATGAAAACAGTGTATTACAGTATGGTTTGTGTCTAGTTTTGAATTATTAATTTAAGAGTATGGTGTAATTTCAATGTATTTTACAGTGTGATTGGTTATTGTGTTGTATTTGGAATTGAAAGTGTTCTCTCTCTCTCTTTAAGCCAACATCCTAAGTTTGAAACCGAACTTTCGAACTGAACCGAACTGTAGTTTCGAACTTTAGTACAGTTCGGATATCGGTACCATAATTCCCAACCCGAACCCGATTAACCCGACCCGAACTTTACACTTCGAACCCGAACCGACCAATTGCCCACCCCTAGTCTGGTATATCCTTGTATAGGGTTTGTTGGTGCAGATTTGTAGAAATCTTGTAAACCTACGGTTATGGACATGGTTGTCAAATCGGGATTCGCGAATCGTGAATCGTAAGATTCGGTAACAAATTAAAAAAAAACTATATAACATATCATTTTTTCCTAGGGTTGTATAAACATATCCTCTTCTTTTTCTTATTTTTTTTTTTTTTTTTTTTTTTTTTTTTTGTTTTTGTTTTTTTTGGTTTTGTTTTGTATTTTTTTTTTTTTTTTTGTTTTTTGTTTTTCTCTCTCTCTAGACTTGTATATACATATCCTAAGTGGTTTAAAAAAGGGTTGGGAATCAATTTAAAAAAAAAAAAAATCAAAAAAGAAACAGGTAAAGCTATAGAACTAGTAGACACTATGATTAGAAGGAAGGTTAATGCAGTATGTTAACAAGAAACAAAGTGGGTTGGAGAGAAAGCTAAGGAGGTAGAAAAGACTGGGTATAAGATATTCTATACAGGGAAAGATAGGCATAGAAATGGTGTTTGAATCGTGGTTGACAAGAACCTCAAGGATAAAGTTGTGACAGTCACGAGGAAAGGAGACAAAATATTGCTTATCAAACTGGTAGTTGGAGTGGATATAATTAATGTGATTAGTGCATACGCGCCCCAAGTAGAATTGGATGATCACACTAAAAGACAATTCTGGGATGAGTTGGACGCTTTAATGCAAGAAATACTGGGAGGAGAGAAGATAATTGTAGGTGGAGATTTTAATGGCCATGTAGGCAAATATAGAACTGGATATGAGAGGGTGTATGGGGGGTATGGTTTTGGAGATCAGAATGAGGTAGGGGTGAGTATTTTAGATTTCGCCGTAGCATATGATCTTGTAGTAGCAAACACCTTTTTCAAAAAGAGGGAACAACACTTGATAACCTTTAAGAGTGGATCTAATAGAAGCCAGATCGATTTGTTCCTTGTGAGAAAGGCAGACCGCTTAGCATGTAAAGACTGTAAGGTCATCCCAGGAGAGAGTTTAAGATCTCAACATAGACTTACTATTTTAGATATTCATATAAAAGGACAATGTTGTACTAGAAAAGACCCTATAAACCCGCGAACTAGGTGGTAGAACCTTAAAGGTGAGAAACTAGCAATATTCCAAGAGAGAATGTATACAAAAGCACCTTGGAATTTGGAAGATGGAAGCAATACTATGTGGGATAGAATGGCAGGGTGCATCACGAAAATATCGAAGGAGGTCCTCGGAGAGTCGAAGGGAAGAGGGTTAGCTTCTAAAGATATTTGGTGGTGGAATGAAGAGGTACAAGCTGCAGTAAAATCAAAAAATGATTGCTTTAAGAAGTGGCAAAATGATAGAAGTGAGGAACACTTTAAAAGCTATAAATGTGCAAATAAGGAGGTTAAAAGGACAATTAGAGTTGCTAAAATGGAAGCCTATGACGCCTTCTACACCAAACTAGACACTAGAGAGGGAGAAAAATGTATTTATAAGCTTGCTAAGTCGAGAGAAAGGAAAACAAGAGATATTAATCAGGTTAAGTGTATAAAAAGCAATGACTCTAGGGTATTAGTGAACGACGAAGAGATTAAGGAAAGGTGGAAGAGTTATTTTGAGAAGTTGCGGAATGAAAAACATATGGATAACACAATGGAAGAAGAAATTGGAAGTTACGATGAAACTAGAGAATACAGATTCTATCGGAGAATAAGGAAGTTTGAGGTGGAACTTGCTTTGAAGAAGATGAAACCCAACAAAACCTTAGGACCAGATGGGATCCCCATTGAGGTTTGGAAATGCTTGGGAGATGTGGGGGCATCTTGGCTTACAAAAGTTTTTAATAGGATTTTAATGACTAAAAAAATGCCTGATGAGTGGAGGAAGAGCATCCTAGTGCCTATATATAAGAGTAAAGGAGATGTACAACAATGCAACAACTATAGAGGTATTAAGTTGATGAGCCATACTATGAAGCTATGGGAGAGAGTGATGGAGCATCGCTTAAGAGGCGCAACATTAGTGTCAGAAAATTAGTTTGGATTTATGCCTGGGAGATCAATTATGGAAGCAATTTATTTACTTAGAAGACTAATGGAAAAGTATAGAGAGAAGAAAAAAGATCTACATATGGTTTTTATTGATTTAGAGAAAGCTTATGATAGAGTGCCTAGAGATTTAATTTGGTGGGTGCTAGAGAAGAAATGAGTGACCAAGGGTTATATTGACGTGGTGAAGGAGATGTATGATGAAGCGGTTACTACAATTAGATCACCAGCCGGAGAAACAAGCGAATTCCTAATTACCGTAGGCCTGCACCAGGGGTCGGCCTTAAGCCCTTATTTGTTCGCCCTAATTATGGATGAATTGACTAGACACATTCAAGATGAGGTCCCATGGTGTATGTTGTTCGCAGATGATATTGTCTTGGTTGATGAGACTAAAAGGGGACTCAACACTAAACTAGAAGCTTGAAGAGAAGCATTGGAGACTAAGGGGCTAAAGATGTGTAGGACGAAAACAGAATAAATGGATTGTACTTTTAGCAACAGTGGAAGTAAAGACAACGAAGCAGTGAAGATCGAAGATCAGGAGATCCCAAAGAGGGAACACTTTTGCTATCTAGGTTCAATGATCAGTAGAGACGGAGAGATTGGTGATGACGTGACCCATAGAATTAAAGTGGCCTGGCTTAAGTGGATGAGTGCTTCTGGAGTATTATGTGACCGGAGAATACCAGCAAAATTGAAAGGAAAATTTTATAGGACAGCTATTTGGCCAGCTATGCTCTACGGGACAGAGTGTTGGGCAACTAAGAAACAACACATTAGCAAAGTGAGTGTAGCGGAGATGAGGATGCTAAGATGGATGTGTGGTAAGACTAGGAAAGATAAAATTAGAAATGAGTACATCCGAGAGACTGTAGGAGTGACACATATTGAGGATAAGTTGAGGGAGAATAAACTTAGATGGTTCGGCCATGTGCAACGAAGACCTGTAGATGCACCTGTGCGAAAGAGTGATAAGATCGTAGTGCCTGGAATAGTTAGAGGGAGAGGCGAACCTAGACTGACTTGGGAATATGTAGTGCAACAAGATGTGAATATATATAATTTAAATGAGCATATAGCTCTTGATCGTGCAGAATGGAGAAAAATGATTTATACAGCCGACCCCAATTGATTGGGACACAAGGCTTGGTTTGGTTTGGTTTGGTTTGGTTTAGTCAAGGGAATTGTAAGAATCGTGTATCGAATCGTACGATTCACTTGCGAATCGTAAGATTCGCCTTCAATTATTGCATATGTTTGATTCATGTATTGATTCGTATCGTTTTCATGGTGAATCGTATCGAATCACACGATTTGTATTGCAAATCATACGATTTTGATAACAGAGGTTATGGGTAATCTTTGTTGTTTATTAATTGCTGTTCATGTGTTGATGACTGTATTGCAGGGAACTTTTCTTCCATTGGTTGTCCCACCAACAATATCTCAAGCTGTCCTGTGGTCAACATGGTTGACTGTCCTTTGTACCTTAAAGGTATCTTAGTTATACTTGAAGATGTGAATTTGCTCTTCATGGCATTAAATGGCTTATCTTACACGCTAACTAGCTGTATGTGAATATGCAGATGTTTCAAGCTTTGGGTAGAGATCGTCTCGAACGTTTGAATGCATCTCCTTCTGCAACTCCCTGGAAATACTTTCGTGTATATTCTGTACTATTGTTGGTCATATGTATCGACGCCCTCTGGTATTGCTTATTGCCTTCAAATATTTTCTAAATTTGGAAATTCATCTTTTTCCAGCATGATGTTTCTTGATCTCCTTTCACTTAATGCTTGTCCTGAATGATGGGGATGATGGTCTCTAATATTTTAGCTCTCTTTGAAGCTTATTTTAGTGCTATTTTACTCTCTGAGGTTATTGTCCATGTTTCTCAGAATTTTGTTTTACTCACCAATCTTGCATTTGTTTTTTTTAACCCATTGCTTACAGGATAAGGCTGTGTCTGGTGATATATGGTAGATTAAGTTCATCTATGTGCATGTTGTTATTCTTTGAGCCTCTCAGTATTGCGTTTGAGACATTACAGGTAGAGTTAACTGAATTCTCTTGACCTACATATGTAAGCACATGCGACTTACGTATATACTATGGTAGAGCTTATAACAGCTCCTAGTTGCAATATAGAAGCCAGATTGACAAGGTCTCGAACATGTTCGTTGTAGGCCATTGTGGTTCATGGATTTCAGTTGCTTGATATATGGGTCCATCACTCAGCAGGAAACAGCACAAGTTGTCAAAGATCTAAATTCTTTGAAATATCAGCAGCAGGTAGTTGATATTTCTCTTGCTAGCTGTTTGTTTTCTCGTCTTGTTATTGATGCTACTGCTGGTGGTATCAAGGTTCCCCCTGAATTCTATCAGAGTACCCGTCTGTTTTACATTGATTTCGTGTACGGGTACGTGTCTAAGCGTGGGCTTTCCCAAATAAATGAGTCTAAGGACATGGGGACGCGGCAATCAAGAGAAGATAATGTTTTCTGTTATAGTAGGACTTCAACATGATTTGTTGTCCATTTTGAAAAAACCTTTGCAACAAAAGGAGTACAATTAGAGATTTCAATGTACTTACTATGCATGCAACTAACATGTTTCTAGGTGTGTGTCCAACTCCAACCAAAAGTGTCAAAGATATATCCCATACCCTTGGAGTGTCGAGTGTCCGACACGGGTACTTGAACCTATTACGAAGAGTCCTTGTAACGTGGCTACCTTTGTGGCTTCTGATTGTTGTTATTTTTAGTTTTAACCATAAGTGTGAATGCAGGTTCATTGTGGGAGTGGAAAGGGATTCTTATACGGGATTTTGGGTTTGTCCTAGACATAATGACGTTGCTGATGGCACTTGGTCATTACGTGCATATTTGGTGGCTTCATGGCATGGCATTTCATCTTGTGGATGCAGTCCTTTTCCTAAATATACGTGTAAGCATGGTGGTTAGAATTGTTCGAGTCACAACTCGATTTCATACGAACCAATATAGTTCATGGTCCCTAGTTTTGAACTTTGAACTTTTATGATTTAGCCTAAAACTTTCGACATTTTGAGTCTTGATACTGCATGAAACTTGTGTTAAATTGGTATTTTGTTCGTTTAAAGCATTGTACACATTTTATTATTATTATATATGTACAAAGATTCTCTAAAGAGGAGGACCGCCTCTCTTTATTAAAGAGAGGACCTCTATTTTGGTCGTTGGATTGTGTTTAAAAACAGTGAAATGACAAAACTGCCATTGATGATAACACGATCCGACGGCCAAAACAGAGGTCCTCTCTTTAATAAAAAAGGGCGCCCTCTTTATAGCCTGACTGTATATATGTATACAATATATACATATGTACTATAGATTATTTTTTTTCTGAAATATTGAAGCTTACTTCTTCACGGTTTGACAACAATATAAGTTTCTCTACTTTGTATTGCTGAATTTGCTGGTGTTGGAACATTCTTTAAGTTGGTTATACCTTGTTACCTATTTCGGTTTTGTTGTACTTATTATCAGTTCATTTCTTGGCCAGGCCCTGTTGAGTGCAATTGTAAAGCGTATCAAAGGATTTACCAAACTGAGAATAGCTTTAGGCACCCTCCATGGAGCACTTCCCGATGCATCATCCGAAGAGCTACAAGCATATGATGATGAATGTGCTATCTGTAGGGTGAGCTTGGTTCATTTGTCTGTTATTCTTTGCTTATTTCTCTCTTGATCTCTAAGCTTTGGTAGACTGTGCTAATGTCAGGAACCCATGGCTAAGGCTAAGAAGCTATCTTGCAACCATCTTTTCCATCTCGCATGCTTGAGATCTTGGTATGATCTGAAATTGTTGGGTTATTTTTTTCTGCGTGTGAATTATGAAGTTATGAGTTCAACATAATGCTTTATTTACATTACTGTCAGGTTGGATCAAGGTTTAAGCGATAATTATTCCTGCCCCACTTGCCGAAAGCCGCTCTTCGCACGGCGATCTGAAGACGAAGCAAACCCCCGATCTAGAGAAGTTTCGGCTGATGAGCAACTTGCCCGGCGAATAAGTTCTGGATTTGATCCACATGATCCTTCTGCTCATACATTGCCAACTGGCACGCTCCCAAACCAAACTCAGAACCCTTTAGAAAGTGGTACTTGGAGGTTTGATCTTGAACTTTTTACTTTCTGGTTTTTCAATTATTCTACATTTGGTAGGAGGGATGGAGGAATGGAGCGAAAGGGAAGGGAGGAGGGATGGAAGAGGTATCCTTAGGGAAGGGAAGGGAAGGGAAGGGAAGGGAACGGAATGGAGGAGGGTGGAAGGGAGCATTCCCTCCTTTGGTTTGGTTGAATAAAAAGGGAGTATTGTCTGTGTTACTATGATAATTTGCATAGAAAAAAGATCATTTTCTTTGAAGAGTGAATAGTCAAAAGATGACGGAAGCCTTTTCTCTCCCTCAATCCGTCCAATTTTGAGCGGATTGAAATTTGTGGGCTCAGAGGGAAGAGGCATCCTTCCCCTCCTCGCTTCCCTCCCCCCTTATCCTTCCTTCCTCTCTTCCCTCATACGGTCATACCAATCTTTGTGTGAATGTTAGGACACTCATCATTTGCTGGTGGGTAGGGGTGCATATGAGCCAAGCTTTTCGGGCTCGGCTCGAAGGGTTTGAATTATGCTCAAGCTCGGCTTGAGCTCGTTAAAATTTTAAATGAGCCAGCTCGAGCTAGGCTCGATAAAATATAGCTATGCTCAAACTCGGCTCGATTAGAATTTGTAAATCACGCTCAAGCTCGAGCTCAATTAAGAGCTCAGCTAGATTTAGCTTGAAACCCACTCGAAGCTTAGCTTAAAAATAGCCCACTTGATGGCTTTGGCTCGAAAAGAGCCAACTGTTTGGCTCATAAAGCACCCAGCCACGTTATGAATTGACTCATATCCCTTGTCCCTAATAGAATCTCTTCTCAGCTTGATCTTGGTTTGTGAAAGATGTGGGGACAAAAATGAAATGCAGCCGCAAGAGACCTTTTTTTTTTTCCTGAGCCATTTTGGTTTTCTCACTTTCCTTTTGTTTTTTCTTTTGATTGGTCACTGTGCCATACCGGTTTTTATTATTTTGCTTCCCAAATGCTTATAAATTTTGCATCCCAAATATTTCTCAAATACATGTAATAGTAAAAGATTTGTTGAATTGGGTTTCATAATTATTGAAGGTACATCACACGTTTATTTGTATTTGGGAAGAATTGTTTTATGAGAATATTTGGGAAGCATTTGGGACTCAAACTTTGAGAATCAGAAGTATAGCATTGTATATTATATATATAATTAATATTAATACAATATATATATGTATATATATGAGCTTTTTCACGAGCCTATTAACATTTAACGAGCTTTTCATGAGCCTACTAACGAGCCATAATCAAACGTGTTCCCGAGCTTTCATGTGTGCTCAAGCTTGGCTCGTTTATTAAATGAGCTTCATGGCTCGTTTATTAAACGAAACGAGCTATAAGCCGAGCCTCGAGCCCTTGTTGAGCGGCTCAGCTCGTATGCACCCCTACTGGTGGGCAATGATTTGGGGAAGGGGTTTTTTATTACTGCTGAAGAAAGCATACCATTTAGTAAGGTCAAAGCTAGTATGGCAATTCATAGGTCTTTTTACAGTTTTCTTTTAGATGCTATTTTCTAGTTTTATCTTGGGGGAAGCAGTAACACACTTCTGGATTTTGCGAGAAGTGCTGTATTTTGTGATGTGCTTAATTGCATCTTTTGTGAACCGTGAAAAAAACCTTGAAGTATTGCCTGACTTTTTGTTTTGAAAATTGTAAAGGTTAACTAAGGTTATAAGCTACCACACTTCATTCTGTTGCAAACTATCAGAGCTTTTTGTCGTGCAAACTTCATACCACCAAGCTCTTGTTTATTTATGTGGAAAAAGGGAAAAAAAGGTGCGATTCATGTGAAGTCTTGTCTTGTGCAAAAATGGTACCAAATTTTTGGTTGATCTGTAATTGACTTGTGGAAAAAAGTGAAAAAAGACCATTGTCCATAGCCATGGAAAAGCTTGCACTGGGATGCGTAAGAATGTGAGTTTGAAGTCCAAGAGCTGCCATTTTGTGCAAAAATTATGTTAGAAATATTTGGTTCTCTCTATTTTACTCCTCCCAGCACTTTATGTAAGCATGGCCCCTACTTGGTGAGAACCTTATCTTTTGAGAAAAGAAAGGAAACAGAAAAGACTTGCTGGCCTATGAGCTATTTTGAAAACCTGTTTATATCTCCCCCCCCCCCCCCCCGCGGTCTCTCTCTCTCTCTCTCTCTCATCTATGATGTTAATTTTCCAAACCTATTCAATTTTTTAGTTGTTAATAGTCATTATCTTGGTTTTTCTTGTTTTTGCATTTTCTCTAGTGGGGCAGGTTTGGACCCGAGTTGGTTGAATACATGGGCTGGCCAGGGTCTTGATGGAGCGGGTCCATCTAATGCTATCAGATCAGTTGGATTAGGGAGAGTTCAGATGATGATGCGGCAACTCGCTGCTGTAGGAGAAACGTATGCCCAAACTGCCCTTGAAGATGCTTCTTGGAGCCTGTGGCCTATGAATCCCTCTCATGCTGGTACATCCGCTTCACCCATTGTTCCTCCTGGTGCTGTAAGAAACCCTGGAAGTGCTGGTGGTTTACATGTCAGAACTGCCTCGCGTGCAGCCAATGATAGCATGGCTAACTTTCTTGCCATGGCCGAAACAGTTCGGGAGGTGCTGCCTCACGTCCCCGACGAGTTAATTTTTCAGGTATTGTCTTGGTTCAATCAGAATGTCTTTAAGTTGAAATTGATGAAAAATTTCCCCCCAGCTTTTTATTTTTCAAAATTTAGCCAAAGCTGTCGAATCCTGCGGAGTACGATCAAGTTGAGCGGGGGGTAGTGTGGATTTTCCATCTTTCTTAATGCTTCTGCTAGTTCAATTGCAGAGTCTCAAAATTGCTAGTGGTCTCTTCTTGGGGACCCATGTCATCTCTCACTGCAATAACCTTGCTGTTTAGGTGGTTTCACTTAATGTGACATTTTGTTACCAATTTTTGGAAAAAAGGGCAAACCCCACTTGCCCCCTCATGTGGAGAGGCTGTCTCTGTATTTTGAGCCATTGCCCAGTTCAAAATGGAGCAATTTTTTGTTGCCTGTTATGGAGAAAAATACTAAAAAAAAAGGGCAGCCCAGTGCACGAAGCTCCCTCCAGTGCGGGGTAAATTATGAAATAATGGGCTTTATGGGAAGAAGGGTTTTGTTTTCAACTTTAGCATTATAATTTGGTAACCATGATAACATTTTAACTGTTTTCTGTGCTTGACCTTTTTTTTTATGGGTTCTTAACATATGCCCTTAAGGCACATTTTAAGGAGTTAAAAATAGCCAGAATAGAAATAAATGAGTGAGATTCACACCTACCTTTTCATTAGTGTGGATTCCTCATGTTTTTTTTTACTACTTTAAGCTTAAGGGCACATGTTGACATTTCCCTTTTCCGAGTAATGCTATGCATCCCAAATTTTTATCCCAAAAGTATTTCTCAAATGATGTGGCAGTGGGGCCAGGTAAACAACTTTCAATCAAATTCAACTGGTCCAACAGTATTAGGTCTGCCCCATTGACACATCATTTGGTAAGCACTTTTGGGATAAAAATTTGGGAAGCATAGCATTTCTCTGCCCCTTTTTTCATTATTGGTGTTGAAATGGCACTTGTGAGGATGATAGTTTGGGACACCGTGCTTGGATATTCATTCTTCGGCCCCACTTATGATATTTAGATGAACATTGATATTTTTTAGGCCTCTTTCGTTTCTCTCTGGTTTTTTTTTTTCCCATCTCGGTGATAAATATTCTCAATTCAATTCCTTAGGCTGTATTAGTGTTTCTATTTAGTGTATTATGATCCCAATGCACAACAATTTTTGCAGGACTTGCAGCGAACGCACTCCGTCACTGTCACTGTGAATAATCTTCTTCAAATGTAACTATCAATAAACGTTTTCTTTGTTGCAAATGTCCGTGTTCCAACCACTCGAGAAGGGGCAGTTCAAGCAGATGCGTTGCTGGAATTTCTGGAGTCGTGCTGCGCTCTCTTTCCGACATTTTCTGTTTAATATCCACAAGCTTCATTAGCTGTACATAGAGGCTTCGTACTAAATGAGTTGCTAAATGAAAAGAATATGCAAATATAGCATTTTTGGAAAAATAAATAAATTTGCTCTGCATGTACACATTAAAATTTTTTTTTGGGGGACACTTTGTTGCCCAGGGTGGTGTCTTTTGCCCACCGTATTTGAAGGATGGTTTTTTCTTTTCCTTTTGTTTTATTTAACCACTTGCTATCAGTGTTCTACCATCAAAAGACTGCGTCACACCATAGTTTTGAAAATTATAGCTCTGATATCCTCATGTACCCATAGAGACGCATCCACAATTATTACCATGGACATCACGGACCAAAAAGCCAGGTTTTCCCACAATGGAAACCTCCCCCCTCCCTTTTGGAATAGTCTTTGGAATGCTAAGCTTAACTACCGCCACAAGGTTTTTCAATGGAAAGTCGTCTCTAAAGCAATTCCCACTAAAGACATCTTGGCTCTCCACTTTCATGTTGAGACCACTGCCTCTCATCTGCGACTCTGTTAATGAGAATTGGGACCACCTTTTTTCTGGATTGCCCAGCTGCTTGCATCCTGTGGCGCTCCTCGAGGTGGCCTCTTCATATTTCCTCTTTTGCCCTGTTTGGAATTGAGAATTGGATCAAAGAAATTCTTGAACCCTCCGCCAATCTTGGAATTTCTGCTGAGGATTTTCGGTTCTTAAAACCATTTTTTTTTGGTCGTGGTTTTGGAACAGATTTGGCTCTTCGCGATAAAATGCTTCATGATAATCTGTTTCAAAGTTGCGTTTTGGATCGATTGCATTAAGTCCTTGGCTGCCGAGCATTTGGCTGCCCAAAAAAGTTCTTCCCCCTCCGAAGCCTATCCCCAGCTGCTGGATTCCTCCGCCGCCTAATTGGTTTAAGTATAATTTCGAGCCATCAGGAGCAGTGCTGCTTCTTTGGCCATCATTGTTGGGGATGCTTCATCCTCTCCTTTGTTTGCTATGATTTGGAGGATGGAAGCTTTGGGAGATTTTCTTCCTGTGTGCACCCCCCTTCGCGAATGGAATGCTTCCCTGGATTGGGTCATTGACTCCATTGTCAGAGATTGTAGGAGATTGCTGTCCGAGGCTAATGGTTTTGGAATGTGTCTAAAGTTCATGGATCCGCTAATTCTGTAGCTCACAACTTGGCCCAATGGGCCCACAATTGTAATCGCGCGGATCCTATCCCGATTGATGGTATTTCTCCTTTTGTTTTTGCCCATGAGGTTGTCCATCAATGGGGATTTGGTTTACCCTCTTTTGGTTTATAATACCTGTTTCTTTGAGGAAAAAAAAAAAAAAACAAAGGAACCCAAAATCATGTGGTTCAACAAGGTTATGCCTACATCCATAACCCAAGAGAAATGTACTCTATTATGAGAAAATAACAGTTACAAAACCCACCTTCTTTGGTTATGCACCAATTGGTACAAGAGGAAAGGATCCCTCTTACCCTTACTTATCTATCCCTCTAATCTGTAACAAGACATTTCTATCTACGCCAACCAAAAATAAGCCCCAAGAATCTCTCAACAATTCCTCTACGACCACGGTTACCAATTCAGAAGTAAATTCAAAGCTTGGTGGCTTTCATTGATCTCATTATCCATTGTTAGCAAAACTAGATTCAATGGATGCTATATCGCTTTGGTAGCTCTTTTGTTGCCGTCCATGGATAAGGAAAAAGTTAAAGATGTTAATCCCGCTTCATTCTGTGCTCCTCAACCACCAATTTTAAAGCGTGCTCTTCCCACTCCCTATAAATCGACGAGTACGGGAACCTCCTCAATTATCTTATAAGGCAAAAAGTACAATGGTTGTCGTTCGTCCTACGCCTGCTATTGGTAAGCCCAACACCAAGATTGCAACGAGTAATTTCCTTGATCAATACGATTCCTTGATCAATACGATGACTTGTTAGCGCAGATGTTTCAAGATTTCTTTAGTTGTAATATGACTCAGTGATTCTTCCACATGTTAGGTGGTGTTGGTTGAAATTTACACTTAGATTGTTTGTTGTAAGGCTTCAAGTGAAAAACAAAACAATACTACTAAAAAATAATTTTACTCGTGCTACTAAATACACCTATCAAATTACTTTCTACAACCAGTGAAGAGGTGCACATGTAGCATCTTGCGAAGAGAAATATGGTAAGTGTGTTTAAATTTTAATTAAACTTTGCTAAAGTTAATTTACTGAAATATCCACGTTAATGTAAACTTACTTTATACCTTCATTTTAGTAAGTTAACATGGTCTTCTATTGTCTAATGCAATATTGCGTTCTAAAAGGCTTTGTTTGGTTATTGGATTTAGTGATGGAAAAGAAAATAAAACATAGAGGAGAACCTTTACCTTTGTAAGGACGATAATCAAGAAAACGATGATGAAAATAGAAAAGAAAAGCAAATGAGTTGAGAAATATATTAAACATTATTAGATGTTGTGAGTCATTTTTCTACCTTTTCCCTTATACATATATATATATAAATTATATATCTTACAATTTTTTAATTTTCAATGTTATTTTAGCTCGAAAAAAAACATGAGTGAACCTTCTTGTTATTTCCTACCTTTTCCCTTATTTTCATTTTCCTTTTCTTACCCCCCACCCCACACGTCTAAGTTTATGAACCAAACGGAACATAAGAAACTACTTCACGATATCTCCCGGGAGACTCACCCCACTTGACATTACTAAGACCACATCCATCCATACAAATACAATTCTCCAAATGAATGGAGCATATATATGTTGATACCCATATCCAATCACTTGGTTTACTAGTTCAACTAAATCAAGCTTTGAGTTGTAAGTAAAAACACAAGAAATCCATAGCATATTCTCTGGACAATGACCTTTAGATTCAAATTATTCATCGCAAAAAGAAGAAGAGAAAAACTAAGGTAATGCAACATATCGAATTAACAAAACCATCTAAACTGATGATTTGTGGTTCCAAGTCACAATGTGTAGACTCTTTACATTGCATATACACAAAAAATTATTTTTGTTGTGCATTTCGAAGAGAGTTAGAATGCATTTCTCATTATTGATAACAGTGATAAAACTCCAAGCAAAAAAAATAAAAAAAAAAAAAAGATAACAATGTTAAAACATGATGCATCAACTTCAATTCTTTTGGACAAATACTACATGCACCGAAGAAATGCGCTTTTACTATGTGGACGGACTATGTACAAAGGAATATTAAGACTAGCACATTTGTAATTATTGAAAATATATATCGACATTTGCAAATAAAATGATGAAAATTTTCCCGCTTGATTATCCATAAAACGGAAGTAACGATCTCTCCATAACAGGTTGAATAGTAAAGAACAACACACAACGTCCCAAAAACCAACTACAAATCCAATTAAGTGCCATGCTGACAAAGAACCAAAGGTCAGACCTCAAATCCATCACCATCGTTGTACTACTTTTTCATTGCAATTCCTTGTGAGGGGAGCTCCACAAAGGCTATTCCCAACTAAGCTTGATTCATCAAAGCTTTGAGGCCAAGGCTGTGGTGCGTCCTGGCGGTTTACCATGACTCATAACCATTGGATTAGTAGTTGAAGAAATCTTAGCCATTCATAAGAAAACCACCTGTTTTCTCAAAATTTTTTAAAACTTCTACCTACTAAAGAGGTAGCCGGTCACAGTGAAACACACGAGTGCCCCACTGTGCCTCCTTCACAATGCACTCGCACCATATGAGTATATGCATTATATGAGAACCCATTTCAAAAATATTTTTAAAACTTCAAAACTTTGATCCACAACTCTATTTTTTTTTATAAATTTTATATCATTGGAGTTATGTCGACGAGAGCTACAAAACTAGTACTATTGTTGATATGTTTTGAGTAAAAAAAAAATTTGCATGCCTTGTGTAACAACCACTCCTGCGAGTTATATTTGATAGTAATTTAATAGCATTAGCATGCATTATTAATATTATATTAATAATGTGGTTATATGCATTAAGTGAGTTTTAACTCACTAAGATAATTAGGGATATTCAGTTGGGAACCTAGATATTGGGCATTGTGGCAGTCCCAGTTTGAGACAGTTAGGAGAGGTCCCCGTGTGATGGGACAGATATGCAAGATAATCTTTATGTGCCTAAATGTTTATTAAGGCTTATGTAAATAAAATTATTATGTTGTTTTAATAATATGTTAATTGTTAGAGACTACTTTGGTGGTCAGTTAGGGATGAAAAATGTTTGGCACACACATTTTTTTGACACAAAGTGTCATCCGGTCATTGATTGGCGCAGACCCACCACCGAATGCATCTCAGCCACCGAGTGCATGGGTGGCTCGAAGAAGTAAAAATGGAAGTCGGCAAGGTTGCGCGGAACTTGGGAATGGTCGTGGTTAATGTAGATGACTTTATGTTTTGTCTTTAAACTTGTAATATGACTGAATTAGTTTTGTACTTGGATTGACTATGTAAATAGCTTAGACTTCTAACTCATGACAAGTTAAGTTGTAATATGGTTTTAAGACTGTTCCAATGATTAGAATTTTTGTACCCTTCTTATTCCATGATTAAGAAATATTGTACTCTTATTGTTCCATCATTAAGAAATTATGTACCCTTATTGTTCTAGTGATAAGAATTTTTGTACCATTATTATTCCATGATTAAGAAATATTGTACCCTTATTGTTCCATGATTAAAAAATATTGTGCCCTTCTTGTTCCAACATTAAGAAATGTTGTGCCCTTACTAGGGGTGGGCAACCGGTCGGTTCGGGTTCGAACTGTGAATCTCGGGTCGGGTTGGCAAGAATGGTACCGATAATCGAACTGTACTAAAGATCGAAACTATAGTTCAGTTCCGAATTAGAAGTTCAGGTTCGGTTCGAAACTTCGGGTTTGATTTCAACAGAAGTTTGGAATATATATATATATATTTCCCCTTTGAATAAGCCAAAACAACATGATTCCCACGTGCAGTAATCAAATTAACCATGAAATCACCATAGTCCTTGTTCAAAATTCAAAAAGAAAATGATATCAAATCACCAAATCAACAAAAGATAGATTATTGTTCCTTAAAAAACCCTAATTTCTTATCTATGCCTTGAAATTACATAAACATAAACCCACATTCAAATTTCAACTTAATAATCCAGTGACTAAGAGAGAGAGAGAGAGAGAGAGAGAGATATTGTTTTCACTCAATCGAAGATGCAAAAAATTATTATGACCCCCCCAGTCTTTGCTATACAAGATATTGAAGATAATCCACATTACGCTGATGTATATCCCAATCTACTGGATTATAGTGAAGATGATGTTGATGGGGATTTTCAACGTTTTCTTCTTGGGTGTCTAATTAGAGATGATGGATAGCCTTCTTTAGAACACACCCAACGTCTTGATACGACTATTTTGTCCCTTCCGTATTTTAATTCATCCTTTCGTACACTAAAACCCACCACTTTCGCATAACTATTGTAAAATTTTGCCCCTTCAACCTCAGATTTGAATGTCATACGAAGGACTTCATCTTCGGTCATTTCATATAGTGCTTGGTCTTAGCTGCATTCGAAGGTTTATTGGACGACATTACTATGTACAACTTCTGGATCATTACTGTCAACCCCAGTGTGAATATTATATGTGTATTCCAATCCGCTTTCATCATATAAATCATTCCCCAAACAAGTTTCTTCATCCGAATCTATGCATATCGACTTTTCCTTGGATCTCCGCATACCATTCATTAGAATTTACGCTGTTAAAAAACAAACAAAAATTAAAAAAAATGACAAGTATGCATGTAATATGGACTGTTTAATGAACAACTATGATTAAGAAATTTTGTACCCTGATTGATCCATTATTAATAAATTATGTTCCCCTGTTGTTCCATTTTTAAGAAATTTTGCTCCCTTGTTGTTCCATAATTAAGAAATTGTGTACCCTTATTGTTCCATGATTACGAAATTCTGTACCCTTATAGTTCCATGATTAAGAAATTCTGTATCATTATTGTTTCATGATTAAGAAATTTTGTACCCTTGTTGTTTCATGATTAAGAAATATTGTACCCTTCTTGTTGCTTACTCACCAAAACACTTATTATTGTCCACTTCTGAATAGTTTCTTAACAATATAATCTTTTTTAATTAATTAAAAAATTATTTTTACAAAAAGTTTAAGGGTCAATTAGATATAAGGACAATTTATGGTAATTGTATTGATTTAAAGACAACTAAAAAAAATGTGTATCAATAAGTCCCTCATACCATAAAATGACCAAATTACCCTTGTAGCTTATTTTTAATAAGTTTATACAAATAAAGTCTTCAAAATAACACGGTGTGACCTACTCCAAGGTTCATCGACGTTCTGAACACAATGGTGGGGTCCATTTGGCCTGAAAATATTTATAAAATGACTATTTTACCCCTAAAGCTTCAAAATGTCATAACTTGTTAAAATTAAACTATAATTGAATGTCGTCAGGGCCTGTGATCTCACATTATTGTGAAAAATATTTTGACACCTAAAAAGTACATATACCGTAAAATGACCAAATTACCCTTGGGGCTTACTTTTAATAAGTTAATATAAATAGAGACTTCAAATAACACCAGATGACCTATCTTAAGGTTTATCGACATTCTAGACACAATGGCGGAGTCCATTTGGCTTGTAAATATTTGTAAAATGACTATTTTGCCCTTAAAACTTCAAAATAACATAACTTGTTAAGATTAAACCAGAATTGAGCGCCATCAAACCCTGTGGGCTCATATTATTATGAAGAATATTTGACACCTAAAAAGTACATACACTGTAAAATGACCAAATTACCCTTGGGGCTTACTTTTAATAAGTTAATATAATTAGAGTCTTCAAATAACACTGGGTGACTTACCCTAAGGTTCATCGACGTTCTGGACACGAGATGACTGTTTTGCTATAACTAGCTATAACTTGCTATAATTTGAGAAATTTTCACTACTTTTAAAAGAGTGGAGAAATTTCACCATGTTTTGACCTCCCTTTTAAAGAGTGGAGAAATTTCACCATGTTTTCACCACCCTTTCAAAGAGTGGTGAAATTTCACCATGTTTTAACCACCTTTTAAAAAAGTGGAGAAATTTTAGCACGTTTTGACCGTCTTTTAAAACAGTGGAGAAATTTCACCATGTTTTGACCACCCTTTCAAAGAGTGGTGAAATTTCACTATGTTTTTACCACCTTTTTAAAAAGTGGAGAAATTTCAGCACGTTTTGACCGTCTTTTAAAACAGTGGAGAAATTTCACCATGTTTTGACCTCTCTTTAAAAGAGTGGTGAAATTTCACCATGCTTTCAAAACCCTTTAAAGCAGTGGAGAAATTTCACCATGTTTTGACATCCCTTTAAAAGAGGTGAAATTTCACCACGTTTTGACATCTCTTTAAAAGAGTGATAAAATTTCACCACGTTTTGACCTCCCTTTAAAAGAGTGGTGAAATTTCACCATGCTTTGAAATCCCTTTAAAACAGTGGAGAAATCTCCCCATATTTTGACCTCCCTTTCAAAGAGTGGTGAAATTTCACCATGCTTTGACATTCTTTTAAAACAGTGGAGAAATTTCACCACGTTTTGACATCCTTTAAAAGAGTGGTGAAATTTCACCATGTTTGGACAAGAGTTCTTACACTTGAACTTTCAGCACATTTTGACCGTCTTTCAAAAGAGTGGTGAAATTTCACCATGTTTTGACATCTCTTTAAAAGAGTGGTGAAATTTCACCACGTTTTGACCTCCCTTTAAAAGAGTGGTGAAATTTCACCACGTTTTGACAAGAGTTCTTAAACTTGAACTTTCAGCACATTTTGACCGTCTTTTAAGACAGTGGAGAAATTTCACCATATTTTGACCTCCCTTTAAAACAGTGGAGAACTCTATTTTCTGTTATGCAAGGATGTTACAGATATAAATTTCACCATGTTTTGACATCTCTTTAAAAGATTAGTGAAATTTTACCACGTTTTCACCTCCCTTTAAAAGAGTGGAGAAATTTTACCACGCTTGGACAGGAGTTCAAAAAGTGGTGAAATTTCACCACGTTTTGACAAATGTTCTTAAACTTGAACTTTCACCACGTTTTGACATCTCTTTAAAAGAATAGTGAAATTTCACCACGTTTTGACCTCCCTTTCAAAGACTGGTGAAATTTCACCACGTTTGGACAGGAGTGCAAAGAGTGGTGAAATTTCACCACGTTTTGACAGGAGTTCTTAAACTTGAACTTTCAGCACGTTTTGACCATCTTTTAAAACAGTGGAGAAATTTCACCATATTTTGACCTCCCTTTCAAAGAGTGGTGAAATTTCACCATGCTTTGTCATCCCTTTAAATAAGTGGAGAAATTTCACTAAGTTTTCACATCTTTTTAAAACAGTGGAGAAGTTTCACCATGTTTTAAGACAAGTTCTTATACTTGAAATTTAACCATGTTTTGACCGACTTTTTAAAAGAGTTGTGATATTTCACCATGTTTTGACCGCCTTTTAAAAGAGTGGTGAAATTTCACCACGTTTTGACCTCCTTTTAAAACAGTGGAGAAATTTCACCAAGTTTTAATAGAAATTCTTATACTTGAAATCTCACCACATTTTGACTTCCCTTTAAAAGAGTAGTGAAATTTCACCACGTTTTGACCACCCTTTAAAACAGTGAAGAAATTTCACCAAGTTTTAACACAAGTTCTAATACTTGAAAGTTCACCATGTTTTGTCCGTCTTTTTAAAAGAATGGTGAATTTTCACCATGTTTTGACCGACTTTTAAAACAGTAGTGTGATATTTCACCACGTTTTGACGTCCTCTTATAACAATGGAAAAATCTCACCAAATTAATTTCACCAAAGGTTGTGAAAATTTTGAAACTCTTGACCACAATCATAATTTCACAACTTTGATAATCACAAATTTCACCATGTTCATGGTTTGGTGCTCAATGAAGTTCTTTGAAAAAAGACATGAGAGCAATGTCTCAACTTCACAAATTTCACCACGTTTTTTTCATCAGAGAATATTTATAAAAAATAAAAAAAAACAATTTCATCGGGGGCGCTGCCCCCGAACCCCCGTTTAGACCCACTACTCAATGCATATCCATTAAAATTGGAGTGTGAATGATACTATAATATGAGTATCCGTGCAAATTATAACACCAAAAAGACAATTCATTTTCCATTTGCGCATATAGAAATCACCGAGAACAACAAAAAATGTTGAGCTAACATTTTCTTTTATTATTTTCTACTACTTCCAAGTAACTAAGGGCCAACTTGCCATAGTTTCTGCTTCCGCGATTCAAACACCAAAAAAAAAGATGCAAGCTTGTAGCCAATCACAAATAATTTTTTTGACACATTGTGATTATATCGTTAATTATAAATATACAATCAAGATTCATCGACACTTCTTATACTTCCACCAACTGAACTAAACTTACACAACAAGAGTTCAATACAACTAAAGGTTATTATTTGCTAGAATGAAAACGACATTAAAAATTGAAATCAGGTTCTTTTCTTACATCCTGAGAAGAGATCTTCAACCAACTTGAAGGGGGGGTCCTCTTATACGGAAGAGCTGAAGAAACAAAAAATTAAATAAATAAACTCAATCAACAAGCAATTACAACAAACAACTTCGACTAAATCCACATTCAATCAAAAAATGATTACACTATGGTCTTGAGCCTAAATTTGTTCAATCTTTTAATACTTCTTGTGTGAACTTTCATTGGTATTATTTACTCACTAAAGAGGATTAGTGTGAGCTTCATATTTCATATCTACTCTTCAAGGGGTGATGTAAACCTTGAAAGCCATTTGATGTGGAAATACTTTTCATTTCTGAGACTCGGATTAAAACATGTCACACCACAAGCATCTATTGTAGAAGTACAACCTATTATATGGTAAAACAATCTACCCACTATTAGTGATACTTTGTGTGAAAACCCATAGCTTGATCATTCAATTACGTCCCTTGGATTCATATCCTAAGTCTATTAATGAGTTTTTGACTGAACATGAAATTTGTTTTGTGGGTGTCAAAATCAGTTCGTATAGACAGATGAATATGTGCTTAGATCGATTTGAATGTAAATGCAGATTCAATTTGGGTGATTTGGCTGCTAGAGTTACTTGAAGCCTATGCTACTTATGAGTGACAAACTATTGAATTTGGTTTAAAGCCAAGAAAACCTTTCTGTTTTGAGGGTTTGATTTGATTTGTTCTTCAATTTCTATTTACTTGTCTAAGAGCAACTCCAGCTAGTAATTAAATTGGTAATCAAATCAATTTGATCGGATCCCCATCATCTTGAATTTTTTTAAGCAATTTGTTTATATCATGAGTGAGAGAGAGAGATCGGATCACACACACACACAAGATTGGATCTGAAATGCTAAAAAAAACTACACAACTTTAAATTACAATACTGAGAAAATCATTTGGAGGAAGCATCAAATCAAATGCAAAACCAAATTTAATGCCAAACACAACAAAATCAATCATTAAAACGAAAAACACTGCACCATCTCAGGTTGTAATCAATTTCAGACCTTCAATGCTCAGCACATATAGAAATATTTGTGCATATGATAGTAAAAGTGAGGGCAAAACTCTCTAAATCAAATATAATGATGAGAGAGAGAGAGAGAGAGATAAGTTTAAGAAAGAAAAGAAAAACCTTAGACTCATGCACTCGTAGAAATAAAATTTCACATCAATTTCACAATCAAATTAGTAATAAACTAAAAAAAACCCCATGGGAATACTGTATCAACCCTCAATAGTCATATTTGTAGCAATCAAACTAACTACATGATAAGAAGACACAATAATATACTACTTAAGTTCCCTTGTATAATGCAGAGTCCATTGTAATCTAATGCAATCCTATCAAGCTCATCCACCCTACACCATTAGAGTCCAGTTTTGAACACGAAAGGCAAAAATTTACAGGCTTAAGGAAGACGAACAATTAACTCTTCATAGCTAGTTCATTAAAAAAAAAATTTATTTTTAAGTTAAAAACTGCACTTGCATAATGATCACTACTGCAATTTATATTATCTACAGAGTTGTATAAACCTCCTGTTTACATAAAAAAATATAGATTGGCATAGTATAAACAAAAAACAAAAGGGGGAAATGCATATCTTCAAACGATCTTAAAGAACATAATTTAAGGGAGAGAGACAGAACATCAAAACCCTCAAAATTTTCAACAAAAATGAGAACTTCTCCTCCAATCAACACCATAGTTACTTTGGGTGGGTCAATACAAGAGTCCATCATAGAGCACAATCAAGAGAAACCAATCAACCCAAAATTTTTGATATACTGTTAAGGAAATTTCAAGTACTCAAGTTCAACAAAGATTGAAAAAGTTGCAAACAAAACTCAATATATGTAATTGACCCTAAAAAAAAATAAAAAAAACAGCAACATGATACAAACATCAATTGTCACAGAAAACCTTGTAAGAACATATCACTATCAGACAGAGCAGCTTAAAACCCATAGTGAGGTTCAAATAACTCAAAAACCATGCAATTGCTGCATTACATTAAACTAAACAACTCCAAAACGATGAATGCTCAATTGTTTACCTCTTCAATCAGAATTGTAAATGAGTTATATGACTACTTTTTGGCCCAAATCAGTGCTTAGGGTTTAACATTTCAAAGCTCACTCAATTCACAATCTCAAAAACAAAAATCCAGAAATCCCCCAAATACATATATACAATGTATATACAAATCAGGATATACATATATATATATATAGAGAGAGAGAGAGAGAGAGAGAGAGATCACACACACATGATCGGATCTCTCACACACACATACATACATATATATATATATATATACACTTACACATGCATAAACACTAACCTTCGCATACAGTAATTTCGGCCCTCCCGTCGCCGGAGACAAATTGAATCGCCGTCTTCTCGGCCCTCCCGACGTCGAGGAGCTCTCGATGTCGTTCTCTCTACATCGTTCTCTCTGCTAGGGCTGGGATTGAGAATAGATTGTGTAGGGTATAATTGTCATTAGATAAAAGTGACATGACACTAAGGGACTTTAAATTACACATTTGTTCTAATGAGAGACATAACTGAAAATACAAATATTTACTTGTCTCTAAACTAATAGAATTCCTTAAATAGGGATCTAAATCTAATTTTCCCAAAGTTTAAAAGTGACACATTTGATTGAGTTATATATACACATTTGATTGGTGTATTTGATTACAATTAGTGTTACATATGGATAAGAAAAAGATAAATTTAGACGAGCCAAATACATAACTAATATTTTCAAAATTTTACAAGGGCCAATATACATAATATTTATAATTTTTGTAAACTAAATATAATTTTTAAAATATTTACACGAGTCTTGCTCCCGGACCCCTCTTACGACCCGCCCCTGCATGCCCGTTTGTCTATGCGTTTTGGGGGATTAAATCGGCGTTCCGGTGCAAAACCCAGTTTATAAGTGTTTGGTTTACTTATCTACACTTGCCAAACGCGGATCTGGGCTGGGCTTCATCTGCGATGGAGATAAGCAAGGGGAGAATTGCTTTTTTGCAATCTGTGTTTTGAGTCATTTGACCAATCAACAGGGTTTTCGAAATCTCTATTCTACCCTCGTTCTTCTCTGTTATTTACCTACATGTCCTCCCAATATTTACGCCCATGCCATCAAGCTTTTGAACAAATTCCTCCCATGTCCCACTGAAAGATAAAAGAACCTACCCCATTAATTTTTCTCTACATTGACTGCAAAGATTTTTTGCATTATAAAACATTAAACTCTCGATATTAATATGAAAACAATAATATATTTAAATAATTTATTGAACTATTTAACAAATTAATAAATTAATTCTTTAACAATTAGTAATGCTAATACATATTGGCATATCACAACGTACAAATATAATAGTCTAAGGGCATAATTGACTTTTGTACATTTAAAACCACAATCTATCTACTCTCTTGAAACCAAACACATTGATAAGCTGTTCTGACAACATAGCTAGTTGCACTACATACCACCAAACACCCAACCATAAAAACAGATTTACTTTTAAGCAGTTCTACCAATCACGATTAAAATGACATAAGCAATAAGCACAGACAAACAGGCTCGATATTGTCTTTGACCATAAGAAACCAGCATACCAAGGATGACAATGTTGGATCCAAGGATAATGGTGTGCACGAGGGGGTTTTAGAAAATTACACTGCCCCCAAGAAAAAAAAAATTGGGTCTATTTGTACTACTCTTATGTTCAAATTACCACTCTTTTCCGACAATAAGGATTGGTTGGTAATGGTAATTTGTAAGGTTTAAAATAATTGTAAAACAATTTGGCTTGGAGGAAACTGTTCAGTGAAAAACTATATTGAGCCTAAATATATATGCTATATACTACAAATGGGTTAATATATTACACAATAAACTTTTTTTAGCTTTTATACGGATTGGATTATAATTGGGCTAATACATCACATACTGAATTTTTTTTAACCAATCCAATATTTTTGGGAGGGACGATGTGTAGAAATCGCATAATTTTTGGGTGCACTAACCTAATTAAACTTTGTAATTTTTGAAAATTATGTATGCAAAATTAAAATTTGTATAAAACTTGAGGGTGCCTTGAACGACTCCAACTCTAGCTCCAGCAAAGCTTCGGCTTTGACAGAACTCCAGCAAGTTGCAACTCCCGACCGACCCGAATAACACATAATATATGCCTAAATATGGAGAGTATATATAGTCTTTTTAGCATTTTAGGGTTACAACTTACAATTCTTTTCCTCTCTTCCTTTGTCTCTCAGAGCTCTTTGGACTTTGGAGTCTCAGAAGCTGTTTGTCAATGCTTATTTGTCTATTTTAAATAATTTTGGTGGCCCAAACTGTTTATTAATATGTTTGTTTCAGCAAAAATATAAGCAGATTTGGTCCAAAAAGCAGTTTGGCAATAAGCAGATGGGGGCTGCTTTTCAAGATTATCTCTATAATTGATCAATTCACATCATATTAACCAAACATCCAAACGATAATAAACAGTTCTACTTTTAAGCAGTTCTACCAATCACGATCGATCAAGATCACATAAGCATAGGCATAGACAAACAGGCTCTCAGTCTCAGTCTCGCCTCTCACACAGTCCACACTCCATCATCGCCACCACCCGCCTCTACGGTCGATTCCGTTCGAGTTCGACCAATCGACCTCGACTCTGGCTCTAGCAAAGCTTCGGCTTTGATAGAGACCTCCTTCACTTGGACTTGGACTTGGACTCCAGCAAGTTGCAACTCCGCTTCGTTTTCAACTCTTCTCACAGGTAAGTCTCAAACCCAGAATGCCATTGTTTTTTTGTTTTCTTTTTCTTTATTTTCCTAAGTTTTTTTTTTTTTTTACTTTAATTGCACTAGTCTGAGCTTGGCTAAACACTTGGGTGACTGTAATTAGTGAACATGTCTTTTTTATGTTTTTGTGATTCACTGTAATTTGTGATTGTGTATTTTTCTTCAAAATTTTTTTTTTTTTTTTGGTATGTTCTTTTATTTTGATTTTCCTAAGTATTTTCTTTATGGTTAGGCAGCAAATGTTTAAGAAAAGTAAAGGAATGGGAGAAGGGGAGACATCAAGGTCTCCCTGGCAGTGTTCCCTCTGTCTTCGTGTGATTACCCCGGGAAACCCGAAGGTGTCTTGGTACGTACATAATATCTCCATAAGCGATGAGACAGTGTCTAGTATTCAACCCTGTTATCAGGACAAATTGAAGAGAATGTCAAAGGATGCAAAGAAGAGGGTGAAGGATGCAAGGAAGAGGTTAGACGAATGGGAAGAAAGAAAGTTCAACAACGAGATATTAGAGGACGAGGCTACCATGATAGTCTATCCCATATGTAACACCCCTGACATATCAAGTGAAAGCTGTTGGACCTCCCTTGGGTCGACAATATATTGCCTTGGCTCGGTTCCTGATGGTGGTGATTTCAGTAATGAAGTCCGCTGTTTTGGTCTTTTTGATCCGCATAATAGCTGGGAATGGGGTCCTTCCATGATGAACGGTAGACTGCTTGGCAAAGCAGTGACCCTCGATGATAAAGTGTACGTGTTTGGGGGCACAAAGGATTATGCAACAGGACCTTGGGCGGAGGTTTTGGAAAAAGATGGTACTGTATGGAAATGGAAGGCCCTCAAAAAACCTCCATTACGTGAGCCCATCTTTCATATATACGCCTCATCTTATATCGATGACGGTAAAAACAAGATTCTGGTAGGTTCGCATTCCACATTGGGGTTGTATGCATATTGTCCGGCAAGTGATTTGTGGGAAGTTGTGGGTAAAAAATTTTGTCTTACATTGCCATGTTTTACGGACCCCGTGGTGGTTGAAAAAACGATGTACTGGGTAGGAGATGAGTCAATTTGTGCATACGATCTTGATACAAAAGTTCTCTATTCGGGACGTATTCACTTCTGGGGGGTTAAGAATGCATTAGAATTTGCAAAGCTCCGGCGTACTGCATTACCCTTTTTTCATCTACACGGTGATATGTTCCTCCTAATATGGCATGACACTGATTTTAGCCGTAACTGCCCCCGCTCTGAGTTCGTTCTACACAAGTTTCGTGTTTCGAAGCGCGTTGACCCAATGGGAGGAAAATGCTCATTGAGAATAAAGGCAGTGGACATCGAATACATCCTCACTGGACAAAATTTCTTCTTGTTTGATGGCATGCTGCTGTAAGTACTCTTTTCATTTCTTGTTTATATCTTAATAACAATTAGCCAAATTTTTTTTTTTGTTAACCTTAGAATCCATTCATATAACATTTAACCTTAGATTCCACCCATACATTATCCCTTGTTCATTTTTTTTTGTTGTAAAGATAATTTTTTAAAATTACTACTATATCTAGTTGTTTGTAAGGAAGGTATAGCGAGTAGTGGTTCCTCACCTTTATAATGCTTATCCTTTAATTGGTTAGTTCCAAAGCATTTTGTTTTCGCCACATGTATTCCTTCTCGTGTCATGTCATGTCAACTCTCTCCAAAGCCTTTGTTACTCTACACTGCTTACAAAATTAAACTTTTCGCCAAAGTTTATTGATTGGTTGTAAGTTTTTCTTAGCTTTTCTATTCAGTTATTATTATTATTATTATTTTTTTGTAGTTTAAATCTCACTTAGAATCCTATATCTTCAAGTGTTTGCTTTCCCTTCCATATTATTCTCTTTTTTTATGCTAACAAGGATCACATAAAAAGCCATGTATTGCATTTTGATAGCAATGTTCATTTTATCAGCAAGTAGCAGTTCAAGATGAAGAAAAAAGAAGTGAATTTGCTTAGGAAGAGACAGGGTTAACTGAAGAAGATGAAGATAAAGATGATAGGGTGCTAACTAAACTTAAGAAGATTATTTTAGAAGGATTTTGTTTGCTTTCTATATTAAGTTATTATCTATGGTGATGTTCCATATGCAGTGTTTTTCTATGGTGACTGGATGACTATGTTAGTTTTAGTTGGATTGGTATTACTTTGTTCTTTCCGTTGTAGGAATTTGCTAAAAACTGATGACGGTTTGAAGTTTCCGTCTCTCCGATTATCATTAAAAGAAAAAAAGTGCAGGCTGCACTTACATTGTGTTTGGTGTGTGGTAATGATGCTTGAAAATGAGTTTATCCAGATCTCTCTCCATGTGGGCCTTCAATCTTCTCTTTCATTTCACATGATCTTTCACAATTTACAGTGGTGATTTTGAATCCCCATGGTTAGATTCTGTAAAAATTGTTGGAATTGTTGTTTTGCACGCATGTTTGTAATATATTTATTGTTATCTATGGGTCTTGAATTGAAATTGTTGTTTTGCTTAATTAATTGTTTAACAGCTGCCTTTTGATGTTGAATTTTGTTGATTCTACCTAGTTGGTGGTATAAAGTTGGTTGATAATGGTTATTTGCAATTGTGTGCTTTTGGTCTAATATGTGCATATGTTGGTCTGCAGTAATTATTGATTTTTAGAATGATTAGAATATGTATTCCCATGATCTCTCTTACTATTGATGAGGATGATTTGTTGCATTTTAGAAGATCAATTGTTGCACTTCACTGTAATATGGATAGCTCTGTCTCTGATTCTAAGAATATTAGTGGAGGGACTTGGAATTGAAGTGTTAAAATCCTAGGATTGTTTGGAAACTGAGGCAGTAAGACACTCGTGGGTTGCTCAAGCACTGCATAAAATTCTTAGAAGAGTTGCTTGTGAGCTCATCATTAGAAAATTTTTGGTCTATTATACATATTTTCAGGACTGAGACAGTTAAAGAGTAGTGTTGTGTCGATTAGATTTAGGCGTTATTTATCTCACGAGTTGGATAAGAGAGTATTAGTCTTCCCCCTACACTATTATGAGGACTATTAATGCCACATTCACTGGATTAGGTAGTCCTCCGTATGAGGGACTGTTAAGTTGACATTAACAATTGGTCCTGCAGTATTGATTTGATTCAAAATTCTCAATTAACCCAACAATTGAGATCTAGCTCAGTCGAGCGCAACAACTTGATTTGATTCAAAATCATCAATCAAAAACCCCAAGACTACGCACGAATTGTTCTCAAGATTTTGTATATATACTAGGTCAATTGCACGTGTCAGTCAATAGATTTACTAAATTTTGGCTACAAAGTATTTAAGTATAATATAATTACACTGAAATTTGAGCAAGTAAAAGGACTTTTCATGCCACGTTCATACCAGGGTTCGGACCTTAACCCCCTGTCCCGACTCTTGCAAATATGTTCTCACATGAGACCATTACACCAAATGATCAAAAAATTACCCTGAAATTTTATTTTGAGTAATTTCTTTTGACTCAAGGACTTCAAATTTTTTTTTTTTGTTTTTTTGGAACAACTTTTGTTACTTGGGGAACAACATTTTGTTATCTTATACGTAACATACATTAAATAGAAAATTTGTGTTTTGGTGTTGTTCTCTATCACGAAAGTGAGTCCCAATGTTTAAAATCCTTTTTTTTTTCTTCCAAATTTGTGTGTTTTTTTATTTTTATTTTTTGGCCCACTTCTGTGAGAGGGAACAATACCAAAAAGACCCAATAAAATGCATGGAAGTGTTATCCTTATTGCAAAAGATATAAAAGAGAAAAGTAATTCTCAAACTTACTCCCAAAAGATTGTACATATATTTTTTGAGTTTTGGTTTAGTTAGTCCTATAACTAAAAGGATTGATATTAGTTAAGAACTTAAGAGTCGTACAATTTAATAACTGAAATAAGGTCGATCTGATTGGGATGTGCAAATAATATTTTATTTTATACGTAACATACATTAAATAGAAAAGAAAAAAACAAACCATAACCAACTAAATAGCAAATAAACAACCATGAGTTTCAACTAATTAAGTAGAAAAAACCAACGTGAGTTTTAGTTTTAGTTTATTTAAAAGTCTTTATGGTATAGCTAGGCTCCACCGAGAAAAAAAAGAAGAGGAAAATCAATTGGAACGTGAATTGCTATTTATAAATATCTAGACCCCACTAATATTGACCCAAATTGATATTAACTTATCCATAAAGTCCAGCAAAAATATAAAATAAAAACAATATGCAAAAAACTAATAGGAACATGAAACAAATATGAACATGACGTTAGCTAACTTATAGACATATAACGTGGATTGATGTTAGCATGTATACCTGATATCCAAAAAGAATAAAAATGAGTAGGACTCTCATGGCCGGATAAAAAAAAAAAGTGACATGCAATTACTCTTACAAAAAATGTATTTAAAACTCTAATGGTGCAGTAGTATATTTTTTTGGTTCACATACCTATCTTATAGATATATAAACCTGGCATCCAAAAGAATAAAAAGGAGTAAGACTCTCAGTACGGACGGATCAAAAAGTGGCATACCATAAAAAAAAAATATGTAATTAAAACTCTAATGGTGCAATTTGTTTTTTTGGTTCACATGCATATTGTTTTTTGTTGGGCAATATATATATATATATATATCTATATATTGGCTCACGTTGTTATACTGTTCTACAAGTGGCATCCATAGATTACTAACAATCTCCTCTCATAGTTAATTAGGACTCTTAAAACGTAATATTCAAAAACAAAACAAAAGGAGTAGGCTTTCATGGATGGACAAAAAAAAAGTGTCATACCAAATTTATTCTTAATTAGGAGAAGACACAACAATATTATATGTTACGTACTACCAAATTCTTAATGGTATAGGATTCCTTCTATTCAATCACGGTTGACCATGTAGCAATTGTGAAGCAAAAAAGATACTTTAATGTTGTTATTAAGTTGTATTATTGTAGGACTCTTATGGACGGATCAAAAAAAATGGCATACTAAACTTAATAAAACTCTAAAAAAAACCACTTAAGCAAAAGTGCACCGATTGATAAAAGTTCAAAACACTTAAGGCCATCAGTGCACTTATATATATATATTATATATATATAGATATAGATATATTCGTGTATCTATGGACATATATAGATTTGAAGTTAATGTCATTATCTGATAATGAGATTATGTTCCCTTAATTCAAGGGATATCCTTATCTGCTCACCATGATCTTTTGGTTGAAATTCAAATTATTTAATACGTTTTTCAAATAGTAAGAATTTCTCAGTCTTTTGTGAGAATTTCTCAATCTTCTGTGAGAATTTCTCAGTCTTTACACAGTTCGTCTCTTAGGTCCGTTTTTTATGGTCCGCTTAAGATCCGTAGTGTATATTCGTGTATCTATATATGGACATATAGATATAGATTTGAAGTTAATGTCATTAACTGATAATGAGATTATGTTCCCTTAATTCAAGGGATCCCCTTATCTGCTCACCATGATCTTTTGGTTGAAATTCAAATTATTTAATACGTTTTCCAAATAGTGAGAATTTTGCAGTCTTTTATGGGTATTTCTCAGTCTTTACACAGTTCATTTTTTAAGGCCCTCTTAAGATCCAGACTGTATATTCGTGTATCTATATATGAACATATAGATATAGATTTGAAGTTAATGTCATTAATTAATAATGAGATTATGTTCCCTTAATTCAAGGGATCTCCTTAACTGCTCACCATGATCTTTTGGTTGACATTCAAATTATTTAATACGTTTTTTTTTTTTTTTGTGAAATCCCTGATTAAAATACTGATAAATTCCCTAATCCTGGGAAATTTCTCATTAAAAACTGAGAAATTCCAACTATTTTGTGAAATCGCAGATTAAAACACTGAGAAATTAATTCCCACTCCTTTGTGAAATTCCTGATTAAAATACTGAGAAATTTCCACTCCTTTGTGAAATTTCTGATCCAATAAATTGGGAAATTATGCATAAACAATATCATTAGTTCTAGCAAGGAATCACACAAATGGATAACAGGTCTATCCATCAAGATGTGAGAAATAGATACTTTACCATGCAAAATTGTAAAATAATTGTGAAATATCACTGTTATCATGTTTTTTCGCTAATTTTTTTTCGAGTAATTTCCAGTAATGGATTTTCTATTGACTTGAACTTTCTCAGTTGACTGAACAACGATGAACGATTCCTAAATAAAAAATAAGATATAAAACACTAAGAAATTATAAGCAATTTCAAATAGGGTAAAACACACTTTTGGTCCCTGAAGTTTACAATGATTGTCATTTTAGTCCCTAACTTTTTAATTTTTTCAATTTCGTCCTTCAATTTTGTAAATGGCAGCAATCTCGTCCAAAGCCTAACGTCCGTCAGAAATTCCAACGTCTCCACATCCGTGATTTTCATGTGATGCTTGTAGAAAGGGCACATTGGTCTTTTAACCATCCTTTGCACCAATTATATGTATTGTTAGGGTTTTACTTTCTTCGAAAATTGAGAGAGAGAGAGAGAGAGAGAGAGAGAGAGAGAGAGAGAGGAACAGAGGATTTCCAAAACCTACAAATGGGTTTCGATTGAAGGAAGGTATGCCATTTTTATGCTGTGAAGCAGATTATTGAAGGTTTCAACTTGTTTATGTCAAAAGAGGGACTGCAATTGATCGAGCTGTTACGGATATATACTAAAAGCCATGCTTTATGTAGTTGATTTAGTATTCATTTAATAAAATCAGTTAATCCATTTTTATGAGAATCTGTGTGGGCAATATTTGTATTATATTGTTTATTTAATATTATGCATGTGTGTCTTTCATTCTATATAGTAGGTAGTTTGGTGTGTAGAGTTCGGCTTACACACGGAAGATCAGACCATCGGATCTTGTAGAATGTAATATTTTGGTTTACAGTCTTACATGGATTGGACACACCATCGGTAGGACTGCAACATGGTGTTGTAGTAGGTTTGTTTTGACCACGGGAAATGGTATAGTTTTAACTCACCATGCTGGTACACTTTGTGTATTAAACGGGACCGACTTGGGGTAATTATCTTTATACTGACTTATAAGATAATTAATACCTCATGATTATTATGAGTGCTTATGCTCTAAATTCTAAGTTAATTTATAGAAATGTACATTTGATATTTACACTTTGATCCCTAAAAGGGTGAGATCCTTAAATGGGTCAATATCTCATTGGATTGGGTGACAATATTAATTGTGTGGTGGATATTAATTAATGATGGAATCCATGTCTCAATTTTGGGATTGATGATATCCCCTTGAGAAAGCTTGTAAGTTTTGATTATGTCAAACCCTGCAGGTGGATTTTGTATCCGACATATCAGATAAGTTAAGTAGAGGATCTCAAGGAATTTTAAGAGATTAATTAAATATGGTTGTCAGTAATTATATTTAATTAATGGATATCTGTAATCTTAACATGGGGAGATAATAAGCATTTAATAACATGGAGCTCGAAATATATTTTTGAGATAAGGGTAGGAGTGCAATTATAATTCTTTAGTGGTATGAATTATAATTTATGGAAATAGAAATCTGATTCAGATCGAATTAGGGTTTCCTAATTCCATAAGGAAGCCTATTCCTTATTGACTTCTTATGGTCCCTATCGTAGCCTATATATATGCTGCTTTGGCTCTCTCCTTAGTTTGCGTTTTTCCATCAAGAGCATTATAACTCGAAATAGAAAAGAGAGCGTAAAAAGAGAGAGCAGAAACATAAAGGATTTCGAAGGAGCCCACACTCAGTTCGATATTCTGGCAGAAAGGGAATACAGTAGAAGATCGTGAGCTGTTATCGAGCCCGTGTTCTCGATTCGTCTACTACAGTAATCCGTTTTAGCAGTTTAAGGTAACCCTAGTTCCGCCCTTATAGGGTTATTGTAGTTTTCACGTAATTTTTGCAGTACTAACTTATACACGCTGTCAACGGATTCTGGGAACGCAGTTTCCTAACACAAGCACTACCCATCAAGCACTTCTTATGCTGTGAGGCAGATAACTGGGTTACCCAAAAAAAAAAAACACATGAAGTTTGCTCCTTCTTCACACATGCTCACTACCCATAAAATGCTACTCCAGTTTAAACCCATCTTCATTCTCTACCAACCCAACCACTAACCACAAATATAAACAAGACCCTATCACAAATGCCCATAGAACCTTTTTATCTTGTTTGAGCCCTTTCAACTTCATTTTCCATCCTTGTAAGCCTTCGAAGCAACCCCGGAATTACTTGTCGATTACGAGGACAAATCAGAGGATCATACCAGCCAAAAAATCCACACGCACCATTTTGCTGTGCAAACCAAAAAAAATGCACGAAATTAAGACTAAATAATGGATGTTAATAATTAATTAATTTTTTTTTTTTTTTTAAGGATTTCAGTGATTGAAATCACCAACTTTACCCCATAACTTTCACATCCTACGAACCGTCTCCCATGGTTGGAATCGGTCCAAGAAGTCCTTATAGAAGCTCTCTTTCCACAGTGACAAAAAGCCTTTTCCATTGAACCCAATATCCTTCTTTCCCTAGATTTCCTCTTGGCTTCTCCCTGTTTTTTTTTCCTGCTCTCTCTCTCTCTCTCTCTCTCTCTCTCTCTCGCTCTCTAAAATATGCTGGGTATGTGGACAGGGGATTTAGAAATAGTGTGTATATATATATTTATGACTAATAGATTTTGGTGGGAAAGTGTGTTAAAAGACCAAAGTGCCCTTTATGAAAACATCACATGAAAATCACATGATGTGTAGATGTTGGAATTTCTGACGGAGGTTAAACTTTGGACGAGATTGCTGCCATTTACAAAATTTAAGGACGAAATTGATAAAATTAAAAAGTTAGGGACTAAAATGACAATCGCTGTAAACTTCAGGGACCAAAAGTGTCTTTTACCCTTTCAAATATAATCAATATTTTGCGAACGCTTCTCGAAGCTCGCTGTTGTCGCCGCCGGCTGATCCTCCGAGATGAAACTCCGTGAACTCCTTCAGATCGATGTAACCGTCGTCGTCGGTGTCGATCTCCAAAATTATGTGCTTGAGTTCGTCCGGCGACTTCTCGATGCTGAGCGCTTTGAGTATGGCCTTGAGCTCTGAGACGGAGATCTTTCCGTTGCCATTGGCATCAAACTTCTTGAACACCTTTTCCATCTTGTCCATGCCGCCTAAAACACAGTCAGTCTGTTTATTTCTTTGCCATTATAGACTGTAGAGAGAGAGAGATTATTATCCTGATATATATATATATAGAGAGAGAGAGAGGATAATATAGGGGTACTTATGTATTTAGCAACACAAATGGACTAATTTCTAGATTCAGATATAGGAAGGACTTATTTCTAGAAAAAGCTAGGATTAGGGGCTAAATCCTACTTTACCCATCTATATATATATATATATATATATATGAAATCAACAAGAATCTAAACTTCATTGACGACAAAGAAGGCAGATGATGAAGGAGCAATCCCAAAAAGAGAGGCTCTGATACCATGTAAAGATAAGAGTGATGGGAATATATGATTTTGTATATTCAACATAATGGAATAAGAATACAAAGAGCCTATTTATAGGCTTTAGACCAACCTATACTACTGACATTTCACCGATGTGAGATGATCACATACTCACTAAGCTACATTACACATATACATATTTACCCTTTAACAAATGGCATGTTCTTAGGTATATAATTGCAAGGGAGCAATGGTTTGCGAGTATATAAATAGAATTCATTTAAGTGCTTCATATTTATGAAATTCCCTTCTTTTAACCAGAAAAAGTATTTGCCCACCATTATGAAGATGAATACTCGTCAATTACATGTTAATATAAAAAATTTATACTTGTGCATTTTCCCAAAACATTCTTACATGTACAAACTTTTTAAAGCTTGTTAATATATGCCCCAAGGGCACAATTAAGTTTTTTTTTCCTCAAGAAACATCACCACCACAAAGACAACCACAATGGTTTGCATAGCTTACTGGTTCTTCTAGACTATTTATATCTACAATGGAATTCTTTCTTGCCCGATTCATCATTTGTATCCATTTTGTAAATGGGTATTTATCTGATTAGACTATTTAGTGTATGATAGATAGTGAAAACGCATGTTATATTTTATTTATTTTTATAATCCCAAGTGGACTATTTATTGGACGAGTGTTTAGCTGTATCGGTGTAATATTTGCATTTCTAATGACTTTCTGTTTTCAGTCATTAATAGTAGTTAGCAGTTGTTAATATAATGGAAAAAAGAACATGTAGATAGCGCGATTTTTTTTTGTAGCTTTTGTCAATGTAGTGTAGTTCTATGTTGATGAAGTTGAATTATAACTTAGCAGCTGTTGTTATTGTGGCAAAAAAGGAGACATGGCGCAGAAAGGCTATTTGGAATCGAGGGGGGACTAATTTTTTGTGTTCTCTTCATAAAAACAAAAATTGAAAACCACATTTTTTTGGTTGTCATTTTTTTGGCCCAACTTCGTTTTCGTTGTTTAAAGAGAACAAAAAAACGAAAACAATTTTCAAAACACGTTTTCGTATTCAAACAAAGAAAAAACATAAACGATTACCAAACATGTTTTTAACCAAAACTGAAATCAAAAACTGAAAACTGCAATGTTACCAAAGGATCTGTAGGAATTTGGGTTGTTGCAGCATGGTCACTTTCCTTCTGGTATTTGTGCTTTGTAAATTTCAACAGATGACTTATGTTGTGGTCAAATATGCACAAATATGCCTATTCTCTCTCTCTCTCTCTCTCTCTCTCTCTCTCTCTCTCTCTCTCTCTCTCTCTCTATGCCCAACACTTACCAAATTACTTGGCTCTAGTAATATCCTAGCTTTGTGGTCATTTTTATGCTGTTAACTAGATCTGGCAATTGTTCACACTTATGTAAGGTTGAATAGTTTGTATATTAAAGTCCGAAATATACACTGCTAGTTAAATACACGCATTCAAAAAACTTATAGAAATGGTATGAAAAGACATGAAACTCGATTAAAACGAAAGATCTAGTTGGGTGATGAACTGGTTTTGAGAGGGAACCAATCTTTCGAGGCATCTGTTGACCAGAAATTGCTAAGCTCAACAAAACACGAGTTCAGTTGATCTTGTTCTGTCATATTTTAGCAGTTTGGTGTCACACCCTCGTATTTGACACTTTTGATCCTTTTGTTTTGTTTTTTTTTCAGGTTAAGGATAACTCTAAGTGCAGCACACACATTGGACGATTTGAAGAAGCTCGTCACCTCATTGTCTCAATGCATCAACTTCCGAGATATCGGCATCTACAAGACAAACGAATCATATTCGAAGCTTTAACATTCAATTCTTTCCTTTTCCTGGGTTAGTGCCTCGATTGGAGCACGATTTCAAAATATATAATGAACCACATTCATTTTGAGCACTAGTTGCATTCAGATAGATGAGCCCGGACCACAGATATAACTAGCTTTCTTCTACATGGATCATGGTTGAATGATCATAGTGTTAATTATGTACTTTACTTGGTCTCCCTTGGAATTTGATCAACAAAATTGAACTATGTAATAGTTCATGTGAATGCTTTTTATTTAGGAGTTGTTTTATATGAGTATATCAGATTGAAATGCCTTCATCCTTGGCATTTTTGGCTTTAAAAAAAAATTAAACTACTTTCCAAATCTTTTGCTGGAATTAACAAAAAATTCGTTGATTTTGTGGAGGTTTACTAAATATTCCAGACTAAAGTTTAATGAAATTTCTCAAAAATCGTCTGAATTTTTGTCTAGTTTTACATATGAGAGATCTTTCACTAAATATTTTTTTCATGCTAAAAAAGTACTCTAAAATGGACTAAATCCTAATCACCCTTTTTTCCCATACCACAATATAATTAAAAGATGTAGAGTAAAAACTCACTCTCTCTTCCAACTCTCTATTTCTTCTCTCTTTTGGCATATAATCTCTTACTTGATGGTAGCCCTCTCTCTCTCTCTCTCTCAATAGCAAAACTTGACTTTAAAATCCTAATTAATAATTTTCCATGAGGAAAAGTGAAAAAATAGATTTTGAATAAAAAATATATAGAATAATTCCAAAAAAAAAGGGCCCTATTTAGGATTGTAACTTTAGGCCTGGTTTGTCTCTAATTAAGAGTCAAGAGTACAGTCCTGGTCCTGGATATATAAAATTTTTGAACAGTACATCACACATACCCCAAAAAACATCCCTACTAAACTCGAGAAGCCCCAACCTACAACCAGAACAATCAAAGTAAACACAATAACACCCCAAAATGAACCTGAATACATGGATGAAAAAAGAAAAGAAAAAAGAAGAAGCACTCCTATACCCAAGGAAGGAACAAGAAAGATTAAGTTCTTAGCAGCAAAACAAAACAAGCAAGCCAGGGAAAGAGCAAACACAGAAACTGTAATTCTTCATGTGCTGATCATAACTCCAAAAATTCAGCAGTAGAACATAACCAGATGATGTGCACAACTCCAAACAGAAGATCACAGCAATACATCCCAAATAAGGCAGATTAAAGCAGCAAAAGCGAACAGAACCGACCCACCAGACCCGAGTTGCAGCTCCACAGCTTCTGCTAATAACCCAAATATCAAATCTTTTCCAAGTCCCGAAATCATATAACTCCAGCAAAAAGATGAAAGAAACGGGAGTGGCCAGAGAAATATGAGCTTCTAATCATTAGCAAAAAATAGCAGAATTTTGAACAGAAAAACCAGTATTGAGCATGCCAAACAATTGCCAAAATGGGGGAAAGAAACAACAGAAAACCCACGAACGTGCCAAAGCAAGAGCCCATCTGCCTTGGACTGTAGCCAAGAGAATGAAGAAATTACGAAAATGATTCGTAAACAGCAGCCATGGGAGCCAATCCGAAATCCAGCATAGCAGTGATCACGAACCCAGGACACCTCCGCCTCACTGATAGAATACACCGGGAATAGGACACACACAAACATACACACCAGATGCAAAACACACCCAGCCAAGGACACCAAAACACACCCCACAAGAGAATGAAAAACGCACACCAGAAACAAACACACACGAAGAGAACTCAACAAGAATGACACACAACCACCCACCCACACACACAGGGATGAGTTAGAACCCAAGACATAGTGGCACTTGTCTACCAACACCCAATTTTGCCAAGGAGTCGGTCAAATTTTTGCCCTTCTCAAGCTTTGATCAGTAAGAACCTCATTTTTTTTTTTTTTTTTTTTTTTGTGCTCAGCAAAGAAACAAAATTTATTAATGGACAAAGTTCAACAGTTACAACCAAGACAAGCCAAGATTTAGGCACCCAAAGAAATAAAAAAATAAAGATCAACCAACCCCCAAATGACACCAAAAGCCTACCATTAAACAGACCAACAAGGAAATACATGATAAAAAATTACACCCTTAAACAAACCAAACAATAGCCCAAAAAACCAGCAGAAACATCACTTGAAATCCAAAACAACGAAGAATCCAGGCACAAGAACACCAATAAGAAGCAAAAAGGAGAACCGACATAAAGTATCAAGAGCACCATGAATCGACTACGAAGCCTGAAGTAGCCTGAACACCATCAAAGCCAGATGCAAGCAGAAACATGGCTTCCCAACTTTCGAAATGCAGCAGAACCTTGACATATGCAGCAGGACCATGAAGCAGACAACCAACTCTTATCGGAATGTTTGAGATCAAAAAATTGATAACGAGGCCTCCAAAGCTTGGTCAGGCTCTGACCCACATCCACCAAGAAGCCATCACCAAGAAAGACCCTCAAATGAAGCTTATGGAATCAAAAGCAGACCCAATCCAGCACACCAGAAAAATCAGCATTAAGACCGCAACTAGAGACCAACAGGATTAGAAAACAGAGAAGAGAGTAAGAAGGAAAAAGCGCATGAAAAATCATACAGCAACCCACACTGACCCACGCGCCCCGCTGACCCGTGGGAACATGTTCACTCAACCCTGTTCACCTAAGAGCCTGACCGTATATATATATATATATATGAAAGCAACAAGAATCTAAACTTCATTGACGACGAAGAAGACAGATGATGATGGAGCAATCCCAAAAAGAGAGGCTCTGATACCATGTAAAGATAAGAGTGATGGGAATATATGATTTTGTATATTCAACATAATGGAATAAGAATACAAAGAGCCTATTTATAGGCTTTAGACCAACCTATACTACTGACATTTCACCGATGTGAGACGATCACATACTCACTAAGCTACATTACACATATACATATTTACCCTTTAACAAATGGCATGTTCTTAGGTATATAATTGCAAGGGAGCAATGGTTTGCGAGTATATAAATAGAATTCATTTAAGTGCTTCATATTTATGAAATTCCCTTCTTTTAACCAGAAAAAGTATTTGCCCACCATTATGAAGATGAATACTCGTCAATTACATGTTAATATAAAAAATTTATAATTGCGCATTTTCCCAAAACATTCTTACATGTACAAACTTTTTAAAGCTTGTTAATATATGCCCCAAGGGCACAATTAAGTTTTTTTTTTCCTCAAGAAACATCACCACCACAAAGACAACCACAATTTTGAACCTCTGGAAGCCATATTCTATTTTGGGCAAGTGTCTGGAGGTATACAACCCCGAATTGCATGGCTCAAAAAGCTATTTTTTCAACTTCCAATTGCCCTAAAATAACCATATGTAAGCTTTAACTCTACAGAATGTGCAATAAATGAAGCTGAAGTAGCTAATTTCAATATGTATAGCAAGATACGTATATCACCAAGCACATATATGAAGGCAGCTGTTAAGAGATTATCTAGTTTTTATACCACAATTTGATTCTCAATAATATTACATAGAAATATATGAAATAAGACATCAATCATCAAAGTTCATTACAGATTCTTAAAAGAACTGACACATACATGACTTAGTGGTGAAAACAGACATATACAATTGACCTGACCAAGTTCTCCTTACAAAAAAAAAGTCCAGATAGATTAACCAATAAAATCAACGCCAAAAAAAAATGCTTGCTCTAGCAGCTCCATCAGCGCATTGCATTCACCCCGGATCTCATGAATTCAACCAAGTTCTTGCTACAAAATATAAAATAAATAAACTTTTCAGTTCATAAAACATTCTTAAGATAGCTTATACACCAACTTAGTTTAGATGAGTGAAACTTACTTAAAGCTGTGTTGCGTTTGTCTAAGGGTCATAGACACCCCGTAAAAGAATTTTGGGAAGAAATCTGGTAGCGCTCTTTGAAGCATTTGGTCAGTCTCTATAGCACGACACCGAGAAATCAACTACGATAAATTGACGATTTTAAGTAAGAGACATAAACAAAAAGAAATATATATATATATATATATAGGGAGAGACTTCCATTATCAGGATAGTGAACCAAACTGTGCCTATGAAAATATACAACCCCTGAACATTGCTTAAAAATTGTCTTCATATTCCTATAATTGTAAACGGATAGCAGCTGTGTAAAACCGATTTTGTTGAGGTTTTTTTCCCAATTGTTTGCTTGTAATTTGCGCGGGCGTGCCAGAACCAATCTGTGGTTCGAGTTGTGCAAACTAATTTCCTATCCGCTTGAGTGAGTGATACTCAAGGCTTTATGATCTGACTTCTAACGGGTGATTGTGTGTGGCGAGTAGGAAAGTACCCTCACCTAAAATCCTATGGCAGTATTGAAGCACACAAGCCATACAAGTGATGAAAAAAGAAATTAAATAAAATAGACTTTATTTAATTGTAGAAAAGAAAATTACAAGAAGTGTAATTAAAAGCTAAGAAAGCCTAAGAAAAGAAAAAAAAATGCTAAAGGATGCTTTGGATGCGGTTGAATGCGGTGTATCGAGATGACGCGGAGTGATCTGATAGCTTGGCCTGCCTGTTGATTTATAGCGGCCATGGAGGTCTTCTAGATAAGGTAGGAATCATCTGATCAATAATTATCTGGTAAAAAATACCAGTTTATTTCCATAAACTGATAAAATCTACTATATCTTGAAATATATATATATATATACAGGTGTATATATATTGATCTTGAATGTGGTCCCCTTTGTGGTCTTCATTCGTCTTCCTTACCCTCCAAGTAAAAGATATACTTTCCAAAGTGATAACATTATCTCCCATAAATATTGATATTATCCTTCCAAATCTTGATAATATCTTACCTAATGTTGATAATATTCTCTCTTAGAGAATTTATAGGGATTGACAGCTTAGGCCGATGGTATGCAAGATGGCCCTCTAAGATAGTGGCCTGATTTTGAACCATACAAAGTGACCACATGATTAACGGCAGTGACGTGGCTAAACAAGTATGTTGCCAAATCAATATATACGTCCAAATATAGTGAGGATCAAATATAATGGTGGCCCACCAATGTTCGGATAGCCAATCACAAGGTGGCAATTTCAATGGTAGTCAATCAAATATGTATTGGATTGAAACTGCAACTTAACGCCATCGGGCTCATGACTCCATACAAGTGACCAAATGTAAGCAGCCTCTATTTTCGAAAGGCCAAATAAGGTGGTGGCCCGAACTGGGGTAAATGCCAAAATGGTTGGCCAACCCCATGGCAAATTGTGATAAGCTCGAACGTAGTCAGTCCGATCAAACAGTGGCCAGTCCGAATGAACAATGGTGCTAGTCCGATTGAACAATTCATTTGGCCCCTAATTTTTGCAATCGGTCTCATAAGTCCGATTAAAAATCTCAATCGGCCTTATAATAATTTTAACTAAAAAAATGTAATTTTTAGGTGCAAACAATGCCCCCCTGGCTGTTTAAAAATGATAAAGGAGAATTTTTGAAGAGCCAATTTTTTTCCTTATTTTTCCATTCGGCCTAATACTCAGTCCGAACTTTTTAGTGACCGATGACTGATTTCCAGATAAGCCAATAGTATTTCCGGATCACCCCTAATTCTTAGACCAATTTCACATAAAAGATAGCTGACCTGTTAGACAAGATAGCCATCCTCCCCAGACCACGTTTCTCCTTGCTGTGAGATTGCCACCATTTTGGGGTCTAATGATGACATGGCATTAATGATTGAATCCCTTTCATGATTTTGTCTCACAAGTCACCATGATGAACTGCTACAATGAAAAGCCATTCCATGAATTAATCTTGGCCTTTTGACTTCATCAGATCCACACTGTATACGCCACTGCTCGTACCAATTTTTTTTCTTTTTGCTAAGCATCCCCCCATTCAACATGGCACAATAAAAGACAGATTTTTATCATCGGTCTGTTATGACAGTCCGAATCATTATTCTGACCGAATTAAAATGTATGGCCTTTATTACTTTTTCAATCTTCTTTGATAATACCACTGTTGTAAAAATAACCACCAAATAATGTTTAACTTTTGGTGACATCCACACAACCATCGTGGATGTAGATCAATCCAAGCCAAATAATTAATTGGCTTAAAATAAAAAAAGTAATCGGTCACTATAACAAGACCGAAAAAATTAAACAATTCCTTGAGGCTGAGTTTCCTCATAGATATATTTTCAAAAGCTTCATGGACCGAATTGTAGTCAATCGGTCTCTGCGAAGCTTGCCCCCCGAGCGGTTCATCACCGATTTCTTCATCAACTAGAGGGTCTTCATCATCGTCCTCCTCACTAACGGGAGGCTCTATGGCCGATACGGGATCCCTCGGCCTATCACACTCTTCCTCTTCGGCCTCAACATAATTTTGAGGCTCGTCTTGAATTTGCCCCCCGAGTGCTTCGTCGTCTTCTTCAACGTCGGGGAGAGGCTCTATGGCCGATGTAAGATCACTCGGCCCTTCGTCAGAAATTATTTTTTCGCCGTCTTGCCCCCCGAGCGGTTTGGACAGCGTGGTAACATCGGCCTTCTCGGGCCGTTGTCGTGACTTTAAAAATTGCTCGATCTTTTGCCCTTGAGCCTCTAGTATTGCCAGGCTTGCTTTCGTGTCTTCTTCAAACCGGCTAAGCTTTGCCTGCTGTTCTCTTGAGTGTGCCTTCATATCTTCAAGAGCACGAAGAATGTTGTCACAAACAAGATTCTTTCGCCAGTCACCGTATAGAAAATCGTCTAGAGACATGAACGAATTTCCCTCGGGCGGCGGTTCATTAGCTCCACTCGAAGCTGTGAGGAGGCCGATTTCTTGATTAAAAAATCGCAAGTCGGCCTCAAAACGGTCTATCTCATTGTAAAGATGACCAGTTTCATTCCAATATCCATCGTTGTAGAAACGATAGATTTCTTCGCGAAGTTGGCGTATTGACTCATTCCGCCAACCAATCTGGTTGTTGTAGAAGTATAGCCATGCTTCAGTGTATGCATGGCTCATCACTTGGCGGTCCCACCGGGCGTGCCAAATTGTTTGCTTGTAATTTGCGCGGGCGTGCCAGAACCAATCTGTGGTTCGAGTTGTGCAAACTAATTTCCTATCCGCTTGAGTGAGTGATACTCAAGGCTTTATGATCTGACTTCTAACGGGTGATTGTGTGTGGCGAGTAGGAAAGTACCCTCACCTAAAATCCTATGGCAGTATTGAAGCACACAAGCCATACAAGTGATGAAAAAAGAAATTAAATAAAATAGACTTTATTTAATTGTAGAAAAGAAAATTACAAGAAGTGTAATTAAAAGCTAAGAAAGCCTAAGAAAAGAAAAAAAAATGCTAAAGGATGCTTTGGATGCGGTTGAATGCGGTGTATCGAGATGACGCGGAGTGATCTGATAGCTTGGCCTGCCTGTTGATTTATAGCGGCCATGGAGGTCTTCTAGATAAGGTAGGAATCATCTGATCAATAATTATCTGGTAAAAAATACCAGTTTATTTCCATAAACTGATAAAATCTACTATATCTTGAAATATATATATATATACAGGTGTATATATATTGATCTTGAATGTGGTCCCCTTTGTGGTCTTCATTCGTCTTCCTTACCCTCCAAGTAAAAGATATACTTTCCAAAGTGATAACATTATCTCCCATAAATATTGATATTATCCTTCCAAATCTTGATAATATCTTACCTAATGTTGATAATATTCTCTCTTAGAGAATTTATAGGGATTGACAGCTTAGGCCGATGGTATGCAAGATGGCCCTCTAAGATAGTGGCCTGATTTTGAACCATACAAAGTGACCACATGATTAACGGCAGTGACGTGGCTAAACAAGTATGTTGCCAAATCAATATATACGTCCAAATATAGTGAGGATCAAATATAATGGTGGCCCACCAATGTTCGGATAGCCAATCACAAGGTGGCAATTTCAATGGTAGTCAATCAAATATGTATTGGATTGAAACTGCAACTTAACGCCATCGGGCTCATGACTCCATACAAGTGACCAAATGTAAGCAGCCTCTATTTTCGAAAGGCCAAATAAGGTGGTGGCCCGAACTGGGGTAAATGCCAAAATGGTTGGCCAACCCCATGGCAAATTGTGATAAGCTCGAACGTAGTCAGTCCGATCAAACAGTGGCCAGTCCGAATGAACAATGGTGCTAGTCCGATTGAACAATTCATTTGGCCCCTAATTTTTGCAATCGGTCTCATAAGTCCGATTAAAAATCTCAATCGGCCTTATAATAATTTTAACTAAAAAAATGTAATTTTTAGGTGCAAACACCAATCCTTCATTTCCATGGCCCCTGTGGTAAAGTCCATCAATACATCAAAACGGACAACATTCTTCTCCAAGAAATCCCACACTTTCCAAAAAAATTGCACACGATCATCATTATCAAAGAACAACACATTGTTGAAGACAAAGAAGACCACTTCTCTGTAAAAAAAAATAAAAATAAATAAATAAATTATAGGTACTTATACATAACATAAAGCAAATCCAATGAAAACAAATAAAACACAATATAAGCTACCTAAGTGTCTCTCCTGACATGACTTGAGCACTGCCACACAATCTATCAAACAAGGTTAGAATCGCAGGAGAATTCACGTGGATTGGGAGAGGGTCCGAGTCAACGGCCTTTTTCACAAGCTCTTTGAAGGCCAAAATCTCATCTCTCAGCAATGTATCCATATCATTCTGATCAGCTGGAGTGGAATGACCATATATAGAAGACATTAAAACCCATAACAAAAAAAAAAAAAAACAAAATTAATTATGCTACAAGTCAACAAATTTTCACCTAGGAAAGCATGTCGCACAAAATTACTTTATGATCCTTTGGAGAAATGCGGACTCCATTCTTTAGGTTACCGTGGACCTTTTGATTATCCAGTAATTTCATCAACGCTTTACCAATTTGCCTATTTTAAAATCATACAGGTACATCATGAAAACAAAAGCAACTTAACAAAACTTTTCAAAAAACCAAAAAAAATAAAGAAAAAAAAAGGAAAAGATCCATACTTGAAGACATGTCTGAGAATTCCTCTCCCATGCATAAAACACTCCTCTGCTTTCCGGCTCCTCTCATCACCCATATGCCTTTTGCTTTATTTCCCAACCATTTGTCAAATGACGGTGGTAGTTTATCCATAATGCAATGAATACCTCTTCCTTTCACCTTATTGAAATGATGCTTGACAAATTTCGAATCCCTTAAGAGTCGTGCATATTCCTCCACTTCTTCTCTCTTCTTCTTTCCATGTACTTTTATGCTTACATTGTTAGTCTTATCGTTTTGCACATGTCTATTATTGAAGTTTGTACATTCGTCATACAGGTTTTTTTTCCTTTTAAAAGCCACGGTATAACGGATCCTAAGAAACTGAAAAGTTTAGAGGGTTAAACCACTAGCCATTACTAAGTAGGAATAATTTTCAAGCTAGCATCAAGAAAAAAAAATATAAAATTTAACAGTTGAAAATGCACCTTAAGCAAAGGAGGATTGAAGACCCTGGCCATTTTGAAACTGCAACCTAAAATTATAAATTAAGTAGATGCTTAACAACCACATAGCTTGAGACTAAGTAACTCAACTGAAAATGTAAATGTATATATCCCAATCAACATATACTAATCTTCTATTATAAAGATTAAAGTGAAACAAAATATAGAATGAAAAAAGACAAACTCCTTAGAGACACTATTTAATTCAAATTAAGGTAAATCACAAAACTAATATGTATTGAATACCACTTAAAACTATATCATGCAGTGATGCAATAAAAATACAACACTGATAGAGCAAACTAAGTGGGCAAAAAAAAAAGAAAGAGGTCACTCCAAGTCACAGACTCACTCTCACCACATATGATAAATATCCTTAAGAATAAAAGGGCAAGCCCTATAACATGATGGAACACAACCCAAATTCCTGGTAAATGCAAAATGCGCCACAAAAAAGCCCCCCTCCCCCCAAATTCCTGGAACACAACCCAAATTCCTGGGAGCAAGCCTCATTAATTACAAGAACTTTCACTAACCAAATATTTGGGAAGCCTCATTAATTACAAGAAGGAATACTAAACACACCACAGCAAAACTCCTTCCACTTTATAGCATTAATTACAAGAACAACATCAACCAAAATCACAAATCCCAAAAGAAACCGAAACAAAGACACCACAATTTCAGAGCAAGGAAAGACTCAAACGGACACATAAATACAAATTAAGACCATAAAATACACAAGAAACGACACCCACAAAAGAGGCCCCTCGACACCCCCACCACCCCCTCAAAAAAAAAAAAAAATAATAATAAAATTAAAATAATAATAATAATAATAATAATAATAATAATAATAATAATAATAAATAAATAAATAAATAAAAAAGCCCGAAATCAACACGCGAGCTTCAGCATATATATATATATATATATATTTATGTATATATATACACATACATTGTGAGAGAAGCCCAAAAAACAAGATCAAAAATAGGAGAGAGAATGTGGAAGTCTCTCAAACACCAAGAAACAACAATCCCAAGGACGAATCAGAACAAAAATGCAAATAAATAACGTGAGATAGCAATATTATGGCTCTGCACATAAAAAAACTCAAAAAGCTTAACTGAAAATGAAGAATATATTTGCCTTTCAGCAACCAAAAAAAAAAAAAAAAAAAAAAACTAAAAATGAAGAAAAAAGTGAGAATATCAAACAAAAGAGAACCTAAATAGTTCAAGGTTGTCTCATCCAAACCACTAAACAGCTCAAAAACATGTGTGTATATATATATATACACCTGTGCACAGACCAAAAAAAATCCAAAGAAAAGAAACGAGGAAAAACAGAGACTTCGTTTAGACATTAGAGAGAGAAAGAAAGGTTGTTGACGTGGAGGTTTGGTCGTACCGGCGGTCCGTGAAGGAGTTTTCGTACCGGCGGTCAGGGGCGGATCTAGGAATTTGGACCAAGGGGCTATCTTTTACGTATTATAGTACTTAAGTAGACTTTTCATATTTGACGATAAAAGAGATACGGAGAAGTGGAGAAAATACATAAATATGCACTTTTTTACTAGCTACTCGATCAATAATCTGCATAATTCTTCGAAGTACAGTTTTTTTTTCTCGAGAAACTTTATAATTCTTAAATAATTTTGATGAAGGCCACCCTATTTATAAATAATAGTCAGTACAATCAATGGCCAAGATTTATATAAGGGGCGATCATCCAATGGAATAGAAACTCATGATAATATTTTAGAAGTTTTGAACCTCATAATAAAGTAATCTTTCTAGAAGGTCACCCTACTTATAATAAATATTATGTACAAGTCTCTAAAAGACTCTAGAGAATCCAATGATTTCCTTTAAGTCTAGGGAGTTCTGAGCATAATTTACAAGTTAATGTAAAACTACCTACAGCAAAATAAAAGTTCCTTAAATATATATATATTTTTTTTCAGATAGAGAGAATTCCCTAATTTAATTACCATAACACAACCCCTAAACCTTTTTGGTGGTCAGGATAATAGGCATATAACTTTTATCCGACGTTTGGTGGTGCCACCAGATATGATAAAATAGTTCTGAATTTGGTTTTTATCTCATGGAGAGCGCAATAACTCTAACCCATAGAAGGGGGGATATTATGTGAGATTATAAGTTTGAGATAACTTCTTGGGACAAAAAGACTTTTTTCATTTTCAGATTTTTTTTCATTTTTTTTAAAGATCCAGTTTTTTCCCTTCAGATCTACTTTTTATTATTATTATTTTTTTTTCAAATCTCTTTTTTCCTTCAGGATAATAATTTAGTTATTATCTGGAATATATATCTGGGCACGTTCCAAACACAGGACAATATAACAACTTATCACACAGAATTACTATCCTATCTGATCATGCCTTATCATGTCCTATCTGCTAGATTTATCCGGCCTGCCAAACGAGGCCTAATAAAATAGGGACTTAATTAAATTTTTAGGGGGACTTAACTTAAATATAACTTTCTTTTACAGGGTATATAAAGAATTTTCTAAAACTTAGGAGGGCTTGAGCCCCCCTTGCCCTTATATAGATGGGTTAACTAGTATTAAATCCTATTTAGTGTATCTTTGTTATAATAGATCCAACACAATAAACTATTTGAAGATAGGTTCACAAAAATATTTCAGACCATTCTACCCCTAGCTTAATATAGGATTTTTAAAATTCAAATGCACATTTATTTGATTCCTAATATATATACATCTATATATGTATATGTAATTAAAAAAATCTATATATATACAAGATCTCTTCTCAAAACCCCTCTCTCTCTCTCTCTCTCTATCTCTCTCTCTCTCTCTCTCTCACACACACACACACACACACACACACATTCGGCCAGTTGCTGTTTCAAGGATTGTTTCTGGCGATCAAGCACCGACGAACGTGAGTGCTTCGTTGGTGTAGAAAGAAGCTTCGTGGCGTGCATGAGCAATGGATGACGGATAAATTGGACTATTTATCGTTGTCGCCATCTTCGCCGTTGAGTCCGAGATTCAGAGCGATGCATCCCGATCTGCTAGAGGCGTGTTAGGCTCTAATGGAGTCATCGCCGATCTGTTCTGCAAATTCTCTATTTCTGTTGGTCCTCTAAGTTTCTGCAGATGTAGTGTAAAATTATACACTAATGCTAGTTCTTATACTCTTACATTAGTCTCTCTCCCTTTTTTTTTTTTTTTTTTTTTTTTTGTGAATATTGGATTTGACTGATTTTTTAGTGTAAAAATATGTTGATTTTACATTTGTTCACTGATTTTCAGTGTAAAAATTGTAGCTATCAAGATTTGACTCTTGTGTTGTTTTTCAGTGTAAAAACTATAGCTAGTAAGATTTGACTCTTATATTATTTTTCACTGGTTTGTTTGTTTTTTTTTTTTTTTATTTTTTTTTTTATAGCAATGCATTGGAAAAATATACTATAGTGTAAAATTCTCCTCTTATAGTCATTCATAATGCAGTGTTAAAATTATAATGGCAATCATTAAGTACTCTTTTATATACTATATATATATGTATAAAGTTAAGAAATGCAGTGAAAATTTTACACTGATAATGTAGTGTAAAATTATACACTGATTTCCAAAATTACATTGAACGAAAAAATTAGCAATGGATAATCTAACAAATATTTGACGTGGCACTAAAGATATGGAAATCATTAAAGATGTGGATGACAGCTTACCAAAACAAAAAGAGTCCACTACAAATTAAATCTCCATTCAAATGTGTATACCTACAATCATGGTAATCATAGTTTGTTCCAAAAATAACTCCACAATTAATGGGATAAGAATAACTCCATATATAACCACCTATATCCATATATATATATATATATATATATATATATATATGTAACTAATAATTGTGGATTGTTAATCCCTTAATTATAGGGATAACTTTGACTATATGCTGGATTATATAGATATATGTCATCCTATATATATATATATGTAAAGGTTAAAAATGTCATAAAAATAACCAAATTTGGGGGAATTTAAAAGGAATTGGGGATTTTGCATTGATTTGGACCTATTAGTAACATGATAATAAGAGTGGACCTAATCAAAAAACATTTAATAGATAGGAATTTTCGGAGAAATTTCTATATATAGATCCGCCCCTGCCGGCGGTCCGAGAAGTCCGAGAAGGAGTTCTCTGCTACCCCTGTATTTTTCTCTCTAAAACCTTCTCTCTCTCTCTCAGTCTCTCTCGGACATCTATTATAAACAAAATGGGTAGCAAAAACCAAATTCAAACTTGTCAACAGAAGGTTTTAAGTGGGTTGGGCCATCCTTTTTAGCTCTTTAAATTTTAACTGGGCTGGTCCACTTAAGACCCATTAAGCCCACTGTAATTCAAATATTAGCGAAAGGTTTTCTTTCCATATGCCCCAGCTACTTTTTATAAAAAAAAAATTTGGTGGGTTTCAGCAACAAGACTAGAGAGTTGGGTTTACTGCTTTTAAGTATTGATGATGATCAATATAATTGAGACATATAGAATGTACTAAATTGATGGCCACCGCTGTGCCGCCACCTTATGTTTGGATTAGGATAGCATTATCCAGAATTAACTTCAATAAGGATTAATGGTGTAAACGGTTCGGTTCGTTGTGTTTTTTGGCAAAATTGATTGGTTTCGGTTTTACACTGCACAAACTAAATGAAAACCGACTAAATGAAAACCGACCGAACCATCGGTTCGGTTCGGTGTGTCGGTTTGGTTCGGTTTTCTTTCACCCCTAATAAGGATAGCATTAAACAGATTTTTAAATATATTGTTTTGTTGCGTGGATTAAAGAGGAAATTGTGAGAGATTGGAGTATTACACCATTTTAATTGAAATAATCAGACTTTTGGGCCACCAATCTAGTTCATCCACGTTTGGTTGTCAAGGAAATGATTGGACTATTACTCCATTTTAATAGATATACTCCCATATTTAAGACATCAATCTGGTGCGGGTCGGCCACATTTGGTTGCCAAGGGAAGGATTGGACTATTACTCCATTTTTATTGGATAGTCCTGGGATTATTAATACCACACCCCTCATAAGATTAAATAGTCTCCTAGATGAAGGGTTTAATTAGTTGAAATGGACCGTTACCCCCTTCTGTTTAGGTGGAGCCAAATATTGAACTATTCAATTAATTGAATGCACTGTTAGTCCAATCATGTCTAGTCTCGCTGTTACTCCGTGAACAAACTTGGTCCCATTTTCACTAAATAAGCCGGAGTTTGGACCCTTAAAAGTGCATTTGGGCCGCTAATCATTTTAAGGAGAGTAGGGTTTTTGGACTTTACACAGGTAGCATCTAAAATATAAAAAGTACTAGACTGACACATAATTAGTTCAAAAAGTAGACTGATGTCTAATTATTTATTTATTTATTTATTTTTCTTGTGGTCAAGTGGTATTACCTCCTCTCCCAAAGTGAGAAGGGACGGGTTCAAATCTTCCCATGGGATAGTGGAAGGGTTTTTTCCCTCCTTCATTGTAGAACTACTTGGATTGTGTGTGTGTGTGTGCGCGTTCGTATGTGTGTGTGGCGCGAGTCATCCAAGTAAGTGATAAAAAAAAAAAAAAAGACTGATGTCTAATTAACCCATAATAAATTGATCAAATCAAAATGCACTCCACAAAATGAAAAGTTGATCAATCTAAAGCCAATTTTGAGCTAAATGACCAAATATAAACTGATAAATCAAGGCTATGATCCCAACAGGAACCATTAAAATCCATTAAGTCCATTGTAATTCAATTAGCAAAAGGTTTTCTTTAAATTTGTATCGATTAATGTCTATTTACTTGTTTGGTAAGTTGGTAATTACTCTTTTTTATTGGGAGCAAAAAAACAACTTTTGTTTACATTTTTTATTTTTTTTTTATTTTTAAATAATTATTTTTTTATTCTTATTTATATTATTTGTATTTTAGACTTCCAAATTAAAAAAAATTATTTTTAGAACTAAAAAAAAATGCCTCAACTGAACCTAAACGGGTTAGACGGGGTGACCCACTTGAAGTGTGACCCAACCCGTTTTATTAATCGTGTCAAACGGGTCGGCTCGTTTATGACCCGTACTGTAATACCCGTATCCGGAAAAGGGAAGTAATTTTTAATTTATATGCATTAATTAGTATAATTAATTGCATGTGATGATTTGGGTAAGTTTCAGTTATCCCGATGTGATAAGTGCTTGATAAAAGGCACAGTTGAAAGTTCCACTAGAGGTGGGACAGATATGAAAGTGTGATCCAAGAGAGGTTTGGATAATATAAATTGCATAAATGTGCATTTATGTGATTAAATGGTAGACATGTAAATGTAAATGTGTATATTATGATACGTGTTGATGCCATGTGCTTATTTAATTGATAAAATGTTCAGTGCTTTAATATTTTTATTATTGTTCATGATTATTTATGAGACGAGTTTGGGTATCCTTGTGAGGACGTAATTGAACACGTGGTATAATTAGTAGGTTAATTAGTGCCTTCATATAATATTTGGGACCACGTTTGGGACCCATACGTGATATATGGATAGACTCACTTAGATATTGAGATAGTAATATAATTAGTTTGGATGTTATAATAAGGTCCACAAATAGTTGGGGGGGTCTAAATATAGATAAGAGTTAGTTTAGGTGAATTGAGATGCACTATATCATCTCTTATCCTCATTATCTTTTTAAAAGAAAAAGAAAAAGAAAAAGAAAAACAAGATAAAAACCAAACGTGTGTGTGGTATAGTGTTAGGCGGCGTGGCGTTAAATATATATTATATAATATATGTACTTGTTTAGTTATAAAAAAAAAAAACAAAAGAATGAGAAATAGAAGTATAAGAAAGATCAGAGAGACAGACGCGAGAAAGGAAAGAGAGGAAGTGAGGGTTTCGCCTTTTCGATGCTATAGGTTCGTCGTATGCTGTCTAAATCGCGATATGAAGTCATATTTGAACTCATGGGGGTAAGCCTAATCTTATGGTACAATTTAATTTGAGTTTAATCGATAGATTTTTCGTGACCCAAATGGGTTGGTAACATTTAGTTTACCAAAATTGTATAGGATTATCGTTGGAATCACTAGGAGCTAGTTTTGCGAAGCAATTTGGGAATTCTAAGCTTAATTGGGACCTATTTGTGAGGTGAGTGTCCTAATCCCAAAATTGGATATTTAATGTTATTTATTTATTAGTGAATGTTTAAATTGCTTAATTGTGATTAAGTAGAAAATCATGTGATTAATTATTATTTAATATGTCCAAAAATGTTATATTGCCATGTTGACATGTTGAGTTGCTTATGTGTTTATTTGGGTCAAAGGGTGTCAATTGATAATCACCATTATTTAGCCCGTATATAAGGGACGCCCATTCCTCAGAGAAAAGGGGGATGATGATGAAGTCCTCAGAGAAAAGGGGACGGTGGTGACGACCACCAGCGAATTGACTACGGTCACGAGTGAATGAGTGTGATTTCGCTATATGCGACGGAAAAAAAGTGAAAATGGCCAGGAATCAGGGGTCCAGAACGATGGTGGTTGATTACTTGACACGCCGGCGATCATTTATTGTTGTGAATGTTCAATTGGTGTTATGAATCATTGAATACTCCAATTGCATGATTAGCACCACGTACTCACTGAGCGAAAGCTTATTCGATTTTTTTTGTGGCTAATGACCACACAGGTTCAGATGAACATCACAGTGAAAAATGATCGAGACTACGGGGGTTGGGTCTAGCTTGCTTATATATTTAAATGTGAGAATTTGAATAAGGTTGTAATAAACTTAAAGTTTATACTTTTAAATATGTTTAGAAATAAATGTTAGAATGAGTTTGTAATATCTATATATTGAGTTAGATTTTGATGTGGTTTGGAATATTTAAATAAATGAATGTAGCAGGGGTTAAAAAAAAATGTTTTAGTTTAGGAAAACAGGGTGAATGGTGCTGTAATAGGAGAAACTTTGCCCAAGTACCATTTGACGGTTTTAAACTTTATTTTATTTCCTTTTATTAATTTATTTGATAAAATGATATTTTACCCCTGGTATTTCAGTCAAAATGGAATTTTTGGAACGTAAAAAATAAAAATGGTTGTTTGGTCCTTGGCTTTGTTACACGTGTCCTAGCCCGCGGGGGCGGGTTGGGGTGTGACACGTACCCTAATACGGGTCACCCAAACCCATTTATTTTCGTGTCGGGCCGTGTTGGGTTGCTGTGTTGGGTCGAAAATTACCACCCCTAGTTACTAAAAAGTCATAAATTTAAAATTAAAAATGTAATTTTTAAAATTTCAGGGGGGGCCTAGGCCCATCTTGGTCCCTATGTGGCACCGCCCCAACCCTTGTGTCAAGAATACATTTTTGCTCACTCATTTTTTGGTTCATCATTGCTCACCCTCCTCTCCCATTGGCTTATTAATGCAATAAGACCCATGATTAAATGAGAATTAATTAATGGTGTAAAGTACTGAGTCCCATTATATTAGCCAATGGGAAAAGAATGTGAGCAATAGTGAACCAAAAAATAGGTGAGCAAAAGTGCACTCGTGTCAAATTGGTCATTGACTTTTTAATTGTGTCAATTCAATCCTTTAATTTTTCAATTGGTATCAATGTAGTTTAGCCATCAACTTATGTTAAAAAATGTAGGGTAAATTACACTCACCCCCCTGAGGCATGACATAATTACACGGACCTCCCTCGCATAATTAAAAATTACACTGAACTCCCTTGTCAGTGATTGTTGGGAAACAGGGGTTACAGTTTTGGACAATTTGTCCTCCTTTACTTTGTTCTCTTCCTCCTCTTTCTCCAACCCAGCCATGACACCATGACTACAACTCCCATTCTCTCTTCCTCAATTTTCCAATTTCAATTTTCTCTCCTGAAATTTCTCTTATCATTTTTTTTCTTGCATTAGCGAAAGTTGAGATAAAGGAGTAGGCAGGGAATAGGCAGGGGTTTTGAAGAAGAAGAAGAGAAGTGGGTTCACCATACTTTCTCATAAGAAGTGGTTTAGAAATGCTGTGTAGCCACCCAACCATTGTTATTCAGTGGTCAATCCCACATCCCTTATTGTTCTCCAAAACCCTCATTTTTTGTCCCTTCTTTTTGACCTACTTTTAGATTTCAAATGCGTAGTGACTAATTCAATTGAAATAAATGAGTTGTCTCTCTAAACTCAATTGGGTTATTAAACTCAATTAGGCTTGAATATACGATTCCCACAATTTTGAAGTTTGAATTTTGGTCGATGGAATGGGGTTTTGAGTGGAATTGGTTGTGATATATATATATATATACATACATGTGTATACATTCATGTATCTATACTCTCTGCTATAAATAACTGGAGTGTATCCACACTTATAGAGAGAACAATGATCTTGCACACGACCTTGCCAAATTTCCAATCCATTTGAAAGAAAATTAATTGTTTTTCCATTTGGGTTACCAGGAAAGCTCAAGATGATTGGAACCATGTTTTGTAATTTGGTCCTTTTTCGTCTGGGAGATACAAAAGAGTATATATATATATATATATAACCCAGACATGAATCTAGATGCATTGCAAACCATAGTTCACAAGAAATTTGGTGTACAAGCCCACAAAATACACCTATATAGGGCAAAGGTTAAGAGTAACAGACGAACATGAAGGGAAGGGACGGAAACAACGGTTTGTTTCCTATTATTGTCAGGGTTGTAGAAAGTGAAGGGAGGGACAATTGGAGCTTTTTCCTTGACCATTGGCATACTGCCATTGGTGGGGACCAACCTAAGCCTTGGACTTATATGTCAGACTAGCAGAAGGTATCTCCTAACATGCTTATTGGTATACATACATGATGTATTGCTTATTGCTTATTGATCTTTTTTGCTTTGGACTTTTAGGGTTTCGGGAATGCAATAACAGAAATATTCCAAATGCAACGCATCGATGATGTTGCCGGCATCTATTCGGTAAATTTAAGGCCAAAATTTTTGGTTTGCAATAAGAAGTATTTTTGGAAGGCAGCAAAGGCATACAATGTTGTTGTTTTCAATGAGGCAATAGAAAGCTTGAGGATATTGTCCACTGATGCTCACGAATGGCTTCAAAGACTTCCTGTCCAAATATGGGCTAGACATACTTTGATGAGAGAGTGAAGAATGACCATGTCACAAATAATTAAACAAAGTCATTCAATAGTTGGTTGGGTTATCTAAGGGGGAAACCTATCTTAAGTTTGTTAGAGGAATTAGGACTAAATTGATGGAAAAGATTCAAAATCGGTTTGAGAATGGATGTACTTGAAATAGTGTAGTAACCCCAACTATTAAAGCAAAAATGATGAAGAATATAGAAGATGCAAGGGGGTGTAAGGCTATGTTTGCTAGTGGAAAAGAATTTGAAGTTATTGACGACTTGGGAATCACACATGTACTGGATCTTAATAGTTGGAGATGCATGTGTAAAGCCTGACAGATATCAAGACGACCTTGTAAGCATGCTATAGCCGCCATTGCATACAAGAGATATAATATAGAGCATTATTGTGATGCCTTTTAAAAGAAACATACTTGAAGGGTTTTGAGGGGAAGATTCATCCAATTGCTAATCATAGGATGTGGAAAGAACATGTTGATAGAATTGATCCTATAGAGCCACATGTTCTGAGGAGATTACTTGGTAGGCCTAGAGTTACTAGAAGAAGAGAGCATGATGAAGCTGAAGCAAGAGCTCTAGCTTCATCAGTGACTCTAAAAGATCTGTATCAGTGACTCTACAAGATCATTATCAGTGAAATGTGCAATTTGTAATGAGTTGGAAAACAATAAAAGAACATGCCAAAGAGCTCCAGTTGCAGAAAGGAATAAATGCAACAAAATGGGGTGGGCATCTTAGAGGAACCAATTCCACTAGCTCCTACAGAATCTACAATTGGTTCAGCTCCACCAGCTCCCACAACTAGAGGATGAAGGGCAAGAGGGAGAACAAGGGCTGGGAGAGGTAGAACAAATTCAAATGAAGGGAAAGTTGGAGGAAGGACAAGTATTGGAAGGGGGATGGCTACAACTGGAAGGGGAAGGGGCAGGGTTGCAATTGGAAGGGTCATGGCTTCCACTCAACCATCTGTTCACATAGTTCAGTGGGATGGAGGATTCATGGTGCGACAACCACCCCTTAGCTAACCAACTACACTCCCCTCTAATAAAAACTATTTGTGCCCCATGTTTTTTTTTGTTACGTTATGATATTTTACTATATGTTTTTTGTGCTAGGATAAGTTGATACTAATATGTGATGGTATGTATTTTTGGGGTTAGGCTTGGCTATCATGTCTTCCTTGGAAGCTACTTTTGGATTTTTGGCAACTTGAGATGCACTTGGACAATTGTAAACAGGGGATGAAACGAATGAAAGTAGGATGGAATCTTTTGTTGCTATAACCCATTTTTTTTTTATGTTCTTCACATACTGAAATTGCATATATTAGTCCAAAAACTATTACATAACACAACACTCTTCACACATATTTCACTACAAGAGCATCTTAAATACACTACTGCTAGCCTAACTACACATTCATGCAATCTTAAAAACTGCAATTACAAGTGTAAATACGGGGAACAACATGTTTGCATGTAACATCATCTTCATCCCTCCTTGCTTTGCTTCAAGAACTTGCACTTTAGAAGACAGTACTTTGTATTGAAACTTTAACTCAAAAAACTTTTCATTTAACCAATTTCTATCAGCAGGATTAACATTTTCATGACTTGTTTGGTTTGTTGTCGAATTGAAGGTAGAACCGAGGATATTGGGTTACACCAATTCCATGTTTTGCATGTTCCCTTCGGACATACATAGTACAACTTTGTTGTTTTTCTCATTGAAATCAATGATTTTGATCATAGATCTTTCCTCACACCTACAAACTTGTTTTTAAATCTTAGATCGCTGCCATCACTAAAATTAGTTGCGTCTAAACTTGAAGAGATGTCCATCATTAATGCAACCTGCTTTGGAAAATAAAATTACAAAGGGAGATGATTAGTTGAGGAGAGACAGATAAATATTTAAGAGTGTGTGTGTATGTGTGTGTGTGTGTGTGTGTGTGAGAGAGAGAGAGAGAGAGAGTGGGGTTCTGGTGGAGATTCAACATCAAAACAGAGAAAGAGATGGGGGGTTGGTCGAAACAGAGAGAGAGAGAGAGAGAGAGAGAGAGAGAGAGAGAGAGAGAGAGACGCAGAAACAGAGAAATAGAGGAGTTGGTCGAAAGGGGCAGAGAAGGGCAGATGGGGCTGGTAGAGATAGAGAGAAAGAGACTAAAATACCTGTGTTGCTCTTCCTTTTGTCCTAACATCTATAAAAAGAGAGTGGGAAACATGGTATTTTATTTATATCAGTTCTATCAAGCGTAATTTGGCAAATAACATAGAAAAAGTTGATTACGCCAGCCACTAACGATGATTAAATTAATGGACTGTTAGTGGATGGGGCATTTTGTTACCTAATTACAAACTTTGAGGGAGGCCTTTATAATTTTTCAAACCACAAGGGAGGTCCGTGTAATTAAGGCAAACCTCAGGGGAGGTTTGTGTAATTTGCCCATTTTTTTTAGTATTAGGTGCAACCCGTTTTCTATTTTAGTAGAAAAAAATCCACATGTTATAAAAGTATGTAAAATTCACATAACTTTTGTAAAAGATTAAACTAGCTAGTTATGTGAAATTTCACATAACTTTTAAAACATACAGATTTGATCTGATTAAGTTTCACTAATCATGGAGTTTTGACCAAATAAAAAACGGGTTACCCTCAAACTCAATTTTTCTAAGATTAAGGACTTTTTACTAAATTTCAAAAAAATATATTTTCAAAAGTAGATTAAAAACTTTTCAAAGCTTCGGGGGACATGTGCCCTCCTTTCCACTTATGGTTGTGTAATCCATAACTTGTATCAGCAGTTTGTCTTCAATGGGTGTGTTTCGGCCGGATCGGATCGGAAATAGGGGTTTCGGAAAAAAAAATTCCGAAATTTTCGGAAATTATTTCGGCGTTCTGATTCCTATTCCGAAAATTCGGAATTTTCATTTTCCGTTCCGATTCCGAAATTTCGGAATTTTCGGAATCGGATCATTTTCGGAAAATTTCGAAATTTTTTCGGAATTTTTCGGAATCGGATATTTTCGGAAAAATTTCGGAAATTTTCGGAATTTTCCGATACAAGCTTAGTGCTTGGACTAATGTGGATCAAGTTGGGACTAATTTATAGACACACATTCCTTATCCTTTTTCATGGCTAACCGATGTGGGACAAGTAGTGTAAGGTAATTTCGGAATTTTTCAGAATTTTTTCGGAATATTTCAGAATTTTTTCGGAAATTTTTCGGAATATATTTTTCGGAATATTTTCGGCATATTTTCGGAATTTTCGGAATTCTGAAAAAAAATTCCGATTGCGATCCGAAATTTTTCAGAATTTTCGGAATTCTGAATTTCGGAATTCGGAATGTATTTTTACTTGCCAAAATCGAAAATTTTCGGATCAGAATCGGTCGGAATCGGAATTTCCGTTCCAAAACACACCCCTAGGACTCTTCATGCATACAATGGACACATGTGAAGTGCAATGTATAAGAAAGTAACACATTTGGTCCAAGCTTGAGCTGCTGAGCTGTCACGCCCCGGAACGGCATAAATAGAGAAAAATTAAATTTCCTTTATGGGTCCATAAGGAATGACAGGTGAAAGTCACTAATAATCCACACCACGCAGTACTAGTCCAAAAGAAAAGCAACAGTAATCAACTGAAAATAGCACACAGTGCTAACTATTACAAAATATCAGAGTATGGTCCACAGGATCACAACAGGTCTGTAGACAACAAATGCCCAAGTACCCGTTAACAAAAGATTTAACAGAACAACTGAAATTAAATCTAATTATAACATCTTCAGTCTTCAACTGGCATAAGGATAATCCTTCCTGGCGTAACTGTCATCGGTGGGGTCCTCCTCTGGATAATAGTCATCAGTGTACTGGTCCTTACCTGCAGAATAAGGGGCAGGATATTCTGGACGGGGAATGTCCAGGCAATAAAAGGCCGTCAGCTTACTGAGAGCTGAGTGAGCATAAACTAACGAAGTACCAGTTATCTGAAATAAACACAAGCTTATGAAAACACGAGTTAACATCTTATTATAACCATATCTTGTTTCTCTATTCATTCTTGTAAACCGACCCTTAACGTCTTGTTACTCGAATACTGAACTCAACATATTCTGATCTTTCCTGAACAGACTCAATCGTTTAACTCTAGGGATACACCCTTATTCTGTCCATCGCTTTTAAGAGCATATGAACAGCTCACCGCATGTCATGGACTCCACGTCAGTCTGTCCCCAGCTTTTAAGAACAATGGTCCTGTTCACCGCATTTCAGGGATATAACGTTTCGAACAAGGCATATCAATCTTATTGCCACGACTCAACGTCATCTACTAGTGATCCCAGCTCACCGCTTTTAAGAACAATGGTCCTGTTCACCGCTTTTAAGAGCATATCATAGATCATCCAGTCTATCTTAGGACTATTTGGTCCAGCTCACCGCTTTTAAGAACATATGCACAGCTCACCGCTTTTAAGAGCATATCATGACCGAACGTCCATCCACGTACCATTCCCAGAACTTACCAAACCTACTTACGTTCCATTCTATATCGACACATGACAAACTCCCAATGTGGCCTGACTACTTGGATTAAAAGAAATCGGATATCAAACTCATATCAGAATCAACACGTCACCCATGTCTTCATATTCTTTTTATTCATTATCCATTAATCTTTGGTGTCACATTACTCCTGTCTACCCCATAGTCGCATAAGGGAATCCGAATCAGGAATCGAACAACTAAACCTCTTATATAATAAACAGGCAAAAGAATCCATGTCCTGATCATGTCAATCGATTGGGACAGAGGTTCAATCGATTGGAGCAAAAGTTATGTCAATCGATTGATAAACATGTCAATCGATTGGAATAATGTCAATCGATTGAAATCATATTCAATCGATTGGGATGCAACTGATGTCAATCGATTGAGATTATGTCAATCGATTGGCACTACGTCTTCTCCAGCAGATTGTAAAAACAGCATATATAAACGTACACAACATGCATGTAACCCATCTAAACATCATAATAGCTTATATAAACTTCATATAAAGGGACCAAGTGAGTTAGGACTCACCTAGGGTGCGTTTGGATGTGTTTAAGCTTGAAACCTCCAAGCTTTCTCTCTTTCTCCTCTTCTCTGTCTGCCCAGCTCTCTCTCTGTCTCTACTTCTTCTTCCTTTCTTCTTTCTGTTTCTCTTCTCTTCTTCTCCCAACTGCCGAAGGAGTGAGTGTGTGTGAGGGTGTGTATATATGTAGATATATAGATATATATATGTATATATCTCAAGAGTATATATCTCTCTCTCCCAAGGCTGTCAAAAATGACCCAAGGTCACAATTATGGAACATATATATAGGGTAAGGGATTGCCACGCGTTTAAAGCTGAAAGAAAGAAGAAAACATTTCTCAGGTTATGTCAATCGATTGAGACACCAGTCAATCGATTGGTAACATATATTTGTAGTCAATCGATTGGAAACGATGTCAATCGATTGGGATGAATGGCAATCGATTGGAAATGTTGACACGTAATCACTTTTAGTCGGTTGAATGTAAATCGATTGGGATAACTTATCAATCGATTGGTATCAGAAAAGTGTCAATCGATTGAGAATATGTCAATCGATTGGTACTAAAATTTACCAAAAAGGAAGAGAAAGTTTATACGAGTATAGAAATGAAATACCAGGTCTTATTAATATACCGAAATACAGGGTATTACATCATCCACCACTCAACAAAATATTTCGTCCTCGAAATAAAAAACAACAAGGTCTAAAACAAAAATGAAAACTTCTCGCGCATCTCTGACTCTAGTTCCCACGAAGCTTCTCCTTCATCATGATGTTTCCACTGAATTTTGACTAACGGAATATCTTTGTTCCTGAGCTTCTTGATTCCTCGATCTAGAATGCGAACAGGTCCTTCGTTGAATGTAACGTCGCTCTTGACTTCGATATCCTCAAAGTTGATCTCGTGCGCTGGGTTGTGAACACACTTCCTCAGCATACTGATGTGAAAAACGTTGTGCACTCCTGACATCTTTGGTGGCAACGCAAGGCGATAAGCAACTTTCCCAACACACTCTAGAATCTCGAATGGTCCGATGAAACGTGGCGATAATTTGCCCCTTTTCTGACCAAATCTAACGATTCCTCGAACAGGTGAAACTTTGAGTAATACGTGATCTCCAATGGCAAACTCCAAGTCTTTGCGTCGCTTGTCAGCATAACTCTTGTATCTGGTCTGGGCTGTCTTCATCTTCTCACGTACGACTTGAATCTTCTTGCTGGTTTCTCGTACCATCTCTGGCCCAAGAAGTTGACTATCTCAGACTTCGGTCCAACATAGCGGCGATCGGCAAGGTCTTCCGTACAAAGCTTCAAATGGCGCCATATCTATACTCGAATGATAACTATTATTATAGGCGAACTCAATCAGAGGTAAGTGCATCTCCCAAGAACTCTCAAAATCAATGACACAAGCTCGTAACATATCTTCCATCACTTGATTAACTCGTTCCGTCTGTCCATCTGTCTGCGGATGAAAAGCTAAACTCAAGTTCAATGTCGTTCCCATCGCTGTTTGGAGACTCTTCCAAAATTCTGCAGTAAAGCGCGAATCTCGGTCTGACACAATAGATACAGGTACTCCATGTAACCGTACAACGTGTTGTAGATACATTCGGCTCAAACGTTCTACTGAATACGTCATGCTATAGGCAATAAAATGTGCCGTCTTAGTAAGTCGATCCACGATTACCCAAATAGCGTCGTGATTCTGTTGTGACTTCGGCAATCCTACCACAAAATCCATGGTTATGTGTTCCCATTTCCATTGAGGAATAGGTAACGGCTGTAGCAATCCAGATGGTCTCTGATGTTCTGCCTTTACTTGTTTACAAGTAAGACACTGAGCTACATACTCTGCCACCTCTCGCTTCATTCCTTCCCACCAAAAATTTCTCTTTAGATCCTTGTACATCTTCGTACTTCCGGGATGAATAGTCATTCGTGACTTATGTGCTTCATCCAATATTTCCTTCCGAAGATTTCCTTCATCAGGTACACAGAGTCTACCCTTACATCGTAAGGCTCTGTCTGTACTAATACTCCAGACTTCTGGTTCTTTGGCTGACATCTTGGTGAACCATAACTTCAAATCCTCTGCTGTCTGTTGAGCCTCTATGATACGACTGATCAAAGTTGGTTGTACCATAAGACATCCAAAATGTTGTCCTTTATTTGGCTCCACTGGCTGAAGATCAACTTCAGCAATTTCTTCTAACGCTCTCCATTCTCTAATTAGTAATGCAGCGATCACTAATCGAGGTTTACGGCTCAAAGCGTCTGCTACTACGTTTGCTTTGCCGGGATGGTATTGCAAAGAAAAGTCATAGTCTTTGAGTAACTCCATCCATCTTCTTTGTCGCATGTTCAACTCCTTTTGAGAGAACAAATACTTCAAGCTCTTATGATCGGAAAATAGATCAAACTTTTCTCCATAGAGATAGTGTCTCCAAATTTTCAATGCAAACACTATTGCTGCTAATTCCAGATCATGCGTAGGATAATTCTTCTCATGTACCTTCAATTGTCTTGATCCGTACGCGATAACCTTGCCATCTTGCATAAGTACACATCCAAGTCCTTGGTGCGATGCATCACTGTAGATCACATACTTTTCTCCACTCTTAGGTAATGCGAGTACTGGTGCAGAAGTCAATCTTTCTTTTAACTCCTGAAATGCACCCTCATGCTTGTCTGTCCATTCATACTTCGTCTCCTTCCTTGTTAAATTCGTCAAGGGTCCTGCTATCTTGGAAAATCCTTCTACGAATCTTCTGTAATATCCTGCTAAACCCAGAAAACTTCTGACTTCGGTCGCATTCGTCGGTCTGTTCCAGCTTAAGACTGCATCAATCTTAGATGAGTCTACCGAAATACCTTCCTGAGATATAACGTGTCCCAAGAATTTGACTTCCTGTAGCCAAAACTCACACTTACTGAACCTTGCATACAACTTGCCATCTCGAAGTGTCTGCAAGGCAACCTGTAAATGCTCCTTGTGATCCTCTTCGGTCTTTGAGTAGATCAGTATATCATCAATGAACACAATAATGAATTTATCCAGATATAGTCTGAATACTCTATTCATCAAGTCCATAAATACTGCTGGTGCATTCGTCAATCCAAAAGGCATAACTAAAAACTCGTAATGCCCGTATCTTTTCCTGAATGCAGTCTTCGATACATCCTCTGATCGAACTAACAACTGGTGGTATCCTGAACGTAAATCGATCTTGGAAAAGATCCTTGATCCTTGTATCTGGTCGAATAGATCATCTATCCGGGGAAGTGGATATCTATTCTTAATCGTTACCTTGTTCAACTCCCTGTAGTCTATACAGAGTCGAAGTGTCCCATCCTTCTTCTTTACAAATAGAACTGGTGCTCCCCAAGGTGACGTACTCGGACGAACAAATCCTAGATCTTCGAGTTCTTGAACTTGCTTCTTCAGTTCTAACATCTCAGTTGGTGCCATCCTATATGGAGTCTTAGAAATAGGCAATGTACCAGGTACTAATCCCACGCAGAAGTCTATTTCTCTTTTCGGTGGAAGTCCTTTAATATCCTGAAATACATCTAGAAAGTCTCGTACAATAGGAATTTGATCCATAGTAAGCTCCGTACTCGTACTAATGATCGTAGCTAAACCATTCGTAAGGAACAGGTCGCTTGTCAGTTGACACTGAAATCTGATCGTCGGCTTTCCTCGTATTGGAAATACAATCGTTCTAGTAGGGCAATCCAAATTGGCATTGTACTTAGTTAACCAATCCATCCCTAGGATAACATCGAATTCTGACATCGACAGAACGACTAAGTCTGCTGGCAGATTCCTATCTCCCAAAGTCAAAGGGCAATCTCTACACACTTTACTCAACTTAACTGTCACTCCCAATGGTGACACAGCATTCAGTGTTGACTCAAGTGTCTGGGGTTCTAAACCCAACTGACGCACAATCTTAACAGCAATAAAAGAACGTGCGGCTCCAATATCAAATAAAGCTTTAACTGGACTATGAAAAAGTACAAGTGTACCTTCCAAATGTTGCTGCTCATCAGCATTAAAGCCTGCTCCTTCCGGAATAATAGCATTCATTCTCGTCTGATCAGGAGGTCCTTGAATTCCTTGTACTGGTGCTCCGTAGTATCCTCCTTGTGGCGCACGACAATCCTTACTCAAGTGTCCTGGTTTGTTGCAGTTACGACAGACAATATCCGGCCTGCGATTAGATCTATGGGTAGTGCAGTTCCTTGCAATATGTCCTGGCTTTCCACAGTTAAAACATCCTCCACTATTGCTGGGTGGGGCTGTTAGTAATGCCTGTGGCTGTGACCCCTGCTGGTGATATTGTTGAGGTCGATTATAACTCTGCTGCGGTTTCCTGGTTCCTTCCCAGGTTCTCTTGTTTCCTTGAAAATTTTCCTGAGTTCTCCATCCTTGGGTATTTCTCGGTAGTCGATTATGGAAATTCCTCTGTTGAAACCCTCGTGACAACTGAGGTCGATTTATCTGGGGTTGCTGTACTGGATTAGCATCCTTTTCTAATCCTGTAGCAAATCTAACAATTTCCTCATACGACTGGTTCAGATGACCAACCATCATATGTCTGAGGTGGGGGTTCAGTCCTTGGTGAAATCTCTTCACCTTCTTCTGCGGAGTGTCTATCATATGCTGAGCAAATCTGGATAGACGCTCGAACTGTGTTGTATATTCCCGTACATTCCATCCTTCTTGGATTAAATTGAGAAAGTTCCTTTCCTGTTGATCTCTCTCATCTTCTGGAAAATACTTCTCCAAAAATCTGCCTTTGAATGTCTCCCACGACATAGCTCTAGCGGCATCGATCCCAATAGTGGCTTGCTCAGCTTCCCACCAATCTGCGGCGGCATAAGTGAGCTGAAACGTAGCAAGGCGACGTTTCTCTTGTTCGCTGCATTCCAATGCTTCAAATATTAACTCCATCTCTCTTATCCATTGTTCTGCTTTCCATGGTTCTGTTAGTCCATCGAACTTTTCGGGACGTAACCCACGAAATTTTGCTAACAACTTATCTCCAGTCTGTCTTGGTGGCGGGGGTGCAAAAGGTCTCTGGTGGGTGGAGTGATTATATGTATCTCCCACATGCTCCATCTTCTGCATAAATGCTTCGAAAATTCCGGTTGGGTCCATTCCCTCTGGAATAGGTGCTCCATTACGTGCTTGGTGATTTCTCAAGGGTCCTACCATGATGATAACGAGTATCACCTACAAGAGACATATGGATCAGCTGAAAGTCTTCACGTAGAAACGAACTCAAGATAGAATAAGAAACAGCTAGACTAACAATTCTACTAAACAACGCAGCACAACGTAACAACCAATAACAAAAGTACTGCTCGTATATATATTATCAAAAGATGTACCGTATAGTACACACTAGTCAAACTGTGTACCATATGGGACAAGAGTTACAACAACTAAAGTCAGCTAATACTATACAAAGCTATGGTCAAATAGCTATCTCTCAAGCTCCCAAAAATCTGGTGGACAACATGTCCTGGTAAAACTAACAAAACTAAGCCCTGCAGGTCCTGACTCAAAAGTCGTCAGCATCTGATCCTGCTGGTGGTGCCTCATCCTCTGAATCAATCTCCATCTCCTCGAGTGGATCATCCTCAACTGGTGCGACAAGATCTCCGACTACTACCCCTATATCCCAATCCTCTATCATCTCTGCATCATCGTCTTCCATCACATCTGCTATCGCCTGGTTAGCGACATCGACTGCTACTGCGGCGAATCCGTCGGCTATATCAAGAGCTCCTGCTATCGCGGCCTCTCCAATAACAAAACCTGCTGGCTGAGCGATCATCTGAGCTATCCATCCTACTGCCATATCGGCCATGGCTGCCATATGCATAATCGGTCCAGTTGGTATCTGAAGCACAACAGGTACCTCTGGCACAACTACCTCCTCATCTACTACTACGTCTGCCTCAATAGCCTCTGGGTCTGGCACTGGATCCTCTGGCTCAAACTCTGGCTCCTCGGGGTCATCCTCAGGTTCATCATCATCTGCATCGTCTACATGCTCATCCTCTACTAGGTCCTCGTCATCTATCGGCTCCTCCTCTCCATCTCCGTCCATGTCCTCATCGGGATGCTCATCCTCAGGCTCTAGATCCTCCTCATCCTCTATCGGCTCAGGCTCTGGCTCTGGGACAGATACTGGTGATGGTGGGGCTGCTGCTGCTGGTGCAGTCACAGGCTCTGGTGGACCGGCTACAATGGCTCTCAACTCAATCTCATCCATCTCTGGCTTACTCAAAACTAGTCGTAACATCTCCTGGCAAATGTCTCTACCGACCCTCGCTAAGTGGTAAGCATCCATGCGCATCTGTGTCGGGTGAGTACTCCCGGTCACATAAAGCGCTCTCCACATGTCCTCCTCTAAATGTCGACTAGCTATCTGGCACACACGCTCACGATAAAACTCTGGGTCAGCTGACTCCACGGTATCTCCATGGATAATATGTCCTCCATAAGCATCAGTCCAAAACTGGTGAAACTCCGGATCCATGCTATCCTGCAAAGGAAACTATCTATCGTCAGGAAGACGAACTTATCTTATACTCATATCTCATCTCAAAGAATCTTAACAACACTAGGACCAGATGGTGTGGAATGATCGGTGAACGACAGTATCACCCCCTAGAGTACCAAACTCAGGCTCTGATACCAAAAACCCTGTCACGCCCCGGAACGGCATAAATAGAGAAAAATTAAATTTCCTTTATGGGTCCATAAGGAATGACAGGTGAAAGTCACTAATAATCCACACCACGCAGTACTAGTCCAAAAGAAAAGCAACAGTAATCAACTGAAAATAGCACACAGTGCTAACTATTACAAAATATCAGAGTATGGTCCACAGGATCACAACAGGTCTGTAGACAACAAATGCCCAAGTACCCGTTAACAAAAGATTTAACAGAACAACTGAAATTAAATCTAATTATAACATCTTCAGTCTTCAACTGGCATAAGGATAATCCTTCCTGGCGTAACTGTCATCGGTGGGGCCCTCCTCTGGATAATAGTCATCAGTGTACTGGTCCTTACCTGCAGAATAAGGGGCAGGATATTCTGGACGGGGAATGTCCAGGCAATAAAAGGCCGTCAGCTTACTGAGAGCTGAGTGAGCATAAACTAACGAAGTACCAGTTATCTGAAATAAACACAAGCTTATGAAAACACGAGTTAACATCTTATTATAACCATATCTTGTTTCTCTATTCATTCTTGTAAACCGACCCTTAACGTCTTGTTACTCGAATACTGAACTCAACATATTCTGATCTTTCCTGAACAGACTCAATCGTTTAACTCTAGGGATACACCCTTATTCTGTCCATCGCTTTTAAGAGCATATGAACAGCTCACCGCATGTCATGGACTCCACGTCAGTCTGTCCCCAGCTTTTAAGAATAATGGTCCTGTTCACCGCATTTCAGGGATATAACGTTTCGAACAAGGCATATCAATCTTATTGCCACGACTCAACGTCATCTACTAGTGATCCCAGCTCACCGCTTTTAAGAACAATGGTCCTGTTCACCGCTTTTAAGAGCATATCATAGATCATCCAGTCTATCTTAGGACTATTTGGTCCAGCTCACCGCTTTTAAGAACATATGCACAGCTCACCGCTTTTAAGAGCATATCATGACCGAACGTCCATCCACGTACCATTCCCAGAACTTACCAAACCTACTTACGTTCCATTCTATATCGACACATGACAAACTCCCAATGTGGCCTGACTACTTGGATTAAAAGAAATCGGATATCAAACTCATATCAAAATCAACACGTCACCCATGTCTTCATATTCTTTTTATTCATTATCCATTAATCTTTGGTGTCACATTACTCCTGTCTACCCCATAGTCGCATAAGGGAATCCGAATCAGGAATCGAACAACTAAACCTCTTATATAATAAACAGGCAAAAGAATCCATGTCCTGATCATGTCAATCGATTGGGACAGAGGTTCAATCGATTGGAGCAAAAGTTATGTCAATCGATTGATAAACATGTCAATCGATTGGAATAATGTCAATCGATTGAAATCATATTCAATCGATTGGGATGCAACTGATGTCAATCGATTGAGATTATGTCAATCGATTGGCACTACGTCTTCTCCAGCAGATTGTAAAAACAGCATATATAAACGTACACAACATGCATGTAACCCATCTAAACATCATAATAGCTTATATAAACTTCATATAAAGGGACCAAGTGAGTTAGGACTCACCTAGGGTGCGTTTGGATGTGTTTAAGCTTGAAACCTCCAAGCTTTCTCTCTTTCTCCTCTTCTCTGTCTGCCCAGCTCTCTCTCTGTCTCTACTTCTTCTTCCTTTCTTCTTTCTGTTTCTCTTCTCTTCTTCTCCCAACTGCCGAAGGAGTGAGTGTGTGTGAGGGTGTGTATATATGTAGATATATAGATATATATATGTATATATCTCAAGAGTATATATCTCTCTCTCCCAAGGCTGTCAAAAATGACCCAAGGTCACAATTATGGAACATATATATAGGGTAAGGGATTGCCACGCGTTTAAAGCTGAAAGAAAGAAGAAAACATTTCTCAGGTTATGTCAATCGATTGAGACACCAGTCAATCGATTGGTAACAGATATTTGTAGTCAATCGATTGGAAACGATGTCAATCGATTGGGATGAATGGCAATCGATTGGAAATGTTGACACGTAATCACTTTTAGTCGGTTGAATGTAAATCGATTGGGATAACTTATCAATCGATTGGTATCAGAAAAGTGTCAATCGATTGAGAATATGTCAATCGATTGGTACTAAAATTTACCAAAAAGGAAGAGAAAGTTTATACGAGTATAGAAATGAAATACCAGGTCTTATTAATATACCGAAATACAGGGTATTACATGAGCATACTCAGTCAGGCTGCGCAACAGGCCCAATAGAACACGTCATTAATTTGTCTAAAGTCTAAATTGCTACTTTTAAGATGTAAAAGACTTAAAGAGGAGATGGGATGAAATTGATACAAAAATCAAACTTAAGGGATGTAAAATGTAATTCAACACAGCTATTCATAAATAGTTTTACACTAGCGTTGATCATTCTAAAAGAGGGTAATATAAGGTAACACTTCCATGCTTTTCCTTGTCACTTTCGCTTCTGTTTCCTTCCTCTCACATAATTGAGTCATAGTATTTAAATACTGTTTTTCTAAAGTCTTTTTTATATTAATTGTTTTGTAGTGTGGATTAAAGGGAAATTGTGGGAGATCAGAGTACTAGACCGTTTTAATTGAAATAATTTGACTTTTGGGACACCATTTGTTGCGTCTACCTTAGGTTGAAATACTTCGACATTTAAGACACCATTCTGGTGCGACCATGTTTGGTTGTGGGGAAGGATTGGACTAGGATTATTAGGCCACGTTTGGATGACAGAGAAGAGATTGGATAATAAGTCCCGAGACTAATAAACCCACCTCCCCCTGGTACAACTTAGTCCCCCATATGGGGGACTATTCTTTTAAAATGGACTAATAGTCCCGAGCTGAAAGGCCGCGCCAAACTCCGGACTATTCAATTAAAATGGACTATTAGTCCAATCCCCTTCTATTCTCCCCCTTAGTCCTACGAAACAAATGTGGCTTTAGTCCATTTTAATTGCATTGTCTCAAGATTATTAATACCACGACCCCTCCATAGAATTAAACAATCTCCATTATGAAGGGTTATTTAGTTGAAATTAGTCCCTTGTGTTTGAGCACAACCAAACAACGAGCTATTCGATTAAAATGGACTATTAGTCTAATCCTGCCTAGTCCTATCATTAGTCCGTGAACAAACATGAACCCAATTTAACTAAATAGTCCTGGAGTTTGGGCCAGTAATTATTTTAAAGAGAGTAGGGTTTTTGGATTTAAGGGGAAATTGAGGGGATTGGGCTATTAAAAAATTTGGCGGTTTGATTCGGTTTTAACACAAGACCTTCTTAGAGTAAACTGACTGATATGGTCGGTTCGTTTGGTCGATCGGTTCGGTTATCCTTACACCCCCAATTAAAATGACCGGTTAGTCTACTTTTACCTAATCCCTTGTGAGGACTTTTGATTAATTCTCTCCCTTTTCCCCTTAAAATTTCGTTGCCTAGACATTTTCAAAAAATGGGTGCCCAAAGAAAGTCCATCAAATTCCGTTTAGCCCATTATTGAACTATTACTGTTATATCTAATCGAATTCACTAGTTGTTGAGTATGTTGAATAACCATAGGATAGTCTCACTGGGGCCATGGCAAAGTGATACAACCATTTCACGTAGAAATTGGTTTGCCTTTGAGGCAATGTTGATGCAATTTGGGGTTGCAGCAATCTCCCTTGGAGCTCATATTTTCCAGTTCATACATCAAATTTGCCTCTCTTGGATCAGTAGTAGCAACTCCCTTCATTTTCACAGGTAAGTCTCAAACCCACACTACCCATTTTTTTTTAATTATTTTTTTTTTAAAATTTCTCTTACATTTTCGAAGTCTTCTAACTTCATTGCACTCCAAGAGATGCGATGCAATTGATGGTACTACACATTAAAGTTTGCTGCAACCCCAAATTGCATCAACATTGCCTCAAAGGCAAACCAATTTCTTGCTTATTATATTCAAACAGAATTTTTTATTTTTTATTTTTTCAAAATTAAAACCAAACCAAAAGGAAAATCTACAATCACCAACCTCCTCTTCCTTCCCCAATTCATCACCATCAAAGCCCCCAAAACACCATGAAATTGCAATCAGCCTCAACAACCCAGAAATTGAAAGGAAAAAAAAAAAAGAATAAAGTAGAACAAATTGACTACAAACACACACCAAATTCCACATCCAACAATCCTGACCCATGATTCTACATAGCACCATATGGGTCCTACATAAGTTCTACAAGAATCAAGGGTTAGTATGTATTGGGAGTGGAATTGTGTGGGTGTAGTATTTTTGATACAAAATTACCTACACATGATATGTTTGCATGCATCACCACCATCTCCGATCACTTCAACTCCAAATTGATCCAAGCAAACCCTAAATTGATCCAGCCAAGAAACCCACATTCGGCTACCCACTTTTTCCACCTAACTTGATCCCTTGTTAGGAATGAGAGCTCAACAACCAAACAAGCCTTTCCATCTTGGGCCCCCTCTTTTATCCCCGTCTCTTTTATCTTTGATTTTCTTATTTCTTTTTCATTCCAGCTGTATTGGTTACTTACACTCACGTGAGGTCACATGTCATCACATGTAGTCACATTTTTTCCCTTACTTGCCCTTTGTCATCCAGAGGAGATCTTTGATGGTGATTATGCTTGATGAATTGAATGAGAATCATAGTGGTCTTGCACCAGTAATTGCATTGTTTTCTTCCTTTTCTCTTCTTTTTCTCTTGTTTCTTCTTCTTCAAATTGGTGGATCCTTATATCCCCATTTTTTCGTATGAGAAAAGAGTAATGAAAGATGGAATGTTGAAATTTATGAACAGAGATTGCAGAGAGAGAGAGAGAGAGAGAGAGAGAGAGAGAGAGAGATGAGAGGAAACGAGGAATGTGAAATGGGAGAAGTAGAGAGAGTGAAGACGAAGTGGGTCTGTAAATTGAGAGAAATTTTTGGGTATTGTCACGCCCCGACGTAGCATAAATATGGAAAACGTTTAATTTTCTTTATGGACCCGTAGGTCGCGACAGTTTGAAGGATCGATTCCGTCCCAAACGTCGAACAACAATAACATAATAATCAGAGCAGAGCAATCAAGGCTTATAAAAATTTTCTAACTTATTACATATTACAGCACGAGGTCTCTAAAGGCACAAACCGCCTTAAATCAAAACAATAACTTAATATCTATTACAGTCATCCTTATTACAAAACAGTTTATAATGAAAGCATGGAATATAGATAACAGTCTCTCTTCCAAGCAGTCGTTCTCAATTAGCATAATCATAATGTTCAGCCTGATCATAACTTGAAAAACCTGAACGCGAATGTCCAAGATGCATCAACGTCGTCAGCTTCAAGAAGCTGGTGAGTATTAAAAACATAATTGTGAATGTAAAACATACTCATTTACCATTTTCCAATTCTCATTTAAATCCACAGGTTTATATTTAAGATAAAGAGTTCATTTTAGAAAACAACCACAATATTATTTTAAAGGATAAATTCACATATATGTGACCGTGTATGAGAACAATGCACCATCTCATCTTACCGACTCTTTTCTCTCGACAAAACCCAACAACCCAACATCACACACCGGTATCTTTGAAACGCTAAGATAGCCATACTTTAGCACAGGGGTGCCAGGGAATGTCCAGTTTGCCTCACACTTTGGTCCGGGGTACCAGGGAGTGTCCATTGCCTCACACTTTGACTACCTAATCCGCCATGCAAATACCGGAGGAACCCTCACGCAGTATCAGACTCGGGTATCAGGGAGTGTCCGTAGGCCACAGTTTAGCACTTCCATGGGTGCCAGGGAATGTCCAAGTTCGGCTTCACACACTTTGACGCTACCATGGTCGTCAGGGAGTGTCCAATTTTGCCATCGTCGCATTTCAAAGACACCCTCGCCGCAATCTCAATCACAACACACTTTGGTACTCACTTACCAGGGAGTGTCCATATCACAATCTCAACCGCACTCACTATACCACATTGACCATTACTCTTTTCCATACTGACCAACATTCACACTCACCATGCATGTACAACTGACCCCACATGTATGTCATGAAACTTTAAAACATGAGGCAAATTATTGAATTATATAAACGACATGCGTACGGGGATTGACAAGTCACAATTCAACGTTTTAATCGTTTAAACATAACCAATTGAGATTCTGTTTTAATAAATTTCCCAAACAGTACTCAAACAGTATATAAATTTATCCCAAACAGTCCATTATCACAAAACAAGCAAAACTAGAAACTGCTAGAAGTCGCGCGTGCGGGCCGCTCGCGCGATATGCCCAATTTTTCGTTTTCCTTATTAAAACTTTCCTTTCTGCCAGAGTACACGCGAATCGCTCGCGCGGTCCGCTCGCGCGAACTGCCAAATTTTCATTTTTCTTATATAAAAACTTTTCCATGTGCCTGAATCCACATGGTTCGCGCGCGCGGGCGCGCGCGAGGGGTCGCTCGCGCGGTCCGCTCGCGCGCGCGAGATGAAGCAGAGACTTCGTCTTCCTCGCTGGTTTTTCCCCTGTTTCAGAAATTCAGGGTCTTTTGACCCATTTTCAATTTCGGAAGTTACTAGGCCTTATTATATATGATTTTCTTTAGTTTTTCGCAAGGATTATGAATACAAAATCAATTTCACAAGATTTCAATCGTAGCTCACGAATTTTATGAAAATTCAAAACATGTCAAAACTTCAAATCTAATATACTTTCTCCTATGAACGAATTAAGCTCTAATTTTACAACCATATACTCTACATACTATAATCTTTCATATTTCATTCTAAAAACGAATTTTGGTTAAGTTTTGGAAATCCATGTTTTTCAAGCTATGAACTTCAAACGTGAAATCATCAATGGTGTTCCTTTAAGCAACTACACAATTCAGTAAATAAAGAATGGATTACATCCTGAGTGAGTTAGTAATACTCACCGTGATAAGTGTAGAAGAAATTGTTTGAGAAAGAAGAGCAATATAAGAAATCCAAACTCAAGCTTGGCTATGGAGATTGAGTTCTCTCTCTCTATAATTTTCTGTATTAGTGAACTCTCTACACTCTCTCTTTTCTCTCTGAAATTCTCTCCATGATATGTGTGTGCAGAATGTATAATGAAGCAAGGGGGTGTGGTTTATATAGAACTCCAATTCTTGGGCTCCAAGTTCCTTAAATGAGGCTTAACAATCTAATATTAACCACTAATTGTTAAACAATCAGCAGATTAATAGGATTTATACATGATGAAGTATACATACGTATATACACACTGATGCACATATAACTCTACAGATTTTGAAGGGGTAGTATAGATCAATAGGGGTCAAGATTAAGTTGTTTGGGAAAAACAACTTATGGCACAACAATTGCACACACACTACAAGCATAACCAAACAAGGCACATCCAATATGTCAAAGAATCACTTATAATGTTTGGCAAATTAGCTTTTGGCACTAGGAATGCACATACCCAAAAGCAATATCCAAACAAGGCATAACCAATGATTACTTGCCATAAATGGTAATAAAGCACACATCATCTCAACTTTACGTCACTTCAAAATCTGTGAAATTTTAACGTGGCGCGGACAGTTTTGAACATAAACTGGTATTTTTCGTGACGCGGTGTTCGTCACAAAAATACAGAAAATTCACTTTAACGTAAGAATTGATTTTCCGGTTTTATAAAAATACTGATTGAGTCAAAAGCAAACATTTCCACCGTTTTGAAATACCGATTTGAGATTCAACACATATTTTACTAACTTTCCAAAAATTGTAATTTGACCCCAATAATAATTTCAAAAGAAATCAAAACAGGTATTAAAATTCAAATCATGAGAACTGTAACTAAAATAAAAGATGACAATGCCAATTAAATTTAAATATGCCAATGCAAAAACAAATTAAATATGAACATGCTAAAATTAAAATGAAATGCAGGTTGTTACATCCTTCCTCCCTTAAACAGGATTTCGTCCCCGAAATCAAGACTAACTAGTCCTAAAACAACTCCGGGTACTTTTTCCTCATATCAGCGTCCACTTCCCACGAGGCTTCATTCTCGTCATGGTGATTCCACTGAACCTTCACCAACGGAATGTCCTTATTTCTCAGCTTCTTGATACTTTGATGCAAAATTTTCACTGGTCTCTCCTTGTAAGAAATGTTATGGCTCATCTCAATATCGTGATAACTAACCACATGCGAGGGGTCTCGTATATACTTTCTCAACATACTTACATGGAACACATTGTGAACCCCAGATATCTTCGGTGGTAGCGCCAGTCGATAAGCTACTTTCCCAACACGTTCCAAAATCTCGAATGGTCCAATGAAACGCGGAGCTAACTTCCCTCTCTTAAGACCGAAGCGTACTACTCCTCGGGTCGGTGAAACCTTAAGGAGTACGTGATCTCCAACACTAAATTCCAAATCTTTCCGGCGTCGATCGGCATAACTCTTATACCTGCTTTGAGCGGTTCTCATCCTTTCCTTGACCAAGGATATCTTCTCGTTGGTTTCTCTAACCAAATCTGGTCCCAACAATTCTGTGTCTCCGACTTCTGCCCAACACAGCGGAGAACGACACGGTCGTCCGTACAATGCTTCGAACGGAGCCATCCCGATACTCGTGTGATAACTATTGTTTTAGGCAAATTCGACCAAAGGCAAGTATGTCTCCCAAGATTCTTCAAAATCAATAACACAAGCCCTAAGCATATCCTCCATGGTCTGATTAACACGTTCAGTTTGCTCATCTGTCTAAGGGTGAAAAGCAGTACTCATCTTAAGCGAGGTTCCCATAGCTTCTTGCAAACTTTCCCAAAATCCAGAAGTAAAACGCGCGTCACGGTCTGACACAATCGACGCAGGTGCACCGTGAAGCCGCACAACTTGTTGTATGTACATCCGACTCATCTTTTCCATCGGGTATATCATACTATAAGCAATGAAATGAGCAGATTTCGTCAATCAATCCACGATTACCCAAATGGCGTCATGATTATGTTGAGATCGAGGCAATCCTACTACAAAATCCATGGTTATGTGCTCCCACTTCCAACCAGGAACAGGTAGCGGTTGCAATAATCCTGACGATCTCTGATGTTCAACCTTGACTTGCTGACACGTCAAACACTTGGATACAAATTCGGCCACATCCTTCTTCATACCTTCCCACCAGAAATTTCTCTTCAAATCCTTGTACATTTTCGTTCCTCCCGGGTGAACTGTATATCTTGACTTATGTGCTTCTTCCAGAATGTCTTTCCTTAATTCACCACAATCCGGCACACATAATCTATTTCTGCACCGATATCCTCCGTCGACTCCCACCTTCCATGCTGTCGGATCTTTCTCTGACATCTTCCCAAACCATGGTTAAAACTTCTCATCTTCTTTCTGGGCTCCAATAATACGGTCGATAAGAACAGGCTGTAGGACAAGACATCCGAACAATTGTCCTTCTCCTTCTTCAGCACTCTGTACGTCAAATTCTGCCAACGTCTCCAATGCTCGCCATTCTCTAATCATTAAGGAGGCGATCGTTTCCCGAGTCTGCCGACTTAAAGCATCAGTGACCACATTAGCTTTACCAGGGTGGTATTCTAACGTGAAGTCATAATCTTTGATCAGCTCCATTCATCTGCGTTTCCTCATGTTCAACTCTTTCTGTGTGAACAAATATTTCAGGCTCTTGTGATCAGAGAATAAATCAAACTTCTCACCGTAGAGATAGTGTCTCCAAATCTTGAGTGCAAATACCAGTGCCGCCAATTCCAAATCATGAATGGGATAGTTCAACTCATTCGGCTTCAGCTGTCTGGATCCATAAGCGATAACTCTACCATCTTGCATAAGTACACACCCTAGTCCCTGATATGACGCGTCACTAAAGATAGTGAACTTCTCATCAGACTTAGGTATAGCTAGTACCGGTGCGGTAGTGAGTCTCTCTTTCAATTCCAGAAAGGCTCGCTCATGCTTCTCTGTCCACTCGAATTTCAAATTCTTCTTCATCAAACCAGTTAATGGTGCAGCTATTTTGGAGAATCCCTCAACAAATCTCCGGTAATAACCCGCGAGTCCAAGAAAACTCCGAACTTCTGTAGGGTTGCTCGGCCTTACCCAGTTCGACACAGCATCTGTCTTGGATGAATCTACTGAAATTCCTTGGGATGAAATCTTGTGTCCCAAAAATTTTACTTCCTGCAACCAGAACTCACATTTACTGAATTTGGCATACAACTGATGATCCTTGAGCGTCTGCATTGCAATCCGTAGGTGCTGCTCGTGTTCTTCTTCTGACTTAGGGTGTGTTTGATAACCCAATTAAGTGGTGAAAATGAAAATTTTCAGCACTTAATTCTTTTCAGTGCGTTTGATAATATACCACTTAATTGAAAAAGTGGTAAAAAATTCACTGAAAACATTAAGTGAAAATTTTCTGCTGAAAATAATCACTGAATGCAGTCTATTTTAGTTTTTGAAACACTGTTTTTAGTTTTGCTAATACAAATCACTTAAAATTTTCAGCACTTAAATTCAGCACTTAATTTTCAGTACTTAATTTTCAGTTTTATCAAACGCACCCTTAGAATAGATCAAAATATCATCAATGAAGACGATGACAAACTGATCCAAATAAGGCTTGAATACCCTGTTCATCAGATCCATAAACACTGCTGGGGCATTCGTCAATCCAAACGGCATCACCAAAAACTCAAAGTGACCATATCGGGTTCTGAACGCGGTCTTAGGTATATCTTCCTTCTGTACTCTCAATTGATGATATCCCGACCTTAGGTCTATTTTGGAAAATGTCGTAGCTCCTTGTAGTTGATCAAACAAATCGTCAATCCGAGGCAAGGGATACTTGTTCTTAATAGTCACGCGGTTCAGTTCTCTGTAATTGATGCACAACCTGAGCGTCCCATCCTTCTTCTTCACAAATAACACTGGTGCTCCCCAAGGCGATGTACTAGGACGTACAAAACCTAGGTTCTCGAGCTCTTGAGCTTGTTCCTTCAATTCCAACAGTTCGGTGGGGGCCATTCTGTAGGGAACCTTGGTGATCGGTACGGTACCCGGTATAAGCTCAATACAGAACTCTATACTTCTCTCGGGCTGTAAACCAGAAATGTCTTGAAATACTTCTTCGAAGTCCTTGACTACAGGTATAGACAACACTGTCGCTTTTGTACTGACGACTTCGATGTTAGACAAATACCTTGTGAGGAACATATCTCCCGAAGGGTTACATTGAAAATCAAAGGGTTGATTCTCATTGTCGAGGAATGTAATTCTCTTCCTCGCACAATTCAACTTCACTTGATTCTGAGAGAGCCAATCCATTCCTAGGATTATATCGAACTCCTTCATTGATAGGACAATCAACCTTGCAGGGATTTCACGGTCTCCTAGCCGTAAAGGACAATCCTTGCACACGTGTCCTAATCTGACTGCAGCTCCTAATGGTGAAGTGGCCTTCAAAGCTTTCTCTAACCGATGAGGTAAGATACCCAATCTCCGAATTATATTAACAGATATGAACGAAAGAGCAGCACCCGTATCAAATAAAACTTTAACATGAGAGTTAAACAAAGTCAATGTACCTTCCACTGCTTGCTGATCAGGTTGAGCTTCTCCATAATCTCCTTCTTCATAAACAGTTCCGTCATATCCAGCAGCATCTGGGATAACAGCATTCAAGCGAGTCTTCTTCTAGATCAGTAGCCAAGTCAACCAATCCCTCAAACGACTTATCTAGGTGACCGAGAGTCAGGCGGCGAATTTGCGGTGTCAGCCCTTGGTTATACTTCCGTATCTTCTTCTCCTCAGTATCAACCAGGTGTGGAGCGAACCGAGACAGTTTCTCAAACTGTGTGGTGTACTCTTGCACCGACTTGGTTCCTTGCGTTAAATCCATGAACTCCTTCTCTCTTATGTGCCTTTCCGTAGCTGGGAAATACTATTCTAGGAATCTTCCTTTGAATGCAGTCCAAGTCATTCCCGTGGCAGCTGTGTTCCCAATAGTGGCTATCACCGAGTCCCACCAATCTGCGGCGGCGTCGGTCAATTGAAATGTAGCCAATCTCCTCTTATCCATCTCGTTGCACTGGATAGCCTCGAACATACGGTCCATTTATCTTAGCCACTTTCTGCTTTCTAGGGTTCTGCTGTACCCGCAAACTGCTCGGGCCTTAGCGCACGGAATCTCTCCAGTAACTTGTCTCCAGTTTGGCGGTCTCGTCGGTTGTCATTCGTATTACTGATTCTTTCCAAACGTCTGACAAACGCTTCGAACATCCCCGTAGGATCGGCAGCCTCAGGTGCTCCCTCGATCAAATTCCTGTTCCTCCTTAGTCCTCCAGCCATTCTATGCATGATAGTGATAGCAGAATGAGAAACATGCATGAAGCAGTACTATGAAGCAATTTAAATGATGACAACATTCAAAAGAGTATATTTTATATATAACTTCTTGTCAAGTTAATACAAAAATCGTGTATGATCAGGTCAATGCCTACCCTATCTATATGGGTTAGGACGCATATGTCCATGCAAGAGTTAATGTTACAAAAATGGGGTCATTGCCCTACACTCTAATGCATGTAATTACAGTTTGGAAAAAGAGATAGAGCTAATAGTCAAAAGTAGTTAATATGTACAAAGTTATATCTAGAACGTCAATCATCTCCATAAGCAGCTATTAGGAGATCTAGCGAGTCGACGGGGCAAAATCGCTGCACCAAGAACGGACCAACCCCGTCATAGCCGTGAGAGGTCGAAGATGAAGCAGGTGCAGGGGCATCTGCCTCAACTACCATCTCCTCAGGTAAGGCTAGCTCAAGTGCTAGCTCAGCCTCTAGGTCAGCGGCTAAGTCGCCTAGACCTACACCATCCTCTACATCCTCTCCACCTACCGGAACCAAATGAACAGCCTTAGCATCGTCCTCGGCAATGAGAACCACTGGCGGAGGCATCTCTGGCTATGCCAGATGGGCGTGCACAATCTGGATCTCGAGGGGAAGATAGAAAGCATCGCTATCGACCAACCTCAAAACCTCAACCAAAACCAAGCGCTGAGCCTCCGCGAAGTAACGAAGCTCTAGGCGGATACGAGTCAAGTCAACTAAGCCTACCACGTGAACCTGGTGCCATAAATCAGATACTACAGTCGCTGTGGCCAACTGCTCAACGGCCGCATGATACAAGTCGAGGAAGGCTGGGACCACTGCCCCAGGTGTCACAAAGTGTCCCCCAAATCCGTCTGGTACATATAGTGGATGAGCTGGATCCATACCTGATAAAAAGGTACTACTTAAGTCAGGACAGAAATAATCTTAGGCATTTGGGTCCTGAGTCTATACTTCCTGTCGTATCATCGGGTGTGTAATACTTAATGGAATGTGGAATCGGGTCTATACTATAAACCCTAACCTGGCTAAACTATCTTAAGATAAATAATAACCTGGCTCTGATACCACTAAATCCTGTCATGCCCCGACGTAGCATAAATATGGAAAGTGTTTAATTTCCTTTATGGACCCGTAGATCGCGACAGTTTGAAGGATCGATTCCGTCCCAAACGTCGAACAACAATAACATAATAATCAGAGCAGAGCAATCAAGGCTTATAAAATTTTTCTAACTTATTACATATTACATCACGGGGTCTCTAAAGGCACAAACCGCCTTAAATCAAAACAATAACTTAATATCTATTACAGTCATCCTTATTACAAAATAGTTTATAATGCAAGCATGGAATATAGATAACAGTCTCTCTTCCAAGCAGTCGTTCTCAATTAACATAATCATAATGTTCAGCCTGATCATAACCTGAAAAACCTGAACACGAATGTCCAGGACGCATCAACGTCGTCAGCTTCAAGAAGCTGGTGAGTATTAAAAACATAATTGTGAATGTAAAACATACTCATTTACCATTTTCCAATTCTCATTTAAATCCACAGGTTTATATTTAAGATAAAGAGCTCGTTTTAGAAAACAACCACAATATTATTTTAAAGGATAAATTCACATGTATGTGACCGTGTATGAGAACAATGCACCATCTCATCTTACCGACTCTTTTCTCTCGACAAAACCCAACAACCCAACATCACACACCGGTATCTTTGAAATGCTAAGATAGCCATACTTTAGCACAGGGGTGCCAGGGAATGTCCAGTTTGCCTCACACTTTGGTCCGGGGTACCAGGGAGTGTCCATTCCCTCACACTTTGACTACCTAATCCGCCATGCAAATACCGGAGGAACCCTCACGCAGTATCCAGACTCGGGTATCAGGGAGTGTCCGTAGGCCACAGTTTAGCACTTCCATGGGTGCCAGGGAATGTCCAAGTTCGGCTTCACACACTTTGACGCTACCATGGTTGTCAGGGAGTGTCCAATTTTGCCACCGTCGCATTTCAAAGACACCCTCGCCGCAATCTCAATCACAACACACTTTGGTACTCACGTACCAGGGAGTGTCCACATCACAATCTCAACCGCACTCACTATACCACATTGACCATTACTCTTTTCCATACTGACCAACATTCACACTCACCATGCATGTACAACTGACCCCACATGTATGTCATGAAACTTTAGAACATGAGGCAAATTATTGAATTATATAAACGACGTGCGTACGGGGATTGACAAGTCACAATTCAACGTTTTAATCGTTTAAACATAACTAATTGAGATTCTGATTTAATAAATTTCCCAAACAGTACTCGAACAGTATATAAATTTATCCCAAACAGTCCCTTATCACAAAACAAGCAAAACTAGAAACTGCTAGAAGTCGTGCGCGCGGGCCGCTCGCGCGAGGGGTCGCTCGCGCGATATGCCCAATTTTCGTTTTCCTTATTAAAACTTTCCTTTCTGCCAGAGTACAGTGCTCGCGCGATCTCCCAAATTTTCATTTTTCTTATATAAAAACTTTTCCATGTGCTTGAATCCACGTGGCTCACGCGCGCAGGTCGCTCTCGCGGTCCGCTAGTGCGCGCGAGATGAAGCAGAGACTTCGTCTTCCTTGCTGGTTTTTCCCCTGTTTCAAAAATTCAGGGTCTTTTGACCCATTTTCAATTTCGGAAGCTACTAGGCCTTATTATATATGATTTTCTTTAGTTTTTTGCAAGGATTATGAATACAAAATCAATTTCACAAGATTTCAATCGTAGCTCACGAATTTTATGAAAATTCAAAACATGTCAAAACGTCAAATCTAATATACTTTCTCCTATGAACGAAAAAAGCTCTAATTTTACAACCATATACTCTACATACTATAATCTTTCATATTTCATTCTAAAAACGAATTTTGGTTAAGTTTTGGAAATCCATGTTTTTCACGCTATGAACTTCAAACGTGAAATCATCAATGGTGTTCCTTTAAGCAACTACACAATTCAGTAAATAAAGAATGGATTACATCCTGAGTGAGTTAGTAATACTCACCGTGATAAGTGTAGAAGAAATTGTTTGAGAAAGAAGAGCAATATAAGAAATCCAAACTCAAGCTTGGCTATGGAGATTGAGTTCTCTCTCTCTATAATTTTCTATATTAGTGAACTCTCTGCACTCTCTCTTTTCTCTCTGAAATTCTCTCTATGATATGTGTGTGCAGAATGTATAATGAAGCAAGGGGGTGTGGTTTATATAGAACTCCAATTCTTGGGCTCCAAGTTCCTTAAATGAGGCTTAACAATCTAATATTAACCACTAATTGTTAAACAATCAGCAGATTAATAGGATTTATACATGATGAAGTATACATACGTATATACACACTGATGCACATATAACTCCACAGATTTTGAAGGGGTAGTATAGATCAATAGGGGTCAAGTTTAAGTTGTTTGGGAAAAACAACTTATGGCACAACAATTGCACACACACTACAAGTATAACCAAACAAGGCACATCCAATATATCAAAGAATCACTTATAATGTTTGGCAAATTAGCTTTTGGCACTAGGAATGCACATACCCAAAAGCAATATCCAAACAAGGCATAACCAATGATTACTTGCCATTTTTGGCAATAAAGCACACATCATCTCAACTTTACGTCACTTCAAAATCTGTGAAATTTTAACGTGGCGCGGACAGTTTTGAACATAAACTGGTATTTTTCGTGACGCGGTGTTCGTCACAAAAATACAGAAAATTCACTTTAACGTAAGAATTGATTTTCCGGTTTTATAAAAATACTGATTGAGTCAAAAGCAAACATTTCCACCGTTTTGAAATACCGATTTGAGATTCAACACATATTTTACTAACTTTCCAAAAATTGTAATTTGACCCCAATAATAATTTCAAAAGAAATCAAAACAGGTATTAAAATTCAAATCATGAGAACTGTAACTAAAATAAAAGATGACAATGCCAATTAAATTTAAATATGCCAATGCAAAAACAAATTAAATATGAACATGCTAAAATTAAAATGAAATGCAGGTTGTTATAGGTATTGCCCGTTTTTAGTTGAGAGTAAAAATTGGACCAATCACAACCCTCGAATTTTTAATTGAAGTTGATCTCAACCATTGGAAATGTGACCATTTGACAACGGTAGGAAAAATTGACTATCAGTGGCTCAATTCTTGGACTATTGTATGGCAAAAATTATTGTATTGTTTTGCGGGCGTGCTAGGAGCTTGTATGGTAGGTCCAAACATGGAGCCAAACTATATCCCTATGCTTGGTGTGAGTATGATTAAGCGATTGTTAGGATGTACCTATGCCTATTAAGCGATTGTTGGGATGGTACTGCAATGCAAAGTAAGGGAAAGATCAGTGAGGTACCATTAAAGATCCAAGGTTACGAAGGTAAGGACTTTTTATTTACTATCTGTTATGGACTACGATATAGTGTTAGGGGCTGAGTGGCTTGAGTCCTTAGGACCTATTCTATGGGATTTTTCAAAGAAAAGTATGTCATTTGTTGAAGGAGAAAAGACATGTCACCTACAAGGCATGACATCCCCTTCCACAATTTTAGTAAATTCAAACACAATGCAGGGAATTTTACATCAAGAGAAAGTGGCAGTAATTGCCCAACTCATGTTCATGACTGAAGAAAAACCACCATTAAGACCAGAAAGGGTAATGCAAAGGTCGTTAGATCAATTTGGAACCATATTTACAGGACCTAGTAAACCTACCAATCTACCCCCAAAGAGGAGTTCTAACAAACTGGCCCCCATGTTCATTGAGCCTTTTCAAGTAGTTGCAATAATTGGGGCAGATGCATACAAGCTTCAGTTGCCTCCTACTACATAGATTCAACCACTAATTCATGTCTCATTGCCAAACAAGAAGATAGGGGACAGAGTACCGGCTTCAACCACTCTACCCTCTTACAGCACTACTGGTACCATGGAGTGTGTTGTTGAAAAGATCATTGAAAGATGGTCATTCAAGAAGTGAAACATAGCAAATACTTAGTGCAATGGAAGGGACAATGGAAGGGACATCCAAATGAGGAAGCTACTTGGGTGGAAGCTCGTGAAGTCGAAGTTCAGATTGCGAGTTTCCAAGCTTGAGGACAAGCTTGTAGTGAAGAAGGGTAGAATGTTAGGAATGAGAGCTCAACAACAGAACAAGCCTTTCCATCTTGGGCCCCCTCTTTTATCCCCGTCTCTTTTATCTTTGATTTTCTTATTTCTAGCTTTTTCATTCCAACTGTATTGGTTACTTACACTCATGTGAGGGTCTCATGTCATCACATGTTGTCACACTTTTTCCCTTAGTGGCCCTATATCATCCAGATGAGATCTCTGATGGTGGTTATGCTTGATGAATTGAATGAGAATCATAGTGGTCTTGCACCAGTAATTGCATTGTTTTCTTTCTTTTCTCATATTTTTCTCTTGTTTTCTCTTCTTCAAATTGTTGGATCCTTACATCCCCATTTTTTTCGTATGAGAAAAGAGTAATGAGATATGGAAAGTTGAAATTTATGAACAGAGATTGCAGAGAGAGAGAGAGAGAGATGAGAGGAAGTGAGGAACGTGAAATGTGAGAAGTAGAGAGAGAGAAGACAACGTTGGTCTATAAATTGAGAGAAATTGTTAGGTATTGCCCCTTTTTAGTTGAGAGTAAAAATTGGACCAATCATAGCCCTTGAATTTTTAATTGAAGTTGATCTCAACCATTGGAAATGTGACCGTTTAACAATGGTAGGAAAAATTGACTATCAACGGCTCAATTCTTAGACTATTGTTTGGAAAATATTATTGTATAGTTTTGTGGGCGTGCCAGGAGCTTGTACGGTAGGTCCAAACATGGAGCCAAACTATATCCCTATGCTTAGTGTGAGTATGATTAAGCAATTATTGGGATGTAGGGATGCCTATTAAGCGATTAAGCTATTGTTGGGATGGTCCTGCAATGCGAAGTACGGGAAAGATCAGTGAGGTACCATTAAAGATCCAAGGTTACGAAGGTAAGGTCAATTTTTACTTACTATCTGTTGTGGACTGCGATATAGTGTTAGGGGCTGAGTGGCTTGAGTCCTTAGGACCTATTCTATGGGATTTTTCAAAGAAAAGTATGTCATTTGTTGAAGGAGAAAAGACATGTCACCTACAAGGCATGACATCCCCTTCCACAGTTTTAGTAAATTCAAACACAATGCAGGGAATTTTACAACAAGAGAAAGTGGCAGTAATTGCCCAACTCATGTTCATGACTGAAGAAAAACCACCATTAAGACCAGAAAGGGTAATGCAAAGGTCGTTAGATCAATTTGGAACCATATTTACAGAACCTAGTCAACCTACCAATCTACCCCCAAAGAGGAGTTCTAACAAACTGGCCCCCATGTTCATTGAGCCTTTTCAAGTAGTTGCAATAATTGGGGCAGATGCATACAAGCTTCAGTTGCCTCCTACTACATAGATTCAACCACTAATTCATGTCTCATTGCCAAACAAGAAGATAGAGGACAGAGTACCGGCTTCAACCACTCTACCCTCTAACAGCACTACTGGTACCATGGAGTGTGTTGCTGAAAAGATCATTGGAAGGGGGCCATTCAAGAAGGAAAACATAGCTATTATCAAATACTTAGTGAAATGTAAGGGACGTCCAAATGAGGAAGCTACTTGGGTGGAAGCTCGTGAATTTGAAGTTCAAATTCCGAGTTTCCAAGCTTGAGGACAAGCTTGTTGTGAAGAAGGGTGGAATGTTAGGAATGAGAGCTCAACAACCAAACAAGCCTTTCCATCTTGGGCCCCCTCTTTTATCCCCGTCTCTTTTATCTTTGATTTTCTTATTTCTAGCTTTTTCATTCCAGCTGTATGGGTTACTTACACTCACGTGAGGGTCACATGTCATCACATGTAGTCACATTCTTTCCCTTACTTGCCCTGTATCATCCAGAGGAGATCTCTGATGGTGGTTATGCTTGATGAATTGAATGAGAATCGTAGTGGTCTTGCATCAGTAATTGCATTGTTTTCTTTCTTTTCTCTTCTTTTTCTCTTGTTTCTTCTTCTTCAAATTGTTGGATCCTTACATCCCCATTTTTTTGTATGAGAAAAGAGTAATGAAAGATGGAAAGTTTAAATTTATGAACAGAGAGAGAGAGAGAGAGAGAGAGAGAGAGAGAGAGAGAGAGAGAGAGAGAGATGAGAGGAAGTGAGGAACGTGAAATGGAAGAAGTAGAGAGAGAAGACGAAGTGGGTCTGTAAATTGAGAGAAATTGTTGGGTATTGCCCCTTTTTAGTTGAGAGTAAAAATTGAACCAATCACAGCCCTCGAATTTTTAATTGAAGTTGATCTCAACCATTGGAAATGTGACCGTTTAACAACGGTAGGAAAAATTGACTATCAATGGCTCAATTCTTGGACTGTTGTTTGGCAAAAATTATTGTATTGTTTTGCGGGCGTGCCAGGAGCTTGTAAGTCCCTATATCCCTATGTTTGGTGTGAGTATGATTAGGCGATTGTTGGGATGTAGGATGCCTATTTCCTTAAGATTGCACTTTCCTTTTGTTTAAAAAGAACTTCAAATATTTAACCAAGGGATGAGAATTAAAAATGAAAAGAAATTGCAAGTTTTGGAAACTGAAATGGAATTAATTGCCATTGAAATAGAATGAATTACAAAGCAAGAGAAACTAGTAGACAAGGAATAAAAATAAAAAAAGCAAGGCTGGGTACATGAAGAACACAAAATAAAAATAGAAATTTAGTTATAAGTCCCTACCTACCCTAGCCATGCATCAATAGGGACTCCCCCTTTCTTAATGTAGCAATATATCCCCACCCCCCAATTGTTAATAGCGATAGGTTCCTAAGCCCACTAAACCATCAATTTTGTGGACTTATTTACCCCTATTTATGTATATATCGTGTATATATATATCGATATATAAGTCGTTTATTTTGGAAAGAGTAATGTTATAGGCACAATACAAAGCACAACACAAAGCACAACAAGGCTTTAAATGTCTTGTACTCTGTGCTGTTTGAATTTTTTACACTTTTCTATGCACCACTTATACAGCACAGGGTACAAGCATTTAAAACTATATTGTGCTTTGTGTTGTGCAATGTATTGTGTCTCTAGCATTACTCTTTTGGAAAAGTCTGTTATGGAATGTGAGGTGAATCATTTAATTTGATTTGCAATCAGTTACAAATTATAATGGAATCCCCAGATTTTAGGAGAAATTTTTTTTTTATCTATATATCGTGTATATATATATATATTTATATAAATCATTTTTTGGGAAAAATATGTTATAGAATGTGAGGTGAATCATTTAATTTGATTTGCAATCAGTTACAAACTATAATGGAATCCCAAGATTATAGGAGAACATTATTTATGTATATATCGTGTATATGTATAGTTATATAAATCATTTATTTGGGAAAAGTCTATTTTGGAATGTAAGGTGAATCATTTCATTTGATTTGCAATCATTTAATTTGATTTGAAATCAGTTACTAAATTATGCTGGATACATTTACAAAAACATTGATTCAACCACATTTGAAATTTAAGATAGCCACATTATCATATAGCAATCAGAATGTTGCTGCTAATCTCACAAAGGCATATTACATATAGGCAATGTAAAACTTCACATAATACATTTTTCTTTACCGATGAAAGGTGAATTTCAAACGTAGTGTTTTGAAAATTTTGCAGTGCAGCGTTTGTGAAATTCCCGAATACATTTTGTCAATGAAATTTCACAGTGCAACACTATGAAATTTCACAGTGCATGATTTTCATAATGATTTTAAGGTAAAGTTTCACACTTGCTGGGCAAAAGATATGAAAGCATATGAAATTTCACAACGAAATGCAAGAATTTCTCCCAATTTCTCCCAATTTCACACTTACTTTGAACAGTAAAGATTCCTTTTGTATCAATACCCTCCATTATTAAAATCTTGCAATGCATGTTATCGTGAAATTAACTCATCATGTGTCAAGAACACCCCATGAACAAATAATAGCCTTCAAGACAATAGTTTGAAATCAATGGAGCTCGTCTGTCAAGAAGAAGGAAGATTCATCCCATATCGTCGCGTCTATGGAAGATGGTTTGTTGCTAGTTTGCTCAAACTTTTCGATGCACGTGCTGCAAGATTAAGTGAACCAATATTAGCACATCATCATCCAATAATCATTGTTTTTTATAGACATCAGACGTGAAATTTCGCATATAAACATGATGACTTTTACAAATACCAAACATGTGAAATTCCACATGTAGTCATAACGAATTATGCAGTCAAAAGTTTTATTGAAGTGCAAAATTTAAAACAAATGATATGTGAAATTCCCCCCCCCCCCCCCCCCCCCCCCCCCCAAAAAAAAAAGATACATGGACACCCTAAATCGGAACATGAAAACCCAGAAATTTCAACCAATTGGTAAATGAAAACCCTAAATCATATACCTTTTAGGGATATTAATTAGGTCATAAACCCTTTAAAATTATGTGTTTTAATAAAAAAAAAACTCACGTTTTTTGCAGTTTTATAAAAAGCCTCTCGCTACTTTTCGTATTTGGTGAAAAACCCCTCCGCTCACAGATTATGTTATATTATCTGTGTACTTTAAATCATCATAACTCACTCGTTTTTTTGGCTTTTTTGGGTGATTTTTTTTATATCATGTATTTTTTCGAGATCTGCGCATTAGACTTGAAAGTTGTACAAAAAAAGTAATTTGGAACTTTATTTTTCATTTTTATCTTTCAGATATATAATATTATCTGTTTACACTAACAGATAACATTATTTGTCAACTTTAAACCACCATAACTTTATCAATTCTTGAGCTTTTTGGGTGATTTTTTTTTTATTTCATGCATTTCTTTGAGATCTACACATTGGACTTGAAAGTTGTACAAAAAAAAAGTAATTTGGAACTTCGTTTTTTCATTTTTATCTTTCAGAACACAAACAGATAATATTATCTGTTTACACAAACAGTTAATATTATTTGTCAACTTTAAACTACCATAACTTTATCAATTCTTGGGCTTTTTGGGTGATTTTTTTGTATTTCATGTATTTCTTTGAGATCTACGCATCGGACTTGAAAGTTGTACAAAAAAAAATTAATTTGGAACTTCATTTTTTCATTTTTATCTTTCAGAACACAAACAGATAATATTATCTGTTTACACAAACATATAATATTATTTGTCATCTTTAAACCACCATAACTTTATCAATTCTTGGGCTTTTTGGGTGATATTTTTTTTGATTTCATGTATTTCTTTGAGATCTACACATTGGACTTGAAAGTTGTACAAAAAAAAAAAATTTAGAACTTCGTTTTTTCATTTTTATCTTTCAGAACACAAACAGATAATATTATCTGTTTACACAAACAGTTAATATTATTTGTCAACTTTAAACCACCATGACTTTATCAATTCTTGGGCTTTTTGGGTGATTTTTTTTTTTTGATTTCATGTATTTCTTTGAGATCTACGCATCGGACTTGAAAGTTGTACAAAAAAAAGTAATTTGGAACTTTATTTTTTCATTTTTATCTTTCAGAACACAAACAGATAATATTATCTGTTTACACAAACAGATAATATTATTTGTCAACTTTAAACCACCATAACTTTATCAATTCTTGGGCTTTTTGGGTAATTTTTTTTTTGATTTCATGTATTTCTTTGAGATCTACACAATAGGCGTGGAAATTTTATGAAAAAAAAGTTAAGTTGCAGCCTAATTTTGAGGTTTTACCTATCTTACAGATAATATTATCTGTTATCTGTGAGTCTAACAGATAATATTATCCGTCAACTTTAAACTACCATAACTTTATCAATTCTTGGGTTTTTTTGGGTGATTTATTTTTTATTTCGTGTATTTTTTTAAGCTCTATGCATCTATGGTACCAATTGTACGAAAGAAATATTTTTTTATTATATGTATGCGAAAAAATGCAATTTTTCATATTTGTTTGATGTTTAGTTTTTTTTTTGTCCTAGTATTTCATGGTCAACATTGAACTCGTTTGATAGATCTAATTTTCCTGATTTCAAAACATCAAATTTTATGAAAAACGGACTTGTATAACAAAAGTTATAGTAATTTGAGTGTAAAAAGGGCCTAATGCGATAAAGAAAAATAGCATGTGTTAAAGAGTTTTATTTGAGGGGGCTATGGCCGAAGGTCCCTACCTTTTATACCCATCACGACTTCGACGCAAGACGAGATACCCAGTGTTCCAGTTTATGTTAAATGATTACGACTTCGAATGAAGGTTGTTTTCTTGCAGCAATGGAAGTTTCTGCAGATCGCTCTCGAGCTCGTTTCCTCAAAATATGTGAGATGGATTTGAAATATTGAGGAGAAAATAGCTGGATTTTGTTTGAAATATAAGGTATAATTGAATCCTAAGATTTTAGGAGAATAATAAGCACTAGTTTATATATATGTATGTATAGTGTATATATACATCAAAAACCCCCAAATCATACACATGCAAGTTCGTATGAAATTTTAAAATTAAAAAAAAAAAAAAAAAAAAAAAAAAAAACCTTGAATGAATCATTCTCTACTTTTCAAAATCAACTTATATGTATTTTTTGCTACATCCACGATACGTGATTTTGAAATGTGAGACAGAAAACCTAATGTGTTCAATGTGAAATTTCCAGAAACGATTTTGATGAAAACCCCAATTTCAGAACCCAAATTCTGCACAAGCAAAACCCCAAAATCAACAATAAATTTTGTATCTTCATCCGAAATTTACGAAAAATCCAAAATCACTTACCTTTACTACCCATTACTCCAGCGACGCGAGTAGAAGTGAACGGATTCAATGGTGCTCGTCCCTGAAGAACAAGGAACACTCTGCGAACCTCGTCGTCCTATGGTGCTCATGACCTCAAATATGGAATATGGATTTGATTTTTCTAACGATAGTGGAATGATGTAGCTTCATCTTTGTTTGATTTTCAAAACCCTTGAATGTCGTTGGTGATCATGGTCATTTGAGCAAGATGTTTGGGAGTGTGAATTTTGGGTCTCTATATACTATATACTGTATATATATATATTTCTATATATATTTCTACATATACGTATATGTCATTAAATGGTTTTTAAGGACAAAAACATGTAAACAAAATGTGAGGAACCTATTAGTAAGAAAGATTATTGAGTTGGACTAATTGCTACTAAAGCCCAGTAGTTTGGACTATATACTAAATGTCCCTAATAAAAACTGCTCTGGAATGCAAAGTTGCTGAATGCTCTTTCGAAGTGATGATTTGCGAGAGAGCCTTTTGCTTGTCTTGACCCAGTCAACTATCCCACTCTGTAGCTTCTCGGGCCCATTCTGTTTACACCCTAATATAAAAAATACATTTTTTATATTATGACCGGTTGTGTGTTATACAAGTGGCAATTAATAATGGCTAATGGCTTGGGGAGTGGCCAACTTAGTGGGGAAGTGGCCAGGGGAAGTTACCAATTTAGTGGGTAGTGGTTATTTGAAATGAGAAAGTGGCAAACTTGGTGGGGAGATCATGGGAGAAGTTACTTTCAGCACCTATATATACACAATGCTGTGCAACATTCAAGCTGCTCACACACAGCCACACAGCCCCCGGGCTACATACCAAACCGTTCACTGCCTTATCTTTTCCTAATTCTGTTTATGATTTCTTCTTGTCCACATCTTGTATTTATTTTTTAGTCAATGTCATTTGTTTTATTTCAAAGCAATTGCTTGCTTTTGTGTGTAGTTTTAGTACTCAATGTACTACTGTTTGGTCAATGAATCCATGTTTTCCAAAAGCTTTGGTACTTGCTGTTACCCGTTTGATTGAATATCTATTCTTTGTATTTCATTTTCATCACTCAACCAAATTACTCGCATCAGAGTGATTGGACCTCAAGGGAAGGGTCATCCCTACTTCCCAACATCGCCCGAACCATCTCAAACAACTCTTAGGGATAGTTTTGGTCACACGTTTGGGTCTTCGTACAAAGCCCCTGGCACGCCCGGTCATTTTAATTTTTAGCCAAAACAATTTGGCACGCCCGGTGGGACCACTGAGTGATGAAGGATGTTCACCGATGCATGGCTACGTTTTTACAACGATCAGATCCGTTGGCGATGTGAGGGAATAAGCCATTTTCATGATGAAATTTATCGTCTTAAAAACGATAAATCAACTATTTGTAAGAATTTATGGCACCAAGTTTGTGCATTGCCATGGAGGCCGTATTTACGTGATCAGCATGACACTGAAGCACGTCGATATGACGTTAAAATCGGAGGCCGTATTTACGTGATCAGCATGACACTGAAGCACGTCGATATGACGTTAAAATCGGTCGATTGTATGGTGAGATTCATCAATTTGAGACTGATATACGATTTTTTGGCCGTGAAATTGACCTCATTGAAGCGTCAAGTGGAGTTGATGATCCACCTCCCAGGGGGCAAGACAGTTTCATGTCTATGGACGACTTTTTAAGCAACAAGTGGATAGAGGAGCCGAGTAGTCAATCGAATTCACCGCTCGATAAAGGCAACCAAGTAGTGATTATTGATTCATGTGAGCGCCTTGAAAACGTGCTCAATGAAACAATTCGTATTCAGAAAGAGTATGCTCTCTATCTCGAAGAGACACGGACAACCATGATCACGGCCATGAAAACAACTTTTCAAGAGGCCGCGAAAAAATTGAAACGGCCAAAAGTGGCCGATGATGTCTCTACAAATCAAAAGATTGGTCACTTTGACCATCTCGATTTAAAGCATTTTAAATCGGTTGGGGGGCAAGACGGCAAAAAAATAAGTGTTAGTGATAGGCCGATAATTTCTATTTCGGCTAATACTCCTCACGCTAGTATTGGTGACGACGAGAAGTCGGTTGGGGGGCAAGTTTCGCATAGGCCGAGAAATTTTATTTCGGCCCCTGAATTTATTAAAAATGAACAACCGCTTTTGAGAAAGGTTAGCATTGATGAGTTGTTCAATTATTTTGGTATTATTGCCAAAAATAACTTGTACAGAAAACCAATTATTTACTTGGTTTTTGTAAATTTAAATCTTCATTGGCTATGTGGAGCCCATCAAAAACGAATTTTGGTTCTGTGGCTCTTCCTGTGGCAGTATTATTATGAAGAAGAAAAATTATTGATGACCGAATATAACTCCTAATTCGGTCAATGAATTAATCTAATGCAACTGCCCCGCTTGACTGATATGAAGAATTAAGTCGGTTCACGCAAAAATTAGTCTCCAAAATTCAAACATTCTGATTATCGGACACTTCACCGATATGGGAATGGCCATTGTTGCTTGTCCCCGTGTGGAAAGGGATTGCATTATTGATGTGGGCCCAACAATGTTGCTTTCTTGATTTCAAAGTGGTGGCATGGCAGCCTACGTGTTGATATTAGGGTAAATGCAAGACCACTACCATGTGGTCCTATTTTATATAAAGAATCAAGACTAATGATCAAATGTCAGATGTGGGCCCGAGGTGAAAAGCTAAGCCCGAGGAAATAAGCCCGAGGAAATGAGCCTGAGGAAATGAATTTCAACATGTAAAGTTGCACTCTTTTGTTTTATTGCTGATCATGGTGGGCCGGCCCATGATGACCGATGTCTTATTTGGATATGTTTTGTTTTGTCATGACATGGATTGGTAAAAAAGATTACTGACCAAATTTGGATAGGAATTCAGTTACTAAAGGAGAAAATCGGTCTTCACCAATATGGGCAATAAGAAATCGGTCTTCACCAATATGAGCAAATCGGTCTTGTGTTGAGCCTTAAAATAATTTCTGGTTATTGACAAGAGATTGACATGTGGTAAAGAAAGTGGGAGTAGTGGGATGATTACTGTTCAAGAACGAGGCAAGTGGTATGACATGCGTTGGTAAAAAAAAAAAAAAAAAATTTGGTCTTATGATTTTTGTCAATTTGAAAAATTCGATCGGACATATAGAGATAAAAATCGGTCTACTCAAGGCCGATCTCACCTGCCCCACTTGGTGATGTACTGGTAATGGCCCACATTCCAATCAACGGGGTACACATGGCCACAAAATCGGTCTTCGAGGCCGATAATAACCACAAAAATCGGTCGAGTTGTATACATGGTTCTTCAAAAATTACATGTACATTTCATTTTCAAAGAACCAGGGGGGCAATGTTTACACCCTAATATAAAAAATACATTTTTTATATTATGACCGGTTGTGTGTTATACAAGTGGCAATTAATAATGGCTAATGGCTTGGGGAGTGGCCAACTTAGTGGGGAAGTGGCCAGGGGAAGTTACCAATTTAGTGGGTAGTGGTTATTTGAAATGAGAAAGTGGCAAACTTGGTGGGGAGATCATGGGAGAAGTTACTTTCAGCACCTATATATACACAATGCTGTGCAACATTCAAGCTGCTCACACACAGCCACACAGCCCCCGGGCTACATACCAAACCGTTTACTGCCTTATCTTTTCCTAATTCTGTTTATGATTTCTTCTTGTCCACATCTTGTATTTATTTTTTAGTCAATGTCATTTGTTTTATTTCAAAGCAATTGCTTGCTTTTGTGTGTAGTTTTAGTACTCAATGTACTACTGTTTGGTCAATGAATCCATGTTTTCCAAAAGCTTTGGTACTTGCTGTTACCCGTTTGATTGAATATCTATTCTTTGTATTTCATTTTCATCACTCAACCAAATTACTCGCATCAGAGTGATTGGACCTCAAGGGAAGGGTTATCCCTACTTCCCAACATCGCCCGAACCATCTCAAACAACTCTTAGGGATAGTTTTGGTCACACGTTTAGGTCTTCGTACAAAGCCCCTGGCACGCCCGGTCATTTTAATTTTTAGCCAAAACACATTCACAAATCAAATACTCACGATACAGATGGGTCTCCTCAAAAACTGGTTGGAGAAATCGGTCACGATGGTTGGACGATTGTTTTGGATTAGACTTTCAATCAGTCTGGTGGTGTTGGGTGTCAATATTAATTTGGTCAAATTAAATTTATTTTAGTCAAAATATGATAAAAACATTTCATTACCTTAATTTTCGGTAACTTGATCCATGAGCCAAATAATTGGTCAATATATGTAAAAAATATATATTTTTGGTGTAAACAACTATCAACGTAAAATTTTAGTTCCCTATAATTGTAGACTTCAAAAAACAATTTGTATTCTTTTTTGCTCTGTCTCAAAATTTTTTGGTACCAAGAAATTTAAATTGAATTTAATTGGCATAAAAAAATAAAATTGTGAAATATTAAAATAATATTCTAATTTTTGTAATAAAAAATATCATAACTTGGCAATAAACCAGGGTCGGCCCTGAGCACATGCGACAGATGCATGGGTTTGGGGCCCACCATATAAAAGGGCCCCCAAATTGCTCTTCAGGCCTATGTATGTACATGTATTGCCTTTATGCATTTGATTCTTGATACATGCTACATTAACTAAACATTTTATTTCTCAAAATAGCAATAAATAACTCACAAATCAAACTATAATATATAAATATACTTGCAAATATATGTAAATCGACAAAAATAAAAATTGTTTCGGGGGCGCTATCCCCAAACCTTAATTGTGTAAAGGGCCCGGTATACTAACTTGCATGGGATCTCCAATATCTCAGGACCGGCCCTGCAATAAACAAATAGTATAAAATTATAAAAGTGTATTAACATGGGTAGAATATAAATAATGTCCAAAAAAAATGCTAGCGCTATTGTCAGAGCAGTAATAGCTAATGCCAGAACAAAAAGCGTCATTAAAATTAGTTTAGCAACCCTTTTTTTTTGTACGTAGAATTTTTAACGACACTTTTTGATTTGGCATTAACCATTACTGCTATGGCAATAACATTATCCTATAATAGAAGGGAATTAATTTTGGCACTCTAAAAGTTACCATTGACACTCTATGCAGTGCATTAACTGTATAGTACTATATGCACTGGATGTAGTACAATAGAGTACCAATGGAACTTTTGGAGTACCAAAATCAATTTCTCAATAAAAAATACTATAATATTCAATGTTTGATGTATGAATGAGTTGAAGTAACACACTTTTAAACATCAAAATCTAAACTTCAACTTTGCCTAAGACCATTCCAATTAATGTGTGATTTGCTACATCATTCCAATCTAAACTTCAACTTTTCCTTAGAGTGGTCTAAAATATTATAGTTTAATCCCAACAAATTGTAACTTAAAAGTCGTTTTAGTTTTAAAATTAAAGTAGTTTTCAACGTTGTAACATATTGTGAACTACTTGTAACATTTTGGATCACAGTTATAATATTTGATTTATTTTATCCATTACAACAAAAATGCCCTACAAAGACATTTATTTTTAGACAAAAAATAAAAGTGCATTTAGAAGTTACGTGTAAGGACACATAATTTTCCGTCTCTACAAAAGAAAATAATTGTCTTTAAAAGTTACTTGTAAAGACATAATTTTTGGTCTCTACAAAAATAAAATAATTGTCTTTAGAAATTAGCATATTGATATGGTGTGATCCTTTGATCTAGACTATATATCTGCCCCTATGCTGGGAATCATGACAAGTAGTAGTTAGTTGAAAATTGTCATATTCCCCTTGGAAATAAGAGGCACATATATGGTATGGATTTAAAAGGTCACACCCAAGACTGCATATTGGAATGGAATTTTCGATTCTGATCCAAATAAATTTTTTTTATTTTGGCAACATAAAAGTAATTTTGAATTCTGAAAATTTCCAAAAAAGTTGGATTGGAATCTGAATGAATCGGGAAGTTCTGAAAATTCTCAAGACATTGATTTGAACATTTTCCATCTGAAAAATTCTAATATTTTCAAAAATATTTCGACTTCTTAATGGTATATATGTATACTAGTATGGGCTCACTCACTTTGTGAGTGGAGAAATTTTGGGAGAGGTTAAAAGTAAATGGTGGTTATAGTATTACAGGTTATGTATGCTACCAGTGAGTAATAATATGGGTAGTTCATCTATACTACTATAGAAAGGGAGAAGCAAGGGTACCATGAAAATGAAGTCTATGACTCATAATTACAATTATACCATAAAATTTTATACTAACAAAATACAATAGTAGGGGTAAAATAAAGTAATTATTCAAAAAAAAAAAAAAACTATTCAGAATTTAAAAAAAAAACTGTCTGTTCAGAATTTTTAAAAAAAAAAACTGCTGTAGAAAAAAACTGCCCAAAAAGTGATTCAAAGAAGGGGAAAAAAATTCTTTGAAAAAAAAATTCAAAATTTGCACTCACAAAGTGAGTGGCTCCCCACTAGTTTTTAGAGAGAGAGAGAGACGTGGGGGGTGGTTATTTTTTTTTTTTTTTTTTTTGAGGGAAGTGGGGGGTGGTTATTGGGTGGGTAGTTTTTGAAATGTCAGTATATAGATTTTTTGACAGTTTAGTCCTAATGGTTATTTATTTTTTTGGGAGTAAAACATAATGGTTTTTATGTAAATATAGTATGAATGGTATATTTTGTTGGTACCCCTACTTCTCTCTTCATATAATAGTATAGATATGCTATATCAATGAGGATTTGACTTAAAACTTTTGTCCCAAAGTCAAATTTATAAATAAAAAAAAAATTTACTAACAAAATTTAAAACAATAATACAATAACTTTTTTTTTTCTTTTTCTTTTTTTTTTGGAAATGGTATTTAATTATATTCCGAAAATTTTGAAATTCTTTCCTAAACAGTCATTTCTGATCCTTTCCATCCGAAAACAACCCTAGCTAGTCACACCACATCTGCATGCTGACTTTTGATCATTTGACTATTTCGCTGAATATTTTCTCAAGATGCACAACTGGTCAATTAGGAGAAACTAATTAGTTGGTGATACCACATAGATTCAATGATGTTATATCATTATCTAGGGGTGTCATTTGGAACGGAAATTCCGATTCCGACCGATTCCGATCCGAAAAATTCCGATTTTGGCAACTAAAGATGCATTCCGAATTCCGAATTTTCGAATTCCGAAAATTCCGAAAAAAATCGGATCGGAATCGGAATTGTTTTCAGAATTCCGAAAATTCCGAAAATTCCGAAAAATTTCCGAAAATATTCCGAAATTGTATTTTCCGAAACTTTTCCGAATATATTCCGAAAAATTCCGAAAAATTTCCGAACATATTCCGAAATTGCATTTTCCGAAACTTTTCCGAAAATATTCCGAAATATTCCGAAAATTGTGTTCATCCCACATCGAAAAAACACAAAAAATGGGATGTGATGTGCTTCTATAAAAGGCCTACAAGTCTCAAGTGAAATCCCATTAAGCTTGAATTCCGAATATTCCGAAAAATTCCGAAAATATTCCGAATATTCCGAAAAATTCCGAATCTGATGAAATTCCGAAAATTCCGAAATTTCCGAAATTTCGGAACGGAATTCGGAATACATTTTTGGCTTCCGAAAATTTCGGAATTTTTTTCAAAAGGGTGTTTCCGATCCGTTCCGGCCGAAACACACCCCTATCATTATCTCATTCAATATTTTCTCTGAGTTTAATTTAATTCCAAAACTACCCCCATGCAGAAATTCAATTCAATTTTTCCATAACTTATCATGTCTCAACAATGCGGCAAAAACCTCCCAACCCAACCGCCACGTAACAAAAACAAACTACGTACTTAACCGTCATGACCTCTCTCTCTCTCTCTCTCTCTCTCTCTAAAAGGTAACCAACCAACTATGAACCCTGACTACTATGTACCCCATATACAACAAGGCCAGACCAAAGATGACGAAGAGATACAAAACATTGCAGAAGAAACTTCAAGAACTCGAATCTGAACTCCTCCAAGTCCTCACCCTCCCCCCGGAGACACCCTGTCGCCACCTTATCTCCGCCGGCATCGAACAAAAACTAACTTTCTTGACAATCCTTTTAACGGCGGAGATTGCGTCACACCCATCAAAGCCCCACCACTTGAACCACATTGCCGAGCGGCTCGCCGGACTCGAGACCGCATTTCATGACTGGGACGAGGGTCACCGGGCTTTGGAGATCAACAATTTTGATGCAATTTCGACGTGTTCTTGCCCCGAGTCATGTCTCAACGACGACGGAGAGGTGTCGCCGGAGTTGGGTTCTCTTGTGGATGAAGACATGGACCCATTTCCTGAGGCGGTGAAGGAAGAGACGGCGGTGGTTGTGGTGGCGGCGCCGCCGGAGATGGGTGTGAAGAGGGTGGAAGGCATGAGAGTATGGGTTTGTAGAGGATTAATGGTGGTTGGGGCGGTTTTGATGGTTTTTGGGATGATGGGATTTTATGGTGGTTTTGGTGATGTCGAACATAGTGGTTTTATTACACCAACTTAGCGTTTGTTTTTGTTTGTAATTAAGTTGTATTAATTTTATCATGTGGGTAAACTTTATTTTATATGGTTGAATGTGTAAAAACTTAGAATTGTGATTACTTAATTCGAAAAAAAAAAATGTGTGATATACATTGTTAGTGCATGGCTTCCAGTAGGAGTTTATATTGAATATAACGGGGATACTACGTCAGATCTGTAACGTTACTCATATATTTGAACATTTTGCTGATTTGGAAAGGATTTCGTCTAGAAATAGAGAGTACAAATTTACAAACAAAGAGAATTTGTATTGGTTTGGGGTACAATGTCATCCCAATAACCGTGACAAACAATAGTTTTTCCTCTAGTAGTGGTTGCTAGTATCCGATGATTTATTTTGCTGTGTAGAGTCCTTTATTCTAACTTTAAAAGGTAAACAAAAGTTCTTAGTCCAAAAAAAAAAAAAAAGAGATTGTCAAACAATTACGAGTACTAATAACAACTATGCACCTATGTAGTTCAAACACAGAATATAATTACATGCTCTTCTTTAATGGAGGATTAGGAAGAAAAAATAATCTATTGATCATGTAGATTTCTCTAGACTCCAAAAATAAAAGCATGAAAATGGCTCTAATATGGACCGGGAGGGACGATCTTGTAGTTCTTGATTTGTGAATGCCTAATTCTTAAGTATTTCCGTTTATTTTCTAGGTGGATATTGGATGTCAGGGGTTTGAGTTCACTTGCCTCTAAGTCGTGTTTTTTTTTTTTTTTTTTTCTTTTGTGAACGGCAAATCAGCATTTTCATTAATAAATTGAAAGTTACACATAAAATTTGAAAACACCCCCAAGCATCACTACTAGGGGTGTCATTCGGACGGAACGGATCGGAATAGGCTATTTCGGAAAAAATTCCAAAATTTTCGGAATCTACTTATGCTTTCCAAATTCCATTCCAAAATTTCGGAATTCTAAAAAGCATTTCCGATTCCAAATTTTCGGAATTTTCGGAATTTTCGGAAATTTTCGGAATCGGAAATTTTCGGATATTTTTGGAATTTTTCGGAATATTTCGGAATTTTCCAACCACTGCCTACACAATAAAAATAATCTACACAGCTATTACAAATTTCCAACATAAAATACAACACATTTTTTTTTAAAGCAACAACTAACACTTAAAACACATTAAGTCCATAATATCAACACCTAAAAAAATATCAAACATGGTTACATAGTATATATGTATTACATATTTACATTGTATAATATAAGAACTCAGAATATTATCGGAATATTTTTGAAAATTCTATTCAGAATTCTTTCGGAATATTTTCGGAATTTTCGGATCGGAAATTCGGAATTTTCGGAATTCTAAAAACAATTCCAATTCCGTTCCAATTTTTTTTCGGAATTTTTGGAATTCGGAATTTCGGAATTCGGAATACAAATTTTGCTTCCAAAATCGGAATTTTTCGGCTCGGAATCGGTCAGAATCGGAATTTCCGTTCCAAATGACACCCCTAATCACTACCTTTCCTATGACCCAACCCCATTTTTCTTTGAAAAACCAAATAAACAATCACCCCAAAATCAGTCCACCCCATAAACAGAAACCCAACACAAGACACAAACAAGCCTAGCTTAACACCTCCATATTCCACTGAACCCTTAGACCATTAAAAAATAAGAACATGTACAACACCAATCCCAACAAATAAGGTATCAGCCCAACCACAATCCCAAATTGATATCACCCTAAGCAAACTAACTGAAACGCCACACCACCCGAGAGCTTTAAGTGATTTCCTTGTCAAGAAGACTAAACCATTACATTACAGCACCATTTACGTAGCAGCATCAGCATAATATCAACAGCATCATCACTTTGACAGCATCATGGTTCCGAAGAAAACATGAAGACTCCACTAAAACGCTTCATTGATTAAAATGCAACTTCCAAGACAGCAAGAACGCCCGAAACCCGCAGCAGCAGCCCACAGCAATACCATATTAACAGCAGCAGCAGCAGCAACAGCAAATTTTGACTGAACAGCACAATTTGGACAGCAAAAATGAACGACCACCAAAAACAGCAACATAGGGATGGGTACTATTGGATTTGAGGAACGCATAGTATATCCAACACATGGCACTGAATAAGCCCACCACTTAAGGAACTAATTGAAACCCTTCAATTGATTTTTTCTTGAAAATCTGATAAAATGTTGGCAGTTGTGCAAGATACACCATGAACGAGAAGATGTTGCCAATTCTCTAAGTCAATAGACAAATTAAATTAGCAGTAAGCCTAGTTTGCGAATTCAAATCAGCAAAGGCACAACTCATCATGGAAATGCCGGAACAGCCGAAGCCATCCAAGCCACATCAAACTGGAACAAAAGCATGAAGAACAGCACTGCAGCCCTTATCAGTCCAGGACTCACCTCTTACTCTTTCTCACGTCTCTCACTCTAACTCCATCTCCCTCACCCGCTCTCTCTCACTCACACACACCATTCTCTCTCTCTCTCTCTCTCACTCTCTCTGACTCTTTCTCTCTCTCTCACCCTCTCTCTCACTCAACAATTGTAACATGAAAAAAAACTCTCTCTCTTTCCCTCTCTCTCACTCTCTTCCACTCTCTCCCGCTCCCCCTCCCCCTCTCCTCCACAGTGGCAGATAAGACCCGGTTCAATCCAATTGGATATAAACAAGCCCTCAGCAATAGAATAAAAGCCAAACTCATATCCCTTGCGTCATTAGAATATCCCCGTGCCCAAGTTTGTTGAACCAAGCAGCTCAAGGCGAAAATAAAAGATCGACACTCCCAGTTTAGTAACCCTTGACAAAGCTTTATGAGGTCAGCAAGAGCCACCATGAACAAATACACATAGGCAACCCACTAGAGATCAACATCTGTAGCACTTTCAGCATTAATTACTTTGTCGATCAGCCACCATAGATGAAATCAGCCACCATTGAAGATCAGATGCATAACAAGCCCTTATCTCGAACATAATCCATATATAAAACCTTTCGAAAACCATTCAAAAATGCAGAACAAGATCCTCCCCAGCATCTCAGAAAGACCTGAGAAACAATATGAAGCCTCAACAATAAAGTAGCATCAAAAAAGCATCACTGGGTGGGATGGAAACAAGTACGCCTTAGCAAATTCAGAGGAGGTATGGGTTTAGGCAACATCACGGACAAAAAACATGGGTCTTATGATTAAATGGGCTTGGAGATTTGGATCGGAACCGAATGCCTTGTGGAGGAGAATTCTATGTGACAAATATCGTCTGGACCAGGATAATCCAAGATGGCCAGATCGCTCTAGAAACAATTGGTCCACCTTCATGAGAGGCTTACACAAATTAATTACTGGGAACTCAACACATGCGCAGATTTTTAAGGAAGGCATGGGCATGCGACTCGGAGATGGCTCTAAAATCAAACTATGGACAGACTGCTGGTTGGGGAGGTAAATCTCATGAACTCATATCCGAGAATGTTTGCATTAGCTGTAAAAAAGGAAGGTTGCATCAAGGATTTTGGATCTTGGGCTGGCCCAACATGGGCCTGGGATATCGAACTCAGAAGAAATGTTTTTGGATGGGAAAGAAACCAATGGGACTCTTTGATTCACAAACTACACTCTGTAACACTCTGCAAATCTAAGCCCGATTCCCTCATGTGGAGATTTGATGAAAAAGGCATTTTCTCGGTTAAAAGTTTTTGCAGAACAGTCGAAGCAACGAACCATCCAGACTCACCCCCATTATACTCAATTTGGAAAAACTCGGTTCCCCCGAAAGCTCAAACCTTTTGCTGGCAAGCTCTCCAAGGGAAAATAGTAGTGGAATCCAATATAAAGAGACTTATTCAATTGGAGGAGGATGCAACCATATGTGTTCTTTGTCAATCTTTTGAAGAAACCGTGGACCACTTACTTCTCAACTGCAAAATTTCTTGGGAAATATGGGGCAGTTGCTTGCAATGGTGGATGATTATTGCATGCCCACCGAACACATTTTCACAATGGTGGCATCAATGGCATGATCTAAACCCAAACCGACAGTCCAGGCAAGCATGGGACTCTCTGTTTTATGTCATCTCGTGGTCCATCTGGTTATGGAGAAACGAACGAATTTTTCAACACAAGCAATCCTCCACTTCTGACCTCATTGACATTATCAAACTCAGGCTTTTTTGGTGGTTAAGATCCTCAATCCCCACTTACCCATACTCTTGCTCAAATTTTCTGAGGAATATTCTGATGAGTTGTCAAATCCATGAACATAGAAAATCAAAAGTGCAGAGGGAATGGTTCCCTCCATCAGCAGGCAATCTCAAGTTCAATGTAGATGGATCCTCACTTGGGAAACCTGGACCATCAGGAATCGGGGGTGCTCTAAGAAATTCTGATAGTAAAATAATGGCTTTGTTCTCGGCATCCTCAGGTACAGAAGACTCTAACACAGCCGAGCTTCTTGCCATTCGAGAGGCACTTACAATGATCTCCCATTTCTTAATTAGCACCCCTTCAGTGCCAACTTCCATAGCTATCGAAAGTGATTCCAAGGTGGCTGTTGCTTGGGTAACTTCAGAGGACCCAAAACCTTGGAAATTAAACAATGTTTTTAACTGCATTCAGTCACTTTTGGAGAGTATAAAAGATCACTGCAGCATTGAGTTTTTTCACATCCCTAGGAGCTCTAACAAACTTGCTGATCATTTCGCAAAGGAGGGGAGGGGGTTCACAGGCTTCAACCATGGGCTGTGTGTGGCTTTAATCTTTTTCCTGTGTAAAATTTTTTGTAAGGGCTTTGGCACTGCCTTTGAGTCTGCCAATGCGTTCGACTCAAACGGAGTGTCTTTGTATAGCTGACTTTGCGAGGGGTTTTGGTTTTTGGTCCCCCCCTAACTTGTTGTTTTGTTTGAACCTACTTTAAATTACTTGTCCTCGTTCAGGCGAGGTTCCTCAAAAAAAAAAAAAAAAAACACAATAAAGTAGCACCAGACACTGTAAATATAACCAAATCCGTGAATGCCTTGGTCTTAAAATCCATCGGCTACCCCTCCACGAGCAATACCCAGCTTCTTTTAGATTTTACTCACCATGAGAACACATACCAGTGAGACCTATCGCCAACAATTTATCTTGAAAAGAAAATAAAAGACTCCTTCAGGCCTCCAACTCCTCTCTGTCCAAAGGTTCATAGGTCGTGACACTGATGGAAAGTTATCATCATATGTCATAATAAAGAGTAGAGTAATACTAGGTACATACACTTGAAAGGTATAACTAAAAATTACACAAACTGGAGGTGCATGGATCACCTAAAATACTATTTAGTTACCAAATATAAGAGTAGATAAATTTAATTTCAAAATTGTCATTGCCACAATAGCTTAGATATTCTTACTTGATTAAGATGTCACCTAAACAATGATTTTCTTTTTTGGACAGTGTAAACAATGATTTTCATGAAGGGGTGTATTTAGGCTTTGTTTACCCCACCACCCATGTGAGTTCACAATTCCTAATAATAAATTTTTTTTATAAGTATTCCTAAACTAATTAATTAATATAGGAGTAAATTCAGTAGAATAAACCAAGTTTTTAGAGCATGGTTATGGTCTTGATTACAAGGTTTTATTAATTTCGGTACATGTAGGTCGGTAAATTTGCTTTAGACCAATGGATCCATAACATGATGAAAGACATGTCCATAAACTCATTCTCTGGTTTGTCAAATGACTATATTTTTATTGCAGGAAGCTGGTTTCTTTGGAAGGAGAGGAACAAACTTGTTTTTGATGGAAGTTCAACCCTGACCATGTCTTAATTGTAAGCATTAAATCTAATTAAAGTTTTAAAGAAACTTACCTCTAGCCATGTGGTTATAGCACGATTAATATGAACGAAGTTATGCTTGATCACGAATTTGCTTATTGATTATGAAAGATCCTCCACGACCCTCACACTATTTAATTTGTTTACTGTATGGTGAAGGTTGGTTATGGGTTTACAACCTATCGTTCTCTATAAAATTATGTAACGATGGTTGTCACAGGCCTTATTTATTTATAGATAGACTAGGACCCTTACCCATGTGTTTAAATGCACAACTTCCTACCATCAAGGAAGTTGGGGCAATCTCAAATACCACTCAAATATATTCTATAGAGATTGGGTTGTTATCCTATATCTTATCATCAAGTATCTATATCAGATAATACTATATTTATCTATATCAAAGATATTACTAATATAATAGTATTTGCATTATTACAATACAATAAAATGTGAGCCACAAATATAGGCATACGCTTACATTCTCCTACTTGGCACACATGATATACTTTATGACTCTTGGTGATCATAAGTTAACACTTAATCATGATCATGAATCAAAACAACCAGCATTATTTGAGAGACATACCACATGAATCACGGCGGTCATACACCATTAAAGGAATATTTCCTTCCGTATATTACAATGTACCAATCTCTCTATACTTTATGTGGTATGTATACTTTATGAATGACTTCCTATAAGTCATTGTGGGTCCAAAAGTCCCAACGGACTTTCATATAAGGCAAACACTTAAATGCGCAAAACAAACAATGCCTTTATTAGTGAGACACAAAATGTCAATCAACAAAACTAAATCAAGCATAAAATGAGCTAAATAATCCCATGTGCTCTATATGTAACGAATATATCTTTATCAAGAGCCTCTTATGTCATCGGATTTGCAATCATCAGATCTGAACTAGTATGCTCAATGACCACCTTACTTCTTAACTTACTCTGTAATAGCTAGATACTTTAAGTCAATATGCTTGTATTGGCTATCATTTCACTAATTAATTTTGCAACCAAATTATCACATTATATGCTTAATGGCTTGGGTATCAAAACAACACCCAGACTTTGTGATCAATTTATCCTTAACCATATAGCCTATGAAGTAGCTTCAAAGCTTATTGTCCTTCGTTTCTTATAAGTACCTTCTAAACTTAAAGATAGGTTAAAGATAGGTACTATATATATTGATGTTGAGTTTCTCTAAAACCCTTTAATCAAAGGCTTATGAGACAATCCTAATATCCTTTAAGATATGTCTCCATGTGATGTCTATGCCCAATGACACAACAGATTTCACCAAAATCATTCATTTTAAAGATTTAAGAAAATAGGTGATAAATCCTTATATAGCGAACTTAAGTTAGTGGTTGCCCATAAAACGTAATCCATATCGATCTAAGTACTCCCACTAACCTCAAAGTATATACAAGTATTCACAACATATGTTTATCAAACTTTATATTATGAAGTCGTGAAACCTTAAATACCATTGAAGAGATCCATATAGGAATGTAATTAGCTAGCAAACCAAATAACTATCTTTTTTAGAACAAAATTCCAATTTCCATGTGTATACTTTTCTCTTAAGATCTCATCTGCTTTAGCCTATGTAGCTCTAAAAGTGCCAACATTACCACGAATTTTTAAATAAGCCCTTTCAATAAACCAGATAAATTAAAGGTGCTATGGTAGGCGATGCCTTCTTTAAATATTGCTATAACATCATGCCAAATATTTAGAAGTTTCTTTAGTCACGACATATGAAAACTAGATGGGATCACTGTAAAGTCTGACATCAAAGTCCAACTTTATCAAGCATATAAGGAAATCAACAAAAATGCTTAAATTTATAAGATGTAGACCATATGTTGACTTTCCTATATGGTGGCTCTTGAATTGATTAACAATTCATCTTTATTCACGAGTATCGTATCTAAATCTCTTGATTCTCCCACTAAAGTTAACATCTTTAGTAAATTTAGCATTACTAATATCAACAATTCTAAGTGTGCACAAAGAGCCTACCGTATAGCCAATAGAATGTACATTAACTGTCTTTGGGCCAAATTACTTTAGTTTGTGGATTAACAGGATAAGTCTTTATGTGTAACTGAATTAAACTAGGTTTCATCATTACGTACCTTGACTCAAATAACGTCTAAAGGAATGACCTTATATGGAACTATGTTTAGGACTTACACTTGTGTCCTTAAAGGCTTATTCCACAAAGCTAAGGAAGAATCATATGTTTACTAAGTATACTACTTTCCATTTCAAGAAGGGTATGGTTTTCACCTTTTCTGTTACCCATTTTGTGAGACATAGTATACTAAGTAATAATGCCCTCTTCCGCACATGGACCCGCTCTTTGTCCTATATTTGTGTCCCGACTGAAATATTTCCATCCATAGATCTTTATAGTCACTTCCTTTTTACACACTATTAAAGATATCCACCACCTCACAATTACCAAGAAAAGGTAGAGATACATAAACCAGGAAGATCGTCAATGGATGAGATAAAACTATCTCTGACTATTTAGACAAAGATAGAAATGGTTCACAAATGTTATGTGTATGATTCCAAGAATTTTGTAGCACCTACTTACACCTTTAATATTGGACTTTTTGGTCTGCCCTTTTTTCATGCAGATTGTACAAGTACCAAAGTGGGAAGAAATCCAAAAAACTTTTAAGACTCTATTGTTAACCAACCTCTTGATTTCCTTTAAGGAGATTGTCCCAATCTCCAATCCCACGGTGTAGAGGTAAACTCATCAATCATTCTACCTTAGTGCCAATATCATCTTGTAAGTTTAGAAAAAGTCATTTAAAGATAAGATCCAATGCTAATGTAAATTAGTGACAAAGATCTCAAAAACAGTGATAGGAAAATCCTTTTGGACTTGCAAAAGCAACCCAAAATCCAAAATTGTCAATTATTGAAAGAAACCAAATTTCCAAAAATGTTTCAAGCCCAAAATAATTTTCAAAAAATTTGTTGGTTAGCGAACACATCCTATTGTTCTAAATGTGTCTTGTGTTCACTTCTCATTGACTTCCTTAAGCACAAAAAACAAAATATAATATTGGCAATGTGAATTATAGTTCTTGAATCAATTCACCATTTATTTAGATGAGCATCAAGCAATCTAGAATCATAATGCACTCCTAGAATTATTGCACTTAATGCCTGATAGCTAGTTTATTAATGTGTTTGTTAATGCCTTTATAACCCTTATGTAGTCCTATACTCACAGTATTGTGGGATAAAATATTAAATGTTCTCACTCATACGTGACTTGATGAACATTTAACTTAAGTGATTACATCGCTCCCACTATTAGTAGGCATTCTATACTTACATGGAACTCACTTCTGTGGATACAGGCAGCTTCATACAGCTTTACCAAAATTAATTGAGTCCCACTCACCCTAATATTAAAGGATTTTGTCCAAACATAAAATTACTACAAACTCACTTAGCTTAAGAAAACTCAGCATTCAAATAAGAGACTGATAACTATAGTAACCAAGAACTTACATTGATCAAGCAATGAAGAATAAATTTAGTCTGATTTGACCAATGTCAAATTCAGTAGCAAGTCTAAACCTTCCTGTGGGTAGAGGTTGCAACATGCATTAGACTTACTAATTTATAATAAGACTAGTAGATTATTCTGATATAAAGAAGAAAGGAACCCATACCTGTGGGTTTAGGAAACCAAACTTAATTCTAAATGTTCTATCCATTATCTTATCCCAACTAAGCCATTTGAAGAGACAATACTTATAACAACCTAGTTGCAACATGGAATACCATTATATGATTAAAATTATTAAACTTAATATGATCATGACACCGAAAGATCACACATCGTGATGACTTAAGACGTTGTGGCTACTCTTAGGACAACATGATGTTTTTACTCTTAATATGGTAGAATCCATGGGACCTTAAGTTCATAGTAATCTAATAGTATAGATTAAATGATAATATTTTAACATTTTTACCCTTAAGTGAGCGTGTTATCAAAATATCACACATCAATATGCCTTAAGGTGTCGTGGCTACGCCTAAGATAACATGATGTAACTTTAGTTTAATCTAATTTACTTAACACCATGAACTAATACTTGTGTTCGTGTCTAAATAAGCCTTAAAAATATGCCATGTGACTTTATGTGATCAACATTTCTTAAGAATCACAGACCAACACATGTCAAGATGCTGTGGCTATTCTTAAAACATGTGATATCCTTATGATGGCCTAATTCATTGTAATGAATGAATCCTTATGTTCATATTTAGGACAAATTTAATAGACTCAAAGACAATTTTAATCGTTATGATCATGAAAAGCAACATCAACAAGTCTTGGGATGCTGTGGCTATCCAAAGATCATGTGATGTTCTTTATGTCAAATTTGAATTACTAAATAACATGATGTTCATGATAATTCCTCAATGCACGATATACACCTATACTAATAGTGCATTTTATGACTTTCATCTTTATGTGATCAAAATCTAAGATCACTCATTTATGTCTTAGGGTGCTGCGGAGTATTCCCAAGACATTACGTTATCATAAATAAAACCTTATGTTCATGAACATTAAAAATTTCCAATAATTTGGAACATAAACATTTATAATTATCTAATAATGTGCAAATAATTTACAAAATAATTATGAGCCTAAATAGCACAAAAATATAAGTTATACACCAACAAGGAACAAACTATCCCCAATTGGCATGCGCTAATAACCGGAAAATCCAAATGTGTAGTAGTGCTTTAAGAGCACTTTAAAGTATATAACCCAAGAATATTAACTTTCACATGTACAAGCATACATTAATATTCAAAACTTTAGGGGCATAGTTGACAAATTATGGTCCCCAAATTGTACATTACTAGAGTCCTTGGTAAAAACTTCTAAGACTAATACTTTAGGAAAATTCTGTAATTTTACTAGGATGTAGGAATAAATTAATCTATAGACATCACCAAAGATTTGCACAAATATAGAAAATAAATTGTGCCTATATCGTATGCACAAAGCACTAGAATACTCAAATATATATAAAAACAATGCCTTGGAATGTGCTATAAAGTCCATAATTATAAATTATGAGGACAACAATATAGGATCCAAAATCTTAAGGGGTATTACTGTAATTTTCAAAACTTTAGGGAAAAGGGAAACACCCAAAAATACGCCCAATATGTCAATAACCAAAATTATGGGTCCAAACTATAAGTAAACAAGAATTTGAGAACCAAAAGTGTTTAACTGAAAAGTTTCTAGTTAAACTGTGAATACTCCAAATAGTTTGGGTCTAACTTAAATATTGAAGAATTTTGGGGTCATAATGTAAATATGACTAAGTTAATATATCCATCTTGATGAACACTAGAGTTTGTTCCTGTACTTTGATTATATCGAGAAAAAAAACCTTTTTTTTTTTTAATTTCCTCAAAATCACAAAAACATGCAGAGCAATTCATTGGACTCTAAAAGTCCATTCCAGAACAATTCGTCAACATACATAACCTGGTTTGATCCTGTTGGTGGTTGAATCATACCACCAACTGTAGTTTTCTCTTTCTGGAGTACATGAATAATACATATATATATATATATATCACGTTACAGATATGTAAAAACAATTTTCTTTCGTAAATCTTAAAGATCTCGACATTAACTATATGCAATATATATATATATATGAAAATTTTCTACGAATTTCTGTCTTCCTAATTCATGCATGCGTATAGGCGTGTAACTAAATTCATAAATCACAGGTGCATACTAATTTATGCCAAACAACACAGCTTGAAGGATGGCTTTGATACCAATTGTAAATCTAATTAAAGTGCTCAAGAAACTTACCTCCAGCCATGTGGTTATAACACGATTAATATGAACGAAGTTCTGCTTGATCACGAATCTGCTTATTGCACTACAAAAAAACAGGCCTTTTGTGACGAACTTTTTTGTGACGGATACAAATTCGTCACAAAAAAAGTTATTGTGACGATTTCTGTAACGGAAATATGTCCGTCACAAATAATATTTTTTCGTGACGGCAATGTGCCTATCCGTCACAAATAGTTTTTTTTTAGTGACGAAAACGTACCTATCCGTCACAAATATATTTTATTCGTGACGGTAATGAACATATCCGTCACAAAAAATATTAGGTTAGAAAAAAAAAAGAAAAAGAGATAAAAACGTAGCCCTAAATGTAGATTTCATTTTCCCCCCTTTCACTCATCACACATCCCGCCCACTGCTCTCTCTCTCTCACGCTGTCCTCTCTCTCTCTCTCTCTCTCTCTCTCTCTCTCTCTCTCTCTCACCCCACCGTCGCCGCCAATGAAGCCGCCGCCGAAGATGCCGCCGCAGCCCTGAAGCAATCTCTGTCTATGGATCTATGTTTTGGGGAAACAAAGCGCAACACAAAGGCTATGGCCGAAGAAAACATCGGCAAATTCTCCCGATTAATTGTCCGACAAGCCTACTCATCCGATTACCCTCCAATCGTCCCCCTCTTCCTCGTTTTCGTTTCCCAGTTTTGCCCTCCTCTTGAACCAGGTACTCGCTGCTCTCTCTCTCTCTCTCTCTCTCTCTCTCTCTCTCTCTCTCTCTTAAACCCTAGACATATATGTGCATGCCTATATATATATTATATATATATGCATCGAAATTGTTTGATGAAGCTTTTATGTTCACTTATTTATTTGTTTCTTACAATTTATTATTAAGTTTTTGTACTCTTTAACTTAAATGGTGAACTGAACTGTGATATGTTGTTAGAAGACCCTTGAGTTAATTTTCGTGTTTTCTTTTTTCTTTTTCTTGATAATTGAAGAACTGTGATTGATAAGATAAATTGTAAGAAATTATGACCAAAATTAATGGAAATTTCATGTTCATTCAATACTATGGGTAATGGAAATTTCCTCGTCAAAATTAATTACAGTTACTAATAGTAAGATCAAAACAGTTAGATCTCGAAGCTAGGCTTTGGTAAATCCAGAATGACCCAAAACAGAGGGGCTAAGCCAGACAGCAGTGGCGGTAATTTAATAGAGCGAGAATAAATGATTATAATTGGTGCTGAAACTGGAGAGAAGATTGAGCAGAAGCCAAGCCGAGCCATGACTTGCTTTCAGCCGGCTTGGGAGTAGTTGCCGACGAGTTGCTAGTTTGGTATGGGGCTCGTGCAGTGATCCTGTATAAATGCCATAAACAGAATTAACAAAATGCATGTCATCTGATTTTTTTTTTTAATTTTTTTTGGAGGGTGGGGGGAGTGGGATTATATTGGTTATATAATTTGTAGGCAATCAAACCACAACTCAAAGAACTTGGATCCAACAAAACAATCGTTTTTCACGAGTTTCACTTCCAAAGATTGAAATCCACAATCATCTCTATCTAGGAGGAGACAACTGCCTCAACTTTATGCAACCATCAAAGGGAAAATTAATTATTTATTTTGTAAAATCAGAGTAGTAGTACGGAGTATAATATTTGCTTAACTTTCAAAAATATTTGAATGCCTACCTATCTTTTCTCTTCTCCAGGAACCGAGTGAGTGAAACTTTCCTCGCAATTGGCAGAGCTGCAAAAGATGATGGAATAGTACTTTAATAATTAAGATCTCTCAATTTTATTTTATTTTTTTTTATTAAAAAAAGTGACACATAAAGCACCAGTCCACACATTACATAATAATAATAATAATAATTGAATATTTAAGGATGAGATGTATAATAGTACGTAATTATGTATGTAGGAATTAGGACAAAGTAAATACCAGTAACATTGGGTTGAGGAGGGCGTTGGACATGCTGCTCTTGGATCAAATTGCTACTGATATTAAAATCAGGGACAACATGAATTGGGGTAGAGGGAGTCGAATTAGCGGATTCTATTGGTTTTTGGACCAAACTCAAACTCGAACTCGCAGGGAAGGGGTTTGGATTCTGCGATCCTCCTCCTCCTCCTCCTCCTGTCTTGCTGGCTAACAGCATGACTTCATTAGCCTTGTCAGCTGGGAAATCATTGAACACCATCACTTGCCCACCATAAAATATGGTCATTTGTGCAGTTTCCGACTCAGACTTCTTGTTCATCTCACTGGGAGGGAACACAAAAATCACAATCAAATTTTATGAAATTCTTTCTTTAGTACTGCTCTCTTAATCTAACAAACATACATGATATAATTTCTACTAATTAACTACTCTCACTTTAATTATTACTAGAAATTACGTGTTCATTTGCAATTAAGGAGAGAGTCTAATTTCAAGGACTTACTAACAATAGTAGAATAGGAGTATCCTTTTCCAAAACAACATCATCATATTCATACATTCATATTCATAGGAGTATAAATCAAAGGAGGGAGGGCATTACTCACCTAGTCACCTGGCTTTTTGACCATAGTTTATAAAATTTATTATTAAGTTGTTTCATAATTTTATACAAGTGACACATTATTTTTTAACAAAAACATCATAAAATTAAAAAACGACCTTGAACTTTTAATAAACCAAAAAACGAAAGAAAGAAAAAGAAACTTAAAAATTGAAAGTAAATCAGTGCCCTCATGACACAGATGTCTGTACATAATTCAGTCAACCTAACTTCATTTTCAGGATGCCCTTTTACACAAAAGAAGAAATGCACAGTGTCTGTGTTAACAACTTCACCCACACGTGTAGAGAGAGAGAGAGAGAGAGAGAGAGATGCCTAGTGTTGGTTGTGATTCAGACACACATAAGGAGGAGACTAAAATTAACAAGGAAGAGACCACACTTTTCTCTTTCTGTCCTAAAGTTCACTTCTTCAAATCATCTTCTTTTTCTGGTCCATTGTTTTAGCTTTTGAGAGAACATTTTTGCCCCTTAACTCACATTCAACTAAAGCTCATTCATTACCCATTTAATTAATTGTTCTAAGAATAATCACTTTCTAAGTGCAATAAAAACATCCCCTTTTTCTACCTTGCCGCTTGACTAGATTGGTCTCTTTTTTCTTTCCTTTGTAACTTCTTTTTTTTTTTTTCTTTTCTTTTTCTTCTTTTTTTTTCTGTCTTTTTATAAAGGCGGTCATGGGCTCGATGAGGAAGAGAATAAGATTTCATTATTCATAACCAATTCTAGCTAATTTGACTAGAATTTCCAATTAGTCTAGCTCTTGATATTGGTTTCATTTTTTGTTTGCAAAAAATGTGTATACCTTCAGATATGTAGTACTATGTTAGTATTTCCTATACACACAGAAACACATGTATATATACATATATTGGGAATTAAAAAGTTAGTCTAGTAAATTGCTTACATGGTTTGATTAAAAGTTAAGTCACAGAAATTAAGATAAGATAGGTTTTCTTGTGTCATGTTATTGCTTCGATTAATTAATTAAAGATGCAGTTAATCAGGATTTTTGGTAATTTTCTTATCATTATTGGATGAGAGCACTTTTGCTCACCCAAATTTGGTTCACCATTGCTCACCCATGTCTTCACTGCCTAACATGTGTCCCATTTCATTCCCCCCTAACATGTGTCCCATTTCATTCCCATTTTGTCAGGCATGGGTGAGCAATGGTGAACCAAATTTGGGTGAGCAAAAGTGCTCTCTTATTATTGGATTTGGAAAACTAGTACAATTTGATAAAGAGAATTTACTCAAAAGTTCTCTAAAATAAACATTTTTAGTATTAAGTCTTAACTCATTTTTTATTTTAGTGAAAAGTCCATACATTAAAAAGTTATGTAAAATTCACATACCTATGTTAAAAATTGAACAAGTTATGTGAAATTTTACATAACTTCATATAACTTTTACAACAAAGAGACTTTATCTGATTAAGTTTTTTAGTGATGGAGTTTTGACCAAAAAAAAAAAAAATTCAATTGCCTTTTAAACTTAAAAAAAAATTCAATTGCCTTTTTTATCTGATTAAGTTTTTTAGTGATGGAGTTTTGACCAAGGTGATGAGGTAATTTCTTTATACATGTAGTTTACGACAAAATTGTTAGATATAGCTCTAGTTTATTTCCTATTCATTATTAGTTGTGTTGATGAGCATAATTGTGAGTTGTAGTGTGTGAGTGTATGTTTTTATGTAGTGAAACAATATAGTTGATTATCTTGTATTAATGAGCAGAATTGTGAGTTGTGGTGAATTCACAATTAGGGTTAGTGATCTTCAATTGTTTGTTGTATAGCATGAAGTAACATTGGACTCATCATGTTGGTAGTAATACTTTGAGATAAGAAATTTGTGCTAAAATTTATTATGCTAGATCATAAAGTGCCAAAGAGTTGTATGTTGATTTTGGGTTGTGATAAATTTATTTACGCAGGGTAATGAAAATTTTCGGATGTTGTAGAAACAGAGGAAACTCTGCCGATTTTTTTTAGGAATCTTTGCCCTTTTTTTTTTTTTTTTTTTTTTTTTTTTTTTGTTCATGTTGCTTGTTTGGATAGTTTTTTATTTGTATATTTGGTCTTGTTTTGCTCTTTGGGTTGCTAGGTGGTTGCATTATTATATTTTTAATTCAAGTTTCGTTTTCTGTTTCAGGTTGTGGCGAGAGATTAGAGAATTAGAGCATAAGTTGCTGTTTTTAATTGAATCAATTATGAGCGTAAAGACTTTATTTAGATTATTATCATTTTATTTTTATTTCTACTAATGTCAGCTATGAAACAATTATGTATGAACATATGTTTTATTGTCACTTATTTTATCTTTAATTAATATGCATTTAAATTTTATGTGGTTCTTGTCGTTAAAAATAAGTATGGCATAATTTATTGTGATGTAGAATTGATGATTTTGGGTGACAATATATTAATTTCGGTCACAAATAATATTTGTGACAGTTTTGGTAATAATTGTTGTGGTCACAATATTAAATTTTCGTTACAAATACTATTTATTCCGTCACAAATACAATTTGTCCAAAATCGTTACAAATAGTATTTGTGACGGTTTCGGGTCGACACAAATAAAGTGCTTCAAATTAAATGTGACACTACTATTTGTATCGCACACAAATCCGTCACAAATACTATTTGTGACGGTTCGGGTCGACACAAATAAACTGTCACAAATAAAAGGTATATGTGACACTATTTTTTGTGTCACACGAAAATCCGATACAAAATCCGTCACAAAAACTTTTTAGTGACGGATTTTGTCCGACACAGACTTTTTGTGACGCCTTTAACTTGTTTCGACCACAAAACCGTCACAAAAGGTGCAATTCCGTCACAAATACTTTTTGTGACGGAATTGCACCTTTTTTGTGACGGTTTTTTTCCGTCACAAAAACCCTATTTTTTTGTAGTGTTGATTATGAAAGATCCTCCATGACCCTCACACTATTTTGTTTACTATATGGTGAATATTAGATATGGGTTTCCAGCCTATCGTTCTTTATAAAATTCTGTAACGATGGTTGTCACATGCCTTATTTAATTATAGATAGACTGGGACCCTTACCTATGTGTTTAAATGTACAACAACTTTCTACCATCAAAGAAATTGGGGCAATCTCAAGTACCACTCAAATATATTCTGTAGAGATTGGGTTGTTATCTCGTATCTTATCACCAAGTATCTATATCAGATAATACTATATTTATCTATATCAAAGTATTTGTATATTACAATAAAATAAAAATGTGAGCCACAAATATAGGCATACGCCTACATTAATTGGTCAATATGGCTAAAGTGCATGCAACCGATATCCAAAAGACTTTTAATAGAATTAGTATGCAGCAATTTGATTTTAATAGCGATCTTATTGGATGGACTCCTCCCATTGCAGGTCTTGTCAAACTTAACACCGATGGAAGTAGCAAGGGTAAACCAGGGAAGGTAGCTTTGGAGGTCTTATCCGTGATGAACAAGGGAGGTGAAAACTTGGCTACTGCGGCTTCCTCAACCACTGTTCCAATCTCCAAGCAAAAATTGAAGGCATCAGAAAAGGACACACTCTCATCCGAAGGGAAGGTCTAAAAGGAGTTATGGTTGAAACGGACTATGTGGATGCTTGTCATCTTCTCAGCAAAAATGAAGAAAATCACCCCCCTTAAATCCCTCACTGAGGATTGTAAACTGTTACTTTCTAGGTGTAATGGTTCCATTTCCCATGTTAAAAGGGAAGGAAACTGTAGTGCGGATATTTTGGCTAAGTTAGGAGTTAACCAACAACAATCTTTTGTTTTGTTAGACTCTCCAATTTTGGAGATTTGCTCAGCCCTTATGCCTGATGCTACTGGTGTTTCCTTCCCTAGAGGAAGTTAGTGTTGTTTTCCTTTGCACCAAAAAAAAATGTTTAAGCGTCTCATATTATAGGACCTCAGCGGGTATGGGGTATTTTTGTCATGTCCAGGTAGAGGAGGTCAATCGCGGTCACCTGATCATTGACCCACTCTTGCCCTTTTTGGCTCATAAAACTAAACAGAGCATTTTTGCTCATTTTTTTTTAAGTCACCATTACTTATTTAGACTTTCATTGGATGATATGTATCTCATTTCATTGTTATTTTGCCCCTGTATTATTAACACAATTACTCATTCCCAATTTTCCCCCTATATTATCAACATAAGTACTGGAATGGGACACCTATCACCCAGTGGAGACATGTGTGACCAAAAATGGGTGAGCAAAAATGCTAAGTAAAACTTAAACAGGCAAGGTTAGGGATGTGTTTTGGCCAGAACGGATTAGAAATAGCTCCTTCGGGAAAAAAAATCGGAATATTTCGGAAAATTTCAGAAATTTTCGAAATTTTCAAAATTTTTCGATGCAAGTTACTAGTTTGGGACTAATGTGGTACTAGCTTGAGACTAATTTATAGGCTCATCTTCCTCATTTTGTTTCCTTGCTAACCAATGTGGGACAAATGTAAGGTAAGTTTGGAAAATTTCGAAAAATATTTTTCGGAAATTTTTGGCATATTTTCGGAATTCTCAAAACATTTTCGATTCCGATCCAATTTTTTTTTGGAATTTTTGGAATTCGAATTGCATTTTTAGTTTCCAAAATCGGAATTTTTCAGAACGGAATCGGTCGGAATTGAAATTTTCATTCCAAGTTGCACCCCTAGGCAAAGGTTAAGTACCTTAACAGAAATATTGAAATCACATATTTAATATTTGTGGGAATAAATCAAAGGACGCCCTAAGATTTTATTGTAAGAGTTATCTGTCTACTCAATTTCAAGTCACAAATAACTCGCTTGAATTTGCTCTTAGTGAAGTAAAATTTGAAGAGTTAGTGGTTGTAGAAGACAAAGAACCGGTTTGGTAGTTTATAAGCAATTTTGCTTTACGAAAGTGTTTAATGAATATCTATTTCTTACACAGGAGGTTGTGACTTGTGCCCAATCTAATAATTTTAATTTTTCATTGTCAAACTAACATAACCCTCATCTTTTAAATTCACATTAATTAGACGTGAGAATGAGACTAGACTAGTACTATATCTTATTTTAAGAAGTGAGATTGAATTATAACCAGATAAGAAAGTAATAATGAAACTAACCTAACATAACCATAGTAGTTGCTAAGGAAGTCCAGAAATCACTTCTACTACCTATAGAACTAGTTTTAAATGTTTATTCTATTATATTAAAATCCAAACCTCTGTCTTGACTCATAAGTACTTTCAAAATAAACTCTGTTGAATTACTATTATACTAACATATGATACACCCAAAATCAGTCCATGCTCGAGCGGTTCTATTCTGCAACTACTGGCAAGCATCATCCCGAGCGGTTTGGTCCACCTGATGCCTCCCAAACGGTTCATCCACGACCCGATCAACAGGTCGGAAAGACTGCGCAAGCACAGCTCGTCGCAGGGCCAGCTCACCCGAGTCCACAGGCATGATCCCTAGCATTCTGGGCAATTTGACTAATGGAAAGTGCAAACTATTTCCTAATCCAATTAGGAAACCCCTACAATTAATGCCAAACTATATCAATTGGATTATGTTTCCTTTTCCTTGTACGAGTAGGTCTCTTGCATCTATAAAAGAGACCTCTCACCCCCCATTAAAGGGGCAGACTTTTTAGTCTATACAGCACCTCTATAGCGGTCACCAACACGCCCGACTGACCTACGGTAGCTCCAAACTATTGTTGGTTCACCACAAGTCCCTGGCTTTTTACAGTATAGTGAACGTGCTCAGACACACACGTGGACATAGGTACCTTCATTAACAGGGCCGAACCACATACAAAAAACTAGTCTCTCTCCCTCCTTAAATTGCTTTAACCAAAGTTTGGCATCATCAGCTTGGCGCCGTCTGTGGGAACGACAAATTCTTCATCAACAAATCTCTTGGATGATAGTCATGCCTCCGAAGAACGGTGAGAAGACTGCACAGCAGGCCAATCGGGATGTTCCGCCGGCCTCGGCGCCGGCTACGGCAGTCATGACATCTGAGCAGATCACCGCAACCCTCGCACAACTCTTGGAGGGCCAGCGTCAAATCCAGCAACAGATCGAAGTCCTGCTAGCGCAGCAAAGCAGTCCTCCAGTGGCCGGGAAACGACCCGGGAACGCTGCGTACGGTCGGGAACCGATCTTGACCAGACAACGTGCCCGAGCTAATGCGTCCCGCATTGAGGATGCCAGAGATATCAACAGTAGGCGTGCTTCCCGAGAGGAAAGGCAGGAGCATATGGCCCGGGAATCAGTCCAGGGTCACTCGATCAAGAGCCGAGGTGTCCTTGGGCACACGATCCACCGGAGTCATAGCCGAGTCCGATCCCAGAGGATAGCGCACTGCCATGAAGAAGAAGCCTCTTCCACCAACCCGACCAACCCCCCCAATACCGGTCGAGAAGGAGTGGGGGCTTGTATCCAGGACTTGCAGAAACAGATTGATAGAGTGGCCAAAAGGTTAGGCCAGAACCCTACTCAGAATCACGCCAGTACCGAGACAGAGTCACCATTCTCTAGCCAGATCACAAAGTTTGCCATCCCGGGCAAATTTAAGCAGCCTCGCCTAAATACCTATAACGGCTAGGGAAGCCCGGTCGACCACGTCCGGACCTATAAGGCTCAGATGGCCCTAACCACCAACTCCGATGAACTACATTGCCTGCCCTTTCCCAGCAATTTGAAAGGCCCGACTGTGCAATGGTTCTACTTCTTGGAGCCCCGATTGGTCCGCAGTTTCAAGCAACTCAGCAAGCACTTCATCAACCAGTTCGCTGGTGTGCATGAACGACCAAAGCCTGACATGCGGCTACTGATGGTCAGACAATGGAATAATGAGTCCCTCAAGGAGTTCACCAACCGGTTTAATCAAGAGAAGCTCAGAATCTACGATCTTGATGAAGCTGTTGCTATTATAGCCTTCTGCTCGGGAGTTCAACACACCAAGTGCGCCGCGTTGTTTCACAGAAACTGACCGATAACCTTGGTTGAACTAGCAGAGAGGGTTGGAAAATGCATTGACACTAAAGAGTTTCTAAAGACCAAAGACCCCGGATAAGGAAGTTACGAGCCTTCCGAAAGTAAGCAAAAGCGGGAACAGCTCGGGAAGAACAATGTGGAGAAGTCTAGTAGTTCTAGCAGTTCCTCCCACTCACAGCGGTCTGAGTCTGGTAGTCTCGACCCGACTTCTAGTTCACAGCAGACAGGGTTTGGCAGTCCCGACCCGACCTCCAGCTCACAGCAAGCAGGGTTTGGCAGTCCCGACCCAACCTCCAGTTCACATCAGTCAGGATCAAGCAGTTCTGACTTTGCCTCCAGCACAGAGAAATCAGGAGCCCGACGATCTTAGTCCGACCCCCTGTCTCCATCATTCTAGATGAACCCGACTACAGTGGTACTTGCCTGATCACCACATGAGGCTCCACCGATTGTCAGAGAGCTCTTACAAAGACCTCGGGCCTAACCCCAAGGCATCCAAAGACATCAGGACTAACCTCGCGGTGACCAAAGACCACTATTACGCAGTTGGCAAAAGACCTCGGGTTTACCCCTGGGCCACCAACTTTGCTTAGGTCCAACCGACGATGGGGGCAAACCCCGTAGGTGGCTGATGATGGCAAGCTTCAAAAGATCTTGTAACCACCATGTTCCAGGTCGGTTACCTACAGTCATAGCCTCTGTAAGACCCTCGTCTTAGCGAAAGCTTGGGGGGCAAGACGGCGCAATGAACTAATCAGGAAATCATACCGGGTATTTACTAGCCTCGCGAATAACCAAGTCAAAATTTTGGATAACCCAAGCACCTACAGTACCCAGAAGCAATAGCTCTACTTAGGTCCAAACTGACGATAAAGGTGACTAAAATCTCTTAGGTTGGCCCACGATAGAGGAGTAAAAAGGACCCTACAGCGATACGCTCTAGGTCAGCTCCACTTACATGGTCAAGCTCTTCTCCCAACAGTCTTGACGAAGGCTGGCTGGGCGGAAGACAACCATCCTGGGGAGTTAACATAAAAGGACCCTAAAGCAATACGCTTTAGGTCGGCTTTTCCAACATGGTAAAATTCTTTTACCCACAACCTTGACGAAGGTTCACGGGTAGAAGATAACCATCCTGGAAGCTAACTTAAGTAAAAAAGACTCCAAATTAGGTCGGGTCTCAACTCTCGGTCAGTTCCCTAGCACTTAAAGGTTCTGAGCTAGGCTGGGTCTTAACTCTCAACCAGTTCTTGAGGACTCACCAGGCTCAGAAGCCCCGAGGCAGCTTCCCCGAGCACTCAGACTGGTATCAAGAAGATTTCCAAACTTGCCCCGATATAGCATCCAGCCAACCTTGAAAATGGGGAGCAACTGATACACCCAAAATCAACCCATGCCCAAGCGGTTCTATTCTGCAACTACTGGCAAGCATCATCCTGAGCGGTTTGGTCCACCTGATGACTCCCAAATGGTTCATCCACGACCCGATCAACAGGACAGAAAGACTACGCAAGCACAGCTCGTCGCAGGGCCAGCTCACTCGGGCCCACAGGCATGATCCCGAGCATTCTGGGCAGTTTCCTACTCAAGCTAGAAGACTAATGGAAAGTACAAACTATTTCCTAATCCAATTAGGAAACCCCTACAATTAATGACAAACTATATCAATTGGATTATGTTTCCTTTTCCTTATACGAGTAGGTCTCTTGCATCTATAAAAGAGACCTCTCACCCCCCATTGAAGGGGCAGACTTTTCAGTCTCTACAGCACCTCTATAGCGGTCACCAACACGCCCGGCCGACCTACGATAGCTCCAAACTATTGTTGGTTCACCACAGGTCCCCGAATTTTTACAGTATAGTAAACGTGCTCAGACACACACGTGGACGTAGGTACCTTCATTAACAGGGCCGAACCACATACAAAAAACCAGTCTCTCTCTCTCTCTCTCTCTCTCTCTCTCTCTCTCTCTCCTTAAATTGCTTTAACCAAATTTTGGCATCATCAACATATATAAAAATAAGATAAATAAAGAGAGTATGACTAAATGTTTCCTTAGTTACCTACGCACATTTATCACACATTTTGATTATTTCAATAATGATTACACATTGAAATCCAACATTTCTCCACTATCAGAGTTTTTTAATGCACCTTTGTCCCTTATCTTATGGTGAGATTGTAGCATGAATGTTAAAAAGCATATTTTTCAATACTCCTTTTATCCCTAGCATTGTTAGCTTTTGAAAGGAGGTATAGAATTTTTTTAATTCATGCTATAATTGACTTTTGCACTCATTCTAATGAATAAGTGTATAAAACACACTATATCTTGTACAATAAGAATAATCATTGTGCTAAAAAAAAAAAGAACGATTTTTTTAGAAGTACCATTGGGTTAGAGATCTTTAAAATTTAGCATTTTGGCATTATAGTAACACAAAATTATAGCTCCGATGCGAAAATAATTAATTGCATGTTGCATTGAAAATGTTCTTAACTTCTCATTAGTTTACAGAGACATGAAATTATTCCGTACAACCATTACAACATGTAACGATCATAGTGAAAATCATGCGGATCATGTGACAGCCACACGAGATAAGTTGTCCGTAAGAAGGTCTAAAAAATCCCATTTCCTTGTATTTCTTTATTCAATCTAATTCTTTAATGCCGATACTAGTTATGAACCTCGAGTAGCACATCATTTTCATTGATTAGTTTTCATATGCATAGCTTTTGGTGCGACTACTAAACAATGGATTGCTTATGTATTCTAATGTAAATAGCTGCTTACATCCATAACCTTAAGAAAAGAGTGTAGGACCTAATTGAAAGACCATTTTGATCCATTTTTGTCCATAGATGTTCATATTTTGAAGGGTACTTCAGTAAACAGTGAATTATTTTTGTGTTGGCCATTGTTTCATATCAGAGATTCCATAGTGGGTCATGATGTCACCGTGGAGTCGTCAATTCACAACAAAACTGTGAATTAGTGGTGAAATATTTCGTCACCTAAACAATTCTTTTCATCACTAGACAAAATTGGTGACAAATAATATTTTGTTACGACTTTGTTGCTACAAGTGCGACGCGAGATGTATTTAACGACAATATTAGGTTTTGTCAGTAATGTATACTCATTATTAGCGATGATATTATATTTCATTGCCAAATAAGCTTATTTAGCGATGACATATATTGTCGCTAATATCTTATATTTTTGTTACCATTGACCCCATGTTTGTCGCCAAAGCATACCTCTGGGAAATGAAATGATTTCGTCATTAATTGTTTACTATTAGCGACGAACTTGTTCATCATGGATGTATGGTTCTTGACAAATTCGAAAACTTACAGCGACAATAGATTTTGTCATCAATGGGTTTTGTTCCAGTGTTCTTTAAAAATTGGCAACAAATTAGTTTGTCACTAAAGTTCTCCAATGCTTTTGACATACGAAATATTTGTCACTAATGCTTTAGTTTATTAACTTGCTTGGTTTCTGACGAAACAATTTTGTCACCATTTTTGTCACAAAAGACTATAAAACATGTAGATTACATCCAGAAGTCAATTCATGACATTCATTAACCAGCGGAACCATGTGTACATGTAGTAGACCCACCACAAAGATTACCAAAAAAAAAAAAATTGGCACCAAACATATGCATCATAAAACATCATTTACTGCCAAGTATCCATATTGTAACAAAAAGACTACCAACAACTAAGACAAAGTTTACAACATCAAACAAAAATACCACTTAAAAGTCATAACCACTAAACAAAATGGATCAACTAGTTATTTGATGCCTCTGACTTGAACGATTTACCACCTACTTCATCTTGGTGCAAGAAAAATGGGCAAACAAATCTGATGCTTCTGACTTGAACGTGTTGCCACCTACTTCAACCCGGTGCAAGAAATCTACCAGTGTCCAAAAGAAAAATTATTAGTTCTAGTTGTTTTTTTTCTATTTTTGAGGGATTATCCCTATTTGTTATATGAGCATACTATGAACATACATACATCTTGCATTCCATTGCTTTGGCAACTTACCTAGAATTTGCACAGTTACGAAAACATCGAAGGGCCAAAATGATAACATAGAACTTACCATGAAAGCTTATGGGGAAAATTTCAGTGTAGTATGTTCAACCGTCGATGTCAATGTCAATCATGATGCCATCCAACTATATATCGAACATTTATTGGAAAAGCGTTTAATTGTGTTTGCAATTTCAGCTCGTAGATGAACTACCTCTTCACCATCTTGATCAAGACCCATTACATATCCTGGCCTTTTCCCAAGGACTGGATTAGCAATCTCATCCACAATTGTAGTATGTGTCATGTCCTCCTATGTAGACTGTCTTTGTAATTCTTTCATCTCTTCCTAAAATTTCATCTCTTCACATACGGAAGGAGTATATTAATTAAAATAGTTGTAAATTACCATTTGAGTTCATGCAGCCACAATACCCTTGACCCCATACAATGGGTGACCTTCAACATCGATTGACTTGTTTTTTTTATTCACCTTTGAACGTTGCTTTAACAATAAAGTAATTTTTAGCATGTAATCATAAAATTTTATGAGCTTAAGAAATACTTTACAGGCCACTTATACCTTAAACTTTTCCAAAGAAAACAGGTCACAGTACCAATCCTAATCACCTTCACTCATGTCCTTGGGGGCCATTCTGTCGTGCTTCTGCCAATGAGGGAAAGGTCTTGAATGTCTTATGTGTTGGATTAATTGTTGGGTTCATAAACTTTTGTGGGTTATCTACTTGTTTAGGCCTTTCCATGTTAAACCAAACAATGGGTCAAAAGCCTCTTTATTTCAAAAACCCAAACCCAAGCTGAAAGTTTGATTTTGACAACTATCCCACATTGACTTTTACCTAAATAATTGGTTTCGTCATATTGAAACCTCCTGCATCGAGTTAGTAACTCCGAGGGGGCTGGATTGTTCTTAAGGACAGTGCTACTTTTACACACCTCAATCAAAGTAGCAATATCCTCCTAGTGTGCAGCTTGGCACGTCTACCTCCTGGTGCCATAAGCAAATCACCTATACACATTCTTACAAAATATATAAGGTTGATAAAGAAAAGAAGAAAACACATAATATTCACTTATTTTTCTAGTCATTTCTTTTACTTTTCTTTTGCTTTATTTCAGAACATGTGATGCTTATAGTATTCATAGTTTATGACCCACAAAAATAGTCTTCATGTTCAATCAATTGCGTCTGTCTCTTACAAAAACAAAAAAGCTATCAGATCCAAACACAATTAATTTATGCAAACGTCGTGCTTATAGAGTTCATTGCACCAATTTTCTTTTAACAAGACAGAACTTGAGTTTAAAGTTCTCTCCAGTTTTCAACTCCAAATATGTTGATTTAACATTTTTATATGAGTAATGCTATGTTTCCCAAATTTTAAATTCCAATTCCTTCCCAATGTGGATATCGCATTTTTCTTACCCACAGCTTTTCTTTTAAAATCAATTTAAAAAACAAATGAGTCGCCACTTAATTTTTAAAAGGAAAAATTAAGAAACCATTTCAATCAAAAGGAAACTGATCTTTTGCGAAACCAAAGATTAAACTAGGTCCGGGGATTATGGAATGAGAAGGGAAGGAGCCCATCGGACTAAAGCACCCCTTCTCATCCTATCTCGCGATAGGCCTCTACTTAACATCCTTTTAATTGATTTATTAATTTAAATGTGCCCTCAACTAATACATATATAAGTATACATTACAAAAGCATGTCTAAAGGGTGTAAGATTGCAAATGATAAAATATCATTCAAAAATCACATAATTCAAGTAGCAAACACTATGATATGCAAATAGGGAACTAGAGAACTTACCCGGGATCCGGCCGTGAATATTAAACGTGCAATGCATGCGAACAAAATAAAACCCTAAAAAGAGTCTCTAATCATATATATACATAAGGCAAAAACCTAATTCTAAGGTGTCGCGCATTAAGTCAAAAAATCAAATAAAATCAAAGAATTTAATAAACTAGAGAAGAGAAGTGAGATTGTACCTCAAATGCGCTACAAAACAACGAGTTAGTCCACATGACATACAAAATGTAAAATTGGATCTTAAATAATAATCCTAGACTTCTAGCTTAAATCTATCAAATATGATTAAATCTAGAGCAACTAAGTTCTAATTACAAATGTCAAATCATATGGATGAATATATACATGAACAAGAATAAGTTATGAAATACTCAAAGATTTAGATTACTTAAACTTTGAATTCAAGCTTAATTGATCATTATTAAAACATGGTTTGAGCCCTAGGTCATAGAAAGGTCATTTGGACCATTATTTACAAAGTTGGTCAAATTTGTCATAAGAATTCTGAAAATTGCAGAGAACAGACCAGAACTTTAAGAAAATAAAAAGCATGCTTCCTGAGGTTTGATCTTGATGATTTTTGGACACAAGATGCCTCTATGAGTCTAGTTTCCAAATCAAAAAGAAAATCAAAGTTTCAACGGTTAGATCTCTAAAAAAAAGGACAAACACCAGACATCACTCAGAGATGTACAACTCTCTGTCCAGAGATTTTGTTTGATTTTTTAAAAATAGTAAACTAATCCGAAATACTTCATTCTTTTTAGGGTATCCTCCTAACACATTAATCTACTTAGAAAAAATTATTTTGGGTCACAAACACCTTATTAAAGCTCTGATTTACTAATTTCAAAAACGTTTTACTGTTCTGAAACTATTCTGAAACTCTGGACAGATTGTGGTTGACTCACAAAACCCATGATCAAACCCCCCTAAACATAAAACCACCTTAAAACAAAAATTGCAGTGGTAGATTACTGTGTTATTGACACTTTTCCGTTGGTTTCACTTGATTTCAACGGTTAGATTTCGAACTAAAAATCTTTGATCAAAAACAGTTTGTGAACTCATTGTTTTCATTTGTCAAGTTTAACTTTTATTTGGTAACTCCAACTATTAAACCACGAAGTTGGGTTTAAACCAAATCACTTCTCCTACCATTTGATGGTCATTGGAGATCAAGACATGACTAAAACTCATGAGTGTCAAAAGAATATGGAAAGGATTCCCTAAGACATCAAGTTTAGAGGACCCAGGTCATGAGTATGGACTTGGATCCATCTATTTGCTTATAAAATAAAATGATGATCAAACTTTGACTTCCATGTGAAGCATAAGCTTACATGGGATCCAAAAGATCATATTCAAGAGATTTCAAGAGAGATATTGAGGATCTCCAAGAGTCTCAAGAAGGAAGTGTGAACAATAAAAGAAATGAAGCAAAGAAAACAAAATAGTTTGAGGATTCAAAAGAAAGAATGCAAATAAAACAACTTATGGTTAGAGGATCACCTCCAACTATCCTCAAAGTTTCTCTCCTTTGAAGATTTTCCAAGCTCTCCTTCCTAATTCTCTAAACTCTTTTCTCTTTTCTCTCCAAAAATATGTTGGTGGAATGGTAGTAATTTTCTCTCTTGTATCTCTTGTGTGCTCTTGTATCTCACCTCTTGTATCTCTCCCTCTTGTGTCCCCCTTGTGTCCCCCTTTTGTTGTGTATATTGTTCTTGTTTTATAGGCAAAATTACCAAGCATTTTCGGAGTAAAAGACAGGTGTAAACATCCCATTTGGTGGTACAATTTGTACTTCCTGAAATTAGACAGACTGCTACCCAGGGCGGCAGTCAAAAATCTCTCGCGGCACTACGTGAACGCCGCGGCGGCACTCCGTGAACGCCGCGGCGGCACTCCGTGAATGCCGCGCGGCTCTCTCCAAATGCCGTGGCTTTTTATTGTTTGCCGCGTTTTTGTCAGTCTTACTTTATCAGTTTTTTGTTTTTATCTGCATACGCATACGTATTGTTTTGCAAAATACGGACTTTCAAAGCAGACGGCAGTCAGAAGATGTTGGCGGCACTCACTGAGTGCCGTGCGGCAGTCTCTGAGTGCCGTTCGGCACTCACTGAGTGCCGCGGTATTTTACCGTGTGCCGTTTTTTGTTAAGCTTCCCTTTTTAGATTTTCTTTTTCCCAAAGCAATTGATTTTTGAAGATCTTTTCCGAAAATTGTGTTTTATACCTGAATTCTCCTAAATACCTGGTATTTTCCTCTTTTCTGTGAAATTTTACCGCGTTTAGAGGACTTTCTGAAGAGCTTGGAATACTTCGAATCTTTCGGTCCTTATCATCATCGGACACGGAGGTGACACTCTCCTAAATTCGGCGATCGGTCAAAATTGGGGTGTCTACACCCAAATAAATGTGGCAATAGGCCTACTGGAATTTAATTGGAGAATGTTGAAGTGGTCCCATCATTATTGAAGGTGGCTCCACTGCTATATGTATTGTTGGAGGGGAAAATTTTCCACCCACTATTAGAAATGAAATTTAGTGACGAAAATAATTTTTGTCGGCAATTGTTTGACTTTTACCCGAAAAATTGGTTTCGTCAGAAAAGGTAAACACTTTTGCCGACGAACTATAATTTCATCACTAATAGTATACTATTAGTGACGAAAAAAATTTCACAGGTAAAAGCTTCACCACTAAAGGTCAGATTTGTTACAGTGATTCATCCAACCTCTAAATAAATGCAATCGAAAAAGGGGGTCTATATGAACATGTGATGTCATAGATGGTGGATTTAGAAGTTCCACGTGGGATGAGTCTACATAACACTCGCTCCCGCAGGTTTTATTTAATCATGTTTAGCATGCACTATTAGTTATGTAATAATAATGTGAATATATATGTTAAGTGAGTTTTGACTCACTAAGTTGTTGAGGGGTGTCCAGTTGGGAACCCAGATATAGCCAATGTGGTAGTCTTAGTTTGGGATAGGTTATGAGAGGTCCCCATGTGACGTGACAGTTATGTGGGATAACTCTTATGTGCTTAAATGTTTATTAAGGCATATGTATGTGATTATTATATTATGTTGTTTTAATAACATGTTAATTGTTAGAGATCACTTCTGTGGTCTGTTAGGGATACCTTTGTGAGAGCGAATTGGACACGTTGTATAATTAATAGGTTAATTAGCAACTTCATAATATTATGTGGGACCACTTATGGGACCTATACGTGACATAAACAAATGCCTATTTAAGTTTGAGATAGTTTTAGTAAGTTTCATAACTAGTAGGGGTATATTTGCAAAACTAGTGGAACTTTGGGGAGGCCATAATAGAATCATAAAGCTGGAGTTACATGTTACAAGACATGTGTTGTGACTCATTACATCAACTTCTTCTTCTTCTTTGCACAATCAAGAGAGTTACAGAGAAAGGAAAAGAATTCGTACGAAATTTTGACGTAAGTTCGCCGATGTTCTTGATGCTAAACGACGTGTCGTTTGATATCGATTTTCAAAATAGGCCATATATTCTGACTCCTATTGGTGAGTCTAACGTGTAGGTACCATTTTTATTGATATCTGAGACAGTTTTCCTGCGACCCAATTCGAGGGCTTAGCTCATAACTTGTATATTTTGTATAGGAATTATACTTGGGCATTACTAGGATCTTAATTCTGCAATTAGAAGCGAAATCCAAGAGGTAAGTGACAATAATTATGGAAATTGAATAATCGGATGTTTGAGACTATCTTTGTGATGCTAGACGTGATGCTAGGCATGATTAGTTAGCTTAAATTCACATGTTTAGAGTAATTTTGATAGCTCATGTATAAATTGTGAAATTGCACGGTATAATGACTACTTGAGCATATTGAGTTGTTAATGTGGGTCAAAGGGAAACTTTTACTTGCCATCGAAGAAAGAGATCAAGTGCCAAATTGGCCATGAGGTCGCACGACTGAAAAAAGAAAAAGAAAAAAAAAGGTGTGGGTCACGGCTAGTCGCGCGGACTAATGGAGTAGTCGCAGATTAGTGTGAAAGGGTGGCTAGTACTTGCGTTCCCAGAGACTATAGTTATGTGTAAAAGAAGAGATTGAGCATGTTTATTATTCACGTTCATAATTGTTGGCATTCACAAGCATATAGAGTATATAGTGTAGTGGTTATTGAATAACTATTATAGGTGAAAAAGATGGAGCAACAAACATATAAAGTGAAAATAGCTTGGCGAGGCAACGTAGGGATATGGGAATGGTTATACTTAATCTTGTTAACTTTATGTTTTGGAACTTAAACATGTAATATGGCTGTGATTTGTTTGTACTTGGGTTGGTCATGCAGATACCTTAGCTTATTAGTTTATGTGAAGTTAGTAGTATGGTTCAAGACTATGCTTGCTTGGTTAAAGTTTATGTAAATTTGGTCATTTTGGATCATGTAATAGTTGTGAATAGGCTTAATGCTTGTAACATGAGAATTATGTTGTGTTGGTAAACTTAGGAATTGTATGGTTCCTATTCTTCTTGTTTAGTTTGGTTGGCGATGAACTCGGAGTTTCACTCCAAGAGTTCGACTCGAAATGAACTTTACATTTAAATTTGCTTTAATTGCTATTGATGGTGGATATGAACTCATGAAAGTTGGGACCCCTTTGAACAATAAAAGTGTTACTTTCGAAAAATAACTTCGTTAGGGAGTGTTTGGAAACGAGTTTGTAAAATCCTTTGAAAAATGTTTTGAAAGTGTTGAGTTCATGAGTTAAAACTTTTACTAATGTGTTTTATGGGATTCTAATGTCATAGGACATGCCTTGGTGGCATGCCACATGTCCTAGAATCGTATGTGCGGTTCCGAGGCGTGACAGTGAGGCATGTGATTGGTGGAGGAAAAACACGTGACTGTCACATCCTTGAGACCTTCATTATGATTGGAGTTTTTTGTGGGTCTCATGTGAATCTAACAGTAATGAATAGATCACACAATGATTGTCACACAATATAAAGGTCACATTGAATTATTTCTCTGTAAAATGAGATTATTTGTTGTACCTTTTTTGGTGTACTTAACAATGTAATAAACACGTACCTTGTCCAAAAAAAAAAAGCACACCTTGCCCATGTTTCATAGTACAGTTGGAAAAAGCCGTGTATATGTACAAACTGAGTAATGCTACACCTACACTTACTTTATACCCAAAAACTCAAATATACTCACAATCACTCCTAATAGGTGGCACTGTGTGGTTCACTAAATATGATTGTGAGTGTTTATAAGTTTTTAGGTGTGAAGTGGGTGTTAGTATAGCATTACTCATATAAAATATAGGGATAACTACTCTGACCTCCCCTAAAGTTAGGTCCAATTACACAGAACTCCCCTGTGGTTTGAATAATTACACTTACCTCCCTTCAGTTTCTTATTAAGGTAACAATTAACCCACTGCGTTAGAAAAACGTTAACACGCATAACAGAAGTTGCTTATGTCAGCAAATATTTTGGTGGTTCCTCCAAAAATGCCCTCATCAGCTTGTCCAAAGATCACATATATACCCAATTGATACAATATATATAGGTATCTAATATCTATCACCCCCAAAAATTAGGTCAGATATCTCTCTCTCTCTCTATTCAGTAAGATATCTATCTCTCTCTATCTCTCTCTCTCTCTCTCTCTCTCTCTATCTCTCTCTCTCTCTCTCATTCTTTGTCCATCAATTATCACATCCTCTCATAGATTTTAAACAACAAATATTCGATCGACTAAGATGACAAATTATCCTCTCACATTCTTCTCTCCCTCTCTGTAATCTATCTCTTCTGTCTGAACCTATTTGTGACTGATTTTTTGAATTTATTTGCTTAATGTAGGTATGGTTATGAATGCATTATCTTTCAAGCAGGATGGTACAAATTTGGGTGAGTTTGGGGATTTAAGGTATCGAAACTGGGTTTGCCAATGTGGACTGAGATGTTTGGTTAAAATAATGGAGTCGAACACAAAAAAAAAAAAACAAAGGGAGATTATATTACATATGACCCAATGGAACATGCAAAATCTTTAATTGGTGCAAACCGCAATCCTATATGATCTCTTCAACATCTGTGACAAGCCAAGCAACGAACATTCGCAATGCAGAGATGGTGCAAGCACCTTTGATCCGTCTTGAGAGAACATTTATAGATGACATGAGTGAATTGAAAATCGTGTGTGCTCGCCTACAGACAAAAGCGTCAAAGCTGGAGATGATGATGCTGCTTATTGTTGCAAGCCTTGTGATGTCCTTCTTCTCAGTTGTAATTACACTGGGTGCTTTGTTCCGAAAGTGATATAGGTTTGTAATGTGTGTTAATGGGTAGGTTTGTATTGTGTGTTCTAATGGGTAAAGGTTTGTAACGGGTGTTAAAGGGTAGGTTTGAAAGGGGTGTTAAAGGGTAGGTTTGTAATGGGTAGGTTGGTAATGGGTGTTAAAGGATAAGGTTGTAATGTCTATTTTGTAATGGACACTTTTTGTAATGCTGTTCACAATTTATTTGGGCAAAAATTGCTCTCAATTTATGAACACAAATGCAAAACCAAAGGTTTGTTGGGTGGCTGCCTCTAAGTTCACTCCTTGTCCTTGCAAATAAATCATCCAAAAGGAAATTGACAATAAAAAGTTAATAGACAATTAAAATGTTGAGGGAGATTATATTGTTGTTGCCTCCAACAGGTGCTCTTGGACATGTCTTTTTGTTGTGTCCAAAATGACGACATATTGCACACCTTACAGTGAGGGGCCTTTTAGACCCTTGACTCCTTTTTGGTGGTTCATCATGCTCCCTTTTTCTATTCCTTCTAGGCCTGCGTGGCAACCTTCTAAGTTTCAGTGGCTCTATAGGGTCAGTTCTTGTGTTAGGAACCCATATTCTTTGATCCAAAATAGGATGGATCGGGATCATACCTTGATAAGCCTTTAGATACATTTCCTTTGAGAAATAACTTATTGCAACAACAGCATGATCACAAGGCAGCCCAGAAATTTGCCATGCTCTACACCCACATTTCCTCAAATTGAGTTCAACAGTAAATATGACCCCAAGCTTGTCTGTTATCTCAAATTCTTCCCCCCTGCAAAAATAACTTTTCACTTTCTTGAGTCTTCTAGTGTTTTGTTCAACTTCTTTCGTATTCTGGATGTGATATGTTGTTCCCACTTGCATCCTTTCTGGTACCTCAATTGTAGCTAGCTTTCTCATTAACTTTATCCTGATACCCTCCAATAATGCAAGAATTGGTTTCTGCCTAAGCTCATCAAGCCAGCTGTTGAAGGACTCTACTATACTATTTATAATGTGGTCATTCTTGAAACTCTCCTCAACTGCATGCCTAGACCATGTTGGCAATGGATTCTTCATCAACCAAGTTCTAGCTCCTTTTGATATTCCATTCAGGTTCTCCATTTCTTTTTTCAACTCTACTTCGTTGTATGCCTTACTAACTTTCCAAAAATACTTCCTCAACAACAATCCAGCAAACTTACCTTTGAAGTTACTCAACAACAACGGCGATGTTTGGCATTAGGAAAAATTTCTGCAATTGCCCAAGTTAGACCCTAGAGTGATCAACAACATAAGATAAGTTAGTTAGTCATACATGAAATGAAATTTAGCAAAAGTTAGCACTAAACTATTTCTTACTTTTTGTTGGTCAGACATGAAAGTGATAGGCCTCAAGTTTTCAGCTACAACAGCAGTGTGTAAGTGTTGTAAAAATAAGGACCAACTGTCTTTTCCTTCACTTTCAACAATCCCATAAGCCAAAGGGAGTAGCCCATTATTCCCATCAAGTGGTATGGCTGCTAGTAGCACTCCATCAAAAAGGCCCGTAATTTCAAGTGGCACCCATCTACCCCCAAGAATGGATTGCAACCATTAAGAAACCCTCTCTTCATAGCATCAAACAAAGTAAAAATCCTTTTGAACCTTGAATTGACATTATCATTCACCCTATCACACTCAATCTTCACGATACTATCAGGATTAGATTTTAGAATTTCATTCACATACATTCGAAGCAAATTGTATGAATCTCCATGATTTCCTTCTAATTCATCAACAACTCTATTTTTGGCTCCGTAAAGTTGCATTATATGAGTTGTCACACCAAATTTCTTATTCACAATTGTCTGCATTGCATCTAGTTTCATAGCTGGGTTCTCCTTCAACTTATTGGATAGTTTCTTAGCAATCCAAGTAGAAGTTGCTTCAGAATCGAAGGATTGCCTCATACAATTGTGGGTACCATTGTAGGTCTTAATCTTAAAAGTTATGTTATCTAGTAGAGGTAAGGCATGCATGAACCTTCCATTGACACCCAATTGCAGCACAATGACAAGTGACTCGACTTTTCTCATTTTTATCCCTTATGATCTTAAAACCCTCTTGTATCGTGTAATCCCTTAGCACATCCCTAAAGTGTTGAATATCACTAAACAATAAAACCTTGTTTGAGAACAATCTTTGAACCTTTAACCCTTTGAAACTCCTTCCCAAATCATAAACTTTCGACACAGCTCTGGATGATTGACGATTTTTCTTCTCCACAATTTCATCTGCACTAGACTCATTACCATACTCATTCCCTGATTTATAATCTGAATGAGCATCACTAACATCATTCTCTTACCACTTTCAACTTCATACCCATCTAACAGATCACTAATCCTCTCATGTTCTACATCATCATTCAAATTCCATACATCATCATCAGAATTAAAACCACTCAGTCTATCTACATCATGGTCATAATCTTCTTTACATGTAGGCTCGATGGACTTCCAATCTCCATTGTTACCACTGGTGGCACCACAACCTCAGGTAGTCCACTACCATTCTCTACTTCTGTGTCCACTTTCACATACAAATGGATGTTTTTATAATTACTATGGATCTTAAACATTTTCAAAATATCGTTATCTCCACTAATATCCATTCGATCACTTGTTCCAGGCACAACACATTGAATTGAAATTGAAACTCCTGATTTTGTAGAAATATGGGACAATACACCTTTCTATAAATCATCCAACAAGTCAAAGAAGCAGTATTTATCGGGGTCGACTTTTTCTATACTCTGTATAGTTGACAAGTAGTGGATTTGGATGTCATACAAATCGTAACCCATTTTTGAGATTTACCATATAAATGTATTAGAAACTCATCATGTATATATGTGTTTGTATGTGTCTATGAGCCATGTACAGAGAGTGTGTGCGCGTGTGTGTGTGTGTGTGTGTATTTGTGATCGATTGACACAAAAAATCAATTACACTCAAAGAGAGAGAGAGAGAGAGAGAGAGAGAGTGTGTGTGTGAGAGAGAGAGAGAGAGGGGAGAGAGAGAGGGAGATAGATCAATTACAATCACTATATGAACAAACTTCTTCAACAAATCAACAAGTTTTTAACCATCCTCCTCATACCAATAGTTCCAGAAGAGCAAAATCATCACAATATGAACTTATATAAATCATACATAACAAAATTCTAATTTTTCTCGAACATTTGGAACCAAAATCAACCGTCAAACTAAATACAATCAGTGAGACATTGTATGGTTAGCTTTTTTTTAGACGATTGGAGTTCTTATATCTTCGTACGTGCTTCTTCAATGTCAATGTGCTCGTTGCAAACCCTAACCTTACAAACCCTAAATTATGACTTCTGTAGAGTAGTGAAGATGAACCCTAGATCCTTACAAACACTAGATTCTTACAGTAACATGTCCAAGTGAAGTTGATGAGATGAAGGTCTCTCTCTCTCTGGCTTTGATTGACGTAAAATGGAGTTGGTGTAGTTGGTTTAAGAGAGGGCCAAAAGGGGGTTATCATCTTGCAGGGGTCTTAAGTGGGTTCAGGATATAAGTGTACTTTTAATAAATTTATAACGTCCTTAGTCTTCTGAAGGGAGGTAAATATAATTATTCAAATCATACAGAAGGTGGTGCATGTAATTAGATCTATACACAGGGAACGTCAGAGTAGTTATCTCTAAAATAAAAGTATCAACTTCAAAAACTTTTAAGATATCTCATCCTTTTAAGCCATGTGAAACAAACACTTTTTTAAATCCATAAAGTATATGTCGAGCCAGCTATGCTTACACATAAAGACAAAGATTTCAACAAAGATGCACCTTTTTTTTTTTTTATGGTATTTAATTTCACGTAAAAGAAAATCTTTCTTGTTTCATTTTTTGGGGAAGGCTGTGATACGGAAGGCTGTTTTGGCCGCATGGAAAGGTGTGGTGCGGACACTTTTCAGCCGCTGGATGAGTTGTATGGACGGTTTGGATGGAAGACAACTCATGTTCACCTTTTTGGTTTTCAGCCACTCACACCGTGTGAGTGGCTGTACCATATCATATCCATTTCGAAAAAGTTTTTTTAAACTTTAAACCCTCATAACTTTTGATCTACAACTCTGTTTCTTACAAATTTTATACCGTTGGAACCGTGTCGACGAAAGCTACAAGACTAGTACAATTGTTGATACCTTTTGAGCAAAAGAAAAAAACTCTTATTTTTACATACCATGTTCTAAATGAACTTAATAGAATTTTCACATAATATTCGTGTATGGATTATTGATTTTTCACGTAATATTCACATATGCCAAGTTGATATGTTGTGAGGAAAAAAAAATCGAATTTTCACTTTGTTCTTAAGGAGAGTTTTAGTGAAATTTCACAAGAATTTTGCATTTGTTTGGGTTGAAAAACTATGTTTTATAATTAATTTGTAAAATTTGATTTTTTTTTGGGAAAAATACCTTTTACCCCCTTGTGGTTACACCAATTTTCTCATAACCCCCCAGTGGTTCATTTTGTAACACTTAACCTCCTTGTACTACGGACTAAAGTCAGACTGTTAACTTTTCTAACGGAAAAAAAGGAAATGACGTTAATACCCCCCAAGCCCCTATACATACTCTTTAGGGAAAAATACATTTTACCCCCCCTATGGTTACACCCATGTTCTCATAACCCCCATGTGGTTCATTTTTGTAACACTTAACCCCCCTGTACTAATGACTGAAGTGAGACTACCGTTAGAAAAGTTAACAGTCTCACTTTAGTCCGTAGTACAGGGGGGTTAAGTGTCACAAAATGAACTACAGGGGGTTATGAGAAAATGAGTGTAACCACAGGGGGGTAAAAGGTATTTTCCCCTTTTTTTTTTAATCGAAATATGCATTGTTTAATATGAAAGGGAAAAAAAAAAGTGAAATTTCACTTGGCATATATGAATATTAAGTGAAATTTCACTGAACTTGTACATGAATATTAAGTGAAATTTTACTTAAATTGACATTTGAGCGATTTTCTTAATCATAGAACAATAAGGGTACAATATTTCTTAATCATAGAACAAGAAGGGAACAATATTTCTTAATCATAGAACAATAAGGGTACAATATTTCTTAATCATGGAACTATAAGGGTACAAAATTTCTTAATCATAGAACAAGAAGGGTACAATATTTCTTAATCATGGAACAATAAATGTACATAATTTCTTTGATCATGGAGCAAGAAGAGTACAATATTTCTTAATCATGGAACAGTAAGGGTACAATATTTTTTAATCATGGAACAAGAAGGGAACAATATTTCTTAATCATAGAATGTGAGGAATAGTTATGGCCGCACCCTAATAAGGGTTGTATACGTATCTCGACTCGAGAATCAGGCCACACGTAGTTCTATGATTTATGATTTGTACCCTTATGGTTCCATGATTAAGAAATATTGTACCCTTATTGTTCTATGATTAAGAAATATTGTTCCCTTCTTGTTCCATGATTAAAAAATATTGTACCCTTACTGTTCCATGATTAAGAAATATTGTACTCTTCTTGCTCCATGATCAAAGAAATTATGTACCTTTATTGTTCCATGATTAAGAAATATTGTACCCTTCTTGTTCTATGATTAAGAAATTTTGTACCCTTATAGTTCCATGATTAAGAAATATTGTTCCCTTCTTGTTCTATGATTAAGAAATATTGTACCCTTATTGTTCTATGATTAAGAAAATCGCTCAAATGTCAATTTAAGTAAAATTTCACTTAATATTCATGTACAAGTTCAGTGAAATTTCACTTAATATTCATATATGCCAAGTGAAATTTCACTTTTTTTTTTTCCCTTTCATATTAAACAATGCATATTTCGAATTAAAAAAAAAATCAAATTTTACAAATTAATTATAAAACATAGTTTTTCAACCCAAACAAATGCAAAATTCTTGTGAAATTTCACTAAAACTCTCCTTAAGAACAAAGTGAAAATTCGATTTTTTTTTCCTCACAACATATCAACTTGGCATATTTGAATATTACGTGAAAAATCAATAATCCATACACGAATATTATGTGAAAATTCTATTAAGTTCATTTAGAACATGGTATGTAAAAATAAGAGTTTTTTTCTTTTGTTCAAAAGGTATCAACAATGGTACTAGTTTTGTAGCTCTCGTCGACACGGTTCCAACGGTATAAAATTTGTAAGAAACAGAGTTGTAGATCAAAAGTTATGGGGGTTTAAAGTTTAAAAAAACTTTTTCGAAATGGATATGATATGGTACAGCCACTCACACGGTGTGAGTGGCTGAAAACCAAAAAGGTGAGCATGAGTTGTCTTCCATCCAAACCGTCTATACAACCCATCCAGCGGCTGAGAAGTGTCCGCACCACACCTTTCCATGCGGCCAAAACAGCCTTCCGTATCACAGCCTTCCCCCATTTTTTGACCTTATCTTTTCTGTGTCTTTTTATTGGTAATAAACTGGGGCTGAGATTGAGCACAGGGTGGGGAAAAGTCAGAGACCCACATGCTCTCAACTATATCGTGCTTTCAAATTTTAATTTATCATATCCGTACTGCAAAGATTAGGTTGTCTCTATAATTTCAATCCAACTTCAGGGTCAGTCCGGTCCCAATAATTTCCCTCACTACGCCGCGATTTTAAAGAGCTGTTTGTAAAAGTAAAGAACTGAAACTCTTTTGTAAATTCAAGTGTTCCGTAACGGTAAGTATTTATATTTGGATTTTGTTAACATGTGTTCTTAAGGTATATATTAAGTTTTTCAAAATAGAAATAAATAAGGGAGACAAACACTGAAGCTCACACTATTCCCTTTATTTATTTCTACTTTTAGACCCTTAACATATACCCTAAGGACAAATATTAACAAAACCCTTCATATTTTTGCACACGAATCCCTTTTCAATCTAATGAATTAATCTACTAAAGTTATTTATTTATTTTTCCTTTTTGTTAACCTAACATAACCTTATGTCACAAGAAACAAATCGTTTGAATTAAACACGATCATTTTCAACTAGGCCGAGAAAACTTTAGGTAACACAAGAATCTATTATGTGATTTATAAAAATGGTTTTGTATTTGTGTAGCGCTTTTGTAATTATTTCACATATTTATCTGATTTAGAACTGCCACAAGAATTGATTACGTATCAAATTAATATATTCCTATTGCTATAGAACCAGATAAAAGTAAGACCTGTAGGATTGTTTGACAACCGAATTAACCAGTGAAAAATTCATCATTTAATTTTGGATTAAATACTTTTTATCCCTTGTGGTTAGGCTCATTTCACTTTATCCACCTTGTGCTTCAAAAGTGGACACTTAACCCTCCTATTGTTTTGGACTAAAGTGAAACTGTTAAGATTTCCCTTAAAACTAATGAAAATTATAAAAGTGGCCAATAATATTAACACTTGACCCCCGTTATGAAGTTAATTTTGGGGTTAATCCCTTATGTGGAGATAATACTGACATTTAACCCACCTATGTGGGGCTAATTTTTAACACTTAATCCCTTTGAGAATTAATTTTGAGGTTAACTACCTATGTGAAGTCAATTTTGACACTTAACTCTCCTATATGGGGCTAGTTTAACACTAAGTCCCCCATGTGGGGCTTTTGAGAGAAATTTTCACTTTAGTCCAAAATCACAAGGAGATTAAGTATTCACCTTTGAACCACATGTGTCACACCTGTTCCAGAAATTTATGATTTTGAAAATGCATAATTTGAGATTTTGAAATTTTTAATGTTATTAATGATTTGAGTTGAGTTGAGTTGACGTGGGTCAACGGTGAGGTGTCAGTGAGTACACGAGAACATGGAATTTCACATTTTGCATTGGCATGACTAAATGACATTTATATAATTAAATTGTCATTTGACTTTATCTGGTATTCTTGGGAATAGTAATTATACATGTGTAGTATAATTATGGTATTTGGATACTTTAGTATATCATTTTGAGAACTGTGGTGAGAACGTGAGTGATACGTTAATTAAAATGGTAGGTTGGGTAGAGATTCCACAGAATATAGTTTTCGGACGTTATTTTTGGACCCAAACGAAACCTAGTCGAAAACTTTTGAAATTTATAGTTTTCACTCGTAAAGTTATAAAATGAACGTGTGCAAAGTTTCGAGAGCTAATTAGAAGTTTGAGGAACTCGTGAGGAGGTAAACGCAATTCCCGAAAGGTTTGCCTATATATAGTAGTGGATGAGATTCATTCTCATCCAAAATTTGCCAAAAATATCTAGAGAGAGGAGAGAGAAGAGAAATTGGAGCCAACGGGCTTTGCGACGCCGATCGACGACCGTTCGTCCGTCAGATTTTCTCCAGATTTCATATTTGAACTCGTGAATGTAAGAGCTACATTTTGATACTACTCAGGCCGTGTTTGGCCAATTTTTGTAAAAATCTTAATTCTAGACTTTTGGGGAAAATCCAGTAAAACTTGTAGGAATCGTCTCAAATTTGAAATCCGACGTTTATTTAGCTCCCTAGACGATCCTTCAAAGTTTGAAGAGAATCGCACGAGGTATGAATTCTAGATCTATGTAATATATGGATTTTCATGTTTTGAACATCAACTTTGATATCTTTGGATCCGGGCGAAATTCATGTATTAATTAGGCCCGTTAATTATGCATGTGAAATTATGTGAAAAGCACGTATAACTGTTTATGTGAGCATGTTATGTGTCTACTTGGGTCAAAGGGGAGTTTGGTGCAAATTCATCCGGGGTAAACTCCTCGAACCTTGAGGATTGTAATTGTGATGGAATTGGAATTGTGGTTATCTTCGGATTGGAGGTGGGCCCAACCAGTACACGGTACCTGGTATGGAGGAAGGCCCAACCAGTGTACGAGATGCGTGGGAGAGGTGGGCCTCCTACGGCATCGACTGGATGAATGCGTACCACTCACCCTAGAGACTATTTTCTATGTGTTTTAGATGCTTAAACCATGAACTGTCATATAAGCATACATTTATAATTGTACACTCAGCATATAGCTGAGCAGTGGAGATGTACTCCATTGCAGATAAGAAGAAAGACAAGAGGAATCGTGAAGAGTGAGGCCGAGGAACGCCGGGGAACCACAATTGTATATGTTTTTGGTTTAATCCTAATCTTATGTAAGGATTTGTAAATTGTAAAATGTTGTAATAGAACCATAGATTAGTTTCATAGTATTGTAATCTTGTAATTGAACGCCTTTAGTTATGTTTTTGAATGTTGTAATTTCGTTGTGGTTGTGATTGTGGATGGTGTGGAGAAGCATGTATTAGTATTATCATCACAGGGCTGCCCAGCAGGGGAGCAGTCGACTGGACCCTGGGTCAGTCTACTGGATCTCGTGGGTTTGAGACACTGAAAGTGAATAGTAAGAGAAGCAGTCGACTGGACCCTTGATCAGTCGACTGAGTCACTGTTGATTTTGGCTACTGCTTTTATATATGGCAAAATCAGTCGACTGTACCATCAATTAGTCGACTGGACCCCTCTTGAAAATGTTGCATTTTGGTTCTGCATAACACAGTCGACTGGGGACCTTAGATCAGTCGACTGAACTACTGTAGACTTTAGCTACTGATCCAAATAGTAACCAGTGCAGTCGACTGGGTTCACTAATCAGTCGACTGGACCTCTGTTGAGAAATTAGGGTTTTGGTTTCTGCTAGGTACAGTCGACTGGACCCTAGGCACAGTCGACTGAACCTCTGTTTTCAAAAACTGTTTTCTTTTGAAAGGATTCAATTGGCCAAAACTTTTGATCACTCTGATTCTTATGGATTTTCAACTCAGAGGGTAATGTTTCCTAAAGTTTTAAATCACTCAGGGTCGTTTCAAAGTTCTTTCCGCTGCGTATAGTTATTTGGAGATTGGATGAGCCTTGGTGACGTGCCATGTGTCCTATTTCCACGCATAGTGGGATGGGTCGTGACAACATGAGAGTGAAATAAAAATAAGTCTAACCACAAAGGGGTAAAATATAATTAATCCTTTAATTTTTTAATGTGTTTTAAGAATACACTATAGGGATTTAGAGCATCTGTGATGGTGTAAGAGGTTATAGGGTAATAAGTTGCTATAAGAAATGGTGAAATTCCACCACGGTGTAGTTAGTTAACCGACAAAAGGAAAAGCGGCTAGAGGTGGCCGACAAAAGTAATGTCGGCGGCGCATTGGTTGGCTGAGGGGCATTGGCCGACGAAGTGTTAGCCGACTGGGAGGCTAGTCGGCACAAGCAATGTCGGTTAAGAGGGGCCAACTGCTCCGTAGGGTAAGAATTTTATCTGAAGGGTAAAGTTAAGTTTCTATACAACACAGCTACGTAAGTTACCATACAAATAATACCATTAGAGCTGATTTAAAACCTAACTTAACTTACCATACACACTATACCGTTGAAGTTGCTCTTACTACTTAACTGAAAATTTAACAAAAAAAAATCTACTAAAAACTTTAAACGAAAAATCTACTAGAAAGAATTGTTGAATGCAATTTTCTTTTTCACTATTATAGTCCCTTAGTTTTAAATTATCAACACTTCAAATTTCGTACTTAATTTTCAGTTATATAACACACCGTCTAAACCTGATCATATATTTAACATTCCCAAACAGGCCTTTAATCTCAATGGTTGGAGTACTTCGATTCTACCAAATTTTCCATTTCCGTTTTTACCCTTGTCATCCTCGACAACCTTTTTGACTCGCCTACTCAGCCTGTCCCTTTCACACTTACAGTCCCCCTCTTTTACAGGACATACAGAGTTTTATGAAATATCTTTTACACAATTTCTCTGCTAAACTCTCTCTCTCTCTCTCTCTCTACAATTATATATATATATATATATAATATATATATATCTTAATCACTCCGTTATATCTATATGTATCAGTCTTAATCTGTCTGTATCACAGTTCTGATTCAATCCCAACCAACCATGAGCCGATTCAGACGATTCGAGATCATCGAACCCACTCTCTCTCCCTCATTCTTCATCAAACAAACCTCCATTTTCACTCCCAAAACCCTAACCCTAAAACCCTATTTCCCACAATTCGAGGTCGAAGATGAGTTCAACTTCATCGATTTCGCTTCACCATTCGACGAAATCGACACAATCACCGATCTGATTCAGATCGATCGAACGCCGTTCTACACATCGGCCAAAAAAGTTCAGGTTCGGAACCGACTCACTAGTACTGAATCGTACTTGCAGAGCCTTTGCGACCGGGTCTCCGAGCTCGAGCTGCTGGTCAGCGCGAAGAACAAGTCCCATAAAGGTGACCGGAAGTACACGTGGACGGCTGAGATCGAGAGTCCGGAGGAGGAGGACGGGTTTGATCGGAAGTACAAATGGACGGCGGAGATTAAGGGAGGGAAGAAGAAGGCTGAGAAGAGATACAAATGGACGGCTGAGATTAAGGGAAAGGGCGAGAAGGCTCCGATCGTGAGGAAGTACACGTTGGAGGCATTGAGTGGCGATGGAGGTGAGTGTACCGGATCGGAGAAGAGAGAGAAGAAGGAGGATATTAAGAAGAATCAGAAGAAGAAGAGCGAGACAGGAGTGGGTCCCACTCGTGTGGTGGAGATCGAAGAGCCCTCTGATCATGGGGTCATCGTTCTAAGGCAGGTCTGTAAATCGTTGAAAACGACGTCATTTTGGACGCTTTCTCTACATACACTTCACTGAATTTTGGTGTACTGTGTGTTTTATCACTGTTTGTCTAACCCTAACATCAAACCCATACACGCAATCAAATTCTAAGTAAAAATATTGAAATGAACACTCCAACCCTTCACTCAAATTACATATCAAACTTGATTATGTGAAATGTGAATAGTATATTGTGAAATGTGGTTTAAATTTGAGTAAATCTCTGTTTTTTGTGGGCTTTTTTGTTGGTGGAGTTATTGAAGCTCAAATTTAAATTTCGTACTTGAAATGCGAATAGTATATTGTGAAATTTGGTTTAAATTTGAGCAAATCTGTGTTTCTTTATGGGTTTTGCGTCAACAATTGGAGGAGTTATTGAAGATGTTTTACTCAAATTTAAATTTCGAATGGGTTTTGATCAATGGTTTACTAACAAAAGAAAAAAGTGAGAATGTTTGTCCTTTTGACTTTAAACGACGTCATTTTGAGCGCTTTCCCTTTCATACACTTGATGGTTAGGCTTTCGCAAAGAGGACAGGGAAATGCAAGGGAAAGAGGAAGGTACTGTCGCCCCAAGATGCGGCCATGATGATACAGATGAGCTTCAGGGCTCATCTGATCCGTCGATCGCAGGCTCTTCGAGCACTTCGAGAGCTTGCAATTGCCAAGACCAAGTTGAAGGAGATCAGGGCACTGTTCAATAACTTCTCATATCGTCGTCGCCTGACTCGCGATGCAGAGGAGCACCAGAGGTTCACGGAGAGGATCATTGTCCTGCTCCTCACTGTTGATGCTATTGAGGTAACATTTTGAAATTAGTCATCTAGGAATGTGCATTTACAATTAAGTTTTTGCTGGGTAGTAAATGTTTTATTGGGCAGATATATTTTTCATATATCTATATATATTCTGAATTTTCTTAACTAGCTTGTAAAGCAATTGCTTTGCCAACTCTAAGACACGATGACATGGGACTTGATAGTTTTTCTTAAGATTGAATGGGTGGAATTTGCAGAAATCATTGCATTGATGTTCTTTCGATTACACTGATTTTAGAATCCATTGGCCAATTATCACATATCAATCAGTGGCATTGATTAGGGAACTGTGTTGAAGTTCATTTTCATGAGCCGAACTTGAATAGGAGAACTGAACTCGGGCTGATTAAGCTCAACTTGTGTTATATGTGATAACAAGTAAAACAAGAAATGTTGAACCAAATAAACGTCTTGACTACTAGTTCCCTAGAAAATATTGTTTGCTATTCTAACATGGAGGGTGGGCAAGCAAAAGCCTACTTAATAATTTTTAGTACATGTTATTCATCGTCAAGGTGAACACTAAACTAGAAATAGCTTTCAAGAGTTTGAAGTCCAATTTGATTCTTAGTTTGTTAAAAAAATCCATCAAAAGTCGGGTTTAGTGAAATTACACTTAAAATTCATGTACAAGTTAAGTGAAATTTCACTTAATATTTTTGCATGGAGGACCTTTCCTTGATCTAAGAATCTTAATTGTCCTCAACTCTAAAAAAATCTTATCATTATGTCTTTTTCACTAATTGCCCCTAAAAAATCCATGAATGCTCCTCCTTCCCCCAATGAGAACCTACTTGAAACCAAATTTTACAAGTAGAAACATTACATCAAATTCTCACTAATCCCACTAAGACTCGTAATCAAAATGTCTACGAAAATGTAATCTTCCTGCGGACCCCAAATAAGTTAAAATTTTTGTTCTCTTTCTGTTTTAATGGAAGTCTTTGTTTGAAGCATGGTGATTCATGTAATTTGTATTGAAAAAAAAAAAAAGTCAGATCTTTTGTCTTCCATATATGACAATTCATTGGTTTTATCCACCGTTACTGACTGCACTTTCATGGCACTTAAGAGGTAGCTGAGTTCTGCAGTGTTTTGATAGAGAAAGAAGTCATGATAGAACAGCATTTTGAAGAGATTCAAACTTAGTTCCACCCTTCTATACTAACCTGTATATCTTCCAACTTTGAAATCATCTTCCAAGGATTTATTCACAATGAAATAAACCAACAGTCAATTTCATTTCTCCCAATAGAGATTAATCATAGCTTGTGTTGCATTTTACAGGGTTCTGATCGTACGGTGCGGGCTTCAAAAAGGTCAATGGTGGACGAACTCGAAGCAATGCTTGATGTGGTGGACCCCCAGCCTGCCAGTGCCGGCAAATCCTTGTCCATGAGGAGGAGGACATTTGATATGCCTGACGGTCTGATTCAGAAGGAGCTTGCTGAGGGCGTTGCACACGTTGTCCAAATGCTCGATGAAGAAGAAGAGTAAGTCATTGCTTATGTTTCAAATGACCCGTTTTCGGGTTCCCTAATGTTGTATGTTCTTAACAAGTTGTATGAAGATGTTTCTCTCGCTATCATAATTGTTTTGTTTCGGCTAAATGTTGATGATTTTTTTTTTTTTTTGCTAAGAAATGTTGATGATTTGAAAGACGTACAAGTGTGTCTTCTTCTCTCTGGTGGAGAGAAATTTTGTACTGTTTGAATTTCTTCCTCGGTGAGAGGTGTGCTGTTAATTGTGCTAGACCTGTAGTTTTGATGTTTTGAATGCCACTGAACTTTTGCAATCTTGCCTTCATCTCCTTATTATCATATATCTTTTTGTTTGTTTTTTGGCAAGTATTTTAAGCTAACTCTTATATTCTTCTTCGTAGAGCAAAGATAAACCTGTGTGTGTGTGTGTGTTATTAGACTGGACTAATTGGCCATTCCTCCTTGAAGTATCCAAACGCGGCCATAGGAATACACAGATTTCATTCTTTTCATGACATATTTTTTGCTTTGTATGCCCCAACTAGTCAACTTCTATTTGACCATTTGTTTAATTTTGTTTGGTTTTTGGATTTAGTGAGAGAAAGGAAAGGAAACCGTGTAGCAAAGCATTTTTCATTGTTTGGTTAATAAAGAAAGCGATGAGGAAAATAGTTTGTTTGGTTAATAAAGAAAGCGATGAGGAAAATAGGAAAGAGAAAATGAGAAGTTGAGAAATTAGTTAAAACATTTTGAATATTATGATTTATTTCCGTTCCTTAATTCATATATTAAAATTATATGTTAGAAAAATTAAAATTTTAATGTTATTTAATTAAGCATGAAGAAAAACATAAGGGAAAACATGAGGAATTAATTTTCCTTCTTGTTTGACCTTCTTTCTCTCTTTTTTTTCCTCACTAAATCCATGAATCAAACAAAGCTTAATTTTGGATTAATAGATCAGGGGATGGAATTCTTGGAATCCATGGAAAGAGTTTGAGTGCATTTTTCTCACCCATTTAAGGGTTGGGTGAGCATAACCCAAGCATCCCATTGGCCAATGCAGTGGGATCTACGATTAAATAAATATTGTTTAATCGTGGGTCTCACTGTATTGGCCAATAGGGTGCTTGGATTATGCTCACCCAGAGTGAGCAAATGTGAACTCAAAGAGTTTATGGGATTAGACCCCAAGGATGGAGCCACTATGCTTCTGTTGTGGACATGTTGGGTAGAGCAGGGCTTCTTAATAAAGCCAAGAGTTTCGTGGAAGGACTATCTGTAAAGCCAGATGTACTTGTTCGGCAAGCGGTGCTAGGGGCTTGTGGTATTCATTGTGATAAATTGTCCTTGGCAGCAACCGAAAGCTCAGCACCGTATATTTTAATGGCGGATATATATATTCTTCAGAAGGGAAATGGAAAGAGAGCAAAAACTATTAAGAGAAATGGGTGTTTCAAAAGAAACATGGACAAGTTGGATTGAGATTGAGAAGAAAATCCATAGGTTTGTTGTTTGAGGACCAAATGCATCCACAAGTTGTGAGGTCATTTACAGTATTTTGTTTTGAGTTGTTAAGAGTCTTAAGACACGCGAGTGATGAAGGGATATGTCCTTGATAAGAGGTTTATTCTAGGCTAGTGCTAATGCCAAAGCACAATGTGCTAATGTCAAAGCATAAAGTGTCACTAAAGCTTTTAGTGACACTTAGATAAGCACAATGTGCTAATGCCAAAGCACAAAGTGTCACTAAAAGCTTTAGTGACACTTAGATATGTGTCACTAAAGCTTTTAGTGACACTTTGTGCTTTGGCATTAGCACATTGTGCTTTGGCATTAGCACATTGTGCTTTGGCATTAGCATCACCCTTATTCTATACTACTCGGATTAAGATAGAAAGACATTGCCAATATTTTGACTTCACTAGTTTTTGGTTCATATAATATCCGGGATGGATCTAAAAAAATCAATCCAGGGGTTTGATGCCCCCTAAATTTATTTTTTTTTGGGCCTACTTATACATATTTTGAACTTTTTTACGCATATTTTAGACATATTTATACATTTTTTGTGTATATTTTGGACCTTTCTATACATATTTTATAATTAGTACAAAAACTTAAGAAAAAATGGGCTTAGTATGATAATTTTATAATGTCAGAGGGGCTTAGTAGGTACTTTTCATAACTAGGGGGGCTTGTTAATCTCTCCTTGGCGGGAGTCCGGATATGTTCTGAAATACATCTTCAAAATCTTGCATTGTAGGAATCTAAGTAACCGTGACTCTGAACTGGTGTTTCTAATCGCAGCTAGTCGGCTTGTAAGAAACGCATCGCTCGAAGAATTACACTGGAATTTGAAAGATGACTTTCTAGGTAACGAAAAGAAAATCGTTCTACTAACACAATTCAACTTGGCACCGTATTGGGTAAGCCAATCAAATCCTAGAATCACATCAAATTCAGACATTGACAGAGCTATCAGATCTGCCGGAAGATTTCTACCTTCCAGGGCCAGGGGACAATCTTTGCACACCTTTCCCAACTTAACGGTCACACCCAAAGGTGACACAGCGTTAAGAGCCATCCCAAGAGCTTGGGGTATTAATCCCAACTCACGCACAACCTTAATAGCAATAAATGAACGAGAAGCGCCCGTATCAAACAAAGCTCTAACTTGACGATGAAAAGTGCAAGCGTACCTTCCAGATTCTGCTGCTCTTTTTCATCGAAACCCGCTCCATCCGGAATGATCGCATTCATCCGAACTTGTCCTAGTGGTCCTTGTTGTCCTTGAGTTGATGCCCCGTAATATCCACCACGTGGTGCTCGGCAATCCTTACTCATATGCCCACGTTTACCACAGTTGTAACAAACAGCACCTGATCGGTCAAAGTTTCTGGGAGCTCGACAGTCCTTAGCTAGGTGTCCCGGTATCCCATAATTAAAACATTCACCTATCTCTTTTTCAGGTGCAGCTGGTAGTGGCTGAAAAGGTGGCCTCTGCTGTCCGGATTGTTGAGGTCGGGGAAAAGACAACGGAGGTTTCCTCGCTCCATCCCAAGTACGCTTATTTCCATGTACAACTGATTGGGGTCTCCATCCTGACATTCTTCACGGCGGGACTTGGAAATTCCTCGGTGGCGGGGGTCGTGTCATTGCTTGTCTCTGGACCTATTGTCCATCATTCTCCAAACTTGCTGCCAATCTAACTAGCCCTTCGAACGATTGGTTCAAATGTCCCATTGTCATGTGCCTCAGATGCGAGCTAAGTTCTTGATGGAACCTCTTTATCCTTTTAGGAGCCGTGTCCACCATATGTGGAGCAAACGGGAGAGACGTTCAAACTGCATGGCATACTCTAGCACCATTCAACTACCCTGGACTAAACTCAAAAATTCCTTTTCTTGCTGATCACGCTCGTCATCAGGGAAATACTTCTCTAAGAACCTTCCCTTGAAAGTCTCCCATGACATTCTTCTTGAAGGTTCCAGTCCCATTATTGCTTTTTCAGACTCCCACCAATCTGCGGCGGCATACGTGAGCTGAAACGTGGCCAAACGACACTTCTCCTATTTACTACAATTGACAGCCTCAAAGATTAACTCCATCTCCCTGAGCCATTGTTCTGCTTTCCAGGGTTCTGTCAAACCATCAAACTTCTCAGGTCGCAATGCTTGAAAACGTTCCAGCAGCTTGTCTCCTGTCTGAGGTCCACCTGGATTGTTGTAGTGATTATGGGTACTTCCCAAATGTTCCATACGTCTCATGAAAGCATCGAATACTTACGTGGGATCCATCTATGCCGGAATGGGTATTCCATGTCTATGACGATTTCCAGCAGCTCTAGCAATAGTGCTTCTGGTGCAGTGTACCTATAAAAGATCCATCGTTAAGATGTTGATCTTACCCCAAAAAATATCATACATAACTATAGTAAAAGCAATGAGCAGACTGAGATCTCAAATATACACAACAAAATTGTCTTGTATATATATATCCATAATCAAGACATAAACCTACAAGATGCCATTACTATACAAGGTTAAGCATAAGCCGACTACTATATACAAGTATCCCCCAAAACATCCAAAAGCTAAAAGTGGGCGACATGCCCTATAAAAAAACTAAACTCTAAACTTAGAGAACCCTCCTCAGAAGTCATCCATGTCTGACCCATAAAACGAAGCCTCATCCTTTGGGGCAACCAACTCTCCCTCAGCTACATTCTCGTTTAACGGCTCGTCCTCGTCGAGGGGCTCATCAAGATCCTCCAACATAAGTCCATCCTCGAGGTCCTCAACATCATCCTCAGCGGCCTGTGATGCGGCGGCCAACTCTGCCTCTCCAATCACAAATTCATGGGGATGTGCTGCCATCACATCTACACACTATGCTACAACCTGTGCTATGTCAGTGGCACCTTTTTAGAGCTACTTGAGGAACGACAGCATCATCTGCAAGGTCCTCTTTAGCCACTAAAATGTCCTCCCATCCTAGTATGTCCATCTCCTCAGGGTCCTCCTCCTCCTCCTCATCATCCTCATCCTCGAACATCTCATCAGCTAGTAGCATCTCATCTGGTATAATATCCTCAACTCCCAGCTCCTCATCAGCTAACAAATCTCCCTCAGGTATAATATCCTCCTCTGGATCCTCCTCATCCTCGGAAACTACAATAACTAGCGGAGGTACTGGCTCCTCTAGCTCTATCTCAGCCTCGTCGTGGCCATCCAAATCCTCATCATCACTATCCAATTCATCATCATCTATTTCAGCAACATCGCCTACTATCGGCTTAGCATCCTCTTTATTGGTGGTGTTTGTGGAGGTGGCTCCTTTGGAAGTGGTGGCGGCATACGCCTGACATTCCTAAGAAGATACAGATAAATACTTGGATCACGCAATATTGCTAGTGACTCCTCCTCAATACGTCTCGATGTATCCTTACGATAAATCACCTCTACTCGAAGCTCCTCTGGATCCTCAGTCCTCAGGATATGAAAATCATGCCATAAGTCTGCCTCTAAAGTGGTCATGGCTCTCTGATAAATCATCCTAGTATAGTATGCTGGGTCTGCTGGCTCCACACGACCCTCATGTATCCAATGCCCTCCGTACACATCTGGCACAAATGTAGGCGCCATGCTACCTGAAAACACAAACTATCTAATATCATAACTAAACTCTAACACTCATATCTTAAAAACATAAACTTAAATGCTAAAGGTGTCGGACAATCAGTGAGCACAAGCGAAAACTTGGCTCTGATACCAAAAATCCTATCACGCCCCGACGTAGCAAAGATAGGAATTTTTTTTTTTCATTTTTGGACCCGTAGACCGTGACTGGTGAATATCACTCGATTGTCCACACACAATTCTAAAACATCAGAGATAAGAAAGCAGTAACTGAATTACTAAACTGAATATAATAACTTAAATGTAAGAGAGCTTATTACAAAATCCAACCATAGTAGTAAATTGAAATCCACGTCTCAAGGCACACTTGCCAATTAAAAAGTACATAGTTAAAACATAATGTAAGGAACAACTAATCTAGCCCTAAGCTTCAAGTGGCGTAGATGTTGTCATCAGCTTGGTGGTATTCCCCTTCGATTCCTTCTTCGGTCTGACCATCCCAGCCATAGCCTTCCTCCGGGTACTCCTGATAATAGCCCTCATCATTGGGCATCTCACCTGTATAGTCATAAGTCTGGAAAGCTGGATGTGGGTATACCCAGCGGCATAAACACCGTCAGCTTGGGGAAAGCCGAGTGAGTAATAAACTAACAGAGTATCATAATAAGAAGTCTTTAATATCATTTGCATTAAGAAAATAGTTCTCTCGACGTTCTCGTTCTAACACGTTCCGATACACTATTGCGACTCAATGACCTGACTTACAATGTTATGGACTATATGTCCATATTACTGACTCATTCTCCCATGCATGTCTAACCATACGTTGCTTGGATGAAAAACTCCCTTTCCTAAAGATCTTGATTCACTTTTTGATGTCATAGTAATGGTCAGCCTGGTATGAAACCTCGGTTATCCCATTCTCGTAACGTAATGGTCAGCCTGGTACGAAACCTAAACTATCCCATTCTCTATGACGTTTCCTAGTACGGAGTACTAGCCGTTACACATAAACAACATGCCTTGGTATCATCATACCGGCCATTATGTTAGGAAACTGCGTTCCCAGAATCCGTTGACAGCTCGTATAAGTTGGTACTGCAAAATTACGTGAAAACTACAATAACCCTATAAGGGCGGAACTAGGGTTACCTTAAACTGCTAAAACGGATTGCTATAGTAGACGAATCGAGAACACGGGCTCGATAACAGCTTACGATCTTCTACCGTATTCCTTTGCTGCCAGAATATCGAACTGAGTGTGGGCTCCTTCGAATTCCTTTATGTTTCTGCTCTCTCTTTTTACACTCTCTTTTCTATTTCGAGTTATAATGCTCTTGATGGAAAAAAGCAAACTGAGGAGAGAGCCAAAACAGCATATATATATATATAGGCTACGATAGGGACCATAAGAAGTCAATAAGGAATAGGCTTCTTTATGGAATTAGAAAACCCTAATTCAAACTAAATCAGATTCCTATTTCCATAAATTATTATTCATACCACTAAAGAATTATAATTGCACTCCTACCCTTATCTCAAAAATATATTTCGAGCTTCATGTTATTAAATGTTTATTATCTCCCCATGTTAAGATTACAGATATCCATTAATTAAATATAATTACTGACAATCATATTTAATTAATCTCTTAAAATTCTTTAAGATCCTCTGCTTAACTTATCTGATATGTCGGATACAAAATCCACGTGCAGGGTTTGACATAATCAAAACTTATAAGCTTTCTCAAGGGGATATCATCAATCCCAAAATTGAGACATGGATTCCATCATTAATTAATATCCACCACACAATTAATATTGTCACCCAATCCAATGAGATATTGACCCATTTAAGGATCTCACCCTTTTAGGAATCAAAATGTAAATATCAAATGTACGTGTCTATAAATTAACTTAGGATTTAGAGTATAAGCACTCATAATAGTCATGAGGTATTAATTATCTTACAAGTCAGTATAAAGATAATTACCCCAAGTCAGTCCCGTTTAATACACAAAGTGTACCAGCATGGTGAGTTGAAACTATACCATTTTCCGTAGTCAAGACAAACCTACTACAACACCATGCTGCAGTCCTACCGATGGTGTGTCCAATCCATCTAAGACTGTAAACCAAAATCTTACATTCTAAAAGATCCGATGGTCTAATCTTCCCTGTGTAAGCCAAACTTTACACACCAAACCACCTACTATGTAGAATGAAAGACACACATGCATAATATTAAATAAACAATATAATACAAATATTGCCCACACAAATTCTCATAAAAATGGATTAACTGATTTTATTAAATGAATAATAAATCAACTACATAAAGCATGGCTTTTAGTATATATCTCTAACATGTTACACATAAACAACGTGCCTTGGTATCATCATACCGGTCGTTACACATCTTAATCATCATATCTCTTTCCACAGTCATAGTTATTACTTGCCACAACAGATCACGATCCACACAGGAAGACTCAACCCAACATAATTCACACTCTCCTCGATCGCTTAACTCATACAATATAAACAAACAATTAGTCTCCGCGACTAAAATGTACCAAACTATGTATGTCGGTTTCTCAATACGAATATCCTTATATTAGAGATGTTCGTTATTCAAACATGTAGCTTCGTAACATACTGAAGTCTCATTCTAACATATTAAGACAATAATAGAAAGCTCTGATAGACATGTGAACACATAACTATAATTTAACATGGATTTATAACATACTGCCTCAGTATAATCGATTGGACCATCTCAACAATCGATTGGGGAAAATTTAAGTGCCAATCGATTGATAGTAATGCCAATCGATTGGTATCCAAAAGATATCAATCGACTGGGAAATTCACCAATCGATTGGGACAAAGTGCAATCCATTGGACAAAGTGCCAATCGATTGGTACTTCATCTTCTTCACAGTGAACGTACTGAATTTATACAAAACTAAATATAAACGTTATGAATCCATTCTCTTCATACAAAAACTCATAAAAACACCTCATAAAGCTACTAAGTAAGTTTGAGGACTCACCAAGGTGTGTAGGTGGTGTAGTGTGCTCAAGAAGCTTGTACTTGAAGCTTTAATGGAGTCTTTCTCTTCCTCTCTCCTTTGTCTATCTTCTTTATCTCTTTCTTTCTCTTTTCTCCTTCCCTTGATTATGTTCTTCTTCTCTTCTTCTTGATTGTGTGTGTATATGTGTGTATGGGAGGATTTGAGAGTGTATATATATATATATATATGTGTGTATATATAAAAATATATGTATGTAGGTATATGGAGGTCAAGAGAATCAACCAAATAGATTGAGGACGAGTTTGGGTCAGTATTTATAAGCCAAGGTCGTGCATGTGGAAGCAGGTGTTGTCATCCTCGCAGAAAATGCTTGAAGACCAAGTTCAGTGACTGGAAATCGATTAGTACTGAGGCGGCTGAAGGCAATCGATTGGTAATAGAGGCAATCGATTGGTATCCAAAAGATGCCAATCGATTTGGTTCTCAAAGTTTACCAAAAGATAGGTCAGGACAAGGTATTAACATAGAAACTCATTTCATTCATGTATACGTCATAATTATAGTGAAAATACGGGTATTACAGGGTGAAACACTGGAGGTAGGTTGCAACTGCTCGATCGGGACCGTCGATCTTTCCCGAAAACTTCAATCGTTAAAATCTTTCAAATCGGACGTCCGATTCGGACGATTCAAAAAGATTTGGACTTGGTTAATTTAATGTCCTATTTACATCTGTACATTTGAATCGGAGATCATTTGAAACTCGAAACCGACCCTGTTTTCCCTGTCTTTTGCCTTTCGATCTGGACCATCCAATCTTCGGTTGTTGATATCTCTTTATCTGGACGTCCGATTTGCACGATTGAAGAAGATATGAACTCGAATTGATGTGCTCTTCGAATCGGTACGATTGGATCGTGGATTTTTTACTTCGAGAAAAATGACCATTTTGCTCCTTGTCCCACAAACTAACCTTCGAAATTTTGATTGGACATCATTTCTTCTCTAATTGTCCGATTGGGCCGATTCAACTTGCAAAATTCTTGTTTTTATCTATATTTTCATCCAAACATGCCGGAACAGACTTTCGGTGATCCTGGATTTGAAAGCGTGCCATTATCCCTTGATTTAAAGTGCTGATATCTCAATTGGAGCCACTTTTTTTTCCATCGATTATCAGAAATCGACAGTTTCAGAGTATGATTGTAATACCCGTACCCGGAAAAGAAGATTAGTGTGATATTAGCATGTGTTTATTAATGATAATTAGTGCATAAAATGATTTAAGGTGGGGTTATGAACCCACAGGTAAAAAGGTGTTCAAATGCGGACACAGATGAAAGTCCTGTGATAAGAAGGACTGGTATAAAAGTGGGACCTGACGAAGGTCTAAATGATGTGAATTGCATATAGATGGCATTATATGTTTAGATGATTAATTGTTTAAATCCTTAAAGATATTTTGATGTCTTATGATAGGTAAGAGGACCAGTTAGGGTACCCATGTGAGGGCGTATTTGAAAATAATTGATAATTGATAGGTTTAATAGCAACCTCATAATTTATGTGGGACCACGTTTGGGACCCACGCGGGACTTAGATTAAATCCACTTAGAAAATATGGGTAATTAACATAATTACTTTGGGGGTGTCATAATAAACCATTAGAAAGGTTTGGGGGTGTAAATGGAAATATGAAAAAAAAAAAGATATGTTTATCTCTTGTAAGGCATTTGATGACTCATAAGAGTCATTGACAGCAAGCAAGCTAGAAGAACACGTAGAGAGAGAACCGAGAGCTTCGGCAAAGACGACGGGGTTTCTCCGATGACGTTTGACGTCGTTCCTTCGCCGTCCGGCGTCGGATTCACGATCCGAGACCACTTTTGGACTCGTGGAGGTAAGAGGATCACATGCACGTAATTTGTTTTCATTTTCGGCAATGTTTTTTCGGTGACCGTTCTTGATAGACGATATTTTTGGTACCAAACTTATGTAGGAATTACACCGGTTAGGATTTGAGGTGGAATTAGCAAGAGATTCGGAAAATCTAGGCTTAATCGCGTGTTATTCGAGGAGGTGAGTGTTCTAGTCCCAAAATTGGGTGTTTAGATATGTTGGTGTGATAATTGTTGACTTAGAATGCTTAATCCATGATTATATTTATATGTGTTGTTGAAATTGAGTAAAAGCATGTCAAAGTTATGAAATTGATATGCTTATATGCTTATATACTAAGTTGCTTAAATGCTTATGTGGATCAAAGGGAAGTCAAGTAGTGAGCACCATTTATAGGTCCCATATGTAAGGGATAGGAAGTCCTCAATGAGTAGGACGTGGTGACGACCACAATGAAATGCCGGTGACGCCTTCGGGGTCACAAGAGAGCGTGTGTTGTGCTATATGCGCCAAAAGAGTGAGAAATTCCGGGGTGAGAAGGACCCGGGGGTGGTGGCTTGTGTTACTTGACTTTCCGGAGATCAATTGGTTGATGTTCATAGTGATTGTTGCATTTGCATATTAAACATTCCAATAGCATGATTAGTTCTCTCACTAAGCGAAAGCTTAAACGAAAATATATTTTCTGTTGTGGTTATTGAATAACCATCGCAGGTACGGCACGGGAAGAGGAGAGGAAATGATTCGCACGACGGGTTGGGCGTGGGGTTGTGAGATGTGTTTCATGTTCATATGTATAGATGTTTTGGCTTGGTTGTAATCCTTACACTTCAAGTGTTGTAAACAACTTATGCTTTGAAAGTTCTTGTAATATGTTAATTCAAGTTGAGTAGTAAGGGTCTTTTGGTATAAATTGCATTTGCAAGTCATAAATTATGTATATGGGAAAGGCAACTTGGAGTAGTAAGTAACTTTGGTTGTAAATTGAGCTTAGTTTTTCTTTGGTTGAGAAATTATGCAAGCATTGGGTTAAAATGTGGATTTTGATGGATTTTGATGTTGAGTTATGATTCATAGGAAGAATTTGGGTGTTTTGATTGTCATTTCATATATGGAAATCTTAGGTCAATGTTTAGAAACACTTAGAATTGAATTTGGAGGGTTCTTGGATGTTTACACAAAGTTTGATTATGTTAGGAAAGGTTTTGGACATGAAAAACTGATGTTTTTAGCAGCAGGGAGGTGTTCTGCCAAGGCCGGATCGATCCGGCCTTCCCGCGGATCGATCCGCCCATTTCCGGGGACATTCTGCTTGATAATTAGTGAGATGGATCGATCCGCCCTTTTCGCGGATCGATCCGCCCCTATGAAAACTGACTGTCAGCTTTTACAGAAACATGCATAACTCTCTCTAGAAAACTCGGATTCGCGCACCGTTTTTTGCGTTGGAACCGGGACTCAAAGAGCTATCTTTCCATATAAAATTTTCTATACTTTATTATTGACAATTTTGCCCTTGGGTCTATTTTGTGTCAACAGAGCTGTTTTAGTAGGTCTAATTCAGGTGTTTCTTAAGGAATTAAGGGTGTTTTGAACGTGTGGGCTTGTTACACGTGTCCCAACTTGCCCGAGGCGGGTTGGGGTGTGACAGTGATGGACCTACGACGATGCTGATTCTTGACTTAATATGCCTAAAATCGTCTTTTAACTGTCCCGGGCTTGATTCCAGGCCGGATTCTGACGTTCTATGAGCCAAACTTTCGATCTTTGTTGAGGATGCCACCGATTATTGGAATCGGATGATCTTGGATCCCGGGAATCCTGGTTGGACTTGATTCGAGCTCCGATTTATCTTGAACTGGATTCTGGATTTAAATTTATCCTTCTGAACTATGATATGTTGACTTCTGCCAAGAATCGGCGTTGACTATTAATTCCCGTAAGATTCGGGAAGCTATGAGTTCCTGATGATGATTATTGATATTGACTTGGCTCTGATTCGACTTTTAGCACTTTTGGTTTGGATTCCAGCCTCCTTTTCCTTGATTTATGTGCCTGATGGGTCGGGCCCCCTTCCTGCCACAATTAGTTCTTTTTGGGGTGGGGTAAAAAATGGGGGTGTCTACAAGTGTTATAACTTGAAAGAATAACTCTTGGGGTCACATAAGAATCTCACACAAACAAGACACATAAATTTTATATGTCTCGCTCTCCTCTTTAGTTTTTAAAAATAAGAATTAGTTTTCACAGTTGTAAAAGAGTAAAGATTGAGACACACCCAAAGACACAATTTTTGGGACACAATCCAAAAGATGAGTCTATATCTCTCCTGTGATGTCACTGGACCCCACAGTGACACAGGAGAGATAGACATATCTCTTGGGTTGTGTCTTTGGGTGTGCCCTAAGTATTACCCGTTGTAAAAATTGTAAAAAAAAACTATACTTCATTTTGGGCCCAAAGTTACAAATCATATTTTGGGATTCAGGCTAAGAGTAATATTTGGGGCACTAACAAATTCCACTAACACTTACACCCACACTCTATCTCTCCTAGTGGCACTGTGGGGTCCGTAGTGCACCCAAAGTGCCACTAGGAGAGAGATAGAGTGTAGGTGTGAGTGTTAGTAGAAATTGTTTATGCCTCGAGCATTGTTGTTCATGCTAAACTATAGGATGTATCAATAAAAGATCCCAAAAACAAAAGAGTTGCATCACATGTGACAAACTTTTGGGAAAAAAAAAAAACAAAGAAAGAAATCCACATCTGGCACTTACGCTCCGTTTATTTCAATATAAAATATTTTTTAAAAAATGATTTCCCATTATGCATAAGTATATTATGGATTAGTATAATATGGCTGTAGTTTTAGAATTTCTCAATTTATAAGTGTATTATTACTCCATCCATAATTGCTGAAACCCTAAAAACCCCACAATTTGAATCTCAATTAAATTTTTTTTTTCGAAGTTGCAAAACCGTTCCCTTGAAATCTCCACCCAAAGAAAAGGAAAGGAAAGGAAAGGAAAGGAAAAACCCTAACATTAGTAAAAGAAAGATACAAAGAGTCTACCACTATGGTATTGGTGTCCACTATCAGTAGGGGTGGGCAAACAGTTCGGTTAACCGAATAAACCGAACCAACCAAATCGAATATTCAATTTCAGTTCGGTTATTTCAGTTAAAAATTTCAGTTCGGTTAAAAACCGAACCGAATTAAAAATTTCAGTTCAGTTATCAGTTGCCTATAGGCAAAACCGAACCGAACCGAAAACCGAAATTTTATTTTTTATTTTTATTTTCTATATTATTAATATACTTATACATAACTATAGATAATAAAATACAAGTATTTTTACAATTAAAAACAAAGAAAAGTATGCGTCCTTTGTAATATGAAAGAAAAAGGAAAAAAAACATAAAAAAGTTGTGAAAATGGAAAAAAAAAAATTAAAATAAAAATTGGATTTTTTACATTTCGGTTAACCGAATAATCAAACCGAACCGAATTTGTAATTCAGTTAACCGAACCGAATCAACCGAATTAAATTTTAGTCAGTTAACAGTTGACAATCTTCCAAACCGAACCGAACACAAACCGAACCGAATAGTGCCAAACTAAACCGAACAGACCGAATGCCCACCCCTAACTATCAGCATCATGGTATTATGTATTACTACTACTCTACTACTAGTGGTAGGCCCCGCAGCAGAAGCAGTGTTAGTGTTAGAGCTTCCTCCTCTAATTCTCAAAACCACCCCATCCCCATCCTCCAAAAGCTCAAAACCACCGCCTCCGCCATTGTTTTCGCAGCCGCAGCCGCAGCCGCAGCCGCCTCCATGATGATCGGAAAGTTCCACCAACTTCCCGCCAGAGCAGCCGAAACAGTAACAGAGGAAGCCGCCACCACCACCGAGGAAGAGGAATCATCATCATCATCATCGTCATTGTCGTCAGCACCCTTGTTGTCCCAATTTCTGGAATCGAACCCGGAAGCAATCGATTCCTTGAAGTCTCTGTTGCAGCAAAAGCTTGAGATTGGGGAAGAAGAGAACGAAGAAGCTCTGAGGATCCTGAAAAAAAGCTGGTGTCGGCTCAACCGGAACACATCGAATGGAAATTCCTGTTGGCCAGGTTGTTGAACGAAATGGGTAAAGCCAAAGATGCCCGTAACGCGTTCTGAGGACATCTTGAGATTGAATCCACTGTCTTTCCAGGCATTGTTTGAGAACGCCCTGTTAGTGGACCGATGCGGAGAAGGGGAAGCAGTGATTGTTAGATTGGAAGAAGCTCTTAGAATTGCAGAGGAAAAGAATAAGGTCAAGGAAGCCAGGGAGGGACGTGAGGTTGATAATGGCACAAATATTATACACTTCTTCTTGCAGAAGAATTTGGATGAGGCATTGAAGATCTATGAGGAGCTTCAAAGGGAGGACCCTAATGATTTCAGGCCTTATTTCTGTAAGGGAATGATATTTAGCCTTCTTGATAGGAACAATGAAGCTAAACAACAGTTTGAAAAGTACCGCCAGCTTTCTCCCAAGAAATTCGAGGTTGAAGGCTACTTAAAGGTCTCCTTTGTCCAGGATGAAGCTATTCGGTAATACCAATGACACCCAAAACTGATCTTAGTTTTTTGGGTGTCAAAAAGTTTCTGAAAATAGTAAAATATTAATTGAAGACGTGGGTGAAAGTAAAGGAGATATAGGATTGATCTCAGGTTAAGGTAATCCTCTGCCTCCTTCAACTTGAGTTTTTGTCAATTGCGACTGCTCTCTTTTTTTTTTCTTTTTTTTTTTGTCTTTCAATTATGAGTAGTTTATGTTTTGAGTCAATATCACTTAAGTGACTACATAGATATATGCCAATCTTGATGGTTTGCAAAAGGCAAATTACATTTTTCTGATTTGACTTGTTGATATTCATTTCATGGTTACCTCTTTTTAATTCTGGATTCTCACACTTTCTTTGCAGCATTTGTTTGGGTTCAGTAGTTTGTCAAAAGAGTTGCTGCTGCACATGAATATAGTTGCTTCATATTGTTTGTTTGAAAAGTTTCTTCTTTAAGCAGACTCTAGAATCCTAGATAAGTGCTTCTCCTTGCAAAAGCAAAATGCTTTAACATCTATATTCTGTATTACAATTGGCATTAAACCTCATGTTCATCCTGTGTTTTTTTTAATATTCTGTTAAAAAGTTTTCTATGTTTGGTTCTGCCTCAAAGATGTGAAGTATATAATGTAGACGTGTCAATCAATATGGCAACAAATGCAGATCATCATACATGGTAAGACTTGTGGTTTGTTGAGATAACATATATTTCTGCCATGCCATAGCTATGAAACACGGACTCTTCGAAAAGGTCGCCGCACCCGCACTTAGTGCCCATCCTTACTGGGTGCTCCGTGGATTCTTTGAGTTCTTTTGGAGTGTGGCTGGGGTTTTTTTGTAGCGTTCTTTTGAAAAAGAACACAAGTTCTTCATACAATTTTGAAAACTTTGGGGGTTTAAAAGATAAATAATAGAAAATAATAATAGCAATTACCCAGGGAATACACTAATGCACTAATAGTCAGTGTTCTAAAAATCGGCCTAGGCGGCCGCCTAGGTGCTAGGCGGTGCCCGGCCGCCGAGATTTTCCCTAGGCGTTTGCGAAAATCGGCCAGTGGATTAGTCGGCCTCTAGGCGGGGCCTAGGCGGTGCTAGGCGGGCTAGGCGGTGCTAGGCGGGGCCTAGGCGGGCTAGGGTGAGAATGCTAGAAAGTCATATTTGGGTCTTACTCTTTGGAAAAAAAAACTCTAACATTAGTTTATATATACTTAAGGTTTAAGTTAATTATGGAGAGATCCCTAATAGTTTTTTAAATATTAAAACCTTCTAATAATCTTTACTTATTTCCAAAAAAACACCACATAACCTTTATATATATACATATATATATTATTTGAACCAGAAATTTATAATTATTTTAAGTAACACCACATAACTTGTATATATATCTATTATATAATTAATTTTATTTATAAAAAAAAATCCGCCTAGGCCCCGCCTAGGCCCCTAGGCGCTAGGCCCCCCTCCGCCGCCCGACTAGCGCCTAGCGATTTTTAGAACATTGCTAATAGTTATAAAATAATTTGTATATACTACTATCTGATAGTATATTTTTAATATTTTATCCAAGTACTCCTGCCTCACCCGCACCCTTACTTTTTGGAAAGTTGGCTACTCCCTCACACCCGCATCCCCGTATCCGAATCCCCACACTCGCACTGGTGCTACCTAGTGCCATAGTGATTCATGTGAACTATCTTTGAGCAAGCTGATTCTGTGTTGAATAAAAATTTGATTCTATACTGAATAAAAATTAAGGGCTTGTATGATAATGTTGCGGTTTTTGTTTGCTTTTTTTTGGAGCGAATTTCTCTCATATTAGAGTCAATCGTGAATACAAAAAGTGAAAACAAAATTTGAAAACCAATTATGCTCTTTTGCTAATTTTTTGTATACAATTAAAACCATAGCATTTTCCAAATTTAAGAAGGCATGGATAAAATAATATTTAGCGTCTTTTTGGATGTAACTACGTGAAAGAACAAGATGATAATTTTTTCCAATCATGATATGGGAAATGTATTTAATAACCTTGAATTTTACTACATATATTAGTCAGGGCATAAAAAGCACTGTAGCCTCCTGTATACATGCCAAAATTAATTTTGAGAATATATTGCATAATTGTTGTGCTGCATTCGGTGAGAAATTAATTTTGAGAATATATTGCATAATTGTTGTGCTCCATTCGGAGAGAGAGAGAGAGAGAGAGAGAGAGAGAGAGAAATAGGGTAGTAGAAAAGCATAATAACATGAAGGTGAAGCATTTGCTACAGAAATTGAGGACCATAGAATTATGTCAATCCCAACTCATTTCCTCATATGCAACACATCTCCAACACATAAGCATAGCTGCAGACGTAAATAAGACTTGGAAAATGATAGATGCACAACAAAAACCCACAACCAACTTAAAATTATTGGACTTCGTGCTGAAAAAGTTGTACATCCCTTTTTTTTGTCTTTTTGTGTGTACAGCTTTTTCAGCACGAAGTCCAACAATTTTAAACAGGTTGTGCAATTGGTTGTGGGTTTTTGTTGTGCATCTATCATTGCTCATAAGACTTATATCTTAGAATTAGGTTGACAAAGAAAATGATCATGTAATTACAGCTGGTGAAAGTAAATTCCGAAAGTTTTGTTACAAACATATACTCAGGTCTCAAGTAACATTTTAGAGTTCAACATGATTTTCTTCTATTGTTACATCATCTCTAAACCAAACAACTAAGTATACGAGGCATACAAAACTAGGGGTGCACATGGGTCGGGTCGGGTCGGGTCTAGACGGAACCAGAACCGACCCAGATATGAATGGTTCCAATGTTTGAGACCCAGAACCAACCCAATAGGATTTGGACCCGACCCGACCCAGTAGTTACGGTTCGGGTCTAGGTCACGACCCAATATATATATATATATATATATATATTTTTCCCTTTGGTTTTTTCAAATATTTTTTGTTGATTTTTTTTTCAAGGCATCTTTTTTATTATTTTTTTTTATTATATGCTTAATACCTTTAAAGCTAATGGCAAGTGGCAAATATTTAAGTTTTTTGGTTTTGTTGATTTCTTACACAGACCATATACAATGCAGTGACAAAACCTCCATGTTTTGCATTTATCAATCCTGTTCAACCATCCAGTATAAACATCAGCACTACATTTACAGCACCAAATGGGTGTAAAATGCAACACTTCAGCCTATGAAAGATAGGTATGTCCGTCCTTCACATGATTTCTTGCCCTTTTTTAGTACAAAAAAGAACTTCCATTGCAACAAAAAAGAACCCCAGAGAGTAGAAATTACATCGAAGGAGGAACCACATTGTAACATTTACACACACACACACACACACACGAAATGAAGAAGAAGAAAATTTCCATGAAATAGATACCTTTTGGAGTTTGATTCGCCAATTTATTTTCTCCGACCTCCTTTTCCCTTTTTGGTCTTCTTGGACTTGCTATTTCCTTTCCCTTTGTTGCTGCTGCTTTCACAAGTGTTCTTGCTGTTGATTTTGCTTTCAGAAGCAACGGTAGTCTGCTGCAAATCCTTCATCTTTCTATTTTCTATCAGCTCCCATGTCAGAATGAGTCTCTGATGTCTCCCCCACATCATTTGTATTTACAATATCAATGTACAGTTGATTCAGAAAGCTCTCCAACTTTGGCCCCCTTAACTGCAAGTCCCTTAAAATTTCTACACTTCTGGAGATGTTCTGCTCAAGTTCCTTGTCACTGAAATTAAACAACGGAAACCCCCCATCAAGTTTTTATCCTTGCCATAAAACATGATGATTAGAAACCATGATCAAACGACACTGATTCAAGGAGCATCTGGTTCACAGAAAATTAGTCTCTAATACCATAGAGCTGTCAATAACGAAATCGTAGTTATTTGTATCTGGCTCCCTTTGGTTTTGCGGATTTAGACAAAAGGAAAGGAAAACGATTCTCCGTGTACTTTGGATGCGTGTGACACGAAAATCCAAGGCTCTTAATATGCTATAAGCTAAATTTATAGACTGACCTCATATCCAAAGCAGAAGAGAGGTGCTTCAATTCATCAAGCATATTACTTGCTTCACCACAAAAATTTCCATCTTCAGCATCCCAAGAGTTCTTCCTCGTGGTCATGGCATCAGCTAGCATCTTTGTAATTTTCTCCACCTCCACCTGAAAAAAATAGGAGGAAAATTGAAAATGTATCATTTCATCATACGGAGTAATATAATTCAAGGCAAGTCACTCACACTAACGTCAAAAATTTTGGAAGTACCTTTAATCTTACTGCATTACTATACTTGAAAGTCATTAAACTTCCATCTTTTCTCTTCTCCACGGACACTAAAGCATCACAAAATTCCCGAAAGAGCCCCCACTCTATTTGAAGGTTGCCTCCTCCATTTCCAGTGTTTGTATGCACGTTCTGACGATCCACGGAAACCAAGTTGGAAGATGTAACCTTGGAAAATTTCCCTTGATCTTCACTTTTCAAAGGAACTTCTCCACTGCATGAATAAGTCAATTCTTGGGGAGCTCTAAGATTCCTCGGAAATAACAATCTTAGGATGTCCTCTCTGCATTGGGAAACTCCCATGTTCACGAAAATAGAATCCTTGGATGTGTATTTTGAGCATTCTTTCCCCAAGCTCACAATCACTAGAGGATCCCCAATCTTTTTGAAAGCTTCAGCAAGAACATTTACATTTATATCTACGTAATTACGTTGCCTTCTTCTTCTTCTTCGAAGGACATCTAAGAATTCCCTCGGGAGCTTTGAAGTAATATAATCCATCCCCAGCAAATCATACAGCAAGTGAGAATAATTGCCAGAGCTCAAACACAGTAAACACAATATAACAAACAGTCTCAACACGAGCAGTGGATAGTAGTAATTGACATTGATTCCACACATTTCAATCCATTGGATTGTATCGTGCTTCTCATAAAGAAACTGCTTCACTATTTTGGCCACGAAATCAAAGACGGTACCATAATCAGTTACTAATCCATCATTGAGGTTGGCATTTGATTCTTGAAAGAAAACCCATTCAACAAAAGAAGATTTTGTAGTGAAAAAGAATCCACGAAAGTACGATACCATAATCAGAAGGCGCTCGATTAGATATAAGAAACAAAATGGGTCAATGTAGTCATTTTCTTTGCTCCAGTTGGCATTGTAAGTATCTTCGAGAGCTTTAAGGAACAGAAACCCCTGAGAAAATTCTGGAATATTCCCGCCGACACTGAGGTTCCCTATGAAAGCCTTCCATGATGGATAACAGTTAAACCTTTTGACAATCTCCTCACGTAGTTCATTACTTGGCTTTCCAGACCCAAGCAACACCATTACCACTTTCCCTATTTGACCATAGCTCACTGTACCACCGAGGTTTCCACGAATAACTTCTTCAAGTAATTTTCTGGAAATCTCTGTACCCCTGAGAGGAATCATATTCTCTCTCAACGACATTTGTCTGTCTAAAGGAAACACATTTTTGAAGTACTCAGTAGAGAGATCGAGAAAATTCTGCAATGTCTTGGTTCGAAACTTGAACTCCACAAGAAAGTTTGAGACCTCAAAAATATGAATAAGACAGGTACTTTGACAAAACACAGACAAGGAATTTCTGATTGAGAATTTATAGAGAGCTTCAAGAGTTTCTAACACCTTCACACTAACTTCAAGTAATACATCACGACAATGACTACGAGCAGCAGAGACAAAATGGCGAGGATCAGCAGAAACCAATCTCCCTTTCCTCTTAAGAAATCTGTCGTCAATTCCTCTCACCCAATCTGCTTCAGAGTTGATCAAAAGATAATTGAAATTGAAATTATTGAATTGCCTCCGAATGCCAAAATAATTCAAACAGAACTCACCGTGACCTAGATATTTACTACCACCCTCTTGGGTTTCAATAGACTCTAGATACTCCAACATTTTCACAATGCTATCTTTCCACAGATTCCAAAAGAAAACCAGTGTTTCAACAGAAACACATTCCTTTGAAATCCTTTCCTCTGAACGCTTTGTCTGTTCCATTACCAATTCATCCTCCCACTCGTACTTGGAAGTCTTTGAATGAAGATGAGCATCCAGAATTTTCCAAACGGACAGGATTTTACCTCTCATACTTGTTTGTTGTTTGGAGGAATTGAAAAGCTGATTTAACTCAAACAAGCTACTCTGTTCATTCGATAAAATTCGAACCTCATTGCAAACAAACACATTGAAAAGATCTGAGTCATTCTCTGCAAACAACTTGGCTTTTGTCAAAAGCTCATCCTTTCGCGGAAAAGTCTTCATTGGAAAACCCCTATTTCCGGAAACCCATAGAGAATTTTGAAACACGTACCAGAGGACAAGCAAGGATGCCTCGCTGAAATGACCAGCCAGCCCCCGAAGATCAGCCTCGAGTAGAATATCACCTCGAAGTTTTGCAATCTCGGCAGCCTCCAAGAAGTTTCCGGATTCTTTTTCCAAAACCAAGAGCTCGTCGAGGCAATCCAAGGACTTCAAGAAGTTGCGCCTCAAGTCCATTAAGTGAAAAGCTCTTACAAATTTCATCATGGATTTATTATCTTTTAGCTTATAATAACTATTTGCACAACTTTCGAGAAACTCTTGTTCAACTTTGTGTATTTCGTTACTTGTTTTTCCGATTAACTTGCTCTTCTCGGAATTTTCTTTCCAGCAGTTGATGTACTGTAAACCCATGTCGAATAATTTTCCTTTGGCGCATACTGACAAGCACTCTGAAAAATAGTTGCCCTTAGCGTACACCTTGGCTGCAAGCTCGTAACGCTCAGCAAGAGAAAAACATTCACCAGCTTTCTTAAGCTCAAATTCCCCACATTGTTCCAAGTAAATGTGACCTGCAGAAGCATGGAAAAATGGACAAGGGTACGCGATACAAATACAACAATGTATTTATATACTTTTGAAGTTAAGATATATTTGTGCATGTCTATGAAAACAAATTGGCAATTAGTCATGATATTTGCTTATTAACAATAATCTCCACATACTATCATAATATATTCTAAGAAACTGAGTTCTATTATTAAAAATATATCACATTTGTTTATTTTGGAGCAAACTCAAAGATTTACACTCGTCCCAATTTTTCGTTTCTAAAAAATACACAGAGAATTATACTCATCCCAATTCCTAGTTTCAATTAGGCCTATTACACTTTGAACACAGCTTTACATAGGAGTGCTTACAGGATTTAGGTAAGGAAGGGTTTAGCGGCCACATTATGCCACGTACCAGGAAAGGGTTAACCGTCCCGATTGGGCTCAAATCTCTTTCAGGGACAAAGGACTACTTAAGCACCTAAGCTACCTTATTATTACTTATTTACTGCACTGCATTTGCAAATTTAGACTACATCGCTGTTTTTTTATTTGAGCACTGTCCTCTCATTTTTCCAATAAAAATTTCACAGTTCAAAATCCATTATTTTAAATAAAAAAATATATATATACATAGTTTTAAAGAGAAGATAAGTAATGGGGATAACCTGCTCTTTCATACTCCCCCAAGTCACAGAAACATTCAGCAGCAGCCTCAGACCTGCCGATGGAATTAAAAATTTCAGCAGCCTCCCTAAGCACAGTGGACGCCATTTCAGGATTGGAAACACGCAAACGATCAGCGGCAGCTTTGAGGCCAGTCGCTTTAGCCCTTTTCTCCCATGTTATATCACCAGCTCTTTCAAAGCACATTGTAGCCATCTCATAGTTATTCTCCCAAAATAGCTTAAAAAACAACACATATTTTTAACCAAAACCATTAATATGTGACTGTAACAACAAAATTGGAGCCATTATAGCAACAGCAGTAACAACAACAATATTGATCGAGTTCCTATAGTTTTCATTTACTTCTAGTCTATATTTGGTTCATGGATTTAGGGAGAGACAAGAAACAAAAACACACAGAAAAACGGTTTTCTTAGTTTGGTTAATAAGTGAAACAATGAGAAAAATAGGTAGCAAAAGAAAATAGGGTAAAAACAAATGGGAAATTATGAATATTTTGGGACACTACCATAAATTTTCTTGAGTTCTTATTACATGCAGAATTTTTTAGTTTGTAATGTTATTGAAGCATGGAGTAAAACACTAGCGAGTTATTTTTCTTTCTTGCTTTCATTTCATTTCTTTTTTTCATTCTCTAAATTCACAAACCAAACAAAAGCCTTACAATTTGTAATGCAGTATTATTCAGGGATCTGGCAGCCAGATTATTAAAGCCGGGGCAATATTGTAATCCTCCAATATTTCTGTACTATATATAATGACTAGTAAGGGTTTCTCTCTCTCTCTCTCTCTCTCTCTCTCTCTCTCTCTCTCTCGTTCTTTAAACCTAACTTTCGACAAATATCAGTGATAATGATAAGAACAGAAATACACACAATAATATTGGGAAAGATGAAGCATACCTTGACACCCCGCGCCTTCCACTCCTCAGGGCTGCTTGCAACTTGCATTGCCTGTGCAAGTGAATCATCGAGTTTCCTTACTTGGACAAGGCACTTCTTCTTCCAGTAATCGAACATAGGCTTGGAGAGCTCCTCTACATTCTCACAAATCCATAACCTTTGCCTCGTACGTGTGATAGCTACATAGAGTTGCTTCAGTTCAGAACACATCACATCATGTCTTTCCTCCTTGAATTTTGTAGAGGGAGAAGTAGAATCAAGCAATTCTTGTTCCTTCATGTATTCATATATTACTCTCCATTGATATTTCAGAGGCGATGAGCCAAAAAAGTTGTACAGTAGCACATCCTGTGAAAGATAGATGAAAAGGATTCAGAGAACTGAAAATTAATTTGAAGCAAGGATCAAAATTTCCTTCTGTTTCCATCGAAGCGGCAGAAACAATTCCGTTTCCTAGGTCATGGAAACGAAACAACCATGGAATCTCGAAATTCCTTGGATTCCATCGAAACGACTTTGTTTCTTTTGTTTCTATTGGAAAAACCTATGATTTCACATCTTTTCATTTGCTTCCAACGAAACATACTTGTTTCCATCGAGATAATCATGTAGATGTGTACTTGTCATATGAACAATCATTTTATTTTAGAGATGGCTTATTAGGTTACTATGTACTTATATGTATCTTTTGCAATCTATGAAGTGTTTTGTGGATTCTATGACGTGTTTGACAGTAGATTGGCAACTTAATCCTCATGTATTTTCAATTTTAACTACATATTGTTAATGTATCTCTACATATATAGACCTCTCCAAGGTTCAATTAATCAATTATTAGCTTCATACACGCATGTTTCTCAATGTTTCCAAAACTTTCCGCTGTTTTCACATGTTTCCGAAATGTTTCTGTTTCTGGGCAGACTGAAACGAAATTTTGATCCTTGATTTGAAGAAAATAATATTGTGTTAGACTTAAGGCTGTGTTTGGTTCCCAGATTTAGCAAGGGGCCGAGGAAAACACTTTTCTTCATTTGGTTTATAAAGAACACAGTGAGTAAAATAAGAAGGAAAAAGAAAACAGAAAGAAAATTAGCATAAAAATCATGTATTCCGTAAGTCACTTTCCTTCATCTTTTCCTGAGTTTCTGTTATATTTCGTAATTTTCAACTTCTAATGACATTTAAGCATGGAAAAAACACTCGGTAAAAGTTTTCCGTTTACATTTATTTTCTTTCCCTTCTTCAATTCCTCAGACGAAACAGAGCCTAATACTGTTGAAACTTGTAGTCTCCATCAAAACAGTAGATATAAAAGTTCACAAGGAAAAAAGAAAGATTATCCCCCCACCTGAAACTCTAGGCCTTTGCACTCCACAATGGTAAGAACAAGCGCATGCTTTCCAACAAAATCAGAAATTTCCATCCTAGCACTTTCATCTCGGACTAATATGACCTGCTCAGCTCCGAAGCCAACAATGTCCCCACAAGCATTTCCACTGCTTCCAAAAAAAGTCACAATTGCATTTTCATCATTCCCGGACTCTAGCAAAATTGGAGCTTCACCATATATAAGGCTAGTTTCAGGTTTCAAAACATCAACAAATTGAGGAAAGAAACGGTAAAGAAGCTCAACTATGCTCTGTGCTAATTTGAGCACACCTTCATGTGTGCGAAAGTTTTGGTTCAGATTAAAAATTTCCGATAGTATTCCTTTCTCCTTCCTTCTAGAAGTTCCATCACCTCTTGATGCCAATATGAACTCATTATAAAACAAAGATCTTATATCTTCGAACCTAAAATCGATGCCCCTTGCAATTGTTTGGGCTGTATCACCCGAAAATACGAAGCCCTCCTCAACATTTCGGCAAATATATTTGAAAAGAGCAATTTGCCCCATGGTAAGATCTTGCACTTCATCGATATACACAAAATCTATTTCGTCACCCTCAAATCTTTCATTTCTTAGTCGAATATGAAGATCAATTACTAAATCAGCTAAATCAAAATCACCATTTTCGATCTTCATTTTCTCATAAACACTGAAAATATCATAGAGTATCTCTCTCTTCTTCCTACTCAAAGAGGACACCCGACCCTCAGAGAGTAAAACATAATCCTCTTTACTGAGTTTAGGATCACGGTCCTCCCCTGCCTGAACGCCACATTTAATGTGAGAAATTATCTCAGTAAACACTCTCGAAGGATCAAGCGTCTTTGTTAGTCGGGTATTGAAACGAGGCCAGTAAATGGAACAGAATCTATCATAGTTAACCTCCTTATTTCTTATAAAGGTCTCCAATGCAACTGACCTTGAACTTCTAGTTGTACCATGGGAAACCTTTGCAGCACTGAACCGATCAAAAAATGAACTACCCAATGTTCCGTCAAGCATCATTAAGAACTTGTGAAATGTTATGACAAGAGGAAATTTATTAGGAGTAATGCCAACAAAAGAATCTGGTATATCCTTAAATTGATCCATATCATCTATATCCGTAGACCTGTTTTCTGCCGAGTATTTCCCACCTTGAGCAAAGCTGTGTACATATACCAGGCATAAATTAAAAAAAAAAAAAAAGAATTAAATGAAGCTAATGTTAATCTCTATCTACAAATAGGAATTGAAGAAAACATCTGGATGTCTATATAAGCGAAGAATACAAAACATCCTCAAATCCCCAGATTAAAATTGAAAGTACAGCTATTTGGGAACAGAAACCTAACTATGCAAAAATCTCCATTTAGATTATGTACAATTCCGTTGAGCTTTCTCACCTTTAGATTTCTGCTTAACCCTGACAATTTTTGACCCCCTAGTCTGCATATAGTCATGGTAATCTTCTGAAAGAATGAAGTCCAACTTCCATAATCATTGTGTGATTTGAAATACCTAAACTAAACCTAAGCTGTTGTCGTGTAGCATTTAAGTGCTTCATAGCATCGTGGGGGGAGGATTTAAGAGCTATAGATTCTTAATTTTCAAAAAAATAAAAATAAAAATATTGTTTCCCTTGGGCTTTGATTGGTTCATGGATTAAGTGAGGGAAAAGAAGGAAAACACAAAGGACTTCAATTTGTGTTTGGTTGCCGTAGCATCTTTCCTTTATTAAGTTACCAAGGCAAATAGTGAGGAAAAAAGAGAACATAAAGGAAAACTAGTTCCCTCTTGTTTTCCCTGGTGTTAAATAACACTAAATTTTTTTTAAAAAAATCCAAAATATAAAGGAAAACAAGGAAAGAGAACAGAAAAAAGAGAACATAAAGGAAAACTAGTTCCCTCTTGTTTTCCTTACCCCTTTCACAAATCTGCAAACTAAACAAAGCTTAGTGTTTTACTTTCATTTCCCTTGCTAAATCCATGACCCAAAACAGAACTACATTTATTGACAGCATCACGCACGCACCTTTTCAACTGGGAAACATGTTGTTTGACAGCAAAACACAGTCTCGGACTAACTGTCACAAAAAGCTGGCGCAAGACTGTCCTCCTCCCAGTCTCTCCAATGCACTCGCCAACCTCGTTCCTCGCACTTGCACCAGTAGTCGTACTGCTTCCAACTGCATAATACCCTTCTGAAGCAATATGGTGATGTTTCTCCTTCTGAAATAATTTCATGGTTAAAACCGTTGTTTTCCCAGTGCCCGATCTTCCAAGTATGAAGGTACTTCTAGAGAAAAGAATTATCTCCAGCTCCTCATCTGTTACTTCAAATGGGAGATCCAATTCTGCACCATCACGGTCGTAAAGCAAGTGGTTCACCACCCCAGGTGACAAGGAGTAGAATTTCATCAGCAACAAGCTTTCACTTACTTTCGAATTCTCTACAAAATTTCTTCCATCAACAGCAACATCACTTGACTGACTACCTTCTTCATTGCTGGTTACAATCTTAAGCCGGACAATGTCATGAGAGGTCACCCAACTCTTTGGGACTTCCAAATCTCTAAACACAAAAAATTAAAGAAATGAATTAACTTATAAGTAATAAAATATATTTTTTCAACTATCCCATAGAAGACAGCAGTCCAATTTTATGGTACAATGCATTCTACACTGTTGAACTATGCTCCAATTTGTAGTTTAGTCCCTCCTATTTCAATTGTAGCAATTTGATCCTCCAACTTTCAGGACAAACATCACAAAAAGTGATAGCAACACCTCAGGTAGTGCCACGTGGTGCAATGTCTACCTTCCACGTGATGAGTTCTGTTACTTAGACGTAAGCTACTGGACGTTGACATTGTAATTGGCCTACAAGTTCAAAGACCAAATTGCTAGACCAAAACAAAACCAAAAAAATATATGCATATATATTTTGAAGGGCCAAATTGTAAATTGGTGCATAGTTCAAGGATGCAAAATGCATTTTACGCCAAATCTTACTGCTTAGCAACAAAAACTCAGACCGAGTAGAATGCAAAGGAATGAACATACCCCTCTAAACATTTCACCTTGCAGCGACTGATATAATCATCAGTGTACATAACAAATATGCTATCAAGACGTTTCTCCAATTTTGGGATCTCCTCTAAAGGAAGTATATCCCAAACCTTCAAAACCTGTTTATGCCCAGATTCTTTTATTATGTCAATTGTTGAAACAACATAGAGCCCTTCAACCTTGAATTGTTTTAAGATCTGTGATGAGTTTTCACAAACTAAGTCCACCTTCCTGTTCTTCGGACGCCAGCCATTACAAAGCTTCAATAAAAGGTTCATAACTGACTTCTTTGTGCTGACAGATTTCAGTTTTCCAAATGATTTTCTGAAGTTCTCACTGAAAAGAACCTGAAGACCCAATGAAAAAAAAAAAAAAAAATTTAAAGAATAAAGCCAAAAACCACTAAGCAAATTAAAGATGATTAACACAAGAAGTTCTACAATTTGGGAAAAATTGATGTTAAAATACACATTTAGCAACTAGAAGGCAATATACGTACCTTCCACCGTGCTTTACTGAAAAGTACACTATCCCCACTAAGCAAATCTTCAAACTGATTAAGCTCTTTCTTTGCATCAATTATGGTTTTGGCCATATCATTATCTTCATCAGCATTGAAGAAGCACTGACGATCCTTGGCATCACGAACTAATGCTTGCCAAACTGATTCACTGTTTGCTAATGTTTTTTCATTTCCTAGAATCCAAAGGCAGTGCCTAGAAAGTAATGGGAAGGCAAGAAAAATTGTAAATTCAAAACAGATAGATTAAAAAGCAATAATTAGTGAAATAAGAAAAATCCTTTTTGGCTCCATACCGAGCTCTTGTCAGAGCAACATTAGTTCTCTGAGGACTGGATACGAACCCAATGGATCCACCACTGTTAGATCGCACAGTAGATATTATTATGATATCCTCTTCTCCACCCTGAAACCCATCAATAGACTTAACCTTCATAGAAAAACCATCAATGTTCTCATACTTTTGCGGAAGCTTATCTTGGATTGCCACAACTTGAGCAGCATACGGAGATATTATGCCAATGCTAAGCTTCCATTTGGAGCGACTCCATGCTGTACATCAAAACAACAGAAAATACTAACTAAAAAAATGACAACTCAATCTAATAGAACATAGAATCTGTCATATATATATATATATAAAGATATACATATATATATATATATTCTTAAAAGAGCAAATGATGGTATAGCAATGAACACAGGGAAGATACTAGAAAATATGGTCCAAATAATATAGTTATAAAATTGATTTGACTCAGTGTGTTGATACTGCAATAGGAATATTCATCGACTTGCATTAAGTCCCCATGGCTAGTACTCGAGCCACTACATAATTAACTATGACCATTATCTTTTTATGTGTATAAAGATACGAAAATTCTCTAAAGAGGGCACCCTCTCTTTAATAAAGAGAGTGCCTCTGTTTTGGCCATCAGATCGTGTTTTCATTGAGGGCAGTGTTGTCATTTCACAATTTTTAAACACGATCCGACGGCCAAAACAGAAGTCCACTCTTTAAAAAAAAGAGGGCGCCCTCTTTAGAGCCTGACTATTATAATATGTATTTCTATATATATATATATATATATATGTAAATATATGACTTTCACCGCCTCTCCCAAGTCCTAATACAGTACAAAAACGAATTTGGGGAGGCTTCTCTTCATTATGAATACAGGAGAAGCTATCTCACTTTCCTGGTAGTGTGCCTTTTTGGTCTATGTGAGGAGAAAAAGTTTGGGAAAAAGATAATTTTATTGCTTTATACTCCCATGTATAAGATAGAATGATTAGTAAAGGAAGGAAAATAAATAAGAAAAGTAAAATTATCTCTAACACTTCCCCGCAAACTGAAGGTGGGAATAAACCACAAAAGTATGAAATGAGAAGGTTACAACAAGACTGTTCATGAAAATTGGGAAGAGTGGGAAACACCATCCATTAATAGAGGTTGAGACATGGGAATGATCATCCACAATAAATCACCAAAAAAGCCAACTTCTTGTTCAAACAAGTAACAGTGGTTGCAACAATAGACCCAACTCTTGAAAGGTTCGAGCCACTATAATATACTCCACCACTCCCTCTCAAAGGGCTAGCCGAAGGCTGGACAAGGCTCGAATGGGGCTGGCCTAGGGCTGGACAGGGCCTGAAAGGGCTGACCCTAGACTGGACAGGGCCTGAAAGGGCTGTCATAGGGCTGGACAGAGCCCAAAGGGGCTAAACAGAAATTGGACGAGGCACGTAGGGGGTAGTGGAGTTAGCGCAGGGAAAGTCGTCGGACGGAAGCTTCAAGCCGAAAGCAAAGTGAGGTCCAGAGGGCGACGGGTCGCCACCCGCCGAAGGTGGAAAGGGGAAACAATGCCAAAATCGAATTTAGCTCTGATACTAAAAAGGATTTGGGAAAAAGATAATTTATTCCTTTACACTCCCATGTATATATAGTCTTCGGAAGAGAATAAAAGGGAAGGAAATTAACAACAATAAAAGAAAATAAACGGAAATAAATGCGGTCAACGTGAACCAAGATAGAATGACTAATAAAGGAAGAAAAATAAATGAGAAAAGCAAAATTATCTCCAACAAGGAGTGAGGCAGGATAATGTAGCTTGATGGATCGAATTCTCAGGAATTTAACCCATGCATTCGCACGACATCAGAGGTGCCCGACAAGTGGAACATTTCACCAGGACATTAGATCGGTGCCAAAGGAAATCGGATGGTGGTGTCGAGATTTTTTTTTTTTGATGCAGATCAATAGCCCATCGTGCTTCAGCAGGATTTGTTTCCTTTAGATACATGGTTTGTGAATCATTCCTTGGTAACTAAGTAAGACTTCGTTGGAATTTAGGGAAATAATCCCGGATTTTATTGTAAAATCAAATTGATTAGGGATGATATGACATGATTTTATTTTATTAGTGTTGTGAGAAAGTGAAGGTCTAACCTTTTTAGGTTAGCCTACACATATATATATATTAAAGAGAAAGAAAGAGAATACAGATTACAATATTACGTATATGTCTAAACTAATATATTCTAACACTCCCCCTCAAGCTGGAGCATAGATATCTATCATGCCCAGCTTGTTAGAAAGATCAGAAAAAAGTCCGTTATTCAACGCCTTGGTAAGAATATCTCCTAATTGATCACTAGACCTAACAAATGAAGTAACAACTTGTTTTCTCATGACCATATTTCGGATGACATGACAGTCAACTTCAATGTGCTTGGTTCGCTCATGAAACACTGGATTACTGGCAATGTGCATAGCCGCTTGATTATCACAGAACATTTGCATAGGTTTATCACTAGAAAATCCCATTTCTTGTAGAATAGACTTAACCCATAGTAACTCACACGCTGTATGAGCCATAGCTCTATACTCAGCCTCTGCACTTGATCGAGCAACAACATTTTGTTTTTTACTTTTCCAACTAACCAGATTCCCACCGACAAATACACAGAACCCTGAGACAGACCGTCTATCAATATTATCTCCAGCCCAACTGGCATCTGAATAACCAATAATATCCAAGTTATTTGCTGGCTTCAACACCAAACCTTTTCTTGGAGAACCTTTCAAATATCTCAATATACGGCAGACGGCCTCCCAATGTGATATTTTGGGATTCTGCATAAACTGACTAACAACACCTACAGAAAACGTAATATCAGGGCGAGTTACAGTAAGATAAATTAACTTACCCACCATCCTCCTATATCGTTCAACATCTTTAAAATCTTCACCCTCAGTCTTACTAAACTTGACATTCAAATCCATTGGGGTATCAACTGGTTTGGAACCCTTTAACCCTGTTTCATCTAACAAATCCAGCACATATTTTCTTTGGGATAGAGATATTCCTTCTTTGGACCTTGCTACTTCAATCCCCAAAAAATAACGGAGTAACCCTAAATCTTTCATATGAAAGTGCTTACTCAAATAAGACTTTAACGATTCTATGCCTTCACTGTCACTACCAGTAATCACAATGTCATCCACATAGACAGCTAGAATAATGATACCTTTGTCACATTTTCTTACGAATACTGAATGATCAGAATTGGTTCGTTTCAGACCATATGAACTAGCAACTTGACTGAATTTCTCAAACCAGGCCCTAGGAGACTGTTTGAGACCATAAATAGCTTTCTTCAACTTACACACCTTGTATGACTCCCCCTGAGCAACATACCCAGGAGGTTGCTCCATGTATACCTCCTCGTGTAGATCACCATGAAGAAATGCATTTTTGATGTCAAGCTGGTACAACGGCCAACTCTTAGTGACAGCCACAGACAATATGATACGAACAGAAGTAAGACGAGCCACCGGTGAAAACGTCTCAAAATAATCAACGCCAAAGATTTGAGTATACCCTTTAGCAACCAGACGAGCTTTTAACCGTTCCACAGTACCATCCGGATGATACTTAACCACATAAACCCAACGGCAACCAACAACATGTTTTCCTGCAGGAAGGGTAGTCAACTCCCACGTACCATTTTTAGAGAGAGCCAACATCTCATCATCCATAGCACGCTTCCAGCCCGGAGAGGTCAATGCCTGAGTGACAGACTGAGGAATAGAAATAGAGGACAAAGCAGTGATAAAAGAGCAAAAAGGAGAAGATAAACGAAAATACGAAACAACCTGATCTATGGGATGTTGAGTACAAGAACGAGTACCTTTCCTAAGAGCAATTGGAAGATCAGGAGACTGGGGAGGAACCTCAGTAGGAGACGATGATTGAGGAGGAGTTGGAGCAGGTTGATCTATAGCAGTGGATGACTTGGGCCGACGATGATAAACCTGTAATGGTACAGAATCTGAAGGTGGAATCAGCAGCGGAAGAGACGGAACAAGAAGATCATCCTCGAGAGAGACGCCGGAGGCTTCAAAGAAAGACGTACCTTCAAAGAAGGTAACATCGGCACAAACAACATACCTACGACTCTGAGGATTCCAACATTTATAACCTTTCTGAGTGCGAGAATACCCCACAAATACACATTTTGTAGCCTTAGGAGCTAACTTATCAAGACCTGGAGTTAAATTATGCAACACAACCAAATACACGTGGTGGCAATGCAAATAAAGATTTGGTAGGATATAAGACTGAATGAGGTATGCCACCACGTAAAACTGAGGAGGGCATGCGATTAATAAGATAGCAGGCAGTAAGTACAACATCCCCCCAAAATGGTTTAGAAACATGCATATGCATCATAAGTGTATGGACTACCTCAAGGAGATGTCGATTTTTGCGTTCTGCAACTCCAATTTGTTGTGGAGTGTATCCACAAGAGGATTGATGTATTATACCCTGTGAATCACAATAAGCCTGAAGAGGACCTTTAACATACTCTAATGCATTATCATATTGCAAAATGCGAATATTAGAACCAAATTGAGTTTGAATCTCCTTATGAAATAGTTGAAAGATAGAAGAAATATCAGAACGTTCTTTCATTAAAAACAACCAAGTCATCCTAGAACAATCATCCACAAATGTAACAAAATAAGAAAAACCCAATAAAGTTTTAGTTCTAGATGGACCCCAGACATCGGTATGAACCAGCTCAAAAGGAGTGCACCGACGATTATTATGACGTAAAGGAAATGACACCCTATGATGCTTACCTAATTGGCAAGCCTCACACTCTAATTTATTTAGGAATTTAAAAGAAGGAAAAATTAGCTGCAACGACTGGAGAGACGGATGACCCAGCCGACAATGCCATTGATGAGGTGAGACAACTCCAGATAAGGCCACAAAAGCATTCGAAGGTGGACAAGACTGAAGGTAGTATAGACCATTCTGCTCACGACCTCCACCAATCATCTTCTTCGAGCTGAGGTCCTGAAAAACACAATGAGAGGGATAAAATGTTACAGAACAATTGAGAGACTTAGTGAGTTGACTAACAGATAAGAGACTAAACGGAAAATCAGGAATGTAATTAACAGGAGACAAGGTGAGAGATGAAGTAGGAGACACGGACCCATGACCCATAATAGGACAAGACCGGCCATCAGCTAACACAACTGATGACTGTGTAGATGGACGAAATAACTGGGAAAAGATTTGGGACTTACCAGTCATATGATTTGAAGCTCCCGAGTCTATAACCCATGGAGAATGAGTAGAAGATGACAAACATGCAATATTACCTGAGTTTGCAAACCCTGCAGAAGAAGATAGAGACATCTGGTGTTGATGTTGAACTAAGGCATTGTACTCATCACGGGATAGGGTGATATACTCATTTGAAGATGGCCCAACTGGTGGAGTAGACTGAGTAGCATCCTGAGGAGAACTCGTAGGATTATCAGAGAACAAGGCTGGAGTAGAAGAATTTTCCCACGGTTTGCCATGTAGATCATAACAACGGTCCACAATATGATTGTCTCATCCACAATGTGTACAATAAAGAGAACCACGGCCACGACCAAAACCTCGACCACGAAAGGAATAACCACCACGGCCACGATAACCAGAGACACCAGGTGCGGAAGAACCACGTCCACCACGACCTCTATTATAAGAGGGAGAATACCCACGTCCACGGAAACCACCACAGGAGCCTGAACTAGTAACAAGTGCAGAATTATCTTTGCTAGAAGTCTCAGAAGTCTCAGAACCAGCACGAAGTACCCGAGAATAAACATTGCCCAATGAGGGAATACTCCCATCACCAGCTAAAATATTGGCTTTAACAGTCTGAAGGTTAGAGTGTAAACCCGATAAAAACTTAGAGACATAGAACTCCTCCCGTTGCTGCTTGAGAATGTCAATATCACTAGTAAGGGGATGATATTGATCAATCTTATCCATCAGACCTTTGAACTTGCTATAATACTCACTAACAGATTTATCCCCCTGCTGAAGTAGAAACAGATTCTGATAGACTTCATAAACTCGAGAAACATTCTTTTCCATAGAAAAAGATTCACGAATAGATTCCCAATAGCTTTAGCTGTGGGCAAAAACATAACACTGGAAGAGATGGTTGGATCCATACTATTCCATAACCACGACATTACCAGATAATTATCAGAGACCCAATCATCGTAATCTTTACTATCCTTAGACGGGGCGGTAGACTCAATATATTTTAATTTCTTCCTCCCACCTAACGCGACCTTCATAGCCTGAGCCCACAACAAATAATTGGATCCATTTAATTTGGTGGTGATAATTTGCATATTCATGATGTCAGATGATGAATGAGACCCAGACGGAGTAGAACCGGAAGCCGCCATATAAATGAGGAGGTGGATACGAATAAGAATACTTGGACAAGTATCAATGAACAGCGAGCAACATCAACAAAACCATAGAAGAGAAATCATCATAAAAAAAACTGTGAAGAGAAAAAAAATATTTAGGCAAAGGGAAGCTGCGACGAGGATAGAAAGGGTATGAGGGGTTGCGACTAGGGCATGGGGGGGAGGGGGGGTCTCGGGTAGGAGAGGCTGCGGCTAAGGCTGGGCAGGTAGGAGTTTCTGGCAGTGGGGGTGGCTGCGGCTAGGTATGGAGTAGGAGAGGGCTTCGGCTAGGGTAGATAGGGCTGGAGAGGGCTGCGGCTAGAGGGTGGGTTTCGGCTAGGGTACATAGGGCTGGAAAGGGCTGCGGCTAGAGGGTGGGCTTCGGCTAGGGTAAATAGGGCTGGAGAGGGCTGCGGCTAGAGGGTGGGCTGCGGCTAGGGGAGGGATGGAGGGCTGCAGCTATGGGGTGGGCTGCGGCTAGAGGAGGGATGGTGGTGGTGGATGGTGGTGGTGGATCAGAGATGGCTCTGATACCATGTTGTGAGAAAGTGAAGGTCTAACCTTTTTAGGTTAGCCTACACACATATATATATATATATTAAAGACAAAGAAAGAGAATACAGATTACAATATTACCCTTACGTATATGTCTAAACTAATATATTCTAACAATTAGTTTATAATCCCATGATTTATGGGATAGGGATGTGGTTTGATAGGATTTGATTAGATTAGATTAGGCAATCTTTTCTCTATCTCCGCCCTATATATAGGTGTGTGAGCCTTGTAATCATAATTAGTTAAGTCAATCCACAATGTAACCCTTTTGGCAACTCATGTTCTCTAGTTCTCTCATTTTCTTTTTCTTTTTCCCACAAATTCTGTTTTTCTACTCGGTATCAAAGCCAACCCTAAAAGCCCATGCGCCCTACCCCTGCGCCCAGCCCATCCGCCAGCCACACAACCTTCGCCGCGCCTCTTTTCTCCTCCAGCCAGCCCTCAAGGGTTCTCTCCACCTGCAACCAACCCTCCTAGCCCTTCTCCATACTCCGGCCTGGTCTCTACCATCTGCGACCTGCCCACAATGGCTTCTGGCACAGCCTCAGTCTTTCCTACACAGCCCATGGGCTTCTCAGTCATCTCTCTTTCTGTCCTAGGTGTAGCCATCTGGCCTTCAGATCTTTTCAGCATAGCTATAGACTATAGTGCTGCACCTTGCCTTACCACTTTTAATTTGTACCTTGCACGTTTAAGTTGTAAGATCACCCGGACAATATCATTAATAGAATCAAGAACATCAGTTAAACGTTTAAAGATTAGTCAGTTGCGGAGAACAATTTAGTATGTGCAAGAACAAGTGTCTAGACGTATCCGGTCAGACATTAAGATGTCAATTCTCGACACCTTTTAGGCGATGATGACAAGTTCGTTAAGATGTCAATCCTCGACCCCTTTAGGCGATGATGACAAGCCAGTTAAGATGTCAATTCTCGGCCCCTTTAGGCGATGATGACAAATCTGTTAAGCTATCAATTCTCGGCCCCTCGAGGTGATGATGATAAGTCAGTCGTAGTGTAGAAGTAAAGCGAAGGATTAAAGTGAAGAAGAGTCAAGTTAAGAATTAATTAAGATACGCGTTTGTCACATTGTTATATTCGGATTCACACGTCAATGAATACCTTGATTTACTTGAGACATTTTTACTGCTTATATATTCTTCTATCAAGATAAGTGTTTGTTTGATTGCTCTTCCATATGTAAGTATAAAGTTGGAATATTCACTTAGCTTTCATATGGTGGCAGTATGCTTGCCCTGGACAATCCCATGTCCAAATTTTACAGAAATTGAGTACCCGGGAGAAGAGTACGCCGAGGAAGGCTATGGCTTCGCAAGCTGAAGATGACGAAAGCGAAGGCGAAGTCCTAGTCTTTAGTTATTTAGAAATATATATTTTGGGACACGTAGTGTCCAAGATTATGTTTGTATTTGGCATTTGTTGCCTAAGACTACTTCTATCTTCTTAATTATGAATTTATGTCTATAATATATGAGTAATATTTGGGGCACTAACAAATTCCACTAATACTCACACCCACATTCTATCTCTCTCCTAGTGGCACGGTGGGGTCCGCAGTGGACCTAAAGTGCCAATAGGAGAGAGATAGAGAGTAGGTGTGAGTGTGAGTGTGAGTGTTAGTGGAATTTGTTAGTGCCCCTAGCATTGTTGATAATATATTTAACTTTTAAGCCGTGAATGTTTAACGCTATGCTCAGTTCCACCAATTCATATTTAGCTTTATCTTGTTATAGAATGATGATTGGACAATCAGGTGATACAACTTGTCACGACTTACGGGTCCGGAAAGGAAAATTTTAGTTTCCTCTAATTTTTGCTACTATGGGGCGTGACATTGGGCCCTTTTGAAGGGCTTGAGCACGTATGTGCTAGCCGATTTATTTGTTCACCGTGTTTTCTGGCAGCTACGATCCTTTCTATTGCACCATGATGTCCAAGCAACTTCGACGGGTTATTTCACTAATACTGGAATCTCCGCATTTATTGGTTATGGATGTTGGATTGTTCGGTAGTATCATTCAAGTTCAAGTTGGACACTTTATCAAGCTTTTGTGTCTCAACTTGCGGGGGAGTGTTGGAATACAAGGAAACTATCCTAGATTTGATTGTAATCCAAGTAAATCCAAGGGATGATATGATTTATTTTATTTTATTAGGTTATAAATTCCATGATTTATGGGATAAAGATGTGATTTGGTAGGATTTAATTAGGATTAGATTAGGAAGTCTTATCTTTATCTCCACCCTATATATAGGTTTTTGAGTCTTGTAATCATAATTGATCAAGGGTGTGTTTGATAATCCAATTAAGTGGTGAAAATGAAATTTTTCTACACTTATTTTTTGTTCAGTGTGTTTGATAATGTACCACTTAATTGAAAAAGCAGCCAAAAATCCACTGAAAACTTTTAAGTGAAAAAACTCTACTGAAAATAATCACTGAATGCAATCTATTTCAATACTAAACACTATTTTCAATATTACAAATTCAATCGCTTAAAATTTTTAGTACTTAAAATTCAGCACTTAATTTTCAGCACTTAATTTTCAGTTTTATCAAAGGGACCCTAAGTCAATACACAATGTAACCCTTTTGACATCTCATGTTCTCTCCTTCTCTTACTTTTCTTTTCCCACAAATTATGGTTTTCTACTGACTTATTAGGAAAGAATTAGACTATCGTGGGAGCATCTAAAGGCTGCAAAAGAGAGGCTTAGTGCTTGTAAAAAATAGTTCTCCAGATTCATAGTGGAATTTTGTTATTTCCTACTGTGGACGTAGGTAATGTGTCACGTGTTGTATCGTGTCCGACACACTGACATGACACTTTATGGACACTTTTCCTTTTGTCGACGTGCAAATTTTTAAGATTTTGTCCTGTCGTATCCGTGTCGGTGTGCCCGTGTCTGTGCTTCATAGGTTTGGTACCACCAAGATCTGTGTCGCAACAAATTGATATCAGATCTGTGGATTTTATGATGACGACAAGATTCGAAATAAAGAAATATAATGGGAAGAATGACTTCAGTTGTTGCATGAAGATGAACACGTTGTTGGTTCAACACAGGTTGCACAAAGCACTGAAGGGTAAGAATGCCTTACCAACAACGATGTGCAGAAGGAAAAGACGGATTGATGGACAAATCTTACAATGCAATTCTCTTATACTAAGTGATGAGTTCTTGTGAAAGGTTGCCGATAAAGACTCACGACTAGAATGTGGTTAAAGATCACAATCCTATGTATGACCAAGTCTCTCATGAACTGCTTGTATTTCAAGATGATGTTTAATTTGCAAATGCATGAAAGTAAGCCTGTCTCTAACAACCTTGGCGCATTCAATAAGGCAGTGATGTATCCAAGGAATATCGATGACGAAGACCAAGAAATTTTTTTCATGTGGTCCTTATCGCCTCCTTAATGCCAGTTTATGGATACCATCATATTTGGTAGAGATGCTCTATCTAGGAAGGGTGTAGAGACAGTCATTAATTCTAAGGAATTGAAAGGGAGGGTTGTGGTTGAGAGTACAGTAGAGGGCCGAGTGAGGGATTGGTTGCGAGAGAGGGGAGACAAAGAACAGGAGCTCGAGAGGTAGTTGTAGTAGATCAGTTGTGTCATCAAGAAGGGCACTTTAAGACGGATAATCCGAAGCGGAAGGATAGGAAAGGGAAAAGTTGTTGATTCAGAGAATGTTGCCAGAGTTGCTAACAATGAAGATTACAAAGGCAATGATTTTTTCGTAATCATTGGTTACTTAGGTAATGAGTGGATCCTTAAGATAATGAGTAATTGGCTGGAAGCTAGGAAGCACAGGTGCGGCGGTCCGACACCCAGTGCAGATGCGGCTGCCTTTAATTAGTACACACCCAGTGCGGGTGCAGCTACCTTTCTGAAGAGTCCATGCTTTCTAGGCTGAAAGTAAGTAATTTTTTTAAAAAAAATTCTCATGATGAAATATGTAATCTTTGCTAATAGAAAAGAAGTAAGACACCCACGAAATCAACTTCAAAACGATCGGCTGCATGAGCAAGAATCACCTCCCTCCCCCCATCCCGCACCATATACTTTCACTATGTAGTCCAACATTACACTTTGAAATAGAAGATTGCCCGATCCACACAATCACATAAGCATGTACCATAAAGTAGGTAGGGTCTTAAGACTAGCCGAATCAAAGACTCATTGTGATTCCTAATGCAACTGCTATTTATAGTAAACGGAGCTTAATATAAATTGTTAGTCCATTCTTAGCTCAAGTTTTGGGGTAACCGGTGACCTAGACTTGTTTTAAAGGCTCGCTTTCGCAGATAATAGTTCTAATTTCTCAGTGTACTTATTTGTCCCCCATTCCAATTCTGTAAAGTTTGCACTCTGCTAAATATTTGTTTCCTTCGAATTCACGCAGGTCTGAGAGCTTGATGTTGGCTTTCATGCTTCCATTACTTTTCACTACACTCCACCGAGTTCTGGAAACAAAGGAGACGACTAATAACTCATGAAAATGCCTTTATAAGCATTTCCTTTTTATTTCAATCATCTCGTTGAGAGAGAGACTTGGCACAACGGTAAGGCTTCTCCATTGTGAACTGGGTGTCATGAAAATGCCTTTATAAGCATTTCCGTTTTATTTCAATCATCTCGTTGAGAGAGAGACTTGGCACAACGATAAGGCTTCTCCATTGTGAACTGGGTGTCACAAGTTCAAAACTCGCCTAAGGCTCCATACATCTAAACCTCCCCATACCCCGCAGTGGCAGGAAGCTAGGAAGCACCGAGACTTCAAATGAAGTGTCGTATTTGTGTCTGACACACCTCCGACACTGACATGCGATTGACACGTGTCCGACACACCAAATACGTCGGGTATTTTTTAATTTATGTTTGAAATCCGACACGACTCCGACACTTTCCCCACATATATAGTATGTTTTTATTTTTATTTTTAAGAGAAGTCTTGAATTTTGGGGTGAAAGTCTTAATATGTATAACTAATGAAAAAAAAGGTTCCAAAAGGGGTTTATTTTGGAAAGTTAAGACATAGTATGCAAATAGAAGGAATAGTAGAAAGTGGAAGGACTTATGATTAGTCTTGGTAGTATTGTTATGATATTTTCATGTTGTATTGTTGTTTGGAGGTAATTTAATTGTTAGTTATTTTAAGACTGTTGTTATTTTTATGTTACATGGTTACATATAAAACATATATCTAATTAATATTTTCGTGTCGCCGCCGTATCGTGTCACGCTTTTTTTAGGATTTGTCGTATCGCCGTTTCGTGTCATGTCGGTGTCGCCGTATCCATATCAGTGCTTCTTAGGTGGAAGCTCGTGCACTGGTTTGCCTCCTTTCAACCATCTCCTGGGGAAGCAAATAGAGGCTCGACCTTCCTCTTTTTGAGAAGAAAAAACATTAATCTCATGGACCACTCATAAATATTGTCCTCTCTAGCCCCTTGACTTCCAATTGATGAAATTAATTTTATAGAAACATCTATAATTAATTGATTTTAATGAGTTATATGGCACTTTCAAATCCCTGTTCAAAAATGCAAGTTGTAGTACGACGAAGTAGTAGTTTTAAAATCAAAAAGGTTTCCGGAGAATCAACAAAGGCATGGGGTAAAAGCCATCACCTGTTTACTGAGATGGATATGTCAGAAAAATGAAATCAGGATTGTAAATAAAATATAACACTTTGTAACTCCCACTTGACTTACCTTTGTACAGATTATGCAGTATCTTCATCACAAGAGCTACCTCAATCATATTTCTTCGGCTATGTCGAACATCATCCTGTTCTTCCTTTCCCCCAGCAACATTAATGAAAGAATAAGGACCAAACATTGGCCCTGGAAGATAGTGTCTCTCGTAACTTTTTCCCCCAACATTTGGTGCATCAAAGAGCTGACTACGATAGAATTCTGAATTCGGGAAGCAACTTATTGATGGATGCATCCGATACTGCATATTAAGAAGGTGCTTTGAGTGACCCAATAAACTCAATCTTTCAAATAAACTTCTTCCAAAACCAGCATCACTGGAAACCTACAAGTAAATAGACACTTCCAATATGTTAAAATTAGATAAATAAAACGTGCACATAGTATCCTCTTATTTCTTCGAAATTTTTTTTAGAATAAGTATGGCATTTTGGGCATCTTTGAGTGCAATAGTTGCATTCATACTTTTGCGTAGCATTTTAACTAGAACGATGATGATTTTGAATTGGTTTCATTTAGAAAAATTGCATTCAGTTCACAAATGTGCTTCAAATCATGAATTTTACCGTTATAATAAAACATAGAATTGAGGGTAATTCATATCAGGAATAATACCTCAATTCATACTTTGGTCCCTAAACAAAAAATAAATAAATAACTGATATTATGGTGCCTAAACTAACAAAATGAAGCATTTAGCACCTTTTGTCACATCTAACTGTCAACGTTGACGGAAAGTTGGACCCCTAAACTATTCCTTTTGTGCTGGTCATGTGACGGCTAAAAGTGATGGAGTGTGCTAAAAGCTTCATTATCAATTTGTCATTTTCTTCTTCCCTTTTTTGGGTTGTTTGACCAAAGTGAAATTGAAGGTATAGTTGAAGGCTACAAAATGCATTTTGGTGCGGACACTAGACTAGTATCATACGATTCATTACCACTTCCGAAGTTTTACCGCCGTAGACGCCGGAGGATAGCCCACCACATCACTCTGTGGCTGGATGACTACTATGTTAGGACAGACTAAGGGCCCAAGTTGATGAATTATTCTATTGTTTGACTTTTGATTTTATTTCTTTTACTTACCTTTTAGGAAGTTTCTCAATCAGAAAAAACTCTCCTAAGTTATGAGTCTTTTATTCCTCTATGAATAAGGTGGCAAATCAAGTATTTCACACTTTAAATGATTAATAAAAAAGAATTGTGATTATGATTACATAGGGTTGCTTTCATTGATTTGATCTAGGTCAGCGAGTCCTTAGACCTTTTCTTCTTCTTTTCATTCCTTGATGATTGGTTCCTCATCAAATTTCACCCGCTAATTAATCATATAAGAAAAAAGGAGGGTTAAGTATCCTATTTTTCTAAAAAGTTCGATTCATGATTATGAATTTTATTCTCAATATTATAAAATTATCTACGTAGCACCGACACCTCAACACTCTTCGAACACTCGATGATTCGTGTCAGACAAGCATAAAAAACATCTTACTTATTTTGACACTAGACACACGGCCAACATGGCCGGACATGGGAGTGGACAAGGCAAGGTAGCTCCTTTGAAAATGTTTTTATACTTTAAAGTTAAAATCTTAATATAGTAAAATGGAAGATAACTTAGATAAGTAACGAAGTTATTTGAAAATCTAGGAAATGGAAAGGGACATGCATAGGATATTGTATAATCAATTCTAGAAAAGTAAAATTCTATTCGACGTATCCTAGTCATGTCTGTATCCTACATTTTGAGGATTTGACGTGTAGCTCCTTTTATTTTTGGTATCTATGTGTAGAATTCAATTCTTGATGTACTATAGGTTATTCCGCTGAATTTACATATGATGTTATGCCTTCTTATTTCTCAAATATTGGGATTTATGCCTTCTCTTTTAAATTGATTTGTTTTTGCATTTATTTTGAAATTCTCTCTTTTTTCCCCTTATTTCATACCTCTTCCTTTCCGGAATTTTTCTTCATAAACACCGGTTTTCTTTTTATGTCCAACAATTGCAAAATTGGGGAACATGTTTTTCATTTTTTGATATGTTGATACCTCAATAATATTGTTGTGATTTATGTACTTTTATGCCCAAATTTAGTTGAACTACTGGTTAATTTTTTTTTTTATCTTTTAAAATAAAAATATATACATATTCAACGTATCCCCAACCTATTTGTGTCCTACTTTTTAGAGAAATTGCGTGTCTGGTGTCAGTGTAGTGTCGTATGCGTGTCGCGTGTCGCGTGTCCTTGTCCGTTCTTCTTAGATAATTAATGATGCTATTGAAATCCAAGTGACAACCAAGCATCCAAGTAGTGTATGCTTACTTTGCTGCTGACCATTGCTGGTAATTGGCACTCGTCTCCAACAAGAATAGCATGCCTCATCCCCGATATCTGAAGGGGTATGGTTGATTCACACTCCTTCAACTGGGCAGCTTCATCAATAACCAACAAGTTTAACGGTTCCATCTCAATTGAATGCAGCTTATAAGAACTAGAGGCTGTACAGAAAATTAAAGAAGCCATTTGAAAACAGAAGTCCCTTATTGATCCTTTGTTCATAACACTTGGTAGGTCAAGTTCTTCAAGAGAATAACGGAGAGTTTGTAGAACAGAAAGGCACTTGGTTCTCCACATGGGCAGGGATGACGAATCCACATAAGATTTTGAGTTTTGTGAAAAAAGATCCTCCAGTTCTTCAGAACCAAGATTGTCATCAAACAGAAATGTTTCCAAGGAATCAAGCAAGGAAGTCAGATATACCATGTTTTGGAAATTTTCATGTTTAAGAATGAAAGTTCTCGGTAAATGGGTACAGAATGTATATACGCATTTTCTGAGTGGTAATAAGATAGATTTGAATCGGTCTCTAGCATACTCAAGAAATGATTTCAATTCAGCCCTCCCAACATCACCTCTGTTGCTTTGCTCTTTCTGTTTCATTGATTCATTTTCCAAGAAAATATGGTACTGAGAAACACAATCTTCAAGAAAATCTATCATTGACGCTAAACAATGCCGCCAACCCGTAAGCGGTCCCAAGAATTCTGTAAGCCTTTCAACCCGATAATCCAGATAGATCCCTTCAATGTCTGACCCAACTCTAAGCCGATTCTTATTCCCAAATAAGAGAACGTCTCCTAAACAACAAAATAAACCATCTTTTGAAGATTCAGCTTCAAATGACTCTTTCACCAGATTTGCCACCCGAGAGGCCACTTGTGTTATCGCCACATTTGTTGGGGCACATGCAAGTGTCCTACAGTTCATTTTTAGGAGGGCACAAAGCATTACACCGACAGTTGTAGTTTTCCCTGTCCCTGGTGGGCCCCATATGAGTTCCACAGAAGGCTTGTGGTTACACTTCACTTTGAGAAGCGAAGAAATTATTGCCGCAGCTTGGGATTCATTCAGCTTAGAAAAAAGACCGTTACCAAACCTTTCAAGCAATTGGCTATCGCCACACTCAGAACAAAGATCACATTTTTCCTGAACCTGTTTTCAAGGATAATATTGTCAAGATGGCCATAAAAAATGAAATTACAGTAAAATTAATGAAAAATACAACTACATGGTGCATGACGTTTACTGAAGTTAATTAAGAGATATAGATAAGATCATATTGCAATTAAAAGACAGCGAATAACATTAAACTCAAATACCGCAACTAAGTAAACAGAGGATCAAAGGTTGCATACTTTAAGAAACTTTATGCAAATGAAAGAAGTAATTTTAGCTATATTCAGATGCAAAATATTCACCCATCTTGGCCTTACCGACACAATGTACTAAATGTATGCTACTGGCAATCAATTATAAGATTTTCCCCTGAGGTTTCATTTACTTTCTGGTTATTTCGTGTACCCTTTACTTCATGGTGCTGAACTACTAGGAAATGCCATCACTATCGTTGTTTCCATGAACAAGATATTGTGTAATCTTTATCGTTTTTTAAAACTCATTCACTTCCCCAAGTATCTACTAAGTTAAGAGCTGCTGCAAAAGCTTAAGTTGTTCGAGAATGTGCCCAACAATGTACATCTAACATTGAACACCCTCCCTTAGACCCCCGTCTTGCACATGGGGTGCAACAAACAGAACAAAGTGCAATCTGCAAACAGGGACGGAAACTTCAACACAATACCTTCCAAAACCAAGGCTCTAATACCAACAATGTATCCCAAGCTCCAAACATATGTACCTATCAAAAATTGAATTCTGGTGTCTATGTATATAGAGCTAATGTCCTACAACAATCCAATTTATGTTGAACCTAGTCACATTCTTACCACAGAATCAGTGCACAGAACTTCCTTGATAATCCGGGAATTTCGTAGCACGTGCAATGACTTCCATATTCTTCTGTTAGTAGTAATATTTGTCAAGAAAACCACAAAAAGAAATTTCCCCAACATGGCTTTGACTTCAATGTCTAGTGGTGCTTCCACTTTAAAATAAGTAGAAGATGAACTATGATCTTCGTTCTCGTCCTCTTTGATACTGGTGACAGATGCGAAAGTCCATGTCCGTCCCACTCGCTGAAAATCAGAAATCGATTCAGGTTTTGCATCTGAAAAGACTAAAATATCCCCCGGCAAGGTTCTATAAGGCTCCTTTCCACGATCGCTGAATCTGTTTTTCCAGCACTCAACTTTAACATCATAGAGTAATTTGCCACGCAGCTTGGACTCGTCAAAAGAGATCACTTCAGCATAAGGCGCTTCATCTATAATCTCCATACTTGAAGCCAGTTCAGCTCGCGTTTCTTCAAGCAAAGGGAACACGTATGAACCAAGATAATGCTCCACAGATTCAAACTTTTCCGGAATTGTCTCCACCTGGAATGTTTAAATGAGATTTGGATTCAAATGTAAGTAACAAAAAACAGCGAAAGTAAGAAACAGTTAAATCGTACTATATTATTACGAGAAGTCATTATAGAAAAACGATACTCGAATGGAACTGATAAGCATAATTCGACATGAGAATTAAAGGTTAGTGGTTTTCTAATAGCAAGGGAAGGCAAACTTTTAATCTCGAGTGAAGAAGCGAAGTAGACAAGTAGCAAGATGAAAATGATTTAGAGACTTTAATGTAATATTATACAAGTAGGTAACAAGCTTGTTGGTGATTGTCTAACGAGATGTGTCAGACATAGATCCAAAACCCTTGTCCGAGTGTCAGGTTCTCGACATGGGTACTTCAACAGTTCAACCTATTCAGGAGAGTCCATTAACATAGGTTTTAAGTATAGTTTATAACGCAATAACAGCTGCCGAATGTAATGAAAATTTTCATACTGCACTTGTGCAGAGATTTGAGTTTTTTCTAGTATTTAGTGCTGCCCAGAAAATTGAAGACGCAGTGACATAATGGTATTTTTTTTGTTAAGGAAACCTATACTACCTTAGTCTTTGTATCTCAACAAACCTGGAAAAATAAAAAAATAAAAGGAAAAATAAAAAGAAGAGGAGAATAATAATTATAGTGAAAGATTTACTCCGTTGAATTAATGGTGAGGAGGAAGATGTTTCTAGTATTATCCCCTATGCACATGTCCTTGCTGGAAAGTTCCAAGGTAGCATTTCTAGGATAGAGGGTAAGTACAAGGAATGCAGCAGTTAGAAAGAATTATTGAGGTATTCAAGGTGCTAAGCGTTTTACATAGTTACGCCTATAATTGAGTTACAATAATTGAGCTATTATGGTTGTGTAGTATATTTCATTTTTACGTAAATAACTTCCTTAATGGAAGAGTTGGGTGTTATGTGATGTTATGCTGACGAAGATGATTTGATGAGTTGTTAAGGATGCTTTGTCATCACTTGTTCGGATGTACCCAGAACATGGATGGAATACCTAAACAATACAACTTCAGCACTGAACTTTTGAGACTTGAAGAAGATCCGAAAAAAATTCCTTCCAAAAAAATAGAAAGGTTTTATATTGGACACTTTATATCCGTACTCTATGTTATCCATTTACGGTCAAAAATACAAATTTATTGGCATAGTAATGATATATTTCCCAATCTTACTATAAAGATTCCTTTTTCTTTTTCTCAAGGATGACATTGCTTTGGATTATAACTCATATGCAGCATTATTATTATTATTAAATTTTTTTTTTTTTGAACTCATAAACAGCATTTTTTATGATGTGTATATGTGTGCGAGCTTGTAGATGGTTCCACATGATATTCAGATTTCAGCGAGGCCATCTACATATGCTACGAAGAATTTAATTCATACAAATTGTTTGCAGTATTTTGAACACAGAGAACAGAGGGTGTAAAAGATAAAAGATTTGCATATATTCATCTGCATATGCATCACCCCATATGATTTTAAGCATCCTGATTGGGCATGCCTAGAAGCAATCGAAACCACTCAACTCAACTCAACTCCCAATTATTTTGGGGTCAGCTAAGCAATAGGATCATCACAATGAGCAATATTTTCTGGCAGCACTCAATATATGTTTGACAGCACAATGAAAATAAAACTATATGTTAGGCAATTATTGAAAATAAAACTATATTTTAGGCAATTATTGAAAATAAAACTATATTTTAGGCAAGAGTAATGATTTGTGCACATAAAATGTGAACATAAAGTGTGCACATAAAGATCTGAGCCATTTATTTTGATGGGTCCCATGTATGCAGGCACGGGCTCCACCGAAATGAATGGCTCAGATCTTTATGTGCACATAGCATTACCCTTTAGGCAAATGCTTCTGATTCATAAGTCCATAAGAATCAATATCTAGCAAAGTCATGAAACGATCATCAGCTGTACCGAGAATGAATGCAAGTGCTACAAAAGATTATCACTAATAAAGTGGGTTGTTATGTACTACACAAATATTATTATACTAAATTTTTTAAATCACCAAATTTCAGACCATTATGCTGTATTTGGGTTTTACATTAGTATTCACATACGTGAGAGAACTTGAAGAAGTATTTATCAATTCATTTTCATTCTTGATTAGTTTCAACTTTTAAAAAATACACAGTAGTAGTAAAAATTGAATGGATACATAACATGTTAGGAAAATGGATTAGGCACATAATAATAATCATGTGATCAACACTGTAAGCATCAGTCAAATGAAATACGTACACGATCTACAATATATATATATATATATACAACAAAATACTCATTTTGTTAAATTAGGACTTCTATTTACGGCCGTTGGATCCAGTTTTCATTAAAGTTACTGAATTAATTTCACAAACTGAAAATTGGATCCAACTGCTATAAACAGAAAGTCTTCATTTTAACAAAATAAGGATTCCCTCATAAGAAGGGTTATGTATATCAATAATCTAAAAGCTGCAAAGATCTAAAGACAGTAATAATAATAATAAGAGTAATGAATCAAGGAACACATAATAATAATAATAATAATAATAACATATAATGAAGTAAAATGAACCTGGTTAGAGTAAAGAGTCTCATCCAAAATGTGTTGAAGAGACCAAGAAAACACCAAGTCAGTAAAAGCAGAGTCCTTGGACATTCCTCTCTTCTTATCTTCCATCATCATTATTTTCCCACTCTCTGTGTTTTCCCTTTCTTCCTCACTGCACCATGCATACAAATAACCCCATTTCAGTTCCCGCCTTTTTCTTATTCTTTTTACTTTTCTTTTCTTTTTTTTAAAATATAGTATATTAATATTATATTGTATTATATGAGAAGACACCACCTATTCAATACCATCATCTGATCATAGGAAAAAGAAAAGAAAATGCTAGACTGAGGGAGAGAGAGAGAGAAATGGGATTTCCTTGGTTACGTAGGAAGAGGAATGAAAAAGAATGAACCTAGGAATCTGCAGTACATTGGAAATGTGCTAAAAAGAAACATTGATTATCCATCTCTCTATCTCTCTCCTAAGAGCATCTCCAATGCAATAAGTTATTTTTTATCTTTCAAATTTATATTTTAACAATGTTACAGTGTCAAAAATTTATAATTTGACAATTATACTCTAATGTAAAAGGCCATCCAAATGTTATTTTTTGGCACAAAAGCTATTAATCTAGTACATTGGGCAGTGTGTTTTGTACACTAGTTTTGCCACAACTAATAAAAAATAATTTTTTAATACAAAAGCAATTAATGTTGTACATTGGATTGTTGTTGTGCACTAAGAACTAAAATAAAAAAATAAAAAAAAAGTTATAATGGTCAAAATTTGACAAAAGTCAAATCCTATGTTATATTTAAAAAAGTAAAGTAAATAATTTTCTCAAATTTCGACAATACAAATAGTCTTGCATTGGAACGTACATTTTATACAACTTTCTCAAATTTTAACTTTGACAAGATGTGACGAAGATGCTTTAAGTCTTTTAATCGAAGCAATAGAGACTTTTTATCACCAAAAAGAAAAGAGAATATCAAGTGGGAAACAGAGAATATCAAGTGGGAAACTGACAAACCTTGTAAATGAATAAATACTGTAATAAATGGAGTATAATAAAAGAGAAGGTCTTTTCATCATCCAAACATTAATTGACCCGAAGTCTAAAGGTCTTCCTCCGATCCTCCCCCTCCCTCCTTTTTTTTTTTTCTTTTTCCTACTTCCTTTTTTCCTTTTTCATTGTATCTTTTTTTCTTTATCTTTACTAATTATTATGTACGCACCCAAATTTCTTCATTTTCTTTTTTTTCTTTTTTTTTATTTACTCCCTCCGTCCCAGTTTATGGGTTCATCTCTCCTTTTTGGGATGTCCCAAAATTGTTGTCCACTTTCCTAAATTAGTATGCAAATTTTACTTAGTTTTCCAAATTACCCTTCCTTGCATTCAACACCAAAACAAAACAAAAAAAGAAAGTGCAATGATTATGGGCAATTGTGGAAAGTAGGGGTAGATTCTTTTTGTCCCCTTAAATAGTTGGATTCCCCAAGATGGACACATAAAATGGGACGGAGGGAGTAGTTCTGAAAATGCCCATCAGATGTGTTTTTTTTTAATAAAGAGAAAAAGGAAATCCCATGAATGTATGAATAGTAATTACTGACCCAGCAAGTACTACAAGGAAAAAGGCTTCTTATGTTACTTAAAAAGTGACATAAATAAGTATTTATGTCACTTTTTTTCCAGTAAAAAGTGACATAAATGGAGGCGACATAAATGTTTTAAAAGTGACATAAATATTTTATAAAAGTGACAATTGTTTCTTAAAACCAACACATATGTTAATAAAAAGTTACATAAAAATACTTAAAATTGACATAAATACTATTTTATATATGTCACTTTTAACCTAAAGTGACGTAAAAGTAAAAATGTGACATAAATATCAAACAAAATTATTAAATCAAAGTCTTAAAAGTGACATAAATAATTTAAAAGTGACATAAAAACTTTAAAAGTGACATAAATACTTTATAAAAGTGACAAATACTTGATAAAAGTGACATAAATGTGTAATTAGTTATGTCTATTTTTTAAAAAACGACATAAATGTTTTAAATAATACTGATTCAATATCACCCCGTAAAAACAATATATATACCACCCTGTACATACAATACCACACTGTACAAAATTAAATCCAACTCAATGATCTATTTCAACTACTAAATTTCATCGATTCATCTGAATATCAACCAATTAATTGTAATGAATTAAAAAAATATACAATTGATCCGAGTCGAGTGTTAAACTAATAACATATTACATATTCATCAAAAAGTACTAACAAAACTATGAAAGCAGCAAAAAAAATTAGCCCAACAAAAAAAGTGGTTCGCTTGTTAGAACTTTCCATCAAAATGTGAAACTTTATACCTACAAAAAAGAAAAAAAAATTCATTAATTAGTTGTATATATAAAATAATAAAAGAGTAAAACTAAGTTTTGGGGTTTTGAGAGACCAAAATGCATTTTAAGTGATATGCCCGAAAAAAAAAAAAAAAAAAAAAAGCACGCGCCAAAGTACTGAAAATTAGTGTGCACGGATTGGGTCTTATATGCACGTGATGTGCACGTGCTGCCCGAGCGCGGCTACGTGCCACAGAACGTGCAGGGGATGTTTTGGGAGCTGCGGCTTATGCTTCTAATGCACGGTTAGGCATATATTTTAACCACGTGCACGGAAAAAAAAAAACACGTAAAAGGGGTCCAAAAAGTCAGTGCACATTTTTCACATGCACGTACACAAGAAAGTATACAAAACAGTGTTTTAAACTGTGCACAAACTATGAAACTAAATCATAAGACATTTTAATGCATTTTAAGTCATGTGCTCGGAAAAAAAAAAAAAAAAAAAGCAAATGCCAAAGTTCTGAAAATTAATGTACACAGAGAGGGTCTCGTATGCACGTGCTGTGCACATGCTGCCTGAGCGCGGCAACCAACAAAAACGTTCACATAATAAGAAGATAAAACAAAGAGTCAAGTCATCACACAATATATGTACAATCTTGAAACATAGAGAGAAAGCAAGAACACATAAAACGCCACCCGCAGGCGTACTCGTTAAGCTTTACAACCCTAAATAGCAAGTAAAACACATAAAACGCCACCCCGCAGGCGTACTCGTACTAACCTGGAGTAAGAAGGACCACTTGTATCTAGAAATGCCACCCCTTCAGTCTGAACTTTGGTTCTCACGTTTTGCTTCAATTCTTATTGTCTTCAAAGATCACGATTTCACCACTACTAATTGTTGAACAAAAAGGAAAATAATTAGAAAACCCTAACTTTGAGCATGATTATTAAAAACAATCGGACAAAAACTGCCAATTGTTCAATTTACGCTTTATTTTTCTTGCGTTCAGTGTGATACTCCTGGTTTAGTCCCATACTGATCATGCTTTTACATGTCATGGAAACAAAAAGACAAAAAAAAAACCCCAACTGATCAGGATTTTTATACAGGGTCCAGGCATTGGTTCTGTCACCTACAAGGGAACTGGCAGCTCAAACAGAGAAAGTAATATTGGCTATTGGTGGTTACATAAACATACAATCCCATGCATGCGTTGGAGGCAAAAGCGTGGGTGAGAATATCAGGAAACTAGAATATGGAGTTCATGTGGTTACATAAATATACAGTCCCATGCATGCGTTGGGGTATGTGAAGACTTATTATCATCAACGTTATTTTGAGCCGTGGTTTCGAAGATCAAATTTATGTTTACAGATATCTTCCACCAGAGCTTCAGGTAATCAACTCCTTTTTCTGTAATAACCTGCATTTCTATTTATTTATCTGTATTTGCATTTCATATTTAAATTCAATTGTATTGTTTACTTTTATTTTAATTTCAATTCTCATGTGTTAAAATCTTGTGACTTGCCTTATTTCATATTTGAAATTCTTTTGGGGTCAAACTACAATTCTATAAAAAATTGGGTAATGTCTATGTTAAATTTCAAAACTGTATTTCAAAACGGTAAAAATAATTTCTCGTGACTCAAACTGTATTTTATAAAATCGGAAAATCATTTCCTACGTTAAAATGAATTTTCTGTATTTTTGTGACGAACACCGCGCCGCGAAAATACCAGTTTACTTTCAAAACTGTCCGCGCGGTGCTAAATTTCCACAGATTTTGGAAGTGATGTAAAGTTAGATTTGACATACACTTTACTTTCCTTTTATGGCAACTAATCATTTGTTAGGGCCTTGTTTGGATAATGCTTTATTGTATGTGTAATTGTTGTGCCAAAAGCTAAATTCCCAAACACACACAACTTGCCCCCTATGAAGCTATACTTGTCCCTTGACTCAGCTGCAGAGTTGATACAACTTAGTATACGTATTTGCATAAACTGATTTTGTGAGAAATTAAAGAGGTTAATCAAATTGTTGAGTAAGGAGGAATGTACTTGGAGCCCAAGTTCCTCACACAACTTGGTTATATATACACACACTTGATCACACAATCTACACATCTCCAGAATCTGTAAACACAGAGAAAAAAGAGAGAGCTAAGAGTTCATAGTTTCAGAAATTTTAGAGAAAGAAGAAGGAACTTCAATCCTCCATAGCCAAAAGCTTGGAGTATTTCTTATTGTGCTTATCTTTCTCAACTAAATCTCTAAAGCTTCAATCAGTGAGTATTTTAAACTCACTCCAAATGTAATTTCATGCTTAGTTACTGATTGTATATGTGTATTGATAAATCACCTTGCGAATTCCTCCATGAGAGCTTGAATTTGAAAAACTTGAGATTTCCTAAACCTAACCAAAATTCGTTTTGAAAGATGAATTTGAAAGATTATAGTATATACAGACTATGGTTAAAGTATTTAAGCCTAATTCATCCATATGTGAAAGTATATAAGATATTAAGTTTTGTTAACTTTTAGTTTTTCATAAAATTCAAGAGTTATAGATTGATTCTTGTAAAATTAGTCATAAATTCTTAATCCTTGTTGAAAAACAAAGAGATCCATATATATATCATGATATATATACTAACAGTTCTGAAAATGGGTCAAGAAAGGCCCTAAAATTCTGAAACAGGGGAGTTCCAGCGAGGAAGACGAATGTCACGCCCCGACGTAGCATAAATAAGGAAAGCGTTTAATTTCCTTTATGGACCCGTAGGTCGCGACAGTTTGAAGGATCGATTCCGTCCCAAACGTCGAACAACAATAAACAATAATCAGAGCAGAGCAATCAAGGCTTATAAAAATTTTCTAACTTATTACATATTACAGCACGGGGTCATCTAAAGGCACAGACCGCCTTCGAATAAAACAATAACTTAATATCTGTTACAGTCATCCTTATAAAACAACAGTTTAAAACTCAAAACATATAAACTTAAAGTATATTATAAGTAAACAGTTTTCTCATTCCAAAAGCAGCCATTCTCAGTTAGTATAGTCGTACGATTCCTCCTGATTGTAACCTGAAAAGCCTGGACACGTATGTCCAGGACGCATCAACGTCGTCAGCTTCAAGAAGCTGGTGAGTATTAAAAACATGACTTTAAATGTAAAACATACTCATTTACCTTTTTCCATTTTCAATTTTCAAAATCAATAGTTTGACCATAGAGCGAATTCATTTTATAAAAACAATAAGGAATAGATTAAAAGTCGATCATTCATGAAACATATAATTGTGTATGAGACAATGCACCACACTCATCTTGCCGACTCTTTTCTCTCGACAGCCACAACAACCCACTATCTTACTCCTGGTATCTTTGAAACACTAAGATAGCCACACTTTAGCAACGGGGCGCCAGGGAGTGTCCAGTTTGCCTCACACTTTGGTCCGGGGTACCAAGGAGTGTCCAATGACTCACGCTTTGAATACTCTAACCGCCATGCAAATACCGGGGCAACCCCTCACGCAGTATCCAGACTCGAGTATCAGGGAGTGTCCGTAGGCCACACTTTAGCACTACCATGGGTGCCAGGGAATGTCCAAGTTCGGCGTCACACACTTTAACGCTTCCATGGGCGTCAGGGAGTGTCCATATTTGCCACCGTCGCATTTCAAAGATACCCTCACAGCAATCTCATCCACAACCACAACCGCAATCTCAACCACAACCACAACCGCAACCACAGCCACAACCACAATCTTAATCTCAATCTCTTTCCACACTGACCATTACTCTTTTCCACACTGACTGACAACCACATGCATGTACTACTGATCCCACATGAATGACATGAATTTAAACATAAAGTAAATCGCGCACGTACGGGGATTGATAACTTGTAATTCATTACCTTAATCACTTCAAACATAACTAATAGCATTCTGTATTAATAAAATTTCCAAACAGAATCTTAACAGTACTTAAAAATTGAACCAAACAGTCCCTAAATACAAAACAGACAAAAACCAGAATCTGCCAAAGGTCGCGCGCGTGGGCCGCTCGCGCGGGCCGCTCGCACGATATGCCCAATTTTCATTTTATATATAAACTTTTCTGTCTGCCTGAAAAAGCTAAGGTCGCGTGCGCGGATCGCTCGCGCGAAGGGTCCCTCGCGCGACCTGCCTAAATTTCATTATATATATATACTCTTCTGTCTGCTTGGGGAAGCAAGGATCGTGCGCGCGGATCGCTCGCGCAAAGGGTCGCTCGTGCGGTCCGATCGCGCGATCGTGGCGCGAGATGAAGCTGAGGCTTCTTCTTCCCCGCAGAAACTGCTCTGTTTCAGCAAAACAAGGTCTATTTTGACCCATTTTCGAAATTGAAAGTATATAGGGCATATAATATATGGATCTCTTCGATTTTTCACAAGGATTTAGAATCCAAAGTCAATTTCACATGATTCAATCCATAACTCTTGAATTTTATGAAAGATTAAAAGATGGTAAAACTTAATTCTTAATATACTTTCTCGTGTGAGTAAATTAAGTTCTACAACTGTAAACATGACATCTATGAATCATAATATTTCATTATTATCTAAGAAAACAGATTTTGATTGAGATTGAAAAATCTTGATTTCAAGGCTATGGAATTCATACGTAAGAACTACAAGGGTGATATACAATTATACATATACAAGCAGTAATTGAGCATGAATTACATTAGGAGTGAGTTTAAATTACTCACTGTGATATAGATGAAGAGATGAGAATATGTTGAGAAAGAATTTAGCAATATAAGAATTCCTTGAAGCTTTAAGCTATAGAGGAATAAGCTTTCTCTCTAAAGTGAATTCTGTATGAACTCTCTGCACTCTCTCTCTCTCTCTCTCTCTCTCTCTCTCTCTCTCTCTCTCTCTCTGTGATTTAGAATGCAGAAGGAGAAGGTGTATGTATGGTGAATGTGTGGTGTAGTGAACATATATATATAGAGAGAGCCAATTGAGGAACTTGGAGCCCAAGTTGTGTCTCCTACACTCTACAAATTGGATTAAAATTTGATAATATCACAATTATCAATTATACACAGCACATATGTATATACGTATACACATATACACAGATTATACACTGCAAATGTCTCCCAAATAGATTGAAAGGTCAAGTAGAGTACTAGGGGGCAACTTGATGTTGTTTGGGAAAACAAGCTTATGGCATAACAATCACACATGCCCAAATGTAATATCCAAACAAGGCCTTATCCAATGATGAGTTTCCATAATTAGAAATAAAGCAATTGTCCAATCAGTCACTTCCAAAATCTGTGGAAGTTCAACACAGCGTGGACAGTTTTGAAATTAAACTGGTATTTTCGGGGCGCGGTGGTCACCACAAAAATACAGAAAATTCATTTTAACTTAAGAATTGATTTTCTGGTTCTATAAAAATACTGTTTGAGTCAAAAGTAAACCTTTCCACCGTTTTGAAATACAGGTTTTGAAATCCAACACAGGTATTGCTAAATTTTATAAAATTGCAGTTTGACCCCAAAAGAATTTAAATCATGAAATAAAACAAGAAATCTGTTTTAACATATAAGAATTGTAAACAAAAATGAGATTAACAATACAGATTAATCATGGTAATTCAAATTGAATTTTAAATATGTCAAATGCAATTACAAGAAATTAAATGAAAACGCAGGTTATTACACCCTTCCTCCCTTAAACAGGATTTCGCCCCCGAAATCAAGACTAACTAGTCATGAAACAATTCCGGGTACTTCTTCCTCATATCCGCTTCAACTTCCCACGAGGCTTCATTCTCGTCATGGTGATTCCACTGAACTTTCACCAATGGGATATCCTTATTCCTCAGATTCTTGATACTCTGATCTAAAATCTTCACGGGCCTCTCTTTGTAAGAAACGTTATGACTCGTCTCAATATCGTCATATTTACCACGTGCGAGGGGTCTCGTATGTACTTTCTCAGCATACTCACATGGAATACATTGTGAACCCCAGACATCTTCGGTGGTAGCGCGAGTCGATAGGCCACTTTCCCGACACGTTCCAAAACCTCGAACGGTCCGATGAAACGTGGAGCTAACTTTCCTCTCTTGAGACCAAAGCGTATTACTCCTCGGGTTGGTGAAACCTTAAGGAGCACGTGATCTCCAACACTGAATTCCAAATCCTTCCGGCGTCGATCGGCATAACTCTTATACCGGCTCTGAGCGGTTCTCATTCTCTCCTTGACCAAAGAAATTTTCTCATTGGTTTCTCTAACCAAATCTGGTCCCAACAATTCTGTATCTCCCACCTCTACCCAACACAACGGAGAACGACATGGTCGTCCGTACAATGCTTCTAATGGAGCCATACCGATACTCGTGTGATAACTGTTGTTATAGGCAAATTCAACCAACGGCAAGTGTGTCTCCCAAGATTCTTCAAAATCGATTACACAAGCCCTAAGCATATCCTCCATGACCTGATTAACACGCTCAGTTTGTCCATCTATCTGAGGGTGAAAAGCAGTGCTCATCTTGAGCGAGGTTCCCATAGCTTCTTGCAGACTTTCCCAAAAACCAGAAGTAAAACGTGCGTCACGGTCTGACACAATCGACACAGGTGCACCGTGAAGTCGCACAACTTGTCGTATGTACATCCGGCTCATCTTCTCTACCGGGTATGTCATACTATAAGCGATGAAATGAGCTGATTTCGTCAATCGATCCACTATTACCCAAATAGCGTCATGATTCTGCTGAGATCGAGGCAATCCCACTACAAAATCCATGGTTTTGTGCTCCCACTTCCAACCAGGAACAGGTAGCGGTTGCAACAATCCTGACGGCCTCTGATGTTCGGCTTTGACTTGCTGACATGTCAAACACTTGGATACAAATTCGACCACGTCCTTCTTCATACCTTCCCACCAAAAATTTCTCTTCAAATCCTTGTACATTTTTGTTCCTCCCGGGTGAACTGTATACCTTGACTTATGTGCTTCTTCCAGAATATCCTTCCTTAGCTCACCATAATCTGGCACACATAATCTCTCTCTGCACCGATATCCTCCATCGACTCCCACCTTCCATTCCGTCGGGTCTTTCTCTGACATCTTCGCAAACCATGTCTGAAACTTCTCATCTTCTTTCTGAGCTCCAAAAATGTGGTCGATAAGAACAGGATGTAGGATGAGACATCCGAACAATTGTCCTTCTCCTTCTTCAGCACTATGTACATCGAACTCCGCCAAGGTCTCCAACGCTCGCCACTCTCTCACCATTAAGGTGGCGATCGTCTCACGAGTCTGTCGACTCAGGGCATCAGCAACCACATTGGCTTTACCCGGGTGGTATTCCAATGTGAAGTCGTAATCTTTGATCAACTCCATCCATCTGCGCTGCCTCATGTTCAACTCTTTCTGTGTGAACAAGTATTTCAGGCTCTTGTGATCGGAGAACAAATCAAACTTCTCACCGTAGAGATAATGTCTCCAAATCTTGAGTGCAAATACCACTGCCGCCAACTCCAAATCATGAATAGGATAGTTCAACTCATTCGGCTTCAGCTGTCTAGATCCATAGGCTATAACTCTGCCATCTTGCATAAGTACACACCCTAACTCTTGATATGATGCGTCACTAAAGATAGTGAACTTTTCATCAGGCTTGGGTATTGCTAGTACTGGTGCTGTAGTGAGTCTCTCTTTCAACTCTAGAAAGGCTCGCTCATGCTTCTCTGTCCACTCGAACTTCAGATTCTTCTTCGTCAATCCAGTCAATGGTGCGACTATTTTAGAGAATCCCTCAACAAATCTCTTGTAATAGCCTGCAAGTCCAAGGAAACTTCTAACCTCCGTAGGGTTGCTCGGCCTAACCCAGTTTGATACAGCATCGGTCTTGGATGAATCCACAGAAATTCCTAGAGAAGACACCTTGTGTCCCAAAAATTTCACTTCTTGCAACCAGAACTCACACTTACTGAATTTGGCATACAACTGGTGGTCCTTAAGCGTCTGCATTGCAATCCGTAGATGTTGCTCGTGTTCTTCTCCTGACTTAGAATAGATCAAAATATCATCTATAAAGACGATGACAAACTGATCCAAATAAGGTTTGAACACTCTGTTCATCAGATCCATAAACACTGCCGGGGCATTCGTCATTCCAAATGGCATCACCAGAAATTCGTAATGACCATATCGGGTTCTGAAAGCAGTCTTAGGTATGTCTTCCTTTCGTACCCTCAACTGATGATATCCCGACCTTAGGTCTATCTTGGAAAATGTCGTAGCTCCTTGTAGTTGATCAAACAAATCGTCGATCCGAGGTAAGGGATACTTGTTCTTGATAGTCACTCGGTTCAATTCTCTGTAGTCGATACATAACCGTAGCGTTCCGTCCTTCTTCTTCACGAATAACACTAGTGCTCCCCAAGGTGATGTACTTGGACGTACAAAACCTAGGTTCTCGAGCTCTTGAACTTGTTCCTTCAATTCCGATAGTTCAGCGGGGGCCATTCTGTAGGGAACCTTGGTGATCAGTACGGTACCCGGTATAAGCTCAATACAGAACTCTATACTTCTCTCGGGCGGCAAACCAGAAACGTCATGAAATACTACTTCGAAGTCCTTGACTACAGGTATAGACGACGATGTCGCCTCTATACTGACGACTTCGATGTTAGCCAAACATCTTGTGAGGAACATATCTCCCGAAGGATTACATTGAAAATCAAAGGGTTGATTCTCATTGTCGGGGAATGTAATTCTCTTCCTCGCACAATCCAACTTCACTTGATTCTGTGAGAGCCAATCCATTCCTAGGATTATGTCGAACTCCTTCATCGATAGGACGATCAACCTTACAGGGATTTCACGGTCTCCTAGCCGTAGAGGACAATCCTTGCACACGTGTCCTAATCTGACTGCAGCTCCTAATGGTGATGTAGCCTTCAAAGCTTTCTCTAAGCGATGAGGTAAGATACCCAATCTCCGAATTGTATTAACAGATATGAATGAAAGAGCAGCACCCGTATCAAATAACACTGTAACATGGGAGTTAAACAGAGTTAATGTACCTTCCACTGCTTGCTGATCAAGTTGAGCTTCTCCATAATCTCCTTCATCGTACACAGTTCCATCATATCCAGCGACATCAGGAATAACAGCATTCAAGCGAGTCTGACCCTGTTGACCATAAGTCACCTGCTTAGGAGCGGTACAAAACCTGCTGATATGACCTGGTTCACCACAGTTGAAGCAGACTATCCCTTGCTGAGCAGCACGCCTTGGTGCCTTGCAATCACTAGCCAGATGACCAGGGTTGCCACAGTTGAAGCACTTTCCACTACTACTTCCTTCTCCTACTCGGGGTTGAGTTGGATAGGTAATAGCCTGGGTCTTCTTGCTTCCGTCGAAATTCCTCTTCTACCCTTGGGTACGATTCATTGGTGGTCTATTCCCAAAATTACCCCTCTGAGGCGGTCGGAATTCAAATTGCTTTCGGTTCACCCGAGCATCCTCTTCCAGATCGGTAGCCAAACCAACAAGTCCTTCAAAAGATTTATCTAAATGTCCGAGAGTCAGGCGACGAATCTGCGATGTCAGCCCTTGGTTATACTTCCGGATCTTCTTCTCTTCAGTATCAACCAGGTGTGGAGCGAACCTAGACAGTCTTTCGAACTGTGTGGTGTACTCTTGCACCGACTTGGTTCCTTGCGTCAGATCCATGAATTCCTTCTCTCTTCTATGCCTCTCCGTAGCCGGAAAGTACTTTTCCAGAAATCTCCCCTTGAACGCAGTCCACGTCATTCCCATTGCAGCTCCATTCCCGATAGTAGCTATGACCGAATCCCACCAATCTGCGGCAGCATCGGTCAATTGAAACGTAGCCAACCTCCTCTTGTCCATCTCATTGCACTGGACAGCCTCGAACATGCGGTCCATCTGTCTTAACCATTATTCGGCCTTCCAGGGTTCTGCTGTACCCGCAAACTGCTCGGGCCTTAGTGCACGGAATCTCTCCAGCAATTTGTCTCTAGTTTGGCGGTCTCGTCGGTTGTCATTCGTATTACCGATTCTTTCCAACCGTCTGATAAACGTTTCGAACATCCCCGTAGGATCGGCAGCCTCGGGTGCTCCCTCGATCAAGTTCCTGTTCCTCCTTAGTCCCCCGGCCATTCTATGCATGATAGTGATAGTAGAATGAGAAACATGCATGCAACAGTACAATGAAGCAATTCAAATGACGACAATATCCAAAAGAGTATATTATATATAACTTCTTGTCAAGTTGATACAAAAAGCATGTATGGTCAGATCAGTGCCTACCCTACCTGTATGGGTTAGGACGCATGCAAGAGTTAATGTTACAAAAATTGGTCATTGCCCTACACTCTAATGTATGTAATTACAGTTGCAAAAAGAGATAGAGCTAATAGTCAAAACAATTAATATATACAAGGTGATATCTAAACGGTCAGTCATCGCCGTAGGTAGTCATCAATAGATCAAGCGAGTCGGCCTGATGAAAACGTTGAACATGAGAGGGGCCTGCCCCAAAGTTACAGCTATGAGAGGTCATCAGTGAAGCAGGTCCAGGAGCATCTGCCTCAGGCAAGGCTGGCTCAAGTGCAAGTGTCTCCTCAAGGTCGACTGCAAAGTTGTCCTATCCTAAGCCATCCTCCTCGGCGTCCTCGGAAATAGGAGCGAACACAACGTCAACGTCACCGTCACCCTCAACAGCGGGGACGACCGGTGGAGGTACCTCCAGCTATACAAGGTGGGCCTGCACAACCTGAACCTCAAGGGGAAAATAGAAGGCATCGCTGTTAACCAAGCGAACTATCTCAACGAGTACTAGGCGCTGAATCTCTATAAAGTAAAGAATCTCAAGGCGAGCACGGGACAGGTCGACCAATCCCAACACGTGAATCTGGTGCTAGAGATCTAGCTCGACGGTAGCAGCTGCACGCTGCCCAACAGCAGTGAAGTAAAGGATCGCCGAAGCCGGCACTATCGCTCCCACAGTAACCCAATGCCCTACAAAAGCATCAGGTACAAACAGGGGCTGAGCTGGATCCATACCTGAAAAGGTACTACTTAAGTCAGAACAGAATAATCTTAGGCGTTTGGGTTCTGAGTCTATCCTCCCTGTCGTATCATCGGGTGTGTAACATTTAATGGAATGTGGAATCGGGTCTATACTGGTAAACCCTAACCTGGCTAAACTATCTTGAGATAAATCATAACCTGGCTCTGATACCACTAAATCATGTCACGCCCCGACGTAGCATAAATAAGGAAAGCGTTTAATTTCCTTTATGGACCCGTAGGTCGTGACAGTTTGAAGGATCGATTCCGTCCCAAACGTCGAACAACAATAAACAATAATCAGAGCAGAGCAATCAAGGCTTATAAAAATTTTCTAACTTATTACATATTACAGCACGGAGTCATCTAAAGGCACAGACCGCCTTCGAATAAAACAATAACTTAATGTCTGTTACAGTCATCCTTATAAAACAACAGTTTAAAACTTAAAACATATAAACTTAAAGTATATGATAAGTAAACAGTTTTCTCATTCCAAAAGCAGCCATTCTCAGTTAGTATAGTCGTACGATTCCTCCTGATTGTAACCTGAAAAGCCTGGACACGTATGTCCAGGACGCATCAACGTTGTCAGCTTCAAGAAGCTGGTGAGTATTAAAAACATGACTTTAAATGTAAAACATACTCATTTACCTTTTTCCATTTTCAATTTGCAAAATCAATAGTTTGACCATAGAGCGAATTCATTTTATAAAAACAATAAGGAATAGATTAAAAGTCGATCATTCATGAAACATATAATTGTGTATGAGACAATGCACCACACTCATCTTGCCGACTCTTTTCTCTCGACAGCCACAACAACCCACTATCTTACTCCTGGTATCTTTGAAACACTAAGATAGCCACACTTTAGCAACGGGGCGCCAGGGAGTGTCCAGTTTGCCTCACACTTTGGTCCGGGGTACCAGGGAGTGTCAAATGCCTCACACTTTGAATACCCTAACCGCCATGCAAATACCGGGGCAACCCCTCACGCAGTATCCAGACTCGAGTATCAGGGAGTGTCCGTAGGCCACACTTTAGCACTACCATGGGTGCCAGGGAATGTCCAAGTTCGGCGTCACACACTTTAACGCTTCCATGGGCGTCAGGGAGTGTCCATATTTGCCACCGTCGCATTTCAAAGATACCCTCACAGCAATCTCATCCACAACCACAACCGCAATCTCAACCACAACCACAACCGCAACCACAGCCACAACCACAATCTTAATCTCAATCTCTTTCCACACTGACCATTACTCTTTTCCACACTGACTGACAACCACATGCATGTACTACTGACCCCACATGAATGACATGAATTTAAACATAAAGTAAATCGCGCACGTACGGGGATTGATAACTTGTAATTCATTACCTTAATCATTTCAAACATAACTAATAGCATTCTGTATTAATAAAATTTCCAAACAGAATCTTAACAGTACTTAAAAATTGAACCAAACAGTCCCTAAATACAAAACAGACAAAAACCAGAATCTGCCAGAGGTCGCGCGCGCGAGCCGCTCGCGCGAAGGGTCGCTCGCGCGATATGCCCAATTTTCATTTTATATATAAACTTTTCTGTCTGCCTGAAAAAGCCAAGGTCGCGCGCGCGGATCGCTCGCGCGAAGGGTCCTTCGCGCGACCTGCCTAAATTTCATTATATATATATATATACTCTTCTGTCTGCCTGGGGAAGCAAGGATCGCGCGCGCGGATCGCTCGCGCAAAGGGTCGCTCGTGCGGTCCGCTCGCGCGACCCTCGCGCGCGCGATCGTGGCGCGAGATGAAGCTGAGGCTTCTTCTTCCCCGCAGAAACTGCTCTGTTTCAGCAAAACAGGGTCTATTTTGACCCATTTTCGAAATTGAAAGTATATAGGGCATATAATATATGGATCTCTTCGATTTTTCACAAGGATTTAGAATCCAAAGTCAATTTCACATGATTCAATCCATAACTCTTGAATTTTATGAAAGATTAAAAGATGGTAAAACTTAATTCTTAATATACTTTCTCATGTGAGTAAATTAAGTTCTACTACTGTAAACATGACATCTATGAATCATAATCTTTCATTATTATCTAAGAAAACAGATTTTGATTGAGATTGAAAAATCTTGATTTCAAGGCTATGGAATTCATACGTAAGAACTACAAGGTTGATATACAATTATACATATACAAGCAGTAATTGAGCATGAATTGCATTAGGAGTGAGTTTAAATTACTCACTGTGATATAGATGAAGAGATGAGAATATGTTGAGAAAGAATTTAGCAATATAAGAATTCCTTGAAGCTTTAAGCTATAGAGGAATAAGCTTTCTCTCTAAAGTGAATTCTGTATGAACTCTCTGCACTCTCTCTCTCTCTCTCTCTCTCTCTCTCTCTCTCTGATTTAGAATGCAGAAGGAGAAGGTGTATGTATGGTGAATGTGTGGTGTAGTGAACATATATATATAGAGAGAGCCAATTGAGGAACTTGGAGCCCAAGTTGTGTCTCCTACACTCTACAAATTGGATTAAAATTTGATAATATCACAATTATCAATTATACACAACACATATGTATATACGTATACACATATACACAGATTATACACTGCAATTGTCTCCCAAATAGATTGAAAGGTCAAGTAGAGTACTAGGGGGCAACTTGATGTTGTTTGGAAAAACAAGCTTATGGCATAACAATCACACATGCCCAAATGTAATATCCAAACAAGGCCTTATCCAATGATGAGTTTCCATAATTAGAAATAAAGCAATTGTCCAATCAGTCACTTCCAAAATCTGTGGAAGTTCAACACAGCGTGGACAGTTTTGAAATTAAACTGGTATTTTCGGGGCGCGGTGGTCATCACAAAAATACAGAAAATTCATTTTAACTTAAGAATTGATTTTCTGGTTCTATAAAAATACTGTTTGAGTCAAAAGTAAACCTTTCCACCGTTTTGAAATACAGGTTTTGAAATCCAACACAGGTATTGCTAAATTTTATAAAATTGCAGTTTGACCCCAAAAGAATTTAAATCATGAAATAAAACAAGAAATCTGTTTTAACATATAAGAATTGTAAACAAAAATGAGATTAACAATACAGAGTAATCATGGTAATTCAAATTGAATTTTAAATATGTCAAATGCAATTACAAGAAATTAAATGAAAATGCAGGTTATTACAACGAAGCCTTTGCTTTATCTCGCGCGAGCGGCCCGCGCGAGCGACCCCTCACGCGAGCAACCCGCGCGCGCGAGGTGGCTGGTTCTAGGCAGACAGAAAAGTTTTTAATAAAGAAAAAGGAAAATTTGGCATATCGCGCGAGCGACCCGCGCGAGCGATCCGCGCGCGCGATCTCCCTATATTCTGACAGATGGAAAAGTTTTAATAAAGAAAAGGAAAATTGGGCATATCGCGCGAGCGACCCCTCGCGCGAGCGGCCCGCGCGCGCGTCTTTGAACAGTTTCTGGTTTTTGCTTATTTTATGTTAAGGAACAGTTTGGGTGATGTTTCATGGACTTTTAAAACTCTGTATTGAAATTTACTAAAACAGAATCCTACTTGGTTATGTATGGACGATTGAAATGATGTACCACGACTTAACAATCCCCGTACGCACGTCGTTTAGATAATTCAGTGATTTGCGTCATGTTTTAAAGTTTCATGACATACATGTGGAGTCTGTTGTACATGCATGGTGAGTGTGAATGTTGGTCAGTATGGAAAAGAGTAATAGACAATGTGGTATAGTGAGTGCAGTTGAGATTGTGTTGTGGATACTCCCTGGTAAGTGAGTACCAAAGTGTGTTGTGATTGAGATTGTGGCGAGGGTTTATTTGAAATGCGACGGTGGCAAAACTGGACACTCCCTGACGACCATGGTAGCGTCAAAGTGTGTGAAGCCGAACTTGGACATTCCCTGGCACCCATGGTAGTGCTAAAGTGTGGCCTACGGACACTCCCTGATACCCGAGTCTGGATACTGCGTGAGGGTTCCTCCGGTATTTGCATGGCGGATTAGGTATTAAAGTGTGAGACATTGGACACTCCCTGGTACCCCGGACCAAAGTGTGAGGCAAACTGAACATTCCCTGGCACCCGTGTGCTAAAGTGTGGCTATCGAAGTATTTCAAAGATACTGGTGGGTGATAGTGGTTGTTGGGTCTTATCGAGAGAAAAGAGTCGGTAAGAAGAGATGGTGCATTGTTCTCATACACGGTCACATACATGAATTATATCTTTTAAATAAGATTGTGCTTGTTTCCTAAAATGAACTCCTTGTTTTAATATAAACTTGTTGAATTAATTGAGAAATGGAAAGAGGTAAATGAGTATGTTTTATATTCAAAGTTATGTTTTTAATACTCACTAGTTTCTTGAAGCTGACGGCGTTGATGCGCCCTGGACATTCGTGTTCAGGCTTTTCAGGTTATGACTATGCTGGGCCCTATAATTATGCAAACTGAGATATGCTGCTTTGGAAGATAGAACTGTTATCAATACCCTATGTTTTAAAGTTACAAACTGTTTTGTTATAAGGATGACTGTAATAGACGATAGATATTGTTTTGTCTTAAGACGGCTTGTGCCTTAGTGATCCCGTATTGTAATATGTAATAAGTTAGAAAAAAATTTGTAAGTCTTGATTGCTTTACTCTGATCATGGTTTTATGTTGTTTGACGTTTGGGACAGAATCGATCCTTCAAACTGTTGTGACCTACGGGTCCATAAAGAAAATTAAACGCTTTCCATATTTATACTATGTCGGGGCGTGACATTTTCTCTCCACCCATCTCTTATGATCAACTACCCTCAGTTGATGGTGAACTCTTTCAACTTGTTCCGTGCTAACGGACAAATCCACATCGTTTCCAGACACAACCTAAATCAATCTCTGCATTATGTATTACTTGTCATTTGATGCATTTTTGAATTTTTCTTTCATGTTCTACGAATTGCTCTTTTTTCCTTTTTTCAATATCCAACTAAAGGAAGCCCCCTAGAATATCAATTTTATATAATGTGTAGCATTTGTTGATGGGTGTTCCTCTCTCTCTCTCTCTCTCTCTAGTAGAACCTAGTCGCCGGACACGCGTTGCGTGTGCAATACTTGTATTTGTTATATTCGTAAATTTAACTAATTCAAAAAAAAAAATTGTGGAGAATGCCCAACAATATAGAGAGATACACAAAAAAATTACCACAACTCGGTAGATATTAAATTTACAACTGTCTAACTCTAATGGTATACATTGTATTTTTATTGTGTTCTTCAACTTTACAAATGAATAACATTTTGATAGTTAAGGTATAAATAATTTGCAACACTAACTTATAATGAAGGGATAAAGAAAAAAAGGAAAAAAAAAAAAAAACAAACAAACAAACAAAATTTACAAATACACATTACATCCATGCATCCTTTGTTAAAAATAAAGAAAAGATAAATTATTGACAATCATCAACCCATTTCAATAGATTACAACATACATACATACATATATACAATGGCGAAGGGTAACAACTTTCCTAAGAGGGGCCAAAACCAAGCAAAGTGATGTAATATAGAAATGTACATAAGTCCAATGTTATCCCTAACGTTACGATTTTTACATAATAGAAAGAGTAATGATATGTTTCCCAAATGTATGTTGTATCCCATATACATGAGATAGTAAAACCGCCTTCAATAATTGTGGTACCAATTTAACACCCTGCAAGTTAGGAGTGTATTCTTTGATTAAAAAGAGACAAATAATAGGATCATTCCGTGATCCAATCTTGACCAAACTTGTGCAATAGAAGACAATGGCTACATCTGTTTTTGGATTTGTTGAATGAGAACCTCTACACAAGCATAAGGCTTGAAAGAAAGGCAATCCTATCTGGGGAGTCTCGCTATTGAGTCACAATATTTTATCCAAACAAGAATAGGATAATGTGACGAGTAACATTTGAGAGGAACAATGACGTAAAAGCCAATACTAAATGCAATACAGTCAGTATATCCAAATTCCAATACACAGCAAAAATATGGTTCAACATCATTGGTTACAGTTTAATTTGTTGACAACTAGAGTGAAATTATGATTTCCCACAGGCTTGTAAAAATTCATCACTGCTCCCACGCAGGATAAATAGGAAGGAAAAGGAACAATCTCTATCTGCCGGTTTGGATTGGCTGCCGCCGCCTGCCGGTATTGTATTTAGGCAGAAGTAGAAGCCAGTTTTTTTTTTTTTTTTGCTCAGCAAAAAGAAGTTTATTAAAGGGACCAAAGTCCAGAGGCATTACAGTAACCATGAGCCAAGAAGCACAACAGACTCAAAGGTAAAACAAAAAACTGTTCCTCAAAGAGCCCACATCATCAAAAATTGAAGCCTTAAACCCATTCCACTACACAGCCAAAAAAAAAAAAAAACAAGCCAATACAATCACCACACCAATGCCAAGTCAAGAGCAAAAGCAGCACCATATCAACTGTCATCCAATAAAGTAGCCAAAGCAAACCATAGGATCATCAACTCAGAGAAGCCAGTGCTTATGCTTTAGCTGTGAACTTGGGTTCGGGAACTATATTTAGAAGTCTTTTAGATGAGGTGAGGACGAGTGTGCGAAGAAAATATATAACATCCTCATTTAGCGGAGGCCATGACGAGAAATTCAAATAAAAACAATAAGATCCAAAGGGAGTTCTTGACTTATGAACAAATACATGTATAGTTGTTCGTATATGAAGCTGGATTGAGATCCAGCAAGAACTGATTCCAGAATTCGCTACGTTCAAGGAGGACTTCTACAAGCTTGTGAGATAAAAAGGATGAGGAACACACAAACATTCTAAGTTTGGAGACCTAAAATACTCTACACACCCGTGTGATTCAAAGTTTGTAGGTATTCATTAAGAGGAAAGAACTATTGATATTTCAAAATATGACCGGTTTTGCAATGCAAAAACAGTACTCATCAATTTAATCCACCTAAGAAAATCTCTGAATTAATGTTTTAAATCATTTTGTGGGTTATGAATTTTTTTTCTAGAAAGAATATTCTAGCAAGCTCAAGCAAAAAAATCAAACTACTTGTAATACTATCAAAAGATACAAAAGTATCTTGTTTAGCCAAAATAAATAAATAAAATAATCAAAAGATACAAAAAAAAAATGGGAATAATGACTTACCGGTTCAACTTAAATTGCCTGCATATTTTTAGGTCCAGAACCCTGAATTCGAAACAGTGCAGTTCCGTCTTCTGTATATGTCTCATCTGGTAATTCTTTTTCTGCAATATATTTCTTGTACCCAGCACTAAGACCACCCTGTTGAGGTACACATAAATTGGAATTACAGGTCAATGGATAGGCAAAAAATACATTTAGGTAACGGAAATTGACTTTTAAAAGGAAGTCCCTGTCCTAATAACCAAGACCTCCCAACCTTGAAAACAATGAAGCTCTGAAAGACCGAAAAGAATTGGAAGGGCAACAACTTTCCTTCATAAATGCGAGCCTATAAATCCACGATAATCAAACTATCAATACAAATATGTGCTTCGAAAAATAATTTATAAATGTTACACTATTTACCAACTAGTAATAACAAATTTACCTGGACAGGCAAAAACTTCAGCGACTCAACCATCTTGCTTGCTTGTGATATAGCTGAACCTCGGTCTTCCTAGAACCAAGATTATGAAACCATATTTAGTCATCAATTGCTCCAAAAACTTAAGATAATGGGCCAAACAATATAATCAAGCTCTAACAATTTACTATGTGTAGACAAACACTTGTCACAAATTTTACATCGATGCACAAGTTCCGAAGGCCAGATGATCTATGATATATATATTCAACTAGGAGGGGAGAAAAAAAATAAATAAAACAAATAAATATCTTCTCACCTCAACACTCTGCTTCCCAAACCATGTTCCTATTAGGTATTCCTCTATACCTTCTCCATATAAGAATACTGGAAGATATAGCAGTCTCCACTGTAAACTTTGGACTGATCAGATGCTGGAAGGAGAGTTTTCTCTTGGCCATTCACGCGCCAAACCTGGCAAAAGAAATTCCTTTTGTAAGGAAGGGTTTCAATATGGCTAGGAAGAGTTTCAGAAACATTTGAACCCTACATAATAACTTGAAAATATATTTCTGGAAATTCTCAAATCCTCTAGATGCTCTTCATAATGTTAAGTTTAATAATAAACTACACTACGAAGATCATTTTCCAGCTTATTTGGCCTCCATCTAAGAGAAGAACTTATAAAAGGAACTTGGGAATAGAAATTAAAACAGAGAGGGAAATTCAGAAATTCAAATACTACTTTTATTTTTATTTTTTTGGCTAGAAAGATCCCTCAACATTCTCCTTCGTGTTGCTATTGTTGAACAGAGTTTAGTTCCTAAAGTTGGGTTTCTAATCCATGAAAAATAAAAAATCTTTTGAAAGCTACAACCATCATGATATCTACTACATGTATAAAAGAGTGACTTTGGTGATGGACAGTCACTTTCCAATCAATTTGTCCCTCTTTGTAATGTTTCTATAGATTTGTCTTGTTCTATAATTTCAATGGCTTTCACTCTCAATATTTTACTACCGTTTGTTTCTCTGTGTGTGTGTGTGTGTGTGTGTTTTTAACTGTTTGACTTTTGTTTATTGGACATTTCAAATGATTATAAAATTAATTTTTTGTGGAATTGGTCTGACCATGAGTTGTAATTCAACTCCTCATTTCAATTTTGCCTATTTTGACTTGCAAATAAAAATGGAGAAGACAATAATTTGCAAATAAATCATACAAAAGGCATACCAAGATAGCAAAAAAAAAGTGAATGTTTCATAAGGTTTATCTTTTACTATTTTTTTCTTTTATGGATCTTTTAACTATTTTGGCAAACTAACCAAAGTTTTGCTAATGGTGTTTGTACAATTCGCTACCCAAAAGAGGTTGTCAAATTTAATGTAGAGATTTGCTACCTTGATTGGAGCCCACAAATCCTTAATGGAGCCCTTTTATTTTTAGCATATCAATGAACAAATTTAACAATATTTTATGACCATTCATCTTCTAACAGCTAAGACAAAGGAGTATCATTTATTCTATTGTTTTTTTGATCTTAAGATCTCATATATAACTTGTTCTATTATCATATTTTATGAGTTTTATGAACACATGATGACAACTCGCATTATAAATTAAGTTTAGTTGAGTGCCACTAATTCGCATCCAGCAAATTGTATTAAAAAGCCAGGAGGGCCAAAGAAAATACATCAACCAAGGCCCCCAAAACAGGTCCTTAAGGAACACAACCCCCTAAAAACAAACAGACCTAAGAAGACACTAACTGAAACACCCCCAGGCTGAAGCACCATAACACACCTAATATTAAAAACCCAACACATGGATCATAGTCCCTAGACCACCCACCCAGAACAAAATGAAAACTACACCATCCCCTTCATGATAAAACTTTGGGCATTGATATCCTCAGAGAATTTAGCAAAATAGCAGGTCAAGATGAGTAACAGCTGATCATGAAAAGGAAAGCCAGAAATCACGCCAAGATGAGCTCCCAGAAATTTAAGGACCCCACACTTGGCCATGAGGATCACATAAATTAGACTTTACTCCTCAATTACAGTCCAACAACAACCCAGTGTGTAGCATTACTAAGGCCTGCAGCCCAATAAGCCATTTACTCCGACAGAAAAAGAAACAACCTCACGCAAAACAATGGATCTGATAAAACTGAAAAATTCCAAAACAAAAACAGAACAAGGGAATAAAACATCCTTCCAGGACTAGAGAGAGAGGGAGAGAGAGAGAGAGAGGGGGGGGGGGGGGGGGGGGGGTGGTTCCCTAAATTCAAATTGTATAGTAGAAATCCCAAAACTTGACTATAATATAATTTTAGAGAGAGATGATGATGATGAGAATGATGAGAACCACCTACAAAAGTTGAGCTAGATTCAAAGTCACAACACATTAACTTAAACTTAACTAAGTTTAAACTTGCTAATCTATTCTGTCAAAAAGGGTAATGATATATTTGTGAATTGAGGTAGTCAATAGTGTATATACTTAGTAAAAACTTCCATTGTTTATAAGATTGTTGTTACCTAGAAGCTTGCTATGTAAGTTCAGATGAGACATTAGCCAAAACATGTGTCTGCATTTTGCAAGCTTCGATGTGGGACTTATTTCCCAACACACAACAAAAGAAGAGAAAGCATACAAAGACAACCACTATAAGACAAAGGTAGTACTGATAAAGTACTTCAAAAGGTCTATTGAGAAACTTACATAACAAAAAACAAAAACCATTGTAGATGTATATTAGTTGAAAATATTTGAAGCAAGTGAATAAAAAACAAATGAGGCAAAGCCTCAAAGGTCACAATATAATAATTTCACCACTGAGTACAGATTACAATATAAGCAATATGCATCCTCTCTCCATTGGACAAAAAATGTATGCTTATGTGCGTATGTGCCTGGAGAAAGAGAGAGAAAGAGCGAAATTGGACCACATACTAGAAAGCACGCCAACAATAATCTTAGATAAAGCACATCAACAATTGCTGTTTTCATTGGACTCAGGAAAAAAAAAAATCAAAGAATATAACTGATGAGTGATCTTAATTTTATAGTCAGCGACAAGTATAAATAAAAAATTCTAGAAATTACATATCCTAACTAGAAATTACATGTCCACACAAAAAATTTTACACTTCTCCATTAATTTATCAGCAATCAAAGCTGACCACCTGTTTATACAAGACAAGTATATCCTTTCTATGAATTTCTATACTAGTCATTATAACATGTAACTGAAATGAATCTTATAGCTCCATCTATCCAAAATAAGTGATTAAAGAACAACCAAATTATGTATATATGTCCAAACATGAATACACCAGAAAAAAGAAAGAAAGAAATTACCAGCTTCATCATTTAGAAACTCTGAATACAAAAAACTGAAGTAGCTAAGATACCTCATCTATTAGAAAAATAGTTGCAGCACCAGCAACCTGTCCAGCCAACTGAGAAAAAAGAAAAGAAAAGAATATGCAGAAAATAAATTGGGTCAGAGACTATATACTGTTTGGTTGCCCAGAAAATCTTTGAAGCTTATCTGTTAACTATGTTTTGATTTTCAGGCAACACTATTTCAACTAAGCCATAGTATTAAGCTCAGCTGAGAAGTGGGTCATTTGTCTCAGCGACCAATTATCAAACACTTAAGATGCAGACTTCAAATTCTGTAACTTTTTTTTTTCACATTTCTTTTTCTGGGCAACCGATTTGGGGAAGAAGAGAGATTACTTGGGTGGTTAGTTCGAGAGACTGGGCATTGTCTATGATTGAACCCGGGCAATGTCTATGATTGAACCCGGCACGGCGATGCTGATTGTGGGTGTCTCCTTTGATTCCTCCATGTGGGTCTCCACCTCCTCTTTCTCTCTCTCTTCTTTTTCTTCTTTTTCCTATCATGAGAATCTCCGTTCACGAGCTCCGCCACACAGGAGATTTCTACTTTTTCGTTCTCTGCATTATGGATCTGTGCTTCCACTTCTGATTCGTCTCTATGATTGAACCCGGCATGACGATGCTGATTGTGGGTGTCTCCTTTGATTCCTCCACGTGGGTTTCCACCTCCTTCTCTTTTTCTCTCTTATTTTTCTTCTTTTTCCTATCATGAGAATCTCCGTTCACGAGCTCCGCCTCACTGGAGATTTCAACAGCGGCGGTGGTCTCTATTGCTCTCAGTTAATTCCAATTCATTGTCTTTATTTGGTATTTCCCTTATTTGTTTCACCTTCAATGTAATTTTATTATAACAATTTGGTCCTTATGATTTTAATTTTGACAATTTACACCATATAGTTTAAAAATCATGCAAAATTTTCCTAATTACAAAATAAACAAGGGCATAATGGAAATATCATATTATTTTCAGTCCAAAATGATACTATGTGTCCATAGACCTAGGAGTGTAGCTCAATGGGACCAGAAACTTACACGGGGTTTTGGGACAGCACCCCTACTAGAATTTTTTTTGGGTAAAAATAGTACAATTTTATGTGATTGGATGATGCTATTTCCACTCCATCATTAAACTAATGCACTCCATGGTACTACTCTTAAAATATGTGGTACCATACATGTGATGCATTGCATATATAGTACCGCATGCTCTGAGAGTGGTACCATGGAGTGCCTTAGTTCAATGATGGAGTGGTAATAACAATTCCCTATGTGATTTTGTACAAACTAATTTATCTATACTATTTTTTATATAAAAAGAGCCTTAAGGCTCATGAACAGTAAAATTCCAATTGATTGTCCTTATTTGATATTTCTCTAATTTGTTTCCCCTTCAGTGTAATTTTACTTCTTCTTTGATACTATTAGGGTAAATTGCAAATTACACCCCTATAGTTTAAGGGTTGTGACAATTTGGTCCCTATAGTTTTAATTTTGGCAATCTACACCTTATAGTTTGAAAATTGTGCAAAATTCACCCAATTACAAAATAAGTAAGGGCATAATGAGAATATCATATTATTTTCAGTCCAAAATGACACTATGTGTCCATAGACCCAGGAGTGTAGTTCAATGGGACCAAAAGCTTACACGGGGGTTTTGGGACAGTGTCCCCACTGGAATTTTTTTGGGTAAAAATAGTATAATTTTATGTGATTTTTTGTACAAACTAATTTATCACATAAATAACTTATAATCTTTTAAACAATCCGATACACTTAAAACTTATAATAATCTGGTAATATCTTATAATCTTTTAAACTACCGTGCAAATATCTTATAATCTTTTAAACAATCTGATACACTTAAAGTTGGACGCGCACTACCACACAAATATCAAAGTGAAATTGATAAAAATAAATAAAAAAAATTAAGGCCTCGCATGGTAACGTTGTGATTTTTGGTTTTCTGTTTTTGTTTTCATTTTTTCTATGGGGAGTTGACTATGATCAATACAAAAAATGAAAACAAAAAATGAAAACAAAAACTGAAAACCAAAAACCACAACGTTACCATGCGAGAGCTTATATACAAAATTTTCGTGAAAAAATTATGGGATAGATTCGTCTGTACACACATGCACACACGCACCAAAAAAAAAAACCCACGGAATTACACTATTTCTACCCCAGAAAAAATAAATATATCGGGTCGGGGGCAATTTCAATTTTGTCATTTTTTGATTTGTTTGAAATCACATTTTACCCTTACTTGTCATTCTTGTTCCATTTCCCTTTAATGATTATTTTCATATTTTTATCATTTTGTGAGGGTAGGTTGGTCATTTCATCCACAAAACAACCCTTATTACTATTAGGTCAACTTTTAAAATTAAATTATTCTAGAAATGATGATTCAATCAACTTTTCAAACAATAATTACAAATGTTTATAATTTCATTCAAGTTTTAAAAATATTTAATTCACTAATAATGATTCAATCAACTTTTCAAGCAATAATTACAAATATTTATAATTTGGTTCAACAAACCTAAAAGTCAACAATTGTAGGTTGTGCCTTGTTTGGCACAACCGTTTTTTGGTTTTGTGGTTTGCATTTTTTTTGTTCTTCCCAAACAAGTAACTAGCTTGTTTGGTTTTGTTTTGTTGTGTTTTGTTTGGTTTTGTTTTTATTTTTATTTTTTGGGTTTTCCCAACAAACCACTAACACAAACAAGGCACAACATAACCCAAATTGGGCTATGCTTTGTTTGGTTTTGTTTTGTTTTGTTTTTGTTTTTCTTTTTTTTTTTTGGTTTTCCCAAACAAAGCACTAACATTTGTTTTATATACCCTATATAAATCTATATCTATATCTATATATACCCTATACAAAAGAGGCTAAATGTGATTTTCAATTTTAATTTTGTCCTTATTGCTAAATGTGATTTCCAATTTCTATTTTATCCTTATTTGTTATTTTTTGAATTGTTCATTTTTACCATTTCCCCTTTGAAATCCTATACAATTCCATACATCTCCACACTCTTTTTTGGTCATTTATTCACAAACGATTTTGATTTTTTTTTCTTGAAAAAGTGATGTGTGCCTATAAGTTTAATTTACATACATGCTTAGACATTTAATTTTATTACACAAACATGCCTTAAAAAAATATTATTATTATTATATATATATATTGAATATATTATGATACGCCCAAAATTATGGGCAGTTTCCTACTCAAGGTAGAAGACTAATGGAAAGTGCATCTATTTCCTAATCCAATTGGGAAACTCCCACAATTAATGTCAATCAATCCTAATACAATTAGGAAGCTTACTTGATTGGTGTCAATCACACCCTAATAGGATTATATTTCCTTATCTATGTATGAGTAGGTCTCTTGCATATATAAAAGAGACCACTCACCCCCCATTGAGGGGGCGGCCAATTCTGTAGTCTACACAGCGCCTCTATAATTCACCATTATACGCATACACCCGGCCGGTATTACTGGTAGTGCCGCCCCTCTTTGTTGGCTCACCAGGCCCGCCGGTGATCTGCTAGTGAACGTGCTCAGACACACCCGTGGACGTAGGTACCTTCATTAACAGGGCCGAACCACCTACAAAAAATAGTCTCTCACTCTCTCTCTCCTTAAATTGCTCTACTTTACTCTTACCAATTTTTGGCATCATCAGTTTGGCGCCGTCTGTGGGAAACGACAATTCTTCTCATCAACAAATTCTTGACTGATCAATATGCCACCAAAGAAGGCTGCGCAGCAGTCCGACCGAGATGTTCCTTCGGCCCCGGCGTCGACTGCAGCAGTCCCGATATATGAGCAAATCACCGCAACCCTCACACAACTCTTGGAGGGCCAGCGTCAAATCCAGCAACAGATCGAAGCACTGCTAGCCCAGCAAAGCAATCCTCAAGTGGCCGGGAAACGACCCGGGAACATTGCGTACGGTCGAGAACCGATCTTGACCAGACAACGGACCCGAGCCAACCCGTCCCATGTTGAGGATGCCAGAGACATCAACAGTGGGCGTGCTGCCCGAGAGGAAAGGCAGGAGCATATGGCACGGGAATCAGTCCAGGGTCACTCAGTCAAGAGCCAAGTCGTCCCTAGGCGAACGGTTACCCGGAGTCATAGCCGAGCCCGATCCCAGAGGACAACACCCTGCCATGAAGAAGCCTCTTCCACCAACCCGACCAGCTCCTCAGATACCGGTCGGGAAGGAGTGGAAGCCCGAATCAAGGATTTGAAGAAACAGATCGACGGAGTGGCCAAAAAGCATGGTCAAAACTGTGTTCCGAATCAAGCCAATACCGAGACAGAGTCACCATTCTCCAGCCAGATCACGAGGTTCTCTATCCCGCGCAAATTCAAGCAGCCTCGGCTAGATTCATACAACGGCTCGGGAAGCCCGATTGACCACGTCCGAACCTATAAGGCTCAGATGGCCCTAGCCACCAACTCCGATGAGCTATACTGCCTAGCCTTCCCCAGCACTTTGAAAGGCCCGGCCATGCAGTGGTTCTACTCCTTGGAGCCCCGATCGGTCTGCAATTTCAAACAACTCAGCAAGCAGTTCATCAACCAGTTCGCCGGTATGCATGAGCGGCCAAAGCCAGACATGCAACTACTAACAGTCAGACAACGGAATAATGAGTCCCTCAAGGAGTTCACCGACCGGAAACTTTGGCTGAGCTCTCTGAGAGGGTTGGAAAATACATTGACACTGAAGAGTTTCTGAAGACCAAAGACACCGGGCAAGAAAACAACGAGTTTGCCAGAAATAAGCGGAAGCGAGATCAGCCCGGGAATTCTGACAGTTCCTTCGGCTCACAGCAGACAGGGTCCGGCAGTCCCGACCCGACTTCCAGTTCGCAGCGGTCTGAGCCCTGCAGCCCCGACCCGACCTCCAGTTCGCAGCGGTCTGAGTCCGGCATCCCCGGCCCGATCTCCAGTTCACATCGGTCAGGATCAAACAGTTCCGACTTTGCCTCCAGTACAGAGAGGTCAGAAGCACAACGACCCTGATCCGACCTCCTGTCTCCATCATTCTAGGTGAGCCCGACTACAATGGTACTTGCCTGATCACTACGTGAGGCTTCACCGATTGTCAGAGAGCTCATCCAAAGACCTCGGGCCTAACCCCGGGGCAGATCCAAAGACCTTGGGCCTAACCCCGAGGCATCCAAAGACCTCGGGCCTAACCCCGAGGCATATAAAAAGACCTCGGGCCTAACCCCGAGGCATATAAAAAGACCTCGGGCTCCGTACCCAGGCACTCAAAAGACCTCGGGCTCCGAACCCAGGCACCAAAGACCTCGGGGTCACGCCCGAGGCACCGGCTTCGCTTAGGTCCAGCCGACGATGGAGGCAAACCTCCTAGGTGGCTGATGATGGCAAGCTTCAAAAGACCCTGCAACCACCATGTTCCAGGTCGGTTACCTACAGATCATAGCCTCTGTAAGACCCTCGTCTTAGCGAAAGCTTGGGGGGCAAGATGGCGCAGTGAACTAAACAGGTAATCACACCGGGTATCTACAGGCCTCGCGGATAACCAAGTCAAAATCTTGGACAACCCGAGCACCTACAGTACTCAGAGACATTAACTCCACTTAGGTCCAGACCGACGATAGAGGTGACTAAAATCTCTTAGGTTGGCCGACGATAGAGGAGCAAAAGGACCCTAAAGCAACGTGATTTAGGTCGGCTCCACCAACATGGTCAAGCTCTTCTCCCAACAGTCTTGACGAAGGCTGGCCGGGCGGAAGACAACCATCCTGGGGAGCTAACAGTAAAAAGGACCCTAGAGCAATACGCTCTAGGTCGGCTTGTCCAACATGGTAAAATCCTTCTACCCACAGCCTTGACGAAGGTTTACGGGCAGAAGATAACCATCCTGGGAGCTAACTCAAGCAAAAAAGACTCCGAAGTAGGCCGAGTCTCAACTCTCGGTCACTTCCCGAGCATTCAAAGACTCCGAATTAGGCCGGGTCTCAACTCCCGGTCAGTTCCCGAGCACCTAAAAGTCCCGAGCTAAGCCGGGTCTCAACTCTCAGCCAGTCCCCGAGGACTCACCAGGCTCAGAAGCCCCGAGGCAGCTTCTACAAGTACTCAGACAGTGGCAAGTAACATCAAACTGATTTCCAAACTTGCCCAGATATAGCATCTGATCAATCTTGGAAATGGGAGGCAGCTGATACGCCCAAAATTATGGGCAGTTTCCTACTCAAGGTAGAAGACTAATGGAAAGTGCATCTATTTCCTAATCCAATTGGGAAACTCCCACAATTAATGTCAATCAATCCTAATACAATTAGGAAGCTTACTTGATTGGTGTCAATCACACCCTAATAGGATTATATTTCCTTATCTATGTATGAGTAGGTCTCTTGCATCTATAAAAGAGACCACTCACCCCCCATTGAGGGGGCGGCCAATTCTGTAGTCTACACAGCGCCTCTATAATTCACCATTATACGCATACACCCGGCCGGTATTACTGGTAGTGCCGCCCCTCTTTGTTGGCTCACCAGGCCCGCCGGTGATCTGCTAGTGAACGTGCTCAGACACACCCGTGGACGTAGGTACCTTCATTAACAGGGCCGAACCACCTACAAAAAATAGTCTCTCACTTTCTCTCTCCTTAAATTGCTCTACTTTACTCTTACCAATTTTTGGCATCATCATATTGTATACCAAAATTGAATAAAAATGTGTGCAATTATAAATTAAATAGCCAAATTACTCTTATGCCTTATGCAAATGACCATTTTGTTTCTATACCTTAAAGAAAAGAGCTTAAAGTTTAAAGTGTTTACATTTATAAATTCCCGTTTGTTAAATTAAAATACCAAAAACTCTTTTATTATATTATGATATATATATTGAATAATCTAATTACTCCTATAACTTTTATAAATTATAATTTTGTTAAATCGAATTATCAAATTACCCTTTTGTATATAATATATACGAGTGTGTGTGTGTGTGTGTGTATTTATATATATAGTTTATATGTACTTTAACGAAAAGAGTCTAAAAGTTTAAAGTATGTTCAAGTACAAATTGAGTAATCAAATTACCCTTAATTTTTTGCAAATTACTCTTTTGCTAAATCGAGTTGCCAAATTACCCTTTTGCGTTTTTTATATTACCCTTTTTGTATATATGTATGTGTATATATGTTATCTATACGATAAAGAAAAAAACCTTAAATTGTAGGTTAACATCAATTAATATAGTTGTTAAATCATATTTTTCTAACACCATTTTCAGAATTAATAAAACTTATTTCTCTTTCTTGTCCACGTTAAAAAATATACATATTGTATTTTTTTCTACGAAATCCAACGCCCGTGCATTGCACGGGCCGACTTCCTAGTAGTGATAGAAGAGGAATGAGGCTATGAATAAAAAGCCCTAAAAGTTTTGTTTTATATAATGGGCTTTTATGTCGATTTTTTTTTAAATCATGTATTTTCAAAATTGCCACCGCGCGTTTTCATGTATGGCGCGGTTTTTTAACATAACATAATTAAAAAGTGCCATTATTTATGTCACTTTTACAAAAAGCGACATAAATAAGTATTGTGTTTTATTTATAAAATTGCCACCGCATTTTTATTTATGTCGATTTTTAAAAAAGTGACATAAATACTTTATTGTTTATGTCACTCTTACAAAAGCCGACATAAATATAACACCCGCATTTGTATTATTGCATTGCATTACATTGTCATGCATGATAATGTGATGTGGCGTGTCCTATGACACATGATTGAGTGAGTTTTGACTCACGAGTTGATTTGGGTGTCTGTATTAGAGAACCCTCTGAAACTGTGGTGATTGAGGATTTGTAGTTGTGACGTCTCTCTGAGTATGAGACGGTCACTGTTAAACACTTTAAATGTTTATCTGAAAATAAATGTTTACCTGTGTATTGCAATATCTGTATTATTTTCTGGCTTAGAATATATTTCTGATGTTAGATTTAGTATCCTGGTGAGAACGAATGAACACGCTATTAATTTGGTAGGCTACTTAGCAACTTCGGAAACGTCATATAGAAATTCGCGTTTTAGCAACCAAACGAAACTTAGTCGAAAACTTTTATAATTTTGAGGTTTCACTCGTAAAGCTATGAATAAGCTGTATAGGAAGTTTCAGAGACTGATTAGGAGTTTGGAAAACTCGTGGGGAGGTAAACGTAATTCCCCGAGAATGTTGCCTATATATAGATAGAGATGAGTTGAGATATTTCACAACTCTTAACCTAAGTTCAAGAAAGGAGGCCAAAAGGGGGCTAGAGGGAGATTTGATTGCTTAGAGCTTTGCGACGCCAAACGACGACCTTCCGTCAGTCTGGTTTCTCCCAGATTTCATATTTGAGCTCCTCAAGGTAAGAGCTTCGTTTTGATACCTATTAGGGCCTGTTTGGCTAAGTTTTCCGAAAAGTTATTTTCTAGAATTTTTCATAAAAGTTGATAAATGGAATTTTGATCCATAGGATTTGTACTAGACGGACTTCTGCACGTTCTTTGTGCACGGGTTTTCTTTGGATCGTATTATAGGAGCGTTAATCGGAGGTGAGTGATTCAACTATGTTTTTGGAATGGTTTCTTGATATGTATTCATGTTATGTTTGAATAACATGTATTAATCCTTAGAGATATATTGTGTAGTTCATATTGGGCAATTATATTGATAAGTAGGCTCAATAGCACGGTGATATGTTTTTATTACCGCGAGCATGGTGATATGTATTTGAGCATGTTAAGTTGCTTATGTGGGTCAGAAGGAGCACGTGGTCACCGTGCCATTTTTGTGGAGCCGATATAGGCATTAAGGTCGCACGATTGAAGAAAAGAATCGTGGGTCTTACCCTTTCGCGTGGACTTATTGGCGAGGAGTCGCGGATTGGGAATATGGACGGGCACGTGAGTCTCCCGCGACTAGTATGAAATGTAGAGATGTGAATGCGGACATGTTTATCATTCATGTGCATATGTTGTTTTATTCACTAAGCTTTAGCTTAAACAAATCGAAATATGTGTGGTTATTCAAATAACCATTTCAGGTGTAAATGCTGGCGAGGAATCGCAGAAATGAGCACGTGGGTTTTGGGAGTTCGCTTAGAAGGCAACTCAATGCTTTAATCTCGTGATTTTGTAATCGGATAGTCTATTTGATTTGAGTTGTTAAGGGACTTGTAATAGAATGGAGAGTCGTATTGTAAACGTTTTATTTTAGTTCCAAATCCTGTAAGGAATTACTACGTTTTGTTTTGACTTTGAAATGAGTAGGAAGAGCCTCGGTGGCGTGCCACGGGCTCCGGTTCCGCTATGGTGGGACCGGGCTGTGACAATAAATAAGTATAGTATTTATGTCACTTTCTTAAAAACTGATATAAATACTTAAAAAGCGACATAAAAAGCACAAACAAGCAATAATTATGTCACTCGAAATAAAAGTGACATAAATAGAATTTTAAAAGTGACATAAATAACGATTTTTCTTGTAGTAAAGGGTCGACCCTAGTGGTATCACCTCCTTTTTTTCAATGAGGAGGGGAGGGGAGGGGTTTTTCCCCTATCCAAGTAAATATTAAAAAACATAATAATAATTACTGATCTACGTACGTGTCTACGAACTGTGCAACTATATGCACGGTGAAAAGATGCACGAACCAACTCGAGTCTTGAGCATCAAGCTTTTTTACGAAGTTTCCATCCAATATATATACATACACACACATATGTATACCGTGCTATGCACGGGTATCATTAAAAAAAATGCGGTTACAGGGAAACTTATAGGAGCCTAGGAGGTATTTTTTATTTTTTTATTTTTATTTTGACTTTTTAAATATTATTTTATTTCAAATCTATATACATATCTATCTATTACTATAACTAAAAGCAAAACTATTTTCCTTCCTCTAAGTCATGCCGCATGGCATCTCTCATCTTTTTCTTTTATTCCTATGTGGCATTCCTACTTTTTTTTTTCCTTTTTTTCTTTTATTTGTTGGGTGATTTATATATTAAATGACTCTTTAATAAATCTTTTAACTTGCCAACTTTTGATATCCCAAAAAAATCTATTAATAGTGTATGTATAAATACCAAAGCAATCTCACTTCAATGAGCCAATCCACATCATCAACTCTCAAAATCCTATGAGGCAAATCTAGCATTTTACCTTTTTTTTCGTATTTTTTATTTTTATGTATATTACTCCCTCCGTCCCATTTTATGTGTCCATCTCTCCTTTTTGGGATGTCCCAAAATTGTTGTCCACTTTCCTAAATTAGTATAGAAATTTTACTTAGTTTCCCAAACTACACTTCCTTGCATTCAACACCAAAACAAAACAAAAAAAGAAAGTGCAATGATTATGGGCAATTGTGGAAAGTAGGGATAGATTCTTTTTGTCCCCTTAAATAGTTGGATTCCCCAAGATGGACACATAAAATGGGACGGAGGGAGTATATTAAATCTTAATAGTGACATTAGGATGGAACATTAGTGGGAATCGTAAAAAAAAATAGTGTGTTTTCTTGGAATAATAATAAAGTTGTTTAACACTTGAAAATTCCCATATTTTCAACCTTATATACATTTTTCCTTTTTTTTTTCCTACCCCTTTTTGTATTTTTTTATGTATATTATATTAAATCTTAATAGGGACATTGGGATGGAACATTAGTGGGAATCTTAAAATCCTAAAAATAGTGTGCTTTCTTGGAACAATAATAAATTTGTTTAACATTTGAAAATTCTCTTTTTTTCAACCTTATATATCTATAAAAACATATCAAAGACAAAGCTTTTACCCTCTTCTAAGATAAGCCACATGACACATTCTCTATTCTTTTTCCTTATTTTGATTTTTTTTAAATTTATGTTAGAATGGATCTACAACTTTTTTTCTTTTTTTGTAATTATTTACTTTTTAATACTAAATTTGATTTTGCTCAAATTTATTTGGATACATACATTTTGGTCAAATACATTAGGCACATGTTGCATGTTTTTAGTATAATGCATGTATGTATCTAGGATTGTACATGAATGTATTTAGGAAAATTCATGTATGGAAGTTGGAAGTGATACATGTATACATTAAGTACTTGAGTTCTAGGATTCTCTAACTCATACTATATAAACTCATATAATCTAGCCATCTTTCATCACTCTATATTTTTGTTTCACTCTCTATGAACAATCCATACCAACCCTCAAATCGTCTCCACCTTATACTCCAAACTCACAAGGATTCACTTAGGGCCAGTTTTGTAACCTTGCGATTTTACAGATCATGTGAAAAACCTTTTTTCCTGCTTTTTGTTTTTTTCGCCCATTTTCAGTTTTCATTTTCAAAAGAAAAAACGGAAATGATTATCATATGCGTTCCTATTGTGCCATGTAACATTTTCTGGTTTTTTTAATTAATATATATGATATAATTATTGTATTTTTTTTAGGGACTGCTTTTGTTTCTTTGATTTCCTCGTGTCGTTTCATTAAATCTTAGCTAAGTTGGACTTTTTTATATTTATGTTATGTGTATTACACGGGTTGTCGACTAGTACAATCCTATATCTATAATATAATACCACTAGTAATTGCCCGTGCCCGTGGGCACGACGCAAAAACAGTAAATGAATCTCCAATTTGTTTAAGTTATGGCCATTTAGAATTAGCTTTTTTTAGTTGAGTCACAAAGACAACTTCTGTAAAAAAAAAAAAAAAACTCTAATTTGTAACCTTTTAAAATACCTCTTTTTATTTTTTTTCTTATCCACAAAAAAAAGGACCTCTTTTTCCTGTGCTAAAAAGAAAAAGACATCTTATTCCTAAGAGTGATAAGTTTAAAAGCTAACCCAAAATCTTTGTATCGAATGAGCAAAGACATCATTATCCTAAAACAAAGAAAAAGTAAGCTTGCTCCCAATTTCCACATGATCAAGCATACCCAAAATATACTAATATGTGCAAATGAACCCAAATGAAAGAGAAATTCAAATTATTTTCTAGGAGAATAACAACTGACAGAAGTTAGAAACACAGGAATCGTTGCCGCCATCCGCTACTTGGCCTATTTAGGCTCCATTTTCTTCTTTCTTCTTCATTCACCCATCTCCAATGTGCTCCCATGTCACTCCAAAGTGCTAAGATCTGCTATTTCCTGGTGGATTTGAGTTGCCCAAAATTCTCAGTTAAAAGAAAATTTGAAAAGGCAAAGAGGTTAAGGCACAAATCCAAAGGTAATATTGTCACGCCCCGGAGTAGCCAAAAATAGGGAAAATTTAAAATTTCCTTTCTGGACCCGTAGGGAATGACGAGTTACATAAAACTAACCTGTCCGTGCAACATACTAACAAAATATATATATCAGAGTAAGGAATTTATGAAAGCGTCTAATGGTATTCATGGGGGAACTTAAAGTGTTTTGCCACTACAGCTATTACAGCAGTTCCAAATGAAAACCACAAAAGATAAGTTTGGGCGATCTACGCCACTTAAATATTACATCAACCAAAAGATAATTAAAACGTAAGAGTAGTCTTAATGCGGAAGTAGGCCAGGGTCCTCTTTCTAACTGGCGAACCCGTAACCCTCGTTATCGAGCTCTTCTTGATAGTCTGTCTCAGGATCACCTTCCTGATAGTTCCCAACCTGAGCATAGTTATATGCATCCTCATTGTTACTTTGATAGTTCTCCTCATCATAACCTAGACATGAAATGTCCAGGGCAGGGAAGGAGCCGTTAGCTTTTGAAGCTAAGTGAAAACGTCTTAGCCGATCACTCCTAATACAGATAAGGATATACAAGTACAACATATCTTGAAGCAACATAAATGAGCATATGACATGGTAGTATGATGATATAATGCATTATCGATATATTCGATTTTAACTCGACCATGGACACTACAACTGACTCATGTGACTTGTTACATTACCAGTGTAACGCCGTTAGCTCAGAGTAGAATGATTACGTTGCTATCGTCGCCTAACAGGGCCCTATAGCAGTTTTGGTTTTTAAAAGAGTGTAATCATTGGACTCTTAGGTCCTCGTGACCTTGCCGGGAGAATAGAATAGTTACAGCGCTATCGTCGCCTAGCAGGGCCCTATAGCATTTGAAAGGTAACTATTGTATTCTGATGGATACATTGCTATCGTCGCCTAACAGGGCCCTATAGCGTATCAATCATCAATTCATGCATAACTTCAATGTTTTCAGTGGAAACTCTAGCTATCGTCGCCTAGCAGGGCCCTATAGTAGGTTCATTGTTGTTCCCATTTACTTGACTGTACCACTCGGACCACCGCGGTCCTTTCAATGTATATATTGATATGATTGGGTTAGTCCCCGTGACTAACCATGCAGACGTCAATGTTGACATCAAGACTCGACCGTGTTTATATGAATGTTCATGTGGCTATAGAAATAGAAATCATGATAAACAAGAATATCAACGATCCTTACCTAAGCATGGGGTATAGTTAACTAACATGCGTTTGATATATAAGAAACAATTTCAATATTTACAATACTGATGTTTATTAGTATTGTCCACACAGGACGCACTGGGCATACATATATGATCAAAGAATAATTCTATAATATACCAAGTGAGTTAGGACGACTCACCTCGAAGCGGTTGCGTAAAAACAAGCGTAGCGGTTCCTTAGTGGTCCTCGAGTTCTCTTCTCCTCCTCTCGTGAGTGTATGAGTGTGTATTCTGTGTGTGTGTGTGTGAGGCAGTGTGTGCGGTTAAGTCTCCCACTTTGATATATTTATATATACAAACCCATGCATACACATATAATCCCACAGATTGCAAATCCTATTCGAATGGGATGGACAAGACTGATTTAAATGGCATCCTAGGGGGAAGAGAATGAAGTGGCCGGCGTTGGTGGGGGTGTGTGCATGGTCCGGCGGGTTATAGGAGGGCTTGGTTGTCTAAGGTTATTACCTATAGGTTAATGGACGGTTGAGTAGTACACCACTCATATAAGGAAAGATTCCTATTTTCGTATTTGTATGGTTGAGCCGTCGCTTGGGGGTACGTGTACTGCAGTCCAGTTTGGATACAGATTTTACGGGTTTGCGTGAAATGTCAGTCCGGGGTTGAAACTTACACTCTAAGAAATAATAAAAGTGCGTGCGTATAAGTTCGGGTTTCCAGGATTAAACTTAAAATACTGGGATTAAAATGAACCAAGTACCGGGACTCATTTTATTATTGCAGAAATTACGGGTATTACATCATCCACCTGCTATTAAAGATTCCGTCCCCGGAATCAGAGCTGGCTATACATTGAAAAGGTAAGGGAACTTCTCACGTATCTCAGATTCTAACTCCCAAGAAGCTTCACGCTCGTCATGGTGTTTCCACTGGACCTTCACTAGTGGAATCTCTTTAGTCCTCAGCTTCTTAGTTCCTCGTTCCATGATCTTCACCGGTCCTTCATTGAAAGTCACATTATCGTTTACCTCGATATCCGTGAAGTTGATCTCATGAGACGGATCATGCACAACTTTCCTTAACATGCTGATATGAAACACATTATGCACTCCTGACATCTTGGGCGGCAGTGCAAGTCTGTAAGCAACTTTTTCCACGCGTTCCAGAATTTCAAATGGTCCAATGTAGCGGGGTGAAAGTTTTCCTCTCTTTTGTCCAAATCTGACTATTCCTCGCACGGGTGATACTTTTAGGAATACGTGATCTCCAACACTGAATTCCAAGTCCTTTCGGTGTTTATCCGCATAGCTTTTCTGTCGGCTCTGAGCTGCTTTCATCTTCTCTTTAACGATATTGATCTTTTCGTTCGTCTCTCGAATCATCTCTGGTCCTAGCAGCTTGTCATCTCCAACTTTTGCCCAACATAAGGGTGATCGGCACGGTCTCCCATATAATGCTTCAAATGGTGCCATTTCTATACTCGTATGGTAGCTGTTGTTATAAGCAAACTCTATCAACGGTAGGTTCTCTTCCCATGAACTTTCAAAATCTATTGCACAAGCTCGAAGCATGTCTTCCATGACTTGATTAACTCTCTCCGTCTGTCCGTCGGTTTGGGGGTGAAATGCTGAACTTAACTTCAACGAAGTTCCAAGTGCTGTCTGTAAGCTTTCCCAAAATCCGGACGTAAAACGTGAATCACGATCTGACACAATTGACACGGGTACTCCATGTAGTCGAACAACTTGTTGTATATACATTCTACTCAATTTCTCGACCGGGTAAGTCATGCTATAAGCGATAAAGTGAGCTGATTTGGTAAGTCGATCCACAATTACCCAAATGGCGTCATGATTCTGCCGTGACCTTGTCATTCCAACAACAAAATCCATCGTTATGTGTTCCCAATTCCATCCGGGAACGGGTAGTGGTTGTAATAATCCTCCTGGTTTCTGATGTTCTGCCTTGACTTGCTTGCATGTCATGCATTTGGATACATGATTCGCTACTTCTCTCTTCATTCCGTCCCACCAGAAGTTCCTTTTTAAATCTTTGTACATTTTTGTTCCTCCGGGATGAACTGTCATCCTTGACTTGTGTGCTTCGTCTAATATATCTTTCCTCAAATTGTCCTCATTGGGCACACAGAGTCGATTGCGACATCTAAATCCTCCATCTGCTCCTATATTCCACTCGGCGGGGTCCTTTGCCGATGCTTTTTCAAACCATTGACGAAGTCCTTCGTCCTTTCCTTGTGCTTCGAGAATACGACTTATGAGCGTTGGTTGTACTACGAGACATCCAAAGAATCGTTCTTCGCTTGACTCCGAAGTCTGAAAATCAAACTCTGTTAGTGTCTCCAACACTTTCCATTCTTTGATCATGAGAGAAGATATGATGAGCTTTCGGGGCTTCCGGCTTAATGCGTCAGCAACAACATTTGCTTTGCCGGGGTGGTACTGCAGCGTGAAATCGTAATCCTTTAACAATTCCATCCAACGTCGCTGTCTCATGTTCAACTCCTTCTGAGAGAACAGGTATCTCAGACTCTTGTGATCTGAAAATAGATCGAACTTCTCTACGTAGAGGTAGTGTCTCCAAATTTTGAGTGCAAAGACGATTGCAGCTAGTTTCAGATCGTGCGTAGGATAGTTAAGCTCATGAGGTTTCAATTGTCGTGATCCATACGCTATCACTCTTCTGTCCTGCATAGGCACACATCCAAGTCCTTGATGCGACGCATCGCTGTAAATGGTGAGTTGTTCACCGCTCTTCGGTATTGCAAGCACTAGAGCCGTGGTTAACCTCTTCTTTAATTCCTGAAATGCGCGTTCATGCTTGTCATTCCATTCGTACTTCAAGTCCTTTCTAGTTAATCCAGTAAGAGGGGCCGTGATTTTCGAGAATCCTTCCACGAATCTTCGGTAATATCCAACTAAACCGAGAAAACTTCTGACTTCTGTTGCTGTAGTCGGTCGATTCCAATCTAAGACAGCTTCAATCTTCGATGAATCCACTGCTATTCCTTCTTTTGAGACAACATGTCCTAAAAATTTGACTTCCTTTAGCCAGAACTCGCACTTACTGTACTTCGCATACAAGTGACTGTCTCGGAGAGTCTGTAGTGCTATCTTCACATGTCCTTCGTGTTCTGCCTCTGTCTTAGAGTAGATGAGGATATCATCTATGAACACAATGATGAACTGATCCAGGTAAGGTCTGAAAACTCGATTCATTAAATCCATGAACATCGCTGGGGCATTGGTCAATCCGAACGGCATAACCAGGAATTCATAATGTCCATACCTGGTTCTAAAAGCCGTCTTGGGTACATCTTCAGAGTGAACGAGCAATTGGTGGTACCCAGACCGCAGATCTATCTTTGAAAATGTGGTAGCTCCTTGTAGCTGATCGAATAGATCGTCAATTCTCGGTAGTGGGTACCGATTCTTGATTGTGACCTTGTTCAATTCCCTGTAGTCGATACAGAGTCGAAGTGTTCCATCCTTCTTCTTAACGAATAGTACCGGTGCTCCCCATGGTGAAGTGCTTGGACGAACAAATCCGAGGTCTTGGAGTTCTTGTACTTGCGTCTTTAGTTCTTGCATCTCCATCAGGGCCATTCGGTAAGGTGCTTTTGATATCGGTGAAGTTCCAGGCATTAACTCGATACAGAAATCGATGTCTCTCTTGGGTGGCAATCCTTTAACCTCTTGGAAAATATCTTCAAAATCTCGAACTACCGGAATTTGGTTAATAGGAATCTCATCACTCGTGGTTCCGAGGGTAGCTAGGCAGTTGGTGAGGAAAACGACACGCGAGGGATCGCACTTGAAATTAAACGGTTCACCATCAGGTACTGAAAGAGTATAGATTTGCTAGTACAATCTAACTTGGCATGGTATTTCGCAAGCCAATCGATTCCTAGGATCACGTCGAATTCCTTCATTGACAAAACTATCAAATCAGCGGGGAGATTCTGATCTTTCAAGTTTAGAGGGCAGTCCTTGCATACTTTGTCCAACTTAACGCTCTTTCCTAGAGGTGATGTAGCGTTCAAAGCTATATCCATCGTTTGGGGCACTAGGCCTAAGCGTTGCACAATTCTAATTGCAATAAAAGAATTTGATGCACCAATATCGAACAAAGCTTTCACTTGACTGTTAAAGAGGGTTAGAGTACCTTCCATATTCTCTTGCTCTTCCTCGTCAAATCCTGCTTCTTCTGGAATAATAGCATTGAGGCGAGCCTGTCCTTGAGTTGACGCTCCATAGTAACCACCTCGAGGTGCTTTGCAGTCCTTGGATAGATGTCCCTTCTTGTTGCAGTTGAAGCAGACCACATCAGCGCGACTGTTCCTTCTCGGGGCACGACAATCCTTGGACAGATGTCCGGGAAATCCACAGTTGAAACAGACTCCAGGATTATTACTGGTGTTCCTGATTGTCCTTGGGGCGGAGTCGGCTTAAATCGTACAGCTGGTTTGTTACGGAACGGGACTGTCTGCGGTTTCTTCTCACCATTCCAGCTTCTCTTGAAGCCTTGATTGCGAGCCGGGGCTTGCCTCGGTCTCTGATTAAACCTCGGAGGGGGTGGTCGGTTTATGAAACGCCTTTGTTCACGACCGGTGATTTCCTCGAAACCATGGGCCATTCCTACTAAAGCTTTGAAAGTCTGATTTAGGTGGCCATAGGTCAGCTTCTGTAGGGCTAGGGAGAGTCCCTGATGATACTTTCGGTTCTTCTTTTCTGGGGTGTCGATCATGTGGTGTGCGAATCTAGAGAGACGCTCGAACTGTACTGTGTACTCTCGTACAGTTCAGTTACCTTGCACCAAGTCAATGAATTCCTCCGAGACGTCCATCTCTTCGGGCGGGGTGAATGACATCTATCTCTCATTGTCCCACCCTATCGGCCAGTCAGGGTCATACGTGTACAACGTTCCCTTCTCAATGAGGTCCTCATCGGCTAGGTAAATCTCTATTTCTTCATCTTCAGAACTGCTTATTGGGCTAACAGGGGTCTCTAAGGAAGTGATTTCTGCTTGTGCTTCTTCTAAGCTGATGGTCACAGGGTCGTTAGGAATATCAGAGGTTCCATCCACCTCTATTGGCACCAAGCGGGGTGCTACAACAATATGACGCACGGTTGGGGAAACCTTCTTCATAAGGAATAGGAATTTCATCAACTTTCCTATTCTCTTGCAAGTCTGGTGGCGGAAAGCAGCACCAAAGCAAACTAAACCTTGGGGAAAAGCTCCTTGGTAATTCTCCATACTACCTGTTGGACAGAAAGACTATTTTAGTATTGGTTGTTGTCTCTAAAGTACCTTACGGTTCTTAACTTAAGGGTGTCGGACAGTCAGCGAGCACAACTAAACCTAGTGCTCTGATACCAAAAATCCTGTCACGCCCCGGAGTAGCCAAAAATAGGGAAAATTTAAAATTTCCTTTCTGGACCCGTAGGGAATGACGAGTTACATAAAACTGACCTGTCCGTGCAACATACTAACAAAATATATATATCAGAGTAAGGAATTTACGAAAGCGTCTAATGGTATTCATGGGGGAACTTAAAGTGTTTTGCCACTACAGCTAATACAGCAGTTCCAAATGAAAACCACAAAAGATAAGTTTGGGCGATCTACGCCACTTAAATATTACATCAACCAAAAGATAATTAAAACGTAAGAGTAGTCTTAATGCGGAAGTAGGCCAGGGTCATCTTTCTAACTGGCGAACCCGTAACCCTCGTTATCGAGTCTGTCTCAGGATCACCTTCCTGATAGTTCCCAGCCTGAGCATAGTTATATGCATCCTCATTGTTACTTTGATAGTTCTCCTCATCATAACCTAGACGTGAAATGTCCAGGGCAGGGAAGGAGCCGTTAGCTTTTGAAGCTAAGTGAAAACGTCTTAGCCGATCACTCCTAATACAGATAAGGATATACAAGTACAACATATCTTGAAGCAACATAAATGAGCATATGACATGGTAGTATGATGATATAATGCATTATCGATATATTCGATTTTAACTCGACCATGGACACTACAACCGACTCATGTGACTTGTTACATTACCAGTGTAACGCCGTTAGCTCAGAGTAGAATGATTACGTTGCTATCGTCGCCTAACAGGGCCCTATAGCAGTTTTGGTTTTTAAAAGAGTGTAATCATTGGACTCTTAGGTCCTCGTGACCTTGCCGGGAGAATAGAATAGTTACAGCGCTATCGTCGCCTAGCAGGGCCCTATAGCATTTGAAAGGTAACTATTGTATTCTGATGGATACATTGCTATCGTCGCCTAACAGGGCCCTATAGCGTATCAATCATCAATTCATGCATAACTTCAATGTTTTCAGTGGAAACTCTAGCTATCGTCGCCTAGCAGGGCCCTATAGCAGTTTCATTGTTGTTCCCATTTACTTGACTGTACCACTCGGACCACCGCGGTCCTTTCAATGTATATATTGATATGATTGGGTTAGTCCCCGTGACTAACCATGCAGACGTCAATGTTGACATCAAGACTCGACCGTGTTTATATGAATGTTCATGTGACTATAGAAATAGAAATCATGATAAACAAGAATATCAGCGATCCTTACCTAAGCATGGGGTATAGTTAACTAACATGCGTTTGATATATAAGAAACAATTTCAATATTTACAATACTGATGTTTATCAGTATTGTCCACATAGGACGCACTGGGCATACATATATGATCAAAGAATAATTCTATAATATACCAAGTGAGTTAGGACGACTCACCTCGAAGCGGTTGCGTAAAAACAAGCGTAGCGGTTCCTTAGTGGTCCTCGAGTTCTCTTCTCCTCCTCTCGTGAGTGTATGAGTGTGTATTCTGTGTGTGTGTGTGTGTGTGTGTGTGTGTGAGGCAGTGTGTGCGGTTAAGTCTCCCACTTTGATATATTTATATATACAAACCCATGCATACACATATAATCCCATAGATTGCAAATCCTATTCGAATGGGATGGACAAGACTGATTTAAATGGCATCCTAGGGGGAAGAGAATGAAGTGGCCGGCGTTGGTGGGGGTGTGTGCATGGTCCGGCGGGTTATAGGAGGGCTTGGTTGTCTAAGGTTATTACCTATAGGTTAATGGATGGTTGAGTAGTACACCACTCATATAAGGAAAGATTCCTATTTTCGTATTTGTATGGTTGAGCCGTCGCTTGGGGGTACGTGTACTGCAGTCCAGTTTGGATACAGATTTTACGGGTTTGCGTGAAATGTCAGTCCGGGGTTGAAACTTACAGTCTAAGAAATAATAAAAGTGCGTGCGTATAAGTTCGGGTTTCCAGGATTAAACTTAAAATACTGGGATTAAAATGAACCAAGTACCGGGACTCATTTTATTATTGCAGAAATTACGGGTATTACAAATATTTCAGTATCTTAGTACATACGTTTTATAAATTCAGAGATGACTACAATATCTAGCATAAAAGTTGAAGAAATTAGATGATCCGACTATGAGAAAGCATAAAAAATTACACAATTCTATTAAGAAAATGAGTGGAGTTTTGCTCGCCCCAAAATTGCTCATCATTTGCTCACTCTCCTCTCCCATTGGCAATTGCAGTTGGGATCAGTAGTTTACACCATTAATTAATTCTCATTTAGTACTGGGCCCCACTGCATTAGCCAATGGGAGAGGAAGGTGAGTAATTTAGGGGTAAGCAAAAATGTATCCTAAGAAAATATTGATTCGGGATGACTGATCCAATAAAGATAACATTGATCCAATCAAGATAACACTTACAAACAATGGCTACATATCCAGTTGCTGATTAGTTCTATTTATGAAACTCAATATTAGATTGGTTGTGAAATCCAAACACGATTGCTCGCGTTAAAAATAAGGACTTTCAAAAACACTGCGACTATCATCCAAAAATCCAACAAAAACAAAAAATACTTCTATAAAAGGTCATGATTCCAAAACTCCATATCTTACATTAGATGGAGGGAGTATCTAGTAAGTTCAATTTCAATACTTCTTTAAATTCTTTTTCTACAATAAAATTTTCAAACTTTGAGACTGTGAAAGTCAATCTAAAATGAAGTTTTCCACAACACACTCCTACCATAAAAGGTCATGATTCCAAAACTCCATATGAAATTACGAACGGATTCAAAAAGAAAAAACTGTCTAGTCTATAAAACTGATAATTTCTAGTTTTTTTAACATAAATATGTGCACGTATATGACACACTAAGAAATTGTGCTCCACGGAAAATAAACAACTTTGTACCCACTTCCAACCAAGGCATTAGATAAAAATTCAGCTATCAAAAACCAAACAAACCAGAACACAAAATCGTTGAAAAAATTAGCCAAGAGAGATGGATAAGTTACCGAAAATAGCGAATCATGAGTGGCCTTAAATTTGTATTCACCATCCCTTGTATTGGTTCTTTTTTGCACTTCATCGTTACCTAAAAGCGTAAATAAAAAATTAGAAAATTTATACAACTATTGCAGAAAAACTATACAACTAAAGCCACTACCTGACAATTTGAAAACATATATGGAGTTAGCAAAAATTCTCTTTGCACAAAATTTGAGCTACAAATTCAATAATAGGGAGTGATTCTCTTTTTAGATGGAGTCATCAATAATTCTCTTTACACAAAATTTGAGCTACAAACTCAATAATAGGGAGTGATTAAAAAAACACAGTTGATGAGCACTAACAATATGTCAGAAACCCAACAAAAACAGATGTAGTTGCTTCTTCGTAAACTAAAATTTTTGAATCACCCATGTAAGGACCCATCATCAAAGAATTACAGTCTTATAATGCAAGTCACGTATGAAGGGAAACCGAAAAGTAGGCATTGCCGCTAAGAGAATTCGATAAGCCCTCTAAGAAAAGAAAAGCCAAGAAAGGGTAGGTTTAAATTATCCCAAACGACAAGCCCTCCAATTTCGAAAGGCATAGTAATGCAAATAATAATGAATGAACAGAAATCTTGAATGGCAGGGGTTTTTAATATATTTTGTGTTTTGAAGCGAATGGCAAATTTGGGTGCTTTATGTTTGCCAAGCCAAGATATAGATTAATCAATTAAAAATAAATGTCTTCCCAATTTTCTCTTAAACCCACATGAAAACATGCATACAATATACATGTAGAATTGCAACGCTATTAATCTACCCAAGTCCTTTTTTTCTTTTCCTTCTAAATAAGGTCAGCAACTGATTGTGCCCCTCAATTACAACCAATCAGCCTATGTTAAGGTCCTACTGAATAGCCAATTCTTAAATGATTCACAGTAATCCATGAGTTTTGTAAATGGGTAAGTCCCATTCTAGGAGTGGTAATTAAGACTTGGTACTATTTCACAGAGGAAGCAGAGTCCTTAATTGCGAATTTCCTAAGTTTAATGTAAAATTGAAAACAAACATTAAACCGTTGCTTTTACACAAAACATGCATCCAGAGAGAGAGAGAGAGAGAGAGAGAGAGAGAGAGAGGGAGAATCCTACCCATTGCCAAAAATGGACCCGAGAGTCAACAATATTTCCTTAGCAGCTTCACAAAAATCAAAACACAGATTAACAAAATCACATGCCAAAAAGGAAGAGAGAAAATCAATTGATCAACGCATAAAGAAAAAGAGAAACCCTAACCTTAGAAATACACATGTATGGACATTTGAGAGAGGTCTGGGCACAGAGGCTTGTAGTGGCCTGCACTGGGAGAAATAAAGAAACCACAAAATGTATGGAAACTAAACAAAAAATAATTGTATGAAAAAAAAAGGTACTCACCGAAATTTCTTCGACAGAACCGACAGTTTCGTATGGGGCTAGATGAGTGAGGGAGAATGGTGGTATACTGGTATGGGTGTGGTGGCGGATGAGAGAGAGAGAGAGAGAGGGGGGGGGGATGAGAAATTGGGGCAGCCGTAGAGAGAGTAGAGAGTAAAGGATTAGAAAAGATTTTTTGAAATTCAAAAATGAAAAGGTACAGTTGGAGGGAGAGTTGGAATTCGTGAGAGAAGACTAGTGAGTCAGAAGAGAGAGAGAGAGAGAGAGAGAGAGAGAGAGAGAGAGATATTGGGGCTGACAGAGAGAGGAAGAAGAGTGGTAGCCGTAGGATTAAATCGGACGGTTAAAACTGTCCAATTTTAGTGGACGGTTAAGATAAAAAATGTCAGATGGAGCTTTAGTTAGGTCCATTGGATCAGTTTTTTTTGTCCTCAAATTTGTTGTAGGTTATTATATAGATAACATTCAAAATCTTTAATTGTAGGTATAATAATCATAGAGTGTGGGTATTTTGAGAAAATGTAACATAATAATTATTAATTTTTTGGTCAACTAACTGTTGGCAAAAAGAGAAGAGTTGGGTGTCATACAACTATAAACCTTAAGGGAGGTTAGTGTTATTAGACCATAGCCCAGGGGAGGTGAGTGTAATGTACCCAATTTGAGGGAAAACATGTACTTTTGCGTAAATTTTAATGGCAATAGTCTACTGCAACGAAGAATGGAGATCAGTGTAATTATGAAAAGTATAGGGGAGGTCGGTGTAATTAGACCTAACCTCGAGGGAGGTCAGAGTAGTTATCCCTTGTTGCTTTGACCCTTATGGCGAGCACATTTTTCAATTTGCCCCCTTGTAGTCTCAAAAGTATCACTAATACCCCCTAGTGAAACGTTTGGTAGCTTTTTTCCCTTACATAATAAAATCACAAAAAGGTTGATATGTTTAAGTTGTCCAAAGTAGCTTTTGGTCCAACCCAATTGTAGAGGCTATTTTGAGCAACAACTTAGCCTATGGTAAAAAGGCTCTTCATGTCACGCTCATAACAGAGTTCGAACCTTGCCCCCTCTCCAATTGCCTTGGATTATGACCTCATTTGAGATCATTACACAAAATGATAATAAATAATAATAAATAAATAAAATGTATTTTGCTAAAAATTTTATTTTAGCTTTTGGAGTTTCGTAATTATTGACAAACTCTAAAAGTTGTTGCCAAATGAAAATACTTTTGCTCACCCCAAAATTGGTTCACTAATGTTTACCCAAGCATCCCATTGGTCAATGCAGTGGGACCTAGGATTAAATTAATGGTGTTTAATCTTGGGTCCTACTGTATTAACCAATGGGATACTTGGGTGAGCATTGGTGAACCATTTTTGGGGTGAGCAAAAATGCTCTCTTGCCCAATATGAATTATGCCCATTAAATTAAATTGATTTACTAATTGTTTCACGTTAGTCCAAAGTACAGGGGTATTAGTGACATAGTTTGAAGTACAAGGGACAAAGTGAAAAATGGTCTAAGAATAATGAGTGTGTATGTAATTGACCCAAATAAAAAAAAAACCACAAAGCCTATGCCCCTTGATGATTTTTCTCCCTAATACAACTAGTCGATAACTCGTGCCATGCACGGGTCTAAAGGGTCTAAATCATTATAAGAACCCTAATAGTAAGCTATAACTTGGTATTCTGACTCATATGAAGATGTCAAGCCCTATAGTAGCAAAACAGGGAAAATAAAATTTATTTTTGGACCCATAGGCCATGACAGTTGAAATTCACTACATTGTCCATAAATAAAGTCTAATCATCAGAGTAAGAAATCAAACGACGCATTAGGAATTTCTAAGTTCAGCATATGTATAATTAGAGTCTAATACCAACTATTACAAAGCACAAGTATTAGCGAAAACAAAATAAAGTATTACAACAACACATGCCAATTACAAACATTATAATAATCCAAAAGTCTCTAAAACATAAACATAAATAACTACGGCGATGCTCCTGGTCTTCAGCTTGAGTAGTATTCGTCCCCGGCATAGCCTTCATTAGCATGGGCTTCTTCCTCATAGCCTCTCGTAATATACTCCTCCCCTGCATTCTTATAACTGGGAAAAGCTAGACGAGGAATAACTAGCAGCATAAAACGCCATTAGCTTATAAAAGCCGAGTGAATGTAAATACTTACAGAGTATCAATAGATATGCAGTATTATAAAATAACATCATTAGAGATCATCTCATCGTTCACATCCATATATGCATGATGTTGTCAATGTCAAGATAAATTACCCTACTAAAAATAATGCGATAGTGATAAGTAGGGGTCGAAAATCCACAGGGACTGCGAAACAGAATTGGTTTAATTTTATAGATCTAATTTTAATTGATTTAGAGAAAACATATTTTAATTGATTATTTGAATTAAGATTAACAAAGTAATTTAAATTAACTATTAAACAGATTTTAATTGATTGTTTGAAAAGTATGGGAGAAAGAATCTAGGATCGCAAATCCACCACTAACTACATAAAAGAACTATTTATGCATTCAATTAAATTACTGTATTTGGATGATCATGGAGAATCGTTGCTACCATCCTGACTCCTCCTTCAAGAGAATAACCATAACCTAGTTACTAACATAATCCATCTTCGATTGCATAGAGTGTCTTACACTAAACTAGGATTGGAGCACACCCCATCTTCCCTAGGCATGGAGTATTCAATAATTAAGATCACAATTCCATAAGCACCATTGTTTGATTGTATGCAAACAATTCATATAATCACCGAAAACATAAATTGTTGAGCACATTGAGTTCAAAATAAATTTAAGACAAGAATAAATCTCAAAAACAATGATTTAACCATTAAAGTATTATTTTATATAAAAATCCTCAAGCATACAATTATCATCTATGAAAACAAGTAAATCTAAAAAGAAAAGTATAAAAAAGAATCCTTTATATAGCTAGGGTTTCATTGAAACCTTAGAACAGATGATTAGTTGGCCATGGATTGAGTGGAAGACATGGAGTTGATGTAGAAATCCATGGAGACCATTAGACTTCTTCTTCTTCTTCTTCATCTTCTTCTTCTTCTTGCCTCCTTCTCTCTCTAGGTTATGGAATATGAGTAAAAGTTGTATATAATGAGTGTATATCTCATATACATATGTTTCCTAAGTTTAGGAGGTTTCCTAAACCCTAAATACACCAGAATTAGCCTTTTTTACGTTCTTTTTTTGATTTTCCGCTGGGGTGACTGTTTTGATGCTCTGCACACTGATGGTAGAATTGGCATATCTATTTGCTCGGATATTGAATTAACACACGTTTTAAAGCCACGAGACCGTAACTCACCGAACTACATTTTCTATCTCTGGACCAACTTCAAAGTTCCAAAATATTCCATGTCAAAAATGCCATTTTTTGAGCTATTGCTGTTATCGGAATCACCTTTTGAGCAAGGAAAGTTTTCCTTGACCACTAATTACATTGTTTTCTTATTTTAGACTTCCTTTTTGATCTGTTTGATTGTATACTTGTAAAACCTAAAATAAAACAAAACAAGTATAATATCCACTAAATAATAACTGCTCGTGACTAATAAAGGCGAGTTAAGATTGTAATAGGGAACTACTCATCCCCGATCACACCCCCAAACCTAAGCGTTGCTAGTGCTCGAGGAAAGAAATTAAATAAAATAAAATAACTACAAATCTAACTCACTTTTACAGGAATCGCAATTGCATTTAGCATATGCAACAAGCCTTTAAACCCCTAGGTGTCCCTAGTAGGATGAGTTATAGTCTCGTGAAGGTTTACAGTGAAGTTACCCACAAACTTCTTTTTATTCAATACCCTTCAATTACCAACTATTAAACAAAATAGAACTACGTACATATGAACTATATTATTTAATGTTCACTTCGCCATGACAAGTAATTCAAATACTGTCTCACATGAATCAATAAATTTGATTTATTTTTATAATAGGAAAATATTTATGTAAAAATGTTTTTGTAGTTCGTCCCTTGATTTTTATGGAATTAGCTTCAAGAGAGTGGAGCCAATGCTTAGCTTTATCTTTTAAAGAAAATGGGAAGAGAAGAAGTTTTAAATTTTCTTCCGTAACATTTTGAAGTCTAAGGGTGGTACAAATTCCTTGGAACTCATCTAAGTGTTGATATGGATCTTCATTTATGCAGTCGAAAAAGTTAGGTAAAAGTGCGATGGTAGAAGGTTTAATTTCAAAGTGAGTCACAATAACCTCGGGTAACTCAATACACGATGGAGAAGAATAAGTTGTAGGAGTAAAATACGTTCTTAAAGCTGGTGGAGGAAGCGGAGCGATAGGAGGTTTCCCATTTTGATTCTAACGATCGGCCAAGTGAATGCGTGTAGTATACACAAACTACGTCTTTCTAAGACTCTTAATTGTTCGTTGAATTTCGGACTGGAAGGCAGACGATGGTGTAGGACTCAAATCTTCGTCTAGCATAAATTAAATTATTTTAATCGAAACTAAAGAACTATACGACTCTATACGAAAAATCAAAAGACTTGATTTTTTGTTTAATTTAATATTTATTTATTTATTATTATTATTATTATTTTGAATTTTCTTAAAATTCTTGAAATTCAAAGAAAAGACTCAAAATAAAAATAAAACTACTATGATGCATGAAATTATCCTGTAATGCAATATGACTGCGTCAAAGCTCAGCGCCTTGAGTTTCCTAGTCTAATGCAAGTGAGATCTGCGTCACAAAGCCCAGCGCCCTGGTCCGAAGCTAATGCAAATGATGCGTCACAGCGCCCTGACTTACAGTGAGTTTCAGCAGATTTAGAAAAAGCAATTTTAATTTTTATTTTTGCGTAAGCTCCTTCTATGTAGCTCCTTGCTTTATCAACGTCTGTTCCACACCAAAAGCTACTGGAGTGCTTAGATGAAATCAAATTCCAAAAGAGGATGAGAATTTCAGGAAGACTAAAATAAAATAAAAATTAAAAACTAACATTTAGTAATCAACTAGAATTAAAATCCTAGAATAAAAAAATTTATATATATATATATAAAGAACCGTTTTTGATGTCCCCGGCAACGGAGCAAAAAAATTGATGTTGTCAATGTCAAGATAAAATAACCCTACTAAAAATAATGAGATAGTGATAAGTAGGGGTCGAATCCACAGGGACTGCGAAACAGAATTACTTTAATTCTATAGATCTAATTTTAAATGATTTAGAGAAAATGGATTTTGATTGATTGTTTGAATTAATATTAACTAATTAATTTAAATTAACTATTAAACTAGGAAGCAATTAAACTAGTTCAAGCAATACTAAAAAGATGTGAAAAGTATGGGAGAAAAGATATAGGATCGCAAATCTACCACTAACTACATAAAAGAACTATTTATGCATTCAATTAAATTAATATATTTGGATGATCATGGAGAATCGTAGCTACCAGCCCAACTCCTCCTTCAAGATAATAATCATAATCTAATTACTAATATAATCCATCTTTTGTTGGCATGGAGTGTCTTACACTAAACTTGGGTTGTAGCACGCCCCATCTTCCCTAGGCAATGAGTATTCAATAATTAATATCACAATTCCATAAAGCAGCATTGTATGTAAGAAATTCATATAATCACCGAAAATATAAATTGTTGAGCACATTGAGTTCAAAATAAATCTAAGACAAGAATAAATCTAAAAAACAATAATTTAAACATTAAAGTATGGTTTTATATAAAAATCCTCAAGCTTACAAATCATCATCCATGAATAAAAGTAAATCTAAAAGAAAAGCATAAAAAGGAATCCTTTACATAGCTAGGGTTTCATCGAATTAACGCACGTTTTAAAGCCACGCGACTGTAACTCGTCGAACTACATTTTCTATCTCTGGACCAACTTCAAAATTGCAAAGTATTCCATATCAAAAATGTCATTTTCTGAGCTGCTGCTGTTATCGGAATCACCTTTTGAGCAAGGAAAGTTTTCCTTGACCAATAAATACATTGTTTTCTTCTTTTAGACTTCCTTTTTTATATACTTTGATTGTATACTTGTAAAACCTGAAATGAAACAAAACAAGTATAATATCCACTAAATCATAACTACTCGGGACTAATACAGACGAGTTAGGATTAGTAATCGGGAACTATTCATCCTTGATCAATGCACCAACTCACTATCTATGACAACTAACACTATCCCAACCATAACTTGGACTCTTGGATCCCCATATCTCACATAGCTTTACATCCCACATTACTCAACTTACTTCTCGAACAATCTTTTACTAACCTGGCACGTAGCCCCATACATTACAATCTATCACGCCTGGACCTTTCTCATGGATCACAACGACATATGTTTTCCCGAAACCCACTTTCTTTTGCAAATGACCACACCTTCGCGATCCCATCCACTCACTCAATCATGAACTATTAACCTTCTATAACACCCGCATATGTGTTATTGTTTTGTCATTTCATTATCATGCATGATAATGTGATGTGGCATGTCCTATGACACATATTTGAGTGAGCTTTGACTCACGAGTCGATTTGGGTGTCTGTGTTAGAGAATCCTCTGAGACTGTATTGATTGAGCGTTTTGATGTTGTGACGTCTCTCCGAGTATGAGATGGTCACTGTGGAATACTTTAAATGTTTATCTGAAAATAAATGTTTACCTGTGTTTTCCGCTATCTGTATTTATTTCTGGTTTATATTTTATATTTGTTGTTAGTTTTAGTATCCTGGTGAGGACGAATTAACATGCTATTAATTTGGTAGGCAAATTAGCAACTTCAGAAACGTCATGTAGAAATTTGCGTTTTAGCAACCAAACGGAACTTAGTCAGAAACTTTTGTAATTTTGAGCTTTCACTCGTAAAGCTATGAATTAGTTGTGTAGAAAGTTTCAGAGACTAATTAGGAGTTTTGAAAACTAGTGGGGAGGTAAATGTAATTCCCGAGAGTTTTGCCTATATATAGATAGAGATGACTTTAGATTTTTCATAAGTTCTAACCTAAAGTTCAAGAAGGAGGTCAAAGGGAGATTTAGGAGCTTAGAGCTTTTTGACGCCAAACGACGACCTTCTGTCAGTCTGATTCTTCCTAGATTTCATATTCGAGCTCCTCGAGGTAAGAGCTTCGTTTTGATATCTATTAGGGCATGTTTGGCTAAGTTTTTTGAAAAGTTATTTTCTAGAATTTTTCATAAAAGTTGATAATCGGACTTTTGATCCATAGGGATTGTACTTCTGCACGTTCTTTGTGCTTGGGTTATCTTTGGATCGTAGTTTAAGAGCGTTATTCGGAGGTGAGTGATTCAACCTTGTATTTTGGAGTGATTTCTTGACATGCATTCATGTTTGATATGAAAAGCATGGGTTAGTTTATAGATATATATTGTGTAGTTCATATTGGACAATTATATTGATAAGTAGGCCCAATAGCACGGTGAAATGCTTTGTTTACCGAGAGCATGGTGATATGTATTTGAGCATGTTGAGTTGCTTATTTGGGTCAAAGGAGCACGTGGTTACTGAGCCATCTTGTGGAGCTGATATAGGCATTAAGGTCGCACGATTGAAGAGAAGATTCGTGGGTCTTACCCTTTCGCGTAGACTTATTGGTGAGGAGTTACGGATTGGGAGTATGGGACGTACACGTGAGGCTCCGGAGACTAGTATGAATTGTAGAGATGTGAATGCGAGCATGTTTATCATTCATATACATATGTTATTTTATTCACTAAGCGTTAGCTTAAACAAATTGAAATATGTGTGGCTATTCAAATAACCATTGCAGGTATGAATACTGGTGAGGAATCAGGAAAGTGATCGCGAGATGTTGGGAGTTCACTTAGAAGGCGACACATAGATGTTTATCTCGTAGTTTTGTAATCGAATCGTTTATTTCCTTTGTTTTGATTAAGGAAACTTGTAATAGGAATGAATGTTAATTTTGTAATAGAATTTGGATAATAGGAGCTTTGGATATATTTTGAAATGTTATAATGTATCATGTATGTCTTTTCATATGTTGGAGTTGTGAAAGAAAAAGGAGTCGATAGTTCATGTTTATACAAGTCTTGGTGCACTATTGAGATTTGTGCCAAACGCGTCCTTAACGTGTTCAGTAAACGTTTTCCTTCAAGTGACATGTTGATATATATGGTTAAATAACTTTCATAAAGTTTCGGAAGAAACGGATTTTGATAGGGCACTTTTTATCGTGTCGAAAGTTGGACAGAAACAAGTGGCTTTGCTGTCAAGGGACTTTCGACCGGTCGAAGGGACTCATTCGACCGGTCAAATGCCCCTCTACTTGAAACTTCAGTAAAGGCACTTGGTCGATGGGACTTTAGACCGGTCGAGAGGGATATTTGACCGGTCGAGATACCCCCTGCCAGCCTAGTTGGTTCTCCTACATCCAAACATTTTCAAAAGTTCTAATTACAAACTTAAGCTTCTTTTGGGACCCTTTTAAGGAAAAATTAACTGGATTGAATTTTGAAGCCTCAGGGCGAACAGTTTGCCTTTCGGTTGACTCCGGTACGTACTAGAACGAGAGTTATGTTTCTTTTCCGCTGCGTGTTCTTAAAACTAATTCTTTTGGGAACGTTAATGAATTGGAGTAGCCGCGGTGGCGTGCCACGGGCTTTGGTTCCGCTATTGTGGGACCGAGCTGTGACACCTTCCTAGTCAATGAACCCACTACTATGCATGTTGATTTTACAATTCGATTAACAACCTTATATCAACATCATACTAATGGTTTCACTATTCAATGCATTAAGATTTATGAATCGGGCGGGTACATTATTCTGTATCACATTTAACAGGTCACATATAACATGTAACATCTCAACAACACTTAATGTGTAAACAACCAAAAGATTCAACACTCTGTAAGTGGCAATCGATTGAAATCCCTGCCAATCGATTGAAACCCGTTCAATCGATTTGGAACCTTTCCAATTGATTGGGTGAGGGTCAATCGATTGGAACCCCTCCAATCGATTGGGAAGTCGTCTTCTTCCTAGAAACTAACTGAACCTTATGAATACGTTCGGGAGCCATTCTTTCTTACCAAAACACATCAACACGACATAACTATGGGTACTAAGTGAGTTTGAACACTCACCAGTAAGGTTCGGTGACGCACGGGGGTTCTCGGGGTGGTTCGTGTCCTCGGTGAGCTCTCCCTCTTTCTTCTTTCCCTTTTTCCTTATCTTTATCTTTGCTTCTCTTTATCTTCTTTTTCTTCTTCTTCTCTTTATTCTGCTCTTTCTTCTCTTCTTAGAGTGAGGTATGAGTGTATGTGTGTATATATATATGGTTATGTATATATATATAGATATAGGTGTATATCTCTCTCTCAAATACTCGGCAAGCCTATATATATGTATGACGGGATATATATAAGGAGAGGGGACAAACCATAGCTATACGATACAAACTTGGTGACCATATTTAGTCTCGTTCAATCAATTGGATAAGGTTCAATCGATTGGGCACAAGCGATCAAGTGCAATCGATTAAGTGGAGTTCAATCAATTGGATGGAAAATCTTGGCAATAGATTGTATGGTCCAATCAATTGGATAACACCCGTAATCGTGTTATTGCATTTTATTGCATTGTCTTGCATGATAATATGATGTGTTGTGCATTTTGGCACATGTGTGAGTGAGTTTTGACTCACAAGTCGATTTGGGTGTCTGTGTTAGAGAACCCTTTGAGACGGTGTGAATGAGTGTTTTGTTGTTGTGACGTCTCTCCGAGATTGAGACGGTCACTATGGAATACCTTAAATGTTTATCTGGAAATAAATGTTTACCTGTGTATTTCAATATCTGTATTATTTCTGGTTTAGAATTTATATCTGTTGTTAGTTTTAGCATCCTGGTGAGGACGAATTAACACGCTACTAATTTGGTAGGCTAATTAGCAATTTCATAAAAATCATGTAGAAATTCACGTTTTAGCAACCAAACGGAACTTAGTCAGAAACTTTTATAATTTTGAAGTTTCACTCATGAAGCTATGAATTAGCTGTGTAGAAAGTTTCGGAGACTGTTTATGAGTTTTGAAAACTCGTGGGGAGGTAAACACAATTTTAGAAAATATTGCCTATATATAGAAAGCTATGACTTTCATAATTTTCATAACTTCTAACCTAAATCTCAAAAAGGAGGCCAAAGGGAGATATAGTTGCTTCGAGCTTTCCGACGCCAAACGACAACCTTCTGTCAGTCTGCATTCTCCCAGATTTCATATTCGAGCTCCTTGAGGCAAGAGCTTCGTTTTTATACCTATTAGGCCTTGTTTGGTCAATTTTTTTGAAAAGCCTTTTTCTAGAATTTTTCATAAAAGATGATAATCGGACTTTTGATCCATAGGAACTATACTAGAAGCTTTTCTGCACGGGTTTTCCTTGGATCGTAGTTTAAGAGCGTTATTCGGAGGTGAGTCATTCAACTATGCTTTTAGAATGATTTCTTGAGATGTATTCATGTTTTTATGAATAGCATGTGTTAGTTTATAAATATATTGTGTAGTTCATATTGGGTAATTATATTGATAAGTAGGCCCAATAGCACGGTGAAATGCTTTGTTTACCGCGAGCATGTTGATGTGTATTTGGGCATGTTGAGTTGCTTATTTGGGTCAGAAGGAGCACGTGGTCACCGAGCCATTTTGTGGAGCCGATATAGGCATTAAGGTCCCACGGTTGAGGAGAAGAATCATGGGTCTAACCCTTTTGCGTGGACTTATTGGCGAGGAGTCGCGGATTGGGAGTATGGAAGGGCACGTGAGTCTTCGGCGACTAGTATGAAATGTAGAGATGTGAATACGAGCATGTTTGTCATTCATATGCATATGTTGTTTTATTCACTAAGCGTTAGCTTAAACAAATTGAAATAGGTGTGGTTATTTAAATAACCATTGCAGGTATTAATGTCGGCGAGGAATTGGAAGAGTGATTGCGGGGTTGGGAGTTCACTTAGATGGCGGCTCATCGTGCTTATCCCATAGGTTTGAAATCGAGAACGTTTGTTATCTTGCTTTCATAAGGAACTTGTAATAGAATTAAATAGTAGATTGTATTGGAATCTGTAGATTAAAAGCTTTGGATATGTTTTGAAATGTTATTATATCTCGTGTATGTCTTTTCATATGTAAGAGTTGTGAAAGAACTCATGAGCTTGGATTTAAGTACGTAAAGGAGTCGATAGTTCATGTTTATGCAAGTCTTGGTGCATGTTTGAGATTTGTGCCAAACACGTCCTTAACATGTTCGGTAAACGTTTTCCTTCAAGTGGCATGTTGATATATATGTTTAAATAACTTTCATAAAATTTCAGAAGAATTGGAATTGGATATGGCACTTTTTGTCGCGTCGAAAGTTGGACAGAAACAAGTGGCTTTGCTATCAAAGGACTTTCGACTGGTCGAAGGGACCCATTCGACTGGTCCCTTCGACCGGTCAAATGCCCCTCTTCTTGACACTTCAGTAAAGGCACTTGGTCGAAGGGACTTTCGACCGGTCGAGAGGGACATTCGACCGGTCGAGATGCCCCCTGTCAGCTTGTTTGTTTTCTTACTTCCAAATATTTTCAAAAGTTCTAATTACAAACTTAAGCTTTTTTTGGGACCCTTTTAAGGGAAAATTGTCGGATCAAATTTTGAAGCTTCCGTGCAACAAGTGTATTTTCGGTTGGCTCCGGTACGTACTAGAATGAGAGTTATGTTTCTTTTCCGCTGCATGTGTTCTTAAAACTAATGTTTTGGGAATGTTAATGAATTGGTTTAGCCTCGGTGGCGTGCCACGGGCTTCGGTTCTGCTATTGTGGGACCGGGCTGTGACATTTAGTGGTATCAGAGCATTAGGTTTAGAGCCTTGGGGACGAGTGATGTTGTATGTTGAGTGACGTCGAGTAGAGTATATGTTTATGAAGATAATGTTGTTATCATTGTATAAATGCTCATATGTTAGCATCTGCTGATTGTAACGATGAACTGTGCACATATATATTTTATGGCATAGCATGCATCGTCTTTGTGCATTGAGCTCAACAGGGTGAATATTTGACTCATCATGACTGAGCCGGTAAGAGTTGTCACTGCATTCGTGAATCTGCGAAATTATATGGTTGTAGAGTTGTGTGATGAAATGAATGTTGCCATGAGTTATCATAGACCGTGTATTGTGACAAGAGGGGGAGATGATATCCTGGTAGTAATGAGTAGTAGCATTTTGTTTTCAACGAAACCCAAATGATTTTTGGATCGAATCGGTAATTATTTAAAGTGATAGTAATAAGTGCTCTTTGAGGGCTTTAACCGAGAATGGAGTTTGAGTAGTGAATGTCAGGAGATATTTCCTTAGAGTCCACATAAAGAATGAAAGGTGATTATTCGTAGTCGAGTTTTGGAATTGAGATTGATTGATAAGAGTTCCGTATCAGACATGGGCTAAACGTCGTGACGTGAGGGAATAGAGATGGACAGTTGGGGTTTATGACAGAAAGATAGTCCAGCAGAGTGTATTGCTCGTGTATGGGATAGGTGAGGAATCTCTCACCTTTTCTTACGGTATTTCTCTATTATGTTAATCTACGACGTGATCGTACGGGATTATCTTATGGTTATCTTTTACAAGTGTATGATGGGTAGTTGAAGAATCTTTCAACTAATTTTATGGTATTGAGATGATTGGATGGTTGAGGAATCTCTCAACCTATCTTAAGGTATGTATTGGATGGTTTAGGAATCTCTCAACCTATCTAACGGTGTGTATTGGGGGTTGAAGACTATCTCAAGGGATTGTGAGTATTATGGTTATTGAGGAATCTCTCAATTGAACCTAGTTCTGAATGGTCGTGGTACCATAGTGGAATCAGATATAGTATAAGGCTTAGTAGCGAATGCTACCGGATTGATGGAATAAGTAAAATTGTTGGGATTTAAGGCTTGACCTAAGATGAGTGGTTATGAATGGAAATGAATAGGAATAAGAATTCCTTGGTGTTGAGATGGGTTGTCCAAGGACATAGAATGAAGGAAGTGAGAACATGAGACTGAGGGAAAAAGGTAAGTGTGATTGATTGAACGTGATAAGAGAGTCAGAGGAATCGAGTTGATATTTGGATATCATTGATATAAGAGGATCCTTATAGAGAATCTTGTAGAGGAGGTTGTTATTACAAGAAAGGATAAACCTGAACCTGAGTTCAACAGTTGTGTGATTCGAGGAGTTTTGATGCTTTTGGGCACTTGCGGGTGGTTCCAAGGTGGTTGGGAAGTAGCCCCAAATGCCTTGTGAAGTTTGGGACTTTTAAAGATGTTAAATGGAGTAAAATTTGGTCCAAGGGGTACTTGGACCGGTCGAAAGGGGCAGCTCGACCGGTCGAATACCCCTCTGATCCAAACAGTGATTTCAAGGATAATTTTTGTCGAGTTTTACGAAAACTGGCATAACTCTTTGTAGAAAATTCGGATTCGTGCGCTGTTTCTTGAGTTGGAACCAGGACTCAAAGAGCTATCTTTTGGTGTAAAATTTAACCATACTCTATAAATGACCATTTTGCCCTTGGGCTATTTTGTCACAGAAAATTTCTTTTAAGATGTCTAATCCATGCTTTCTTTGCTAATTTCCGTATTTCAAACAAAATGAAAGATCTTTTAATGATTATAAAACATCGTTGAGTGTTTGAGGTGAGTGGTTGCCAACGAGGGGTTGGAGTTGTTAGGGATATATACTAAAATCCATGCTTTATGTAGTTGATTTATTATTCATTTAATAAAATCAGTTAATCCATTTTTTATAGAATCTTTGTGGGCAATGTTTGTATTATATTATTTATTTAATATTATGCATGTGTGTCTCTCATTCTATATAGTAGGCGGTTTGGTGTGTAGAGTTCGGCTTACACACGGAAGATCAGACCATCAGATATTATAGAATGTAAGATTTTGGTTTACAGTCTTAGATGGGATTGGACACACCATCGGTAGGACTGCAGCATGGTGTTGTAGTAGGTTTGTCTTGACTACAGAAAACGGTATAGTTTCAACTCACTATGCTGGTACACTTTGTGTATTAAACGGAACTGACTTGGGGTAATTATCTTTATACTGACTTATAAGATAATTAATACCTCATGGCTATTATGAGTGCTTATGCTCTAAATCCTAAGTTAATTTGTAGACACGTACATTTGATATTTATACTTTGATCCCTAAAAGGGTGAGGTCCTTAAATGGGTCAATATCTCATTAGATTGGGTGGCAATATTAATTGTGTGGTGGATATTAATTAATGATGGAATCCATGTCTCAATTTTTGGGATTGATGATATCCCCTTGAGAAAGCTTATAAGTTTTGATTATGTCAAACCCTGCAGGTGGATTTTGTATCCGACATATCAGATAAGTTAAGCAGAGGATCTCAAGGAATTTTAAGAAATTAATTAAATATGATTGTCAGTAATTATAGTTAATTAATGGATATCTGTAATCTTAACATGGGGAGATAATAAGCATTTAATAACATGGAGCTCGAAATATATTTTTGAGATAAGGACATGAGTGTAATTATAATGCTTTAGTGGTATGAATTATAATTTATGGAAATAGGAATCTGATTCAGTTCGAATTAGGGTTTCCTAATTCCATAAGGAAGCCTATTCCTTATTGACTTCTTATGGTCCCTATCGTAGCCTATATATATGCTACTTTGGCTCTCTCATCAGTTAGCGTTTTTCCATCAAGAGTATTATAACTCGGAATAGAAAAGAGAGCGTAAAAGAGGGAGAGCAGAAAACAAAAAGGGTTTCGAAAGAGCCCACATTCAGTTCGATATTCTGGCAGCGGAGGAATACGGTAGAAGATCGTGAGCTGTTATCGAGCCCGTGTTCTCGATTCGTCTACTACAGCAATCCGTATTGCAGTTCAAGGTAACCCTAGTTCCGCCCTTGTAGGGTTATTATAGATTTTACGAAATTTTTTGCAGTACCAACTTATACGCACTGTCAACGGATTCTGGGAACGCAGTTTCCTAACAGGAGTATGAGAAGTATTACGATACTGAACAAGAGCAGTTGTGGAAATGGATAAGTAAAGTGACTTTGGGTAAGTCAAGTTAGAAAGGTGAAAATATAAATTGGGAAGATGAGGCTTCGATGAATAAGTAAACATGAATGGTAAGAGTGAGATAAAGACGTGGTAGTACGTGCGTACATTATCGGATATGATAGAAGGAATGTAAAATGGTCAGACGAAAATGGTAAATGTAGCAGAATGCTATCTCGGTCGTCCTGAATTCCAACAAGGTTGGAGAATTTTGAGAATGTCGGATTTCATCCCAAGAAAATTTTAAGTGTTTAAAATGTTTTAAAAATCAAACTTTTGTTTGAGTAAGAAAATTTTGTTAAATACTTGTAATAAGGTATCAAGTAGACTTTGGAAGACGAGTATCGTGGAGGGATATGGTATGCTTAGTGCTTGAGACAAAACGGTGGTCATCAAACGAATGAGTTCTACGTGAGTAGATTATCAACTTGGAAATTCTAAAGTAAAGGGTTAGTGAAATGTTGTACACTTGGAATTAGTAAGTTGGAAGTAGTGCTGTTAAACGAGTTGACTTGAGTATTGTCACGAAAGGTATGTGAATTGAAAGTCGATAAGAAATTTATCAAACACAATGAGACTATGGTACTTGATTGGGAAGACCAAATTATTGAATTGTCTTCAGATGGTTACGGGAATAGTATGAAATACTTGGGACAGCAGGTTCTTCGAGAATAATGAATTTGAGATCAGAATGGCAAATATAAAGGATTAGAGAAGTTAAGTCAGGTTGACTAGAGTTATGAAATATTAAATCTTTAAATAAGGTATGAAGCCTTGAGATGTTATACAAGGAATATATGTTCGGTGTAAAGGGCTGTCAGAAATTCAGTAAGAGTTGAGATACATAAGTACGCTTGGTATGAGCTTGTGTAAGGGTGGAAGTGAAACACTAGAGACTCATAGAGTCGTATAACTACGTAAATGGTGGTGGATCTACATGGACTGATAGACTAAAGGATAGTATACGAGTAAGGTATGAGATGGGAGTGGAGTACATTATTGTTGAGATTTTCGACAGAAAAATAATTGGCTCAGGGTGTGTGTACACTACGTAAATAAGAATGGATTGTGAATGGCCAAGGGTTTAAGACATGAACAAGGTATGTTATGAACATGGGAGTACATTTTATAAACTCTATGGTATGTGTATGATTGACTAAGTCAAGTTTGGGTTCACAACGTTATTTGTTGTGACGGATATTGGGGTAACTATATGTGGAAATATTATGCAAAATTTTAAAATGATTTATTTTAAAAACAAAAAGGGAGAATATGTAATTGACTTTGTTAAAAGTTTTAAATTGAAGGTGTAACGTTAAATCTTTTACGTTAGTCGACGGTAGTTCGAGTACAGAATGCGAGAGATAAAGGGGCAAGTGTGTTTAACTATTCGGGACATCAGGTGGGCGCGAAGAAGTAGAGTGATATGAAATTGTCAGTTAGGAATCTGGATAGTATCTTACGAGGCATGTATGATTGGAAGTATAATACGAGGTTGGATTAAACTGAATGGAATTTGAAAAGGAATGAAAGTCGTTTGAAAACGTGTTATCGTTCTACAAGTATTCTGCGATTAGCAGGATAAGGGATTGAATCTATGGTATATGAAATAGTTGGTAGAGGCATTGACTTATCGACATAGTATATATGCATGAAAGTACTCAGTTTGGTTCACTTCGAGATGAAGAATCAGGTATGGTTGTTAACCAGTTGAGACGTGTTGGAAACGACTTTTAGTCTAAAGGGAAGATGGGTGGAAGTGAGAGGAGTTATTTCCTTTGACTTGGGTATTGTGATGAGATTTTTGAGTTCAGAAAAGATATGTAACAAGTACAATGAAAGCATGTATGGGTTGGTGATGTGATGTAAAATGTCAGATTTGACTTTTGAGTATATCTACTCAGGCATTGATGTCCTTACTTATCGAGGTAGTTCGATAATTACTAGAATGCGGATTGAAGCTTTAATCGGATTGAGACAGGAACTCTGGGGATTTATTTTTCATCAGAGCTTGAGGATTTTTTTTCCTCGTGAGATTATAATATCTCAGTAGAGATGTGTAGGTTGTGATGAATGAACGTTGGCACTACTTGTGAAAAAGTCTTTGTGAATTGATGAGATGGTACTGAAAGTTTGGGGACAAACTTCTTCTAAGGGGGAGAGAATTATAACACCCGTAATCGTGTTATTGCATTTCATTGCATTGTCTTGCATGATAATGTGATGTGTTGTGCATTTTGGCACATGTGTGAGTGAGTTTTGACCCACGAGTCGATTTGGGTGTCTATGTTAAAGAACCCTTTGAGACGGTGTGAATGAGTGTTTTGTTGTTGTGACGTCTCTCCGAGATTGAGACGGTCACTATGGAATACCTTAAATGTTTATCTGGAAATAAATGTTTACCTGTGTATTTCAATATCTGTATTATTTCTGGTTTAGAATTTATATCTGTTGTTAGTTTTAGCATCCTGGTGAGGACGAATTAACACGCTACTAATTTTGTAGGCTAATTAGCAATTTCATAAAAATCATGTAGAAATTCGCGTTTTAGCAACCAAACGGAACTTAGTCAGAAACTTTTATAATTTTGAAGTTTCACTCGTGAAGCTATAAATTAGCTGTGTAGAAAGTTTCGGAGACTGTTTATGAGTTTTGAAAACTCGTGGGGAGGTAAACACAATTTTAGAAAATGTTGCCTATATATAGAAGCTATGACTTTCATAATTTTCATAACTTCTAACCTAAATCTTAAAAAGGAGGCCAAGGGGAGATATAGTTGCTTCGAGCTTTCCGACGCCAAACGACGACCTTCTGTCAGTTTGTTTTCTCCCAGATTTCATATTCGAGCTCCTTGAGGTAAGAGCTTCGTTTTTATACCTATTAGGCCTTGTTTGGTCAAGTTTTTCGAAAAGCCTTTTTTCTAGAATTTTTCATAAAAGCTGATAATTGGACTTTTGATCCATAGGAACTGTACTAGAAGCTTTTCTGCACGTTTTTTGTGCACAGGTTTTCCTTGGATCATAGTTTAAGAGCGTTATTCGGAGGTGAGTGATTCAACCATGTTTTTGGAATGATTTCTTGACATTTATTCATGGTTTGTATGAATAGCATGTGTTAGTTTAAAGATATATTGCGTAGTTCATATTGGGCAATTATATTGATAAGTAGGCCCAATAGCACGGTGAAATGCTTTGTTTACCGCGAACATGGTGTTATGTATTTGGGCATGTTGAGTTGCTTATTTGGGTCAGAAGGAGCACATGGTCACCGAGCCATTTTGTGGAGCTGATATAGGCATTAAGGTCGCACGATTCAAGAGAAGAATCGTGGGTCTTACCCTTTCGCGTGGACTTATTGGCGAGGAGTCGCGGATTGGGAGTATGGACGGACACGTGAGTCTCTGGCGACTAGTATGAAATGTAGAGATGTGAATACGAGTATGTTTGTCATTCATATGCATATGTTGTTTTATTCACTAAGCGTTAGCTTAAACAAATCGAAATATGTGTGGTTATTTAAATAACCATTGCAGGTATTAATGTCGGCGAGGAATCGGAGGAGTGATTGCGGGGTTGGGAGTTCACTTAGATGGCGGCTCATCGTGCTTATCCCATAGTTTTGAAATTGAGAACGTTTGTTACCTTGCTTTCATAAGGAACTTGTAATAGAATTGAATAGTAGATTGTATTGGAATCTGTAGATTAGAAGCTCTGGATATGTTTTGAAACGTTATTATATATCGCGTATGTCTTTTCATATGTTAGAGTTGAGAAAGAACTTATGAGCTTGGATCTAAGTACGTAAAGGAGTCGATAGTTCATGTTTATGCAAGTCTTGGTGCATGTTTGAGATTTGTGCCAAACACGTCCTTAACATGTTCAGTAAACGTTTTCCTTCAAGTGGCATATTGATATATATGTTTAAATAGCTTTCATAAAATTTCGAAAGAATTGGAATTGGATATGACACTTTTTGTCGCGTCAAAAGTTGGACAAAAACAAGTGGCTTTGTTGTCAAAGGACATTCGACTGGTCGAAGGGACCCATTTGACCGATCGAATGCCCTTCTGCTTGACACTTCAGTAAAGGCACTTGGTCGAAGGGACTTTCGACCGGTCGAGAGGGACGTTTGACCGGTCGAGATGCCCCTTTATTCTCCTACTTCCAAATATTTTCAAAAATTCTAATTACAAACTTAAGCTTCTTTTGGGACCCTTTTAAGGGAAAATTGTCGAATCAAATTTTGAAGCCTCCGGGCAACAAGTGTATTTTCGATTGGCTCCGGAACGTACCAGAACGAGAGTTATGTTTATTTTCCGTTGCGTATGTTCTTAAAACTAATTTTTTGGGAACGTTAATGAATTGGTTTAGCCTCGGTGGCGTGCCACGGGCTTCGATTCCGCTATTGTGGGACCGGGCTGTGACAGATTGGGAAGAGCTTTGCAAGAAAGTTAAGTGAAATCATACTGAATCTTATTTATATATAAAGGCATACAAAAGTACAGCGAAAATGTGGGTATTACATCATCCCCCTCTAAATAAAGATTTTGTCCACGAAATTCGAGCTAAGCTCTACTAAACAAAACTGGATACTTCTCACGCATCTCTGACTCTAGCTCCCAGGAATCTTCTCCCTCGTCCTGGTACTTCCACTAAATCTTCACCAACAGAATTTTCTTATTCCTCAGCTTCTTAACTCCCCGATCTAGAATTCGCACTGGTCCTTCATTGAAAGATACATTGTCATTTACTTCAATATCCTGAAAGTTGATCTCATGACTCGGATTGTGAACTCACTTCCTCAACATATTGACGTGGAAGACGTTGTGTACTCCTGACATCTTAGGTGGCAACATGAGTCTGTAGGCAACCTTTCCTATATGCTCAAGGATTTCAAAAGGTTCAATGAAATGCAATGCTAGCTTTCTTCTCTTTTGGCCAAATCTAACAACTCCTCGAACCGAAGATACTTTAAGTAGCATATGATCTCCAACACTAAACTCCAAACTTCTGCGGCGTTTATCCATATAACTCTTGCACCTCTCTGTGCCGTTCATGTCCTCTTTTTCACGATTTGGATCTTTTTATTAGTTTTATGAACTAATTTTGGTCCAAGTAGTTGATTATCTCCAACCTCTGTCCAATATAAAGGTGATCGGCACGGTCTTCCATATAATGCCTCAAATAGTGTCATCCCTATGCTCGATTGGTGGCTATTTTTATATGAAAATTTGACCAAAGGTAGATGAGTCTCCTATGAGCTCTCAAAATCAATGTCACACGCTCACAACATATCCTCCATCACTTGGTTGACTCGTTCAATTTGTTCATCAGTCTACGGGTGAAAGACGGTGCTCAAATTTAATGAAGTCCCCATGGCTGTCTATAGACTCTTCCAGAACTATGCAGTGAATCGTGAATCGCGGTCTGATACAATAGAGACAGGTATACTGTGCAATCGCACGATTTGCTGTAAGTACATTCGGCTCAAACGTTCGACTGGATATAACATACTATAAGCTATGAAATGAGCTGATTTTGTGAGTCGGTCCACAACTACCCAAATAGCATCGTGATTTTGATGAGACCTCCACAAACCTACCATGAAGTCCATGGTTATATGTTCTCATTTTCATTAGGGTACCGACAACGATTGTAGAAGTTCGGGCGGTTTCTAATGTTCCACTTTCACTTGCTTACACGTAAGATATTGAGACACATGTTCTGCAACTTCTCGTTTCATTCCTTCCCACTAGAAGTTCCTCTTCAAATTTTTGTACATCTTTGTCCTCCTGGGTGGACAGTTATTCGCGACTTGTGCACTGCATCCAATACGTCTTTCCTAAGATTATCCTCATCAGGCACACAAAGTCTGCCTCTACATCTGAGTGCTCCATCTGAACCTATACACCAAGTCTTCGGTTCTTTCACCGCGATGCTTATGAACCATCTCTAAAGTCCTTAATTCCTCTTTTGTGCCTCAAAGGTACGACTGATGAGGGTCAGTTATACTATAAGACATCCAAAGTGTTATCTGTAACACCCGCTCCCGCGATTAACTGTTAATTATGATTTAGTATGCATTAGCATAATTAATTGGTGTTTACTAACACATGTTTAAGTGAGTTTTAACTCACTAGTTGATTATGGGTGTCCAGCTTGGGAACCCAATGTTGGCCAACGTGGCAGTTCCAAATTGGGACATGAGTTGATGAAGTTCCATTATGATGGGACAATGTTGTGGAATTACTCTTATGTGCTTAAATGGTTATTAAGGCATATGTGAAATATTTATATGTTGTTTAGAATTTATTGTTTATTGTTAAAGACCATTTATGTGGTTATTTGATATACCTAGGTGAGGACAAAATGAACACGTTATATAATTAGTAGGCTAATTAGCAACTTCATAAAAATTATGTGGGACCACTTACGGGACCCACGCGAGACATAGACAAATACCCACTTAAGTTAAGAGGACTAAATAGTTTGTTACAAAACTAGTAGGGGTAAAATTGCAAATAACCAAAAGTTGGGTGGGTTTCATAATAGAAATGGTAAGCTCATATATGAGCTGTGGATACAAGATGATACACATATCATCTTCTTTTCCAAATTGGGTCGGTGAGAGAGAAAAAGGAGACGGGGGTTTGCCAGAGCTTCTCGACGTCAATCGACGTGCCGTTCGACACCCAATTTCAATTTCGAGACCGGATTCGGACTCGTAGAGGTGAGTTCCACATTTTGGTACTGATTTTATTGAGTTTAATCGTCGTATTTCTCACAACCAATTCGAAGCGGTAATCCGTAGTTTGCCGAATTCATGTAGGATTTGAAACCGGAGTAGATTTGAGCTTTAATTTCTCAACTAGGAGTGAATTGCGACGAGGTGAGTGGTTTCAATCTTGCCTATGGATGAGATTCATGGTTATGTTCATATGATGTTGATTTCATGTCTATTTAGCTTAATCTCTCATGTTTAGCTATGATTTTGTGAAAAGCATGGTGATATGTTTATGTGAGCATGTTTAGTTGTCTATGTGGGTCAAAGGAAAGCTTGTATGAATCCGTCATGAGATTGTTCTGTGGTGACGACCACTTGTTGCCGACAACGGTATTAGACCGCACGTGTGTGGCGTGGGTCATTGGCTTGTGCCGTGGACTATTGGGGGAGTCGCGGACTTGCGGGTAGTGGCGGAAGAAATACTTGCTTATCCGGAGATCATTATATTTGTTGAGTTGAATATAAACATTGATATGTCATCCGCGTGCTTGATTGATATTTCTCACTAAGCATATAGCTTATATATTGTAGTGGTTATTGAATAACCATTGTAGGTGAGCACGGTGGCGAGAATCCGGGGAGATGAACGTGGGGTTCGTCGTGGCTATGAAGCTTGTGTACATTGTAGTTCCATGTGTTATAGTTGTTTTGTTCAAAACTTATAATTTCGGTGTAATCCGAGTATGTATGGATTAAGTTGGGAGCATGTTAAACTTAGTTGGTTATGTTGGGTTCTTGTTTTGTCACTCCAAGACGTATGCAAATGTTGTAGCCGGAGTTTAATATCTTGTGGAAACCTTTCAAACTCTTATTTTTATGAGTTGAGTACGTTAGTTGTGAATATGGATAAAGACTCATGTGTTTTGTTTGATTTTGGGAGAGAAATGGGAGCATTTGAGAGATATGGCGTTGCACGTCTTGTTCATGGTTTAAAAATCATGTTGGAACTTCTCCAACTTTTGTGTCTATGGTTTGGAGCATGATGGTTGAGAGTTGAGTTCAAGATCATGTGTTTTAGCTTGGTTTTGTGAAAATTGAGTGTGGTTGAGTATTGTAGCATTGGTGGATCTTGTTTAATGTTTTAAGAACATGTTAATATAACTTGGAAATGGTTTAGAATGATTTTTGGAATGGTTTTGAAGTGTTTTGGAAAGTTTCATGAAGTTTGGATTGGTTTTGGTAATGTTTGGAATCTGCAGAACTAGTAAAATTGCTGTCAAATTGGGTACTGCAGAATCCGGATCGATCCGGGTCTTGAGCGGATCGATCCGGCACTTCTGGAGGGCCAAAAATGAGGTTCTGTCAAAACCGGATCGATCCGCATGTCATTTTTGCTGCACTGTCGACTTTTACGGAAACGGACATAACTCTCTCTAGAAAAATCGGATTCGCGCACCGTTTTTTTCGTTGGAACCGGGACTCAAAAACCTATCTTTTGGTATAAAATTTGATATATCTTATTAATTACCATTTTGACCTTGAGCTTAATTTGTCTAACATAATGGTGTAAACATGTTTGTTTTCCCTCCTTTTCATTTGTAAATTGTTGTTTGAAGGCCGTGGTGGCGTGCCACATGTCTTGGGTTCACATGTGTGGATCCGGGACGTGACATTTAGTGTTTCTCCGTGGGGAGCACCGGTTTTATTTGTCAAGAAGAAAGATAGAACCATGCGAATGTGTATTGATTATCGGGAGCTAAACAAGTTGACTATTAAAAACAAGTACCCATTACCAAGGATTGATGATTTGTTCGATCAGCTTCAAGGAGCACAAGTTTTCTCAAAGATCGATTTGAGATCGGGCTACCATCAACTGAAAGTTAAGGAGGAGGATGTGGAAAAGACAGCGTTCAGGACTCGATACGGACATTATGAGTTTATGGTCATGCCATTCAGAGTTACCAACGCGCCCGCAGCTTTTATGGATTTGATGAACCGAGTATTCAAGGAATACTTAGATGAATTTGTAATTATCTTCATTGATGATATTTTAGTCTACTCTAAAAGTGTTGAAGATCACGAAAAACATTTACGACTGGTATTGCAACGGCTTCGCGAGAAGAAATTATTTGATAAATTGAAGAAATGTGAGTTTTGGCTTACGGAGATAGCATTTTTGGGACATGTGATTTCTAAAGAAGGTGTTTCAGTGGACCCGCAGAAAATTGAAGCAGCAGCCAATTGGAATCCACCGAAAAATGTGTCAGAAGTTCGAAGTTTATTGGGGTTGGCCGGGTATTACCGAAGGTTTGTAGAGAATTTCTCAAGAATTGCGATGCCTATGACTCAGCTAATGAGAAAAGATGTTCCTTTTATTTGGAGTTCCGAATGTGAGAAAAGTTTCAAGGAATTGAAGACTAGGCTTGTGACAGCACCGATATTGACGATTTCGTCGGGGACTGAGGGGTTTGTTGTATTCAGCGATGCTTCATATCGAGGTTTGGGATGTGTTCTGATGCAAAATGGCAAAGTAATTGCATATGCTTCACGACAATTGAGACCACACGAAACCAACTACACGACACACGACTTGGAATTGGCAGCGGTGATCTCTGCCTTGAAGATTTGGAGGCATTATCTATACGGGGAACGGTGTGAAATTTACACGGATCACAACAGCCTAAAGTATATATTCACTCAGAGAGACTTGAATATGAGACAGAGACGGTGGTTGGAGTTGATGAAAGATTACGATTTGTCGATTCAATATCACCCGGGAAAGGCCAATATGGTGGCCGATGCATTGAGCCGAAAGTCAACCGGAAACTTAGCTTATGTTTTAACTTCTCAAGAGAAGCTGATTCGTGAAATGGAGCAATTGAAACTTGAAGTAATTCCAAGAATTGAGGGAGCTTTGATGGCAGCGATTATAGCACAACCAACACTTGTGGATGAGATTAGAATGAAACAGCTTCAAGACCCAAACTTGAGGAAAATTTGTGACGGAATACCTGAGGGTAAGCAACCGGATTTCACTTACGTGGATGGTGTATTGAAATATAGAAATCGAATTTGTGTACCCAATGTTAATGGAATTAAAGAGACGATTCTAGACGAGGCGCACAATACCAAATATTCCATTCATCTAGGAAGTACTAAAATGTATCGTGATCTACGAGAGAACTATTGGTGGTTTGGAATGAAGCGAGAAATAGCCGAATACGTGGCAAAGTGTTTGGTGTGTCAACGGGTAAAAGCAGAACACCAAAGATCAGCGGGATTATTACAACCATTACCAGTACCGGAATGGAAATGGGAGAACATCACGATGGATTTTGTAGCAGGTTTTCCAAAATCCAGAAGATCAAATGATAGTATTTGGGTAATTGTTGACCGATTAACCAAGTCTGCGCATTTCCTAGCGATTAAGACAAATAATCCGATGAAGTTGGCAGAGTTATATGTTCAGGAAATTGTAAGGCTTCACGGAGTTCCAGTGTCTATTATCTCTGATAGAGATAGTAGATTTACATCAAGATTTTGGAGGGGTTTACAAGAGGCTATGGGCACAAAGTTGAATTTTAGCACAGCTTTCCATCCGCAGACTGACGGACAATCAGAACGTGTAATTCAGATATTGGAAGATATGCTTAGATTATGTGTTCTTGATTTCAAAGGTGATTGGGAACAACACTTGTCATTGGCTGAATTTACTTATAATAATAGTTTTCAATCCAGTATTGGGATGGCACCTTTTGAGGCTTTATATGGGCGTAGATGTCGTTCGCCGATCTGTTGGACTGAGGTAGGAGAACGGAAATTGTTAGGACCTGAGATAGTTCAGCAGACCACTGAGAAAGTTAAGTTGATACAACAACGGTTACAGACAGCCCAAAGTCGATACAAGAGCTACGCGGATTTGAAAAGGAGACAAATAGAATTTGAAGTTGGTGATTATGTGTTCCTAAAGGTTTCACCAACCAAAGGGATTGTGAGGTTTGGAAAATGTGGGAAACTAAATTCGAGGTACATTGGACCGTTTGAAATCATTGGTAAAGTTGGACCAGTAGCATACCGGTTAGAGCTACCACAAGAAATGGAGAATGTACATAATGTATTCCACGTATCAATGTTGTGACGTTATGTGTCAGATTCACGTCATATAATCACGCCAGAACCGTTGGAAATTAAAGAAGACTTGACTTACATAGAACATCCAGTGAGAATTCTTGATGCGAAAGTTCAAGTTCTGAGAACCAAGTCTATTCCATTGGTTATGGTTCTATGGCGTAATCACTCCGTGGAAGAGGCTACGTGGGAATGGGAAGATGAGATGCGTGAGAAGTACCCATTTTTATTCGAAACTTGAGGTACTTTAAGTTTGGGGACAAACTTCTTTTAAGGAGGGGAGAGATGTAACACCCGCTCCCGCGATTAACTGTTAATTATGATTTAGTATGCATTAGCATAATTAATTGGTGTTTACTAACACATGTTTAAGTGAGTTTTAACTCACTAGTTGATTATGGTGTCCAGCTTGGGAACCCAATGTTGGCCAACGTGGCAGTTCCAAATTGGGACATGAGTTGATGAAGTTCCATTATGATGGGACAATGTTGTGGAATTACTCTTATGTGCTTAAATGGTTATTAAGGCATATGTGAAATATTTATATGTTGTTTAGAATTTATTGTTTATTGTTAAAGACCATTTATGTGGTTATTTGATATACCTTGGTGAGGACGAAATGAACACGTTATATAATTAGTAGGCTAATTAGCAACTTCATAAAAATTATGTGGGATCACTTACGGGACCCACACGAGACATAGACAAATACCCACTTAAGTTAAGAGGACTAAATAGTTTGTTACAAAACTAGTTGGGGGTAAAATTACAAATAACCAAAAGTTGGGTGGGTTTCATAATAGAAATGGTAAGCTCATATATGAGCTGTGGATACAAGATGATACACATATCATCTTCTTCTCCAAATTGGGTCGGTGAGAGAGAAAAAGGAGACCGGGGTTTGCCGGAGCTTCTCGATGTCAATCGACGCGCCGTTCGACACCCAATTTCAATTCCGAGACCGGATTCGGACTCGTTGAGGTGAGTTCTACATTTTGGTACTGATTTTATTGAGCTTAATCGTCGTATTTCTCACGACCAATTCGGAGCGGTAATCCGTAGTTTGCCGAATTCATGTAGGATTTGAAATCGGAGTAGATTTGAGCTTTAATTTCTCAACTAGGAGTGAATTACGACGAGGTGAGTGGTTTCAATCTTGTCTATGGATGAGATTCATGGTTATGTTCATATGATGTTGATTTCATGTCTATTTAGCTTAATCTCTCATGTTTAGCTATGATTTTGTGAAAAACATGGTGATATGTTTATGTGAGCATGTTTAGTTGTCTTTGTGGGTCAAAGGAAAGCTTGTATGAATCCGCCATGAGATCGTTCTGTGGTGACACCCACTTATTGCCGACAACGGCATTAGACCGCACGTGTGTGGCGTGGGTCATTGGCTTGTGCCGTGGACTATTGGGGGAGTCGCGGACTTGCGGGTAGTGGCGGAAGAAATACTTGCTTATCCGGAGATCATTATATTTGTTGAGTTGAATATAAACATTGATATGTCATCCGCGTGCTTGATTGATATTTCTCACTAAGCATGTAGCTTATTTATTGTAGTGGTTATTGAATAACCATTGTAGGTGAGCACGGCGGCGAGAATTCGGGGAGATGAACGTGGGGTTCGTCGTGGCTATAAAGCTTGTGTACATTGTAGTTCCATGTGTTATAGTTGTTTTGTTCAAAACTTATAATTTCGGTGTAATCCGAGTATGTATGGATTAAGTTGGGATCATGTTAAACTTAGTTGGTTATGTTGGGTTCTTGTTTTGTCACTCCAAGACGTATGCAAATGTTGTAGTCGGAGTTTAATATCTTGTGGAAACCTTTCAAACTCTTGTTTTTATGAGTTGAGTACGTTAGTTGTGAATATGGATAAAGACTCATGTGTTTTGTTTGATTTTGGGAGAGAAATGGGAGCATTTGAGAGATATGGTGTTGCACGTCTTGTTCATGGTTTAAAAATCATGTTGGAACTTCTCCAACTTTTGTGTCTGTGGTTTGGAGCATGATGGTTGAGAGTTGAGTTCAAGATCATGTGTTTTAGCTTGGTTTTGTGAAAATTGAGTGTGGTTGAGTATTGTAGCGTTGGTGGATCTTGTTTAATGTTTTAAGAACATGTTAATATTGTTAGGAAACTGCGTTCCCAGAATCCGTTGACAGTGGGTATAAGTTGGTACTGCAAAAAATTTCATGAAATCTATAATAACCCTACAAGGGCGGAACTAGGGTTACCTTGAACTGCAAAATTGGATTGCTGTAGTAGACGAATCGAGAACACGGGCTCGATAACAGCTCACGATCTTCTACCGTATTCCTTTGCTGCCAGAATATCGAACTGAGTGTGGGCTCTTTCGAAATCCTTTTAATTTTCTACTCTTCCCTCTTTACGTTCTATTTTCTATTCCCAGTTATAACACTCTCTTTGATTGCTGTGACGATTCAATCCTGATCACATTGATCCGACAAAGAAGTGTTCGTCAGGAGGATCAAACGATCTCCGATTTACTTGAATTTTTAACAGCAGCTCCGTCTCGACGTCAGGAACGTTGTGTAAAAAATTCAGCAACTTTCGATCAGTATCAAGCAGTCCGAAGCTCTTTTAGTGAGCGTTGTCCGACGCTAGCAATCTACACTCCTATGTCTCTTGAATGCTCACAGAGACTAGGGTTTGGTGGAAACCCTTCTAGAAGAAAGCTAGGAGGTCAAGGGAAGCTTAGAATATGAAATCATGCAACCTGAGAGAAGAGCCAAGGCAACATATATATAGGCTACGATAGGGACCATAAGAAGTCAATAAGGAATAGGCTTCCTTATGGAATTAGGAAACCCTAATTCGAACTGAATCAGATTCCTATTTCCATAAATTATAATTCATACCACTAAAGCATTATAATTGCACTCCTGTCCTTATCTCAAAAATATATTTCGAGCTCCATGTTATTAAATGCTTATTATCTCCCCATGTTAAGATTACAGATATCCATTAATTAACTATAATTACTGACAATCATATTTAATTAATTTCTTAAAATTCCTTGAGATCCTCTGCTTAACTTATCTGATATGTCGGATACAAAATCCACCTGCAGGGTTTGACCTAATCAAAACTTATAAGCTTTCTCAAGGGGATATCATCAATCCCAAAAATTGAGACATGGATTCCATCATTAATTAATATCCACCACACAATTAATATTGCCACCCAATCCAATGAGATATTGACCCATTTAAGGATCTCACCCTTTTAGGGATCAAAGTATAAATATCAAATGTACGTGTCTATAAATTAAATTAGGATTTAGAGCATAAGCATTCATAATAGCCATGAGGTATTAATTATCTTATAAGTCAGTATAAAGATAATTACCCCAAGTCGGTCCTGTTTAATACACAAAATGTACCAGCATGGTGAGTTGAAACTATACCGTTTTCCACAGTCAAGACAAACCTACTACAATACCATGCTGCAGTCCTACCGATGGTGTGTCCAATCCCATCTAAGACTGTAAACCAAAATCTTACATTCTATAATATCTGATGGCCTGATCTTCCGTGTGTAAGCCGAACTCTACACACCAAACCACCTACTATATAGAATGAGAGACACACATTAAATAAATAATATAATACAAACATTGCCCACACAGATTCTCATAAAAAAATGGATTAACTGATTTTATTAAATGAATAATAAATCAACTACATAAAGCATGGCTTTTAGTATATATCCCTAACAATCTCCCACTTAGACTCAAAGCCATGAAGTGACACACCTCACTCCAACTAATGGCTCTACCTCCTAGGGTAAACACATATCCTGAGGTAGACTTTCTGGAATCCCTATCTGACATGAAATCAGAATCTGTGTACCCAATGGGTACAAGACTGTCTGCTTGGTAAACTAACATATAGTCTCGAGTCCTTTTCAGGTACTTGAGAATAATTTTCACCGCAGTCCAATGTTCTTGCCCTGGATTAGACTGATATCTACTAACCATGCCAACAGCAAAGCAGATGTCAGGTCTAGTACATAGCATAGCATACATTAGGCTTCCTACTGCCGAGGCATAAGGAACTGCCTTCATCTTCTTTATCTCATCAGGTGTCTTAGGACACTGATCCTTAGATAGAGTAATTCCGTGTCTGAAGGAAAGGAATCCCTTCTTGGAATCTTGCATGCTAAACCTTGCAAGAATATTGTCAATATAAGTGCCTTGTGACAAGCCCAACATCCTATTCTTGCGATTTCGCATTAGCTTGATCCCTAGGATATGACCGGCTTCTCCCAAGTCCTTCATATCGAATTGACTGGATAACCATACCCTTACAGAAGATAATACCCCCACATCGTTTCTGATTAGCAAGATATCATCCACATATAGTACTAAGAAAACCACCACTCTTCCATCATGTTTCTTGTACACACAAGATTCATCCGCACATTGATCAAAATCAAAAGACTTGATTGCTTGATCAAAGCGGATATTCCAAGACCTAGATGCCTGCTTAAGTCCATAAATGGACTTCTTAAGCTTGCACAACATGTGTTCTTGGCCCTTCGCAATGAACCCATCTGGTTGCATCATATAGATGCACTCGTCAAGATTTCCATTTAGAAATGCTGTCTTGACATCCATTTGCCAAATTTCATAATCGAAATGTGCATTAATGGATAAGAGAATCCGGATAGACTTCAGCATTGCCACCGGCGAAAAAGTTTCCTCATAATCGATTCTACCTTGCTTTAAAGGTTTCCACCTTACCATCTGCTCCTCTCTTCTTCTTATAGATCCACTTACATCCAATGGGTTTTATTTCATTGGGTGGTTCTACAAGATCCCAGACTTGATTGGAGTACATGGACTCCATTTCAGACTTCATAGCCTTTTGCCAAAGATCTGCATCTTTATCTTGGAGTGCTTCATTGTAGTTACAGGGGTCGGTACCTTGTTCATCAGGGACCCGGTCATAAGACTCTCCCAAGAACATATACCGGTCAGGTCGAATAATAACCCTCCCACTACGACGAGGCACAACCCGTGTCTGTGCATCACTGATATTTCATTGTGAAGATTCTGAACCTAATACACCATTATCTACACGTTGTACTGGTTCAGGAACCTGCGTGTTAATGGTTGGTTCGGGATCTACACGAGTTTCGATAATCCTCCCACTACGACGTGGTAATGGAATATCGATAACTCTTTCTTGTGGTGTTTCTTCTCGTACCGTTGGTATCGAAGAAGTATGTCTCGGTGTCTTTCCTCTCATTTCCTCTAGAACAATACGGCTTCTGGGCTTGTGGTCCATAACATAGTCCTCTTCTAAGAATATGGCATTGGTGCTAACAATAACCTTCTGATCCTTAGGACTATAAAACAGACCACCTTTAGTTCCTCTTGGATACCCAACAAAGAAACATACTTCTGTTCTTGATTCCAACTTTTCTGCATTCCCTTTCAGCACATGTGCTGGACTACCCCAGATCCGAACATGCCGCAGACTAGGCTTTCGCCCAGTCCACAATTTCGTGAGAGTAGTAGGTACTGACTTAGAAGGTACCAAGTTTAGAATGTATGCGGCTGTCTCTAACGCGTGTCCCCAAAAGGAAATTGGTAAATCCGAATAACTCATCATAGATCTTACCATGTCCATAAGAGTCCTGTTCTTTCTTTCTGCCACACCGTTCTACTGAGGCATACGGGGTGCAGACAATTGGGATGTAATCCCTTGCTCCAATAAGTATTCCCTAAACTCTCCCAAGAGGTACTCTCCACCATGATCAGATCGTAGTGTCTTGATACATTTACCTAGACGCTTCTCCGTTTCAGCCTTGAAGTCTTTGAATTTCTCAAAGCATTCAGAATTACGCCGCATCAAATAAATGTACCCATACCTTGAGTAATCATCGATGAAAGTGACAAAGTACTCAAATCCCCCTCTTGCTTGGACAGTCATAGGACCACACAAATCAGAGTGAACCAGTTCCAACGACTCTTTTGCTATATAGCCCTTGGCCGAGAATGGCCTCTTGGTCATTTTACCTTCCAAGCAGGATTCACAAACTGGAAGTGCCTCCACTTCCAATGAGCCTAATGGCCCATTTTGAACCAGTATTTGAATCCTTTTCAAATTAATATGACCAAGGCGTAAGTGCCAAAGATGCGTTTGGTTCATCCTCGAAGGTTCTTTTCTCTTAAATGGCAAACTATTTGTGTTATTCAATTCATTAAGTTGCAGTATAAGAGAGATAGGATTTATAATATAAAGATCATCCACCAATTGACCAAAATAAATAAAACGTTTATTTTCTTTAATAACTACTACTTTATTAAAATGAACTGAATATCCATTCTTTACTAAACTAGAAACTGAAACTAAATTCCTTCTAATAGAAGGTACATAAAAGCAATTTCTTAATATTAAATTTCTATCTCTACCAAAACTAAGATGTAGATCTCCTACTGCAACTACTGCTACTCTCGTAGTATTTCCCATATATAGATAAATCTCTCCATCACTGAGCTGCCTGGTTCCCTGGAACCCCTGCAAAGAATTGCATACATGATCAGTGGCTCCCGTATCTACACACCAGGTACCGGTAGATCGGACCGCTAAACACGATTCAACAACTAGTAAATGAGATTTACCTTGATTGTTCTGTCTGGCGAGATAAACTGGACATTGCTTCTTCAAGTGTCATGGCTGCTTGCAAACAAAACATTTGCCTTTAGGCTTTCCCGGTTGTCCTCGTGGCCTTTGGATTGGCGGAGGACCCGCGGGCTTCTTTTGAGCCTTTTTCATTTTCTTCTTGCCTTTCGGCTTTGAAGTAGATCCTTTCTCAAATACAAGAGCACTACCTGACTTTCTATTGAGACCCTCAGCTGCCTGAAGTTCTTTAAGCAGCTCCGCCAAGGTATACTTAAATTTATTCATGTTGTGATTGAGGCGGAATTGCTTAAAAGACTCTGGCAGTGACTGGAGTACGATATCGACCTGGGTTTCCCCGTCAATTTCAGCTCCAAGGATCTCTAGTTCATTAAGAAGAGATATCATCTTAAGAACATGATCCCTTACAGGCGTCCCCTCAGCCATGGTTGTGTTCATCAAGTCTTTCATAGCAACCTGTCTAGTAGCACGACTTTGATCCCCGAACATCTCTCGGAGGCTCTCCATCATGTCATAGGCACTGATCATTGACTGATGCTGATGTTGCAGAACATTTGACATGGATGCCAAAATGTAACACCGCGCCATCTCATCAGCCTTGACCCATTTCTTGTGAGCCTGGGTTTCCTCGGCGGTTGCCCCCTCACCAGGTTGTTCAGGACATTCTTGATTAAGCACAAACTTGTACTCTTCAGCAGTTAACACAATATCCAAATTCCTTTTCCAGTCTATATAGTTTGGTCCAGTAAGTTTGTTTTCTTTAAGTATAACAGCAAGTGGATTGAAAGTACCCATTTGAAAGCCTGAGAATCACATAACATAAATAATTACGTTTGGGCAAAATTTACTATGGATTTGAGTTGAAAATATTGGTTCCCTCTACCATATTTGAAAGGAATCCGCCAACAACCTGATACACCGCGAATAGTATGACTCGATGGGAAGCCATATACTATCCATCATTTGTTCAGATAGACAATTGCCTTTTAATTTTACTATCCAGGCAATGTACTTTGTCTAATAAAATTAAACTGCTGACTTGCTTTGGTCCTATAAATAATAACAGTGACTCAGATGGAGAGGATATTATTATTTATAGCTAAGTGTATACCATCACTTAATTCTAGGTCAAGAGTTTTGTGAGGAACACCTCTGATGGAGAGGTGACCCACACCAACAATCACCCAAAACATTCTTTTAAAGAAGTTTGTACTGATGATTCCATGATCAACTACATCCGATGGGGAGGATGACACTAGAGCCATCACATAAAATTAATCATATCATCTACAAACCAGTGATGGAGACCATGGGATTTATACTTGATAAATTCCCTCTCCCACTTAGAATTTTTAAAAAAATTTGAGGGTTATAATTTTTTAGAAAACCTTTTAATTTAATTAATAAAAAATAATGGAATACTTGACAAGGATTAATTCATCCTTACTTGTGAAACCCACATGTGTAGATAATAAAATTATTCTATTCTCGTGATTTTAGAAAATAAGTACTTATGTTTTCAAATTATGGAATTAGTTTTATTTCTAAATACACATGTAGTTGTCCATCATTTTAAATTAATATAAATTAAACATGCAGCTAGACATCTGAAATAGGTCTAGGAACAATTATCCATGTTGTCCTATTCATTAAACATGAAACAATAATAATCATTCAATCACACATAAATAAGAAAACCACAATAAAATAGGAATCCCACTATTATGGTCAAGCTGCAACTCTTGTGAAGAAATCTTCATGGAACCCGATTAGCTCTATGTCGCAACTACGCAACTGCCTTCCAGAACTGTTTTCTGAAATAGCCTCCATAAATTGCCTCTAGATTGCTTTCTGAAACTGCTTGTAAACTATCTTCACGAACTGTCTTCACGGATTTACTTGAGATATATTACACAAACCCTATGCCTCCATAAAGGAGTTCACATGCTATTTCTTTGCAGTAAATTAACCACACATCAATCAAGCGTGTGATCCAATACACACAAATCCTATGCCTCCATAAAGGAGTTCACATGCTATATTAAAACAGCAAAATTAATCACGGATAAAACCATCGTGGGATCCAATCACACAAAATCAGTGACCATAATAGTGGAATAAGAACGCTGCAAAACAAGGGTTAGCACAGCTCTACGTTCTATCCATCTATCAAAACACGCATAAGATCTGTTTTATTGGACAACATGGTTGCGTCCAACCCATACGCAGAATCAACGTTGCTCTGATACCACTGTTAGGAAACTGCGTCCCCATAATCCGTTGACAGTGGGTATAAGTTGGTACTGCAAAAAATTTCATGAAATCTATAATAACCCTACAAGGGCGGAACTAGGGTTACCTTGAACTGCAAAATTGGATTGCTGTAGTAGACGAATCGAGAACACGGGCTCGATAACAGCTCACGATCTTCTACCGTATTCCTTTGCTGCCAGAATATCGAACTGAGTGTGGGCTCTTTCGAAATCCTTTTAGTTTTCTACTCTTCCCTCTTTACGTTCTATTTTCTATTCCCAGTTATAACACTATCTTTGATTGCTGTGACGATTCAATCCTGATCACATTGATCCAACAAAGATGTGTTCGTCAGGAGGATCAAACGATCTCCGATTTACTTGAATTTTTAACAGCAGCTCCGTCTCGACGTCAGGAACGTTGTGTAAAAAATTCAGCAACTTTCGATCCGTATCGAGCAGTTCGAAGCTCTTTTAGTGAGCGTTGTCCGACGCTAGCAATCTACACTCCTGTGGCTCTTGAATGCTCACAGAGACTAGGGTTTGGTGGAAACCCTTCTAGAAGAAAGCTAGGAGGTCAAGGGAAGCTTAGAATATGAAATCATGCAACCTGAGAGAAGAGCCAAGGCAACATATATATAGGCTACGATAGGGACCATAAGAAGTCAATAAGGAATAGGCTTCCTTATGGAATTAGGAAACCCTAATTCGAACTGAATCAGATTCCTATTTCCATAAATTATAATTCATACCACTAAAGAATTATAATTGCACTCCTACCCTTATCTCAAAAATATATTTCGAGCTCCATATTATTAAAAGCTTATTATCTCCCCATGTTAAGATTACAGATATCCATTAATTAAATATAATTACTGACAATCATATTTAATTAATTTCTTAAAATTCCTTGAGATCCTCTCCTTAACTTATCTGATATGTCGGATACAAAATCCACCTGCAGGGTTTGACATAATCAAAACTTATAAGCTTTCTCAAGGGGATATCATCAATCCCAAAAATGAGACATGGATTCCATCATTAATTAATATCTACCACACAATTAATAGTGCCACCCAATCCAATGAGATATTGACCCATTTAAGGATCTCACCCTTTTAGGGATCAAAGTATAAATATCAAATGTACGTGTCTATAAATTAAATTAGGATTTAGAGCATAAGCACTCATAATAGCCATGAGGTATTAATTATCTTATAAGTCAGTATAAAGATAATTACCCCAAGTCGGTCCTGTTTAATACACAAAATGTACCAGCATGGTGAGTTGAAACTATACCGTTTTCCACAGTCAAGACAAACCTACTACAATACCATGCTGCAGTCCTACCGATGGTGTGTCCAATCCCATCTAAGACTGTAAACCAAAATCTTACATTCTATAATATCTGATGGCCTGATCTTCCGTGTGTAAGCCGAACTCTACACACCAAACCACCTACTATATAGAATGAGAGACACACATTAAATAAATAATATAATACAAACATTGCCCACACAGATTCTCATAAAAAATGGATTAACTGATTTTATTAAATGAATAATAAATCAACTACATAAAGCATGGCTTTTAGTATATATCCCTAACAAATATAACTTGGAAATGGTTTAGAATGATTTTTGGAATGGTTTTGAAGTGTTTTGGAAAGTTTCATGAAGTTTGGATTGGTTTTGGTAATGTTTGGAATTTGCAGAACTAGTAAAATTGCTGTCAACCGGGTCTTGATCGGATCAATCCGGTACTTCTGGAGGGCCAAAAATGAGGTTCTGTCAAAACCGGATCGATCCGGTTTTGGGGCGGATCGATCTGCATGTCATTTTTGCTGCACTGTCGACTTTTACGGAAACGGACATAACTCTCTCTAGAAAACTCGGATTCGCGCACCATTTTTTGCGTCGGATCCGGGACTCAAAAACCTATCTTTTGGAATAAAATTTGATATATCTTATTAATTACCATTTTGCCCTTGGGCTTAATTTGTCTAACATAATGGTGTAAACATGTTTGTTTTCCCTCCTTTTCATTTGTAAATTGTTGTTTGAAGGCCTTGGTGGCGTGCCACGTGTCTTGGGTTCACATGTGTGGATTCGGGGCGTGACATTATCCTTCCTTTGTGTCTAAAGCCTGAATACCGAATTCAACTAAGATTCCAATGCTTGCCATTCTTTGACTATAAGAGAAGCTACTACTATCTTTCAAGGTTTTCGACTTAATGCATCAGCAACTATGTTTGCCTTACCCGAGTGATACTGCAATGTGAAATCATAGTCTTTCAGTAATTCCATCCAACAACATTGTCACATGTTCAATTCCCTTTAAGAGAACAAGTATCTTAGACTCTTGTGATCCAAAAACATGTCAAACTTCTCGTCATAGAGGTAATGCCTCCAAATCTTGAGTGCAAAGACAATCACAGCTAGATCGAGGTCATGTGTTGGATAGTTCATCTTTTGTGGCTTCAATTATCGCGATCCATACGCTATCACATTTCCGTCTTGTTGGGTTTGTGCCCTCAAATCATTACTTTATGTATGAGACATTGACACTTTAATATATGGATATCAGCTTTACATTTTCACTGTGTATGTTTCTTTCATGAGATGATTGTTGATCCTTAAGTATCATAGTAAGTAATTCGTGTATGTATGAGATACATACAAGTGAGATATGAACTACTATTAATTTGATACTTAGAATTTGTCATAGTGGATGATGAGACTGGATATCTCATCGTGTTTACACTGTAGCATAATTAACTACCATTGGATGGAGTGATGAATCCCAATCACTAGGGTAAAGCTCTTAGTTAATATGCTAGTGCTTATAGTGCATTGACGAACCTGAGCTTTCCCATTGACACTTAATACTGTCAACAGTCGATAAGAACTCATAACTTGTATAAGGCACATGTTCTCAATCTTGAGACGATTATGAACACAGACTATGGATATGGCTGTTTTGACTTACCAATCAGTGAGGTCTTAAAGATCAACACCTGGGTATCTTGGGTATGTCATGTTCATAGGGTTGTGAACATATATTGTCGAGATAGAATCTACCCTCTGATAAAGAGTAAGCATTCCCTTGAGAATGTCACTAAGTTGATTACTGAGTACTACAGTCTTGTTGATAAGAGTTATCAACATGTTTGGTAATCATGTGGAGTGAATGGGACTCAAGGAATACAAGAAGTAATCATGATTCAGGTTGACAGTAACCGTTATCTGACTACCTGAATATGATTACGAATGTTGATGGTAGAGGAACATTTGTCATACCCCAAAACCACCTATATGATTCTAGGACGGCACGCCACCAAGGCTCATCTCAAGTCATTAAAGTTCCATAAAATCAAGTTTAAAATAAGTTTAGAAAAAGAAACCACATACTAGCAATGACTTCTTCAAAGGTCTGAATACAATCGCTTAGTACGACTCGTAAAAAGATCGGATTTAAAAAAAAAAGTTCTATTTTTGTGGATCAAAGGAGTCCAAAGAGAACCCCATTATGCAAAAAGTTTGAATTATAAATATTCAAAATAAAGCATATAAAATAAAGTCAATCAGTGGGGTTTTCGACTGGTCGAGCGATCCCCTTGGACCAGTCGAACATCCCTCTGCAAGAAAGACTCCCAGCTAGGGTACATTCGACCGGTCCAACAGGTCCCTCCGACCGGTTGAGTGCCCCTCTGCTAGCTCAGCTTAAAAACCATGTTTTAACACAAATGAATTCTGTCACGCCCCGGATCCACACATGTGAACCTCGGACACGTGGCACGCCACCAAGGCCTTCAAACAACAAGTTACGAATGAAAATGAAGGAAAACAAGCATAAATGTCACCATTATGTTGGACATATCAAGCCCAAGAGAAAATGGTCATTAATAAAGTATAGAAAATTTTATACCAAAAGATAGCCCTTTGCCCGGTTCCAACGCAAAAAATGGCGCGTGAAACCGAATTTTCTAGAGAGAGTTATGTCCGTTTTTGTAAAGATCAACAGTGCAGCAAAATTGTGAGCGGATCGATCCGCTCTAAATGCCGGATCGATCCACTTTGAGATTTTTCAATCAGAATGCCCCCGAAAAAGGCCGAATCGATCCGGGCTCTGCAGAAGTTATTTTTGCTGTCAAAAACTCTGCTAAACATGTCCAAACATCACCAACTTCAAACCAAACCATTTCTAAACATTCCCAATGGACTCTAACATGTTTATATACATTAAACAAGATATGCAATGCAATCTCTCCCACATACTCCCCAAATCTCTCCCAAATCTCTCCCAAATACTCCCAATGCTACTATGATCAACCAAAACATGTTTTTAAACCAAAATTTTTATTCAAGCATGCCCAAAACTACATTATCAAGGCATGGAAGATACCAGCAACATTCTAAGCTTCAATTACAATATTTACACAAGTCTTGGAGCGATTAAACCAAAACTAACATATCTCTCCAAGTTTTAACATAAACTCAAGTTAACTATTACAAACCACAAGTTTTGCACCAAAACTATAAGTTTAGCTCAAAAATAACTATATACATAAAACTATAACATTTACAAGCTTCCTCGACTCCACGAACCCCAAGCTCATCTCCCCGGATTCTCGCCGTCGTGCTCACCTACAATGGTTATTCAATAACCACTACAATATATAAGCTATATGCTTAGTGAGAGATATCAATCAAGCACACAGATGACATATCATGTTTATATTCAACTCAACAAATAAATTGATCTCCTGATAAGCAAGTATTTCCTCCGCCACTACCCGCAAGTCTGCGACTCCCCCAACAGTCCACGGCACAAGCCAATGACCCACGCCACCCACGTGCGGTCTAATGCCGTTGTCGGCAACAAGTGGTCGTCACCACGGAACAATCTCATGGCGGATTCATACGAGCTTTCCTTTGACCCACATAGACAACTAAACATGCTCACATAAGCATATCACCGTGCTTTCACAAAATTATAGCTAAACATGGGTAGTTAAGATAAATAAGCATGTAGTTTACACCCAAATGAACACAAACACAAATCTCATCCAAAACACAAGATTGAAACCACTCACCTCTTTGCAATTCGTCCCTAGTTGTGAAATTAAATCTCAAATCTACTCCAGTTTCAAATCCTACATGAATTCGGCAAATTACGGATTACTGCTCCGAATTGGTCATGACAAATACGACGATTATACTCAATAAAATCAGTACCAAAACGTAGAACTCACCTCTATGAGTCCAAATCCGGTCTCGAAATTAAAATTGGATGTCGAACGCGCGGTCAATCGTCGTCGAGAGTGTTGTCGAATTTTCGTTGTCGAGAATTTTTCATCAATTCTCTGTAAATCCAATTCATTGTCTTGTTGGAGGTGATGACTACCTTGGGTGAGTCATGGGACACATGTCCCATGGCACGTGACCCAAGCTTTGGGTTTCTATTATAGCATCCCCCATATTTTATAAGTTTTGCAATTATACCCCTGCTAGTTAGAACTCTTTAAAATTATCCCAAACTTAAATAGGTGTTTGTCTATGTTTCGCGTGGGTCCCGTAAGTGGTCCCACATAATTATATGAAGTTGCTAATTAGCCTACTAATTATTTAACGTGTTCATTTCGTCCTCACCAAGGTATTCCAAATGACCATATAATTGGTCCCTAACGGTAAACAATATATTCTAACATGTCATTATTTCACATATGCCTTAATAAACATTTAAGCACATAAGGGTGGTTCCACAACGTTGTCCCATCACAATGGAACTTTCTTAACTCATGTCCCAATTTGGGACTGCCTCATTGGCGAACATTGGGTTCCCAAACTGGACACCCACAATCAACTAGTGAGTTAAAACTCACTTAAACATGTGTTAATAAACACCAATTGATTATGCTAATGCATGCTAAATCGTAATTAACGAGTAATCGCAGGAGCGGATGTTACAAATTCTCCTACAATTTATTAAACATAAATTTAAAACCAACATCAACTCATGTAATCCTTCCCAACATCTTAGGAACACAATTGGGATTATACTCAAGAACTTAAAAAGAGTCTTTGCTAGCACTTGAAAGCTTTTAAAATAAATCCAATGTAAGAAGCTAACATAAACTCGAGCTCAATTAACGCAATACATACGAGGAGCCAATTCTAGTAATTTCTACGAACAAGACTAAAGTGAGATACAAGCCCGAGCTATAAACCTAACACAAGTGCGACCACCGCTATAAATTCCCAATTAAACTTACAAGAGTTACTCTAAACACTAACTATAAATGTGAGATTATAACATGTTTTACAAATTCGGATTAATAACTGATTACAAGTTTAGCTACAACATAAATCTTGTAATGGAATTCACAAGATATAATACAACCCAATATTAAACCATAAACATAACCCCCAACCACGTGATCTCGCCATTCCCGTACCATCTTTCCGATTCCTCACAACCTTGCCACGATCACCTACGATGGTTATTCAATAACCACTACAATATATAAGCTATATGCTTGTGAATAACACTAATTATGCATATAGATAATAAACATGCTCAACTTTATTTCATTACAACCAACTATAGTCTCCGACAATTACTAGTTCACTTCCACCACTACCAACTAGTTCGCGGCTCCACTCCCTAAGCCCACGTGATCTAGTCATGACCCACGCCTCTACACGTGCAGTCCCATAGGCCTCTGGCGGCCATGGTCGTCACCACATCGATTACCTCATGGTGGAATAGAACTAGCAATTCCATTAACCCAAATAAGCAACTCAACATGCTCATATAAACATCACACCGTGATTTCACAATTAAATTGGGCCTAATTTAATCACATGAATTTTGCCCAATAATAAACTAATAAGTTTTATTAAGCTATAATTAACATGCTTTTACATTACAAATGAATCCGTACATGGAACCATCCATATATCATAAGAAATATCACTCACCTCGATTATTCGCTCCTAAACTTCAAATTAATGCTAGAAAAGCCAAACCCACGTTCAATTCTACTCTGAGTCCAATTTCTACAAGTTTTGGATAAACTAGATGTAATTAACCCAAATGGGTCACGCCGAATCTGTATTTAATCAAAATAAAACTTATACCAAGGTGTTAAGCTTACCCCCACGAGTCTAAATTCGGTCTTGAATATAAGTTTAGTTGACGAACGACGCATCACCGACGACGAGAAGTGGCGGGGAAACCTTCCCCCTAGTTTCGGTCGTGCGCTTCTCACTCTCTGTTCTTTATCCTTCCTTTATTGTATTGACTAACTTAACTAATATCTACATATGTATTTATATAGTTAGCCGATATTATATATATATATTGCATACATATCAAAGCTTCCAAAGGAAGCTTATCAGATTACTATGAAAATGTGTATGTGCTAGCATGCACGTGTGGTGTTTGGTCACACTCAAGAGTTTTATGTGTCACCTCCTAACTAAGTGGCACATATGTGGGTCCCACTACTAATCAAATTACCCACCCAATTAAAATGAGTCTTTGTCTATGTAACGTTTGCATCCCAAAATGTGGTTTCAAATATTTCATGAGGTTTCAAATTAACCTACTACTCTGGTAGCGTGTCCAATTCGCATTCACAAAAGTTCCCAAGTGGACACAAAAATAGTCACAACTAACACTGAATAATTACAACAATTAAATAATAATTCACATAAGTCCAAATAATGTTTAAATAAACATTTAAGCCACATAAGGATATTTCCTCATACTTGTCCCATCTCAAATGGACATCACATCACATTTCCCAATCTAGGACCGCTACATTAGCTAATACTAAGTGGGTCAAAATTCACACACAAACAAGTGTTAATTAACACCAATAAGTCTCAATTAAATAAATTAAATCGTAATTAGTATAATCGCGGGTACGGGTATGACAACATTAGTACACCATACAAGTCTAGTTATCGTTTCAGATATGTTCTTTCGCGTTGGAGTGCAGTTATCTTTTTATAGTGGAGTAAACGTTAACTGATTAGTTAGTTGATCTGCTGATCAAAAAGTTTGGTCATGGAAATTAATAACTAATCAGAGCCAACAATAAGGAACCTAGGAGGTCCCACTCTTAGCTTCAAAGGATGTAAGAAGACAAGAGAGAAGGAGACCAATTGATTGGAAGCAATCCAGTCGATTGGCATGGCAATCGATTGGTATCATGCCAATCGATTGGGATGGCAATCAATTGCCATTTTATGGCAGTCGATTAGACCTAAGGTCAGTGGAAATACTTATAAATAAGAGACCTACGTGCAGAAATATTTTACTCGTCGTTTCTAAAGCCCTAGGTCTCCAGAATAAGTTTTCTAATATTCTCTTTGCCTTTTCTCTCTCTAGTTGAACTCCCACAAGTTCTAGTCTTCGCGCGTGCATCTAACAGAGACATAGAAGTGAAGACAATCTAGAGGAAGCTGTTGGATATTCAGAGAAGGAGAACCAATCGAAGTTTTGAAGCATTCAGAATTGGGTTCAAGACCTTTAAGGTAGTCTTCTTCCCTACGCGTAACTAGATTCACATGAGTAGTAGATTATGCTCGCATAAAGTTTTTGAAACTTACTTTTCCACTGCATAAATGAGATTATAATAATCTATTTCCTACAATTGGTATCAGAGCCTGGCTCAAACAAATCTAGTAACGTGTTTCTGAAGTCTAGATGTGATTGCATGCAGAGTTTTAGTTGTTTTCGTAAATCTGTAATTATAGAAACGTGTTTTTATGATCGTTTAGTTTATAAAAACAGATCTGTGAGTTTCTGGATAAAAAAGGTACCAATCGATTACCTTCTCTTGGCAATCGATTGGGGTCAAGGCAATCGATTGGTGTATAATTCCAATACACCAATTGATTGGCATTTATCTTGGGTAGCAATTGATTGGTGTATAGATCCAATCGATTGACACTATTTTTGTCCAGAATATGTTCTCTGAAATTTTTATAAATCTAACAATGTTTTAATAAACAGTTTCTTAAAATTTTTAAAATTTTCTTTACTGCTTTTACCCAATCGATTGGTGTTTATACCCAATCGATTGGGATGACAATCGATTGCCACTATGGGCAATCGATTGGGTCCAACAGAGAATATGATTTACAGTTTTATGAGACTAAGACATTCATAAAATCATAAAATATTTTGGCTCATAAGATAACATTAATAATTTTTGAAAATCTGGGGGGGGCTTGAGTCCCCCCTTGCCCATACATCCGTCCGCCCCTGTATAATATTGTAGTTATAGAGAAACCAAAAAGGAATAAGAAAATGATTTTTGGATGAGATTATTGGAAAAATTATCCAATAAGAAAGTACACTCATTTTTTGGTTCATACATAGGTCGGCGTAAGTCCACCATAAACGTTTCGGGAGTTAGTGAGATTTATTCAAACGAAGTGAACTTCCATTGTTCTGAGCAATTTCCATCGCCAATTCAACGGCGGTGAGCGGCAGGCGGTTCACTCTCTTTTCTTTTGTTCTCCTTAGATGGCTAATAAGACCATTGGATAAATAACAATTGCAAAACTTTAGCTATAAATAGACCAAAAAATGAAACCGTGTGGCAAACAAGTTTTGCAATTCAACTGTTTAAAAAAAAAATTCAGAAAGACGGATAGCTATATTGGGTAGCTTTTGGCCAAATACATTTGGTAGCTTTTGGCCAAAACAGTTTTTGCGGTTGAATCATGAAGCTACTATTGTCAAATGGGCCCAAAAAGTCCACACCAACTTATGCAACTTATAGCTGTTAGTTTTTTGTTTTTGCGATTTTTTTTAAAAAAAAATTTAGTATCATTATTGTTATTTGGAGATCATACCCTTTAAGATCTTGGATCTTTTGTATCATTATGATGATCTTTTGTATCTTTTGTATCTTTTGTATCATTACGAGAGAAATGCCCCCACATTTTTTACTACCCAGCAGCTGATGGTCGATTTTTTTTTTTTTTTTTTTGTTAGCTAGATGGTAAATTCACCTACATCAATGTATGCACACGAGTAACTCTTTGGGCACAAGTAAATCTTACGAACACAATTCACAAAAATCATTATGTGTCTATCTTTCTTCTCAATGGACCCCACAGTATCAGTGGATCCCACCAAAATATGCGCACACACATATATGTAGCTGATATCATGTTTACAATGATAGATATTAATTAGCAATTTCCTTGTTAAAAGAAGTGATATAAACTTAATGATTACATTGAATTTTAGAATGAACCTATTTCTATAAAAGTGTACTATAGTGGACAAATCCTAATTTACCCTACATTATATTTGATTGTAAGTCGGTGGAATTCACTTGAAATACAACTTCTTTACTTTCAAACATTTTGATTAAATATATATATATATATATATACAGAATCGTTCTCATAAGTCCTCACTTTGTTAAATTGTAAATTTTAATGGAAGAAATTCAGCTTTAAATGTTGAAGAAGAAGATCCTAACATATAGCAAGGAATTGGTGAAGAGGGTATGGGTTTAGCCACGGTGGGAGAAGGGGGTGGTTTGCAAGGTAAAGGGACTTTGAACTTTGGCTTTGGTGTTTTTTTTCTAGTGATCAGAATAAAACACATAGTAGTCAAATTTTCCAGATGATTCTCCTAATAAACCAACAGTAGGGTTCACCATCATCATAGCATTCTTGAAGAGACTGTTGAGAGGATTTTTTTTCCCTTTTTTAGGAGGATCATCATCATTGCAGTAGAGCACATCTTGGTACCAGTCATCACAATCACAAGAGTCAAAGAATTTATGACCAGTAATCGGATCTTTGAAATAAAAGACTGGTTGGCCATTTACTTTGAAATACTGGATGGGTGGTTTTTCAGAACCACGGTTGGAAAAGTCGTCAGGCTAGATCATATTTATGAGAGTGTGAAAAACATCAGGAGTTGCGTGGGTTGGTTTGGAAAAAAGGATATTTCTACGGTTCCATTAGGTTTTGAAATGAAAGTAGGATCTATAGCTTGTTCATAATTGGTAATCCAAGAGTTGGTAACATTTTGATAAGTTCTTGAGGAAGTTGTCTTGGAATATGAACACACTAGAAGTGCTATATAATAGATATTAGCAATTTCCTTGTTGAATAGATATTAATTAGCAATTTCCTTTTTAAAAGAAGTGATATATAAAGGGTGGGGCTAAATACACCATTTTTTTTTTTTTGCTAAATACACACATTTATTCATAAATTTTTTTATATTTTTTATTTTTTAACACTACAAGGTGATGTATTTAGCAAAAAAGGTGGTGCATTTAATCCAGGGCCGATCCTTGTGTATAAAATTGTAGGCCCCCGCCTAAAGCCCCCAATATTTTGGATAATTTTAGGCCCCCAATTTCAAACACTGAATAGTAATTGTTAAGCCCAAAGGCCCAAACACAACCTAAAAATCCCAAGACTTAAGGAAGTCAGCTACTTTGCAATGGACTTATCCACTTAAGGGCCTTGTTTGGGAAAAAAAACTACTCATTAGGTGCACAAAACTGGTGTACTTAGCATTTTCCCTATAAAAAAAGTACATTCTCAACTTTCTCAAATATAAGACTTTTCAATATTTTTGGTCACTTTCCTTGCATTTTATTTATAGAATTGAATATTTGAAATTTATTGAGCTTACTTGCAGTTTTTTTTGGGTATCTTTGTACTAAAGCACTCAAATTCTTAGGGTAGTCTCCTTCCCAAAAAAATAATTTAGGTTTCCCTAAATAGACCCACATAGCTTTTAGGAACTACATTTCTGGATTTGATGACTGATTCATGTTTATATACAGAGGGCCTCATTTTATAAGTTCGTCTAAGGCCCCCAAAACCTCAGGGCTGACCCTGATTTAGTCTCACCCTATATAAACTTAATGTTTGCATTAAATTTTGGAATGGACCTATTTCTATAAAAGTGGACTATAGTGGACTAAATCATAACGTACCCAACATTATATTTTATTGTAATTCGATGGAATTCACTTGAAGAGTAATGTTTGGGCCACACCTATCTACACCCAAAAAACATCCATACTGCTTTTTGGGTGTGGATGGGTGTGACCCTAGCATTGTTCACTTGAAATACAACTTCAACTTGTAATTGTTACTTTCAAACTTTTTTATTATATATATACACAGAACTCTTCTCATGAGGGAGTCCTCACTTTTACAGCCGTTGGCACTGGCGGAGGGATATTGTGGGGGCCAGTGGGGGCACGTGCCCCCACTGAAGTTATGAAATTTACATTTTTACCCTATATATTTGATATTATATTTATACCCCTCCTAAAATTTTAAATTTACCCATTTTAAACTCAAAAATCCCACTTTGATATTTGAATTTATCTAATTTTTACTCAAATTTCACTTTGATCTTTGAATTTGATCTTTGAATTTGTCTAATTTTACTCAAATCTCACGTGAATTGCATGTAACAATCATGTAATTTTTAAGGCTTGAAAGCATATTACATATTCAAAAAAAATATGGCCGGGGTCCCATATAAGTGTGCCCCCACTGAATCAAAATCCTGGCTCTGCCCCTGGCTGTTGGATCTAGTTTTCAGTTTGTGAAAATTACTTCAGTACCCTTAATGAAAACTAGATCCAACAGCTATAAACAATATTCCTCACTTTGTGAGGTCTCTCACATGAGAATGGTTCTGTAATATATATATATATATATATATTGAAAAGTAGATATTTTTAGTCAATTAGTTAGTCAATTAGCTTTCCATTTACGTTCGAAGCGGGTGGTATTTCTCTATAAATTTCATTTCCTGCATCTGGTCTCCATAAAATTCCACAATGTGGTATTTTGTTGCTTCTGTGTTTGTTTGTTTTTTTTTTTTTTTTCTTCTGTTGCTGTACTGGTTCTTTTGGAATCCATTTGTTTGGTGTTATGGAATGTTGATGGCTGTTTGCCGATCAAAAAAAAGAAAAAAAATTTCCACAATCGTGAAATTAAGGGGTAGTTTGAGTTTGATCGATCATCATATTTGTTAGGGTAATGGTCAAGGCTTTGGTAGAGATCCGAAAAATTCTACGATACATCCTAATGTATGATACAATCATTGGGTAGGTGTCTGTAGATTGTAAAAAAGTGATATTTTTGTTGTATTTTAGTACTATTTATCAGTAATTTTGTAGGGTGTCGTTTGTTAGTGATAATGATTATATTTAGTAGTATAATAACGTCCCACTGTATAATAGTCATTTTTATTTTTTTTCTAGCACGAACATATATACCTATGATACACTTAAATCACTTGGTTGGATCATAAAAAGATGCCCAATAAATGAATTACAACCCTGAAGATGACCAACATCATCAAAGAATAGGGTTTTGTACATTTGTATCTCTATTTTCTTGTTATATCTTGCATTTGTCATCTTCAGCTTTTAATAATAATCTCATATATAGAGTAAGGCTCCAGTGCGCATTGGGTAAGCGCACTGGGTAAACGCACTGGGTAAACACATTGTGCTTCTAAGCCTAAAAAAACCGCGGGGCGCTCCACTGACCAGTGCCCCGTCCTGCCGCCCCGCTGACCCGCGAATTTTTTAGGCTTAAAAACCTAATGCGTTCACCCAGTGCGCACTGGAGCCGGACTCCATATATATAACCCTAGCTCAAGTGGACTCCCTACTATATACTCTTTAACTCCCCCAAAATTTTCTTACTCTTACCTAGATCCAAATTTGAATAGTTGATATAGTTATTTTTTTTTTTTGGAATAGTAGATATAGTTGCTAAAACAATAAGATTAACGTAAATTTCATAAACTCTAAAGGGGAAGGAGCCAATAATTAAAGAGTAATATTTGGGGCACTAACAACTTCCACTAACACTTACTAACACACTCTATCTCTCTCCTAGTGGTACTGTGGGGTCTGCAGTGGGCCCCGCAGTACCACTAGGAGAGAGATAGAGTGTGTTAGTAAGTGTTAGTGAAAGTTGTTAGTGCCCCTAGCATTGTCCTATAATGATACACCCACATCTCCAACTACACCTCCAACCACATCCTATGCTTTAAATACATGTACCTTGTGCTGTATAAGTGGTGCACAGAAAAGAGACAAGGAGAAAAGTTGGGAAGTTAGTTGTCCTATTCGATCACTTTGCAAAGATTAAACTCAGTAGCCTTTGAAAGGTGTCCAAGTAAGTAGTCTCACAAGATTAGTTCAGATAAGAAGCTAGGCTTTAAACCTTAATTAAATACCTCGATGGTTGCATGTTCGAGTCCCCACGTTATACGATCAACATATATAGTTGTGATGATTTTGATAGAAGATGCAGATTCTAGTGGTATATGCAAGCGGTGTGCATAGGATGTCGGGTTTTTGCATATATTTAGAATTTACCTAGTGGTTGTGTCTCTGTGAAGAACCTATGATTCAAATGGATAGGTTCTTCGTTAACACACGAAAAGGAAAAAAAAAAGAAAAAGAAACAATATTGCTACATCAACCGAAATGTACCGAGGCTTTGCACCAAATTAATGGTGGACCCCACTTGCTGTTCACACTCGAGTCTTGCAGCTTACTTACCCATTTCTGTTTTGAAAAAAAAAAAACCCGCTCATTCAATGAAAAACCCGCGAGAATGAAAATCTTAGCAAAATAGAAGAGTAACTCTCTGTATCAAATTCATTCTTCTTTGTTCATCATAGGGCTGCGATTTTGCTTGCTGCGATTTTTGCTCGCAGCCCTAAAAACCTTTAATGTTTGCATGTGTCAAGAGAGAGATTTCTACCGAGAAAGATGAAGAGATTTAAAAATTGAACATGTGAGAAGCTGTTGCAGTTCGCAGCTAGTGAGGTCTCTTGGGTCTGTGCATTGGAGGAGATGAGAGAGGAAGACAAGCAATATTGTTTTGATTTGATTTGGGTATATCAAAGAACTAATGATTTGGGCGGGTTAATTTTTTTTGTTTAAAAACCGAAATGTGTAAGAGGCAAGACCCGTTGGGAGTAAATGTGTGGTCCCCATAGTGATTTCGGTGCATCCTTCGGTACATTTCGGTTGGTGTAACATTATTGATCATTATATATTGCATTCAATATGAACACTTATAATGTCTAATATAATTACTTCTCTCTTTCCTTTTTTTTTTTTCCCTCAAGATCATTTGCTAAGATAAATTTCGTCTCAACCTCCTATATCTAGAAAAGAATTATTTCAGAAGCCTCTACATTTAATTCTAGTGCATTTATATATATATATATATATATATATGACTCGTATTTAATTATTTAGGTCTTATAATTAAGGCAATATTGTTGTTCTATCTACACAATATAAGAAAACAAAATCGTCTCAACGAAAAATGCAAGTGGCTGGATAGAACATAACAAAAAGGAAAATAACAATATTGGAATTTGAATGGTCATCTTGATCTTGTCCATAAACTTATTCATCAATGATTCAATATTGGTGTCTATCTTTTGAAGTTGATTTTCTCTTTAATAATATAATGTGGTCCTAATACTCTCACATCAATTCAAATCAATAACCATTTGATAAATAATATTCCGAAACAAATATTATTGTCACAATCAAGACCTCGACCACATAAACAAGCGAACACACAAGTTTTTTTTTTCTATCTCAAGAAAATATTAAAAATAGGATATATGATTTAAGAAGCATATGATTCACAAATGTTTTGAAGAAATAGGAATCTCAAATTTTTTTTTTATTTTGAAAGAATGAATACTCTTTGATGATGCCAAAATTAAGTCTTTAATTAGCTCAACGAATCTTCATGAGAAACTAGATGTTGAATATTAGAGAAGTCATGAATTATGAGCGACCAGTGAGTTGAATAGCTTCTTCCATTAAGAATTCAAAATAGAGTTTCAAAAGTTGTACCTTCGACTGGTAGGAGAAGTAAAGTCTCACCAATGCTTAAGTTAGTATGAGATTTAGTCATGTATCAACCACTATATCATGTTACAAAATTTGGTTGATTTTTTTTTTAGGTTTTCAAATGTAACGACAAGCTTAATTAGCTCAAGTCATGATTTCAGAAATTTGAATAACCATTGCTTGATTTTAGTCTTTCAATTTGAATGTAGGACTAGTCCCTTAATTTGAAATCAATAATGCTAGGCACACAACACAAATTTCAACACAAATCTTAACATATGCTTTAAATGCATATACCTTGTACTTCCCAAAGAAGTGTGAGCCATGTGTGAAAAATTCACACAGCACAAGATACATGTATTTGAAACATGGTTGTGGTTCGTGTTGTAATTTGTGTTGTGTGCATGACATTTTCCATGTATCATATAATTTTAGTCATATCAGTCTTATTTAATTTTAGTCTTTCAATTTGAATGCAGGACGAGTTCCTTAATTTGCAATATGTGATCTTTCCATATATCATATATTTTTAGTCATATATATCATTCTTATTTAAATGGGTGAGAGCGCAAAAGCGCAGAATATATGACATATGATCAAGGACTTTTCTTTTCCGCTATAGATTCATTTTCATATTTGAGGGAAGTTATTTACTTATTTATTATTTTTTAAAAAAAAAAATCAATATTTTGTGACTTAATTCTTCAAAATTAAAAACAATTTCCTTGCTTATTCTACGTTTGAAAAAGAAAAACCTTCTTTTTCATGATACAATAGTAATTCTTCTAAGATAAAAGAAAACTAAGTGACAATTATTTGATGCAGTCTTCTAAAAGTGTTCAAAGCCTTAACTGGTATCCTCTATTTACAAAACCACAATTACAACTTAAATGAAAACCATTCTTGCTGCTAGCAAGTTTTTGTCTAGCTCTTTTGTTTTTTGGAAGATTTGTAAAATGCATAGATCCGCTAACTTTGTCGCTCACAACCTTGTCTAATGGACTATGAATTGTAATGTTTTTGGATACATCCCTGGTCTGTTGACGATATTTCTACCTTTATTTTTTAGGAAGGTCATCAAAGGGGTTAGTATTGACTTATACAGTTATACTCTTTTGTTCTTAAGGATCATAGTTCTCGTTTCATAAAAAAAAAATTAAAAAAAAAACGCTTTAAAATTTAAAATTGTAGAGTATTTAAAACAAGTTCAAATAAAGAGAAAAATGTAATTACAATCGGTCAAAATGAATTTCGAATGTACAATCCTAATATTATACGAAATGAACTCTATTATTCAAAAGAGAACCTCTAATGACTAGCGAAAGTGTCCAAATTAAGTTAGGTTTCCCATTAAGTAATAAGAGAACCATGTACGATCAACAAAATATATAGAGAATAATGAAATGAATTTCTCTAGAACATAATAAGAGCATAAAAAATATACATAGTTTTAAAACGGGGAGAAAAGGGGGAATTATTCATAATTAAATCAAGGTATGGGGGTTTGCAATTCAATACTTATCGTGTGTGTCCCATGTGAATAGTTGCTTATTTAGTTGCAAATAGTTTATTTTTAGATGTTATGTAATTCTATATGATTTAATCCTCACACCACGTTATTATGATGGTGTAGTGTGAATAGCATACATATTTTGTATAAATTTTAAAGTTTATTAACATTGGCCCCCCTAAAATTGTGTGAATTCTACACTGGCCCCCAAAAATATATTAATTTGCCTCAAAATACAAATTTTATATGGAATATGTTAGCCTAATATTTATAATCCAACCTACCCAAAATTTTAAACAAAAATAATTATATATAACATATTAGCCTCATTGTAGTGTAAAACATCCTAAATATTAGGCACAACCACATTTTATTCTCACTTACTAATTTAGCCATACCCAAATTATTTCACTATCAGTCCAAGTTTTACAGATAACATTTGTCATCAGTCTTTTATACATATTAAGTACAGTGTTAGTCTGCACGCAAGAATACTACAAAATAGAACCAAATATTTTTATATCGGCGCAATGCCCTCTAACCCCTATTCATTCTAAGCCCCTTGTGTATGGCCACCTCTAACAATTAATTCTGAATCCGCTACTACCCATATCTCACGTTTTGTCCTTCGGAAATATTCCGAAATAAATCAATATACCGGATGTTCCGGATTAGCAATTCAATAGTGCCTGTTTGGCCCCGTGATTTGTACCCCCAAAAAAGCATTTCAGCTCTCAATTGCAATAATGTAAGTTTTTGGACATCCCAAGCATTTGGAAATTGCAATCACCAAACACGAAACAAGCCTTTTCGCGCACGATTTAGGCTTAGTTTGGCCCTCACGTGGTGCTTCTCCTTTTTTAAAGCTCAATTTCATATGTTAATTCATTTGGTAACTAGTTTATAAGCTTTGCAAAAACTGAACTTAAGGTTTTTTTGGAGGGAGCTTTTAAAAGCTCTAGAATGGAGCTTTTAAAAGCTCAAGGTTGCTTTTTGGTTTCATGATGTCTTTTTGAAGAGTAGTGTGTGACATGTAAAAAATTATCATAGAACTTAGTAATAAATTTCATAAGCTCCTTTTAAAAAGCCACGTAGGGACCAAACTAAACCTTAATGAAGCTGGGGTGGACTAGCTTTAAGTGAATCGGCCGCCACAAAAATCCATGTTGCACCTTATTAACTTGAAGAACACTAAAAACAAAAATGCTACTCCTATTCCAAAACAAATGTCCACTATCTTTTTGCACGCAGTTTAAGAAAATAATAACTTGTGGTGGATGTTTATTCACCTTTTGGGGTGACACATTATCAATGACACATTTTTGCCCCAAATAGAAAGTGGACACTTATTTCGGAACATCCAAAAAAGAAAATATAAACACTTATTTTGGAACGGAGGGAGTATAAAATGTGCATATAGATATGAACCAAATCCAAAATCTCAAATTTCTATCTCAAATGGTGTGGCACCAATCAAAATCTAGTGGGACCACTGACCACTGTGGGGTTACTTTAATATCCTCCAATCAAAATCTAGTGGATTCACTGCTACATCATTTGGGATAAAAATTTGAAATTTAAATATAGGAAACATAGCATTACTCAAGCATGAAAGATTCAACAGTTTCTTGTTGTTTAAATATGCTTTTTTGTTGTTTAAAAATGTAGATATTATTTATTCGATATGTGTCTAATTAGTCTATTATGCAACTAATTAATATGTAAGTATTGTAACTAACACCCTAATTAATTGAATTACATATAAATTATAATATTACGAGCATTTAATCAATTAATATTATTTTATTAGCATAGGTTGACATATCTCAAGTGATAAAGAGTTTGGCATTTATAAGTCCCCTCCAATGCATACATTCAGTGTTCGAATCTCATCCCTTCTCTCGTATAAAAAAACATTATTTTATTAATAATCAATGATATATGTTAATTAACGATGTATTCAATATCATTAAAATAACAATACAGCACTGCACAAAGGTACAATTGTCTTTTAGACACTCAAAATCACTTTTGTATTTATGTAACAAACACTTCCATGAACGCCAAAAGTATCATAATCTATTTTGACAAAAACAGACGGCAATTCTATTGAAAAACTATAGCAATCGCTAAACATAAGCTATCCGAAGCAGTGTCTAGTCGTAAAAGGAAACTACTCGAAAGATTTTTAAGTAGAGTGCAAAATAAAAGCAATCTACAGTCACAAGACAAATTATTTGGAAAATTATTTGGTACGCGCAGTGGTTTTGTGCGCACCGTGTTGATAGAAGAGAGAAAGAGGGAGATGAGGGAAATTGATGAAGGAAAATGTAACTTGATGTGGAAAGATTATAACTTGATCATGAAAGATTGTAGCTTTGATGACAAAAGATTGTAACCTATGACAAAAATGGCGGTTTTATAACCACTATGAGAAAGATTGTAACTACCAAGAGAAAAAAAAAATATAACATGATAAGGAAAAAATGTAACCATGATGAAGAATATTATGTGACGCCTCGCAAAAATAAAGTGTATTTCTATTGAAAAATGAAATAAATTACACTTTGATTCTTTAAAATAGAAATACAATATGACAAGAATAATAAAGGCTCAAAAGGATAATGACAATCAAATAAATAGAACGACATCAAATCAATTGACCAGTTTCACAACCCAACTGCTCACACTAGCCAACCGCCCATACCAAGAGCATCATACCAGGTTCCTCTTAGTCACACAGCAAAGGCCACCAACCTCACCTCACCTCACCTCACCCGTCTCCAGTACGTCGGTTCCTAGGGCCCGTTGGCCTGTTGGATTGTTGGTAGGTGCCCCCTGCTCATATACCATTCAATTCCATAGCACTTACTCAACCGCTTACACAACCGCTCTCACCAAAGAAGTCACACAGCAAAGAGCCACATCACCTCACCTCACCCGTCTCCAGTACGTCGGTCCCTGAGGCCTGTTGGCCTATTGGTGGGTGCTCATTGCTTATAAACCCTTTACACCAATAACAACACATATTCACGGATTTCAAATGCAAGCACAACAAAACTACAAAAGAGTAGAAATAGAGATAACAAGAAATCCTCCGGAGAATTAGAAAGCATATTGTACACAACCCGGTACCTTAGATGATGTTGAGAAACTCCCAAACACTTATCTTCTTCTTTCTTTTCTCTCGGCCTAACTCTCTCTTTCTCTATTTTCCTTTCTTGCTAAAGAATGAGAGTGAGGGGGTTTTATAAGGGAGGGGGTCTCTATATATTCATATATATATATACCACACACAAGCAGACATGCACTTATCTTACAATTGTTAGGAAACTGCGTTCCCAGAATCCGTTGACAGTGCGTATAAGTTGGTACTGCAAAAAAATTACGTGAAAACTACAATAACCCTATAAGGGCGGAACTAGGGTTACCTTAAACTGCTAAAACGGATTGCTGTAGTAGACGAATCGAGAACACAGGCTCGATAACAGCTCACGATCTTCTACCGTATTCCTCCGCTGCCAGAATATCGAACTGAGTGTGGGCTCTTTCGAAATCCTTTCTGTTTCTGCTCTCCCTCTTTTTACGCTCTCTTTTCTATTCCGAGTTATAATTCTCTATATGGAAAAACGCAAACTGAGAAGAGAGCTAAAGCAGCATATGTATAGGCTACGATAGGGACCATAAGAAGTCAATAAGGAATAGGCTTCCTTATGGAATTAGGAAACCCTAATTCGAACTGAATCAGATTCCTATTTCCATAACTTATAATTCATACCACTAAAGAATTATAATTGCACTCCTACCCTTATCTCAAAAGTATATTTCGAGCTCCATGTTATTAAATGCTTATTATCTCCCCATGTTAAGATTATAGATATCTATTAATTAAATATAAATACTGACAATCACATTTATTAATCTCTTAAAATTCATTGAGATCCTCTGCTTAACTTATCTGATATGTCGGATACAAAATCCACCTGCAGTGTTTGACATAATCAAAACTTATAAGCTTTCTCAAGGGGATATCATCAATCCCAAAATTGATACATGGATTCCATCATTAATTAATATCCACCACACAATTAATATTGTCACCCAATCCAATGAGATATTGACCCATTTAAGGATCTCACCCTTTTAGAGATCAAAGTGTAAATATCAAATGTACGTGTCTACAAATTAACTTAGGATTTAGAGCATAAGCACTCATAATAGCCATGAGTTATTAATTATCTTATAAGTCAGTATAAAGATAATTACCCCAAGTCAGTCCCATTTAATACACAAAGTGTACCAGCATAGTGAGTTGAAACTATACCATTTTCCGTAGGCAAGACAAACCTACTACAACACCATGCTGCAGTCCTACCGATGGTGTGTCCAATCCCATCTAAGACTGTAAACCAAAATCTTACATTATATAATATCTGATGGCCTGATCTTCCGTGTGTAAGCCGAACTCTACACACCAAACCACCTACTATATAGAATGAAAGACACACATGCATAATATTAAATAAACAATATAATACAAATATATATTGCCCACACAGATTCTCATAAAAAATGGATTAACTAATTTTATTAAATGAATAATAAATCAAGTACATAAAGCATGACTTTTAGTATATATCCCTAACAACAATACCTCACATGGACACCTCACACAAACACTGAAGCACATAACACACCTCAAATGACACCTACACAAACACTCAAGCACACAACACACCTCACATAACATCTACACAAATGAATATGGGTTGGGTAGTATAGTTTATAAAATCTAGTAAGGAAAATATTATCTTTAATTATAATTATTATTCTTGTAATTATATTATATAATTAAATAATATAATTTAAAAAGTCGTACAAAAACAGAAAATGTCGTATAAATACAAATACAGATATTTTCTCAAAATGACTAAAATCGAGATATCTTCTAAATAAAGATCGAAAACTCTTAACTTTCAACACGAATACCAAATAATTTAACCTTAAGCAACTTTTTCCAAAAATTATATTTTCAGTTCAAGACGTACAAAAATTACAAAAGTGACCAAAATAGCCATGTGACCAATTTTCGGTAAAATCGCACAGAAAGTCTAAATCGTCAATTTAAACATGAAAAATACCAGTTACTACATATTATAACATGATGAGAAAACAATATAACTACCAAAATCACCGTGATTTTGGCCCCCATCAATTATCTCTTTCTCTCTTTTGCGCGCATGCTGCGATCAAACCACCATGCGCACATAGACATAGTAGAAGAACCCTATTATTTAGGTTATTGGGTTCTCATGATGCTGATGCGGTATTACAATACATAATGCTGACGCATCTATTATATATATGAAGAGCAAAGCCAAATCTCATCTCACAATGTGCCATTTGGCATTTCCTATATTTTTCTTTTTTCCACATGGCATTTTCTTTTTCCTTAATGTGAGATGTGGAATTTTCTATTTTTCTATTTTTTTGTTTGATTTTGCAATAGATGTGGTTGGACACCTTACCACTAATAACTTATTAAATGAACATGATGATAGTTGTCTCTATTCAAAGCCCTTCCCACTACCAAAGAGACTTCTTCAATATCTATTAGATATATTTAAAATTTTCTTCTATTTGTATATTTTTTGTATTTACCCTCTTCTCTTCTTTTCTTACCCACTAGGGCCACCACACCCCACGGGTCCCACCATCCCAGCTCTCTTCCACCCTTTAGCATTTGTTTACAATTTCATCCATTCATCCATACATTGCATTTACATGTCTAGGTAAATACGTACATGCACATAGATCTAACTATACAAGTATGATAGTACTAATCTGGACTATAAAATGATTTGCAACCTTGATTTTTTCTTAATTGGTTTTTGCTCAATTTCTCCAGTTTTGTGTTTTGGAAATTATGTGAAGGAAGATATTGAATGCAAAGAAAAATGAATAGAAAAAAAAAATATCAAATACAATAAAAATGTTAATATGTTTGTTTATTTGTACCATTAGTTTTTGTAATACTTGTAATATAATAATAAACATAAGTATCATAAATAGAAAAGGATTTAATAGATATGTATTAGATATCTCATTATTGCTTTCTAAAATTTGAAAAGATTAATTCACCCCATTTGCCCTACTATGGGGAGGGTGGTATTAGGTGGGATAAGAGAGTTTGGGATAACTTTTGGGACCAATTTTTTTTTTTTTTTTTTTTTTTTTTTTTCAGATTTCTTTTTCAAGTTTTTATTATAATTTTATTATTTTTAAGATTTGGTTTGTTTTTTTTTTCTTTTTCAGATCTATATTTTAAAAAAAGTTTCAGATCTACTTTTTCTTTTTTTCCCTTTTAAATCTCTTTGTTTTTTTTTTTAAAGATTTGTTTTTTTTAAGAAAATCTCATAAATTTTTTTTCCTTCCGAGATTGCTTTTTTTTATTATTATTTTTTTTTGGGGAGGGGGAATACATTTTACTCCCTGTGGTTACACCCATTTTCTAATGACCCCCATGGGGTTCATTTTATAACACTTAACCCCCTTATACTAATGACTGAAGTGGGACTATTAGTATTATCTTTTCTTCATTAGAAAAGATAATAGTCCCACTTCAGTCATTAGTACTAACCCCCTTGTGGTTAATTTTTGCAACACTTAACCCCTTGTACTAAGGACTGAAGTAGGACTGTCGTTAGAAAAGTTAACAGTCTCACTTCAGTCATTAGTGTAAGGAGGTTAAGTGTTACAAATGAACCACATGGGGTTATGAGAAAATGGGTGTAACCATAGGGGGTGTAGAAGGCATTTCCCCCCCTTTTTTTCCCCTTTAGATCAGTTTTTTTCTTTTTCTTTTTTTTTTTCTTTATGATTTGCTATTTTTTTTAAAAAAATTCAGATCTATGTTTTTTTAATTGTTAAAAAGCAACAATTTAGTTATTAATCGGAACTTATGTCCATGCATACCCAAACATAGGATTATGATATAACCGCTTATGCGACAGTTTTACCGAACACGTTCCAAACACAAGACAGCATAAACAGCTTGTCCGACAGAATTACTATCCTATCCTATCCGACAGTTTTATCCGACCTGCCAAACGAGGCCTTATGTCCATATGTTTATAGTGCCAAAATAAAAAGCTACTTAATTCTTCAATCTAATAGTGGTCTCAACTTAAGACCAAAGGGCCAAATTTGACTTACAAAAGAAGTATATAAACTAAGTTCAAAAACCCAAGTGTATTTGGAGAAAAAAAAAACACAAAAACATTAGAATTAGAGTTTCAGAGTTCCCTTTCAATGCCTTTTCTTTTTTAACCACTAAGCACCATTGCCACCATATCACACCGCACCTTGTGAACGTAAAAGTTAAAACACCACACAAGCACATTATAAAAACACCACACAATTCAGCAATGTCAATCATCCTCTCCTCTATCTCTCTCTTTTATCTCTCAAAATTTGATTTGGTCTATGAGCCTGTTTGTCTGTGCTTATGCTTATGCGATCTTGATCATGATTGGTAGAACTGTTTAAAAGTAGAACTGCTTATTATGGTTTGGGTGTTTGATTAATATGTTGTGAATTGATCAAATATAGAGATAATTTTGAAAAGCACCCCCCTACCTGCTTATTGTCAAACTGCTTTTTGGACCCAATCTGCTTATATTTTTGTTAAAACAAACAGATTAATAAGCAGTTTGGGCCACCAAAACTACTTAAAATAATCAAATAAGCAATAACAAACAGGGTCTATGTTTCTTTCAAAATTTGAGATCTGCAATAGTCAGCATCAAGATGTAGTCAATTGACAGTTGGGTAATTTCTTTTTAATTTTTTTCTATTCAATTTTATTTTTCTTGTTGTTTCCTGATTTTTTAGAATTAAGAATAGTTTTCTTTTTCTTTTTCAATTGACACAAGCACATTTTTCAATAGTATCTTATAGTGCATTAGTTTAATTTTGGAGTGGGAATAGCAATTTCTAATTTTGCAGTAATTAATTTGATAATTTTAGTATATGTTCCACCTAAAAAAATGAAATTGAAAAAAAAAAAATTAGTTGGATACGTACAAGGGTCTCGTTCCAAGAGTTCGCTTCGGGCGCCATTAAACTCATAATTGATCATGTACAATCACATAATATCGAGTGAACTCCAAAAAAGGATAGAACTTCATTACATTTCCATGTGTACTGAGGGGAATAGCAGGAACAGTACACAAGGAAATATACAAAAAAAATTTGTTCTTTGAAATTAAAAGTCACATGATCCAATATGATATAGTCATTACACCACATCAGCGTGAAAGATAGTGTGACCCAAGAGCATCTCCAGCTAATGCTTCAATATTTCGTATGTCAAATCCATTTGAAGTAATATGTGGCAAATTGAAATATCAAATTTGGCATATCTACATATAAGAACGTCATCATATATGTCAAATTTATTAATTTATTTATATTTTTTCTTTTAAATTTTTTTTTATCTCTTTTATAATACCCAATATCATTTGACATGTGTGGGATCCGTGGTGTTAAAAAAATAAATAATTAAATTGACTCATTTGGCCTATCACTTTTAATATGTTAAATTTGACATATAGCTTTGGATTCCAAATGGCACATAGGCAATTGAAGTAGTGGTCGGAGAAGAGAAGTCTATCAAATTCATGAATTAAGATCAGGGCCAACCCTAAACGTGTGGGGCTTAGGCGAGCGCTTCAAGTAAGACCACGTAAGAGCTAGAGGGAGCTGAGATGATTTTTTTATTTTTTTGGTTCATTTGTATATTTTTTGGGGGTAGAATTTTATTTTTGTATAAAAAAAATTATAGTTTTATTTTTTCTTTCTTCTATGAAACTTTATAGGCGCTTTGAAAGTTGTGAAGTTTTGGTGTTTGCAAAAGAAATATTCTTCTTTCTCACTGAATCAGTGAACCAAACAAAATCTAATAATAATTAATTGTTAGTTGTAATTTGAAATATTGGGTAAAACAAAGCCTAATAATTGGTAGTTGGCAAAACAAATAAGGGAGTGTTTAAAGTGGGAACCGGAGAAGTGGTTTCGTCTCACATGGAGCTGAAATTTTTTGGTCATTGGATGAATTTGAACTCTTTCCTCTACACAACACTATGCAACACGTGGCGAATTGAAGATGGTTTTGAACATTGGTTTATATATTTTTTTACAAATCTTTGAACTTTATTAAGTGTAGTCTGGCTCTAAAGAGGGCGCCCTCTCTTTATTAAAGAGAGGGCCTCTGTTTTGCCCGTCGGATCGTTACAAAGCTATGGACTTTATTACTTACAATCGGGCTCTAAAGAGCTCTCTTTATTAAAGACTCTCTTTAATAAAGAGAGGACGACATCTTTAGAGATTTCTCGTTATTAAGTAATATTTGGACTTTATGAACAAACCTTTGAAGTTCATATTTATACTTTGATAACAAAGCTTAGTATTTGTTTGCAAATAACAGAGGTACAAACTAAGCTAAGAAATGTCCAAACTAAACTAATCAAGGTACAAACTAACTTCAGAAATGTTCAAACATTGTTACAAAAAAAAAAAAAAAGTCCATCGACAGAGCATTAATTGTGCGTCAAAAGTATCAATTGTGTGTAAGCCTTTTCTCAGTTGTTCAACATTTATCAAGGTACAAACTAAGTTAAGAAATGTCCAAACTAAGCTAATCAAGCTACAAAGGTTGTTTAGAAAAGTCTAAACTAAGCTAAAAAAAAGTCCAACCGTCAGAGCATTAATCGCACATTTTTTTTCTTTTTTCCTCCAATCTATGTGTGACATGTGGATAGTGATTTCGCCTCAAGTAGAGCCAAACCACATTGCCCCACGTCCGCAGGAGTAGGGGTGGCAATGTTTGACAGGACAACTCATTTTACTGAAAAAACCCGATTATGACACGACACGACACGATTAAATTTAAAAAGTTCATATTTTTTATTTAATATTACTCAAAACTAAAAATCAACCTAAAACCACACAACCCGTTTATGACCCGATTACGACACGTCTTAGCCCGAATTGCCACCTCCTACGTAGGAGTACCACAAAAGGGTGAAGATATTTATATATATATATATATATATGGAGAGGCTCTTAAGTGAACTGACTGCCCACGAGTTCTTTTAGGCTTAAAAGTCAGTTCACTGGGTAAGTTCACTCAATTCAATTCACTTAAGAGCTTCACCCTATGTATATATATATCTATATATGGAAAGGCTCTCTAGTGCACTGGGCTTTTAAGCCTTAAAAACCTGTAAGCCGCTCCGTTGCTCCACGCCCCGTCTCGTCACCCCGCTGACCCGTGATTTTTTTTAAGCTTAACAACCTAGTTCACTCGTCCAATGCAATGGAGAGCCCGACTGTATATATATATATATATATATAATATTATATGTACATCTTTATGAATTATCCTTATATAAAAAAAGAGTAATTCTATTGACACCCCCTTATTTTGCTCTCTACATCCACCATTTAGTAAAATTTTATCATTTCAATTATATCCCTATCTCATTTGACCTAAATGCCCATCAAATTTATCCTTACACGGTTACATCATAATGACGTTCTTGTTAGATGCTCCCCAGAAATGGAGGACTCTTAAACAAAAAGTTTGACCATGGAAAAAAGTGGAGAGAAATGCAAACTGGATCTATATGGATTTGAAATATATCTTTCTGTATATTACAGATGTACACGTGTGTATGTGCACTAAGACTTCCAATAACAATACCAAAAATTTGCATGTTTTCTGACTTCTAATATGCAAAGCCTCGACGAAATAGTCATGGAAGAAGAGGTGAATGGGGGTTAGCGACCATGTTCGAGGAAGTGATTCAGTTGTTTCTATACAGGGCATGAGTTTTAAAGAACAATGAATGAAAGAGTTGTTTTGGAATAAAGGGTGGGTGTAATTAAGTCGAAAGCAAACGTATATATTTCAAGTTCAATAGATGGGTGTAAAAAGTAAGTGGGTGTTTTGAGAAATTTTGGTGTGTGTGCATATAATAACTCATAAAAGAATCTAAAAGCTACTTTAAGAGTTAGTGAAATACCAAACTGCCCCTTTGTACCACTGCCTCTATCAAAGTAATAATTACATAGAGATCAATAATATTTTCAAAAATTAAAATGAAGTGAAGAAATAATTCAAAAGAGGTCAAAAGTATTTTAAAAAATTACAAAGAAGTACATAGGAGTTAGTGAAATACCAAACGGCCCCTTGGACCAAGGCCTCAATTAGAGCGATAATTACAAAGAAGTTAATAACGTTTTAAAAAATTACAAATAAGTCTTTAAAAACTACAAAGAAGTCAATAACATTTAAAAAACCAAATAAGTCAAATCAATAATTATAAAGAGGCAACCAAAATTACAAAGAAGTCAACAATATTTTCAAAAAAATCCAAAGAAATCAACCAATAATTACAAACATGTCAATTACATTTTCAAAAAAAGATGACAAAGAAGTCAGGTCAAAAATATTTTAAAAATTACACATGGACTAATTGGCTTTTATACTTAAAATGGTTAAATTTAAATAACGCTGAGACCACTAAAAGTGGAACCACTTCAACATTCTTATCAAATATGAAACGTAGAGCATTAGAGGGAAAAAAAAAATATAGACAATTCACAGCTAAAATCTGGCTAGGGTAAAAATACAATAATCAAGTACAACAACTAGAACTCAATAAAAGGGAAAGACATTACTCCAATAATTACAAAGAAATTAATAACATTTACGAACATTCTTATGAAGGGTGAATAAATATTACAAAGAAGTCAGTAACATTTTAAAAAGACAAAATAAGTCAACCAATAATTACAAAAAAGTCAATAATATTTTCAATTAAAATTACAAAGAAGTCAGGTCAATAACATTTTAAAATTACAAAAAAAGTCAATAAAAATTACAAAGAAGTCCATATTGAGACCACTATTAAACATGTGACCACTGCAACATCTTCCAATCAAATTTGAGAAGTAGAACAGTAGAGGAAAAAAAACATAGATAATTCACAGCTAAGAGCCAATTAGGATAAAAATTGGGTAGTGCTAATGCCAAAGCAAAAAGTGCCAATGCCAAAGCAGAAAGTACTGCTAAAAGTTTTAGCGACAATTATATAAGTGTCGCTAAAACTTATAGCGACACTTTTTGACTGTCGTTAAAACTTTTAGCAACACTTTCTACTTTAACATTTACATCTAAAAATATAACCACAACAGCTTTAAAGTTCTTATATGTATATAGCTCATCATCATTTGAAATTTTGAACACGGATTAATACACCATACTTGTGTATATTATACAATGATAACTACGTAGTAGTATTTCGTTACGCACCGGACAACGTCTTAAACACGTAACTTGCACGTGCGCTTGCTTATTATAGCTTTGAATATAATAATGATAAAACACGCAGCCGATGAAAGCTGGACCACTCACCCATACCTCCCAAGTCCCACCCGTGATATGGTCCATTCATTCTACCACGTGGACACATTTGGTGCCACATTTTGTCGTTTATGCACAAAGGGTCCTTTTGCTTAGTATGCTGTGGATAGATCTAACGGCTGATATTCAATTGGAGGAGACGGTGGTCCCACGTGGCAACATCGTGTACGCTTATATGGTCCTTGGTGTTTGAAGGGACCGTTACTGACGACCACCCAGCTGTCAGCGAGAGCGACCTGACTGTTCAGATGGCTACGAACTTACATGTCGGGCCCCGCAGGAAACGTGGCCACATCAGCCATGACTGGACCACATGTCCTCACACAGTCACACGCACTGTACTATGAAAGGAGAAGTTATTGTATTGGTATTGGACCATAGTCCACACGGTAGTCCCGATTAACAAGGGTCTTCTCTCTCTTCTTCTTCTTTTTTTTTTTTTTATTTATTTTTTTATTTTTTTGTGAGGGTAAATATAATGTTTTTTTGGACAATAATATTGTAAGCAACTTATATAATCATTGGATGAAGAATAAATAGTTATTTAATAAAAATTTTACTTATTATATTGAGAAAAAATCTTTATTTAACGATTAAAAACTGTTTTCTCATATAAAAAGATGCTTATAGTATCATTGTCCTTTTTATTTGAACTCGTCACAATCACACCCCCATGTGATTAGAGCATCTCCAATGGTGTAACCATATGTGGGGTAAATGGAATTTAAGTTCCTATACAGAAAAAGAAAATCCCACAGTGGTGTATAATAAAGTCGGCCAAGAAAATGTCGGTTAGGGCACTGTTTTAAAAATCGGACCGGACGGTTGAACTGTCGACCGGTTCAGGAAACGGTCCAGTTTGAACCGGAAAACTGGAAAATGCTTAAAATCGATTTTGTAAAAACCGGGAAAATCGGTGGTTGAACCGGTAAAACCGGCAATTTAACCGGAAAATCGAAAATTTTTTATTTTTTAATTTTATTTTTTTATATTTTTTATATTTTGTATTATTATTAATATTTATTACATAATTATGAGATCACGGTTCAATTCCGGTTGACCCAACGGTTGAACCAGTGACCCGTGACCCGGTCATTTTTCCGGTTCAATGACCGGTCCGGTTTTCAAAACATTGGGTTAGGGTGGGCTGGCTAAGTGAATGTTGTTTTGTCCATTTTTTTTTTTTTTTTTTTTTTTTTTTAATATTTTAACCAATTCTTAAACCAAAAAAAAAGAAAGAAAAGAGAGACACAAACTCCCAACCGGCAAAGACTTTGCCAGTCGGCATTACCAATGTCAGTTGGGTCATGATACCATTAAAAAAATAATAATAATAACAACCTGCTAAGGGAATGCAGGGGCTACGATGGGCCGGCAAACCCTCAGCCGGCTCATTTGTAAGGTAAGAAATATAATTGAAAGGTTAACTTAGGTTCCTTTACCTTACAATCATGTAAGTTGCCCTACAGACTATACTACTGGAGATGCTCTTAGTACGTTTTCTCTGTTTACCTGTATAGTTTTAAACATGTCACTAACGCCTCATTTCATCTAAATTAAAGTGCAAGTGTTACTATATTAGTTAAATTTGATATAGGCTATGTTTGACAATAACCTAAAATAGAGTGTTCAACAAAATATTTTCTTTCAAACAAAAAAGTGAGTCAAATGGCCAAAAAAAGAATTGCAATTGGACAAAAGTTACATTATACGGAGTACAACTTTTCACCAATCACAAATGAAAAATGAGCCATATAAGAACGTTTGTGGTTTGGTCAAACCAACGTTAGTGACACGTTTGAATTATAGTGGAATAACGCGCTATGTGGGGTTCAAAGCGAGACAAATTTGTATTATGCAGCATTATGACCTATTAAATTTAACAGATATATTATTAGATACACATTCCTTCAAATTGTAAAAGATATTAGTGTCGCATAGGTTTGCAAAGCTCAAGTGACAAAAAGTTTGACATATATAAGTTTCCTCTAATACAAAAGTTCATGGTTCAATCATCCACTCCCCCAGATAAAAAAAAAAAAAAAAAAATTTAGTGTCACACTTGAAAGGTAAATTGAAAAACATGCTAACCACCACAGTGTATTTGTTATAAACCCTTATGCAGTCCCTGTTGACCAGAATTATCATTGAGACCATGTAATAATTTCTCCTTACAGAAGTGAACTTACACACGTGTTTTATACCTTCTTCCAAGACTTCACCAATTGGCGCAGACAGTTTGGCCGTTTTTATTATTAAAATATTGAGGCATGGAAAATAATTTAAGTTCATAAAGTAAAATAATTTTGGGCCATCAGTTTCTAAAGTTTTTTTTTTTTATCTAATCAGTTTCTAAAGTGTTGGGCCAAAGTAAAATGTGACAAGCACGTGCTTAAGCTACATGTAAGACTAAGTATCCAAGTGGTTTAAGTGTCATCATTTCCTCGCCTTCTTGTAGGAGGGGTGGGATTCGATTCCCTCTGGTGAGAAATTATTTGGGGTTTTTTTTCCTTCAGTCCTCTATGAGAAGAAGTTCATTTAAAATGAAAGTGTGTGTGAAAAAAGAAAAAAAAAAAAAAAAAAAGTTTAAGCTACACGTAAGTGATGTAACAATAATTGTTTTTGCCCAATAACAACTTTAGTCAAAAGCTATTTTTTTTTTAATTCACTTTTTAATATTCAACTTTTACATGTTTTTCATTTAACCATTTATTTAGTATTTATTTTTCTGTGACTGAATTTTTTAGAGAAAAGATGACTAGTCAATACTGACTAGCAATTACAATATTTACAGAGCAACTAACCGAAGGGTTAGTGTGCTGGTGTTTATAATCTCCACTTTAACTAGCTAGTTCGCTACAATGTCTTAATAATTAGGTTGTTAGAGGTGCTCTATCTAATAAATGATTCTCGTCATATATAAGTATATAATATATAATATTATAAAATAAAAGTTTAGAATGTCATGTGTCGTCGTTTCAATTTTTCTTATTTTTGACTTTTTGGACTTTGTTTTTAATTTTTAATTTCTCACTATTTATCATCCTCTCAGTGTCACATATTTTCATCTCTAACCCCTTCAATCCATATCTCGGTACACCCATGTGCAAAAATATAATTGCATGTCCAATCTCTCAACCCTTCAATCTGTATCTCTCTACATTCTTCAAACTATATTAATTTGAATTTTGTTTGTTTTCCGTTGTGTTTTATAATAAATAAGTATGCATCAAAAATAATTTGTTTGGTTTTTTTTTCCCCTTTAACTGCAACTTTCTCTATACGTAGTGTCAAGTGTGGGTGAAAATATTGATTGCAACGGTGACATCACATCATTATGTCTACGTGGTATTATTAACCAATCGAATTTTTGGGAGAAAATAATCAATGTAACGGTTGTACCATGTAAGCATGCTGATATGATGCGATATTTTAATTTACACCATACACTTGTCCCTGTTTCCAGGAAATCATGACATGTAGACTATGTAGTTGTCAAAGACAAATTGTCATAAGTCTCCCTAGAAATAAAGGACATATGTTAGGTAAAGATTAAAAGATCACACCACATCTGCATGTTAACGTGATGTGCCAATTAGATTGAAAAATTTTTATGAATGCCTAATAGGCAAATTAAAGGAATCTAATTAATTGATGACACCACATAAACATAATAACGTAGTGTCATCGTTGCAACCAATGTTTTTCTCCCAGTGTGTGTACCCAACTAGGTTTTAATACATCGACATTTATAGTCCGTTATAAGTTCTCGTTTATGAGAAATTTGGTATAGTTCTATTAAACCACTCCATTAAAGAACAATTCCCTCGCTTTTATTAGTACGAAAGTTCCAACAATTTTACCTACTTGGTCCATTTTACAACTCAACTATCAATTCAAACTTGTTACCTACCAAGCTAGCTGGCATTTTAGAAACTAGAACTTGAGGCACATTTTTGAGGCACATTTTAGAAACTAGAATTTGAGGCACTAGTTCAATGATGGAGTGGAAATAACAATTCCCATAAAAAATAAAAAAGTAGTAATACCTTAGGGACGTGTTATACCTAGTGGGAATTGTTATTTCCACTCCATCATTGAACTAGTGCCTCAAATTCTAGTTTCTAAAATAAGGTATTACTACTTTTTTATTTTTTATGGGAATTGTTATTTCCACTCCATCATTGAACTAGTGCACTCCATGGTACCACTATCAGAGCATGTGGTACCATGTATACAAGGCATGACATGCATGTACCACATGCTTTAAGAATAGTACCATGGAGTGGCTTGATTCAATGATGGAGTGGTAATAGCATCACCCTTTTTTATTTATTTTAAGCATAGAAACTCACTTGGGTTTTCACAAAAAAAAAAAAATTATTTATTTATTCTTTTTCTCGGAGACACTAGGTATAACACGTCCCTAAGATATTACCGAACAATTCTAAGCCAATAAATAACTATATATACCTTCGTCACTTGATAACTTTGCATGTCTTCGACATTTTTCAATAAATTACAACTAAACATTTTTGTAATACAATTCCTAAGCCAAAAGTCAATCAGCCAAACAACTCTTACGCCAAAAGTCATTAAGGCAAACAACCTTACAACCCTTAAAGTGATTAAGTCAATCAATTCTTAAACCAAAAGTTAAATAGCCATTAAGCCTATCAGGTTTTGAGCCAAAAAGGCTTTAAGACAAAAGTCATAAAGCCCTTGAATCAAACAACCCTTAAGCTAAACATCATTAAGCCAAACAACCCTTAAGCCATTAAACCAAACAACCATAAAGCCAAAAACCAAACAATACTTAAACCAAAAGCCAGACATCCATAAAGTCATAAAGTCGAATAACTCTTAAGTCAAAAGCCATTAAACCAAACATCTCTTAAGCTAGAAGCCATTTAAGTCAAGCAGCCCTTAATCAAAAAGTCAAATCCCTAAACAGCCGCTAAGACAAAAGTCTACATCACTTTATAGTTCAAAAGTTGACACTTAACTTCTATGTAATTTTTTTGTTAAGTGCAAACTCTAATGACGTTAACTTCAACTTGAAATGACAAAACTACTCTTCATTTCAGGCATAATTAGAGGGCGCTTAAGAGTAAACTTTTTGAAACATTGAGGTGAAGTGAAAACATATCTAATCACATTAAGATAAAAATATATTTAAACCGTTAATTTTGATGAAAAACTAAACTCTTTCATCTCGGTTACAACCACATGTGATAAATTTATTTAAAGTCAAAATAATGATATGCTTCCAAAGCTTTTGTTAGAAGTGTCAAACGGGGTGGCCCGTCCCGCCACCTTAACGAGTTGGGCGAATTTTCGCGAGTCACGGGGCGGGTCGGTGAAATAAACGGGGCGGGGCGAATTGACTCGGTAAGGGATATAGAGTGATCCGCCCCAACCCACTAATTCGTGGGTCAACGGGGCGGCTAACTCGCGAGTTGGTTGGCGAATTAGCCCGCGAGTTGCTTACAAAAACTTATTTTAAATTTTAATAAAAAAAAAATTCTAAAAAATAGTTTAATAAAATACGTTATTTAAAAATTGTTTGTTGAAAAAAGTATTTGGAAACTTTTTTTTTAAAAAAAAAATTTATTTTCTACTTAAAAGTTTAATAAAATTGTTTACTAATAAATAGTTTATTTGAAAACAATTAAATAAAAATATTTTATTCACGGGTTGGTGAGGCGGGGCGGGCTGGGTCCGCGAGGCGAGGTGGGTTACGAGGCGAGGCGAGTTGGTGGCGAGTCGGTGGGTTAGACGAGCTGGGTCACGAGGCGAGTTGTGGGTTGCAAAAATGGAAGTCGACCCGGACCCATACCAAATGAATTGAGTCACGAGTTGGGTTCAACCACGGGGCGAGACGAGTTGCGACTCGCCAAATGGCGAATCGGGGCGGGGCGGGGCAATTCGCCCTGTTTGACACTCCTAACTTTTGTATATCACACGTAATTCTCAATACATGATGGTAGTAGGACCAATGTCATGAGTTAGACGTTATTCATGTATTTTAACTAACATGGAATACAAAAGGAAAAAAAAAAAAAAAAAGCAGTGTTAAAAAAAGAAGTCTTTAGGTACAAACAAATCTAAAAAATACTCTCTCCGTCTCAAAATAAGTGTCCACTTTCTTTTTGTACAATGTTTAAGAAAGTTGTACTCCCTCCGTCCCATTTTATGTGTCCTCCTTTCTATTTTGGTATGTCCCAAAATTGTTGTCCACTTTCCTAAATTAGTATGCAAGTTTTACTTAGTTTTCCAAACTACCCTTCCTTGCAATCAATACCAAAACAAAACAAAAAAAGCAAGTGCAATGATTATGGGCAATTGTGGAAAGTAGGTGTAGATTCTTTTTGTCCCCTTAAATAGTTGGATTCCCAAAAAGGGACACATAAAATGGGACGGAGGGAGTATTATATTAATTTATTTAGTTCATTAAAGAGTCACTTTTCAATTTTACCCTTAGATGTGATGGGTATTTGACTTTTTGCTTGTTTTGGGACCACAAATAAATGCTTCTTTGTCTTTATTATAAGGGTAGTTTTGAAAAGTATGTAAAAGTTATATGCCAATTTAGAAAAGTGGACACTTATTGTTGGACATCCAAAAAAGAAAATGTGAACACTTATTATGAGACGGGCAATGCTAGGGGCACTAACCAAATCCACTAAAACTTACTAACACACTCTATCTCTCTCCTAGTGGTACTGCAGGGTCCACCGCGGACCCCACAATGCCACTAGGAGAGAGATTGAGTGTGTTAGTAAGTGTTAGTGGATATTGTTAGTGCTCCAAATATAACTTGATGAGGCCAAAATTTGGTAAGAGTAAAGTAGAGCAATTTTAGGAGAGAGAGAAAGTGAGAGACTATTTTTTGTATGTGGTTCGGCCCTGTTAATGAAGGTACCTACGTCCACGTGTGTGTCTGAGCACGTTCACTAGCAGATCACCGGCGGGCCTGGTGAGCCAACAAAAAGGGGCGCCACTACTAGTAATACCGGCCGGGTGTATGCGTACAATGGTGAAATTTATAGAGGTGCTGTGTAGACTACAGAATTGGCAGCCCCTTCAATGGGGGGGTGAGAGGTCTCTTTTATAGATGTAAGAGACCTACTCATACATGGATAAGGAAATATAATCCTATTGATATAGATTGGCATTAATTATGGGGATTTCCTAATTGGAGTAGAAAATAGTGTGCACTTTCCATTAGTCTTCTAGCTTGAGTAGGAAACTGCCCGTAAAGCTCGGGATCATGCCTGTGGGCCCGGATGAGCTGTTCCCGCGGTGGGATGTGCCTGTGTGGTTTTCCCGACCTATTGGCCGGGTCGTAGATGAACCGCTCGGGATGATGAGTAGACTAAACCGCTCGGGCTGATGCTTCTGAGGAGTGGTGCATGATTTGCCCGGGGCATGGACTGACTGTTGATTTGAACCGTTCGGTTATAGGATAGAGCCAAATTTGGGTGTATCAGCTGCTCCCCATTTTCAAGGTTGTCCAGATGCTATATCGGGGCAAGTTTGGAAATCTGTTTGATGTTACTTGCCACTATCTAAGTGCTTGGAGAAGTTGCCTCGGGGCTTTTGAGCCTTGTGAGTCCTTGGGAACTGACTGAGAGTTGAGACCCAACCTAGCTCGGGACCTTTAGGTGCTTGGGAACTGACCGGGAGTTGAGACCCGGCCTAATTCGGAGTCTTTGAATACTCGGGAAGTGACAGAGAGTTGAGACTCGGCCTACTTCGGAGTCTTTTTTACTTGAGTTAGCCCCCAGGATGGTTATCTTCTGCCCGTAAACCTTTGTCAAGGCTGTGGGTAGAAGGATTTTACCATGCTGGAACAGCCGACCTAAAGCGTATTACTCTAGGGTCCTTTTTTATGTTAACTCCCCATAATGGTTGTCTTCCGCCCGGCCAGCCTTCGTCAAGACTGTTGGGAGAAGAACTTGACCATGTTGGTGGAGCCGACCTAAATCACGTTGCTTTAGGGTCCTTTTGCTCCTTTATCGTCGGCCAACCTAAGAGATTTTAGTCACCTCTATCGTCAGTTTGGACCTAAGTGGAGTTAATGCCTCTGAGTACTGTAGGTGCTCGGGTTGTCCAAGATTTTGACTTGGTTCTCCGCGAGGCCTGTAGATACCCGGTGTGATTACCTGTTTAGTTCACTACGCCGTCTTGCCCCCCAAGCTTTCGCTAAGACGAGGGTCTTACAGAGGCTATGAACTGTAGGTAACCGACCAGGAACATGGTGGTTGCAGGGTCTTTTGAAGCTTGCCATCATCAGCCACCTAGGGGGTTTTCCTCCCATCGTCGGTTGGACCTAAGCGAAGCCGGTGCCTCGGGCGTGACCCCGAGGTCTTTAGTGCCTGGGTTCGGAGCCCGAGGTCTTTTGAATGTCTGCGTTCGGAGCCCGAGGTCTTTTGAGTGCCTCGGGGTTAGGCCTGAAGTCTTTTGAGTGCCTGAGTTCGGAGCTCGAGGTCTTTTTCGTGCCTCGGGGTTAGGTCCAAGGTCTTTGGATGCCTCTCTGATAATCGGTGGAGCCTCATGTGGTGATCAAGCAAGTACCACTGTAGTCGAGCTCATCTAGACCGATGGAGACAGGACGTCGGATTAGGATCGTCGGGATCCAGATTTCTCTGTGCTGGAGGCAAAGTCGGAACTGCTTGATCCGGGCCGATATGAACTGGAGGTCGGGTCGGGGCTGCCGAACTCCGCTTGCTGTGAGCTGGAGGTCGGATCGGGGCTGCCTGAACCGGACTGCTTGACCCGGACTGCTGTGAACTGGAAGAACTGTCGGAACTCCCGGGCTGATCTCGATTTTGCTTACTTCTGGAAGACTCGTTGCTTTCTTGCCCGGGGTCTTTGATCTTTAGAAATTCTTCAGTATCAATGTATTTTCCAACCCTCTCTGCGAGTTCGACCAAGGTTACCGGTCGGTTTCTGTGGAACGACGCGGCGCACTTGGTGTGTTGAACTCCTGAGCAGAAGGCTATGATGGCAACTGTCTCGTTCAAATTGCAGATTTGAAGCTTCTGTTGGTTGAACCGGTCGGCGAACTCCTTGAGGGACTCATTATTTCATTGTCTGACTGTCAGTAGCTACATATCTGGCTTTGGATGCTCATGCATACCGGTGAACTGGTTGATGAGCTGCTTGCTGAGTTGTTTGAAACTGCAGACCGATCGGGGCTCCAAGGAGTAGAACCACTGCATGGCCGAGCCTTTTCAAAGTGCTGGGAAAGGCTAGGCAGTGTAATTCATCAGAGTTGGTGGTTAGGGCCATCTGAACCTTGTAGGTCCGGACGTGGTCAACCGAGCTTCCCGAGCCGTTGTATGAATCTAGCCGAGGCTGCTTAAATTTGCGCTAGATGGAGAACCTCGCGATCTCGCTGGAGAATGGTGACTCTGTCTCGGTATTGACTTGATTCAGAACACGGTTTTGACCAAGCTTTTTAGCCACTCCGTCGATCTGCTTCTGCAAGTCCTTGATTCAGGCTTCCACTTCTTCCCGACCGGAATCTGAGGAACTAGTCGGGTTAGTGGAAGAAGTTTCTTCATGGCGGGGTGGTGTCCTCTGGGATCGGGCTCGGCTATGACTCCGGGTAACCATTCGCCTTGGGACAACTCGGCTCTTGACCAAGTGACCCTGGACTGATTCCCGGGCCATATGCTCCTGCCTTTCCTCTCGGGCAGCACTCCCACTGTTGATGTCTCTGGCATCCTCAATACGAGATGGGTTGGCTCGGGCACATAGTCTGGTCCAGATTGGTTCTCGACCGTACGCAACGTTTCCGGGTCGTTTCCCGAACCCTAGAGGACGGCTTTGCTGGGCCAGCAGGGCTTCAGTCTGTCGCTGGATTTGACGTTGGCCCTCCAAGAGTTGTGTGAGGGTCGCGGTGATATGCTCAGATGTCATAACTGTCGCAGTCGGTGTCGGGGCCGAAGGAACATTCCAGTCGGACCGCTGATCAGTCTTCTTACCCTTCTTCGGTGGCATGATGATCAGTCAAAAGATTTGTTGATGAGAAGATTTGTCGATTCCCACAGACGGTGCCAAACTGATGAGGCCAAAATTTGGTAAGAGTAAAGTAGAGCAATTTTAGGAGAGAGAGAAAGTGAAAGACTATTTTTTGTATGTGGTTCGGCCCTGTTAATGAAGGTACCTACGTCCACGTGTATGTCTGAGCACGTTCACTAGCAGATCACCGGCGGCCCTGGTGAGCCAACAAAGAGGGGCGGCACTACCAGTAATACCGACCGGGTGTATGCGTACAATGGTGAATTTTATAGAGGTGCTGTGTAGACTACAGAATTGGCAGCCCCTTCAATGGGGGGTAAGAGGTCTCTTTTATAGATGTAAGAGACCTACTCATACATGGATAAGGAAATATAATTCTATTGATATAGATTGACATTAATTATGGGAATTTCCTAATTGGAGTAGGAAATAGTGTGCACTTTCCATTAGTCTTCTAACTTGAGTAGGAAACTGCCCGTAATGCTCGGGATCATGCCTGTGGGCCCGGATGAGCTGTTCCCGCTATGGGATGTGCCTGTGCGGTTTTTTCAACCTGTTGGCCGGGTCGTAGATGAACCGCTCGGGATGATGAGTAGACTAAATCGCTCGAGCTGATGCTTCTGAGGAGTGGTGCATGATTTGCCCGGAACATGGACTGACTGCTAATTTAAACCGCTCAATTATAGAATAGAGCCAAATTTAGGTATATCATAACTCATTATGAGACAGAGGGAATACAATATACAAATATTATAATACTAGCTTTTCAACCCGTGCAATGCACGGGAGAATTTTTAAGGATGAATTGAAAATTGAATTGAGTGGTATTATAATTGATAAGGAGAGAAAATGTATAACGGGCCTAATTAACAGTAAAATTACGAATAAATAAAATGTATAGAATAAATTTAGGAAGCCTCAATATACATTTGTCTTGATTGTCCATTAGTTTGACATGTGGCATTTTGAGGCTTCCATACTATAATAATACTAGCTTGCAACCCGTGCGATGCACGGGAGAATATTATCCAAATTCAGTGCGTTAGAAAGTGATAAGAGTATTTGACTATGGAGTTAGTTGAAACAAATGCGTTCTTGAATTGAAATTGTGCAAAAGGTTTATGCTTACATCATTCAAATTTGCAGCCTATGTGGAAACTATAGTAAACGTTTAGAATATGGAAAAACCCTCGCAGTAGAAAAGAGTTACAAAATAATTTAATCTATTGTTACTATATATTCAACCTTCATCGAAATAATTCACTGAAAAAAGTATTTTATACAAAGTAAATGTCTTATATAGTGAATCACAATTCTTACCAATAGAGAGGTGAAACTTGTAATGGTTATCCTCTACACCAAATCCAGAGAATCGGATCTAACATACAAGAGTTCAAAAAAAATTTATTTTGCATGGAGAAGAGGTAGAGAGAGAAAAAGCGATAAGAGTATTTGACTATGGAGTTCGTTGAAACGGATGCATTCTTGAATTGAAATTGTGCAAAAAGTTTATGCTTACATCATTCAAATTTGCAGCCCATGTGAAAACTGTAGTAAACGTTTAGAATGTGGAAAAAACCATTGCAGAAGGAAAAAGTTACAAAATAATTTAATCTACTGCTACTATATATTCAACCTTCATCGAAATAATTCACTGAAAAGTATTTTATACAAAGTGAATGTCTTATATATAGTGAATCACAATTCTTACCAATAGAGAGGTCAAACTTGTAATGGTCATCCTCTACATCAAAATCCAGAGAGTCGGATCTAACATACAAGAGTTTACAAAAAAAAAATTTCTTTTGCATGGAGAAGAGGTAGAGAGAGCAGCCAGAGGGCAAGGTTTTGTAGATTATGGATGATTTAGTTGGCTCTTCTTAAAAGTCCTCCAAATCATTATTACTCCAATTATAATTAATTACGTTTTGTAAAAATGTACAAAGAGAGAGGGAGAAGGAGAGCATAAATTATGCTATTACAATAAACCCATATAGAGGGAGGAGATGAAGAGTGAAAAATTATAAATATTTAAAGCCAAATAATGAATGCATATAATTTAAATAAATTTAACACTCCAATGTGTTTATTTGTGCAAGGTTATTGGCACAAATGATGGGGTTTGCACATACTCACTTTAATTTTAGCTTCAAATGGATGAAATGCTCATAGTTTGACATGTGGCATAAGTCTTCCATATTATATAATAAGAATAGATGTCTATATCTTTTTTCTGTCAACCAACAGTTTCAATAGAACCTAACAAAAGAGAGATAAGACACGTTTGTGAATTGTGTTTGTGTAAGAAGACTTACTCAAAAAATAGAAAAATGAAGTTAATTATTCGTCTGTCAAGGAAGATGATTGGACGGTGTAATACACGCGTGTCGCGTGAGGAAATGAATTTGGAAATTTCAGCAGTCTGTTTCCGGATCAACAACCGAGGTTTTGCCTTATTCGGTACTTCTTTTGAAACCGAAACTCTATAAATACTCCGCTTTTCCTTCCCCTCGCTTCTTCTCTTTTCTCTCTCCTCTCATTTCTGCATTCTTCTGCAGCATTTTACATACAAGTTTTTATATCCGTATATATATATATATATATGCGTATATAAAATCCTCGTTCTCTGCAATTGCTAGGGTTTTCATTGTTGGTTGTCTGCAGCTTTCGTTCATCCGAAGGTGTAATTTTCTCTCTCTTCTTTGCTTTCATATTGTCATTTGAGCATTAGCTCTGGTTTCAATGATTTTGGTAGATTACTGTTTGTTGACGATTCGAAATTATTTATTTATTTATTTTTTTTTTTGTTGAAAGGTTTTGGATCTAATCACTTGCTCTTCAGAGAATCGTATCGCGTTTCGTCCATAGTATCGCATTCGAGCTCTTGAAGCAGGCACCGCGTCGTCTCTCTGTTGGAATTTGTAAGTTTTCTGTTAATGTTGTTTCGATTAAAGTTTGGTTGATGTAATTTTCAGGTGTTCTGTGTTTTCTGGTTCTCTGTAATTGATTTTAGGATTAAATCGTTGATTTTGCGTTTTCTTATGGATTTTGGTTTGAATTTGGGTTAAAAATCCGAATTATTGTCGATAATAGTTGAAGCATTTGATGGTACAGAGCTACAAATCGTAATTGGTGATTATTGGCTGACGGCTGTTGCTGATTAGAATGTACCAAATCTCATACTTTGACCTGACGCCGCGTTTGTTGAAACTTATAACTTTCCAATAATTGTCCAATAATTTTTCATGTGTAAAAGAATCTTGGTTTATTTTTTTATTTTTATTATTATTTTAGAGCTAGGTCAGATTAGATTGGCTCTCTCTCTCTCTCTCTCTTTTTTTTTTTTTAAACAAATAAATTTCCTTTTTTTCTTGGAGAATTTTTTTCAACAACTACTTTCTCTGGAAACCAATGGCTTTGACAGGTGTTCTGTCAAATTTGTTTTCCAAATTTTGAGTTTCATGTTGTGATGTTATACCAAATTTCTAGTGTCATTATATAATTTATTTTTGATATGGTTATTTGCCATTTTCCCCAAAGAGGAAGACCAATACTGTGGACTTGGATTCAAATTTGTCTGCTGTTGAGCTGTATTCTAATAAGCTGATGTGATACAATGTATTTGTTTTCATTTGCTCTAGTCTTCTTCTCATCGTTTGTTTTCTTGACTGCTGTCAGTGTTCTTTACTAATATGAATGAAATGTCAATTGTTGATTTAGAGTCCTCATCGTTTTTTGCTAATATGGCCCTATAGATGGAAGAATTAGAATAAGACAAGTGATTGAAAGGAACTTCAAACTTTTTATTCCAAATGGGGAAGATATGTCTTTAAAATGGTGTTCAGTCATAACTTTTTCTTTATTCAAGTCCTTGATCTTGTCTACAAGTTTTCATCTAACTATCTTCCCATGTATATTGATTCTTCAAAAATTAGGGGAGAATAAGGTCTAAAAAATATCGTAGGTAAACTCTGCTATATCGTGTGGTTGTTTTGGGTTGCTGGAATGTGAAATATAATTTTTCATCTTTCCATTCCAGGTTATTATATTGTAATGCTGAATCGCTTTTGGTCGCTTGTAGATGGTAAATTATTTTAGGGCCTCTATGCACTCTATGTAAGGCCAAAAATTTCATTATTAAATATCAGTTTTGTGGGCCTTTTTAAAATGCTGAGCACTGTTTTCCTCAACACACAACATACATGTACTGTATTCTGCTATCTATTTCTGTGTTTCCTTGGCAAGTAATGACAGATGATCAAGTCATCTTCTTTTATAGCAAGTATTCTCTATCTTATTGTTATCGTCTGATAAATCTAACAGCTCTTTGAAATTTTTAAGTCATGTTATAATTCTAGTTTCTGTTGGAAGTTCTTTCGGTGATGCTTTTGTTAGTTGATGTGTATCTTGATACTAGTTTATTATGGCCTCAAACACTCTGATGCAGCCTCTCTTCAACAACTTTAACTTTGTAGACATCATAGCACTTCATTCTTTGTAACATTAAATGGTGAGCACAAATTTTTGCAGGAACAAGAACCAAAGCCACAGCTAACCACATGTTTCCTTCTGAACATTTGTCTTACAGATATTGCTGTCCTAACTTATTTGGAGATACGTTGGCTATTGAGATGAGGATATGCAAGTAAGACTGAATTTTTGTTCTGTTTGACAATTAACCTCATCCTGAATCTATATTGCCAGTCCACTTAGCTCATCATTTGGTCATTAGTTTGCAGGAGTCTTGTGCTTGATGGACTGCTTCCCATCCAGTAGCGATAAGAAAACATTAAAGAAGTGGTTTTTCTTTGACAAGAGAGTTGGCTGAAAAGGGTTATTAGAAATCCGGTGTTTGGACCAGTTTTCAACTCTCACATAGTATTCCGGGTGATATTTATTTATACACACGCATATAGTTCAGCAAATCCGTATCTTATGGACTTGAGTTCAAATAACAGTGCTCCTGTTCTCACTGATCCTCCAACCATGAACAAGTCAAGATTAGGCATACATTCGGCCCTGCTGCCATATTCACCCCCGGGTGGTGCACTATTTTCTCCTGACCTCCTCTTAACAATCCCAAGGAAGAAGCCCGGAATACTTGAAAGGACAAGCTCCTGGCTTGATGCCATGAAATCCTCATCCCCTACTCATAAGAGGATTAACAAAGCTTCCAGCACAGAGCTTTCATTGTCTGAAGCTGATGTTGCGTATTGCAAGTGGATGGTACTTTTTTCCCTTTAGTGTTTTTACTTTCATGTGTTATCTTTGATAAAAACAAGACAATTGTTCATGAAATTTAAGATTCACTTTTCTTTGATTTTAAGTACTATAAATATTGTAGACATGAAAACACATGTCCAGTGCTTAAAATGACCATAATAGCAATTTAACGTGAAGTTTCAAGCAATATCAAGGCTCAAAATGACCAAAAACTTTAAGGTTCAAATTTATGAGTCGTGAATCGTATCGGGTTGTATGAAACTCAAATAGACTCTTATGAACTTTCGTGAATAGAGTGTTTTCAAACAACCATGAATAAGACCACTTACGCATGCTCTACTCTGTTCCTGCAGCTGAAGTATCCTTCGGCACTGGCATCTTTTGAACAAATAACAAATTATGGGAAGGGGAAGAGAATAGCATTGTTTCTGGACTATGATGGGACGCTCTCCCCAATTGTAGACAACCCAGACTGCGCCATTATGTCTGAAGCTGTGAGTATTTATTATTTTTAGTTGTTTATCTTTAAAGACACTGGTCTTTCAGGGGACTGCCTTCAATTTCTTATTGATGCCCACCACCTTGTTTCCAGATGCGTGCTACTGTGAGAAATGTGGCAAAATGTTTCCCAACAGCAATAATAAGTGGGAGAAGCCGTGATAAGGTACCTTTTTTTGGTATACCATTGTCTTGGTCAGCTTTTTTCGCAATCTGAGTCTGATTTTGTTATGAGCCATGGTTATTAATGGTCTTTGGTTTTGGTTCACTTTGCCGTCATTGATTCAGGTACATGAGTTTGTAGGACTAACAGAACTTTATTACGCCGGTAGTCATGGGATGGACATAGTGGGCCCCGTTCGGCCTGCTTCTAATGACCACCCAAACAGTATTAGGTCCACTGACAAGCAGGTATAGACCTCAATCCCATTAACCTCTAAGCATTTTGCTTAATCTCTTGAAATGTTTCCTTATAAGTATTTTGCTTCTTTACACAGGGTAAGGAAGTTAATTTGTTTCAGCCTGCTAGTGAATTCTTACCTATGATTGATGAGGTTGGTAAATGTCTAATCGCACTAGTACACGATATGATTGCTTAATGCTTCTGGTATCTCATTCTCAACCGAATTTATTGTCTAACGGAGCAGGTTTTTAGATCCCTTGTCGAGATTACTAAAGAAATTAAAGGAGCAAACGTTGAGAACAATAAGTTCTGTGTCTCCGTACACTACCGTAATGTAGATGAGAAGGTAGGGGTCATTCTGAACACCAGAACCTTTGTATGTTTTAATTGTTGTTTGGCTAAACATAATATCTTTATTATGTCTATTCCTTTTCAGAATTGGACAACAATTGCCCAATCTGTCCATGAAATTATAAAAGACTACCCGCGTCTACGATTAACGCATGGACGGAAGGTATCTCTTATAGCTAGCTTGCAGACCATCTGATGTTTTATTAATTACTTTTAACGCTATACAGTATACATGTTATGTATGTATCTTCCCCCTAGAAACACCTATTATCATTTACTCAATTGTTTTTGTGCTTAGGTTTTAGAAGTCCGTCCTGTGCTTAATTGGGACAAGGGGAAGGCCGTTGTTTTCTTACTTGAATCACTTGGTGAGCAAGTTGTCACCTTCAAACCTTTTTCTTTGTCGTTTGTAAGAGTACTAAATTTTGGCCTCTAACCATGAAAAAATAAAATATCAAAATGCAGGGTTAAGTAATTGTGATGATGTGCTCCCAATTTATGTTGGAGATGACCGAACTGATGAAGATGCATTTAAGGTAATGGCAATGGCCGACTAAAATTGAACATTTAACACTAATATTAGTTCATTATCTGATGAACCCATGTATTTTTTTTTACGTGTTTTGAGAAATGGAAATCAGCTTAATTGACTTGGTAACAGGTTTTGAGAGAGGGAAATAGGGGATATGGTATCTTGGTGTCTTCTGCGCCAAAGGAAAGCAATGCATACTTCTCTCTCAGAGACCCATCAGAGGTACTAGTTACGGCTTTTACTTGACGTTGGTTCTGTTAGAAATTATGGTACATGGTGTTGTAGAGAACTAAGTGTCGTCCTGGATTTCCATGACATTTTGAGTGATATTGAACTTCCAAATCAGGAGATAAAAATGAAAATTAAACTTTATAGGGGCCTGCTATCCTACTACACGAAGTTAGTAGGATAGCCTTGTGTTCTCTTTTAAATGGACAATCAAAGATCTTGCCACCTCATTAAAATTAGTGCACTACTGTATTGTTTCAATGAGGACACTACAATAGTTTTTAGTTTAGGTTATTGATAAAATTACTTACGTACCCCCATTTTAATGAGGTGGAAAAGACTTTTTATCTATTAAAAAATGTGTAATTTCAGACGTATAGGTTAGGATTTCCATTTAATATGTATCCATCTTACGAAAGAGAAGAAGAAAAGACAAAGAGATGTATATACATACCCTTTTGACTTAGAATTTATCACAAAAGGAGAAAATGATCTGGAGAATAAAAGAAAGAACATCTTTCCTGAACTTCTGTAGATTTTATTCTCCTTTCGAACACAGGCAGCTGCGAAGATACATAGGCTCTTAATTTTTAATCTCAAGTATTTTGCGTTTTATGCATTTATGCCACCCCCTTCTAAACTCAGAAATCTCACTTTGGTCCTTAAAATTTCTAACTTTCACCTAAACAAATTTCCTATTTACTCAATTTGCCTCGTGATTTTAACCCTTATAGGTATATCCCTTTTGAACATACAAGGGTTCTTTGTTTTGTCAGTGAAACTAGTAAAAAAGAAAAAAAGAAAAGAAGAAAAGAAATTAAGCATATACACACAATTCTGTTTAAAAGAGTTATGGAGAGATTAGTTTGTCTTTGAATAATTATGTTTACCCTTTAAACCAATATATGTGAAACCCACGGAACAACCACACAAAATTTAAAATCCTAGCAACAAAAAATTACAGTATTTCTACCCCCCCAAAAAAAAGGGAGGGGGGTGTCGGCTACTGCCTCTAACCCCCGTGTAGGTTTGTATCCCCTAAGAACGAATCCTAGCTTTGCCCCTGCAAACAGGACCTTTATGTTAGTGTTCTTTCTATTTCCTTTGTGTTGATTGCAATCTACAAGGGAGTCAGTTGCCTGTTTTGATGCTTTTTATGCAGGTAATGGAGTTTCTCAAGTCACTGGCAGCGCACTATAACATTAATATAAAGAGGAGTATTCTCTGATTTATATATAAGATTATGTGTTTTTGGTTTAGAGGAGGCGAGGAGCAATACAGAGGTTTCCCAAGGGAGGTGCATAAAAGAGCTCTTGCAGTCATGGGTACTAATGGCAAGTTGTTTCTGCTCAGAGCTTAATATTTAGGACCATATATCTAACTGTATTAATCAATTTGTTTTTTCTTTAATTTTAGTTTTTCATTAATTTTCTTGTTTAGATCTCATGGTGAGGTCATAAGGGGAAATGCATTTATTCATTTAATTTTTATTTATTTATTTACTTTTCGTTTCTTTTCTTTTTTTATTTTACAATGGAGAGTGGATTCGAACCCGTGGCTAAGGTGTGGGTGGAGTGAACTACAGGATCTCGGTCCTATTTAATTATTTATGTGAATGGAGAGTAGTATGTTTATATCGTTAAATGTCTTTTACAGAGAGAGAGAGAGAGAGAGAGAGAGGATTTTGGATTGTCGGCAGCCAAAACCCGGAGCATCCCATTCATGCAACATCACACAATTTTTTATTTTTATTATAACAAAAATGAAAAAAAAATATATATATATTTGTGTTGTGCTGCCAACCCAACACAGAAGCGTTGTCGGGTTTTGGATGTTGAGGATTCAGACGAGAGACGAAGAGGGGACACTGTGCATGTTTAAACTTTGATTCCATTCCACAACTATTAGTGAGGAATAATGAAATTGTTTCTTCATATTAATAGAGATAGGGGACATAATTCATATAGATATCAGTAAGTCTCGCTTGGGCTGTGTTAATGGGTAGTCTTTACATTTTCCTTTTCACTCTTATTATGGGAAAGAAGCGGACTACAGAAGTACTACTGATCGCAAGTATGGCAGTTCCTTTGTTCTTTTATTTTATGTATGAATGAATGATGTGAGTTTTGTCTTTGAAGTTAATGATAGTGTGTCCATTATCAATTTGTTCCTTTGTTTAATATTATTTTTTTTCTCTTTATAAAAAAATAACATATATATATATATATATATATATATTTCCCTTCTCAAGCCCAGAACATTCTATTATGAAAACATTGACAAGTAAAAGTGAGCCACATAACCATTTCTCTTGTGGCTGGATGGCAAGGCCTCTGGGTGTTATACCCAGATGTCTCAAGTTCGAATCTCAAGGGGTGGCCACAGGTGATTCACCCGGACGCCCTGATCTCGTGGGATTAGTCGAGATGCGTGCAAACTGGCCCGAACACCCACGGTTTCCAAAATAAAAAAAAAGTGTGCCACATGATTTGGATTGTCAAAAACAAAAGGCTACAAGAAAGGTATACTTTATTAGCCATATGATTTGGATTCTTTCAGCAAACTTTATATATTTTATTTTATTTTTTCCCCAGATTATCTATTTTCTTTTTATCATTACTATTGCATGGGCAATATACAAATATAGTAAGTAGAACTCGCTTAAAGACGCTTTTTTTTCCCCCCAGATTATCTATTTTCTTTTTATCATTACTATTGCATGGGCGATATACAAATATAGTAAGTAGAACTCGCTTAAAGACGCTGTCGATCAATTTTAATCAACTGTGTGTTCGGCCAATAATTAACTCTTTGTGCCTTTGGCTCTTAAATGACTTCATATGCATGCGGCAACTTCTGGATAAATTACGATAAAAAGTTTTCGTAATACAATTTCTAAGCCAAACAACCGTTAAACCAAACTGTCTTTAATTAAGGCCAATAACCAAACAACCCTTAGGCCATACAACCCATAAACCAAAACCAAATGGCCATTGAGCCAAATGCCTTTTAAGTCAAAATCAAACAACCCTAGTGCCAAATCAAATTTTGAGAGAATTAAAATGAGAAGTTATTGAAAAAATGAAATGTGGATCACTGGATTATAAAGTTTATATTTAATCTTAGTTATTTAACTTTATGACTCATTTCCATTTTAAGTGGGTCCCACAAAGAGTTAATTTATTCTATAGAGATATAAAATTTGTCAAATATAGATGAAGTGGAGTGTTTATTAAACCGGAAATGCTATATGCACAAAAAATATGCACAATCAAATGCACAATCTGTTTAAAATTGTTGGACTTCGTGCTGAAAAGTCTATACACACAAAAAGACAAAAAAATGGGTGTACAGTTTTTTCAACACGATGTCCAACAATTTTAAAGTGGTTGTGCATTTGGTTATGCATTTTTGTTGTGTATCTAACATTACTCTTATTAAACTTGGCGGGCCCAAAGACCTTGTAAGTGTGATTGCTCTCAAAGTCCGATGCTGCATGTCCACCTAGTCACTAAATGGTATCAGCATACACAAAATTGGACTTGTGTAATTATCACATCTTTCTAAACCTCAACATCAAATGGACTCGTGGCATAAGTTAGGCAAAAGAGCTCTTTGATTTTTCCAATTTGAAAAGTCGGTAGAAAGAATCTCATTATCAAAAAAAAAAAAAAAACAAAACCAACTATGTTTTGATCACATCGTCACGTCTTCTTTTTTTATTTTTTATTTATTTATTTTAATTTTTCATTCTAATGGGACCCGCTTGGTCACATCTCCTTCACATGGTGATCTTACCTTCTCTCTTTTTTGCTATTTTTTCCCCCTTTAAATGGGGGCCATATCGTCGGCCTCAAGCAACTCTCCGCAACAGTCCATAGAACCACTAATTTTTTTTACAGTACCACACTTATGCATTTATTATTATTATTATTTTTTTAATTTGAAAAAAAATCTAATTTTCACGGAACTGTCAACCTCTCCTTGATGCTACCAACTTGACAGCACCCTCTTGCTGCCGAGAATCTCCAACCGTTGAAATGGCACTTAATCCTTATTTGGCAGTATATCGCATTACTTATTTTAATTATTGAAGCCACAATATTGGAAAAATCTAGGAGATTCTGCTTATGCAATTCAATAGTAAAAAATATGGTTTTCACCAAAAGCTATTTTAAGAAGCATTCGACTACTCGTAAACTTTTTATTGACTCGTATTTTTTTAATGATTGAATCACATAAAATTTGAGTTTACAAACAATTTCATTTTAGCTTCGCCAAAGCGGCCAAACACCCTATAATACTACAACTGGGTTGATGGTTCTCTACTAGAAAGAGTTAATAATGCTATAGCCATCTGCGTTAAAGAAATGTGCTTGTTTGTGTCACTCATCCATAAATACAATAAGTGAAACAATGTACTCTCGTAAGTTGACAAGTGACACTATTAGAAAATTTAGGAATAATTACGCTGAACACCAATAGAATAAGGTCAACATATAGAGAATTTCCTCATAATCCTAAAAGTTTACACTCAAAAGTTATCAAAAAAAAAAAGGTTGATATAAGTAGCGCTTTTCTCCTTCTCCTTGGTCAAATTTCAGTTGACCATTAATTTATGAGTAATGCTATGTTTTTCAAATTTTTATTTAAAAAGTACTTCTCAAATGATGTATCAGTGGGGCTAGGTCTAATACAGTGGGATCGGTTGAATTTTGATTGAAAGTTATTTAACTGCCCCACTGCCACATCATTTGAGAAGTACTTTTGAGATAATCATTTGAAAAGCATAGCATTACTCTTAATTTATTTTAAACTTTTTAAAATTACAACTTTATATATCCCTTCAAAAGCCAAAACAAACATTTTTTTTTAAATTTTATTTTTGATATGGGGGAGCCTGGGAGGGGAATGAGGTTCAAACTCTGAACCTATGTATTGGAGGGAACTTATATATGCAAAGCTCTTTGTCACTTGAGCTGTACCAACCTATACAAAACAAATATTTTTGTCTCTTTCCCTCTTCGATAACCACTTTTAAAGCTTCTAAAAAAAAAAGGCTTTTAAAATGACTACTTTACCTCTACTTGCTATATCATCTTCTTTAGGTGAGATTATCTCATTCTTAACCTATATCCATAAACAGAATCACCTTAAATATCCTCTACCAAAATTCAGGAGGTCTACTGTTATATGTATTTGAGAATAATTTAAAATTCAAAATTTTAAAAACATTAGCATTATAATACGGCGCATAATTTGAAATTCTCTCTCTATTTCAGTGACTGGACAATTGGACCACACCACCCCATGAACAAAGCTAGTGTCTAAATCCATATGAATATATTATTTTTTCTTTTTGTTTACACTCTCTGGTTAACGACGTTCAATATAATTGTTTAATGTAACATAAATGCATATAAATATATTGTTGTATATAGTAATAAGTTAATAACTAATAGAGTTCTTTTTAACTGGGGAAGGTTATGATAGGTTGTCATACACTCAAAATTGACTCTATCCTATGAAGAACGGTTCAACTCAGCAGTCGGTTTTTATTCCGGTCAAATCATACACAACTCCTCGGACAAGTATTAGTCCGAGCGGTCTAGTCTACCCGAGACTCACCATCCCGAGCGGTTCATTCACGACCAGACCAACATGTCGAGAAGACCACACTGGCACGGTCTGTACAGGCGTAGGCCAGCTGGGCCCACAACACATGTCCCAGAATATTCCAAGCAGTTTCCTACTCAAGATAGAAGACTTATGGAAAGTGGACATTGTTTCCTAATTCAATTAGGAAACCCCACAATTAATGCCAATCAAGCTGAATTGGATTATATTTCCTTATCCATGTATGGTAGGTCTCTTGCATCTATAAAAGAGACCAATCACCCCCCTTCAAAGGGACCGACTTTTCAGTCTCTATAGCACCTCTATAGCAGTCATTAACATGCCCAGCTGACCTACGATAGCTCCAAATTATTGTTGGTTCACCACAGGTCCCTGACTTTTTACAATATAGTGAACCTGTTCATACACACACGTGGACGTAGGTACCTTCATTAACAAGGTCGAACCACATACAAAAAACCAGTCTCTCGCTCTCTCTCCCCTTAAATTGATTTAATTCACTTTAACCAAAATTTGGCATCATCAGCTTGGCGCCGTCTGTGAGAATGACAAGTTCTTCATCAACAAATCTTTTGGCTGATAGCCATGCCTCCGAATAAGAGTGAGAAGACTGCACAGCAGGCCAATCGGGATGTTCCGCCGACCCCGGCACCGGCTGCGGTAGTCATGACATCTGAACAAATCACCGCGACCCTCAGACAACTCTTGGAGTGCCAGCGTCAAATTCAGCAACAGATCGAAGCCCTGTTGGCCCAGCAAAGCAGTCCTCCAGTGCCCGGAAAATGACCTGGGAACGTTGCGTACGGTCGGGAACCGATCTTGACCAGACAACGTGCCCGAGCCAACTCGTCCCGCGTTGAGGATGCCAGAAACATCAACAGTAGGCGTACTGCCCGAGAGGAAAGTCAGGAGCATATGTGTAATAACCTGCATTTCCATTTATTCCTAAATTACATTTTCATATTTAATTGGCAATTGCATTGTATATTTAATTTCATTGGCATGGTCTGCTTTTACTTTAATTCCAGTCACTTGTTTGGAATATTTATTTCTTATCTAATTCACATTTAAAGTTTATTGGGGGCTAAACTGCAATTTTACAAAAGTTAGTAATACCTGTATGGATTTCAAAATCTGTATTTCAAAAACGGTAGAAAAGTTTACTCTTGATTCAAACTGTATTTTTATAAAACCAGAAAATCAATTCTTACGTTAAAATGGAATTCCTGTATTTTTGTGGTGACCACCGCGCACCGAAAATACCAGTTTATGTTCAAAACTGTCCATGTTGTGTTTAACTTCCACAGATTTTGGAAGTGACCGATTTGGACATTTGCTTTATTGCCATTTATGGCAAGTAATCATTAGATATGCCTTGTTTGGGTATTGAAATTGTGTGTGTGTTAATTTAATGCCATAAGCTAAATTTTCCAAACAACATTGCTTTGCCCCCTACTATCCTATTTGACCCTTGGTGAATCTGTGGAGCCTTAGGCTTATATATCAGTGTGTATACGTAGATGTAATCCCAACATTAGCTGTGAACTGCTCATAATTAAGGAAGTTTAGTAACTAATTGGTAGAGTGAAGATCACACTACTTGGGCTCCAAGTTGAAATTGGTTATTTATACACCTTGTATACACACACAACACACAATCTGCAAGAGCAAGAGAGAACATAGAGAGTTTCAGTGAAAGTGCAGAGAGTTCTTCAGAAATTATATAGAGAGAGAAAGCTCTTAATCCCCATAGCCAAAGCTTGGGTTTGAATTTCTCCATTTGGTTTCCTTTCTCAACAATTACTTCTATCTATATCCCAGTGAGTATTTCTAACTCACTAAGAATGTTAATTATACTTGTTTGCTATGTACGTGATTGTAATTTAGAATCCTCCATTTCAATTTCGTCCATGGAAGCTTGAGCTTCAAAAATCAAGATTTTCAAACCTTAATCTAAATTCGTTTTTAGAGATGAATATGGTAGATTATACATCCTACATGCCATGTTTGAAGTTTTAGAACCCAATTCGTTCATATAAGAAAGTATATTAAAAATGAAGTTTTGACATGTTTTGGTTTTTCATAAAATTAGAGAGCTATGAATCAAATGGTGTTAATTGACTTTAGATTCTTAATCCTTGTTGAAAAAGGAAGAGATCCATATATAATAGGACATATATACTAACAGAATGGAAATGGGTCAATTTAGACCCTGTTTTGCTGAAACAGGGTATTCTCCACGAAGAAGATGAAGCCTCAGCTTCACCTCGCGCCACGATCGCGCGCGCGAGAATTGCGCGAGCGACCCCTCGCGCGAGCGACCCGCGCGCGCGAGGTAGGCGTCTCCAGGCAGACGTAAGAGTTTATATATATAAAGTAAAAATTTGGCACTTTGCGCGAGCGAGGGTCGCGCGAGAACCCTTTCGCGCGAGCGATCCGCGCGCGCGACCTTGCTTTCCTCAGGCAGACAGAAAAGTTTATTAATAAAAGGAAAATGGGCTTATCGCGCGAGCGGCCCGCGCGAGCGACCCTTCGCGCGAGCGGCCCGCGCGCGCGAGGTTTAGCAGTTTCTGTTTTTGTCTGTTTTTCTGTTAAGGGACTGTTTGGATGAAATTTATATACTGTTAAGGTTCTGGTTGGGAAATTTAGTTGATCAGAACTCTAATTGGTTATGTTTGAATGATTAAAACATTATAGTATGACTCATTAACCCCCGTACGCGTGTTGTTCCTTTAATTCAGCATTTTTGTTTTTGTTTAAGTGCATACCACTCATGTGGGTCAGTGGTACATGCATAGGGGTGTCAGTCTGTGTGGAAAAGAGTAATGGTAGTGTGGAAAGAGTATGAGTTTGTGTTTGTGGTCGTGGATGTGGTTGTGGTTGAGTATGAGTTTGTGGTTGTGGTCGTGGTTGTGGTTGTGGTTGAGCTTGTGGAGAGGGTATCTTTGAAATGCAACGGTGGCAAATATGGACACTCCCTGACGCCCATGGAAGCGTTAAAGTGTGTGAAGCCGAACTCGGACATTCCCTGGCACCCATGGTAGTGCTAAAGTGTGGCCTACGGACACTCCCTGATAACTCGAGTCTGGATACTGTGTGAGGGGTTGCCCCGGTATTTGCATGGCAGTTAGGGTATTCAAAGTGTGAGGCATTGGACACTCCCTGGTACCCCGGACCAAAGTGTGAGGCAAACTGGACACTCCCTGGCGCCCCGTTGCTAAAGTGTGGCTATCTGAGTGTTTCAAAGATACCAGGAGTAGGATAGTGGGTTGTTGTGGCTGTCGAGAGAAAAGCGTCGGCAAGATGAGTGTGGTGCATTGTTCTCATACACGGTCCCATCTGTGTAAATTTACCCTCTTTAAATAATGTTGTGGTTGTTTTTCTAAACGAGCTCTTTAATCATAATTATAAACTTGTGGATTTAACCTTGAATTGGAAAAAGGTAAATGGGTATGTTTTACATTCAAAGTCATGTTTTTAATACTCACCAGCTTCTTGAAGCTGACGACGTTGATGCGTCCTGGACATTCGTGTTCAGGCTTTTCAGGTTATAACCAGGAGGAATCATACGACTATGCTAATTGAGAATGGCTGCTTCTGGAATAAAGAAACTGTTTATTATATGTTTTAAGTTTATCTGTTTTAAGTTATGAACTGTTTTGTTTTAAGGATGACTGTAACAGACTCTAAGTTATTATTTTATTTTCAAGGCGGTCTGTGCCTTAGTTGACCCCGGTTTATAAGATGTAATAAGATAAGAATTTTTTTTTTGTAAGCCTTGATTGCTTTACTCTGATTATATGTTTTGTTGTTTGACGTTTGGGACGGAATCGATCCTTCAAACTGTCGCGACCTACGGGTCCATAAAGGAAATTAAACGCTTTCCTTATTTATGCTACGTCGGGGCGTGACAGGATTTAGTGGTATCAGAGCCAGGTTATTATTTATCACAAGATAGTTTAGCCAGGTTAGGGTTTACCAGTATAGACCCGATTCCACATTCCATTAAGTGTTACACACCCGATGATACGACAGGGAGGATAGACTCAGAACCCAAACGCCTAAGATTATTCTGTTCTGACTTTAAGTAGTACCTTTTCAGGTATGGATCCAGCTCAGCCCCTGTTTGTACCTGATGCTTTTGGAGGGCATTGGGTTACTGTAGGAGCTATAGTACCGGCTTCGGCGACCCTTTATTTCACTGCTGTTGGGCAGCGTGCAGCTGCTACCGTCGAGCTAGACCTCTGGCATCAGATTCATATATTAGGACTGGTCGACCTATCTCGTGCTCGCCTCGAGATTCTTTACTTCATAGAGATCCAGCGCTTAGTACTCGTTGAGATGGTTCGCTTGGTTAATAGCGATACCTTCTCTCTTCTCCTTGAGGTTCAGGTTGTGCAGGCCCACCTTGCACAGCTGGAGGTACCTCCACCGGTCGTCCCTGCTGTTGAGGATGACGGTGACGTTGATATTGTGCTCGCTTCTATTTCCGAGGAGGATGGCTTAGGATGGGACGACTTTGCGGTCGACCTTGAGGAGGCGCTTGCACTTGAGCCAGCCTTGCCTGAGGCAGATGTCCCTGGACCTGCTTCACTGATGACCTCTCACAGCTGTAACTTTGGGGCAGGCCCCTCCCATGTTCAGCGACTGCATCAGGCCGACTCGCTTGACCTGTTGATGGCTACCTACGGCGATGACTGACTGTTTAGATATCGCCTTGTACATATTGACTGTTTTGACTATTAGCTCTATCTCTTTTTGCAAGCTGTAATTACATGCATTAGAGTGTAGGGCAATGACCCCATTTTTGTAACATTAACTCTTGCATGCGTCCTAACCCATGCAGATAGGGTAGGCATTGATCTGACCATACATGCTTTTTGTATCTACTTGACAGAAGTTATATATATAAGATATACTCTTTTGAATGTTGTTGTCATTTAAATTACTTCATAGCACTGTTGCATGCATGTTTCTCATTCTACTACCACTATCATGCATAGAATGGCTGGAGGAGTCAGGAGAAACAGGAACCTGATCGAGGGAGCGCCCGAGGCTGCTGATCCTACAGGGATGTTTGAAGCATTTATCAGACGATTAGAAAGAATCGGTAATACGAACGACAACCGAAGAGACCGTCAAACGGGAGACAAGTTGCTAGAAAGATTCCGTGCTCTAAGGCCCGAACAGTTTGCGGGTACCGCGGAACCCTGGAAGGCGGAACAGTGGTTGAGACAGATGGACCGGATGTTCGAAGCTGTCCAATGCAAGGAGATAGACAAGAGAAGATTGGCTACGTTTCAGTTGACCGATGCTGCCGCAGATTGGTGGGATTCGGTCATAGCTACTATCGGGAATGGAGCTGCGACGGGAATGACGTGGACTGCATTCAAGGGGAGATTTTTGGAGAAGTATTTCCCGGCTACGGAGAGGCACAGAAGAGAGAAGGAATTCATGGACCTGACGCAAGGAACCAAGTCGGTGCAAGAGTACACCACACAGTTTGAAAGACTGTCTCGGTTTGCTCCACACCTGGTTGATACCGAGGAGAAGAAGATCCGCAAGTATAATCAAGGGCTGACACCGCAGATTCGCCGCTTGACTCTCGGCCACCTGGATAAATCGTTTGAAGGACTTGTTGGTTTGGCTACTGATCTGGAAGAGGATGCCCGAGTGAGCCGAAAACAATTTGAATTCCGACCGCCTCAAAGGGGTAATTTTGGGAATAGACCACCAATGAACCGTACCCAAGGGCAGAAGAGGAATTTCGACGGAAGCAAGAAGACTCAGGCTATTACCTATCCGACTCAACCCCGAACAGGAGAAGGAAGTAGTAGTGGAAAGTGTTTCAACTGTGGCAACCCTGGTCATTTGGCTCGTGATTGCAAGGCACCAAGGCGTGCTACTCAGCAAGGGATAGTCTGTTTCAACTGTGGTGAACCAGGTCACATCAGCAGGTTCTGTACTGCTCCTAAGCAGGTGACTTATGGTCAACAGGGTCAGACTCGCTTGAATGCTGTTATCCCTGATGCCGCTGGATATGATGGAACTGCGTATGAAGAAGGGAATTATGGAGAAGCTCAACCTGATCAGCAAGCAGTAGAAGGTACATTAACTCTGTTTAACTCCCATGTTAAAGTGTTATTTGATACGGGTGCTGCTCTTTCGTTCATATCTGTTAATACAATTCGGAGATTGGGTATTTTACCTCATCGCTTAGAGAAAGCTTTGAAGGCTACTTCACCACTAGGAGCTGCGGTCAGATTAGGACACGTATGCAAGGATTGTCCCTTATGGTTAGGAGACCGTGAAGTCCCTGCTAGGTTGATTGTCCTATCAATGAAGGAGTTCGACATAATCCTAGGAATGGATTGGCTCTCTCAGAATCAAGTGAAGTTGGATTGTGCGAGGAAGAGAATTACATTCCCCGACAATGAGAATCAACCCTTTGATTTTCAATGTAACCCTTCGGGAGATATGTTCCTCACGAGATGCTTAGCCAACATCGAAGTCGTCAGTACAGAGGTGACAGCGTCATCTATACCTGTAGTCAAGGACTTCGAAGAAGTGTTTGAAGATGTTTCTGGTCTACCGCCCGAGAGAAGTATAGAGTTCTGCATTGAACTTATACCGGGTACCGTACCGATCACCAAGGTTCCCTACAGAATGGCCCCCACAGAACTGCTGGAATTGAAGGAACAAGTTCAAGAGCTCGAGAACCTAGGTTTTGTACGTCCAAGTACATCCCCTTGGGGAGCACCGGTGTTATTCGTGAAGAAGAAGGACGGGACACTGAGACTGTGTATCGACTACAGAGAATTGAACCGAGTAACTATCAAGAACAAGTATCCCTTGCCTCGGATTGACGATTTGTTTGATCAACTACAAGGAGCTACGACATTTTCCAAAATAGACCTTAGGTCGGGATATCATCAGTTGAGGGTACGAAAAGAAGACATACCTAAGACTGCTTTCAGAACCCGATATGGTCATTATGAATTTTTGGTGATGCCGTTTGGAATGACGAACGCCCCAGCAGTGTTTATGGATTTGATGAATAGAGTGTTCAAGCCTTATTTAGATCAGTTTGTCATCGTCTTTATTGATGATATTTTGATCTATTCTAAGTCAGGAGAAGAACACGAGCAACATCTACGGATTACGATGCAGATGCTCAAGGACCAGCAGTTGTATGCCAAGTTCAGTAAGTGTGAGTTCTGGTTGCAGGAAGTAAAATTTTTGGGACACAAGGTGTCATCTCAAGGAATTTCAGTGGATTCGTCCAAGACTGATGCTGTATCAAACTGGGTTAGGCCAAGCAACCCTACAGAAGTTCGGAGTTTTCTTGGACTCGCAGGCTATTACAGGAGATTCGTTGAGGGATTCTCAAAGATAGCATCACCTTTAACCGGGTTGACGAAGAAGAATCTGAAGTTTGAATGGACAGAGAAGCATGAGCGAGCCTTTCTAGAGTTGAAAGAGAGACTCACTACCGCACCGGTACTAGCAATACCCAAGCCTGATGAAAAGTTCACTATCTTTAGTGACATATCATATCAAGGGTTAGGGTGTGTACTTATGCAAGATGGCAGGGTGATCGCCTATGGATCCAGACAGCTGAAGCCGAATGAGTTGAACTATCCCATTCATGATTTGGAGTTGGCAGCAGTAGTCTTCGCACTCAAGATTTGGAGACACTATCTCTACGGTGAGAAGTTTGATTTATTCTCCGATCACAAGAGTTTGAAATACTTGTTCACACAGAAAGAGTTGAACATGAGGCAACGCAAGTGGATGGAGTTGATCAAAGATTACGACTTCACATTAGAATATCACCCGGGTAAAGCTAATGTAGTTGCTGATGCCCTGAGTCGACAGACTCGTGAGACGATTGCCTCCTTGATGGTTAGAGAGTGGCGAGCTTTGGAGACTTTGGCGGAATTCGATGTACAGAGTGCTGAAGAAGGAGAAGGACAATTGTTCGGATGTCTTATCCTACAGCCTGTCCTTATCGACCGCATTATTGGAGCTCAGAAAGAAGATGAGAAGTTTCAGGCATGGTTCGTGAAGATGTCAGAAAAAGACCCGACAGAATGGAAAGTGGGAGTCGATGGAGGATATCGGTGCAGTAATAGATTATGTGTGCCAAGTAATGAAGAGTTAAGGAAGGATATCCTGGAAGAAGCACATAAGTCGAGGTATACAGTTCACCCGGGAGGAACGAAGATGTACAAAGATCTGAAGAGAAATTTCTGGTGGGAAGGTATGAAGAAAGACGTGGCCGAATTTGTATCCAAGTGTTTGACATGTCAGCAAGTCAAGGCCGAACATCAGAGACCGTCAGGATTGTTGCAACCACTACCTATTCCTGGTTGGAAGTGGGAGCACATTACGATGGATTTTGTAGTGGGATTACCCCGGTCGCAACAGAATCATGACGCCATTTGGGTAATCGTGGATCGATTGACGAAGTCAGCTCATTTCATTGCTTATAGTATGACATACCCGGTAGAGAAGATGAGCCGGATGTACATACAACAAGTTGTGCGACTTCACGGTGCACCTGTGTCAATAGTGTCAGACCGTGACGCCCGTTTTACCTCTGGATTTTGGGAAAGTCTACAAGAAGCTATGGGAACTTCGCTCAAGATGAGCACTGCTTTTCACCCTCAGACAGATGGGCAAACTGAGCGTGTTAATCAGATCATGGAGGATATGCTCAGTGTAATAACCTGCATTTCCATTTAATTCTAAATTTCATTTTTCATATTTAATTGGAAATTGCATTGTCCATATTTAATTTAATTGTAATCGCATTGGCATATTTAAAATCAATTAGCATTGTCTGCTTTTATTTTATTTTCAGTCACATGTTTGGAATATTAATCTCTTATCTAATTCACATTTATATTTTATTGGGGGCCAAACTGCAATTTTACAAAATTAGTAATACCTGTGTGGATTTCAAAGTCTGTATTTCAAAACGGTGAAAATAACTTCTATTGACTCAATCAGTATTTTTATAAAACCAGAAAATCAATTCTTACGTTAAAATGAAATTCCTGTATTTTTGTGGTGACCACCGCGCCCCGAAAATACCAGTTTATGTCCAAAACTGTCCATGTTGTGTTTAACTTCCCCAGATTTTGGAAGTGACCGATTTGGACATTTGCTTTATTTCCAATTATGGCAAGTGATGATTGCCTTGTGCCTTGTTTGGGAACATATAACTTATGTGTGTTGTGTAGTGCCTATAAGCTAAATTGCCAAACAACCCCATTTGACCCCTATACACCTATCCATGGCTTTTGGCTTAAACTTGGGGCATATCATCTGTATATATGCTAATACGTATGTATATATGCTGTCATTTTAGAAGGATTAAGTTTGATTAACTCAATTAGAGAGTGCTAAGTGAATTTTAATTCTTACTTGGCCTCCAAGTTCAATACTTGTGTTTATTTATACACCACACATTCACAAACTGCACAATATACTTACACAGAGAGAGAGCTTGAGAGTTTCTGAAGTTCTAGTGAGAGAAGCTTCATTCCATAACCAAAGCTTGATCACCATAGCTATAGTTCATTGGAATTTTCTTTATTGATCATTCTTTCTCAACAATTACTTCCATCTCTAATCTCAGTGAGTATTCTAAACTCACTAAGAATGTAATTTCATATTAATTGCTGTGTAATTGTTAATGTTGTATATCACCATTGATATTTGTACGTTGAAGTTCATGGCTTGAAAAAAAATGGAGATTTTCCAAACTCAACCAAAACCTGTTTTGTTAGATGAATATGATAGATTACATGTCATATATACTATACCCAAAGTTTTAGAGCTTAATTTGTTCATATAAGAAAGTATATTAGAAATCAAATTTTGGCATGTTTTAGTTTTTCATAAAATTGGAGAGTTATAGATTGATTCATGTTAAATCAACCATAGATTCTTAATCCTTGTTGAAAAACAAAGAGATCCATATATAATAGGACATATATACTGACAGAATCGAAATGGGTCAAAAAGGACCCCTGTTTGCTGAACTAGAGCAGTTTCTGCGAAGAAGATGAAGCCTCAGCTTCATCTCGCGCCACGATTGCGCGCGCGAGGATCGCGCGAGCGGCCCGCGCGAGCGACCCCTCGCGCGAGCGGCCCGCGCGCGCGAGGTAGCTTTCCCTAGGCAGACGTAAGAATTCATATATATATAATTGAAAATTACCTGGTCGCGCGAGCGAGGGTCGCGCGAGGACCCCTTCGCGCGAGCGATCCGCGCGCGCGACCCTGCTTTCCTCAGGCAGATAGAAAAGGTTATTAATAAATGAAAATGGGCTTATCGCGCGAGCGGCCCGCGCGAGCGACCCTTCGCGCGAGCGGCCCGCGCGCGCGAGGTAGTGCAGTTTCTGTTTTTGTCTGTTTTTCTGTTAAGGGGCTGTTTGGATAAAATTTATATACTGTTAAGGCTCTGTTTGGGAATTTAGCTGATCAGAACTCTAATTGGTTATGTTTAAGTGATTTAAACATTATAGTATAACTCATTAATCCCCGTACGCGTGTTGTTTCTTGATTCTGCATTTTGTTTAAGTGCATACCATTCATGTGAGTCAGTGGTACATGCATTGGGGTGTCAGTCTGTGTGGAAAAGAGTAATAGTAGTGTGGAAAGGGTATGAGATTGTGTTTGTGGTTGTGGTTGTGGTTGTGGTTGAGTATGAGTTTGTGGTCGTGGTTGTAGTTGTGGTCGTGGTAGAGTTTGTGGAAGAGGGTATCTTTGAAATGCGACGGTGGCAAATAAAGACACTCCCTGACGCCCATGGAAGCGTTAAAGTGTGTGAAGCCGAACTCGGACATTCCCTGGCACCCATGGTAGTGCTAAAGTGTGGCCTACGGACACTCCCTGATAACTCAAGTCTGGATACTGTGTGAGGGGTCGCCCCGGTATTTGCATGGCGGTTAGGGTATTCAAAGTGTGAGGCATTGGACACTCCCTGGTACCCCGGACCAAAGTGTGAGGCAAACTGGACACTCCCTGGCGCCCCGTTGCTAAAGTGTGGCTATCGGAGTGTTTTAAAGATACCAGGAGTAGGATAGTAGGTTGTTGTGGATGTCGAGAGAAAAGAGTCGGCGAGATGAGTGTGGTGCATTGTCTCATTTCACGAGTATCTGTATTTATGAATGTAAGACTTTTATTATATTCCTTGTTGTTTTATAAAATAAATTCTTTCAGTATTTTAATAATGGAAAAAGGTAAATGGGTATGATTTACATTCAAAGTCATGTTTTTAATACTCACCAGCTTCTTGAAGCTGACGACGTTGATGCGTCCTGGACATTCGTGTTCAGGCTTTTCAGGTTACAATCAGGAGGAATCATACGACTATGCTAATTGAGAATGGCTGCATCTGGAATAAAGAAACTGTTTATTTTATGCATTAAGTTTATTTGTTTGAGTTTTTAACTGGTTTGTTTTAAGGATGTCTGTAACAGACTTTAAGATATTATTTTATTTTCAAGGCGGTCTGTGCCTTAGTTGACCCCGGTTTATAAGATGTAATAAGTTAGAAAATTTTTTGTAAGCCTTGATTGCTTTATTCTGATTATTATGTTTTGTTGTTTGACGTTTGGGACGGAATCGATCCTTCAAACTGTCGCGACCTACGGGTCCATAAAGGAAATTAAACGCTTTCCTTATTTATGCTACGTCGGGGCGTGACAGGATTTAGTGGTATCAGAGCCAGGTTATTATTTATCACAAGATAGTTTAGCCAGGTTAGGGTTTACCAGTATAGACCCGATTCCACATTCCATTAAGTGTTACACACCTGATGATACGACAGGGAGGATAGACTCAGAACCCAAACGCCTAAGATTATTCTGTTCTGACTTTAAGTAGTACCCTTTTCAGTTATGGATCCAGCTCCCCCACTTTATGTACCAGACAGGTTCGGAGGACACTTCGTGTTACCTGGGGCAGTAATCCCAGCTTTTATTGACTTATATCAGACGGCCGTAGAGCAGTTGGCCGTGACGACGGTTGTATCTGAGGTTTGGCACCAGGTCCACGTTGTAGGCCTAGTTGACCTAACCCGTATCCGTTTTGAGCTTCGATATTTCGCAGAGGCTCAGCGTCTAGTGTTGGTCGAGGTTCTGCGATTGGTCGATAGCGATGCTTTCTACCTACCCCTCGAGATCCAGGTCGTGCATGCCCACCTGGCTCAGTTGGAGATGCCTCCGCCGGTTGTACCTATTGCTGAGGACGATGCAGAGGTTGTCCACGTGGTCCCAGTAGGTGGGGAGATCTTGGAGGACGGCATAGGTCTGGACGATCTTGCCGCTGAGCTCGAGGCGGAGCTAGCACTTGAGCTAGCCCTGCCTGAGGAGATGGTAGATGAGGCGGATGCTCCTGTACCCGCTTCATCGTCCACCTCTCACAGCTATAACGGGGTTGGACAGTTCGTTGTTCAGCGTTTTCGCCCTGTCGATTCGCTAGATCTCCTGATGGCCGCTTATGGAGATGATTGATGTTTTAGTTACAACTTGTACATATTAACTACTTTTAACTGTTAGCTCTGTCTCTTTTTGCAACTGTAATTACATGCACTAGAGTGTAGGGCAATGACCCCATTTTTGTAACATTAACTCTTGCATGCGTCCTAACCCATGCAGATAGGGTAGGCATTGATCTGACCATACATGCTTTTTGTATCTACTTGGCAGAAGTTATATATATAAGATATACTCTTTTGAATGTTGTTGTCATTTAAATTACTTCATATCACTGTCGCATGCATGTTTCTCATTCTACTACCACTATCATGCATAGAATGGCTGGAGGAGTCAGGAGAAACAGGAACCTGATCGAGGGAGCACCCGAAGCTGCTGATCCGACCGGGATGTTTGAAGCGTTTATCAGACGGTTAGAAAGGATCGGTAATACGAACGACAATCGGAGAGACCGTCAAACGGGAGACAAGTTGCTAGAAAGATTTCGTGCTCTAAGGCCCGAACAATTTGCGGGTACCGCGGAACCCTGGAAAGCGGAACAGTGGTTGAGACAGATGGACCGGATGTTTGAAGCTGTCCAATGTAACGAGATAGACAAGAGGAGATTGGCTACGTTTCAGCTGACCGATGCTGCCGCAGATTGGTGGGATTCGGTCATAGCTACTATCGGGAATGGAGCTGCAACGGGGATGACGTGGACTGCGTTTAAGGGGAGATTTTTGGAGAAGTATTTCCCGGCTACGGAAAGGCACAGAAGAGAGAAGGAATTTATGGACTTGACGCAAGGAACCAAGTCGGTGTAGGAGTACACCACACAGTTTGAAAGGCTGTCTCGATTTGCTCCACACCTGGTCGATACCGAGGAGAAGAAGATCCGCAAGTATAATCAAGGGCTGACACCGCAGATCCGCCGCTTGACTCTCGGCCACTTGGATAAATCGTTTGAAGGACTTGTTGGTTTGGCTACTGATCTGGAAGAAGATGCTCGAGTGAGCCGAAAACAATTTGAATTCCGACCGCCTCAAAGGGGTAATTTTGGGAATAGACCACCAATGAACCGTACCCAAGGGCAGAAGAGGAGTTTCGACGGAAGCAAGAAGACTCAGGCTATTACCTATCCGACTCAACCTCGAGTAGGAGAAGGAAGTAGTAGTGGAAAGTGCTTCAATTGTGGCAACCCTGGACATTTGGCTCGTGATTGCAAGGCACCAAGGCGTGCTACTCAGCAAGGGATAGTCTGCTTCAACTGTGGTGAACCAGGTCACATCAGCAGGTTCTGTACTGCTCCTAAACAGGTGACTTATGGTCAACAGGGTCAGACTCGCTTGAATGCTGTTATCCCGGATGCCGCTGGATATGATGGAACTGCGTATGAAGAAGGAAATTATGAAGAAGCTCAACCTGATCAGCAAGCAGTAGAAGGTACATTAACTCTGTTTAACTCCCATGTTAAAGTGTTATTTGATACGGGTGCTGCTCTTTCGTTCATATCTGTTAATACAATTCGAAGATTGGGTATTTTACCTCATCGCTTAGAGAAAGCTTTGAAGGCTACTTCGCCACTAGGAGCTGCGGTCAGATTAGGACACGTGTGCAAGGATTGTCCCTTACGGTTAGGAGACCGTGAAATCCCTGCTAAGTTGATTGTCCTATCAATGAAGGAGTTCGACATAATCCTAGGAATGGATTGGCTCTCTCAGAATCAAGTGAAGTTGGATTGTGCGAGGAAGAGAATTACATTCCCCGACAATGAGAATCAACCCTTTGATTTTCAATGTAACCCTACGGGAGATATGTTCCTCACAAGATGCTTAGCCAACATCGAAGTCGTCAGTACAGAGGTGACAGCGTCATCTATACCTGTAGTCAAGGACTTCGAAGAAGTGTTTGAAGATGTTTCTGGTCTACCGCCCGAGAGAAGTATAGAGTTCTGTATCGAACTTATACCGGGTACAGTACCGATCACCAAGGTTCCCTACAGAATGGCCCCCACAGAACTGTTGGAATTGAAGGAACAAGTTCAAGAGCTCGAGAACCTAGGTTTTGTACGCCCAAGTACATCGCCTTGGGGAGCACCAGTGTTATTTGTAAAGAAGAATGACGGGACGCTTAGACTGTGTATCGACTACAGAGAATTGAACCGAGTAACTATCAAGAACAAGTATCCCTTGCCTCGGATTGACGATTTGTTTGATCAACTACAAGGAGCTACGACATTTTCCAAGATAGACCTTAGGTCGGGATATCATCAGTTGAGGGTACGGAAGGAAGACATACCTAAGACTGCTTTCAGAACCCGATATGGTCATTATGAATTTCTTGTGATGCCGTTTGGAATGACGAATGCCCCGGCAGTGTTTATGGATCTGATGAACAGAGTGTTCAAGCCTTATTTAGATCAGTTTGTCATCGTCTTTATTGATGATATTTTGATCTATTCTAAGTCAGGAGAAGAACACGAGCAACATCTACGGATTGCGATGCAGACGCTCAAGGACCAGCAGTTGTATGCCAAGTTCAGTAAGTGTGAGTTCTGGTTGCAGGAAGTGAAATTTTTGGGACACAAGGTGTCATCTCAAGGAATTTCTGTGGATTCATCCAAGACCGATGCTGTATCAAACTGGGTTAGGCCAAGCAACCCTACAGAAGTTCGGAGTTTTCTTGGACTCGCAGGCTATTACAGGAGATTCGTTGAGGGATTCTCAAAGATAGCAGCACCTTTAACTGGGTTGACGAAGAAGAATTTGAAGTTTGAATGGACAGAGAAGCATGAGCGAGCCTTTCTAGAGTTGAAAGAGAGACTCACAACCGCACCAGTACTAGCAATACCCAAGCCTGATGAGAAGTTCACTATCTTTAGTGACGCATCATATCAAGGGTTAGGGTGTGTACTTATGCAAGATGGCAGAGTTATAGCCTATGGATCCAGACAGCTGAAGCCGAACGAGTTGAATTATCCCATTCATGATTTGGAATTGGCGGCAGTAGTTTTCGCACTCAAGATTTGGAGACACTATCTCTACGGTGAAAAGTTTGATTTGTTCTCTGATCACAAGAGCCTAAAGTACTTGTTCACACAGAAAGAGTTGAACATGAGGCAGCGCAGATGGATGGAGCTGATTAAAGATTATGACTTCACATTAGAATACCACCCGGGTAAAGCTAATGTGGTTGCTGATGCCCTGAGTCGACAGACTCGTGAGACGATCGCCTCCTTAATGATTAGAGAGTGGCGAGCTTTGGAGACGTTGGCGGAATTCGATGTACAGAGTACTGAAGAAGGAGAAGGACAATTGTTCGGATGTCTTATCCTACAGCCTGTTCTTATCGACCGCATCATTGGAGCTCAGAAAGAAGATGAGAAGTTTCAGGCATGGTTCGTAAAAATGTCAGAAAAAGACCCGACAGAATGGAAAGTGGGAGTCGATGGAGGATACCGGTGCAGGAATAGATTATGTGTGCCAGGTAATGAAGAGTTAAGGAAGGATATCCTGGAAGAAGCACATAAGTCAAGATATACGGTTCACCCGGGAGGAACGAAGATGTATAAAGATCTAAAGAGAAATTTCTGGTGGGAAGGTATGAAGAAAGATGTGGCCGAATTTGTATCCAAGTGTTTGACGTGTCAGCAAGTTAAAGCTGAACATCAGAGACCGTCAGGATTGTTGCAACCGCTACCTATTCCTGGTTGGAAGTGGGAACACATTTCGATGGATTTTGTAGTAGGATTACCCCGGTCGCAGCAGAATCATGACGCTATTTGGGTAATCGTGGATCGATTGACGAAGTCAGCTCATTTCATTGCTTATAGTATGACGTACCCGGTAGAGAAGATGAGCCGGATGTACATACAACAAGTTGTGCGACTTCACGGTGCACCGGTGTCGATTGTGTCAGACCGTGATGCACGTTTTACCTCTGGATTTTGGGAAAGTCTGCAAGAAGCTATGGGAACTTCGCTCAAGATGAGCACTGCTTTTCACCCTCAGACAGATGGGCAGACTGAACGTGTTAATCAGATCATGGAAGATATGCTCAGGGCTTGTGTGATCGATTTCGAAGAATCTTGGGAGACACACTTGCCATTGATTGAATTCGCCTATAACAACAGTTATCACACGAGTATCGGTATGGCTCCGTTCGAAGCACTGTACGGACGACCATGCCGTTCCCCTTTGTGTTGGGCTGAAGTTGGGGATACAGAGTTGCTGGGACCAGATTTGGTAAGAGAAACCAATGAGAAGATTACTTTGGTCAAGGAGAGGATGAGAACCGCTCAGAGCCGATATAAGAGTTATGCTGATCGACGCCTGAAGGATTTGGAGTTTAGTGTTGGAGATCACGTACTCCTTAAGGTTTCACCAACCCGAGGAGTGGTACGTTTTGGTCTCAAGAGAGGAAAGTTAGCTCCGCGTTTCATCGGACCGTTTGAGATTTTGGAACGTGTCGGGAAAGTAGCTTATCGACTGGCGCTACCACCAAAGATGTCTGGGGTTCACAACGTGTTCCACGTGAGTATGTTAAGGAAGTACATACGAGACCCCTCACATGTGGTTAGTTATGACGATATTGAGACAAGTCATAACGTTTCTTACAAGGAGAGACCTGTGAAGATTTTGGATCAGAGTATCAAGAAGTTAAGGAATAAAAATATCCCGTTGGTGAAGGTTCAGTGGAATCACCATGACGAGAACGAAGCCTCGTGGGAAGTTGAAGCTGATATGAGGAAGAAGTACCCAGAATTGTTTCAGGACTAGTTAGTCTTGATTTCGGGGACGAAATCCTGTTTAAGGGAGGAAGGGTGTAATAACCTGCATTTCCATTTAATTCTAAATTTCATTTTTCATATTTAATTGGAAATTGCATTGTCCATATTTAATTTAATTGTAATCGCATTGGCATATTTAAAATCAATTAGCATTGTCTGCTTTTATTTTATTTTCAGTCACATGTTTGGAATATTAATCTCTTATCTAATTCACATTTATATTTTATTGGGGGCCAAACTGCAATTTTACAAAATTAGTAATACCTGTGTGGATTTCAAAGTCTGTATTTCAAAACGGTGAAAATAACTTCTATTGACTCAATCAGTATTTTTATAAAACCAGAAAATCAATTCTTACGTTAAAATGAAATTCCTGTATTTTTGTGGTGACCACCGCGCCCCGAAAATACCAGTTTATGTCCAAAACTGTCCATGTTGTGTTTAACTTCCCCAGATTTTGGAAGTGACCGATTTGGACATTTGCTTTATTTCCAATTATGGCAAGTGATGATTGCCTTGTGCCTTGTTTGGGAACATATAACTTATGTGTGTTGTGTAGTGCCTATAAGCTAAATTGCCAAACAACCCCATTTGACCCCTATACACCTATCCATGGCTTTTGGCTTAAACTTGGGGCATATCATCTGTATATATGCTAATACGTATGTATATATGCTGTCATTTTAGAAGGATTAAGTTTGATTAACTCAATTAGAGAGTGCTAAGTGAATTTTAATTCTTACTTGGCCTCCAAGTTCAATACTTGTGTTTATTTATACACCACACATTCACAAACTGCACGATATACTTACACAGAGAGAGAGCTTGAGAGTTTCTGAAGTTCTAGTGAGAGAAGCTTCATTCCATAACCAAAGCTTGATCACCATAGCTATAGTTCATTGGAATTTTCTTTATTGATCATTCTTTCTCAACAATTACTTCCATCTCTAATCTCAGTGAGTATTCTAAACTCACTAAGAATGTAATTTCATATTAATTGCTGTGTAATTGTTAATGTTGTATATCACCATTGATATTTGTACGTTGAAGTTCATGGCTTGAAAAAAAATGGAGATTTTCCAAACTCAACCAAAACCTGTTTTGTTAGATGAATATGATAGATTACATGTCATATATACTATACCCAAAGTTTTAGAGCTTAATTTGTTCATATAAGAAAGTATATTAGAAATCAAATTTTGGCATGTTTTAGTTTTTCATAAAATTGGAGAGTTATAGATTGATTCATGTTAAATCAACCATAGATTCTTAATCCTTGTTGAAAAACAAAGAGATCCATATATAATAGGACATATATACTGACAGAATCGAAATGGGTCAAAAAGGACCCCTGTTTGCTGAACTAGAGCAGTTTCTGCGAAGAAGATGAAGCCTCAGCTTCATCTCGCGCCACGATCGCGCGCGCGAGGATCGCGCGAGCGGCCCGCGCGAGCGACCCCTCGCGCGCGCGAGGTAGCTTTCCCCAGGCAGACGTAAGAATTCATATATATATAATTGAAAATTACCTGGTCGCGCGAGCGAGGGTCGCGCGAGGACCCCTTCGCGCGAGCGATCCGCGCGCGCGACCCTGCTTTCCTCAGGCAGATAGAAAAGGTTATTAATAAATGAAAATGGGCTTATCGCGCGAGCGGCCCGCGCGAGCGACCCTTCGCGCGAGCGGCCCGCGCGCGCGAGGTAGTGCAGTTTCTGTTTTTGTCTGTTTTTCTGTTAAGGGGCTGTTTGGATAAAATTTATATACTGTTAAGGCTCTGTTTGGGAATTTAGTTGATCAGAACTCTAATTGGTTATGTTTAAGTGATTTAAACATTATAGTATAACTCATTAATCCCCGTACGCGTGTTGTTTCTTGATTCTGCATTTTGTTTAAGTGCATACCATTCATGTGAGTCAGTGGTACATGCATTGGGGTGTCAGTCTGTGTGGAAAAGAGTAATAGTAGTGTGGAAAGGGTATGAGATTGTGTTTGTGGTTGTGGTTGTGGTTGTGGTTGAGTATGAGTTTGTGGTCGTGGTTGTAGTTGTGGTCGTGGTAGAGTTTGTGGAAGAGGGTATCTTTGAAATGCGACGGTGGCAAATAAGGACACTCCCTGACGCCCATGGAAGCGTTAAAGTGTGTGAAGCCGAACTCGGACATTCCCTGGCACCCATGGTAGTGCTAAAGTGTGGCCTACGGACACTCCCTGATAACTCAAGTCTGGATACTGTGTGAGGGGTCGCCCCGGTATTTGCATGGCGGTTAGGGTATTCAAAGTGTGAGGCATTGGACACTCCCTGGTACCCCGGACCAAAGTGTGAGGCAAACTGGACACTCCCTGGCGCCCCGTTGCTAAAGTGTGGCTATCGGAGTGTTTTAAAGATACCAGGAGTAGGATAGTAGGTTGTTGTGGATGTCGAGAGAAAAGAGTCGGCGAGATGAGTGTGGTGCATTGTCTCATTTCACGAGTATCTGTATTTATGAATGTAAGACTTTTATTATATTCCTTGTTGTTTTATAAAATAAATTCTTTCAGTATTTTAATAATGGAAAAAGGTAAATGGGTATGATTTACATTCAAAGTCATGTTTTTAATACTCACCAGCTTCTTGAAGCTGACGACGTTGATGCGTCCTGGACATTCGTGTTCAGGCTTTTCAGGTTACAATCAGGAGGAATCATACGACTATGCTAATTGAGAATGGCTGCATCTGGAATAAAGAAACTGTTTATTTTATGCATTAAGTTTATTTGTTTGAGTTTTTAACTGGTTTGTTTTAAGGATGTCTGTAACAGACTTTAAGATATTATTTTATTTTCAAGGCGGTCTGTGCCTTAGTTGACCCCGGTTTATAAGATGTAATAAGTTAGAAAATTTTTTGTAAGTCTTGATTGCTTTATTCTGATTATTATGTTTTGTTGTTTGACGTTTGGGACGGAATCGATCCTTCAAACTGTCGCGACCTACGGGTCCATAAAGGAAATTAAACGCTTTCCTTATTTATGCTACGTCGGGGCGTGACACTCAGGGCTTGTGTGATCGATTTTGAAGAATCTTGGGAGACACACTTGCCGTTGGTTGAATTCGCCTATAACAACAGCTATCACACGAGTATCGGTATGGCTCCGTTCGAAGCATTGTACGGACGACCATGTCGTTCCCATTTGTGTTGGGCAGAAGTTGGGGATACAGAGTTATTGGGACCAGATTTGGTAAGAGAAACCAATGAGAAGATTACTTTGGTCAAGGAGAGGATGAGAACCGCTCAGAGCCGGTATAAGAGTTATGCTGATCGACGCCGGAAGGATTTGGAGTTTAGTGTTGGAGATCACGTGCTTCTCAAGGTTTCAACAACCCGAGGAGTAGTACGTTTTGGTCTCAAGAGAGGGAAGTTAGCTCCGCGTTTCATCGGACCGTTTGAGATTTTGGATCGAGTCGGAAAAGTAGCTTATCGACTGGCGCTACCACCGAAGATGTCTGGGGTTCACAACGTGTTTCACGTAAGCATGTTGAGGAAATACATACGAGACCCCTCGCACGTGGTTAGTTATGACGATATTGAGACAAGTCATAACGTTTCTTACAAGGAGAGACCTGTGAAGATTTTGGATCAGAGTATCAAGAAGTTGAGGAATAAAGATATCCCGTTGGTGAAGGTTCAGTGGAATCACCATGACGAGAACGAAGCCTCGTGGGAAGTTGAAGCTGATATGAGGAAGAAGTACCCGGAGTTATTTCAGGACTAGTCAGTCTCGATTTCGGGGGCGAAATCCTGTTTAAGGGAGGAAGGGTGTAATAACCTGCATTTCCATTTATTCCTAAATTACATTTTCATATTTAATTGGCAATTGCATTGTATATTTAATTTCATTGGCATGGTCTGCTTTTACTTTAATTCCAGTCACTTGTTTGGAATATTTATTTCTTATCTAATTCACATTTAAAGTTTATTAGGGGCTAAACTGCAATTTTACAAAAGTTAGTAATACCTGTATGGATTTCAAAATCTGTATTTCAAAAACGGTGGAAAAGTTTACTCTTGATTCAAACTGTATTTTTATAAAACCAGAAAATCAATTCTTACGTTAAAATGGAATTCCTGTATTTTTGTGGTGACCACCGCGCCCCGAAAATACCAGTTTATGTTCAAAACTGTCCATGTTGTGTTTAACTTCCACAGATTTTGGAAGTGACCGATTTGGACATTTGCTTTATTGCTATTTATGGCAAGTAATCATTAGATATGCCTTGTTTGGGTATTGAAATTGTGTGTGTGTTAATTTAATGCCATAAGCTAAATTTCCCAAACAACATTGCTTTGCCCCCTACTATCCTATTTGACCCTTGGTGAATCTGTGGAGCCTTAGGCTTATATATCAGTGTGTATTCGTAGATGTAATCCCAACATTAGCTATGAACTGCTCATAATTAAGGAAGTTTAGTAACTAATTGGTAGAGTGAAGATCACGCTACTTGGGCTCCAAGTTGAAATTGGTTATTTATACACATTGTATACACACACAACACACAATCTGCAAGAGCAAGAGAGAACATAGAGAGTTTCAGTGAAAGTGCAGAGAGTTCTTCAGAAATTATATAGAGAGAGAAAGCTCTTAATCCCCATAGCCAAAGCTTGGGTTTGAATTTCTCCATTTGGTTTCCTTTCTCAACAATTACTTCTATCTATATCCCAGTGAGTATTTCTAACTCACTAAGAATGTTAATTATACTTGTTTGCTATGTACGTGATTGTAATTTAGAATCCTCCATTTCAATTTCGTCCATGGAAGCTTGAGCTTCAAAAATCAAGATTTTCAAACCTTAATCTAAATTCGTTTTTAGAGATGAATATGGTAGATTATACATCCTACATGCCATGTTTGAAGTTTTAGAACCCAATTCGTTCATATAAGAAAGTATATTAAAAATGAAGTTTTGACATGTTTTGGTTTTTCATAAAATTAGAGAGCTATGAATCAAATGGTGTTAAATTGACTTTAGATTCTTAATCCTTGTTGAAAAAGGAAGAGATCCATATATAATAGGACATATATACTAACAGAATGGAAATGGGTCAATTTAGACCCTGTTTTGCTGAAACAGGGTATTCTCCACGAAGAAGATGAAGCCTCAGTTTCACCTCGCGCCACGATCGCGCGCGCGAGAATTGCGCGAGCGACCCCTCGCGCGAGCGACCCGCGCGCGCTAGGTAGGCGTCTCCAGGCAGACGTAAGAGTTTATATATATAAAGTAAAAATTTGGCACTTCGCGCGAGCGAGGGTCGCGCGAGAACCCTTTCGCGCGAGCGATCCGCGCGCGCGACCTTGCTTTCCTCAGGCAGACAGAAAAGTTTATTAATAAAAGAAAATGGGCTTATCGCGCGAGCGACCCTTCGCACGAGCGGCCCGCACGCGCGAGGTTTAGCAGTTTCTGTTTTTGTCTGTTTTTCTGTTAAGGGACTGTTTGGATGAAATTTATATACTGTTAAGGTTCTGGTTGGGAAATTTAGTTGATCAGAACTCTAATTGGTTATGTTTGAATGATTAAAACATTGTAGTATGACTCATTAACCCCCGTACGCGTGTTGTTCCTTTAATTCAGCATTTTTGTTTTTGTTTAAGTGCATACCATTCATGTGGGTCAGTGGTACATTGTGGGTATCGCAGGTTTTCAAATTTTACCCACTTTTAAAACAAATATTTTCAATTTTCAAAGAGTCGCCACTTAATTTTTAAAAGGAAAAATTAAGAAACCATTTTAAAAGCAAACTGATCTTTTGCGAAACCAAAGATAAACTGGGTCCGGGGATTATGGAATGAAAGGGGAAGGAGCCCGGCGGACTAAAACACCCCCTTTCATCCTATCTCACGATAGGCCTCTACTCAACATCCTTTTTAATCAAATTACTAATCTAAGCATGCCCTCAATTAATACATATATGTAGGTATACATAACACAAGCATGTTGAAAGGGTGCAAAATTGCTAACGGTAAAATATCATTCATAAGTCACATAATTCAACTAGCAAACATCATGATATGCAATAGAGAACTAGAAAACATACCCGGGATCCGGCCGCGAATATCAAATGTGCAATGCATGCAAAAATAAACCTAAGAAAGGTCTCTAATACATATATACACATAAGACAAAACCTAAGCTAAGGTGTCGCACATGGGGTCGAAAAATCAATTAAAATCAATAAAATAGATTAAACTAGAGAAGGGTTGAGAAATTGTACCTCAAAGCGCTACAAAACAAAGGTTAGTACACATGCCTTAGACAAGATATAATATCAAAAGGTAATTAATCATAGGTCATGTTCAATTAAATTCAACTAAGTCCAACTTCATCCAAGAACTAGTTCTAACTATAAGCATCAATGTACATGAATGAATAAATGATTATGAACAAGGATGAGACATGAATTTATTCACTAATTTGGATCCCTAAGCCTCTGGGTTTAATCTAAATTATCATTATTCAAAACATGGTTTGAGTCCCAAGACATTAAGAGACCATTTGAGTTAAAATCAATAAGATTAGATGAAAACAGTAGCAGTTTTTCGTGATTTACAGAGAGCAGACCAGACGTTCAAAAATGGAAATAAAATACTTTTGATGGTTGGATCTTATTGATTTTTGGATATGTCATGCCTCTGTGAGTCTAGTTCCTAACCCAACTTGAAAATCAAGATTTCAACGGTTAGATCTCCGGGAATATGGAAAATACTAGACCTCACTCAGGATTCTGCAACTCTCTGTCCAGAGATCTTGTATGATTTTCTAAAAATAGTAAAAAAATGAGAAATACTTAGATCTTTTTAGGGTACCTTCCTAACACATTAAGGTACTTATAAAAAATTATTTGAGACCCCGAAAACTTTATTAGGGTTCTGATTTATTAATTTCAAAACAGACTTATTATTCTGAAAGCATTTTAGAACTCTGGACAGATTGTGATTAGCTCACAAAAAACCATGATCAAACCCTTCTAATCACAAGATCTTGATAAAACAAAAATCACAGTGGTAAAACAATGTGTTATGAACATTTTCCCGTTGGTTTCATTCGATTCCAACGGTCGGATTTCAAACTAAAAATCCTTGATCAAAAACAGTTTATGAACCCACTGTTTCATTTTGCTAGCTCAAAATTATTGATTGGCCTCAACTATTAGAACATGAAGTTGGGGCTCAAATCAAACTACTTCTTCTACCATTTGATGGTCCTTGAAGATTATGAGGCATATTATACTTATGGATCTCGATGAAGTATTGAAATGAACTTCACAAAATCCTCAAATAAAGAATTCAAACCTATGGATCCAAGTTTGAATTCAACTTATCACTCCTACCATTTGATGGTCATTGGAGTTAGAGACATACATACTCATAGGTTCTAGATGAAGTATGAAAGACTTCTTAAAACCTAAGAGAAGGATTAGTTCAAGCCATGTGAATAAACTTGAATTAACACTTTCTTCTCCTACCACTTGATGGTCATTGGAGACTATAAGGCATACTATACTAGTGGATTTTGATGAAGTATTGAGATGAACTTCACAAAATCCTCAAATAAAGAACTCAAACCTATGGACCCAAGTTTGAATTCAACTTATCACTCCTACCTTTTGATGGTCATTGGAGTTAGAGATGAAGTTAAAATCTACTCAAACCTCATTGGAATATAATAGGATTCCATAAGATTTCTTAATGAAGAGGTTCAAGTCATGGATTAAGACTTGAATCTCACTAATTATATGTAGATTAAGACTATGATTCATTCTAATCTCCATATAGATCATAAGATCATAGGAAATTAAATAATCAAACTCAAAGAGGTTCAATGAGATATGGAAGATCTCATGAGCCTCACAAGAGATGGTAGAAATAAGAAATCAAAGTTTGTCTAGAGAAACTAAGAACACAAGCTCTTCAAAATTGAATTTATTTTAAACCCAAGGCATCAATTAGATCCAAATCAATGAAACATTATAAGATTCAATCACAAGTTCTAAGTGGTGTGTGAAGAAATGAGGTAAGAAGAGAGGTTTTGAAAATGTGTAAAGTTCCTAGAACTATGAACTTGTGATTGAATAATCCTAATTCTATCAAGGATTAAGAGGTTACCTCTAAGACCTCAAGTATTTCTTCAACTTCTTGTGAAAACCTTCCAAGATTTCCCAAAATTCTTCAAATTCTTCAAGTTCTTCAAGACTTTTTTCTTCTCTCTCTCTCAAAATATATATAATTCTTGTATATCTCTCTCTCTTAATTCTCAAGTTCAAGTATATCTCTCCAGTCCCTCAACAATGAAGGTGAAAGTTTGTTTATATAGACCATTAATCCAGGGATAAATGGGTAAATTCGGGGTAGAAACCCATGTGCAAAGATTTCTTCTAGAACATGTGAGAAAAGTAGTCTGTTACAGCCAGCGGCACTCGACGGATGCCGGCGGCACTCACTGAATGCCGGGCGGCACTCCCTGAATGCCGGGCGGCAAACACTGAGTGCCGGCGCGGCACTCATTGAGTGCCGCCGCGTTTTCCGCGTGCCGGGGCTAACTGAATTTTGTCCCTCTTTTTGATTTTTCAAAAAAATGTTGGTGTAAACACAAATTGTTTTATTCTATATATATATATATTTGTATTAAGATCCCCCATGTGCATGGTATCAACCACGTGCATGGTATATTTTGAATATACTACTCTTTTTTTTTGTATTTTCTCTTTTTTCCAAGATTTTTTATTTATTTTGTCCTCCTATTTCTTTCAAAAGACCTTTTTATTATTTTTATTTTTATTTTCTTAAAATCTGGTTCCCAGACTGGGTTTCTCACGCGTTCTTTATTATTCGGGTTTCTCCCGAATACCCAAACTCTCTCTCTCTCTTCCTTCTCCTTTTTTATATTTTTCTATTTTAATTTTGAAATTTACCTTGAAGAATCAAATGAAGATTTTGAATTTTCTGGAAAATCCTCGAGTGTAACCGGCCATTGTCATCATCGGTCTATTAAGAGGTAACTAATCCCTGGATTTGACGTTTGGTCAAAATTGGGGTGTCTACATACATGCATAGGGATGTCAGTCTGTGTGGAAAAGAGTAATGGTAGTGTGGAAAGAGTATGAGTTTGTGTTTGTGGTCGTGGATGTGGTTGTGGTTGAGTATGAGTTTGTGGTTGTGGTCGTGGTTGTGGTTGTGGTTGAGCTTGTGGAGAGGGTATCTTTGAAATGCGACGGTGGCAAATATGGACACTCCCTGACGCCCATGGAAGCGTTAAAGTGTGTGAAGCCGAACTCGGACATTCCCTAGCACCCATGGTAGTGCTAAAGTGTGGCCTACGGACACTCCCTGATAACTCGAGTCTGGATACTGTGTGAGGGGTTGCCCCGGTATTTGCATGGCGGTTAGGGTATTCAAAGTGTGAGGCATTGGACACTCCCTGGTACCCCGGACCAAAGTGTGAGGCAAACTGGACACTCCCTGGCGCCCCGTTGCTAAAGTGTGGCTATCTGAGTGTTTCAAAGATACCAGGAGTAGGATAGTGGGTTGTTGTAGCTGTCGAGAGAAAAGCGTCGGCAAGATGAGTGTGGTGCATTGTTCTCATACACGGTCCCATCTGTGTAAATTTACTCTCTTTAAATAATGTTGTGGTTGTTTTTCTAAACGAGCTCTTTAATCATAATTATAAACTTGTGGATTTAACCTTGAATTGGAAAAAGGTAAATGGGTATGTTTTACATTCAAAGTCATGTTTTTAATACTCACCAGCTTCTTGAAGCTGACGACGTTGATGCGTCCTGGACATTCGTGTTCAGGCTTTTCAGGTTATAACCAGGAGGAATCATACGACTATGCTAATTGAGAATGACTGCTTCTGGAATAAAGAAACTGTTTATTATATGTTTTAAGTTTATCTGTTTTAAGTTATGAACTGTTTTGTTTTAAGGATGACTGTAACAGACTCTAAGTTATTATTTTATTTTCAAGGCGGTCTGTGCCTTAGTTGACCCCGGTTTATAAGATGTAATAAGATAAGAATTTTTTTTTTGTAAGCCTTGATTGCTTTACTCTGATTATATGTTTTGTTGTTTGACGTTTGGGACGGAATCGATCCTTCAAACTGTCGCGACCTACGGGTCCATAAAGGAAATTAAACGCTTTCCTTATTTATGCTACGTCGGGGCGTGACAATATGGCCCGGGAATCAGTCCAGGGTCACTCGGTTAAGAGTCGAGGTGTCCCTAGGCACACGATGAACCAGAGTCATAGCCAAGCCTGATCCCAGGGAACAGCACACCGCCATGAGAAGGAAGCCTCTTCCACTAACCCGACCTGCGGCCCGAATACCGGTCGGGAAGATGTGGTGGCACGTATCAAGGATTGGCAGAAATAGATTGATGGAGTGGCTAAAAGGATGGGCCAGAACCCTACTCGGAATCACGCCAATACCGAGACAGAGTCACCATTCTCTAGCCAAATCACGAGGTTTGCCATCCCGCGCAAATTTAAGCAGCCTCGCCTAGATTCCTATAACGGCTCGGGAAGCCCGGTCAACCACGTCCGGACCTACAAGGCTCAGATGGCACTAGCCACCAGCTCCGATGAACTACATTGCCTGGCCTTCCCCAACACCTTGAAATGCCCGACCGTGCAATGGTTCTACTCCTTGGAGCCCCGACCGGTCCGCAGTTTCAAGCAACTCATCAAGCAGTTCATCAACCAGTTCATCGGTATGCATGAACAACCAAAGCCTGACATATAGCTACTGACAGTCATACAAAGGAATAATGAGACCCTCAAGGAATTCACCAACCGGTTTAATCAAGAGAAGATTGGAATCTATGATCTTGATGAAATTGTCGCTATTATAGCCTTCTGCTCGAGAGTTCAACACACTAAGTGCACCGCGTCGTTTCACAGAAACCGACCGGAAACCTTAGTTGAACTCACTGAGAGGGTTGGAGAATACATTGGCACTGAAGAATTTATAAAGACCAAAGACCCCGGGCACATAAGCAACGAGTCTTCCAGAAGTAAGCGAAAGTGAGATCAGCCCGGGAGTTCTGACAGTTCTTCCAGTTCACAGCAGGCAGGGTCCGGCAGTCTCGACCTGACCTCCAGCTCACAGCAGACAGGGTCCAGCAGTCCCGACCCAACCTCTAGTTCGTAGCAGTCAGGATCCAGTGATCCCGACCTTGAATCCAGCTCAGAGTAATATGGAGTCCGGTGATCCCGACCCGACCTCCTGTCTCGAACAGTCTCGACTAATCCAACTACAATGGTACTTGCTCAATCATCGGATGAGGCTCCGCAGACTATCAGAGAGCTCTTGAAAAGACGTCAGGCCACACCCGAGGCACATCCAAAGACCTCGGGCTCCGAACCCAGGCACAAAAGACCTCGGGCTCCGAACCCAGGCACCAAAAAGATCTCGGACTCAACCCCGAGGCAACCAAAGACCACTGTTACACAGTTGGAAAAAGACCTCGGGATCACACCCGAGGTAAAAGACCTCGGGGTCATGCCCGAGGCATCGACTTCGCTTAGGTCCAACCTACGATGGAGGCAAATCCCCTTAGGTGGTTGATGATGGCAAGCTTCAATAGACCCTGCAACCACCATGTTCCAGGTCGGTTATCTACAGACCCTCGTTTTAGCAAAAGCTTGGGGGGCAGAAAGGTGTTAGGAAACTGCGTTCCCAGAATCCGTTGACAGTGGGTATAAGTTGGTACTGCAAAAAATTTCATGAAATCTATAATAACCCTACAAGGGCGGAACTAGGGTTACCTTGAACTGCAAAATTGGATTGCTGTAGTAGACGAATCGAGAACACGGGCTCGATAATAGCTCACGATCTTCTACCGTATTCCTTTGCTGCCAGAATATCGAACTGAGTGTGGACTCTTTCGAAATCCTTTTAGTTTTCTGCTCTTCCCTCTTTACGTTCTATTTTCTATTCCCAGTTATAACACTCTCTTTGATTGCTGTGACGATTCAATCCTGATCACATTGATCCGACAAAGATGTGTTTGTCAGGAGGATCAAACGATCTCCGATTTACTTGAATTTTTAACAGCAGCTCCGTCTCGACGTCAGGAACGTTGTGTAAAATATTCAGCAACTTTCGATCAGTATCGAGCAGTCCGAAGCTCTTTTAGTGAGCGTTGTCCGACGCTAGCGATCTACACTCCTATGTCTCTTGAATGTTCACAGAGACTAGGGTTTGGTGGAAACCCTTCTTGAAGAAAGCTAGGAGGTCAAGGGAAGCTTAGAATATAAAATCATGCAACCTGAGAGAAGAGCCAAGGCAGCATATATATAGGCTACGATAGGGACCATAAGAAATCAATAAGGAATAGGCTTCCTTATGGAATTAGGAAACCCTAATTCGAACTGAATCAGATTTCTATTTCCATAAATTATAATTCATACCACTAAAGAATTATAATTGCACTCTTACCCTTATCTCAAAAATATATTTTGAGCTCCATGTTATTAAATGCTTATTATCTCCTCATGTTAAGATTACAGATATCCATTAATTAAATATAATTACTGACAATCATATTTAATTAATTTCTTAAAATTCCTTGAGATCCTCTGGTTAACTTATCTGATATGTTGGATACAAAATCCACCTGCAGGGTTTGACATAATCAAAACTTATAAGTTTTCTCAAGGGGATATCATCAATCCCAAAATTGAGACATGGATTCCATCATTAATTAATATCCACTACACAATTAATATTGCCACCCAATCCAATGAGATATTGACCCATTTAAGGATCTCACCCTTTTAGGAATCAAAGTATAAATATCAAATGTACGTGTCTATAAATTAAATTAGGATTTAGAGCATAAGCACTCATAATAGCCATAAGGTATTAATTATCTTATAAGTCAGTATAAAGATAATTACCCCAAGTCGGTCCTGTTTAATACACAAAATGTACCAGCATGGTGAGTTGAAACTATACCGTTTCCCGCAGTCAAGACAAACCTACTACAACACCATGCTGCAGTCCTACCGATGGTGTGTCCAATCCCATCTAAGACTGTAAACCAAAATCTTACATTCTATAATATCTGATGGCCTGATCTTTCGTGTGTAAGCCGAACTCTACACACCAAACCACCTACTATATAGAATGAGAGACACACATTAAATAAATAATATAATACAAACATTGTCCACACAGATTCTCATAAAAAATGAATTAACTGATTTTATTAAATGAATAATAAATCAACTACATAAAGCATGGCTTTTAGTATATATCCCTAACAATCTCCTACTTAGACTCAAAGCCATGAAGTGACACACCTCACTCCAACTAATGGCTTTACCTCCTAGGGTAAACACATATCCTGAGGTAGACTTTCTGGAATCCCTATCTGACATGAAATCAGAATCTATGTACCCAATGGGTACAAGACTGTCTGCTTGGTAAACTAACATATAGTCTCGAGTCCTTTTCAGGTACTTGAGAATATTTTTCACCGCAGTCCAATGTTCTTGCCCTGGATTAGACTGATATCTACTAACCATGCCAACATCAAAGCAGATGTCAGATCTAGTACATAGCATAGCATACATTAGGCTTCTTACTGCCAAGGCATAAGGAACTGCCTTCATCTTCTCTATCTCATCAGGTGTCTTAGGACACTGATCCTTAGATAGAGTAATTCCGTGTCTGAAGGGAAGTTGGAATCTTGTATGCTAAACCTTGCAAGAATATTGTCAATATAAGTGCCTTGTGACAAGCCCAACATCCTATTCTTGCGATCTCGCATAAGCTTGATCCCTAGGATATGACCGGCTTCTCCCAAGTCCTTCATATCGAATTGACTGGATAACCATACCCTTACAGAAGATAATACCCCCACATCGTTTCCGATTAGCAAGATATCATCCACATATAATACTAAGAACACCACCACTCTTCCATCATGTTTCTTGTACACACAAGATTCATCCGCACATTGATCAAAACCAAAAGACTTGATTGCTTGATCAAAGTGGATATTCCAAGACCTAGATGTCTGCTTAAGTCCATAAATGGACTTCTTACGCTTGCACAACATGTGTTCTTGGCCCTTCGCAATGAACCCGTCTGGTTGCATCATATAGATGCACTCATCAAGATTTCCATTTAGAAATGCTGTCTTGACATCCATTTGCCAAATTTCATAATCGAAATGTGCAGCAATGGATAAGAGAATCCGGATAGACTTCAGCATTGCCACCTGCGAAAAAGTTTTCTCATAATCGATTCCTTCTTTTTGAGTGAACCCTTTCGCAACAAGCCTTGCTTTAAAGGTTTCCACCTTACCATCTGCTCCTCTCTTCTTCTTATAGATCCACTTACATCCAATGGGTTTTATTTCATTGGGTGGTTCTACAAGATCCCAGACTTGATTGGAGTACATTGACTCCATTTCAGACTTCATAGCCTTTTGCCAAAGATCTGCATCTTTATCTTGGAGTGCTTCATTGTAGTTACAGGGGTCGGTACCTTGTTCATCAGGGACCCAGTCATAAGACTCTCCCAAGAACATTTACCGGTCAGGTCGAATAATAACCCTCCCACTACGACGAGGCACAATCCGTGTCTGTGCATCACTGATATTTCGTTGTGAAGATTCTGAACCTAATACACCATTATCTACACGTTGTACTGGTTCAGGAACCAGCGTGTTAATGGTTGGTTCGGGATCTACACGAGTTTCGATAATCCTCCCACTACGACGTGGTAATAGAATATCGATAACTCTTTCTTGTGGTGTTTCTTCTCGTACCGTTGGTATCGAAGAAGTATGTCTCGGTATCTTTCCTCTCATTTCCTCTAGAACAATACGGCTTCTGGGCTTGTGGTCCATAACATAGTCTTCTTCTAAGAATATGGCATTGGTGCTAACAATAACCTTCTGATCCTTAGGACTATAAAATAGACCACCTTTAGTTCCTCTTGGATACCCAACAAAGAAACATACTTCTGTTCTTGATTCCAACTTTTCTGCGTTCCCTTTCAGCACATGTGCTGGACTACCCCAGATCCGAACATGTCGCAGACTAGGCTTTCGCCCAGTCCACAATTCCGTGGGAGTAGGAGGTACTGACTTAGAAGGTACCAAGTTTAGAATGTATGTGGCTGTCTCTAACGCGTGTCCCCGAAAAGAAATTGGTAAATCCGAATAACTCATCATAGATCTTACCATGTCCATAAGAGTCCTGTTCCTTCTTTCTGCCACACCGTTCTGCTGAGGCATACGGGGTGCAGACAATTGGGATGTAATCCCTTGCTCCAATAAGTATTCCCTAAATTCTCCCAAGAGGTACTCTCCACCACGATCAGATCGTAGTGTCTTGATACATTTACCTAGACACTTCTCCGTTTCAGCCTTGAAGTCTTTGAATTTCTCAAAGCATTCAGACTTACGCCGCATCAAATAAATGTACCCATACCTTGAGTAATCATCGATGAAAGTGACAAAGTACTCAAATCCCCCTCTTGCTTGGACAGTCATAGGACCACACAAATCAGAGTGAACCAGTTCCAACGGCTCTTTTGCTCTATAGCCCTTGGCCGAGAATGGCCTCTTGGTCATTTTACCTTCCAAGCAGGATTCACAAACTGGAAGTGCCTCCACTTCCAATGAGCCTAATGGCCCATTTTGAACCAGTCTTTGAATCCTTTTCAAATTAATATGACCAAGGCGTAAGTGCCAAAGATGCGTTTGGTTCATCCTCGAAGGTTCTCTTCTCTTAAATGGCGAACTATTTGTGTTATTCAATTCGTTAAGTTGCAGTATAGGAGAGATAGGATTTATAATATAAAGATCATCCACCAATTGACCAGAACAAATAAAACGTTTATTTTCTTTAATAACTACTACTTTATTAAAATGAACTGAATATCCATTCTTTACTAAACTAGAAACTGAAACTAAATTCCTTCTAATAGAAGGTACATAAAAGCAATTTCTTAATATTAAATTCATATCTCTACCAAAACTAAGATGTAGATCTTCTACTGCAACTACTGCTACTCTCGTAGCATTTCCCATATATAGATAAATCTCTCCATCACTGAGCTGCCTGGTTCCCTAGAACCCCTGCAAAGAATTGCATACATGATCAGTGGCTCCCGTATCTATACACCAGGTACCGATAGATCGGACCGCTAAACACGATTCAACAACTAGTAAATGAGATTTACCTTGATTGTTCTGTCTGGCGAGATAAACTGGACATTGCTTCTTCCAGTATCCTGGCTGCTTGCAAACAAAACATTTGCCTTTAGGCTTTCCCGGTTGTCCTCGTGGCCTTTGGATTGGCGGAGGACCCGCGGCCTTCTTTTGAGCCTTTTTCATTTTCTTCCTGCCTTTCGGCTTTGAAGTAGAATCTTTCTCAAATACAAGAGCACTCCCTGACTTTCTGTTGAGACCCTCAGCTGCCTGAAGTTCTTTAAGCAGCTCCGCCAAGGTATATTTAAATTTATTCATGTTGTAATTGAGGCGGAATTGCTTAAAAGACTCTGGCAGTGACTGGAGTACGATATCGACCTGGGTTTCCCCGTCAATTTCAGCTCCAAGGATATCTAGTTCATTAAGAAGAGATATCATCTTAAGAACATGATCCCTTACAGGCGTCCCCTCAGCCATGGTTGTGTTCATCAAGTCTTTCATAGCAACCTGCCTAGCAGCATGACTTTGATCCCCGAACATCTCTCGGAGGCTCTCCATCATGTCATAGGCACTGATCATTGACTGATGCTGATGTTGCAGAACATTTGACATGGATGCCAAAATGTAACACCGCGCCATCTCATCAGCCTTGACCCATTTCTTGTGAGCCTGGGTTTCCTCAGCGGTTGCCCCCTCACCAAGTTGCTCAGGACATTCTTGAGTAAGCACAAACTTGTACTCTTCAGCAGTTAACACAATATCCAAATTCCTTTTCCAGTCTATATAGTTTGGTCCAGTGAGTTTGTTTTCTTTAAGTATAACAGCAAGTGGATTGAAAGTACCTATTTGAAAGCCTGAGAATCACATAACATAAATAATTACGTTTGGGCAAAATTTACTATGGATTCGAGTTGAAAATATTGGTTCCCTCTACCATATTTGAAAGGAATCCGCCAGCAACCTGATACACCGCGAATAGTATGACTCGATGGGAAGCCATATACTATCCATCATTTGTTCAGATAGACAATTGCCTTTTAATTTTACTATCCAGGCAATGTACTTTGCCTAATAAAATTAAACTGCTGACTTGCTTTGGTCCTATAAATAATAACAGTGACTTAGATGGAGAGGATATTATTATTTATAGCTAAGTGTATACCATCACTTAATTCTAGGTCAAGAGTTCTGTGAGGAACACCTCTGATGGAGAGGTGACCCACACCAACAATCACCCAAAACATTCTTTTAAAGAAGTTTGTACTGCTGATTCCATGATCAACTACATCCGATGGGGAGGATGACACTAGAGCCATCACATAAAATTAATCATATCATCTACAAACCAGTGATGGAGACCATGAGATTTATACTTGATAAATTCCCTCTCCCACTTAGAATTTTAAAAAAAAATTTGAGGGTTATAATTTTTTAGAAAAACTTTTAATTTAATTAATAAAAAATAATGGAATACTTGATAAGGATTAATTCATCCTTACTTGTGAAACCCACATGTGTAGATAATAAAATTATTCTATTCTCATGATTTTAGAAAATAAGTACTTATGTTTTCAAATTATGGAATTAGTTTTATTTCTAAATACACATGTAGTTGTCCATCATTTTAAATTAATATAAATTAAACATGCAGCTAGACATCTGAAATAGGTCTAAGAACAATTATCCATGTTGTCCTATTCATTAAACATGAAACAATAATAATCATTCAATCACACATAAATAAGGAAACCACAATAAAATAGGAATCCCACTATTATGGTCAAGCTGCAACTCTTGTGAAGAAATCTTCATGGAACCCGATTAGCTCTATGTCGCAACTACGTAACTGCCTTCCAGAACTGTTTTCTGAAATAGCCTCCAGAAATTGCCTTTAGATTGCTTTCTGAAACTGCTTGTAAACTATCTTCACGAACTGTCTTCACAGATTTACTTGAGATATATTACACAAACCCTATGCCTCCATAAAGGAGTTCACATGCTATTTCTTTTCAGTAAATTAACCACACATCAATCAAGCGTGGGATCCAATACACACAAATCCTATGCCTCCATAAAGGAGTTCACATGCTATATTAAAATAGCAAAATTAACCACGGATAAAACCATCGTGGGATCCAATCACACAAAATCAGTGACCATAATAGTGGAATAAGAACGCTGCAAAACAAGGGTTAGCACAGCTCTACGTTCTATCCATCCATCAAAACACGCATAAGATCTGTTTTATTGGACAACATGGTTGCGTCCAACCCATACACAGAATCAACGTTGCTCTGATACCACTGTTAGGAAACAGCGTTCCCAGAATCCGTTGACAGTGGGTATAAGTTGGTACTGCAAAAAATTTCATGAAATCTATAATAACCCTACAAGGGCGGAACTAGGGTTACCTTGAACTGCAAAATTGGATTGCTGTAGTAGACGAATCGAGAACATGGGCTCGATAATAGCTCACGATCTTCTACCGTATTCCTTTGCTGCCAGAATATCGAACTGAGTGTGGGCTCTTTCGAAATCCTTTTAGTTTTCTGCTCTTCCCTCTTTACGTTCTATTTTCTATTCCCAGTTATAACACTCTCTTTGATTGCTGTGACGATTCAATCCTGATCACATTGATCCGACAAAGATGTGTTTGTCAGGAGGATCAAACGATCTCCGATTTACTTGAATTTTTAACAGCAGCTCCGTCTCGACGTCAGGAACGTTGTGTAAAATATTCAGCAACTTTCGATCAGTATCGAGCAGTCCGAAGCTCTTTTAGTGAGCGTTGTCCGACGCTAGCGATCTACACTCCTATGTCTCTTGAATGTTCACAGAGACTAGGGTTTGGTGGAAACCCTTCTAGAAGAAAGCTAGGAGGTCAAGGGAAGCTTAGAATATAAAATCATGCAACCTGAGAGAAGAGCCAAGGCAGCATATATATAGGCTACGATAGGGACCATAAGAAGTCAATAAGGAATAGGCTTCCTTATGGAATTAGGAAACCCTAATTCGAACTGAATCAGATTCCTATTTCCATAAATTATAATTCATACCACTAAAGAATTATAATTGCACTCTTACCCTTATCTCAAAAATATATTTCGAGCTCCATGTTATTAAATGCTTATTAATATCCATTAATTAAATATAATTACTGACAATCATATTTAATTAATTTTTTAAAATTCCTTAAGATCCTCTGCTTAACTTATCTGATATGTCGGATACAAAATCCACCTGCAGGGTTTGACATAATCAAAACTTATAAGCTTTCTCAAGGGGATATCATCAATCCCAAAATTGAGACATGGATTCCATCATTAATTAATATCCACCACACAATTAATATTGCCACCCAATCCAATGAGATATTGACCCATTTAAGGATCTCACCCTTTTAGGGATCAAAGTATAAATATCAAATGTACGTGTCTATATAAATTAGGATTTAGAGCATAAGCACTCATAATAGCCATGAGGTATTAATTATCTTATAAGTCAGTATAAAGATAATTACCCCAAGTCGGTCCTGTTTAATACACAAAATGTACCAGCATGGTGAGTTGAAACTATACCGTTTCCCGCAGTCAAGACAAACCTACTACAACACCATGCTGCAGTCCTACCGATGGTGTGTCCAATCCCATCTAAGACTGTAAACCAAAATCTTACATTCTATAATATCTGATGGCCTAATCTTCCGTGTGTAAGCCGAACTCTACACACCAAACCACCTACTATATAGAATGAGAGACACACATTAAATAAATAATATAATACAAACATTGCCCACACAGATTCTCATAAAAAATGGATTAACTAATTTTATTAAATGAATAATAAATCAACTACATAAAGCATGGCTTTTAGTATATATCCCTAACAAAAGGCACGGTGGACTAAACAGGCAATCACACTGGGTGCTTACAGGCCTTACGGTAACGAAGTCAAACTCTTAAATAGCCCGGGTGCCTACAGTACTCATAGACTAACTCCACTTAGGTCCAAACCGACGGTAGAGGTGACTAAAATCTCTTAGGTTGGCCGACGAAAAGGAGCAAAAAGACCCTAAAGCAACGTGATTTAGGTCGACTTCACCAACATGGTCAAACTCTTCTCCCAACAGTCTTGACTAAGGCTGGCTGGGCGGAAGATAACCAACCTAAGAAGTTAACTAAAAGGACCCTAAAGTAACACAATTTAGGTTGGCTTTTCCGACATGGTCAAATTCTTTTACCCACAACCTTCACGAAGGTTTATGGGAAGAAGATAACCATCTTGGGAGCTTAACTTAAGCAAAAGACTTCGAATTAGGCCGGGTCTCAACTCCTGGCCAATTCCCAAGCACTTAAAGACTCCGAGCTAGGCTAAGTCTCAACTCTTAGCCAGTTCTCGAGCACTCACAAGACTCAGAAGCTCCAAGAAAGCTTCTCTGAGCACTCAGACAATGGTAGGTGGCATCAAACATACTTCCAAACTTGTCCCGATATAGCATCAAGCCAACTTTGGAAATGGGGGGCATCTGATACACCCAAAATTGGCTCTATCCTATGACCGAGCGGTTCAACTCAGCAGTCGGTCCCTATCCCACTCACCCCCCTTCAAAGGGACCAACTTTTCAGTCTCTACAGCACCTCTATAGCAGTCACCAACACGTTCGACCGACCTACGGTAGCTCCAAACTATTGTTGGTTCACCACAGGTCCCCGACTTTTTACAGTATAGTGAACATGCTCAGACACACACGTGGACGTAGGTACCTTCATTAACAGGGCTGAACCACATACAAGAAACCAGTCTCTCACTCTCTCTTCCCTTAAATTGCTTTAATTTACTTTAACCAAATTTTGGCATCATCAGGTTGTACATGACTATGTTTTTAACTGGGGAAGGTTATGATAGGTTGTACATGACTATGTTTGGTGTAACGCCATTTGATGATAGCATTAAAAATTCAAAGTAGTACAAAGGGTGATTATGAGCGATGGCGGAATCAGGAATTACATTCACTGGAGGCGAAGTTAACGGCTAAGGTTGTATACGAGCCGAGTTGCTCTACAACCCTTTGCGAACATGTTCGATAAAGGCAAGACTCGGCTCGATTGGTTTAATAAATAAGGCAAGTTCAAGCCTAGATTATAGGCTTGTTTAATAAACAAACCAAGTTCTTCAAACACCCATATGCTCGGCTCGATGAAGCTCATGAACACGTTTGAATAAGGCTCTTTAGTAAGCCCGCGATAAAGCTTGTGAATATGCTTGATAAATGTCTGTATATTGGCCTATATATGTAAATCTATTATGGAGTAATAACTATGTAATTTTGGTAGGCTCGTGAAAAAGCTCGTGAAAAAGCTCGTGAATAGGCTTGATAAAGAGTTTGTACACTGGTTTATATATGTATATCTATCATAAAACAATGTAGTTTCAGGAGCGATCGCACATCGCCAGTGACGACTAAGAAAGATAATTTCTTTTTCCAAGTATTAAAACATGGTTAAAAAAAAATCATGTATAAATATCTAATATTTTCAACACTACAAAACATCAAAATAACATGATAACTTGCTTACAACACTCTTCTTCATATTAAATCTCATTATACTCTCAAAAAAACTTCCTAGTTAACAAATATTTTATTAAAGACCAAAGATTTTTTAAAACTAGCAAGTAAATTTTTTTTAAATTTTTTTTTCAAAAATTGAGTGGGACAGCCGCCCCCACTCGCCCCTATAGTGGATCCGCCACTGAATTATTGGTGATCATGGCTGGCTCAATGGGGGGGCAAAAGGGGCAACCGCGCGCCCCAGGCCACCAAAGTTCACAAAATTTTTAGGGCTCCCGTAAAATTTTCATAATTATATTTTTACCTTTAGATTTTTAGTATCTTACATTTAGGCCTCCCCCAAGGCTCAATTTAGTGTCATCAACTACATATATATTGATATGCATGTATATAAAACTCAAAAGTAAAGGCCCTAGAATTTCAAAAATTACACTTTTAGTGTAAGAATTTTTTGAGTTTTAAAAATAGACTCATCTAGAATTTTAAAAGATACCATGTAATGTTTAAGTTCCACAAATAGACTCATATTATAAGTAGACTCCAAAAAAATTGCCAATTATGTATAAGTAAACTCTAAAAAAATTGTCAATTATGTATAAGTAGATCCTAAAAAATCGCCTTAGAGACGCTACCTCCAAACTCCCGTATAAGGGCCTCCCTTTGAATAGTTTGTCCCAAACCTCCAAATACTCAAAACCGGCCCTGAATGATGAGATGTTTTGATGTTTGTTTTTGAGAAGACAATAGACAATTTCTGTACAAGTGTTGTGATAAAATCAATGAAAACCTATCCGTGCAAAACTTGTTTTCTTTTTCTCGTAGTCAAGATCACAAAAATTATAGGTATACCGTATATTGTTAAAAACTAACCGTGCAAAATTTGTATTCCTTTTTCTAAATAGGTTGGAGGTTGGGTCCTACGTAGTGGTTCAAACAGGTAGGGTATGACAGTCTAAACGAACTACATGAATTTTTTTTTTCCTTTTCTTTTCGGATTCGAGGATAAACCCCTCAGCTTGCAATTTTTCGTGATTTCAGATCAGTACCTATTGTTGTTTTTATCGGAATAGAATATAGGGCAAACTCTTGGAGGGGTTTCGAACCTCTGATCTCCCTTAGAGAGACCAAAGTCCCTGACCACGAACTAGAGAAATTGGCAAAGTCGGGTGACCTAGCTTGGATTGAATTACTCGTAATGGACAAAAGAAATTACAAAACAAACTAGAGAAATAATTAATTGAAAAAGTAGATTGAGCGTGGTGTTGGAAAATATTGTTGATATTCAATAAACTGTTTGAATACAAAAGCAGAAGCAGTACAAGAAATAATCTGATAATACAAAAATTGAAACTGCCTATAGAAATAAAAATTACAGTAACTAAAAGAAAGCAGAAATTGAAAATTGATCAAACCAAAGCCTGTGATATTTCACAGTTTCCTTAAAATAGATTCGCCGCCTCACAAGAACTTATCGAGAATCTCCGGCGTCTATCTCCAAGGATACAGCGGTAGCTAACATTCGATAAGCACGGTGTGTGACTGCTCCGGCGAACCAACTATGTCTGTGACTCTCTCTCTGGAAATTTAAAGAACTAGAAGGAGGAACTCGTGAAGAATAGTCTGAAACATGTGTGTTTAGACTGAGGGAGTGTAACACCCGTACCCGGGGAAAAGGTTTAATTATCTCATAATATGCATTAATTAATATAATTAGTGTATAAAATGGATTAAGAGGAGGCTTGGACCCGCCCGTGGAAAAAGTGTTTAGAGAAGGACACCATATGGAAAAGTCCCCAGTGAGGTGGGACAGGTATTAGAGTGGGACCCAGTGAAGGGCCCGGATAAAATGAAATTTGCATTTTATATGTTAAATGCATTTATGTGATTACATGAATATTTGCTTATATGCGTTCATATTATATGATGATTTATGTGTTCGCATTTGACACCCAAATAAGGGTATAAATGAAAAAGATTTAAAATTAGTTGGTGCGATAGTGTGGATACCGGCATTTGGGCCCACTTTTGTTTTTAAAACATTTTTCAAATTCCAAATTCAAAAACAAATGAGTCGCCACTTAATTTTTAAAAGGAATATTAAGAAACCATTTTAAAGCAAACTGATCTTTTGCGAAACCAAAGATAAACTGGGTCCGGGGATTATGGAATGAAAGGGGAAGGAGCCCGGCGGACTAAAACACCCCCTTTCATCATATCTCACGATAGGCCTCTACTCAACATCCTCTTTAATCAAGTTATTAATCTAAGCATGCCCTCAATTAATACATATATAGGTATACATAACACAAGCATGTTGAAAATGGTGTAAAATTGCTAACGGTAAAATATCATTCATAAGTCACATAATTCAACTAGCAAACATCATGATGTGCAAGTAAGGAACTAGAGAACTCACCCGGGATCCAGCCGCGAAACGGAAACGTGCAATGCATACACAAAAATACAAAACCTAAGAAAAGGTCTCTAATTCACATGTTCACATAAGGCAAAACCTAAGCTAAGGTGTCGCACATGGAGTCGAAAATCAATTAAAATCAATGAAGTAAATAAACCAGAGAAGAGATGAGAAATTGTACCTCAAATGCGCTACAAAACAAAGATTAGTCCACATGCTTCACATAATAATATGATATAAAAAAAAATCAATCCCAATTCTCTAGCTTAGATCTATTAAGCATGAAATCCAACTTTATTCAATAGCTAGTTCTAATCATAAGCATTGATGTACATGAATGAATGAATGTGAATAAGAATAAAATATGGATTTATTCACTAATTTGGATCACTTAGCCTCTGGATTTAAGCTAAATTATCATTATTCAAAACATGATTTGGGTCCCAAGATATTAGGGAACCATTTGAGTTGAAATAAACAAGATTAGACAAAAACAGTAGCAGTTTTTTATGAATTACAGAGAGCAGACCAGATTTTAAAAAATAGAAATAAAATACTTTCAATGGTTGGATCTTAATGATTTTTGGATATGCTATGCCTCTGTGAGTCTAGTTTCTAACCCAAAAAGAAAATCGAGGTTTCAACGGTTAGCTCTCCGGGAATACGGAAAATACTAGACCTCACTCAGGATTTTACAACTCTCTGTCCAGAGATCTTGTATGATTTTTTAAAAATAGAAAACAAATCTGAATTTCTTCATTCTTTTTGGGGAACCTTCCTAACACATTAAGGTTTTTAGAAAAAATTATTAAAGGTCATGAAAACTTGGTTAGGGTTCTGATCTATCAATTTTAAAACCGGTTTGCTGTTCTGAAATTTTGGACAGAGAATTGCTTATTTGGAAATCATAAGCCCAAACCATCCTAAGTATGGAATCTTATCAAAACAACAATCACAGCGGTACTCATATGAGTTATGAACACCGTCCAATTGGTCTCATCCCATTCCAATGGACCATGATTTTATGAAAAATCTTTGATCACAGAGGGTTTAAGGATTCATTGCACCAATATTGAATTGATGTTCATATTTTAAAACCAACTTGATCCATGATCCTACAAAGGACTAGAATCAAGCATGGTTGTGATTATTGGGACAAATTAATGACATAGGAAGATGTTCATAGATTTAACCTTGATGGATTCTTATCATAGATCTCATAGTTGGAGATCTATCAAGAAAATCCTAAGGTCTTACTTATTTTAAACATAGATTATGAAAGTCTACATCCAATTCTTCTCTCAAATATGTGATCCTTGAAGAATATAGAGTCAACTTATTCCCCTCTCAAATTAATGGTCCTTGGAGGCTAAATAAGACACAAATCTACTCAAACCTCTATGGAATATAGTAAGAATTCCATAAGATTCTTAGTAAAGAGATCATAGTCATGAGTTGATACTAGTATTTTACCAATTATGTGTAGATGTGACCATGATCAACCTTAAACTCCATATGAATCACAAGATTATAGGAGAATAAGGAATCAAATTCAAAGAGTTTCAATGAGATATGGAAGATCTCATGAACCTTATGAATGAAATAGAAATAAAGGAAATCAAAGTTTTATTTAGGAACACAAATTCTTCAAAACTAATTTATCTCAAACCCAAGGCATTAATTAGATCTAAATTAATGAGATGTCATGAAATTCAATCATAAGTTCTTGGTGGTGTGTGATGAAATGGGGTAAGAAGAGAGGTTTTGAAAATGTGAAAAGTTCCTAGATCTAAGAACTTGTGATTGAATTATCCTAACTCTACCAAGGATTAAGAGGTTACCTCTATGACCTCAAAGAATTCTTCAATTTCTTGTGAAGCTCTTCCAAGATCTTCAAATTCTTCTCAAAGTTCTTCAAATTCTTCAAGAAATTCTTTTCTTCTTCTCAATTCTCTATATGATTCTTATCTATCTCTCCCTCTAAACTCAAGTATATCTCTTGTATATGTATGTATATTAATTCAAAAGTTCAACCCCCTTAATGAAAATGAAGGTCTGTTTATATAGACCATCATCTCAAGGATAAATGGGTAAATTCGGGTGGAGACCCATGTGCAAAGTTTTCTTCTAGAACATGTGAGAAAAGCAGTCTGTTACAGCCAGCGGCACTCGACGGGTGCCGGCGGCATTCACTGAGTGCCGGGCGGCATTCACTGAATGCCGGACGGCAACCCGTGAGTGCCGGCGAGGCACTCAGTGAGTGCCGCCGGGTTTTCCGGGTGCGGGGGCTAACTGAATTTGCTCCTCTTTTTTTTTTTTTTTAAAATTTTCGAAAGGAAAATTAATCTAAACTTAATTTTTGTGAGTTATCTTTATATATTCATGCATATTTGTGCTAAAATGTACCCATGTAGGTGGTATGCACCCATGTGCATGGTATATTCTTCAATATACTATGCTTTTCTTATTATTATTATTATTATTATTATTATTATTATTATTATTATTTCAAGAGACAATTTTCCTTTATTTAAAACTCCTTTTTATCATTTTCATTTTATACTTTCTTTCAAAACCTTTTTATATGTATATTGAGCAAATTTTCAGACTGATTTTCTCATGTGTCCTTCAATGTTCGGGTTTCTCCCGAATACCCAAACCCTCTCTCTTTTTTATTATTTTTTTATTATATATTTTTTAATTTTGCAATTTTAACTTGAAGAACATCTTGAAGATTTTGAATTTCTTGGAAAATCTTCGAACGTCACGGTCATCGTCATCATCGGTCTCTGAGAGGTAACCAATCCCTGGATTTGACGTTTGGTCAAAATTGGGGTGTCTACAGATAGCAATTTCACAAAATATGTGGGACCCACGTTGGGACCCATACGAAACTTAGACAAACACTCATTAGATAATTGGGTAGTTAATGGAATGTTTGGGGGATTTCATAATAAGGAACTTAAGAAATTCGGGGGTGTAAACGAAAATAGAAAAAAAAAAACTAGTGACACATCACTTGCATGTGATGTGTGTGTGTCACTAGGAGAGTGAAGACTCTCAAAATCTGTAGAGATTAAAGAAAAGAATAAGAGAGCTCGGAAAGAGAAACGGAGAAACCGTCACCGACGTCGAAATCTCGCCGTTCCGTCGCCGTTGTTTGTCGGATTCACGAATCAAAGCCATTTTCGGACTCGTGGAGGTGAGACGATCGTTTCTATGTCTTTTATTTACATTTTAATCGTCGGATTTTGGTAGCTCATTCTAATCGGTGACAAGCGATTGCCGAAAACTTGTAGGAATTACTCCGGAGTTGGATTTTGGCGAGAATCGTTAAGGAATTTGCTTGTTGGGGTAAAATCTATAAGAGGTGAGTGACTCTAATCCATGGGTTGGATGTAAATCATGTTAAATGTGTTAATTTATATGTTGATATGTTTAATTCTTGTAAATTAGAGCATGGACATGAGAATTGGGTATATATGAACTTGTTGATATATGTGGGTTTGGTTGGTTTACTTTAAATTGGAAGTTTAATATGTGTTAAATGATTTGTGAAGTGCCATGTTGAGGATTATGTGATTATGTGTTATGTGGGTTGAAGAAAGCTTTATGTTGATTCACCGTGGAATTACTCCATAATAAGGAGACGTGGAAAAACCCAACGGTGTAAGGGTACTCACCACACTAACTGTGTAAAGGTGTGTGAGTGGCGACCCAGCTGTAGAAGGGTGTGTGAGATTGTGTGAATTAGAGGTGCTATATGCACATAAGGGCAAAAGGCAAGAGCAACGTCACGGTGAATTGATATTTGGTCTTTGGAGACTAAATGATATGTTAATTGTTGATTTGTGCATTGAGTATGATATTACACTCATACATGTGATTAGTTTTACTCACTAAGCGACAGCTTAAACAAATATAATTTCTGTTGTGGTTATTGAATAACCACCACAGGTACGACACGAGAGGAGGAAAGGAAATGACCGGCACGTCGGGTTTGGGCTTGGGAGTTGTAAATATGTTCATAACTTGTAATATAATGTAACTTGTGGGTTAGTATCCTTGACTTGTGGATTAAAGACTTGACTTGTAGTTGTATCCATGGAGTTAGTTTTGGAATCCTACGACTCATGTGTTTAATGTAGATTTGAAGGAACTTATGTAATTTCTTTGTGAAAGTTGTAGGTTGTATGTTTGGATCATTCCGGCAAGTCTGGATACATGGGTGGTAGATTTTGGTCAAGTTTTCTTTGTAAATAAATGTTTTTGTGAGGTTTGATCCTCTTGTTGGAAGGTTTATGTAAATGGTTGCTTGGAGATGGTTTGAAATGCTTCTTTTAATGTTTTATGTTGTTGGTTATAACTTGGGTTCATTTCCAAGAAGGTTTCTTGAAATCTTAACTTTTGCCAAGAGTTGAACTTCAAACACACTTGATTTGATTCAAAGGATGTGTCTATGGCTTAGCTTGATCCAAATAAAGTGATGTTTATGTTTTGAGTGTTTGGAAGAACTTAAATTAGTGCTAGAAATGTTTCAATGTGTTTCAAATGATTTTAAAATGGTTGGTTAAGGTTTTATGAGGTTTGGGTTGGTTTTGGGTATGCTTGGACTTTTAAAACAGGGGAAATCTGCTAAAAATGGGGTTCTGCAGGAACGGATCGATCCGGGCCTTGAGCGAATCGATCCGGAGCAGCTGGATAGTGCAGAAATGGCATTCTGCCAAATCCGGATCGATCCGATTTTGGGGTGGATCGATCCGCAGGTCATTTTGCTGCACTATCGATTTTACGGAAACGAACATAACTCACTTTAGAAAACTCGGATTCGCGCGCCGTTTTTTGCGTTATAACCGGGACTCAAAGACCTATCTTTTGGTATAAAATTTGCTATACTTTATTAATTACCATTTTACCCTTAGGGCCTATTTTGTAACAATAGAGTTGTTTAATGTTGCTAAACATATGCGATTCTTAGTAATTCGCATGTTTCTTTGCAAATTAATGTAATTGGGTGCTTGTAGCATTGTTACACGTGTCCTAATCCGTACGAGGTGGGTTAGGGTATGACATGTAGAGTTGGGGAATATATAGGATGATCATTAGCCTTTTCAATTTCTGTAACTACAAACTGTTCAATTCCTGCAACAGTTTAGAAATCCCAAATATTTCTGCAATGCAAAATATGTGTAGAAATTTCAAGGGTCACTCAATACAGAAATTGTAAAACCAAAACTTAAAGGGTCTAAAAAGAAATACTGTATGTGGGTCGTACCCGCACCCTCGACCCGACCCGACGGACGGCGGTGGCGAGCGTGTGTGGACTAAACCCAAAGAGCCTTAGGTCATCCCCTCTTCCACAAAACTGGGTACCCCTTGGGGCCCAAACCCAAAACATGAAGTAGCTTTATATATACACTAAAGACTTCTTCTAGTTTTACTATGTGGGACAAAGCAAGTTGTGAACCTTTTCCATTTCAACAACTCATTGTAAGGGGCAACCTTTAAGCATTAGTTTCTTATTCACCCATCAATAGTTTTGGACATGTGAATATCCAAACTTCATCTCCTCATGGAGGAGAACACAAATCCATAAGGACCCCACTTAAAGTCTATGTGGGTCCCACTTTTTATTAAGCTTTAAACATGGCCCAAAACCACATTTTTATCCAACACGTGGCCCAAACGTGATATGCCCTGATGGATTGATTTGTGTGGAGTTTGATGATACTGTAACACCCGTACCCGAAAAAGAAGATTAATTTGGTATTAATATGTGTTAATTAATGATAATTAATGCATGAGATGATTTAGGGTAGGGTTATGAACCCACAGATAAAAATGTGTTCAAATGGGGACACAGATGAAAGTTCTGTAAAAGGAAGAACTGGTATAAATGTGGGGCCCAACGAGGGTCTAATTAAAATAATTTGTATTTTGATGTTATTATATGATGATATGCATATTTGTTTTAATACTTAAAGATATTAGTCTTATGATAGCTTAAAGGGACCAATTTAGGTACCCATGTGAGGGCGTATTTGAACAAATTCATAATTGGTAGGTTTAATAGCAACCACATAAATTATGTGTGGTACCACGTTTGGGACCCACGCGGGACTTAGATTAAATCCTTTTAGAAAAGATGGGTGGCTAACATAATTAATATGGGGGTTTCATAATAAATCTTAAAAAAAGTTAGGAGAGGTAAATAGAAATAGTGGAAAATGGTGCCAACACATATGCATAAGTGCATGTGTCTTGTAGTTATAATTTACAACAGAAATTAAAGAATTAGAGAGGACGGAGAGATCTCGAGTCGGCGACGGAAATCTACGCGACGTTTCTTGCCGTTTCTTCGCCGTCCGGCGTCGGATTTATGATCCGAGACCACTTTTGGACTCGTGGAGGTAAGAGGATCACATGCACGTAATTTATTTTCATTTTTGGCAAACGTTTTTTTGGCAACCATTCTTGATAGATGATGTTTGTTGTACCAAAACTATGTAAGATTGATCCTAGAACAAGAGTTGGGTTGAATCTAGCTTAAAATTGGATTCTAGGAGCCTAATCGCTAATAAATCGAAGAGGTGAGTGTTCTAATCCCAAAATTGGGTGTTTAGATGTGTTAGTATGATAATTGTTGTTGATAGTTGCTTAAATGCATGCCTCTATGAACATATGTTGATGAATTTGAAGTAAAATATATCAATCATATGTAAATTGCTATGTTATATGCTAAAGGTGTTTATACGCTTCTGTGGATCAAAGGGAAGTCAAGTAGTGGTCACCATTTATAGGTCCCGTATGTAAGGGATGGGAAGTCCTTAATGAGTAGGATGTGGTAACGACCACAATGAAATGCCGGTGACGCCTTCGGGGTCACAAGAGAGTGTGTGATGCGCTATATGCGCCCAAAAGTGAGAAAGATCCGGGGTAAGAAGGACCCAAGGGTAGTGGCTAAAATGACTTGACTTTTCGGAGATCAATTTTTTGTTGTTTATATTAATTGTTGCATTTGCATATTGAACATTCCAATAGCATGATTAGTTCTCTCACTAAGCGAAAGTTAAAACGAAAATTGTATTTTCTATTGTGGTTATTGAATAACCATCGTAGGTACCAAACGGGAGAACAAGAGAAAATAATCCGCACGACGGGGTGTGTGCGAAAGTTGTGCATATGCGGATATGTTCATATGACTAGTTAGTCTTAGTTTTAAATGTAACATTTGTAATAGATATGTGAACAACTCATGTTTTGAGAAAACTTGTAATATGTTAAGTAGGGTGTTGAGTTTGGTTGTACAACAAACCATGTGTCGTGGTTGCTAGATACAAGTTATGTACATGGGGAGCAACTTTGAGGAAACTAAGTAATTTTGATTGTAAATCTAACTTGGGTTTCCCTAATTCTTGTGTTGAAACTTGTGGTATGTTAAAATATGGATTTTTGATGCAAGTTAATAATCTTAGTTGGAACTAAAGTGTTTGGGTGTTTAAATTCCTTTTCAAATATTTGGAAATGATTTGGAAACCTCTTATGATATTTGGGTAAAGTTTTGAGATAGTTGGGAGTGCTTCCCAAATGGTTTTTGATGTGTCTAAAGGGTTTGATATGGTTTAACCAAGTTTTGACAGAATTTTTATTCATGTTTAGTTAAATGTTGAAGTGTGATGCAAGTTATAGTAAAACCTTGAGGGTTTATATATATATATATATGATTTCTTGGTGTTTGAGAATACTTGTTTATGTTAACACAAACTTTGGTTAAATTTGGGTGGTTTTGAACTTGTAAATATGAAATTTTTAGCAGCAAATTGTGTTCAGCAGTAGTAAAACATATTCTGCAGAAAATTGGATTGAGCAAACTATATTCTACAGAAAGTTGGATTGATCCAACTCTGGACATAATTGATTCTGGAGGAAGTTGGATCAAGCACAAAGAAAGTTAGATTGATCCAATTCTGGACAAAATTAATTCTAGAGGAAGTTGGATCAAGCACAAGGAAAGTTGGATTGATCCAACTCTTAGCAGAATATTTTTGTGCTTAAGTACAATCAAAATCCAGATAAAAATGAACATAACTTGGTCTAGAAAGTTCGTATTCATGCGCCATTTTCAACGTTGAGTTCCTTATTTGATAAGCTACCTTTTGAGATGGAAGCTCGACAAAAATTTTAAAATGACCATTTTACCCTTGGGGTTAGTTACATGTAAATGAGTCTTATTAAGAGTTTAAGCTTGCTTTACGCTATATCCATTGGGGACATGCTTCGATGGCATTGTTACATGTGTCCTAATCCGCCTGAGGCGGATTGAAGTGTGACAGATATTGTATACTTTTTTTTCCTGATGGGCGAGTTCTTTCGAAGATTTTTTTGTTTTTTTTATTGATAATTTGTGCTCGTATCTATTCTATAGCCCTAATTCACATTATATGTAGGGGCAACTATTATTGTACTCTGTAGTCTTCGTCTTCTTCTTTTGAGCATAATTAAAATGTAGCATTCTTTGAAGTGAACCAAATAAATCTGATCATTTTGCATGATTCTCTTTTCGTTAATATGTTCTTGTATCTCACTTGTTCTGGGTAAGGTAATTCCCTAATATGGGCCACTTTAAGGCAAATAATTCAATTTCTAATCATGCTTGGAGGGATGCTTAAAAGTTAAAATACACACTAGGTTAGAGTCACTAGCTAGTGCTGATTTTTATTTATTTTTCTTCTTTGGCTAGCTTAATTTGTGAATGACATTCCCTAATTTGTCTATGTTTTACCCTAACAGCAAAAAATAATAATAATAAAAATAAATAAATGGAACTGTAATTGGCACAAGGTAAGGGATGAATGTGAATGGAGATTTTGGTGACACTTGAGATGTACCATGAGAATTTAGTTTAATAATTTGCAAAAGCCAAGACGAAGATCCATGTCATGCCAAATGTCCAGCAACGCATAATGTGATGTAGTCCAAAGTCCCAAACTGTCTGTTTGCACTCTCTCTCTCTCTCTCTCTCTCTCTCTCTGTGTCTCTCTCTCATAATAATACACATTTTCAATGCAATAATTTTAATTTTATTATTATTATTATTATTATTTTAGTATTCTATCATGTGATTGGTCATACGCACTATTGTACTTATGTAGTATATATACGGCACTTGGATAGATCATATCATAGAACAAATTGAAAAAGACTAAGGGTGTGAAAATTTAGTACTAAAAATTAAATATTATTTTCTTCGTCTCATTTTATGTATTTTTTTTTAGAAATCTAACTATTTAAGGGGATAAAAAGAATCTATACCTATTTTTCACAATTGTCCATAATTATTGCATTTTTTTTTTGTGTTGATTGCAAAGAAGGGTAGTTTGAAAAACTAAGTAAAATTTGCATGCTAATTTAGGAAAGTGGACAACAATTTTGGAACATCCCAAAAAGGAAAGGGGACACATAAAATGGGACGGAGGGAGTAGTAAATTTTAAGTGCTGAAAATTTTAAGTGATTGAATTTATAATACTGAAAACAGTTTTTCAAGTATTGAAATAGTGTGCATTCAGTTATTATTTTTAGTATAATTTTTCACCTAAAATTTTCAGTGATTTTTTGACAACTTTTTTAATTAAGTGGTACGTTATTAAACGCACTGGAAAAAAAAAGTGTTAAAAGTTTTGATTGCACCCCTTAATTAGATTATAAAAAATTTAATAAAAGTTGTAGGGTATGGACATTAAAAATCCTTGACACTTCATTCCACCTCATAAAATAAGGATAGAAGGAGATAGAAGGATAAGTTTGCAATTAGAATGGTAATTTCATCATTCAAATCTTTTTATAAAATTTTCTCTCTGTCAATTTACTTTGAAAAATTTTCACATTTTCTATACACCACTTACATATCACATGATACATGTATTTAAAGTCCTATTATGAAATGCATGGTGTTCCTAATATTTTTTATTTACTTTACTTTGGTGCCTTAATTTTGATGAGGTGACTCAAAAAAAGTCCAGTTTCCTATGGCCACGTTTGGCTGTCAAATGAGAGACATAAATATTAGTCATTTTAATTGAATAGTCATGAGACTATTAATTTCACACCGAAATTAATAATTCCCCACATGTGACAATTGATTTTTAGTTAAAATTAATTATTATTATTAATTTTTTGTATATAAACATATATACACAACAATTATTTTCTTAAAATGAACTAGTAGTACAATTTCATCCACTCCTCCAAACAAATGTGTATAAATCAAAAAGTAATGTTTGGGTGATAAATACTTTTAACAAACACACTCTATCTCTCTCCTAGGTAGTACTGGGGTCCAGATAATTTCAGTTGACCTCATAGTGCCACCCAGGAGAGAGATAAAGTGTTTGTAAATGTTTGTCACCCTAGTATTGTTGTTAACCAAAACAAAAATATTACACCCACACCAAATTTGACACCCAACACATCCTAACCCTTGATTCCTGAGGATTCCGTGTAGGACCCATATGAGGTCCACTGTAATCAATGGCGAGGATTGCTGGGTGTGAAATTTGGTGCGGGTGTAACATTACTCCAACCAAAATTGACAAAATATCAAGGTTTAATTGCACTTTACACTCTTGAAGTTTGGATGGTTTTGCACTTTGAATCCTAAAGTAATAAATTTGGCACTTTGGTCCCTGAAGTTTGGGATGAGTTGCACTTTAGTCCCTCTAAGACTTTTTGCGATGAAATTTTTACTTTTAGTGACGAAATCATTCATTACTAAAGGGTTATTCGGACTTAATTGCCACATCTGGCTTTTTATAAAGACCAATATATCAACTTTAAAACTTTAGAGTACAAAGTACAAAACTACCTAAACTTCAGAAATGCAAAGTGCAATTAATCCAAATATGAAATTATTCCACCTTACAAACGGGGCCCCACATATTGATCTACCCGGCAAATCTGATACAGAAACACAGCCTCCCTATAGGCCCCTCACTCTCTCTCTCTCTCTCTCTCTCTCTCTTTCCGGCAAATCTGATACAGACACACACCCCTCTTTCTCTCTCTCTCTCTCTCTCTCTCTCTCGCTCGTCTATATTAGCACCAACCCACTGATTTCTCACCACTATTGTCCCGCACACTCAAACATTCAACAATTATGGACACCCACCCTTTCCGTACAACCCAAAATGATCTTGAACATGCCACTCTCTATAATCCCCTACCGGACCAACCCTTATCCGCCGGTTCTCCGGCAGGTCAACGCCGATCCCAAAAGGGTCTCGCTGGAATCTTCATATCCGTACTGTTTTTTCTCTCACTCATCGTTTTGATCCTCAATCAAGAACCAAGACCTCAAGAAACAGTTGATGGCGATTTACAGAAATCGCCGTCGCCGTCGTCGATTCCTCCGTCGACCCTTTTTCCTCCGTCAAGAGGGGTGTCGGAGGGGGTGTCGGAGAAGACTTTTCGACAGTTTCCCGGCGACGGTGAGGTATACCCGTGGACCAATGCTATGTTGTCTTGGCAAAGAACAGCCTATCATTTTCAACCGGAAAAGAATTGGATGAATGGTGGGTATTAAAATTCTATTTTTAGTTTTTTTTTTTTTTTTATTAAATTTTTTTTTTTTTACCCCTTTCTTTTATTTTATTATATGACAGATTAGTCCACTTGTATGTTTTGATTATATATGTATGAGTTTTTGTGTACTGATTTTTAATCTTATTGGCATATTTACGTGGATGCTTTGTGGGCGAATCTGGTAATTTCAACTTCAGATCCAAATGGTATGTCCTTATATTTGCTCTTTAATTTTTTTGTGTTAACTTAAAATGGGTAATTAGTAAGTCAAAATTATCTCCTAAATGTTTTCCAGAGTTACTTAAAACTTGCAAAATCTAGTGGTAATGGCCACAAAAATCTAATTAGCAGCTGCTATGTTATGTGGATCTCTCAGTGTGGGAGAAATTATCCACCGTGATCACTTAACTTCCACTGTCATGCGAGTATTCTGTGGATTTCAAATGGTCCCAGTGTCCCACTGTAATAAAGAGATTACAGTGGCGGCCATATGGAATAGTTTCTCTTAGTGTACACACCGCACGCATGTTTGTATAGTTATATTTGAGTATGGAAAAGAATTAATTACTTTTCCCAAAAAAAGTGTGATTGGTGCTTCGACCAAAAAAAAAAAGAAAAGAAAAGGTGCGATTGGTCTACTAGGACATGTATGACACGTATGGTTTTTTTTTGGGGGGGTCAAAGTATGGCACATTTGTTGACCAATAACATTTTAAAACAAGAAAAAAAAAGTATTTAAAGAAAAGTTATGAAGTCGTGTCATTGGGTGTATACACAAAACTCACTCACATATGTATGTTTAATTGTTTATGTATGTATTGAAGTCTACATATTATTGTATTAGAATAGTGAACGCATGAGTATCAAACAAAAAAAGAAGAAGTGAACGCATGCACAGGGGTCTGTCTTTACGATATTCTAAGCATCCCATCCAATTAATGAATTTTATTTGGAACTCTGTTTTGGTAAATAGATAGAGATTCATTTTTTTTTCGGTGAAAAATGGATAGAGATTCATGTTTGTGGAGATAAAGTAGTCCAGCAAAAAGAGATGTAATAAAGTTTTGGACCAACCAGGAGGGCCATGCTTCACTCTGTCATGATTTTTCTAGACTTTATTAGGGTCCATGTTTAAAGTTTTTATTTTTTTATTTATTTTTTTATAGATTTTTTTTTTATTACTTAGAAAATCCATTCTAAATTATGTAAAAGTTCACTCACGAAATTTCTATTATGAATAGAGTTATGATTTTTCAAATTTCTATTTCAATGTTTAAGTGATGTGATAGTGGGACCAAGTTGTTATAGTTGGAACAAATGAATTTTTGTTTAGAACAATGTCGTCATTTTTAAATTTGTAACCGAAATTTGGTTTTTATATCCTACAAGTATGTTACATCATGGAAAAATTTGATATAGGTTAATTTCTTTCTCTAAGAAGAGAGATGCAATTGCAATGATGCAAACATATTGTGAATTGGGTAGAATGTTTTCATGGTTACAGGTCCATTATTTCACATGGGTTGGTACCATCTTTTTTACCAATACAATCCAGATTCTGCAGTTTGGGGCAACATCACATGGGGCCATGCTGTGTCAAGGGATTTGATCCAGTGGCTCCACCTCCCCTTTGCCATGGTCCCCGATAGCCCGTTCGATGTCAACGGTGTCTGGACCGGGTCCGCCACGATCCTCCCCGATGGCCAGATCATAATGCTCTACACCGGTGACACGGCTGATCTCGTGCAAGTGCAAAACCTTGCCTATCCCGCCAACCTATCCGATCCCCTCCTCCTTGAATGGGTCAAGTATCCGGGTAACCCGGTCATGGTCCCTCCACCCGGTATCGGTTTGAAAGACTTTAGGGACCCTACCACAGCACTGCTCGATCCAAATGGAAAATGGCGGGTCATGATTGGATCCAAGGTTGATACCACGGGCATTTCACTCGTTTACGAAACCTCTAACTTCACTAGTTATGAACTATTGGACGGGTTTTTGCACGCAGTTCCGGGTACGGGCATGTGGGAATGTTTGGATTTTTACCCGGTTTCCACGACCGAGACAAATGGGTTGGACACTTCAACTAATGAACCGGGTATTAAACATGTGCTTAAGGCGAGTTTAGATGATGATAAGCATGATTATTATGCACTTGGGACATATGATCCGATTACAAATGTATGGACACCCGATGACCCTGAGTTGGATGTGGGTATCGGGTTACGGGTGGATTATGGAAAATACTATGCATCAAAGACATTTTACGATCAAAACAAAGGGAGGAGAATTCTCTGGGGTTGGATTGGAGAAACAGATAGTGAAGTTGATGATCTCAAGAAAGGATGGGCATCCCTTCAGGTATCATTCATCACCATGAACTTTAATTTATAAAAGTTTAAGGGCTCGCATGGCAACGTTGTGGTTTTTGGTTTTCAGTTTTCGTTTTCATTTTTTGAATTGATCATAGTCAACTCCCAATACAAAAATGAAAACAAAATACTGAAAACCAAAAACCACAAGTTACAATGCGAGGCCTTAGTTTATGTATTTCTGTACTTCAAAATATTTAAATATTTGACACAAAATTTTAACCAGTCATTTACAAGGGGACTACTCACAATTTGTAAAGCATTTCAATGTAAGAGGTTAGTATCCTAGATGAGTTCATCTAGAAAAACGCTAGTTACGTGAAAAAAAAGAAAAAGAAAAAGAAAAAAAAAAGTGAAAAAGTTCTCCTCTAGATCAATATACCATCTTAAGGAAACATAGGAATAAGAATAGCAACATGTGAAGAAACATGAGGAGGGTTTTTAATTTTCCAAGATGAACTAGTTCAAAAAATGGATTTTTGTATCAAAAAGCTCTATAAATTGTAAATGGGATGTCCAAACAAGCCATAAGAGTTTTGTTGGGGATTATCCTATGATATATGAGATATGAAAACAGAAATGAAAAGAATCGCACAAAACCAAATATACATGATTCACGTATATGTCCACCGAGCTGCTGAGATTTTTCACTATGCTTAAATACATAAAAGAGAATATTACGTATAGAGTTCATCGATAGTTGCCCTTATATTACATAAAACTAAAGCCTACAAACTAAAGCATATAGCACGATTATGTTATCAAATACTTTGTTCTCGTGTTTCACAGACCATTCCAAGGACCGTGGTATTTGACAGCAAAACTGGAACCAATTTACTTCACTGGCCTGTGGAGGAAGTGGAGAGATTGAGATTGAAGAGCTTTGAATTCATCGATGTTAAGGTTCGACCCGGATCAGTAGTGCCACTAGACATTAGCTCAGCCACACAGGTCAGTGCATATATGTATATGTTATCTCATATTGTTGCATTTGTTATGTGTTGATAGTTCTCATCAGCTCACTACAGAGTACTTGTTTGGAAAATGGTGACAGTTAGACATAGTTGCCACTTTTGAAGTAGATAAAGAGGCATTGGAGGCTGCATTTGAAGCTGATGTGAATTACAATTGCACCGGTGGTTCTATTAATAGGGGAGCTTTGGGACCGTTTGGGCTCGTGGTTGGTGCTGATGAAACACTTTCGGAGCTAACACCGATTTATTTCTACATTGCTAAAGACACCGATGGGAGTGCCAAGACTTGGTTCTGTGCCGATGAAATGAGGTTTTGCTTCTTCCCTTTTTGCCCATATGATACTCCTCTCGTCTCATTTCGACTCTTTGTAGATTTATAGACAAAATAAAAAGGGAAAGGAAAGCGATTTTCCTAGTGTTTTTCTAGTGTCTTTGTCCATGTTTAAATAAGATTAAAAATTTCAAAGTACAAAATTTTTTCAAGAAGTGACTCATACAAATCATTAAATTTTATCCCCCTATTTGTTCGTTATTTCCCTTTTTCTTTTTCATTCCCTCACTGAATCCACGAACTAAAGCATAGGCTTAATGCGTCTTCCATAAATATATCACTTCGAATTTTATAATTCACATTATATGTGCCAGAGTGACAAATATTAGATCCCATGGTTCATTAAAGAGATTGAAATGGTAAGGATGAAGCTAACAAAATAACAATGTGTGACCGGAAAAGTTGATTTATGCAGGTCATCAAAGGCTTCTGATGTTTACCAAAGAATATACGGGAGTGTAGTCCCTGTGCTTGATGGTGAAAAATTTTCTATGAGATTACTGGTATGTTCACAAGCTCTTTTCATTGTTTCCTTGCTCAAGCCTTGGAATGCTAACCTACTTCATGGATAAAGTACCCGTAATCGAAATTAACAATTAGGCCTCTGCCACCCATTAAATTGAGGACACTGAAGTAATTTTAGAAGTTCTCTAAAGTAAAATTACTTTAATACTCTCCTTGGAAATTTTATGAGAGAGCATGAAGTTCTATTGTTCATTTGGATTAAAATTTTACGAGCACAATATGTCATATATATTTATTTATTTATTTAGTTGTTCAAAATTGGACATTTCAGGGAAGAAACTGAAATATGATAATGAGTTCCTTTAAAACTACCAAAATAGGACTGTCCTAATGTTGGAATAGTTTCTGCTGTCCAAATTGTTTTAGTAAATGCTATGCCTCCCGAATTTGAATTGTAAAATTTGGTTCCAGTAGAAAGATAGAAGAATTGATGATCTTATTCATTCACAAAGAGTATGTATACAAGCTAGGAAAGACAGGAAAAGGAAACAAAGAGAATAAAAGGAAAGAAAAGAAAAAGGAAATAGACAACTATAATAAATTACAATCAATCTATTCCTAATCAGACCGTGAATACGTTTGACTATAATAAATATATATTCCAACACTCCCCCTCAAGCTGGAGATGGAGCAAAGATATCAATGAGACCCAGCTTGATCAAAGACGACTTCAGGAGAGAGGGACCAACAGACTTTGTAAACATATCAGCAGCTTGATTGGAAGAGGGCACAAATTCTAGGACAATGATTCCAGAGCGAACTTTCTCTCTAATGAAATGAACATCCACTTCAATATGCTTAGTACGTTCATGGAGAACCGAGTCAGAAGCAAGCATAAGGGCAGACTTGTTGTCACAGAACAACGTAGATGAGCCATTAACCGGATATCCCAACTCTTTCAGAATAGAACGCACCCATAGAAGCTCACATGTTCCCTGTGCCATGGCCCGATACTCTGCCTCAGCGGAAGAACGAGAAACTACAGCTTGTTTCTTGCTTTTCCATGAGAGAAGATGACTCCCATAGAAAGTGCAGAATCCGGATGTGGACCGACGATCACTCTTAGACCCAGCATAGTCAGCATCAGTGAAGCAGGACATCCCAGACTGTGTACCTGCAGAATAAAATATTCCAAGACCCGGACAAGTCTTGAGATACCGGAGTATATGATGAACAGCATCAAGATGAGATGATCGTGGAGCATGCATAAATTGACTCACAACACTGACTGCAAATGTAATGTCGGGTCGGGTGTTGGTCAAGTAAATAAGACGGCCAACAAGGCGCTGATATACCGAAGCATCAGGAAGAAGTTCCCCAGACTCATTAGTCAGCTTATGATTGGGATCCATAGGAGTAGAGGCAGGACGACATCCCATCATACCTGTATCTTGCAGGAGATCCAGAGTATATTTTCGTTGAGACAGTGATATACCTCGACGAGAGCGGGCAACTTCTATCCCGAGAAAGTACCGAAGAGGCCCCAAGTCCTTAACATCAAAAGATTGACCAAGGGCCTTCTTGACTTTGGTAATGCCTGGAGCATCATCCCCTGTAATAATGATATCATCAACATATACCAGAATAATAACTGACCGGCCATCAGGTCGATGATGGGTGAAACAAGTGTGATCAGAGTGGCATCGAGTGAAGCCCAAAGATAAAATGACCTCACTAAAACGGTTGAACCAAGCTCGGGGTGATTGCTTAAGTCCGTATAAAGATTTTCGAAGACGACATACCTTCCCTGAATACTCCCCCTCAGCCCGAAAACCCGGAGGAGGATCCATATAAATAGTCTCATCCAAATCCCCATTTAGAAAGGCATTTTTAACATCCAATTGGTGTAGGGGCCAGTTGTGAGATGCAGCCAAAGAGATTATAAGCCGAACAGATGTCAATTTGGCGACGGGAGCAAAGGTAGCGCTAAAATCCTTGCCCGGTATTTGAGTAAAGCCCTTGGCCACTAGACGTGCCTTATATCGCTCGATAGTACCATCAGCCTGATACTTGATAGTGAAGACCCACTTACACCCAACAGTTTTCTCACCAGGGGGGAGAGACACAAGTTCCCAAGTCTGATTACGTTGAAGGGCATCCATTTCCAAGGTCATGGCAGCCACCCACTGTGGATCCTGGAGAGCTTCAGAGACAGACCGAGGGATGGATGTTGAGTCAACCTGACTAAGAAAAGAGCAATAGGAATCTGAAAGTCCCTGATAAGAAACATACTGATCAATGGGATGATTAGTACTAACAGAAAAACCATAACGATTAGGAGGACGGCGAAGCCGTGTGGAATGTCTAGTAGGTAAAGGAGTAGAAGCATTACCAGATTCCGGGGAAGACCTTAGAAGTGGAGTCTGAGCAGGAGGCCGGCGAGAATACACCTGAGTAGGAGCAGTGGTAATGACTGGAGGAAGGGAGGAGGAAGTCTCTGAAGATGGTTCAAACAGAGGAACAGGACGGGGAAGCAACTCACTATCTTCAGATAAATTAGGGTGAGAAGGAGCAGGAACAGAATGAGGACCTGCAAAAAATGGAGTATCCTCCAAAAAACTAACATCCATAGAATGATACATATGACGAGTAATCGGATCATAACACCGGTAACCTTTTGACATAGGCGAATAACCTAAGAAGATGCAGCGGACAGCCTTGTTATCTAATTTTGTTCGAGTTGGACTGCGATCTTGAACAAAGCATGTACAACCAAAGACCCGAGGTAGGATAGGAAAGAGGGTTTTGTCGGGCTGAAGAAGTTGCAGAGGTGCTTTTCCATGTAAAACACGACTTGGAGTCCGGTTAAGAAGAAAAGTGGCAGTAAGAACGGCCAGATGCCAGAAGTATTTGGGTACATTCATTCCACACAGAAGACACCGAACAACAGACATGATGGAGCGGTTCTTTCGTTCCGCCACACCATTCTGTTCTGGAGTGTAGGGACAAATGAGTTGCTGGAGAATACCCTGTTTATTAAGCTCAGCCCGAAACTCATTAGTAATGTATTCACGACCATTATCAGAACGTAGATTACGAACAACTGTACTAAATTGGGTCTTAACCATTTGTAAGAAGTTAGAAAACAAGGAGAAAACTTCTGATTTCTTCTTAAGCAAATAAACCCATGTACACCTAGTGTAATCATCAATGAATGTGACATAATAACGGTAACCAGAAATAACAGTAATTGGGGAAGGGCCCCACACATCAGTATGGATAATATCAAAAGCAGACGGTGCACGATTCATGTGAGGTATATAATGAGAACGAGTATGCTTAGATAATTCACACACCACACAATTGAATTTAAATTTCTGGCAGGCTTTATTTAATAATGGAAAAAGTTGACAAAGATAATGAAAGTTTGCATGGCCCAAGCGGGCGTGCCATAATTTTATTGACTCTAAAGAAAAACTAGAAGATTTAGAAGACTCAGGCAAAACAGACGCCTGGAGACTCGAAGACGACACACTTAAACTTCCGCCAGGTGGATCACCAAAATAGTAAAGGCCATCCCGCTCATATCCCCTGCCAAAAATCTTCTTCGAAATCCGGTCCTGCAAATGACAATAATTTGGTAAGAACACAATTTCACAATTAAGAGATTTTGCAAGACGACTAACTGAAAGAAGATTATAAGGAAAGCTAGGGACATGAAGAACAGAAGATAAAGAGATACTAGGAGAGAGGCAAACATCGCCTTTACTTTGGACATAGATAGTGGACCCGTCGGCAATACGCACAGATTGGGAGATGGGAACCAAAGAGGATGAAAACAAGGACAACTTACCAGTCATATGGTCACTGGCACCAGAATCCAGAATCCACGAGGGGTTGCTAGACCCAACATGGAGTGCAGTAGAAGGAGTACCTGAAGCCAAAGTAGCAGTGGGAGTGGTGCCAGAATGAGAACCTTGCTGAAGTAAAGCCCCTATTTGAGATTGAAGGTGGCCCATCTGAGTCTGGAGTTGAAGGAGATCCGGAGTAGGAGTAGTCTCAACTATAGCAGCAGTACGGGATGGACCCTTTCCTTTGTTGCGGGCACCTTTCTCACGAAGTTCAGGATGGAGTTTGAAGCAGCGATCCTTAATGTGACCAAGATTACCACAGTGAGTGCAGAAAGGGCGATTACCAGATCCAGGAGGACGAGTGAATGGGCCCGTTGGGGTAGCAAGAGCCATCTGATCAGGCACCTGAGTTGGCTCAGGTACAGCCGGAGGTTGAAGCAAGCGACGACGTCTCTCATCTCCATCAATAGTAGCAAAAGCCTCAAATAAAGAAGGCATAGGGGATGTGTTTAAAATCTGAGTCCGGAGAGATTCAAACTCAGGTTTTAGACCCATCAAGAACTGGTAGGTGTGATGGCGATTGAGACGTCGGAGAGCAATAGTAGCTGCTTCAGGCGGAAATTCACTAAGAGGCTCATACTGAGCCAGTTCTTCCCAACGGGACTGAAGGTAACCAAAATAATCAGCAACTGAAAGACCTAATGTAGCCTGAGAAGCCTGTGCAACATCCCGATAAAGTTCGAAGATACGGGAATCATTGCACTCATGAGCATACATTTGAGTCAGAGAGGTCCATAGGCTGGAAACAGTATCATGAAACATGAACATATGATAAATTCGATCTTCCATAGAGTTAAATAACCACCCCAAAATGGTGCAGTTATCGATATCCCACTGAGCAAATGTAGGATCAGAGAGCGCTGGTTTGGGTACAGTGCCTAGAATCCATCCAGACTTACCTTTGCCTCCAAGATAGAGACGGAAAGAACGGGACCATGCGGCAAAGTTCCTTCCACTCAACAACACACTAGTAACCCGTTGAGCAGGGGTGTGTTGAGAAAGAGACAGATCTGGACGAGCAGGAGTAAGAGGATCAGTATCTTTTCCGTCGAGAGCCATACCGGAGTGTCTGAACCCAAGAGAAAACCAACAAGAGTTTGGAAAATCGAGAAGATGAAGGGCTGCCCAGAACTGGTGAAGCACAGATGGGGCAACCGGAGACCAAATAAAGGTCTGAAAGAGAGATGAGAAGGAGCACTAAGGCTCTAATGCATCACAGGGATGCAGGAGGGGCCCACAGAGGGGCGGAGGACAGCGCAGAGGCTGTCGGAGAGGCACAAGGGCCTCGGTGGAGACCTGGGAAGTGCGCCGGAGCCCTGGGGGGCTTGTGGGACCCTCGGCTGGTGGTGGGGGGCTGCGCCGAGGTGGGCTAAGGGTGGGAGGTGGTGCGGCGAGCCTAGGAGAGGCTGTGGGTGGCGGCGGCTGGTGGTGGGGAGCTAGGGTTTGGTGTTTTTGTTGTGGCTTTGATACCAAGTAGAAAGATAGAAGAATTGATGATCTTATTCATTCACAAAGAGTATGTATATATACAAGCTAGGAAAGACAGGAAAAGGAAACAAAGAGAATAAAAGGAAAGAAAAGAAAAAGGAAATAGACAACTATAATAAATTACAATCAATCTATTCCTAATCAGACCGTGAATACGTTTGACTATAATAAATATATATTCCAACAGTTCCCAAATAGCTTAACAGTTGTATCACGTGCTGAAGCGCTCATCGATGGTATCACATGCCACTGCATGTGTGGTACAACTGACATCATTTGACATCCAAATTTGGGATTCAAAATGGGGAAGCATAGCATTACTCCTCCTATTTATGATATACAAGTATTTATATTGAATTGCGGATACAGAAATGATAGAATCATTTTGGGTTGGACCATATGGCCAAATGGGTGTCAGAGTGAATTAGCACTTACTGCAGTTTAAAAGTTTTGAATCATATGAATTTTCTCCCAATTAAATCATAAAACTGAACTGTTAAAAATCGCTTTAGGTTGACCATTCGATCGTTGAGAGCTTTGCTCAAGGAGGAAGATCGGTTATAACATCGCGTGTTTATCCAACAAAGGCGATCGATGGAGCAACAAGACTGTTCCTATTCAACAATGCTACAGGATTGAGTGTTAAAGCATCACTCAAAATCTGGGAAATGGGATCTGCAGATATTAGACCTTTTTTTTCCGTTTAGATTATTAGATGTAATGTACTTTGAACCCAACCCCCCTGTTGTTGTTGTTGTAATATTTTCCTTCCACTTTTTGTGTTTGGTTGGCGATAAAATCAAGTATATTAGCAGCAACCAAATGTGATTTTTGTATCACTTCCAATTTTCCCTCGTGGGCTTTGCCACTTCATTGTTATGGCATGTTCCATCGGCAATATATGTGTTGTATTTGATGTAAAAACAATAAGTTTGTTATAATATTGAGATGTGTATTTGTGTTCAACAATGCTAGGGGCACAAATAAATTTCACAAACACTTACACCTATAGTCAATCTCTCTCTTGGATGGCACTGTGGGCTTTACTGAAAGGGCAATGCTAGGGGCACAAACGAAGCTCACTAAATCTTATTAACACACTCTATCTCTTTCCTAGTGGTACTGCGGCGGACCTCACAGTGTCACTAGGAGAGAGATAGAGTGTGTTAGCAAGTGTTAGTGGAATTTGTTAATGTCCCAAATATTACTCACTGTAATTATCCGAACCTTACAGTGCCACCAAGGAGAAAGAGAGAGACTGTGGGTGTAAGTGTTTGTGAGATTTGTTTGTGTCTCAAATGTTATCCATTTGTGTTTCATCTCGTTAACTATTTTGATATGAGTAATATTTGGGGCAACAAGGTTCACAAACACTTACAAACACACTTTATCTCTCTCCTGGTTGGCACTGTGGGGTCCGGATAATTTCAGTAGACACCTCACAGTGTCACCCATGAGAGAGATAGAGTGTGTTTGTAAGTGTTTGTGAAATTTGTTTGTGCCCCTAACATTGTTTGATATAGTGGAGATTTTATATTGTCATGGGCTGCAATGCTGGGCCTACTGGCGCATTGGACCTGCTTTTAGGTATGTTCAAGCTCGAACAGGGTAGGCCAGAGAGCCCGCCGTTTTTTTTTTTTCCCCTTCCTTAAAAATGGGCCCTGGAAAATATTGAGTTTTTGTTTTTTGAGGGCGAAAAATGTTTTGAGTTAGGCCCAAAACCAAAATTTCAAATTGGTCCAATTGTGAGACCCCAAATATTGAAAAAAGAAAAGAGAGAAGAAGCATGCAATGCATTTGCCATTAGTCCACCTTAAATATTTGGTTCAATACTACTTGTCTTCTCAATTTCTTAGTTTTGTCTAACCCAAATTATTTTACATCAAACCAAGCTTTACTCAGGGATGTAAGAAAAACAAAGCAAACTGAATATATAGATCGATTGAACTGAACGGTTCGGTCCGTTTTCCCTAAAATAATCAAGTGTAAAAATTGAATTGGATTGTCAAAACACTCTAAACCAAACCAAACCAAACCGATTTACAACCCTATAGATTCATTTTTTGCTATCGAAGAAAAACTGATAATATTAACGCATGCGGAATTACAGAGGGACTAATAGAGAAGAATATCATAAATCATTATACGCAAATGATTACAAGCGCTAGACCAAAATGCCCCTCCCTCCCCCCCCCAAATAAAAAATAAAAAATAAAACTAATATGCAATTTTCCTAATACAGAAATCGGGCCCATCTTTAAAATGTTAGCCTATGGCTCTCAAATTGTCAGAGTTGGCCTTGTCTAGCCCAGACTTTAGTAGATCGCCGGCCCCCAGAGCCTAGCCTAACTTGAGCATGACCAATCTAGGCAAAAGTCGAGCATACACATGGCCATAATTATATTTGTGTATGTGATACTATGTGATCAACAGATGAAGCTCAAGTTGTTACTTGATAATTTAGTCCAATACCTTCTCGTGTACATTATTTTGTCTTACCTGATAATAATGGCTGGTCTGTAATTATCAGTTTTTGAGTTTACTCTGCAGGGTTTGGTCTTTGGCGGTTTGGAAGAGCTTTTTTACGTCATCAATAAAATTGGGAAAAAAAAAAAAAGAAAAAAGAAGAAGCAATTAGGCCTATGGTGTCATTTTTTTTTTCTTTTTTCTTTCTAATCATACATGTTTAATTTTGTGGTTTAATCCTAACAAACCATGTGACTTCCAAACAGCCTAACTGGATTTTGAAAATTGTATTGGATGGTGCTTTTGGTGATCTCTGCTGCAATATCTACACAAAATCGAGCTTTCCTCGTAATTATTTGTATGGTATGGGACCGGGTAGGCATTGTTTGGCTCACATTTTTTACTTTGTAACTAGGGGTGTACACGAGCTGAGCCGCTCAACAAGGGCTCGCGGTTCGGCTCGATAGCAACTCAGCTCGGCTCGTATAATAAACGAGCCAAGCTTGAGCTTGAATACCAAGTTCGTTTAATAAACAAGCCACGCTTAAGCACACATGGGCTCGGCTCGATAAGGCTCGCGAACAGTTCGATTAAGGCTCATATAGTAGGCTCGTGAAAAATCTATTTAATAGCTAGGTTTGATAATGACTTGTTTAGTTATATATATATATATATATGATAATGTTTGGTTGGAAAATTTATAAGTGTGTGCGAGCGTGTCAGGCAAGCAAATTGCCAATGTGTGTGAGTGATTATCCAAACTGCGCCTCACCAGGGAATTGTGGTGACGTTCGATGCCTTGAACAGGACTTTAATCGTGTGAGATGAAATACTAAATAAAATAAGCAAACTAACTAATTGACTGTATGAATAATGATAAATCACTAAGATCCTACAACTTCGAAGTTGATAACAGAATGCTTCGAAGATGGTCCTAACTATTTCGAACATGCAAAAGGATGTAAAAGACTAAGTATAACTAAATGCTAAACTAAAGTCTGGAACTTGCAGTTTCGAATCATGATGGATAAAAGTTAAAGTAGGAATGCTAATTAACATAAACTAACTAAAGGCATATGAAGTAGAAATGGTCATGGTGACCGAATGAAGAAAAAAGATAAGAAAATGCTATATTGTGTATTAATTTGTTGGTTTGGTCAATGACCTCTTACAATGAATACATCATGTGTATTTATAGATGCAAATCATAACCACCAATAACCACCCATTTGAATTTGAATATTTCCCTCCTATTACAATAACTACCAATTCAAATTCATTACACATAAGTTTCTTTCAAGAGAAGCTCCCTCCAAAATGTCTTCCACTCTAATCACCATTGATCTTCAAGTAATCATTTTTGATGTCCTCATATGATGACAAGTGTCCTGCAATAAATTTACTAATGGCTTCCATGGCAAGCCAAAATAGTATATAATAATAATAGTAATATAATTATTATATAGTAATATAATAACATAGTAAAATTATATTTTATGGTATAAACATAAGCCCCCCTGGTTCTTTGAAAATGAAGCATACGTAATTTTTGAAGAACCAACTTTTTGATTTCCATAAAATAGCATAACATGTTTCGAAGCCAACATAACAAATTCGAACACGAAAAATGGCTTTAAAGTTGTCTCGAAGCCAATATAGCAGCCTCGAATACAAAAAACTTTGCTTTAAACTAACTTCGAATCAAATGAAATAGCCTTGAAGGCTTCGTAGCCAATATAATTATTTTGAACACAAAACAATGGCTCTAAACTTGGTTCGAAGCCAATCTAAAGGCGTCAAACACAAAATAATGGCTTCAAAGTTGCTTCAAAGCCAATGAAAAGGATTTGAACATAAAATGATGGCTTAAAACTGTATTCGAAGTAAGTATAAGGGGGTTCGAACACAAACAAAGGACTTTAATTTTGCTTCAAAGCCAAAATAAAAACCTTGAACACAATATAAACTAAATTTCAATTGGTTAAAACCAATTAAACATCACAAAAATGACTTTAGACTTAATTCGAAGCCAATACAATAGTTTCGAATTACCAAAAATGGCTTTAAGCTTGCTTCGAAGCCAATAATATAACATTGAATACGAAAATATAAATGGCTTTGAAGCCAATACAGTAACTTCGAACATAAATTATGTCTTAAACTTGTTTCAAAGTCAATACAACTACTTCGAATGCAAACTAAATGGCTTTAAACTATTGTCGAAGCCAATAGAAGAGTATCGAACACAACATAAATGACTTTAATTTTGCTTCGAAGCCAACATATGTATCGTAAAATACATTCATTTAACCGATCACTTTCGGTAAAAAGTAACTACAAAGCCATGGATGCTACTGCCTATTGGCATGCCAAAACAAAAAGAATGTATTGGATGCTTTTTTTTTTTTTTTTGTAAGTTGATTCATTCGGGGTAGACCTTTTAAGGTTACTGAACTTCAACTCTTATAAGCACATGTGATAACTTCTTTCAATCACCATTTGAAAAATCAGTCCACTATAACTTCTCCACTAGATATCTATTCATTTGTAGAGAATTAACTTCCACCACGTTGTGAATTAACTGCCTGTTTCCAGAAAATTCATACCCTTTGGGGACTAATTGCAAACTTTTTATGTATTTATTTTTTATTTTGGGTGTAGACCTTGACCCAAATTTTTGCAACTGCATTGCATGATAAATGCAAGCAAATTTCAGTCTTACACTTTCGACATAGAACAAGATGACCAAATATGGCCAGTTATCATTTTTCTTCATAATCATTTTGGCACATGACCAACATTCTGGAAAAGTCTCATGAAATCATGGAACTGTCCATGAATGTCACCATAGATGGTGAAGGGACTATTGATAGGCTGCATTGGACTCTTCAAAAATGTTTTGGCTCAACAAAAAATTTCTACCAGAATTAAAATTTAAATTTCTGGCTAATGCACCATATGATCACATGTTATCCAAAAGCACAAATTGGGCCCACCTCTCTACCCAATTTCAAATGGATACTCCATGGTTTTTTCATTCCTTGGTCGTATTAGACCAGTTAAGACAGTGAAGCCAATTTCCTTCAAAAACTTTTTTTGTTTCTTCGTAATAACACTGTAATAGTATAATCCACATGGTCATAACCCAATTTTGATGAGCACCACAAAGCCAAAGTGGGTATTGACCAACTAAAGCCATGATTGGCTTAAATAATTCATAGATTTCAACATTTGGTATGGTAATGTTGAAAAACTCGAATACATGAACAAAAGTTGGTTCATGATTCTCAACCATACTTGGTTGTAAAATAGACCCCTCGAACGTATTTTCATCACTATTATTTGGTTGATTAACCAACAGAAGCGATGATGGCATTGGTGATTTTTTTTATTTCCACCATTAAAGGATCATGAAGATTCTTCATAATTAATTTATTTTCATTCATTGGCTCATTTTTTTGAAGAATAGTTGATATCCCTCGAGCCATTTCATACATTTTAGTTTTCAAATTAAATGCTTGATCCTTTAATTCTTCCAACAATGGAACTAAATCATTGATCCATTTTTCACCACCATAATTTGGTGTTGACGGTGGTGAAGCATACAACATTTCAAAATTGTTGTCACCAAGATTTGGTGTTAATGGGGGTGACAAATACACCCATTCGTAATTGCTACTACCAAATTTTGGCATTGACGAGGGTACAACATACCACCCTTCAAAATTCATCTTGACACTTGTGTCCCACCGGGCGTGCCAAAAATGTTTGGTTGGAAAATTTATAAGTGTGTGCGAGCGTGCTAGGCAAGCAAATTGCCAATGTGTGTGAGTGATTATCCAAACTGCGCCTCACCAGGGAATTGTGGTGACGTTCGATGCCTTGAACAGGACTTTAATCGTGTGAGATGAAATACTAAATAAAATAAGCAAACTAACTAATTGACTGTATGAATAATGATAAATCACTAAGATCCTACAACTTCGAAGTTGATAACAGAATGCTTCGAAGATGGTCCTAACTATTTCGAACATGCAAAAGGATGTAAAAGACTAAGTATAACTAAATGCTAAACTAAAGTCTGGAACTTGCAGTTTCGAATCATGATGGATAAAAGTTAAAGTAGGAATGCTAATTAACATAAACTAACTAAAGGCATATGAAGTAGAAATGGTCATGGTGACCGAATGAAGAAAAAAGATAAGAAAATGCTACATTGTGTATTGATTTGTTGGTTTGGTCAATGACCTCTTACAATGAATACATCATGTGTATTTATAGATGCAAATCATAACCACCAATAACCACCCATTTGAATTTGAATATTTCCCTCCTATTACAATAACTACCAATTCAAATTCATTACACATAAGTTTCTTTCAAGAGAAGCTCCCTCCAAAATGTCTTCCACTCTAATCACCATTGATCTTCAAGTAATCATTTTTGATGTCCTCATATGATGACAAGTGTCCTGCAATAAATTTACTAATGGCTTCCATGGCAAGCCAAAATAGTATATAATAATAATAGTAATATAATTATTATATAGTAATATAATAACATAGTAAAATTATATTTTATGGTATAAACAGATAATTATAAAAATATAATATATGTATAATGCATAGTATTTAAAATTGAAATTATATTGGCATATTATATTATGTATAGTCCTAAATTCACGTGACAAGCAATTGTTTTAGGTATATATATATATATATATATATGCCAACTGTCAAGCATTAAGCTTGGTCTATGAGTTTTGATTGGCAATTTAAATTTGCTATCAAGGATGTACACAAGTTGAGCCGCTCGACAAGGACTCGAGGCTCGACTCGATAACGGCTAGGCTAGGCTCGGCTCGGCTCGATAACAAACGAGTCAAGCTCAAACTTAAACAACATGTCAACTCTTAAAGCGCGGCTCGAGTACAGCCCTCTACTTGTAAGTAAAATAACATACTGGTGATGACTTGGCCCCACTTTCAATGCCAATTGATTTATATATACCCAACTCTATAAAATAATCGAGGATATAAGAAAACTAATCAAAAAAGTAGAATGAAGCCTGGTCCAGCAGTGGAGCTTTGGAGGGGGAAAGAATATTGGGTATCCCTCTTTGTCGATAATCTGAATATCAACACCGACCCATCAAGCCTGAAGGATTTTTTTTTCAGATTTGGTAAAGTTAGAGATGTGTTCATCCCAAGGAGGAGGAGGCTTGGCAGACACGACGTCTATGGATTCGTCAGATTTGATAGTACCCAGGAAACAGAATCTGTAGTTAAAAAGAGCAATGGATCTATGCTTTTCGGCCGGAAAATCATGGTAAAAATGGCTAGCTTCGGACTCAATCGAAGAGTATCAGTGAGTACAAGACCTAATCAGTACTCAGAAGGTCACGGGAGGCTGCTAAACTCAGAAATAAAGCACAGATCTGGATTATCAGATCACAGGACGTATGCTCAAGTGACTTCTGGACAACCGAGTGAAAAATCTAAGGAAAGAACAAAGAAGGTAAGCGTCTCCAAGCATATCAACAAGGACAACGGTGAGTGTGAGGCTAATTTGGAAGTATCAGTTGCGAAGGAAACAGGGGAGTGGTTACAAGGAAGCGCCAGAGCTATCATGAGGGATATAGACAATTTCAAACACTTGCAAGCCCTATCGAAGAAAGGTAAAATGTTTTTTAATGGTATCAAATTGCTGGGCGGATACCTAGTGTTACTGGAATTTGATAATGCTAGGTTGTGCTTGGAAGCTTTAGAAGATAAGGAATCGTGGAGCAAATGGTTTTTGAACATTGAAAAATGGGATCCACAATTCAAAATTAGAACCAGAATTGCTTGGCTTAGATGTTTTGAAATTCCTCTCCATGTATGGTCAGAAGACCTATTCACAATGTTAGGTGGCTACTGGGGTTCCACAATTATGGTGGATGAGGAAACAAAGATAAGGGAAAATCTAATGTATGGGAGGGTTTTGATTGAAACTGATGAAGTGGAGTCCATAAAGGCTTCTTTCAAACTCTTGGTTGAGGGTGAATCTTTTATGATCAAAGTATTGGAGGAAACCCCTAGTAATTCGTTACCAGCTGATCAATGTGGTGGCTGGTCAGATGGCAAGGCCAAGGAAAGAACCTTGTTGGAGGTGAATTCTGACTATGGAGTTAATCAAGATTTGCCAATCAAATCTAACTCACCCAAAGAAGCCGTTTGGAAAAAGCAGACTGAGGCTCCCTTAGCCTACGTACAGAGCCCTATCCTGAATTTGAATTCCAATCCGTACTCAAACTTGGAGTTGAATCCCGCCGCACTCAGACTTATTCAGGATCAGTCTTCGTCTATGCATTATGTGGATGCTGTTGGGCCCCAACCTATAAAGTCTATACTAAGTAGACCTGGTACAGAACCTTCAGACCATATCCATCCCAACACAATTCGATATCCTCTTTTGAACCCAAGTAATGGGGATCCATCCGATAAGTCTAAAATGTCGGGCCTGATGGAGTCTAGTAATATTGGAAAGGAGAGGATGTCAGATTCTAACTGGATGTTTCAAGAGGGATCTTGGGTAGATGAAACTGATCCATTGCAACTGGAGAAGGGTAAAAAGAATGAAGATTCCGACTCTGAAGTAGAAGGTCTTGAAGAGACCGAGGATGTTATCGAAAACCTTACCCACAAAGCCTCGGTCTCGAGACCAAGAAAGAAGGCATCATTGAACGATTTGATGCGTAGCCGAAGGTTATTTTGGAAGAAGGAGAGCCGTGTTGGACATACAAAACTCAACAAAAGAAAGGGGTCTAGTAGTCAGAATAAAGGAAATTCTAACTCCAATGAAGGACCAGTAGCAGAAACCCCAGGTACACCTAAAGATGCATTGCTAGATGTTGTGTTACCAATTTTCAAGGCTCCGGAGGCGGATTTGGACACTTCAATCTCAGATGGTACAATTCGACAATTAAACAATCGGGGCCGTCCAGAAGCTGAGCTATCATGGAGATTGGCTAAGGAACTAGAAATGACTTATGAAGGAAATGAAGAGATTCTAATCAATAGTATTTCAGAATTAGAAGCTATAGAGGAGAACCAGTTCATAGAAGGGGTGGAAAATTTCCGAGAAAATTCAGCTTATGAATGAGATAAAGCCGTCTCCCAATGAAGGCAATATCATGGAATGTGAGGGGACTTGGGAGAATGGAAAAGCGTAGAGCAGTTCAGAATCTTGTCACAAAAGAGAAGCCAAACATCCTGTTCATTCAGGAGACAAAGCTTAGTAGCTCGAATCCACGACTTCTAAAACAACTAGGAGGGAATCATCTGGACAGAATGGAGATGGTATATTCCGAAGGGGCATCCGGCGGGCTTATATGTCTATGGGAGGAATCCTTTATTGAGGTTACTAATATCTATACCAATTTCAGATTCATAATTTTAGAATGTGTCATCCGTAACTCTGGGATACATGTGGTTTTTTGCAATGTGTATGCACCAAATCTCGAGGGAGCTAGAGCAGACTTGTGGAAGGAATTACTACTGTGGAAGTCTAGAATTATGGTCCCTTGGTGTATGGGAGGCGATTTCAACTCAGTGTCAAAGGCCAGCGAACGACTTGGTGAAAGTTTCAACCAGAGTAATGCTCGTAATTTTAACCAATTCATCAACGATGGAGAGTTTTTGAATATAAACCTAAATGGTCGATCATTCACTTGGATCAAAAATGGAGTTGAGGTTAAGATGGCAAGGCTAGACAGATTCTTAATCTCGGCAGACCTAATCACAAGTATTGGGAACATCAATCAATGGGGACTGCGAAGAGGACTGTCAGACCATTGTCCTGTAGTAGTGGGAGTCTCATCAGTTGATTGGGGCCCTATTCCATTTAGATGCTTCAACAACTGGGTGGAAACCCACGGGCTCAGTGAAGGTGTGGAAAAAATCTGGGTGGAATCTCACAGTACAAACTCAGCTGGTGAAAATCTGAAAGAGAAGTTATGGAAGTCCAAAGCGTTGATCAGATCGAAATTAAAGGTGAAAGGCCATATCGGTGATGTTAGAATCAAGTCTCTGGAAGAATTCATTGACGCTTTGGAACGAAAACAAGAATTACAGCCCCTGTCGGAGGAGGAAATAAGAGCCCGATCAAAGGCAACTGGTGATCTTTGGAAAGAATATAGAATAGAGGAATCCCGGTGGAGACAAAAATCCAGAATCAAGTGGCTAAAAGAAGGAGATAGAAACACTACGTTTTTTCATTTGGTGTGTGCTAATAGATCAAGGAAAAATAAGGTCCAAAAACTGGTCATTAATGGTCATTTGGAGACTAGCCCAGTAGTAATCAAAGCTGCAATACTAGAACATTTCAAATCCCAGTTTCAGGAAAGGCCCGGATCCAGACCTATTATGAATGGAGCAAGGTTTAATTGTCTCAATAGACTTCAAGTAGAGTCTCTAGAATATCCTTTCTCAGAGGAAGAAGTGCAGGTTGCTTTGGAGCATTGCGATGGAAACAAAGCGCCGGGTCCTGACGGGTTCAATTTGGCCTTTATCAAGCAAAAATGGGGAGTAATCAAATCAGAATTCATGCAGTTCCTGGCAGATTTTCATGAGAATGGGAAGATCCCAAAGGGTCTAAATGCTTCCTTCATAGCACTTGTGCCAAAAACCAAATCCCCCTTCATTATTCACCATTTCCGGCCCATTAGTCTTATTGGATGCTTCTATAAAATCTTATCTAAAGTTCTTGCCAATCGACTAAAAAAAGTTATGAAAAATATTGTGGCTGAGAACCAAATGGCTTTTATCCAAGGTCGTCAAATAGTTGATTGCATGTTAATTGCATCCGAGGTTGTGCACTCCATGTCGAATAGTTCGGAAGGAGGATTCCTATTCAAAGTGGACTTTGAAAAGGCGTATGATAGCGTTAACTGGAATTTTTTGAGATTTGTTATGGAGAGCATGAGTTTTGGGAAGCGCTGGATTGGGTGGATTATGGAATGCGTTTCGACGGCAACTATGTCAATACTTATTAATGGGTCTCCATCTCCAGAATTCCCGTTGGATCGTGGCCTAAGGCAAGGGGACCCTCTCTCCCCTTTTCTGTTCAATCTAGTGGGTGAAGGTCTTAGTGTTCTCCAACCTAGCTAAGGACAAGGGGATCATTTCGGGATGGCAGCTTGGGGTTGATAATTTTCCCGTTACACACATACAATACGCCGACGATACAATTTTCTTTGGTAAAGCTCACTTGGCAGAGCTACGGGCGATGAAGAGGATTTTGAGATGTTTCGAACTTGCTTCAGGTTTAAAGGTGAATTTTTCAAAAAGTTCTGTCACAGGCTGTGGAGTGGATTCAACAACAATTGCTGATTGGGCTTCTCTAATTTTTTGTCGCCATGATAAACTTCCACTCTCCTACCTGGGGTTTCCATTAGGAGCAAATCCAAATCGAGTATGTTCGTGGGAGCCAGTAGTAGATAAGATTCGTAGTAGATTGAGTGGTTGGAAAGAGAAGTATCTGTCAAAAGGCGGAAGACTCACCCTTATAAAGGCTGTCCTAAATAGCATTCCGTCTTATTATATATCCTTTTTCAAGATGCCGATCACTGTAGCTAATAAGATAGAACAACTCCAGAGAAGTTTTTTTATGGACAGGGGGGTTGGAAAATAGAAAGCGTCACTGGGTTAATTGGGATGTATTATGTGCCGGGAAGCAATATGGGGGACTGGGCATTGGTAGGATTCTGTCCAAGAATTATGCGTTCATTACAAAGTGGTTGTGGCGTTTCAGTAACGAGGAGAGCCCTCTGTGGAAACGAGTTATCTGTGCTAAATACCAAATTGAGGCCGAAAGCCTAATCCTAATGGATACAACATTGTCTAGGCGGTCCCACTTCATGAAAATGATTCAAAATTTTCGTACGAGTGAAGACAAATTCTCTAGAATTATGAGAGATGGATTCTTGATGTTACCAGGAGATGGATCAAAAATTAAGTTCTGGGATGATAAATGGACAGGAAGGTCTGCACTAAAACTGGAGTTCCCTAGAATGTATGCTCTTGCAATTAACAAAACAGGTCACATATCAGAGATGGGGGCTTGGGATGATGGTCAGTGGGTTTGGGACATGACACTTCGAAGAAGATGCTTTGATTGGGAAGTGGAGCAAAGGAATGCACTCTTTAACCTACTTCGGCAACACCCGTTGAGATACCAGGCCAAAGACATCATGATATGGAAGCATGATCTACATGGGACTTTTTAGGTGAAATCGTATTGCAGAGTTATTGACAACTTGAACCTCACTATGAACTTGGACCTCCATGCGATCTGGAAAGGGTGGGCGCCCCCTAAAGTAGAGCTTTTTTGTTGGCAACTATTGTTAAAAAGGCTGCCAGTGAAGACGTATATTATAAATGCAGATGCTCAAGACCCTTCACTCAATTACTGTGTGTGGTGTAAAGAGTCCCCGGAATCAGTCGACCACCTTTTCTTGAGTTGTGTGTGGGTATGGAAGATATGGGTACAAAGTTTGGCTGCATGGAATGTACAAGGCTGCGTCCCAAATTCAATCTCCCAATGGTGGGTCCAGTGGACAAATCTGTGTCCCAACATTAGAAACATCAAAATGTGGAGACTGATTTTTATGGCCACAGTATGGTCAATTTGGCTGCATAGAAATGAAGTCATTTTCTCTGATAAACCGGTGAACATGGATGGTATTAGTGAGATAATAAAACTGAGGGCCGCGTGGTGGTTTAAAGCTATGATGTTCGGGTGTTCGTATCCTATTTCTATCATGCTTCATCAGCCCCAACTATCAACTGAATTCCAAGGATCCAAAAATCCGCAGATCAGGCTATTTGGACAACTCCACCCGCGGGTTGGATTAAATTAAATGTGGATGGAGCGGCCAGAGGTAAGCCAGGACCGTCAGGCATCGGAGCGGCTTTGAGAAATAACACTGGTGCAATTATAGGACTGCTTTCGAAATCCATTGGCATCAATGAATCAAATTTTGCTGAATTGCTAGCGGTAATGGAAGGTATTAAGTTGTTCATCAATTCTATTAATATGGGGGCGGCTAACTTAATTATAGAGAGTGATTCAAAAGTGGTGGTGTCGTGGATTCTTAACAAAGAAATCAGACCATGGAAATACAGAGGATTATTTTTTGAATTTGATGATATGTGGAATAGAATTGCAAGGGATAAAGAGGTGAAATTGACTCACGTGCCCAGAAATGGTAACTCACTAGCAGATTTCCTAGCTAAATCTGGAGTCTCAAGGTCTGTCCCGTTTGAGGCTCGGTTTTAGTTTGAAGATTCCATTTTTGTGGGTTATTATGTACTTGAAAATATTAAATCAGATAGATCTTGTAGTATACCGGACTGCTGCAAATCTTTGGAGGTTACTTGCTGCCTGCTATTGAATATTGGGGGGTCTGAAATCTTCGGATGGTTTATTGAACCTCTACGCTCTGAAATCTATCCACGGAAATGGGCAATAAGATACTTCTCTGTGCAGCAGGGTAAAAATTAGTTATCTGACAGATTCATTCGGGATACTTAGCAATGAGTGAAATGGGGTTCCCATTGGCCCAAAAGCTGATCCGGTTTGACTTTAAGTTTTCCCCAAAGGAATTCAACATTTGTCGAGCTACACAAATAAATATTGAAGAATCCTCCTATCTACATTACTGCGATTGCTTTGACAGGTGTCATGAGGACTAAAGAGTTGTCGTGCAAAAATTAGCGGCCAGTTGATTAGCAAACGGCTGTTTGCAATGTACTCTCGATAGGTTCTATGGACCAATATCTTTCAACTTGAGGAACACAACTCAGTGTGGGGTTTGGCAACAGATGTGGAACTCTGGGGGTGTGGAATTCTGGCGGGGTGGAGTTATTAAAGCGGTTTTGAGTGTACATGGGTGGCTTTCTTTCGGCCCTGCAACCGCAACTGGGACTGCAGTTTTTTTCTTTGGGAGTGCTGATTATTTTCTCCTTATAGTTGCTGCGAACTATATAAGGGGTTTAATTTATTAGTTTGTTCAAAGCCCATGTGGACCAGGCATCGTGTATAAGGTGATCTAATCAGGGGAAGGCTGGGGATTTTTTTCAGAACAGGTTAATGTGCCATGAACGAGCATGGTATGCACATGGATTTGGCGGTGATTAATTCTACTTGTGGTTATAGCTGTCTTTTGAGTTGAGAAAGGCAAGGGGTATTTATATAGTGTCTGCTGTTTTACTTTGTTGGGTGTATCGTGGGTGGTTCCTTTCATGAAACTCTCAAATGGAGTTTGTTTCAAATCGGAACCTGGTCCTCCGTTTGAGAGTGGCTTTAGACGTTGAAATGTATATTGCGATTCTATATCGCATTCTATTGGTATATCAATGAAATTTGCCGTTCAAAAAAATATATATATATATATATATATACCCAACTCTGATTATCTAATTCAAATGGTTCGTCGCGCAGGAATTTTGTTTTCGTGTTTCTGTTATGTACTTAACAACTCATAATTTATCAATATAAAGGAAAATGTTTAATTATGTTTCGAAAAACATGTGAAGTGAGTTATTATTTGATTTCAAATAACCCATTTTAATAAAATTGAATAACATGTCTAAATGTCCATTTAGACTGACTTTTTTGCATTTATAAGAATTGGATGCAGAAGTCCCAATCACAAGTTCACAATGGGATTAAGTCAAAGTTATTAAAATTCAAATCTACTTCGTGTATTAAATTTGGGTTAGAGCAGGCTTGCTTCAATCGAAACATGAGGGAACAAAAAGAAAAAAAAGAAAAAGAAAAAGAAGGCAAATACATGCATAGTGGGTCTCAAAGCACGTTTTGTGCCCCCAAATGTTTGTTTGAAAGTGATTCAAACTTCGATTAACAAAAAAATTGATTCAAACAGGTCCTATGTAATGCCTGGACCCCTACCTATTCTTTTCAATATTACCAATTTTGTTTTATTGTTTTATTTATTTTTTGGGTAAACTTTTCATATACGCTAATCTTTAGAAATTAGTGGGCACAACACCATCCCTTTAAAGTGAAGGTCATTTTGATGGATTGCATATATAGCCCAAAAGGCAAGATAAGCTTAGCATAAAAGTAACCTTTGTTGGTTTGCTGGTCACTGATCATCTGGGAGTTGCTTTCTAAGGAAGAGTAGAAAAAAGTAAAATTAAATTTAATCATGATGAATTTTATCTTGACATGGTTTAATAAAATAAAAGGAAAAACAAGGCTAAAACATAGTTTAGAAAAACCAAAATTTAAATAGATTTGCTATCTATAATGAAGGTCAATAAATTAGGATTTTTGGGGGGAGAAGGCTGAAAATATGATTAGGTTCAGTCTTGATCTCTTTTATAGAGTAAAATTTTTTTTTTTTTTGACCTTTTTGATTTTTTTTTTTATAACCAACATCATGTTGGTTTGTTAAAAAATCAATTTTAATAATTATATTAGATTAGGAATAGACTCCTATTCAACTATACATGCATTGAACACTAAAAAAAAAAAAAAAACCAATAAAACCAATTTTGAGCCTTCGATCTTCAACAATCCAAAGGCTCCCAAATAGAGCTATAGAATAAAAAGTTCTATTTATATCCCTTTTCTCCGAAGTAAGCATGTATTAAATTAAAGAGTAATGCTATGCATCCCAATTTTTTTTTCCTTCAGAAGTGTTTCCACATGTGGTAGTGAACCCATGATAAGATCACTTCAACATCAAATAATCAAAATTAACTGGGTCTACTGTCACATGTGTTGGAGAAACACTTTTGAGCTAGAAAAACATATTGTGAAGTATAGCATTACTCGTATTAAAACTCAGAGTGGAGCCTTGAAATTAACTCTCTTCGTATTTGAGCTTTAATACCATGTTAAGTTATCAATTTTGCTCAAAAAAGTTGCAAAATTAGAAAATGGGTCAACCACACAAACCAAGTTTTAAAAGAGTAGAACAACCATTTGAGGATTTCGATCAAATGTTAATTCTTTTCCTTTGTTACAACTCGATGGAGCATAATTATTTTTCTTTATTTGATTGAAAGGAAAACGAAGACAAAAATGGAAAGGAAAAGAAAATAGATTGATAAATAAATTAAGGAACGTTTCGAATTTTGTGAGTCATTGTGTTTTCTGTTCTCTTACTTTATAATTATATTTTGGAAATATTTAATTTTTAATATTGTTAACGCATGAAGAAAAAAAACACACACACGCACACAGAAGGGAACTAATTTTTTTCCTTATTTTCTTTTTCCTTCTCTTTTTTCTGCTCTAAAATCTACAAACTAAACAGAACCCAACGAAAACCAAGGAAGATGTTACAAAACATACACAAAGTTGAATGTAATATAATATATATGATGCTATTACAATTTTATACTGAACATATACAAGCACATAAACAATCGACCACAAGCCGATCACAGATCTAGCCCTTGTGGCTGTTACAGAATGGGCTACATATTAATGGCCATTGCATATAAAAGAGTATGGCGCCTGTGATTCCAAATTCTACACTTACTCTTGGCTCTATGTATTCCAATTTACCTAAAAAAAATTAAAATTACAAATGTATTTAAGTACATATATTTAAATGAACAAAAAAAAAGTCATTGCCACTCCATTACAATGAGAACACTAAAGTAAATTGCTTTGAAACCCTTACTGAAAATTTTCATTTAACTACCCTCGTTTTAGTATAGTGGCAAACACTTTTTTTTTTTCATTTAAAACAGAACACGATGCGATTCTACTATATGTAGGATAGCATGCCTCTAAATGTGCATACTTAGTTTTATTATGTACATGAATCTGGAAAACAACTTCCTATAATTAGTAGGACAACACCTCTGCACTTTTTTTCAGGTACTTTTTGTCATGTTCTAGCTAGATACTATTAGTCCACTTATGTGCCACATAAACACACTTATACACGTAGACTAATCACACTTAAAAACAGTAGAAAAAGTACCTAAGAAAAAGTACCCAAGTCTTTCCTAATCAATATGTATGTACTTCTATTTCTAGTTAATTTCATAAGATTTCACTTCCACATATCATTTAATTGACAACCTGAGTTTGATGTTGGGCCGGTTTTGGGTGCCATTTCTGACATATTCAACTGTAAATTTGTGTGCTCGGAAGGTAGAATCATATTGCCTTCATTTGAGAAGTCATGTTCCTTTGAAAGATCATCTTGGCTGAGTTGGGAAGCCACAAACTTGTCGAGAACTCGCCAATCCAGCGTTTGATCACTATTGTTGCCATAGATGGAATTCATGTTCTGCTCATGGCTTTGAATATGATCTTCTTGTGTTAATGATGATGATTGAAAAGTGCTTATTTGATGTGGAAGTGGCAAAGAGTTGGAGGTCATGGGGGACGCGGTTTGCAAAAGTGCTTTTGGGCTCTCTAGAAGTGGGAGTTGGAGAAATTGCTTATGGGGGATTTGGTAGGGAAAGTCTAACTCTTTCTTGCAGGAATAGAGGTGGTGGTGGTTATGATAAGTGAGTTTAGAGTGGGAGATTTGGTTTGGTGAATCAAAATCAGGCATGAAAGGAACTTGATCATCATACCAAATTGGTGACTCATGTTCACTCATTTTAGGAGTGGTTGCTATTCTCTTCTTGAATACTCTACACACAACCCAACCTTCTTCCTGTTTTTTTTAAAAACATGGAAATATTGTTAATGTACAATTTTAATCAATACTCTACACACAACCCAAACTTCTTCCTGTTTTTTGAAAAACATGGAAATATTGTTAATGTACAATTAATGTACAATTTTAATCAATACTCTACACACAACCCAACTTTTCTTTATTTGACCAAGTAAATTGTGAATAAAACAAGAAGGAAAATAAATTATGACAGAAAATAAGATGTGTGCTTTATGATTCAATTCATTCTTCTTTTACTACCAAGTATTTTGTTAATTTGTAAAACTATGAAAATTATTTTACGTCTTTAAATCCGCATTAATCCAAGTAGCCTAAACATATATATATATATATATATATATATACACACAGTCAGGCTTGAGAGAGGGCGCCCTCTCTTTATTAAAGAGAGGGCTTCTGTTTGGCCGTCGGATCATGTTTTCATTAAGGGTAGTTTTGTCATTTCACAATTTTTAAACACGATCTGATGGTCAAAATAGAGACCCATTCTTTAATAAAGAGGGGACGTCATCTCTAAAGATTTTTTGTATATATATATATATATATATGTATGGCCAGCAAATGTGAGAATTCATTGATAATCTTATGAGCATTATATGATACTAATAACTAGTGAATCCACCCGAGACAAAGTAGCCTAAACGGATACTATTAAGCCACTAGTAACTCTAAAGCTGTTAAATAGTGGGACAAACAATATATCATGACTCTTACAGATAAATTTGTTTAGAGAGTTTAGAAGCATGCATGCAGCTATATAAAGGGGTATGCATGAAAACAGAATAGTTACGTACCTGAGTAGTCATATTGACGTCATCTGTTTCAAGCCGATACTCATGCATAATCCAATCTGACTTTTGTCCATTTGGAGCTCGACCTTGATAAAACACTAAGGTCTTCCTCATCCCAATCAAGCCATGCTTTAAGTAAATAGCTTTGTCTCTTCCTGTTGCTTTCCAAAATCCTGCTGTGGTAGCTCTATTTGTGCGAGTCCCAGTTGGGTACTTCTTGTCTTTGTGGCTAAAAAAGTACCAGTCACTTTGGTCTTCTGTTCCTAGTCTGCATAGTTCTACTCAAAACAAAAAATCACCAAATTAACATTAATGAGGCCATTTGTTCGGAAAGAAAAAAAATGAGTAATACTTGGGGCACAATCAAAGCCACAACCTTTATTACACAACCTCCATTTTGTGTCTATCTCTCTCCTAGTGGGCACTGTGGGGTCACTGGCACTGTGGGACCCATCAAGAGAGAGATAGACACAAAGTGAAGGTTGTGCAAAAAAGGTTGTGGCTTTGGTTGTGCCCCAAGTATTACTAAAAAAAAATTGGTTGTATATGAAATTAAATTAATCTTAAAATCATCAATTATATATATCATCTTAAAATTAATAAATGAAGAATGACATGGTTGGTATATGAAAATTAATCTTACAATCATCAATTATATATATCATCTTAAAATTAATAAATGAAGAATGACATAATAGAATAAGGAAAACACTTAGGTACCGTGTGATTGGGCTACGTGTACAAGTGCATCTATGGAGCACACAGGCAAGGGCGAATCTAGGAACTTAACGTGTGTGGGTGGGGGGGTGGTTGGGGAATTATAGATTTTTTAGGTTAGAGGGGGCCAAAAAAAATTATCAAGGGAAAATAAAGAAAATCTTAAAATTTTGAGGGTCAAAATTTATACAAGAATTCAAAATTGAGGGGGGCAACGTACTACCCCTCTTTTGCCTCTACATAGATCTGTCAGTGTACACAGGTGTAGCAATAGTATCTTAGAACATAACAAAAGGTGCCCAATGAAAAGCATTAACTTGTTGTCCTATACTAAGAATCGTGTTGAAGATTTCCATTTTCTCAAGGGAGCTGCCAATTATATCCACCTAATTACTTTCTGCATCCACCTGGTTGCATTAAGGAATTGTACAATCAGCTTCACTAGTTGTCTAGGTGGGTGTAGATAGTGATTATATGTGTACAACTCATTTTTGTCAATGAGTAATCATAGGGGTACAAGTAATTTTTACAACTCATTTACAACCATCTCTATCTCTCTCTTAACTGGCATTGGGGCCCATTGGAATTTAACTGAATCCCATAGTGTCACTTAGAAGAAGGATAGAGATTGTTGTAAATGAATTATAAGAATGAGTTGTACCTCTATCATTGCTGCTTTTTAATAGACTTATTCAAGATGATGTTCTATATTCAAAGGGTAATGCTAGACTCATACCCAAATCTCATACCCATTCATCCACACTCGGATGTGGATCAATGGGGAGAGGAGAGAGACTGTGGAGTCCATTGGGGTCTACACCACTTTATAATCTCTCTATTCTCCTCATTGGTTCACATCAGAGTGTGGATGGATGAGTGTGAGATTTGGGTGCGAGTCTAGCATTACCCATGCATATTCAAATACTTTAGAAACCGTGAATGTACAGGCTCATTCACGCCGCTAATTTTTGAAAACGAAGAGATAGACACGAATGAGACTACTTTTGTGTACGTTCTTGGTTTGTACCTTGCGGAATAATGCAAGATTATTAATTTTCATACCAAAATATTCTAAAAACTGTAAATCAACCCGTTCAAATTCATGAGACACTTATAAATGCGGGTTATATTTTAGATAATGAAACTAGATAAAAACAAAGGGATTTTGCATTTTCGTGATATAGCTAATTTGTTGTACCTTGAAGATCCCATGGCTCAATTTTGTAGAGATCAATTTCTTTAATGACATCTAGGTCAATCCTTCTGCAAGTAATCTTTTTCCTAAGGTAGTAATCAACAAGTTCTTCATCAGTGGGATGAAACCGAAAACCAGGAGGAACATGTGAAAATGCATTCATATTTTCCCACTTAGAAACCTATCACCTGCAATAAATTTAGTAAACTCAGTTAACATTCAACTTAGGTGTAGTCATATGTATAATGTTGTACGGTTTTTGCGACGACTCTAGCAATAGCGATGCTTTTGGACAGTTATCAGTGACTCAGTTGCGATTTTTGGCGACGCTCTTGTGCGTTGCTAATGACTTGTTTTCTTGTAGTAGTGAATTAAGTACGTACTAATTAAAATATATAAATTTTAGACAATTAAAGCTTTTGAAGCATATGAAGAAATTTGTTTTTCCTCTCCAAGCTGACTACGTACATTTATATTGTTCTTTGTACAATAAGGAACAACGGATAGAGTATTGAATATATATATATATATATATATCCAAACTTACACCATCACATACATAAAATTTCAGTCATGTGGTAGATTTTATTTATTTATTTATTTATTTTAGCGTGTGTGATGATGTGGTGCTATTTTAGAGAAATCTTAAAATTATGATAATGATCTTGAATGGTGGTGCTATTTAGAGAAATTTTCATGCCATTTAAAAAAGTAATGCTTAAAATTATGAATTTTGTAATTCTAAAAAAACCATATATAGCGGTACATATGTTTCATTCCTCTTTACTTGACCTATTTACATATATACATGCATGTAGAACAGATATATGTTGCTGCTAGTACCTCTTAAGCAACTGATCAAGACCAACAAATTTAAAGATAACTGAACAAAATCATGTTTCTCTAAACACTTAATGAGAATCATTTTTGATACTCATAATCAAACCTTGATAAGAATATGAAATTGGTTAACATAGGTTAACTATATAGTACTTTCCAACTTTACTCTTTATTATCTGAAGTTCTCTCCATTTTTATTTGATGTGACACTAATAAAATCACCCAAAAAAAAAAAAAGACAAACTGGTTGGAATCCCAAAAAGGATCCTTAAATTTGGCATGGCCGGGACTAATTAATAACCAAACAATATACTTATCTTATTTTTCGTGGTAGAATGCCAGAGACATGTAAAAGAGTCTCCTAAAAAAATTACACTAGATGACTAAAAATCATCATTAATTACAAAACAAAATAACAAAGATTTTGATATAATTCCAACTTTGTCATTAATTAACACATCAAATTAGGCGAACAAATTAAGTAAACAAATTTGGGGTACTTGGCATTTTCCTTTTTCATTTCAAGCAGGTAATTAATGTTGTGGAAGTCATCATAAATGTGATAGCCAAATATACTATCTTACTCATTGGTGATAATAAACCCATAAAGATCAACATAATAAAAAAGCAAGTAGACAAGAAAATCTGGTATTAGAATTATTCAACTTCTTTCATTAAAAAAAAAAAAGGAATTATTTAACTTCTTCATATACTATGGCTAAACTATAATTTGCAAAAATTATTCACAAGGCATTAAAATGCTTATTAAACACAACACATATTCACATCATCATAGATCTGCCCAATAAAGATCAAATTATGAAAAATATAACCCACATAAAATCCATTGCCACCTATAAGAACAAATAGAGAGAGAGAGAGAGAGAGAGAGAGAGAGAGAGAGAGAGAGAGAGAGAGAGAGAGCTCACAGATCGGGTAGCGTCGTAGCGATCCTTAAGTGAAGAACAGCTTTGATTGTCCTCGGGAGTTGAATCCTAAAATTGATCTCTCTGGAAACTGTAGTCAAGGTAGTTGTTAAGTTGTCGGTTCAGATCCCGAGGAGGATTTGTAAAGAAAAAGGGAAGGCTGGGGAGTGGAGGAATGGAGAACGAATGGGGAATGGGGTGCTTTATAATCATCAACGCGAGAGAGAGAGAGAGAGAGAGAGAGAGAGAGAGAGAGAGAGAGAGAAAGGTTTAGCTAATGATGAGGATTGTGCCACCAGCCAGCGTAGATTTCTTGATCATGTGGCATGTGCTCTCATTGTCTCTCGCTGTCCGATTGTGCTAGCTAGATTGGTGGAAAAGTTTTTTTTTTTTGGGAGCGGGAAAAAAGGTGGCGCAAAAATAGCAGAGAGAGAGAGAGAAGGCAACCGCTACCTCCACCACCCGCAACTGATAGAGACCGGCCCTTTTATAGAGAATGTTCTGTTTCATAGGTCATGACTCATTACTGAAGCAGATATTTATCTCTGTGACTCTGTGTGTGTGAGAGAGATTGAGAGAGGAGAAGTAAGAGGGTGTTTGGTAATAGTTTTGGAGTTAACTCTAAAAAAATAAAATAAAATTATTTGGAAGAATCAACTTTTACAATTTGATCAGTTGAAAAAAAAATTATGAATTATTCGCCAAATTTTTTGATTTTGGTCAACAAAACTATGTTAAGCAGCTTTTTGTCAAAAATAGTTTTTTCGCAATCAGCAATGATAGATGCACAACAAAAATTCACAACTAATTGCACAACCTGCTTAAAATTGTTGGACTTTGTGCTGAAAAAACTGTACACACAAAAAGACAAAAAAAGGGATGTACAATTTTTTCAACACGAAGTCCAATAATTTTAAGCAGGTTGTGCAATTGGTTGTGGGTTTTTGTTGTGCATCTATCATTACTCTTTGGCAATAGAATTGTAGTAAGGGAAAAGTTATTGTGAGAAGCTTCTCATACAAGAAAGTATCTTATGACCCTTAGATGAGAAAGTAACCATAAATATATCTCGAGATCCTCAGGAATTCAATGACTATTTTCTCATCCAAGGGTCATAAGGTAGTACTTTCTCATATAATATAAGAAGCTTCTTACAATAACTTTACCCTTGTAATAATGTGCCAAACGAACTCTAATAGGAGATTCCATAAGAACTAGCGGCACACGCCAATTACCTTACTTCAGTAATGCTACGTTTCTCGAATTTGTATACCAAATGTAGTTCACATTAACAAATGTATCAATGAATATACTTAACTTTTATTAGAGGATGATCATAACATAGTCCCACCGTTATTAAACGTGGTATTAAAAAAAAACATATTTAAGATATAAAATTTAAAAGCCAAAGAACTCATGCTTCAAATGTAGAAGATGGTCACAACATAGATAGGATTTTATTTAGTGACGTAATGGAACAGTCCTGCCAAAAATTACACCCCTCTCTCTCTATCTGTCTCTCTCTCTCTCTAAATGGGCTTATTAGGTGGCCTCTAAATGCCTCAACTTTGTTCCTAGTCCCTACCATTCCTGTTTGCTACTGTTTTGTGTGTTCGGGTCCATCATGTAGTTACTCTTTGGTCTCTTTGATATTGTTTAGAGTAGTGACATGGGGGGCAAAAAGGATTGGTTTTAATGACTATAATTTCGTTTTGTCCTATCTAAATTACAATTTGTTAGTAGGTTTATTGGCTTCATTATTGTAGTCATGATTTTGATTTTTGAGGGGCTATAATAACTTGGACAAAAATACTTTGCCAACAAATTGCATTATAATAGCTGTGATTAAAAACCTAAAACGTACATTTTCATATAGCCGAGGCCCTAGTCTACAAGCTAGCCCTTGTCTTTTTTTATTTTTAAATTTTTATAAACGGATAACAAAGTGTGTATATATCAAATGGGAGATGTTACAAAACATAAAGGTTAAGTGTTCTAGATTATCAAAAACAATACACTTGTTGCTATACATACATCGAGGAATACTTTTCTTAAATTTAAGCTCGAAAATTTTGAAACCCCCCTACACGTTTTCACACTTTTTGCGCTGAATAATGTTATATTTTCCAACAAATTTGGTTTATAATTGAATTGTTTAATAATTGTAATACATGTTATGATAGTGATTAATAGTACTATATGCCATTGCAGTTGTGATTTATTTAAGTTCTTTTTTTTTTTTTTTTTCATTTAAGTAGTGCATTGGGCATGGTTTCTAGTAAAATCATAATGACGATTGTTAGAATAACTAGTCTAGGTTCATTTTGTCTAGGTTTAATGTACCCCTAATTCTACTCCTAATTGTTTTCCTTCTTAATTGGGTTTATCTCTCCTTATTAGGATTATCTCTAGGCCTATAAAAGATACCTTATTGTAATGTTTTATATATCAACTCAATACAATTCTTTTTTTTTTTTTCTATTATAACATGCATGGTATCAGAGCTATAAGCTCCTGGACCTTGACTACAATTCTATCATATTCCGCCGCCACCGGCGGATGACGATCATATCACCCGCCGGACCTCGGTCAATATAAAATCATACATTCCACTCTCTACCTCATCGGACCTCTATTGGACCTCCCGATCATGTCACCCGCCGGACCTCTATTGGACCTTGACTACAATTCTATCGTATTCTGCCGCCACCAGCGGATGACGATCATATCACCCGCCGGACCTCGGTCAAGATAAAATCATGCATTCCACTCTCTACCTCATCGGACCTCTATCGGACCTCTCAATCATGTCACCCGCCGGACCTCTATTGGACCTCCCGATCGGCGGAGCTCTACCTCATCAACCAGCCTCTCTATCGGACCAACCGATCGGCCGGAGTTGTACCTCACCAATCATTTCAACCTTCATCAACCAGCCTCTCTATCGGACCTCCCAATCGGCTGGATCTCTACCTCATCTACTTGGCCTCTCAATCGGTCCTCTCGATCAGCCGAATCTCAACCTCATCAACTCGGCCTCTCTCGAACCTCTAATCAACCAGATCTCACACCACCCAACCTCTTCCTCCATCAGACCTCCGACCGACCAGACCTTAATTCACCACCCCACCACCTACTCTGTCAGACCTTCGTCTACCACCTCCTAGCCACTACTCCCTCAGGCACCTTCTATAGTTGGACCATCAACCGCATCCTTCGGCTCACTTTGTTATTCTTCACAAAGGCTCTACCTCCAAGACGACTCCAGGATTCACTTTCCAAACTCAAACTGTTTCTATTTTCCATCGATCTTGAGTTTGAGGGAGCTGTTAGAATAACTATTTTAGGTTCATTTTGTCTAGGTTCAATGTACCCCTAATTATTCTCTTTCTTAATTAAGTTTATCTCTTCTTATTAGGATCATCAGGATCATCTTTATGCCTATATAAAGGCACCTTATTATAATATTTTATATATCAACTCAATACAATTATGCTATTCCAATCTTAACAACGATACTGTGTTGATACGTTCTAAGAGCATTGACAGTGGGTGGATTATACAACAAACTTAAGGCTAGTTTGGATGGGGATGCTTGCAATGGGTCATTGGTACAATAGTATACAACAATGGAACTTAAGGAAACTTAAGTTTAGTGTACAACTGTGATGACCAAGAGCCAATACTCCTGAGGCAGGATGGCCAAGACGGATGAGGTGAGGTTGGGTGTGGGGACTTGTCCCACATCGCCTGGGGTGAAGTTCCTTGACTAGTTTATAAGGATTAATCGCCCCTCTATATGCAACAAGGCCTTTTAAAACCGTGAGGGAGCTAAACACGAAAGAACTTCACAGTTAAGCGAGCTGCTGCCAGAGCAGTACTAGGGATGGGTGACCCCCTGGGAAGTTCTTTGTGTTTAGGCCCAAAGCAGACAATATTGTTGCTAGATGGGGAGGTAGGTCGTTACAAATGGTATCAGAGCGAAAACCCAGCCGGAAATGTGGGGGCAGGTCCCACACGAGAACGTGTGGCCCTTAAGGAGGGTGGATTGTGATGACCAAGAACCAATACTCCTGAGGCAGGATGGCCAAGACGGATGAGGTGAGGTCGGGTGTGGGGAGTTGTCCCACATCGCCTGTGGTGAAGTTTCTGGACTAGTTTATAAGGATTAATCGCCCCTTTATAACAAGGCCTTTTAAAACTGTGAGGGAGCTAAACACGAAAGAACTTCACAGTTAAGCGAACTGCTGCCAGAGCAGTACTAGGGATGGGTGACCCCCCTGGGAAGTTCTTTGTGTTTAGGCCCAAAGCGGACAATATTGTTGCTAGATGGGGAGGTAGGTCGTTACAACAACTAAGTTCAACTATTGTACAAGGGTGACGGCAAAAGAGCGTCGTGAGGCTCCAGATGGCACACATTGTGCCGTGTGATATCCAGACGGCACAATGTGTGCCATGTGATATCACACGGCACAATGTGTGCCGTGTGAAATTGTCACTTTTATAAAACCGTATGATTTCACACGGCATACATTGTGACGCCTACTCTCACACGGCGTCGTTTGATATCACACACGGCACACTGTGTGCCGTTTGATATCACACACGGCACTCACATAGTCGTTTGAACAAATACCCATTGCGAGTGTATTTCATCTGTATACTAAACTTACCAAACATCAGCCTTAAATTTGCTATACCCGCTGTGGATGCTATAAGTTCGCATCTTCCTAAGTAAGTTGTGATGAGTCTGAGTTTGGTATACTTTGATATACAGGTTCTGATCAATATGCTATAGGCGCTTTTTTTTTTTCCCTTCATTTTGGTCGGAATATCGGTATAGGGTTTGTTTGGCTCTATGCCCGACTTTGTATGGCTTTTATATTAGCCTCTTCTTATTTTCTCAACAGACATGAGGTAGATAAATTTGTATTGCTGTACTTTCAAATAATTTTCGTCCTACCTAGCAATAAAAGTATGTATTTGGAGACAAATAAATCTCACAAACATAATCTATTAATACCATAATGTATCTATCTCTAAATAATAAATGCAAGAATTTGTAAGCCAATGTGCTCTTATTGTAGAGAATTTCACCGTACTAGTGTAATGAATCCTTCAAAGTTCATATAATCATGTTATCATTTTCTTTCTCGGTTACCTTAATAAAATAAATTAAGCAACCAGGATTACCATATATTACCATGACATCATTGAACGGGCCGGTTTTGCTCGTGACCGATACGTTTCCATGCCACCACCGACTGTCATGATTATATATATATATATATAGTACTCTACGTATATGTATATATATATATATATATATCTCTGCCAAAATAAAGTTGAAAACTTAAAGTCGACGGTAACGGGCTTGAGCCCTGTTCAAGTCTCATAGTTTCAATCCGTCATTGTACTTGTCTGCGCCTTAAAGAATGAGAGTAATGCCATACTTCGAATCATAAAATATTTTGTAGTTGTTTTACACGTGAGGGGATATATATGGTATTACCGATGACACCATATGGTATAATCGACAAATTTTACAAACATAATTTATAAATTGTTTATTTTTATTTATTTTTTTTTTATGGGATCCGCTGAAACTGTGAGATCCACAAGAGATACACATTGTGGTGCATGGTTCAAGGTGGCGGTATCGGTCGCGGTCGTTGAGGTCGCGGAGACGACTCGGTCGCGGTGCCGCGGACCGGTATCGGGCGATACGCAAACATACGCTAGATTTAAGGTTCAAAAAAATCTAAAAAAATAATGAAAAATTCTAAAATAATTAGAATAACAAATTTGGCCTAATAGATTGTCACAATACACAATGTACCAATTATAATATCACATAATATCCAATACACATACTGCGTATTGCTTTGACTCTGTGCAATATCCTTCCCTTGACTTTCAAATTTAATTTAGAAATAAATAATAAGTCATTTGTTTATTAAAAATTAAGTCTTTTGTTTATTAATAATTATATAATATGGTATATAATTTTTTTCTACTAGCGTTATGTAATAATAAAAACAAAAACCAATAAATCTTACCATATTATATTATGTCTAATATAGTGTAAGGGTGTGTTTGATAACTCAATTAAGTAGTGAAAATGAAAATTTTCAGCACTTAATTTTTTTCAGTGCGTTTGATAATTTACCACTTAATTAAGAAAACAGTAAAAAAATCACTGAAAAAGTGAAGTGAAAAATTTTCTGCTGAAAATAATAACTGAATGGAGTCTATATTAGTTCTTGAAATATAGTTTTTAGTTTTGCCAATACAAATCACTTAAAATTTTCAGCACTTAATTTTCAGTTTTATCAAGCGCATCCTAAGTGTATTATAAATAGGTGTTTTTTTTAGGGTATTTTATAAATAGGTGTTAAGTTTCATATAAGTGTATTATAGTGTTAAGTCTAATATTTTATAAATAAAAAAAGTGTTAAGCCTATCGTATTATAGTGTAGTGCTGTGCCTACTCTATTACTTAAGTAAAGTAAAGTAAATATCAAACCACGCTTACAAACCACAACCAAATGAGGAAAAAAAACAAAAACAAAAACACACAACCCTAACCTTCCATCTGCAGATCGTGCAATACAGAAGAGAGAGAGAGAGAGAGAGAGAGAGAGAGAGAGACGAACAGAAGTATGTGAGGCAGAGAAGAATCGAGTAGATCTATGCAAGATAGAGAGAGAATCGAATAGATTTGTAAGAGAAGAAGATAAATCTGGTTCGATCTTACCTCGTGGAGTTCGTCGAAGGTCTCTCTGCTTCATATCTATGAAAATAATGCCGAAAAGGTATCATTCGAACCATTTGCCCTCTTTTTATGCCTCGTATCTGTCCTCTTGAGGTTTGTCTCGCCATCTCGGCCGAGATATTGCGTGATACGACACCATATTGCCCGATATGATGCGAGACAGCCGATACAGCCACCGAGACTATATCGCTTTGATTATTATTTGTATCGTATGTAGATCTCGTATCGTTGGCCTTCGAAATTGAGTTGACTCGACCGAGACTAGGGGTGGCAATTCGGGTTCTCGTGTCATAATCGTTTTTGATTTTTAGTTTCGAGTGCTATTCATCTAAAATACAAACTATTTTAAATTAATCGTGTCATGTCGTGTCGTGTTCGGGTTATCTCTGTAAAACGGGTTATCGTGTAAAAAATTGCCACCCCTAGCCGAGACGACTCGGTATCGGCCGAGACTTCGAACCCTGTTGTGGTGTTTGTAAATTGTGTTTGTAAGATTTGCTTGTGTCCAAAGACTTATTCTAACTATTAAAACATTTGGAAACCAAATTTATGATTTAAATTTCGGAAGCATATATAGCATTGCTGAAAGAATAATTCCAAATGTGTACGTAAGTATGTTTGGAATAGAATAATGTTATGCTTCATGATTTTAGGCTCTAAATTTGGTTCTCAGATGCTATAACAGTACATATATCTCATGTTATAGTAGTAATTGACGGTATTACATACTATTGGATGTGGTGCAATTGAAAAATATTTTGAGAATTGAGGGAAGCATATAGCCTTCTTTCTGTTTGGGAGATGAGGACAAAACCCTCTACTTGTCCTCCTTGGCCCATATTTTAACGTCATTTTCCTCTTGACAGAATTACTGGCACCAATTATATTGAAGTAGGGCGAACCCCGAATATGTATACCAATTCCGTAATACACACACTAAGTAAGCCACAAAGAAACAAGTGAAAGGTAGACTTGTAACATGCAAAGCTTTAAATTTGGTTTGTCCTTCCAACTTATTTATAACAGTCCATGGAGCCATGGGGGTTTGGAATCGTTGACTGGCCTTAGAAAAATCCTAGAAATCTGGCAAACTCAGAGAAGCCGAGTTATGGAAGCATAGCATAGCATAATTTGGATGTTTTTGGTAACAATAATGCTATGATTTTCAAATATATATATTTAGTAGTGAGATCACTTTTAATTATGTATGGTGGAACCATTTTAACATCTTTCTATCAAAATCAAGTGACATATTTTGGAGGTGAGGGTGCGTGCATTAGTCTTTTGGAATCAAAAGTAAGAGTAAAGATTTGGACACAAACACTCTACAAACAAATTACACTAACACCAATAGAACTGTTATAACTCAACCAAATGATAATCTTCAACTGATATTAATTTATTTGCGTCTAAATCTTCAACAATGCCCACATGCTTCTAATTGGCTGGCCTGAAATATCATACCACTAGTATTCTCCTCCTTCAAATACATACAAAAGCTGGCTAAGCTGCTTAAGTCGGCTTGACTTAGCCCGAGTGTGGTGGAATGTGGGGCCCATACGTAACAAATGATGACCTGGACTTTGTAAGTTGCGGCTTCGCGGTCGGCGTGGGCTAGCCACTATGATTAAGCTCGCAACATGCCCACTTGGGGTTGTGGGTCCTACTGTTCTGGACCTCTGGTTTTCCCATCAAACGTGCAACTGTGGTTTTTTTTTGTTTTTCATGGTTCAGTGCCACAGAAGCTTAAAAACACGTGCCATTAATAACTACATGTGCTCATTGCCTATTAGCAGTCCATTTAAACAACCCAAATTTGGAAAAAATTAATAAATAAATAATAAGGGTAATACTTATGCCACACCAAAGACACATTTTTTAAGACACAATTTAAGAGATGCGTTTATCTCTCTCCTGTGTCACTGTACCCTCCCAATCTTTACTTAAAAATAAAAATAAAACTACTCCATCTATCTTAGATCTATATTAAGGCAGGGACCAAAGGTTCTTTTAGACTATTCACTTGGTATTGATATGGAATTTTCACCTTCACTTAGCACTTATATGGCATTTCATTTTATTTTGATTTGAATTAATTATTTTAGTTATACATTTTTAGTACTCTCTCTGTCCCACTTTGTAGGACTACTTTTCCTTTTTTAGCCATCCTAAAATTAGTGATCACTTTGACTGTTGAATGCATATATTTTATTCACTTTCCAATTCTGACCTTCTTAAATTTGGAGCGTGGAGTAGTTAGTAAAGAGAAATAAATTGCTTATGAGGTTTATCTAAAAGGCATATTTGGAGGAATAAAAGAAATAATGCCAAATAATGCATTAGCACTCCGTTTGGTTTGATTGTAAAATAGAATAGAATTATAACACCCGTATGCATGTTGTTGCATTTCATTATATTGTCGTGCTTGATAATGTGATGTGTTGTGCATTTGAGACACACGTGTGAGTGAGTTGTGACTCACGAGTCAATTTGAGTATCTGTGTAAGAGAACCCTTTGAGACTGTGTTGAATGAGTGTTTTGATGTTGTGACGTCTCTTCGAGATTGAAACGGTCATGGTGGAATATCCTAAATGTTTATCTGAAATAAAATATTTACCTGCGTATTTCACTATCTGTATTATTGTCTTGTTTAAATTGTATTTTTGTTGTTAATTTTAGTATCCTGATGAGGACGAATTAATACGCTACATAATTGGTAGGCTAATTAGTAATTTCGTAAAATTATGTGAATTCGAGTTTTAGCAACCAAACGGAACTTAGACGAAAGCTTTTACAACTTTTAGTTTTCACCCGTGAATCAATGAATTAGGTGTGTAAGAAGTTTCGGAGACTAATTAGGAGTTTTGAGAACTCGTGGGGAGGTAAAAACAATTTTCGAGAGTTTTGACTATATATAGGAAGATGTGAGATATTTTCATCAGGTTAACCTAAAATTAGAAATTCGAGTTTTAGCAACCAAACGGAACTTAGACGAAAGCTTTTACAACTTTTAGTTTTCACCCGTGAATCAATGAATTAGGTGTGTAAGAAGTTTCGGAGACTAATTAGGAGTTTTGAGAACTCGTGGGGAGGTAAAAACAATTTTCGAGAGTTTTGACTATATATAGGAAGAGGTGAGATATTTTCATCAGGTTAACCTAAACTTAGAAATTCAAGAGAGATGAGCTTGGGGATTTCTTGGCTTAGAGCTTCAAGACACAAATTGACGGACTTCTTCCTATTTGTTTTTCTCCATATTTCATATTCGAACTCCTTGAGGTAAGAGCTTCGTTTTGATATCCATTAGGCCATGCTTGGCTAAGTTTTCGGAAACTTGTTTTCTAGAATTTTTCTAAAAAGTTGATAATCAGACTTTTGATCGATAGGAATTGTACTAAACGGACTTCTGTACGTTCTTTGTGCTCGAATTTTCTTTGAAACGACGTTTAAGAGTGTTAATCGGAGGTGAGTAATTCAACCATGTATTTTGGAATGATTTCTTGACATGTATTAATGTTTTGTTAGCTAAGGGTCCTTCCCAATCTGACTAGTGTTTCCATTGCCCATCGGAAGCCAAAGGCCAAGTTTTAAAGCATCAATAACACCATGGATGCTACGCCAAGCAAAAGAGAGATTATTGCCAATCCGTGCGTGGAGAATATTATTGTGCGAGTAATACTTTGCCTTGTAAATTCGCGTGAGAAGAGAATCTGGGTCAATAAGTAGCCTTCACGCTTGTTTCGCCAACAAGGCTATATTAAAAGTTGCGAAATCCCTAAAACCCACACCACCATCCTCCTTTCTTCTACACAAGAGGGGCCACTGAGCCCAATGAATTTTGTGCTTATCTTCCATTTCAACCCACCAAACCTTGGACAAGATACGTGTGAACTCAATGGCTTTTGATGTAAGGGTTAGTATTTTTGGCTTAAAAATTATGGCCCGAAAATATGAGTAATGATTTATGCACATAAAATGTGCACATAAAGTGTGCACATAACGATCTGGGCCATTCATTTTAGTAGGTCCCATGTATACAGGAACGGGCTCCACCAAAATAAATGACCCAGATCTTTATGTGCACACTTATGTGCACATTTTATGTGCACGTGGCATTAAATGAAAACACCTATGATGAGAAATGTTCTAATAATGCCTTTATGCATGCGACAATACTCATGTTCCCATAAAGGGACTCTAATTAGTTTGAACTCTAGCCGCAATTTTTCTAAACACATTTTGACGAGCTCTGAATCGAGTCAGTCATAAGCTTAACACTAGTGGCATCCGTTTTCTTCTCTCTTTTTTTAATTATAAGGGAAGAAGTGGGCGTCGAACACTCGACCAATGCAGTGAAATGACCTAAGTTCAAATACTTTGAGTGGGGTCATTTTTTATCCATTCATTGAGTGTTGAATAATGGGTGGCAATAATCACCTAAACCCACGAACCCGCCCACATCCCCCAGCAAATAATGTGTGCGGGTTGGTTTATTTTTACATGCAGGTCAAATATGGATTGGTAAGCTACAATTCATTACTAGAGCGGGTTCTCGCGGGTTCCTAATGGATTGGATTTTAAAGTTCATTTACAGGTATACAAATGATTTTACTCTTCAAAATTTTCAGGATCGATCTCATTCTCTCTCTGTCCTGCGATGTTGATCTCTCAATCTGCCCTAGCTCTCTCTCTAAATCTCACTCTGTAATCATAGCTGTCTCTCTCGCTCAAGAGGATCGAAGCTCAATCACCGACCAGTCACCGACGAAGGTTGAGGCTCCACCACCGCTGTCACTGGTGAAGGTTGAGGCTCCACCGCCACAGACGAAGGTTGAGGCTCCACAGCCGCATGATGAAGGTGTTGTACCATAGAGTAATCGCTCTGATCTATATCTCACACACATACACACCCATTTATTTATTTGTTGTCAATATATATATATATATATATATATAGAGAGAGAGAGAGAGAGAGAGAGAGTCATGGAAATTTGTGGTTTTAGGATCAAATGATCTTTGGGCTTGTATGATTTTGGGTTTTTCATTTTTCTGCTTAATATCCCCTTTTTCTAGTCGATGAGGGGAGGGGGGGGGGGGGGGGGAACTAAAAAAGGGGGGGTGAAAATTTTTAAAATTTTTTGTAAAATAATAATAATAATAACAACTCGGATTATTGGGTTTGACCCGCTCAAATTTGACCCGAGCAAACGAATCGAATACAGGTCACTAATTCATTTCTTATCCGATCCGCCTCGGACCACTCAAAATCAACCCAACCCACCCATTTACCACCCCTTCAATAACCATCAACCCCCTTTTCTTTTGCTTCGTATAAACAACTTTCATTAACTCTCAATTTTTTTAGGGGGTTTGGAACATAGATGTATACCAAAACAAAAATATAAACACCTAAAAATTAAATTAGGTCGTACAACTTTATAATATAAAAATAAAATAAAAATTAAAAAAAATCAATATATATATATATATATATATAAGTGACTGAGTATCATTTTGTTGACAACATACGTACGTATCAGTTTTTCAAAAGGCAGGGGAAGCATTTTAGCTTAGATTTCATCTTGAAGACTAAGCAAAGATGAGGGGTATTCAGAGAATAAAATACTATGCATACAAAAATATAAAGGTATTTATACACCTAGAAGGAGTATGTGATCCTCAAGTTGAGAGTGTGATTAATACATGTTGATGTAGGGCATATGTCATGCATATATTTTACATGCCTCATCATTTTGTATAGGACACCTATATATATGTCATGCCTGTTTTTTACATACCTCATGTATAGGACACCTCATCATAAAAAAGCACCACATTAGTTATGCAGGTCCTCCTAAAATTAAATTCTTTCCTTTTACAAGTAAACTTATTTTTATTTAACTAATGTTATAGGCTTATGATTCTGATCAAAATAATATTTCAAATTTTGTTTCCGAACTAATTTGGGAATGGTACCACCTCAATTTATGTTGGATGTAATTAATTATATAACATTTAGAACATCTAAATTTTCATAGAAAGTCAGATAATTCCATTGCCATATATATATATTACTCAGAATCAAATTTGAGACTCAGTATTAATCTTTTGCTTTTGTTCTAACTTTTTTTTTAATCCCGAAGAGGAACAACACACGTACATTTCTCCACAAAAAAAAATTTAAATAAATAAAATAACTAGTTGGAATGCTAAAATATATAAGGTAGTGATGCGCGCATGTCTATAACCATAAAGAGTAATGATAGAATTACAATTTAATCTTACCAACTCATTTTCAATCATCTCTATCTCTCTTAAGTGGCAATGGGTCCATTGAAATTTAACTGGATCCCACAGTGCCACTCTAGAGTGATATAGATAGTTGTAAATGAGTTGTAAGAATGAGTTTGTACCCCTAACAATACTCGACTATAAATTATCCATCTCTGTGTGACTATCACTATGATGTTTTAATTCTTATATATGGGGATATTCACGTGAGATTTAAGAACACTCAAATAATAGCGAACATCAAACATATGAGACGGTTATACAAGATGATTTCTCATTTATGATGCTCTAGTCATTGCATATGGAAATATTATTATGATTGACCGTAATACCATATTATTGTGCTGAGGTGGTGTGATGCACCAATATTCTTATCTACTACTTGTATATAGGTGTATATATGTGGAAGATTTATTCACTTTGTGTTTTCTCTTAAAATTTTACTATTACATGCAATATCCTTAACAAAGATAACCATGAATTTCTTTTCTCTCTTGTAGGTGAGAGACAGCCTTAATTGAAACACAGTGGCAGCAAGTTTGGCTCAAATTGTGCATGTGAAAATTGTGTCGTTAGATTGATTGTAGTAACAAATTAATGGCAATATCTAACTTTAAATTTCTTGTGTAAGCATGTCGTAATTTCCTCGCTCTGTCCCCATACCAATTTGCACTTTGACTTCAATGATGTCTTGAACTAAATCATGAATGAAATCCTACCAATTAGGGCCTAACAGCCGCATAATTATTATGCCTAGCATAATTTATAGAGTAATGACATTGTAAGAAGCTTCTTATATGAGAAAGCACCTTATAGTCTTTGGATGAAAAAACAGTTGACACAGGATTTCTGCGGATTTCGAGATATATTTATGGCTATTTTCTCATCCAATGGTTATAATGTGTTTTCTCATATGAGAAGCTTTTACAATATCATTACCCTAAATTCATATATATCCATATATATATATATATATATATATATAGAGAGAGAGAGAGAGAGAGAGAGAAGCTAAAACAGACCAGTCCGTCGACAGACCACTTTTAGCGATAAAATTTTCGTTGCTAAAAATGCACTATTTTTTAGCGACGAAAATTTCGTCTCTAAATTAAAATCATATTTTGGTCGCTAAAAACCAATACATCGAAGAACTGGTCCATTTTAGAGCCTTGTTATATATATATATATACACATACACACATACATGAGTATGAATTTCAGTGAATGAATACATCTGAAAGTATATCTCCAATTTGAAATTTGGTTTTAAGTCACGTAGAATTATAAGCAAAATGTAGCAACCTACCTTATCCTACCCCATGCCCGGTCTCCGTATATAATAATATATAAATGGTCAGTACACACATAGAATTAGCATACAGCCTCTGGGGCATTCATGGGTCGATTTGGTTTGGGTTTTGTGAACCTGTCAACCGAATGAACCAATTGAGTTGAAGAATTGTCACCCGCCAAACAAACCGAATCAAGACCAAACAGGTTGGTTTTATCGACCATAAACCAGCAGTCGAATAGAAAACCAAATTTGTCATCTTTGTGTCACCAGCCACTTGAACCACCATCTAGCTAAACCGATCAAAAAGTTGTGAGTCGAATCTGTTGGTTCGGGTTGGCAGGTTTGATGAATAGCAAGAAATGTCTACAAGCCCGCAAATATGAATTAAACAGGCATGTTTTAGACCAGTACAACAAACAGACCAAAAGTAACATTAACTTTTCTTTTCTTAATTTTATTAATTTGCATACACTTAAATACTTAATGCGTGGATTAACTTCACTAATAATTGTGTTTCATTCACCTTTTGCCGCAGTTACATAATTAAAAAAAAATTAAAAAATTTTGAAAGCCTCACCTAAAAACAGATAAAATTAATTTATGACTTGTGGGTTGTGGTTTATAAGTCCACTTCAAAATTATAGTGACAATTATAGCTATGATAGTATGAATAAGAAATGAGAACAGATAAAGGGTGAGGAGTGGTAAATGAAATGATTGTAATCACATTCAAATGCTATTATGCGAAATCTCCTCATGTATGCTATGTTATACTAAAATCTCCTTAGGAAAGTAAAAAATACTCCCTTTTTTTTTTTTTATGAATAATGCATACTTCCCAAATTTTTTTTCCCAAAAGTGTTTTCCAACATATGTGGCAGTGGACCCAATTGATTTTGATTGGTTGATGTTAAGTGCTCCTATCATTAATGAAGAGGGTCTCACTGCCGAATCATGTGGTAGGAAACACTTTTTGGAAAAAAAAATTGAGAAGCATAACATTACTCTTCTTTTTTTTTTTTTTACAGCAAACCTTTTTTTTTCCTTTTCTTTTTTGGCGTATGTTAAATTCCTTAGTAGCAAATTAATTAATTTATTGCCACACTATTTTTCTAAGTTCCAAATTTGTCAAGAAATTCCTCTTTTTGGTTTGCGGATTAAGAGGAAAAGAAAAAAAGAAAACGTATGAAAAAAAAAACCTCATCTCTCTCTCTCTCATACACACAAAAGCATTCAAAGTTAAATTTAAAAGTCAGATATGTTAGAAAATCAAGGAAAAATAGACATCACATAAAATTAATCAAAGTTTTAGTTTTTTTTTTTTTTTTTCAATAACCAAGCAAAAAAAATGTACATATGGTGTGTATCATTAACCTTATATAAAAGAATCTAACAGGTGAAAGCTTGTGTAAGTGAATTACCAAACTGCCCTTTAAGCCACCTCTATCAAACCAATAATTACAAATCAGTCAATAACATTGTTTAAAGTTACAAATAAGTCAATCCAAGTTACAAATAGGTCAATAACATTTACCCCTCTATCAAACCAATAATTACAAATCTGGTTAAATTCAATAACGTTGACACCACTATTAAAAGTGTTAAAAGTGGGACCACTGCAACATTTTCCAATAAAAGTTGAGAAGTAAAACATTAGAGGAAAATGCAATAACCACAACAACTTTGAAGCTGGCTAGGGTATAAATATAATCACCACAACAGCTAGCTAGAACTCAATAAAAGGGAAAGACTTTACACCAATAATTACAAAGAAGTCAGTAATATTTACAAAATTACTAAGAAGGAAAAGTTTTAAATGAAAAAGACAATTTACACGTGAACTAATTGATTTTATCCTTAAGTGTGCTAATATTCAAATAATGCTGAGACCACTATTAAGAGGCTGTTTGTCATTGCTTATTTGCCCATTTTAAGCAGTTTTGATGGCCCAAACTGCTTATTGATCTGTTTGTTTCAGCAAAAATATAAGCAGATTTGATCCAAAAAGCAGTTTGACAATAAGCAGGTGGGGTTTTTTCAAGATTATCTCTATGATTAATCAATTCACAGCATATTAACCAAACACCAAAACCATAGTAAGCAGTTCTATTTTTAAGCAGTTCTACCAATCACGATCAAGATCGCATAAGCATAAGCACAGACAAACAAGCTCTAAAATAAATGACCACTTCAATATCTTCCAATCAAATTTGAGAAGTAGAACATTAGACAAAAAAAATATAGACATCTGTAGTATGCTAAAAGTGAGACTACTTTGACATCACTATTAAAAGTGGGATCACTTCAACATCTTCCAATCAAATTTGAGAAGTAGAACATTAGAGAAAAATACAACAACAACAAGAACTTCATAGTTCATACACACGTGCCTTGCACGTGGGTTTGCCTAGTATATATATACACACATTATTTTCTTCGCTAAATCTATAATCAAACAAGAGTTAAGGGGAAGGAGTCTTACATTCTGCAGGCCCAGCCCACTACCCCTCCAAAGTCTCACCATTTGCCCAATATTGGAATGGGCCAGGCCAGTTTTATTTGTAAAATCTGCGTTTCTCTGCTTTCTAATGATCCAACGTTGGCCTAACCGAGTATGTGTACCATATGGTGTACAGTATTCGACCCACTGATAAAGATGTTGGTTAATTCTGGTTGGGCTATCTTTCACTCCCATAATGGGCCCCCGTTTGGCATGTCTTCTTCTTCTATGATGTGCAAAAAATTACTTTTTGACCAAAGGGCAATGCTAGGGGCACTAACAACTTCCACTAACACTTACTAACACACTCTATCTCTCTCCTAGTGATACTGCGGGGCCCACTGCGGACCCCACAGTACCACTAGGAGAGAGATAGAGTGTGTTAGTAAGTGTTAGTGGAAGTTGTTAGTGCCCCAAATATTACTCTTGACGAAAATGTGTCGAATGTAACATTTGACCAATTGCAAATATCTTCCTATATTTGTTGGCAAATACTAAGGCTTTGTTTAGTTTACCAATTTTGGGAGAGAAAGGAAAGAGAAAAGAAACAAAGCTCAGTCTCTCATGTATTAGGTGTAGGTTCAAATTCTTCCTCCCCTATTATAATTGATACAAAAACAAATAATAGTGTTTTTTTTTTTTTTTATATGGTGACTCTATGCACCTACGTTTCGCATTCCAAAGTAGGATAGATCAATTCATCAAATAATGATTTGAAAATTTTATTACACAGGACAATTTAAAACATCTTGAGACGAAAAATAATTATATATTACAAGTGAGAAATTCAAAGAAAATTCGTTAACTATGTGCTACAACCAAGTTTATACAATGTCATGGGAATTATATATATATATATATATATGGATATGGGAAAAAAAAAGGAAAAAAAAAAAACTTATTTTAAAAAACTAATCTATTTTTTTTTAATTTTCAGGGTAATTGTGAGCTATGTTTTTCAAATTAAAATACCAAGTTTGATTTCCAAATGCTTTAACAGTTTATCATATGCTATGACAATGGTCAATGGTACCACATACCCGTGTATTTGGTACAACGAGCAAAGCACTTAGGAACCAATTTGAGAATCATAACGTTATTCTTTTGAAAACTTGTTTCTGTCCTTTGGTGATTTTATAGATTGCTTTTCGTTTAGTTTTTTTGAAAATTTGTAAACTTATAAGGGTCTATATATATATATATATATATATGCATGTTTACAAATTTGAATGAAATCTTTATTGACCTACACCTACAAAGTATTTCTATACAGAAATTCATCTTCTAAAATGAAATCATTATATTATTGTAAGGTAAATTAGAAATGACCACATCTGGAGAAATGCAAGTTAAATTCTCTGTTTGGTTCATGGATTTTGTGATGAAAAAGAAAAGGGAAAGGAAAACAAAAAGGAAAACTCACTCTCTTGTGTTTTCCTTCATGCTTAAATAACATTACCAAACCAAACCAAAACCAAGCCTTGTGTCTCAATCAATTGGGGTCGGCTGTATGAATCATTTTTCTCCATTCTGCACGATCAAGAGCTATATGCTCATTTAAATTATATATATCCATATCTTGTTGCACTACATATTCCCAAGTTAGTCTAGGTCTGCCTCTCCCTCTAACCATTCCAGGCACTACGATCTTATCACTCTTTCGCACAGGTGCATCTACAGGTCTTCGTTGCACATGGCCGAACCATCTAAGTCTATTCTCCCTCAACTTATCCTCAATATGTGTCACTCCTACAGTCTTTCGGATGTACTCATTTCTAATTCTATCTTTCCTAGTCTTATCACACATCCATCTTAGCATCCCCATCTCCGCTACACTCACTTTGCTAATGTGTTGTTTCTTAGTTGCCCAACACTCTCTCCCGTAGAGCATAGCTGGCCTAATAGTTGTCCTATAAAATTTTACTTTCAATTTTGCTGGTATTCTCCGGTCACATAATACTCCAGAAGCACTCATCCACTTAAGCCAGCTCACTTTAATTCTATGGGTCACGTCATCACCAATCTCTCTGTCTCTAATGATCATTGAACCTAGATAGCGAAAGTATTCCCTCTTTGGGATCTCTTGATCTTCGATCTTCACTGTTTCGTTGTCTCTACTTCCACTGTTGCTAAAAGTACATTCCATGTATTCCGTTTTCGTCCTACTTATCTTTAGCCCCTTAGTCTCCAGTGCTTCTCTCCAAGCTTCTAGTTTAGTGTTGAGTCCCCTTTTAGTCTCATCAACCAAGACAATATCATCTGCGAACAACATACACCATGGGACCTCATCTTGAATGTGTCTAGTCAATTCATCCATAATTAGGGCGAACAAATAAGGGCTCAAGGTCGACCCTGGTGCATGCCTACGATAATTGGGAATTAGCTTGTTTCTCCGGTTGGTGATCTAATTGTAGTATCCGCTTCATCATACAGATCATTCACCACGTCAATATAACCCTTGGTCACTCCTTTCTTCTTTAGCACCCACCAAATTAAATCTCTAGGCACTCTATCATAAGCTTTCTCTAAATCAATAAAAACCATATGTAGATCTTTTTTCTTCTCTCTATACTTTTCCATTAGTCTTCTAAGCAAATAAATGGCTTCCATAGTTGATCACCCAGGCATAAATCCAAACTGGTTTTCTGACACTGATGTTGCGCCTCTTAGGCGATGCTCCATCACTCTCTCCCATAGCTTCATAGTATGGCTCATTAACTTAATACCTCTATAGTTGTTGCATTGTTGTACATCTCCTTTACTCTTATATATATAGGCACTAGGATGCTCTTCCTCCACTCATCAGGCATTTTTCTAGTAATTAAAATCCTGTTAAAAACTTTTGTAAGCCAAGATGCCCCCACATCTCCCAAGCATTTCCAAACCTCAATGGGGATCCCATCTGGTCTTAAGGCCTTGTTGGGTTTCATCTTCTTCAAAGCAAATTCCACCTCAAACTTCCTTATTCTCCGATAGAATCTGTATTCTCTAGTTTCATCGTAACTTCCAGTTTCTTCTTCCATTGTGTTATCCATATGTTTTTCATTCAGCAACTTCTCAAAATAGCTCTTCCACCTTTCCTTAATCTCTTCGTCGTTCACTAATACCCTAGAGTCATCTCTTTTTATACACTTAACCTGATTAATGTCTCTTGTTTTCCTTTCTCTCGACTTAATAAGCTTATAAATATATTTTTCTCCCTCTCTAGTGTCTAGTTTGGTGTAGAAGGTGTCACGCCCCGATGTAGCATAAATATGGAAAGCGTTTAATTTCCTTTATGGACCCGTAGGCCGTGACAGTTTGAAGGATCGATTCCGTCCCAAACGTCAACAACAAAAACATAATAATCAGAACAGAGTGATCAAGGCTTACAATATTTTTCTAACTTAATAGTTATTACAGCACGGGGTCTCTAAAGGCACAAATCGCCTTAAATCAAAATAATAACTTAACATCTATTACAGTCATCCTTGTTACAAAACAGTTCATAAACTAAAGCATAGGATATTGATAACAGTTTTATCTTTCAAAGCAGCCGTTCTCAGTTAGCGTAGTCATAATGTTCCGCTTGATCAAAACCTGAAAAGCCTAGACACGAATGTCCAGGACGCATCAACGTCGTCAGTTTCAAGAAGCTGGTGAGTATTAAAAACATAACTTTGAATGTAAAACATACTCATTTACCATTTTCAAATTCCCATTTAATTCAACAAGTTTACATTAGAGTAAAGAGTTCATTTTAGAAAATAACCACAATATCATTGGAAAGCTATAATTCATATATGTGTGTGATTCGTGTCCAACATTGCATTCTTAGCTTCATAATTTTACCCCTATTGGACACAAATTATCACTTATATTGGGAGATTTAATGGATAAATTGTACTTTTGTTGTTCTTCTTGATGTTCTCTCTTTACTAATAATACCCCTTTTTCTTATAGGTAATTGAGGCATTGTTGGAGGCCTTGTTTGTGAGGAATAAAGGAAGAAGTCAAAAGCTACTCGAGCGGATCGATCCGCCCCTTTCACTTGGATCGATCCGCGCGTTTTATAGAACTCTCTGCCCAGAAATCCGAATGCGGATCGATCCGGATTTTCAACGCGGATCGATCCGCGTGTTTCGCTGAAGATTCTAACGGCGAATTAAAGAAGCGGATCGATCCGGCTTTTTGCCTTGGATCGATCCGCGGCTGCTGAAGACTGCTCTCTTTTATTTACAAGTTTGCCATTGTGTGAGTTTTGTATAAATAGATAGAGATAGAGATTTTTAGGGTTATCATATATCTTGCATTATTTTCTCCCAACATTCTTCTTCTTCTTCTCTCATTTTTGGGAACCCACTTGGGTTCTCTCCTATTTCTTCTTCATTTGTATAACTTGAAGATTTCATTGAAGTTTTAATGGCTAGGTATATTTTCTATCTCTTCTCTTTTGATGATATTGCTATGTTTTTCATTATTAGTTAGATTTACTTAGGTTGTGGATCATGAACTCTTGGATTTAGTGTTGTAGCATTTTTAGGGTTCATTTGTGTAGGATTCAAAACTAAGGGATTCATCTTATTTGTATTGCAACTATGATTGTTAAAACTTAGACTTTGAATCATACCCTATGTATTTCATATGGAATATTATGTAACCTTGTGTTTTGCACTCCATGTGTTTGATAAATGTTGTGTGTGGGATTTAGAACTTGGAGTCTTCATCATAGATGTCAAGCATCTTTGATTGTTCAAACTCTTGGGTTTTAAATACTACCTTTTGAAGGCTTTATAGGTGGTTTGTCCACCAAGTAGATTAGTTAGTGTAGGGGGGACAAATCATTCGGATTAGAAGCCATTGAGGCTTCATCTTGTATGTCATGCATCCTTGATAGTCAAACGTTAGCTTCAAATCCGTTTCTATGGAAATCTTAAAGCTCATTTCATCTAACACATAGGTGCATTCCAAGTGTTTGATAATATGCCACAATGAGATGTTACCTTAGAATGTGCTTGAAACTTTAGTCCATTTCATCTTGTTGTGACCCAAGATGGGGGGAATGATCCCAACCTATTACTTTTTAGATTAGTATTTATTTACCTTTTATCCTCCAAAAAAAAAAAAAACCAAGCAAAAAGCCGCAAGACGCAATGTCATTTTTATTCTCTTTCATCATCTTTTCTTATTGCTTTCTTTTGAGCATTATAATTAGTTACTAAACTTCCCGAACGTTGTTCTTGTATCAATCCCTGTGGACTCGACACCCTACTTCCAACATACTACGTTTTTAATAGGGTTAAATCAGAACTTGATTTTGACGTAATCAAAATGGCGCCGTTGCCGGGGATTGGCGATAACGTTAAGTTGTTTAGTTTCTAATTATATGCGCTTTTGCATTTGATCTTTTTATTTTGTCTTTGTTTTGAAGGATTAGCTACTCTTGAAGAGCTAAACCTCCATCTAGGATGTTGATGACACATTGGTCTTGCATGGGGAAGGTACTAGTATCTCCTTTGGTTGTTGTTCTTTAAAATTTGGCATATGTAATTGATTTTCGTGATTTCTTACATAGTTGTGCTTAATAGAAGTGGTGTATTGTTGCACATGAGTCATTCTAAGAGAAGTTGACTTGTCTACCATGTAGCTTAGTTGATGTAGGGTGGATGTGTCATTCTAATCAAAGGTGTTGCATAGTGTAGTAATTTACCACTTACTTGTTATTGTGATAGTTATGCTTTGTGTTAAGATGCTTGACTCATATCCAAGAAAATGTGATGTGCTCCACCATGTAGTTTAGTTAACGTAGTTTAGTTAATGTAATTTAGTTGTAGGGTGGACAAATCATATTAATCAAAGTAGAGTCATAGTATAGTAATGCAAAGTTTGATTATTTTGCCAAACTTTCTAGAACACTTCTTTTAAAGGAATATTATTTCTCTTTTGCATGTTGGGCTAGTGGTAGAATCAACATTCTAACCTTCAAATTCATCCGCATCATCTCCTTATCATTCCATTTTCTTTTCTTTTGTGTTTTGGTTTTTCTTTTTATTTTCTTCTTTTATTTGCTTGATGTGTTCGGTAGTGATTCATGTGCAGGAACATTTTTTTTTGTGCTTATCGGGGATCGCTCCTTTTGTTGGTGATATCACTCTATCCCTACTCATTTTTGTCCTTGTTTCGAACCATGTGCATTAGGGACAATGCAATGTTCTAGTTGGGGGGTGTGGGATATTCACCCATCATATTGATGTTCCATTTTCTTCTTGCCATTAATTCTCCAAGCATGTTTTGGTTGTTAATAAAAGAAAAGATGATTAAAAAAAATTTTAAATTTAAATTTTAATTAATTAAAAAAAATAGTTTTCAATGATTTTAGTATAGTTGCTTCGTTCTAATGCCGAGCGATGACGCTTGTCTTGAGTTTTCATTCGATATTGGTATGCGTCACTTGTTGAATCCCATTAGTTCTATAACTATCTTGATTATAGTAAATTTCATGAAGTTCAAATCTTGGATTATCGAGCACGTTGTATGACTACTTGTATTAAGATAATGTTTAATGCAATTGTTATCCGAAAATCGTTTAAAACAATTGTGGAGACTTTACCCTTGTGAGCTTTAGATCCTTTTCTCCATTGTTGAGTGTTACATACTTCAATTCTCTCTTTGTGAAAAACATACATAAGTCGTAGATAATCTCATCTTCTTGCTTTGATTGTTCATTAGAGGAATCTTTTTGTGTGGGATGCAAAATTCTTGCTTGCCTGTCATTGTAGTGGAGAACTAAGAATCACATTGACCGAGAAAATGATTTTAGGTCCTTTCTTTTACCATTTCTAACCTCAATCACACATACCCTTCCTTCACTTAACCATACGCTTTCCATATCCATGTTTGAATTACATTTGTGGGATGTCTTTGCATGAGATCGTGTTTGTAAGGTTGCAAAAGAGATTAAACCATGTTGTTGTGAGAGTACAAAGAAAAACAAAAAGAAAATTATAAAAAAAAAAAAGAGAAAAAAGAAAAAGAAAAAGAAAAAGAAAAAGAAAAAGAGCTTCATAGTCAATTGTATTTCTCTTTTTGAGCTTCAAAGAAATATTTGTCGATGATTCATCTCTTGTGGTCATCTGTATCCATGCATTCCAATAAATCTCAAGTTTGTACTCAAACATCTCGCTTCATTTCCCCTTGTCCTTCACCTCATATCACTTTCCACGTTACAACCCCCTCAAGGTCCTAATTGATTATCAAGTTTTGTGATTCGGAGTTTGAGACTGTCATGACAAGTAGTTAGAGTTATTTCACATCCTCTAGTGAATAGTATCTTTAATGAGATTAATTTTTACTCATTTTTCACGCTTACGTTTTTCATCATTGGCATGTGCGTGGCTTTGATATCCATTTTCATTACTCTATTTACCCGCATGCCCCGAGAGTATTACCCATTTCGAGTGATTCATTTTTAGAGTGTAATACCGGTGAGAATTGAGTTGAAGCGCGTTTTGAACGAAATTCGGATTATGAAAGCATTGCCTTCTTCTTGATAGTTTGTAGTTATGCACTTCACACCACACACGCATCCAAGATTGAACTTAATGAAATTTATCTAATAATCTTGATAGTTTGTGAATTTTTGGGATTTGCGTGTCATGTGTCAAAATCTTTTGAAAATTCGTGGGACTATGTTGAGTGTCGACGTTAGATAGTGGGCAACTATCGTGAGGAAACAAAATGTTTGTGGGTATCATTCCAAGAACCCTCCGGAGACAAAAATCCGCCTCTACGGGTAACCTAGAGGTTTAACGGCTTGTTGCATTCGCTAAATGCAATCGTGTTCCCCACGAAAATGGTTTATCTTTCATTTTAAATAAATTGTTGTGCAAGGTTATTCTTAAATCTCTTGGTATTTAGTTTTGTTGCTAAGAGACTAGCAACATGCTAGTTGGGGGGTGTGATTCGTGTCAAATATTGCATTCTTAGCTTCATAATTTTACCCCTATTGGACACAAATTATCACTTATATTGGGAGATTTAATGGATAAATTGTACTTTTGTTGTTCTTCTTGATGTTCTCTCTTTACTAATAATACCCCTTTTTCTTATAGGTAATTGAGGCATTGTTAGAGGCCTTGTTTGTGAGGAATAAAGGAAGAAGTCAAAAGCTACCCGAGCGGATCGATCCGCCCCTTTCACTTGGATCGATCCGCGCGTTTTATAGAACTCTCTGCCCAGAAATCCGAATGTGGATCGATCCGGATTTTCAACATGGATCGATCCGCGTGTTTCGCTGAAGATTCTAACGGCGAATTAAAGAAGCGGATCGATCCGGCTTTTTGCCTTGGATCGATCCGCGGCTGCTGAAGACTGCTCTCTTTTATTTACAAGTTTGCCATTGTGTGGGTTTTGTATAAATAGATAGAGATAGAGATTGTTAGGGTTATCATATATCTTGCATTATTTTCTCCCAACATTCTTCTTCTTCTTCTCTCATTTTTGGGAACCCACTTGGGTTCTCTCCTATTTCTTCTTCATTTGTATAACTTGAAGATTTCATTGAAGTTTTAATGGCTAGGTATATTTTCTATCTATTCTCTTTTGATGATATTGCTATGTTTTTCATTATTAGTTAGATTTACTTAGGTTGTGGATCATGAACTCTTGGATTTAGTGTTGTAGCATTTTTAGGGTTCATTTGTGTAGGATTCAAAACTAAGGGATTCATCTTATTTGTATTGCAACTATGATTGTTAAAACTTAGACTTTGAATCATACCCTATGTATTTCATATGGAATATTATGTAACCTTGTGTTTTGCACTCCATGTGTTTGATAAATGTTGTGTGTGGGATTTAGAACTTGGAGTCTTCATCATAGATGTCAAGCATCTTTGATTGTTCAAACTCTTGGGTTTTAAATACTACCTTTTGAAGGCTTTATAGGTGGTTTGTCCACCAAGTAGATTAGTTAGTGTAGGGGGGACAAATCATTCGGATTAGAAGCCATTGAGGCTTCATCTTGTATGTCATGCATCCTTGATAGTCAAACGTTAGCTTCAAATCCGTTTCTATGGAAATCTTAAATCTCATTTCATCTAACACATAGGTGCATTCCAAGTGTTTGATAATATGCCACAATGAGATGTTACCTTAGAATGTGCTTGAAACTTTAGTCCATTTCATCTTGTTGTGACCCAAGATGGGGGGAATGATCCCAACCTATTACTTTTTAGATTAGTATTTATTTACCTTTTATCCTCCAAAAAAAAAAAAACCAAACAAAAAGCCGCAAGACGCAATGTCATTTTTATTCTCTTTCATCATCTTTTCTTATTGCTTTCTTTTGAGCATTATAATTAGTTACTAAACTTCCCGAACGTTGTTCTTGTATCAATCCCTGTGGACTCGACACCCTACTTCCAACATACTACGTTTTTAATAGGGTTAAATAAGAACTTGATTTTGACGTAATCAGTGTGACCGTGTATGAAAACAATGTACCATCTCATCTTACCGACTCTTTTCTCTCGACAAACACAACAATCCACCATCTCACACCAGTATCTTTGAAATACTCCGATAGCCACACTTTAGCACAAGGGTGCCAGGGAATGTCCAGTTTGCCTCACACTTTAGCACGGGGTGCCAGGGAATGTCCAATGCCTCACACTTTAGTACCTAATTCGCCTCGCAAATACATCATACAGTATCCAGACTCGGATAACAGGGAGTGTCCATAGGCCACACTTTAGCACTACCATGGGTGCCAGGGAATGTCCAAGTTCGGCGTCACATACTTTGACGCTACCATAGGCGTCAGGGAGTGTCCAGTTTTGCCACCGTCGCATTTCAAAGACACTTTAGACGCAATCTCAACCACAACACACTTTGGTACTCACTTACCAAGGAGTGTCCACAACACAATCTCAACCACACACTCTATACCACACTGACCATTACTCTTTTCCACACTGACCAACACTCACACTCACCATACATGTACAACTGACACCATATGAATGTCATGCAACAGAACATATGAAATGTCGGGATCGATAACCATGTATATTTGAAAAGAATCGAAATCATAATCGTCCTTTAATAACCAAAACGTAATCTGTTTTAACATAACTTCCATACAGAGCCTTAAAATTTTATAAAACATCACCCAAACAGTTCCTTAACATAAAACAAGAAAAAAATCATAAACTGTCCAAAGTCGCTCGCGCGATATGCCCCTATTTCCTTTTTTTATTATAAAAATTTCCTTACTGCCTGGGAATGGACAAATCGCGTGCGCGGATCGCTCGCGAGGGCCGCTGGCGCGATTTGCCAAATTTTTATTTTTCTTTTTAGAACCTTTTCTGTTTGCCTGAAACCAGCCACCTCGCGCTCGCGGGTCGCTCGCGCGACCTTCGCTCGTGCGAGTTTCAGCAGTGTCTTCATCTTCTTCGTGGAGAATGCCCTGTTTCAGAATTTAAGGGTCTTTTTGACCCATTTTGAAATTTGACAATAACCAAGCCTTATTATATATGGATCTCTCCGATTTTTCGCAAGAATTATGAATCTACAATCAATTTTACTTGAATCGACCCGTAGCTCTCGGATTTTACGAAAAACCGAGAGTTGACAGAAACTTCGTTTTAATCATACGTCGTCATACGAACAAATTAAGCTCTAATTTTACAATCGTATACTCTACATACTATAATCTTTCATATTTCATACAGAAAATGAATTTTGGTTAAGTTTAGGAAAACTCATGTTTTTTAAATTCAAGCTCCGATGGAGGAATTAGCAATGGTGATTTATCAATATATATACACAATCAGTAACTAAGTATGAAATTACATTTGGAGTGAGTTTAGAATACTCACTAAGATTGATTATAGAGGAATTGTTGAGAAAGATAAACAAAATAAGAATCCAATCCAAGCTTTGGTTATGGAGTTTTGAAGCTTCTTCTCTTTCTAAAAATTCAGCAAGATAACTCTCAAGCTCTCTCTTTTCTCTCTGTGTTTCTACAGTTTGTGAGAATGAGTATGTGAGAGTGTATGTGATGTATAAATAGGGGAAGAGCCAAACTTGGCCACCAAGTTCATTCTCAAATACTCAACAAAAGAGATTTGTTTGTTAATTACATAACATTTGAAATTCACAACTCATGTACACCGAGATTATAAATACGTATAAATTGTATAACTTTCAGATTAGCCAAGAGTCATGTTTAGACTAGTAGGGGCCAAGTTTAACGCGACGCAGACAGTTTTGCACATAAACTGGTATTTTCGCGGGGCGGTGGTCACCACAAAAATACAAAAATTTCATTTTAACTTAAGAAATGATTTTCTGGTTTTATAAAAATACTGATTGAGTCAAAAGCAAACATTTCCACCGCTTTGAAATACAGTTTTAAAATCCAACACATGTACGACTAAATTGGAAAAATTACAGTTTTGACCCCAAAAGAATTTCAATATGAATTAAAACAAGTATTAGAATTCTAAACATGAGAATTGCAAATTTGAGATAACATCAGGAACACTAATTAAATATGAAATGCAAATTTAAAATTAAATGAAATGCAGGTTGTTACATCCTTCATCCCTTAAATAGGATTTCGTCCCCGAAATCAAGACTAACTAGTTCTGAAATAACTCCGGGTACTTCTTCCTCATATCAGCTTCAACTTCCCACGAGGCTTCATTCTCGTCATGGTGATTCCACTGAACCTTCACCAACGGAATGTCCTTGTTCCTCAGCTTCTTGATACTCTGATCCAGGATCTTCACGGGTCTCTCCTTGTAAGTAATGTTATGACTCGTCTCAATATCGTCATAACTAACCACGTGTGAGGGGTATCATATGTACTTTCTCAGCATACTCACATGAAATACATTGTGAACCCCAGACATCTTCGGTGGTGGCACCAGTCGATATGCCACTTTCCCGACACGTTCCAAAATCTTGAACGGTCCGATAAAACACGGGGCTAACTTCCCTCTCTTGAGACCGAAGCGTACTATTCCTCGGGTTGGTGAAACCATAAGAAGTACGTGATCTCCAACACCAAATTCTAAATCTTTCCGACGTCGATCGGCATAACTTTTATACCTGCTCTGTGCAGTTTTCATCCTCTCCTTGACCAAGGAAATTTTTTCGTTGGTTTCTCTAACCAAATCTGGTCCTAACAATTCTGTATCCCCAACTTCTGCCCAACACAACGGGGAACGACATGGACGTCCGTACAATGCTTCAAACGGAGCCATCCCGATACTCGTGTGATAACTATTGTTATAGGCATATTCAACCAAAGGCAAGTGCGTCTTCCAAGATTCTTCAAAATCAATGACACAAGCCCTAAGCATATCCTCCATGATCTGATTGACACGCTCAGTCTGCCCATCTGTCTGAGGGTGAAAAGCAGTACTCATCTTGAGCGAGGTTCCCATAGCTTCTTGCAAACTTTCCCAAAATCCAGAAGTAAAACGTGCGTCACGGTCTGACACAATCGACACAGGTGTGCCGTGAAGTCGCACAACTTGTTGTATGTACATCCGGCTCATCTTTTCTACCGGGTATGTCATACTGTAAGCGATGAAATGTGCCGACTTAGTCAGTCAATCCACGATTACCCAAATGGCATCATGATTCTGTTGCGATCGAGGCAATCCCACTACAAAATCCATCGTGATGTGCTCCCACTTCCAACCAGGAATAGGTAGTGCTTGCAACAATCCCGAGGGTCTCTGATGTTCAGCCTTGACTTGTTGACATGTCAAACATTTGGATACAAATTCGGCCACATCCTTCTTCATACCTTCCCACCAGAAATTTCTTTTCAAATCCTTGTACATTTTCGTTCCTCCGGGGTGGAATTTATATCTTAACTTATGTGCTTATGCCAGAATATCATTTCTCAAACCCCCATAGTCTGGTACACATAATCTGTCTCTGCATCGATACCCTCTGTCACTTCCCACCTTCCATTCTATCGGATCTTTCTCTGACATCTTCGCAAACCATGTTTGAAACTTCTCATCTTCTTTCTGAGCTCCAATAATGCGGTCGATAAAAACAGGCTGTAGGATAAGAGATATGAAAAGTTGTCCTTCTCCTTCTTCAGCACTCTGTACATCGAACTCCGCCAACGTCTCCAATGCTCGCCATTCTCTAACCATTAAGGAGGCGATCGTCTCACGAGTCTGCCGACTCAAAGCATCAACGACCACATTAGCTTTACAAGGGTGGTACTGTAACGTGAAGTCGTAAACTTTGATCAGCTCCATCCATCTGCGTTATCTCATGTTCAACTCTTTCTGTGTGAACAAATATTTCAGACTCTTGTGATCGGAGAATAAATCAAACTTCTCACCGTAGAGATAGTGTTTCCAAATCTTGAGTGCGAATACTACTGCCGCCAACTCCAAATCATGAATGGGGTAGTTCAACTCATTCGGCTTCAGCTGTTTGGATCCATAAGCGATAACTCTACCATCTTGCATAAGTACACACCCTAGTCCTTGTTATGACGCATCACTAAAGATAGTGAACTTTTCATCAGGCTTGGGTATTGCTAGTGCCGGTGCGGTAGTGAGTCTCTCTTTCAACTCTAAAAAGGCACACTCATGCTTCTATGTCCAGTCGAACTTCAAATTCTTCTTCGTTAATCCAGTTAATGGTGTAGCTATTTTAGAAAACCCTTCAACAAATCTCCGGTAATAGCCTGCGAGTCTAAGGAAACTCCTAACCTCTGTAGGGTTGCTCGGCCTAACCCAGTTTGACACAGTATTGGTCTTGGATGAATCCACAGAAAACCCTTGAGATGACACATTGTGTCCCAAAAATTTCACTTCTTGCAACCAGAACTCACACTTACTGAACTTGGCATACAAGTGGTGGTCCTTAAGCGTCTGCATTGCAATCCGTAGATATTGCACGTGTTTCCTCTGACTTAGAATAGATCAAAATATCATCAATGAAGAACTGATCCAAATAAGGCTTGAACACTCTGTTCATCAGATCCATAAACACTGATGGGGCATTCGTCATTCCAAACGGCATTACCAAAAATTCATAATGACCATATCGGGTTCTAAATGCAGTCTTAGGTATGTCTTCCTTCCGTACCCTCAACTGATGATATCCCAACCTTAGGTCTATTTTGAAAAATGTCGTAGCTCCTTGTAGTTGATCAAACAAGTCGTCGATCCGAGGCAAGGGATACTTATTCTTAGTAGTCACGCGGTTCAATTCTCTGTAATCGATACACAGCCTGAGCGTCCCATCCTTCTTCTTCACAAATAATACTGGTGCTCCCCAAGGCGATGTACTTGGACGTACAAAACCTAAGTTCTCGAGCTCTTGAACTTGTTCCTTCAACTCTGATAGCTCGGTGGGGGCCATTCTGTAGGGAACCTTGGTAATCGGTACGGTACCCAGTATAAGCTCAATACAGAACTCCATACTTCTCTCGGGCGGCAGACCAGAAACGTCTTAAAATACTTCTTTGAAGTCCTTGACTACAGGTATAAACGATGCTGTCATCTCTGTACTGACGACTTCGATGTTAGCCAAACACCTTGTGAGGAACATATCTCCCAAAGGGTTACATTGAAAATCAAAGGGTTGATTCTCATTGTCGGGGAATGTGATTCTCTTCCCCGCATAATCCAACTTTGCTTGATTATGAGAGAGTCAATCCATTCCTAGGATTATGTCAAACTCCTTCATCGATAGAACAATCAGCCTTGCAGGGATTTCACGATTTTCTAGCCGCAAGGGACAATCCTTGCACACGTATCCTAATCTGACTGCGTCTCCTAATGGTGAGGTAGCCCTCAAAGCTTTCTCTAAACGATGAGGTAAGATACCCAATCTCTGAATAGTATTAAGATATATGAATGAAAGAGCAGCACCCGTATCTAATAACACTTTAACATGGGAGTTAAACAGAGTTAATGTACCTTCCACTGCTTGTTGATCAGGTTGAGCATCTTCATAACCTCCTTCTTCGTACACAATCCCATCATGTCCAGCGGCATCAGGAATAACAGCATTCACGCGAGTCTGACCTTGCTGACCATAAGTCACTTGCTTAGGGGCAGTACAAAACTTGTTGATGTGGCCTGGTTCACCACAGTTGTAGCAGACTATGCCTTGCTGAGCAGCACGCCTTGGTGCCTTGCAATCTCGAGCCAGATGACCGGGGTTACCACAGTTGAAACATTTCCTAGCACTACTTCCATCTTCCACTCGGGGTTGAGTCGGATAAGTAATAGATTGGGTTCTCTTGCTCCCATCGAAATTCCTCTTTTGCCCTTGGGTACGATACATTGGTGGCTTATTTCCAAAGTTACCCCTTTAAGGCGGTCGGAATTCGAATTGCTTACGGTTCACTCGAGCATCCTCTTCTAGATCAGTAGCCAAGCCAACCAATCCCTCAAACGAATTATCTAGGTGACCGAGGGTCATGCGGCGAATCTGAGGTGTCAGCCCTTGGTTATACTTACGAATCCTCTTTTCCTCAGTATCAACCATATGAGGGGCGTACCGAGACAGTCTCTCGAACTGAGTGGTGTACTCTTGCACCAACTTGGTTCCTTGTGTTAGATCCATGAACTTCTTCTCTCTTCTGTGCCTCTCTGTAGCCGGAAAATACTTCTCCAAAAATCTCCCCTTGAACGCAGTCCACGTCATTCCCATCGCAGCTCCATTCCCGATAGTAGTTACTACCAAATCCCACCAATCTGCAACGGCATCGGTTAATTGAAAGGTAGCTAACCTCCTCTTGTCCATCTCATTGCACTGGACAGCCTCGAACATGCGGTCCATCAGTCTTAACCATTGTTCCGCCTTCCAGGGTTCCGCGGTACCCGCAAACTGCTCAGGCCTTAGAGCACGGAATCTCTCCAGCAGCTTATCTCCCGTTTGGCGGTCTCGTTGATTTTCATTCTGATTACTAATCCTTTCGAGATGCCTGACAAAGGCTTCAAACATCCCGGTGGGGTTGGCAGCTAAAGGTGCATCTTCGATCAAATTCCGATTCCTCCTGAGTCCACCAGCCATTCTATGCATGATAGTGATAGCAGAATGAGGAAAATGTATACAACAGAAGTATAAAGTAGTTTAAATGACAACAACATCAAAAGAGTATTTCTATATATAACTTCTTATCAAGTTGATACAAAAAGCGTGTATGATCAGATCAGTGCCTACCCTATCTATATGGGTTAGGACGTACACCGTCCATGCAAGAGTTAGAGTTATAAAAAAATGGGGTCATTGCCCTATACTCGAATGCATGTAGATACAGTTTGCAAAAAGAGAATAGAGCTACTAGTCAAAAATAGTCAATATATACAAGGCGATATCTAAACGGTCAGTCATCGCCGTAGGTAGTCATCAAAAGGTCAAGCGAGTCGGCCTGATGAAGTCGCTAAACATGAGAGGGGCCTGCCCCAAATTACAGTTATGTGAGGTCAACAATGAAGCAGGCGCTGGGGCATCTGCCTCTGGCAAAGCTAGCTCAAGTGCTAGTGCCTCCTCAAGGTCAACTGCGAAGTCGTCCCACCCTATGCCATCCTCCTCATCAACACCCTCTCCACCTATAGGAGCCAAATGAACCACCTCAGCATCGTCCTCATCGGCGGGGGCAACTGGTGGAGGCACCTCCAACTGTGCAAGGTGAGCCTGCACAACCTAAATCTCAAGAGGTAAATAGAAGACATCATTGTTAACCAAGTGAACCATCTCTACGAGTACTAAGCGCTGAATCTCAACAAAGTATAGGATCTCAAGGCGAGCACGGGATAAGTCAACCAGCCCTAACACGTGGATCTGGTGCCAGAGATCTAACTCGACGGTCGCTGCTGCCCGCTGTGGACACGCGGAATCATGGTGTGTCTACACCCGCTACTCGATAGCGGTGAAATAAAGTATAGTCGAAGCTGGTACTATCGCTCTCAAGGTAACCCGGTGCCCTCCAAAAGCATCGGGTACAAAAAGGGGCTGAGCTGGATCCATACCTGAAAAAGGTACTAACTTAAATCAGGACAGAGATAATCTTAGGCATTTGGGTAATTGAGTCTATCCTCCCTGCCGTATCATCGGGGTGCAAAAGCTTAAGCTAGCAGAACTGTGGAATCAGATCTATACTGGTAAACCCTAACCTGGCTAAACTATTCTGAGATAGCTTGGCTCTGATACCACTAAATCATGTCAAGCCCCGACGTAGCATAAATATGGAAAGCGTTTAATTTCCTTTATGGACCCGTAGGTCGTGACAGTTTGAAGGATTGATTCCGTCCCAAACGTCAATAACAAAAACATAATAATTAGAGCAAAGCAATCAAGGCTTACAATATTCTTCTAACTTAATAGTTATTACAGCACAGGGTCTCTAAAGGCACAAACAGCCTTAAATCAAAACAATAACTTAACATCTATTACAGTCATCCTTGTTACAAAACAGTTCATAAACTAAAGCATAGGATATTGATAACAGTTTTATCTTCCAAAGCAGTCGTTCTCAGTTAGCGTAGTCATAATGTTCCGCTTGATCAAAACCTAAAAAGCCTAGACACGAATGTCCAGGACGCATCAACGTCGTCAGCTTCAAGAAGCTGGTGAGTATTAAAAACATAACTTTGAATGTAAAATATACTCATTTTGTCACAACCCATCCCGCTAACGTGCGGAAATAGGACACGCGGCATGCCATCAAGGCTTATCCAGTTCATTAAATGACCATACGCAGCGGAAAAGACTTTAAAACTACCTTAAGTGTATAAAACTTTTGGAAACATTGCTCTCCGAGTTGTAAAATCCGTATAAAATTGGAAACACAATCATATTTCGCAACGAATGATTTTATGTTGAAAGGGGTCCCAAAGGTACCCTAAGAACCAATCAAAACCTTTTGAAAATTTCCGGAAGGTATGGAAAAAGATTTCTGACAGGGGGCATTTCGGCCGTTCGAACGACCCAATTCGACCGGTCGAATGACTCTTTAGCAGAATCCTGCACAAGCTGCAGAATTTTGCCTAAGGCATCACCCAACCTTACTTCTTGCATTCCTCTTCACAAGTTCACCTTATAATAACTTCACAAGCTACAATATGCTACTAAAACTTAAGTTTAGACTTAGTAATCCATGAAAAGAAATAATAACGGAACAAACTAAGGCTTGTTTGGATTTAAACATAAGGAATACTAAGCCACCTTCCGAAATTCGAATCTGACAAGCAAAACGTGCAAAACACGAATCCACGAGTTCGGATTCATTACAACATAACTACAAGTAGTGTTAAGACATATTACAACAGTCTAAGACATTCCAAAACTCCCATGTTTGAAGTTAAAAGTTCGAACTTCGCAAAATTTCATCTTTACAACATTTGGAATTGAAACAAAATATACCCAAGAGAAGGATCCCCGTCGCTCCCACGGTCTCATTCCTCACGCTTCTTTTTCCCTTTCTTCTTTTCACCTGCAATGGAGTAAATCTCCACCGCTCAGCTGTATGCTGAGTGTACAATTTCTAACATATGCATATATGGCAAAACATGCTTTAATCTCATGAATCATATCAAATAGTCTCTAGGGAGAAAAATACACCTTCATCCGGTAGCGGCAAGTCCAAGCCTTAAACCGCGATGTCAATGGCTAGTCCAAGCCTACAACCATTACATCCCCACAAGTGCCATGGCAAGTCCACACCTTAAACCATGCACAGTAGCCGTCGCTACTAAAATTCTCAAACATCGAGAAACTTACTCCGGCATGAATTTGTATAAAACCCCCCTTTGACCCACATAGGCAACTCAACGTGCTCGCGAAAATTTAGACATGCTTTTGACATTTAATCGCGTGAATATTTAACGGGCCTAAGATTAACACATGAATTTTGCCCGAATCACAATTTCGTCGTCGAAATATAAAACATGTATTTCACCTATATAACATAGGCTAGAAATTCATACCTCGAGCTATCGTCGTAAAACTTGGAGGAAACGACTAGAAGCCCGAATACACGCCAAATCTCCGATCCTACGCAAAACCTACAAGTCTACACGTGTTTTCCCCAATTTCTTAGATTTAGAAATTCATAAAATCTTAGCCAAACGTGGCCTAAAGTCTATCAATACGTAGCCCTTACCTTGGGGAGTTCGAATATGCAATTTGGTGAAATTCAGACGGACGATGGGTCGCCGTTTGTCGTCACAAACCCCGTTGGATCAATCTCCCTTTTCTCTCTCCTCTCTCAAGATATTATATGAAGTTTTCAAGAAATGACAATTTCATCCACCACTATTTATAGACAAACTCTTCGGGAATCGCGTTTACTTCCCCGCGAGTTTCTCAAACACCTAGTTAATTCCTGAAATTTCGCACATGTCCATTTTATTGCTTTACAAGTAAAAACTATTAATTACAAGAGTTTTCGATTAAGTCTAGTTTGGATCCAAAATATACGTCCGAAAACTAAATTCCGTGGAATCTCTACACAACCTACCTTTTTATATAACGTGACACTCACGTTCTCACCACAGTTTTCAAAAGATATCTAATGATACCAAAATTACCAGAAAGTATACTATACAGGTATAATTCACTATTCATAAAATATCAGATAAGTCAAATAACATTTAAATCACATAAATGTCATTTACTTGTGCCAAAAAAAATTGAACCATCATGTTCCCGTGTCCTTACTAATACCTTACCGTTGACTCACAGTCAACCTCAACCTCATTATCAACTAACATTGATAAATCCATAAATGCAATTATGTAGGATAAACTTAAAATTTTGGAACGGGTGTGACATATTTACCATTTTCAAATTCCCATTTAATTCAACAAGTTTACATTAGAGTAAAGAGTTCATTTTAGAAAACAACCATAATATCATTGGAAAGCTATAATTCACATATATGTGAGCGTGTATGAAAACAATGCACCATCTCATCTTACTGACTCTTTTCTCTCGACAAACACAACAACCCACCATCTCACACCAGTATCTTTGAAATACTCCGATAGCCACACTTTAGCACAAGGGTGCCAGGGAATGTCCAGTTTGCCTCACACTTTAGCACGGGGTGCCAGGGAATGTCCAATGCCTCACACTTTAGTATCTAATCCGCCTCGCAAATACATCACACAGTATCCAGACTCGGGTACCAGGGAGTGTCCGTAGGCCACACTTTAGCACTACCGTGGGTGCCAGGGAATGTCCAAGTTCGGCGTCACACACTTTGACGCTACCATGGGCGTCAGGGAGTGTCCAGTTTTGCCACCGTCGCATTTCAAAGACCAGGGAGTGTCCACAACACAATCTCAACCACACACTCTATATCACACTGACCATTACTCTTTTCCACACTGACCAACATTCACACTCACCATACATGTACAACTGACACCATATGAATGTCATGCAACAGAACATATGTAACGACCCAGCTCCCCGTCTAGCAACAATATTGTCCGCTTTGGGCCTAAACACAAAGAACTTCCCAGGGGGTCACCCATCCCTGGTACTACTCTGGCAGCAGCAAGCTTAACTGTGAAGTTCTTTCATGTTTAGCTCCCTCACGGTTTTAAAAAGCCTTGTTGCATATAGAGGGGCGATTAATCCTTATAAAATACTCTAGGAACTTCACCCCAGGCGATGTGGGACAAGGCCCCACACCCGAACTCACCTCATCCGTCTTGGCCATCCTGCCTCAAGAGTATTGGCTCTTGGTCATCACAATCTACCCTCCTTAAGGGCTACACGTCCTCGCGTGGGACCCGTCCCACACTTCCGGCTGGGTTTTCGCTCTGATACCATTTGTAACGACCCACCTCCCCGTCTAGCAACAATATTGTCCGCTTGGCCTAAACACAAAGAACTTCCCAGGGGGTCACCCATCCCTGGTACTACTCTGGCAACAGCACGCTTAACTGTGAAGTTCTTTCATGTTCGGGATCGATAACTATGTATATTTGAAAAGAATCGAAATCATAATCGTCCTTTAATAACCAAAACGTAATCTGTTTTAACATAACTTCCAAACAGAGCTGATGATGCCAAAAATTGGTAACAGCAAAGTAAAGCAATTTAAGAGAGAGGGAGAGAGAGTGAGAGACTATTTTTTGTATGTGGTTCGGCCCTGTTAATGAAGGTACCTACGTCCACGGGTGTGTCTGAGCACGTTCACTAGCAGATCACCGGCGGGCCTGGTGAGCCAACAAAGAGGGGCGGCACTCCCAGTAATACCGGCCGGGTGTACGCATATAATGGTGAATTTTGTAGAGGTGCTGTGTAGACTCAAGAGTTGGCCGTCCCCTCAATGGGGGGTGAGTGGTCTCTTTTATAGATGCAAGAGACCTACTCATACATGGATAAGGAAATATAATCCTATTAGGGTGTGATTGACACCAATCAAGTAAGTTTCCTAATTGTATTAGGATTGATTGACATTAATTGTGGGGAGTTTCCCAATTGGATTAGGAAATAGATGCACTTTCCATAGTCTTCTAGCTTGAGTAGGAAACTACCTATAATTTTGGGCGTATCAAGAGCCTTAAAAATTAATAAAACATCACCCAAACAGTTCATTAACATAAACAAGCAAAAATCAGAAACTGTCCAAAATCGTGCGCGCGGGCCGCTCGCGCGATATGCCCCTTTTTCCTTTTTTTATTATAAAAATTTCCTTACTGCCTGGGAATGGACAAATCGCGTGCGCGGGCCGCTAGCGCGGATCGCCCGCGACGGCCGCTGGCGCGATTTGCCCAATTTTCGTTTTTCTTTTTAAAACCTTTTCTGTTTGCCTGAAACCAGCCACCTCACGCGCGCGGGTCGCTCACGCGACCTTCGCTCGCGCGAGTTTCAGCAGTGTCTTCATCTTCTTCGTGGAGAATGCCCTGTTTCAGAATTTAAGGGTCTTTTTGACCCATTTTGAAATTTGACAATAACCAAACCTTATTATATATGGATCTCTCCGGTTTTTCGCAAGGATTATGAATCTACAATCAATTTTACTTCAATCGATCCGTAGCTCTCGGATTTTATGAAAACCGAGAGTTGACAGAAACTTCGTTTTAATCATACGTCGTCATACGAACAAATTAAGCTCTAATTTTACAATCGTATACTCTACATACTATAATCTTTCATATTTCATTCAGAAAATGAATTTTGGTTAAGTTTAGAAAAACTCATGTTTTTCAAACTCAAGCTCCCATGGAGGAATTAGCAATGGTGATTTATCAATACATATACACAATCAGCAACTAAGCATGAAATTACATTTGGAGTGAGTTTAGAATACTCACTGAGATTGATTATAGAGGAATTGTTGAGAAAGATAAACAAAATAAGAATTCAATCCAAGTTTTGGCTATAGAGTTTTGAACCAGGGTGCGCTGGAACATGGAAATGTCCAGCGGCATAAACGTCGTCAGCTTAATGAAAGCTGAGTGATTTAGATACTAACAGGGTATCAACTATTGAAGTTATAACAAGTTGCAAACGATAACCATTAAGATTTAGTGAGGATAACTCCTTTAATCAAATCGATGATTCGATTACTAACGTTTTACTCATTTTAAGACCGACAATTCATCATGATAGGGGAACAGACTCGACAGTAGTTCACTCTTAAGGATACACCATTGCTCCATCCACTGCTTCTAAGAACATAAGCACAGTCCACCGCAGTCATGGATACCACATCAGTCCATCCCCAGCTTTTAAGAACATAAGCACAGTTCACTGCACTATAGGGATATAACGCTTTAAGCAATAGTACATCATTCTATGCCACGACTTAGCGACGTCTACCAGTGATCACGGTCCACCGCAGTCGTAAACATCTTCGTCTGTCTATCACTTTTAAGAACATATGATTAGATCATCTGGCTATCATAGGGCAAATGGTCCGGTCCACCGCAGTCGTAGACACCTTCGTCTGTCTACCGCTTTTAAGAACATATGATCGACCAAAGCCCGCCCACGCAAGATTCCCGGATCCTAGCAAACCTACTTAAGTTCAACTCTAACATCGAGACATGACAATTCCAATGTGGCCTGACTACTTTGAATGAAATGAACGTTAACTCCAAAGGATTCACAACTATTATGTTATCTAACGTCACAACCATTATCCGTTAATCCCGTCGTTACTACGATCTTATAACGCATTAACTCATTATCACGTCTGTATTACAATAATAAAGCATGATAGAAATACTGAACAGTAAATAAAAAACAGTTATAATATAAACTAAATAAGAATATCAACATTCTGCAACTTCCAATCGATTGGGACAAAAAAATAGTATCAATCGATTGGTATAAAAACAGTATCAATTGATTGGTATAAAAGTTCAATCGATTGGATCACATGTCAATCGATTGACATAAACATCAATCGATTGGGATATCAATTGATTAGGATAAGTCCAATCGATTGGGACTTCGTCTTCTTCACAGTGAAGACTGTCCAACAATATAAAATGGGAAAAATACATGATTCCATCATCTTCTATCCATCTAAACAAATCATAATTTCAATGTAGTATTACCAAGTGAGTTTAGAACTCACCTTAGGATTAGAGGGTGTGTTTGGTTGTGTGTTTTGAAGCTTTGAGCTTCAATGGCCTCTTCTCTCTCTCTCTCTATGTATCTATATCTCTCTTTCTCTCTCTCTCTCTCTCTCTCTCTCTATCTATCTATCAATCTCTGTCTTCTCTTCTCTTTCTCCTTCTCTCTCTTTCTTCTTTCTGATCTTCTTCTCTTCTTCTTCTCCTATCCGTGTGTGTGTGTGTGTGTGTAAGTGTATGAATATATATGTGTGTGTGTGTGTGTGTGTGTATATAAGGGTGTATATATATATATATTAAAATACACACTAACACTCCCTCTCACTCTCTCTATTTTCTGGAAACAGAAAAATGCCCAAAATGGGCTAATATATATAGATTCAAGTGTTCACGGGGACAAATCCCAGCCAAAGCAAGAGAATCTGCCCAGCTGATTCCAATCGATTGGTATAAAATTATAAATGTCAATCGATTGGTATTAGGTATTAATGCTCCAATCGATTGATAAAAGTGTCAATCGATTGATATTGGCAATCGATTGGTATTCTTACAAATCGATTGTCATTCCGAGCGAAGCGATGGCGAGCATTGGTCATTGATCGACGAATTGACCATGTGAGGTTTAAGTTGGAGATAACATCAACGTGCCAAATGGGCAGTGGTGGATCGAGAGTGGAGAGAGCAACAGGTGAAAATGGGGCCACTTTGCTTTAGGTGGGCCCTCTTCGTAGTGGGCTTTGTTTGTGGGTACTCTGAAGTGGGCTTCAGAGTTGGTTACTCTAAGGTAGGCTGCGGAGTGGGTATTCTGAAGTAGGCCTCAGGGTTTGGTACTCTGAGGTGGGTTTCAGAGTAGGTACTCTGAAGTGGGCCTCAGAGTAGGTTGTTAGAATGGGCTCGCCTCGGAGTAGGTTGTTAGAATGGACTCCTCTGTGGTAGGGTGGACGTGTACAGTCTTGGACTGGACCCGTGGTGATCATATAGGTGGATCCCATAATTGGTGGCGATACTGATACACGTGGAGTTCTTGGTGACATGTGATGGTCAAACTATGTGAGTTGTCAACCATTACCTACAACATTCAATATTTACTCGCACAAATGAGCCATTTTTAGCCGGTTCGTAGCATTTCCGGTTCGGTGAACCGGCCGGCGGGGTTTAAGATAATTACCCAAACCAGAGGTCCTCAGTTCCCCCCGCCACAATTTGTCTGAGGGTTTAACCAAATTTAGGGCTTTCACTCAGCTCCGCCACCATCGGCCACTGCTCTCTACTCTCTCTCTAATCTGTCTCTCTCTCTCTCTCTCTCTCTCTCTCTCTAACTTCACCCATTTTGGATATCTGCTAGTCCAATTCATCAATCTCTTACCTCGAGCCAGCTTTAACTTATATTGCACCTACGCCTCTCTGCTACTGAAAGTCTGAAACTATGTCAATCACTGTATAAACCTCTCAAATTCTTAGTTTCTTCCAACTTTTTTCTTCATTTCACCATATGGGTTCCTAAAATTCTCACATTTTCTCACTTGGGTTGGTGTCAGAAATGCCAATTTCCAATTTTGAATCTTATCAAACACTCATATTGATATTCTAATCAAACATGATCAAGAAGAGGACTGGTTCAAACCATCTCTTCTTCTTCATCAATTCCAGAAGAGCATTCACTACTTGCCCTCTACCTATAGACCCACCAAGCCCCTCAGCCTCAATCACCACCAATGATCACAAAACTCTATGCCTTTCCTTAGCAGAACAGCTCATTCATCGCGGGTTATTATCGGCTGCACAGAAAGTTATTCAGCGAATTATATCGCAATCTTCGTCTGTATCGGATGCAATCTCGGCCATTGATTTCGCCTGGTTGCGAGGTATGGAGCTTGATAGTTCTAGCTATGGTGTACTCATACAAAAACTTGTGAATGAGGATGAATATAGGATGGCTGAGGCCATCTATAAGGATAATATTTTAAGTAGAGGTAATGAATTGGACTCCTCATTATTGAATTCTATGGTTATTTGTTATTGTAAATTAGGACAATTGGAGGAAGCAAAAACCCATTTTGATAGGCTTATTGAATTGAAATATAGGCGTTGTAGAAACGCCTGCAAGGCGCTCCTTCGTGAGCTTCGCGTCCAAGATAGAATATTGGAGGCGTTTGATTACTTCATTAAGATCAATGATTCTAGAATTTTTCTTGGTTTTTGGTGTTACAATATGTTAATTGATGAATTGGTTTATAGAGGTTACTTAGATGAAGCCCTCCATGTGTTTGATTTAATGCAAGCTAGGGGTGTCCCACCAACTGTTCACTTGTATAAGTCACTATTTCATGGTTTTTGTAAAAGAAGTCGGGCAGAGGAGGCTGAGTTGTTGAGCATAGAAATGGAGTCCCAAGGTCTCTTTCTCGATAAAGTAATGTACACATCTCTTATATATGAATATTGCAAGAACAAGAAAATGAAAATGGCTATGCGTGTTTTCTTGAAAATGCTCAAGACGAGGTGTGAACCAGATACTTGCACTTATAACACATTGATACATGGGTTTGTTAATTTGGGTTTGTTTGATAAGGGTTGGGTATTGCATAACCATATGGCAGAGTCGGGAATCAAACCCGATGTAGTAACTTACCATGTTATGATTCGTAAGTACTGTAAGGAAAGTAAAGTTGATTGTGCTTTGATGCTTTTAGACAACATGAATCGTAGCAAGATATCGCCTACGGTGCACTGTTACACAGCCTTAATGGCTGCACTTCATAAGGAAAATAGGTTAATCGAAGCTGGTGAGTTGTACGATAATATGCTGGAAAGTGGGATTGTTCCTGACCATGTACTATTTTTCACCATTATCAAGCAATACCCAAAAGGGCATGAGCTTGATCTTGCGCTTATGATTTTGAGAGACATTGCAAGGAAGGGGTGTGGTATTGACCCTTCATCTTTTCCTTCCTCTGCTGCTGCTTATCCTACCTGTGATTTGGAACTAGAAATTGAGCATATTCTGGGAGAAATCATAAGACACAACTCATATTTTGCTGATGTGGCGTTCGGTGTATACATAATCGCATTATGTGCTGGAGGAAAAACCGATGTGGCTTTGCTTTGCATGGATAAAATGGAGAGTCTTGGTTGCAAGCCTTTGCTTTCAACTTATAACTCTTTGATCAAGTCTCTTTGTGAGCAGGGGCTGGTTGAGGATGCCAAGTCTTTAATTGATCTCATGCAAGATCGGGGAATGGTTCCCAATTTGGCTACTTACTTGATAATTGTAAATGGGTATTGCAAGAAGGGTGACTTTGAATTGGCCTTTGACATTCTGGACCAAATGGATGAGATGGGTCTAAAGCCTAGTGTTGCTATTTATGACTCAATTATAGGTTGTTTAAGTAGAGAAAAGAGAATATTTGAAGCACAGGATACCTTTAAGAGGATGCTTGTGAATGGTGTTGATCCCGATGAGGTCATCTACCTCACGATGATTAATGCGTACTCCAAGAATGGAAGAGCTGTTGAAGCCCGCCAACTGTTTGAAAAGATGATAGAACAGGGAATCCACCCAAGTTCTCATACTTACACAGCGCTAATAAATGGGTTGGTCAAGAAAAACATGACTGAGAAGGGTTGTCTATACCTTGATAAAATGTTGGATGACGGTTTTATGCCTAACAATGTGCTTTATACCTCTCTTATCAAACAATTCTTGAGGAAGAGAGAGTTTGGGTTCGCATTTAGGTTGGTCGATCTGATGGAGAAGAGCCAGATAGATTGTGACTTGATTACATATATTACACTGGTCAGTGGTCTTTGCAGAAATGTCACGTGGGCCCAGGAACGATGGGTTTTCGGGCATAGAACTCATGAAAAGGGAAGAGAAATGTTGTTCCATTTACTCCATCAGAAAACCTTGGTTCCCAGGCATAATTTTCTGACAATAGCTATTGATTCTCCTGAAGAAATAAAATTTTTTGCATTGAAGTTGATTAAGAACATTAAGGACACCCCATATATGCCAAATATATATCTGTATAATGGCATGATCTCTGGTTTTTGTTGGGCAGATAGGATGGAAGATGCATATGATCATCTGGAATTGATGCAAAGAGAGGGTTTGGTTCCTAATCAAGTCACTTTCACTATTCTCATTCATGGGCATATCCGATTCGGTGAAACTGATTCTGCAATTGGGTTGTTCAATAAAATGAATTTAAATGGTTGTCTTCCAGATAGAATTTTGTACAACACTTTAATCATAGGCCTATGTAAGGCAAATAGACTAGTTGATGCTTTGTCACTCGCACATATAATGCATAAAAGAGGGTTTTCTCCTTGCAAGGCTTCTTATGAGAATTTACTCAATCGTCTTTGTGACAGTCGCTTGGCTGTTCATGCTTTGAGAATGTGTGAAGATATGATTGCCCGTGATTACGTACCTTGCTGGTATAATCGTAATTGGTTACTCTGCATGTTATGTGAGGAAAACAAAGTGCGTGAAGCTCATATTGTGCATGAAATGATACTGAAGAGAGGGAAATTCTTTGATACTGAAGCACAGAGGCTTCTGAGTTGATTATGCTTAAGCAATGAGAAGAGGTTTTGTTTTTCTCTGTAGGAGAAATATTGCTCTGCACCCTGAGGGGGCGGAGTTTACCAGGGGAGGGCAACGCATTCTGACCGTAGGTGTCTTATTTTGCAATGGTAATTCTGTACAACTAATTAGTATTTTTGTTCTTTCAAATTCAAAACACTAATTTTCTGGGTGTTGGGAATCCCCGTGTAGTGGACAATCCATGTAAGTTTGGTCTTTTTTTCCTTTCAGGGAAGTGATAAAGCTTATGAACTTCCGCTGCTTGATCTTCAAAGAGACCTTCTTATGCTGGTGAACCCCGCTAGGTAATATGTATATATATACATGTGTGTGTGTGTGTGTGTGTACATATATGTTGGGTAGATTTCAATCTTGGTGTATATGGGTATTGTACTTGGTAACCGTAAATAAGTTCCGATTTATCTTTGAAATATGTTACTCGCAGGTGTTACAAACATACTCTGGCTGAATGAGAAGATGAATTGAAATTTATCAATTGTGTACAAACGTATTCCTATTTTGTTAACTACACAACTATTTAAAGTGGTGGTGTGGTATTATGCTGCATGTATAAACTATGTGACCTATGGTTCTTTGAGGCACATCACCCTCAACTTCACTTCAACCTTTCTTTAGGCTCATTGAATGGCTTTAAGTGCAGGACTCAATGCTCTTTAGTTGGTTTCAACTGCAGGCCAGCTGAGCTGAGGCAGAAGCTAAGTGAAAACAAAGGGCTGAGCTTGGGCTATTATAGCACTAAAACAAAACGGGCTGACTGGTCAAAGGATTTGTTATTCGGGTGAGCTGAAATTTCATGATTGGAAAAGTAGAAATAAGTTTGTTTATCGATATTTGGCGATGATAGATAATTTCTAACATGGTGTAAAACCTCTCTCTCTCTCTCTCTCTCTCTCTCTCTCTCTCTCTCTCCAACGCTTGGCCTCAGAGTTGGTAACGCATATCTATGACCAACCAGGCACAAGGAAGGTAAGTAACATATGAATGACGTTATTGTTGCTTCACCAATGAGAAAGTGGGATCCGCCCTTGTCCGAGTAAGAACCGCCTGGAGGCCTCTTGTCATTGACTCATTAGTGCAATGCTTTTACTGGAATTTTGAATTGACCACCACCCTATAGTTGTTGTGACAATACTCGTCTTACATCGACTTTTATTGCATATTTGCATCTGTAGGGAATGAAGTACCAATCTTAAGAAAATCTTTCAGTTTTCTTTCACAATACGATGATATTATGATGAAGATAATGAGGTGACTGAAGTTTGAGCCAATGCCATCCTAAATTCTTTTTGTAGCACCTTAAAGGTCGATAACTCGATATGATATGATGTTCAACAAACAATATGAAATGAGTCTGGTTTTATTTACGTGGAATATAAATTGTTTCCAATTATATGCCATTGATTGAGTTTTTTTTTTTTCCTCTTCTTTTTGGTAGTACATTAGTTAGAGCATATATTACAGCTCAAAGTATTGATGTCAGTATCCTCATTTTTTTTTTCGGTGCTTCCATTTCAGTTTTGCACCTTGAAATGGACAAATTGAGTCATATTTGGATGTGCCGTAAGGTTTATTCTTATCTTTGTCTGTCCGAAACATTGTTGCCAAGACTATCAAATCCATGCAAGGGTCAGAATTGGCTAACTTGGGTGCAGGATATCTAAGATGGCCTGTTTCTTGTTGAAATGATTGATGGCTGTTATTTATGTTGCATAGCATGATTGTGCTTCGTGTTTTTGAATTCCGGTCTTGTTGGTTTGTTGTTTGATTTAGAACTCAAATTTATCTCCTTCCCTTGTGAGTTCTACCTAGATTTTAAGTAATGGTTTTTCAGCTTAGCCCGGCACAATGCACATGCGAGTGCATTGTGAACCGGAATGGGGGATGGGAACTTGAACGCACGACCTCCCAAAACCAAGGCTCTGATAGCATGACGAGTCACCTTTTGCTCCAAAAGCTTAAGTTGTTTCAAATGAGCCCAACAATGTATACCAGGCTCTAACAATTTACTTGGGTGGTTCCTTAGCTAATTGTTAGTTTTGTTAAATGTTTCGGGCTATGATTTTCAGGATTTACCACGTTTTGAATGGGCTGTTTACACCTCCACTTTTAGTTCTGATTTTCTTACATAATCATTGAAATAGTTGTATGTATGCCTTTTGATCTACTTCTTAAGGCAGAATTTCATGTGGATTTCAACATCTAGCAGGTGATTGTTATGACTTCCATTGACATGATTCAAGCATTAACACAGATGATGTATCTACAGAGGTCAAGTGGTGCCAAAACAGAACTGCCAAAGAGGCAACAGACCAGCGGTGAATGGCACATAGGGTCCGGCAGCCATGACTGCCCGTCAAGAAGGTATGCAACACAGTAACAGTGAACTTTTATGCTTCGTCCCCATTTCTTATGACTCGATTACTGTTCTACTTCACTCTCCCTCTGGTTGAAGAACCCGTGCCACTGTTCTTAGACCCACCATTGTACAAAGGCAGTTGCTAAATGGACCCACCAAATTTTCTATCTGCACCCACACGTACAACATGAGATGCTGCATGTATGCTCATCCTCATTGCCCAACTTGGTGTAGAGAGAAATTTGGTGGGTGTATTTCGTCGCACTCTAATACAGTTTTCTGAAGCCTGTCATTTTCCCCATATTCTCGCTCCCTGCAGCATCCACCAAGCTATCAAGAAAATTCTGAAGATAAACAGTGGGAATAAGTTTTGATCAAGCTGGCCAATAATCGGTTATCTTTCTGTTATAGATGGAAATGTCTGGTTTTCTGGTGTGGGTTGGTCCGATCTTGGGCTGTTCTCTCTAGTGCTCGGCTGTGCCTTGATTTTCTTGTATAGATGGAGCAGTTTATAAGAACTGAGGCGGCATTTCCAAAAAAAGAAGTCTATTATACCGTAAATGTCGACTATAGAACGAATCGATCCGGCCGGAAAATGACCTCTGTAAGTTATATCGCATGAACAAATCAGCTAATTTTTTTTTTGTTGGTCGAATAATTAAGATTTATATATATATATATATATACTAGTTGTGGACTGCGTGCGTGGCACGCAGTAGTGTAGTGTGGTGTAAAATTTATGGAGAGTTCATGTGAAACCAATGTTATTTTACAAGGAATTACTTTTTAACATGTAGCTTGAAGTTGTAGTTTTATATTCTGCAAAACTGTTATACTCTTATTAGCTGATTCCAATACGTAATTTTAATTATAACGAGACATACATTGTAATGTATACATATTATGGGAGGATAGTACTTTTAGTTTATGGGAAAATCTACAAAGAAAGGAGTAACAAACTTAGGTGAGGTGAAATTGCAGAAGAGGACAGTGGAAGAAAAGGTGATGGGTTTGGTATAAATATAAGTGTAGTCACAAATCTATGGAAGTTACAAACCTTATAGGAAAATGCTTGTGGCTGAAAGAATAATCCTTGGAAACAAGAGGCATGTAATCAATTTAATACAATTCATATATAGGAAAACATTAGCTTTCAAGGAGTAATTAATAAAATATGGTGTATAGAATTACCTTTAGAAGTACATAAATGCAGTTATAGGAGAATGAAATAAAGTGTAGTAAGAACAAAACATGGGGGGGTTTATATTACAAAGATGGTATGAGTTAAATTCATAGGTTACATTACATTACATTGTTTGAACATGAACTATTACAAATGATATTATAGTCTGAGTATTCATTCTCTGGAAGTGTGAGGTTGCCATTCTTTGAGTTATTTGTTTTTCTTTGAGTTTGTTTTTTTTTTTTGGCTTTCTGATAGGTTCCTGTTGTTGACTGGGTTGTTGAGCTAGCTGCTGCGTGGTCAGAGGTTATTGAAGGAGAACGTCCCCGTTTTGTTGTGGGGTCACTTTGTTCTTCAGTTTCATTTTCTTCAAAATCAACTGAAAGAACAATTACTTCGCTGGCTGCATCTCTTTGTGTATCTTTTTTCTGTAGGCAAAGTTGCATGGCATGGGTTTCAGTTGGTGCCAATGTTTGAAATGCTTCTAGTGAGACGATGTCATTCTGCAGAAGTTGTTGAAATTATTTTCTGTTCCTGAACATTGTAGTAATAATTGGATTTCGATTCTTACGTCTGATGTGTGGTCTGCTAGAGCAGATGCTTTGATGGATAGCAATCGTTCAGCGAGATGTCCATATATCACAGCATCTATTTGTCCACTTGTGTTCTAATTCAACTGCCACTCGATATCTACATATGTTTTTTACGGGAAAAAATCAGTAGTTGAAATTTGTGAGTTTAATGTTGTTGATAATGTGTTAAGAACTGCTTATAAGATTTACCTTGCTTCTGCATGTGTTAGTTTCTAGCAGCCAACACATCTAATCATGTCGCCTATTTCTCAACGTGTAGTTTGATGACATTTGCTACAACTTAAGAACCAGAAGTGTTGGTTGTAGTTTGTTATTGTAGCTTGTGCTTTAACCCAGCATATCTGTTTCTGTGTATTGAACATTATCATGATTGTAACATTTTGAATTTAGCTTGGATAGCATTTATTGAATTTTGATAAAGAATATGATTACTTTTGGTGTTGGCGTTGGAAGGTTAATGATTGAGACGATTTCAGCTGATGGAGGAGGTAAAGTTGAATGTCCACATAATAGGTAGAAATGTCTCGTGGGGTTGATTGAATGGCTTCTGGATGAGTTGTACCCCTGCACCCAATTTATTTATCTGTTAGAGTTGTAGTAGTTGTATTTATAGATGTTTAGTATAGCTAATATGGTGGCTTGTTACCAATTGTGTAAGTTAGTAGCTGCAGTTGTTTGAGGATTTATATAAAGTGTGCTGTTCGGTTTTGTAGTTAACGAGAGTCCTGTGATGCATTAGAAGTATTAGATGATAGGAATATTATTGTAAGTGATAATGGTGTAGTATAGATTCTAACCATTGTAGTTTGGTACTCTGAGCCGGAGACCGATTAAGATAGGCATTTCAAGTTGTGCTAGCTGAATACCTTCGTTAGCCACAAACTGGTTCCAAAGTGTAAGGGTTACTGGCTTCAACCTATACTAGTTATGACCCCGTGCACTTGCACAGGATATTCGCGAAAGAAAAAAGTGATTGCACGGGATAGTTTTTTTTTTTTGGGTCAAAATGCACCAGATACTTGAGAAAACGATTAAAAAAACACATGATTGGAGATAATTAATACTGATACAAACAGAGTTAAAGCTCCTCATACCTTTTTCTTTTTTCTTTTTTTGGTTGAACCTCTTTTATTTTGTCAGAATAACGAAATTAGTTGATAGGAATAGTATGAACCATATTTTCATGACATAACTCAACATATAATATACGTCCACAACATCTCGATGCATCAACTTGATTTGTACAAATATAAAATTAATTTTTTTTAGAGTATTGTTATGCTTTCCAAATTTTCATCCTAAACGATGTGATAGTGGGATCACTATGGGGTCACTTTAACATCCTCCAATCAAAATTCAGTGGTCTCACAGTGGTCTCATTGCCATGTCATTTGGGATGAAAATTTGGGAAGCATAGCATTACTCTTTTTTTTTAAACATCAATAAGTTGATTATATTAAGTAAAGTCTCAAAGGCTAAGCAAGTTACAACATAGATCCAGTACACCTTTTGCGCAGAACAAAAGGCATGCCACCTCTAAACAAAAGAACTTGGGCAAAAATCCAATTACCTTGTGGGCACACAGATAGCATCGGACCAAATCCAAACAAAAGAATCGCTGAAAAATAAAGTAGTCAAGAAAATGACCAAAGCAAACCCACAAATTATATCAAAACAAAAAATAGAAATATCAAATTGCCCCAAGCAAAAGAAGTCTAAAAGCAACTATAAAATTATAAGATACAATGTTTAGTTATATAAGCACGAATGTTAAAAAATATTGTACGTAAGATAATAAAACATTGTACCTCAATTTGGTCATATGAAATATAATTTGATTTCCTCAGTGACAAAGTGTCTATCCATAAAAAAGATGATGTGAAAAATAAAATAAAACAATAAAAAAGAATGAACACAAAAATTTTATAATTACTGTGAAAACAATGCATATCCTACATATTGTAGGCATTATATTACAGTGGAAAAAATAAAGGTAGGGAAAAGATAAGGTGTATAAGGATGTGAATTGGACAAACTAATATACCAATTTAATGCTATAATCTTGCACTTTTTTATTGTGTTAAACATTATTAAAGGCAAAAACAATATGGAATAGAATATTTTTTTAATGACACAATTAATAGTTGCAGTATGGTTAGAAAAATAAAATAAGGAATTTACAAAATATATGCCATTTTATATATTCAAACAGAATATGCTGTATTGCAGTCTAAAACTAATATGTCATTTCATATATTCCTTATTGCGTTAATGACACAATTAATGCTAGCATTTTTTGTCAACTATACATATGTGATTGTTAAGTTTCTCAAATTAGAATTTATATTTAATAGATTTGACCACACTTGTTGGTAAGGATTAGTTTTGAACAATATATAAAGTATATATTATTTGTGAACGATAAATAAAAATTCATACAAAATGCCACGTGGAAGAAGCAAAGGCAATATTTTAGAATGTTAGTTAGACTAAAGCAGCGAACATGAATCTATAAAAATCAAATTAAACATGAATGAAAAAAGTGAAAGTCACATACGAAAAAAAGAGCAATATAGACAATAGAATAAAGTATGACTAATAGTTCATATGCATCAAAACCAAGAAATAACAAACAAAAGATCTAGAGGAATTAACTCCGAATCTCCGAAATTAAGGTATTGACTATGCTGCTAATGACATTTCAATTAATTTGATTATAGAGAATGTCATGAAGATTTCAAATCTCAGTTTGATTCTAATGACAAAATTATTTAAATTAGCTTTTACACGATCGACCAAATGCGAAAATAGCAGTAACTATTAGAATTTGACCTTTTACTCTAATGAAATAGTTCGTTCTATGTATTTTTTTTCTTTCTAAAACAACTCGAAAAATAAGAAATAAAAATGTTAACTGCCAAGTCAGTCAATTGAGTCGTCCAATCAAGTCTTGAAGTATATAGTGTATTAACTTACAAAATAAAAAACTAATTTACAAAATTAGCTTACCCCGTGCTTGCACAGGGTAAGCTAATTTGAAAAAAAGTTATATATCTAAAATAAGGTAATATCTCAATTAACATGACAATACAAAAAAATTATAAAAAAAAAAGTAGGTACGTAGTTGTGTTGGTAAAAACACATTCTTTCTGGAAAAATTATAAATTGAATAATCAAAGTCATTAAAAAATTGAACTTATAAAAATTCAATTTGATTGGAGATCGTTATTGATAAGAAATCCAAGGTACTAATAGAAATCCATAGATTCTTAGACCTATGTTATAAATATGATTAATCATTTTATTAGTTTATTGCATTAATTTTATTAAGTGCAATAAAGCATTTGATTGCATTTAATTTATTAGTTGACCAATATAATATGTAATAAGTGAGTATTGTGCAAATTGGATATATATATATATATATATATAAATTAGAAATTTAGGAAAAATGACACATGGCAGCACCTAAGGTTTCTGTTTCCATATATATATATATTAGATTAGTTGGTGACGAAACATTAGAGGTAGCTGTTACGCAATTATGATATGAATAGTTTTTACGAATGTTTTTTTCTTAGAAGTAAATAGTTGTCTTTACTTACATGGGAATTGTTAATATAACCTCACGACCATAAGAAATTTTGTCTTGTGTTCTAATCAGTTTTGGAGGTAGGACATGAACCACAACACCAAGAACATCTGGATAAGTCATTGACAAACAGTATTTTTATTTAGTTGTATCTATAAATGTATAATTATCACATATAGTACAAATTGAAATGGTAGAAACTTAGCTGATTTCGGTGTCTGTGTTGAGGCATCTTCGGAATTCATCAAATTTTGTAAATTGTACTGTTTGGAATTTGTCAAAGGCTTCAATTTCAGGGAGTTCTTGAACATTTGTGAGATGGTCGATTGTCCACTGGAATTTGCCTGCAATGTGACGGAATTCTGCTGGTGTGCTTCTGACAGATGCATTTTGTATGCAATAAAATCGATTTGGGATGAGTAAATCTTGTCGCTTTTCGATGTTGGTACCAAAGATTGTTGCTTGCACCTCTGTTCCCTAATTAGATGTCAATTGTATTTGTAAATGTGAAGATAACATTTGTTGTTGAAAATTATAGAAGTATTTTTTTAAAACTTGTAATAGTTTTGCACTATTTAGCTGATATGACTAATTTTAAACACATACTTGTGCATCACAGAGTGTAAGCTTTTGGAATCTGGCTGATTTTGAACCATCTGGCTTTACTTTATCTTCTCTTGGGTCTTGCTTTTCAATGACTTGAACATGTACTTGCCAGCTCTTGGATTTGTCTGTGACGTCCTTAATCATTTGTAATCGAGGTGCCATTTTGTTGCTAATGAAAGTATACCGAAAGAATCAAGAGACTTTAAACAAGAAACCAATGAGGGAGCAAAAAATAAAAGTAGCCGAGTAGTGTTAATTCTATAATTAATTACATAGTACAATGATAATTGTGATAATAATTGTACAGAATATTTGCAGTAAACAATATGTAGATACTAAGTAAAGAATCTTACATTGAAAACACTCTGTATATGAAGTTCAATAAGATGCTATTAAGTATGTGCTAGATCTAGTATTTCTTTGTAAACAATGTTTTGTGTACGTGTAGGTTCATTTTCATATTCGGTCGTAGGTTGAATTAGTACTTTGATAGACGTTGCGCTTGTTGCTCTTGATAATGCAACATATAATTGGCCGTGAAAAAAAAACTGGTTGTTTAAGATATATCCCAACTTGTTTTAATGTTTGTCCTTGAGCTTTATTTATTGTCATTGCGAAGCATAATCTTATTGGAAATTGAGTTCGTGTAAATTCGATTGGGTATTTTTCCTTTTCAGATGGTTGTAGTGGAATTCTGGGTATAAAGACCATGTCACCTTTATGATCTCCAGTTGCAATTTCTGCACATGTTATGTTTCTGTTAAATTCATGACAAATAAGACGTGTTCCATTGCAAAGTCCTCTTGGTGGATCTATGTTTCGGAGAAGCATAATTAGGGCATTTTTTTAAGCATAATGTATAAGGTGGAAGTCCAGTTGGAGTTAAAGAATTTAGGAAATCTTCATATTGCCCTTGTTCATGTGGGTTAATAGCTTTATCTATTGCGGTGTATTGGATTTGTTCACCTGGGAAGGTTTTGATTAAGGAAGTGTTTATCTCATCTACAGTTTCATTTTTAGGTGTTAAGATAGCATTAGACATCATTGCTGATGCATTTTTGTTATATTCATGTAGATTTGGAAACGTTGATATGATTAAAGAGTTGATTGAATCTGTTGCATTTGTCTAAGGGATGATCATGGATTTTGGAATTTGTATTCGTTTTTGATTGTCAGATAATTCAATTCTGTTACCTACTCGTAGTAGAAATTCACTAAATGAAGGGTCTGATTGTGTTCGCACATTTGTTGTTAATGTTAATTTTGTCAAAGAATTCCAAATTGGTGATTTTAATAAACTGGTATTTATCGTTTCTTCTTGTGATGCTTTTGGTACTACTGGTAGTATTTGTCGAAAATCACCACCAAATAGTACTTTTTTTCCTCCGAATGGTAAATTACAATCATTTATATCTCGAAGCATTGTGTCAGTTGCTTTTATAATTTCTCTTCTTGCCATAGGGGCTTCATCCCATATTATCAATTTACATAGTCGTAGAAGCTTTGCGAGATCACTTTGTTTGCTAACATTACAAGTCATTGTAGGATCTACTTGTACAGGTATTTTGAAACGTGAATGTGTTGTTCTTCCTTCTGGAAGATTAGAAGCAGCTACTCCTGAAGATGTTGTTGCAAGAGCTATCATTTTGTTAGATCTTATAGTAGCTAAAATTGCACGGTATAGAAATGTTTTTTCAGTTCCACCTGGTCCGTCTATGAAGAAACATTCAGGTTTGTTTGCTAAAATATTATTGATTATTTTTTGGTAGATCTTATGTTGTTGTTTATTTAGAAGAGAGATTGACATTAAATCAGATGTTGATGGAATCATATTTTGCTCATCTTGGATTTCTTTGCAGTTGTCATCGTCTATTTTGTTGAAGTTTTCAGGCTTTGTAATGCCGCATTGTTCGATACTTTTGCCCATTGATTCTAAAGTAAGATTTATATTTTTTAAAGTTTTCTCATATCTTTTTTGTTTATTAATGTTTTGTCTTTTTTATAATCTTCAGACATATATGTTTTATATTTTTCCCATAACTGTTGAGGATTGGTTGGAGTACAGTATACTAATATAGTTGCAAATAATCGTCGTAATGAATTCGGCATTTCGTTAACTATTGTTCTTGTAAGCATTCTTCAATGTTGTCGTTATCTTCGAATAGATTTAGTAAAATAGCTGCTTCGCGAAATGTCGGTAGTACTTTTCCGTTAATAGTTTTCAAATCTTCGTATGATTTTGGTGCACAAACATGGTTTAATAGAAGTCTTAAGAAATATCTTTCACCTTCAGTTGGACTTGCTGTTATGATACGTGCAATAACCCTTCCTTTTTTCCTTTCGGACCATCTTTTATCTTCAGTAATCCAAACAAAATGTTCTGGGAATTCGCTGTATAATAGATTTTTAGCTCTGGCAGTTTCGTTAGTTCGATTCATTAAAAAAAATTGAGTGAGCATTGTTTCAGAGTAGTTGTTATTGTTAGCAATGTATGTTAAATTGGTTGTTTTTGGAAACGTAATCATTTGTGAATTTTCTAAATGAAGTGGAAGTTTGATAACTGGTGGAAATATTTCATTCATAGGAAAGCTATAAATTTGCCACATTGCTTCAGGTGCAAATACCCAACGAGCAGATTGAAATTGTTGCAACTCATCGATTGTGTCTGCTTTGTTATTGTCGCTTACATGGAATGATATTTGGTCATATCCTTTGTAAATGTACTTGTATAAACATTTAATAGCTTTAATTGTTGAGCATATTTCTACATTGATATGGCAGTTGTACTTGGCAAGTAGATATGGATTGTATGGGATTGCCCATCTGTTATCAATAATTTGATTGCGTACACTTGCTTGTCTTCCATTTTCTGGTCGTTTGTAAATTGGGTATGATTTATTTCCACTGGTAGTAGTTTCAATGAAAGGTTTTGGATGGTGATTTTTACATTGCCCGTTTTGCATACATACATTTGTTCTATTCAGTGTTCCACATGGACCATGAATCATATGTTTTAATACCATTGAATTTAAATGAGGATGTGTTTGATCGTTAGGAAGTTCAGCAGAAACTAAACCATCATATTGGTCAGATGATATGAGCTTTGATTCTTTTGATAATATTAGTAGGAAATGTGTGTGTGGTAATCCTTTTTTTTGAAATTCAATAGCATATGTGTATGCAGCTACTGTTCCAAATAATTTCTTTGTAATAATATCATGTTTAAGCTCTTGTAGTCTACTGTGAAATATGCGAGTAATGAGATCAGGTCTGTTTTGTGCTTCATCAGTGGGTGCAAGTTCTTGCGCAATTTCTGGCCAGGAAGGGTTGCATATCATTGTTAGGAAAATATCAGGTTTGCCATATTTTTGGACTAAAGTCATTGCATCAATGTAACGTTTTCTTAAATCTCGTGGACCACCAATAAATGAACTGGGAAGAACTATTCTTCGGCCAATTGTAGCCGGATTTGTTTCTCCTTGTGTTATACTGTCCATTACTCCTTGGTATAAATCAGCTCGTATTGCTGTTTGGTTTAGTCGGAGATAGTCTAATCTTGACGTTTCTATCTTGATGTACATGTCAATGACATATTGTTGGAGTAGAAGCCCTGAGTGAAGTATGATTAATGTAATATTCTATCTAATTTGTAGCCTGTAACAATAATACTCTCGGCATGAGATGGTTCCTCGTTTGGTGCAATTTGGTTGTAGCGCTGTGAAGTAAATAAGGGGAGGTTCGTAGTCAGTGTATGTGATATATATGTGTATGATTACTTAAATAGCTGTGTGGGAAATACCTGTTTCTTCATTTTGAATAATTGTACTTGATGATGTTGTTGTGTCTAGATTTAATGCGATTTCTGTAGTAGATATGTTGCGGTTTTTGGGATTTGTAAATTTAATTCCTTCATGCCATCCAAGCTCGCCAAATGGAAAGAGCAAAGGATATTGTAATGGGTCATAACATCTGTAGTAATATCTTACTGTTTCGCTATGTCCATCATGTTTGTGAACTATGATGTCACGCTCTCTGTGGTCATCATTGTTGCCATGTTCAATCTATACAGCTGCTATTTGTGAAACTGTAGGGTAGTTGTATACTCGTTGGTCCAAATCTGCAGTTGCGCGTATTATAATCGTATACGTTTCTAAGTTTGGGATATTTTGTAGATTCTGGAAGAATTTACTGTATGGGTTTTGCTGCATTATAGACATTAATGTGGTGATAATAGATGGGGAATTTGTCATATTTTGCTATTCGATGTTCTAATTCATGATTTGTGTCGTAGAAATATAATTGTAAATAGGTAGGTTGTGTGTTGTTTGGTTGTAGATGATTTATAAAATGATATACTTGTCCTTGTACTCGAAATGTGTAGACACCTTTGTTTTTTTGGCACATTTTTTTGTCGTAGGTAATACCCATTGAAGTGAAGGCAAATCTGTTGTTGTAGGATCTTACATATTGTCTGAAGGATTCATTTTCGCTTGTATTTCCAGTGTATAAATTATGCATCTTTTGGTTAATGTTATCTGGTGCGAGGGATATTTTTCCTTTGCTGTAGCAAAAGTTTTTTCTTTCATGCTTAAATAACTTTGCCTGGCAAAATGTGCACATTCTTGGTGGAGGTAGTATAGAAGGACGTGTTGGGACACTGAATGTCTTTGATCGACGCCTTTTCAAAGTTGATGTCATTGCTATATAGCAGAAATACCGCGTAGTTAAAATGCACTATCTTTTGGTGTGCATTAGTATATTTAAATAGGTGTTAGCTGAATACATCTTTGTTTAAAATTCTGTACCTGTGAAATTTGGACGGATGAATGATTGGTAGTTGGTAGTGTCTTTTGTTGTTAGTATATTTTGATTTGTTATAATCTTTTCTCTTTGTATCCTTTTTTGAGCTCTTATGCTTTCTCGTCGTGCTTGGTATCTTTGTTTCTGTGCAATTGTAAGTGTTGAATATGCAGTAGGTTTGTCGGTATTTTGGGCATTCTTTCCTGATGGTAGCATGGTTTGGTTGCCTAACTGCATTACAAGTGAAATGTACTTTACACTGTATGTGGATAAATTTCACTAAGTAATGTGTGTAATAGTGAATTATAGTATGATTGTAGATAGTAAAGTGTAGGTATGATGTTTATGTAATGTAGTAATAAAAATGGCTGAACATAATTAGTAGTATGTGGATGTTTTGAATAATACAACGCATTTTAGTTCTTATGTTTGTTTACAGAGAATAAGATGCATTATATTAGCCTTTATACTTGTTAATGAGATAAACACGGATAAATAAATATTCATCTATAGATAAATTTTGTGAATGTAAAACTAATGCTTACCAAATTCTAATCAGCCAATGCTGCTGCAATTGTTGAGAGTGTAATAAAGTCAATAAGAAGTGTGGAAATGAAAACTGCCTGCTTCAGCGTATGGAGATTCTGTCGAATTTCAGATCTATTTGTGAATATCTGAAAGAAGAGAAATGTTGTTAGACGGTGAAATTACATCAAACATGATTAGTAAGTTTAATAGATGAAAGAAGTCGTTTACAAAGTCACTTAAAAGGAAGTTGACAATGTAAAAAAAAATTACAGGGCAAATTGATATTTCAATTGCAAGTAGGTTTTTTTTTGGTTTGTTTGTTTGTGTTCTTTCGACAAGGAGTGTGTGTAGAAATAAGAATACCAAATATTTTGAGTAGCCTGGTATTTTGTAAGGAAGCAAACTGGATATTTGTATTGAAAGGCAAGTTGTATGGGTCATTTGTTTTGTAAATACAACCTATAGTAAATCCTAAACTCTAAGTCAAGGAAGATTGATCGTAACAGCCTTGAAATTAGAAGGATTTCCAATAATGTTGTCGTTATATCAATTGTTAGTATGTTTAGAGGGAGATTTCAATTCCTTGTCTGTAAGTGAGATAGAAGCCTATTCCGTTGACCTATATTTCCTCGAATATAATTCCTATTAGGCCCCATTGTTCGAAAGCCTGAACATAAAAATTATGCTTTTTATTTCCTTCTTTTTTCCGATCACAGTACAGTAGACACACAACTTTAAATATTAAAGCTGTCCTTTTTTCGCTTGCAGTCCTACTTGAGAAGAAGATGTCCTTTTTTTGCTTGTAATCTGGATTACAATACACATTACAGAGTTAAGGGTAAGAATCAATTACCTTTTATGGTTAATAAACTTGGTGCTTTGTTGTGGAAATCATATCATGGTTCAGGAGATTTTAGTTACCTGCTTAAGTTACAAGCAGAATAGGTGAGATAAGTGATGAGAGTTGTCTGATTGATGACGAACTTCGAGGAAAATGTGATCTCCAAATGCAAAAGAAGAATTAATGTGGAAGAAATTCTTATCAAACATTACTGGTTCCATAATAAACCAAAATAACAGATAGCTGGGAAATATTATAACGATTTGTCTAGTTACTTCATTTTGTTCTTGCTATTTGACGTCTAGCGATAATCTGAACTCTTACTTCATTTGAGGTTTTGAGAGCTTCTCTTATTTGAGTTTGTTTTCATATGTAAGTGCTTAAATTATGGTGAATGTGACAGTACATATAATAGATGAAGTTGTTATGTTTACTGAGAAGCTGAAGTGTACGAATGAGGTAGGTTGTTTAAGAGAATTGTAGTTGGTTAGCTTATTCTACATAGAAGATTAAGAGAGATCGAAATGTTTTTTGGAAAAGGAGGCCTTTTTTTAGTGACTACAACAAAATAGAAACTAACCTAATTTACATAAACTTCTGGGGCGTAAATGATCAACAAGTCCCAAAGACCAACCCTTAGATTAACAATAACATCTTAATTTTGTACAAGGTAATTTACTGAAACCATGAACTTAGTTAGAACTAATTCCCAAGAATACAGAGATTTCATTTAGCTTTAAACTTGTTGATGATAAATAAAACACAAGTGCTTAAATTGAAGAAAGCGAAATCTGCAGAACATTAAATAAGAAGTGAAGAAACTGAATATGTGAAATAAGACCTCTAAATTTGGAAATAGCTGGAATTTTTCCTTTTGATTGAAATTATAAAACTAATATGAAATAAAATAAGGGAAATTGAGAGTAAGTGGAATGAATGCTAACATGCAATTGAACAGAAGTCTCTGTAAATCAAAGTAACTTTGTGGTTGTAAATCTTGGACGCTGATCAGCTGGTAGTAAGGTGAAGGTAAAAGTAACAGAAAACAGAAAGGTAAAGGGGAAATAGAGAAGTAGACGGCCATGTATAAACAAATGAGGACTTAGAAAACGAAGAAGAAAGGCAAACACTGAGATGTTTTATCACGCTTAATACATAGTCACAAGTGAAGTAAACGGTGGAGTGACAGGTGGGAATTTACCTTTTGACACATGTTCAACTATGCATCCATCAAATATGTATACTGCGCAATAATGAAGTCCATTTTACTTTGTGATATACATAAATAGTTATGAACCAACAGCTGCAGAAAAAGTTGCGCAGTATAAGGTGTATGGTTCATCTTCCTGGCACGTGGATTAATTTAATACCTAAAAGAATGGACGCTACTATATTAACCAATAAAAGAGGAAGGTGACTAAAAAGTTAGTAATTTTGGGGAAAAATGCTAGACCCACACAGTGAACCACACACTTTTTCCACACATAACTTTAAATGCTTTTACCATGTGCTGTGTAAGTGGGGCATAAAAAAGTGTGAAAAATTCAAACAGCACAAGATACAAACATTTAAAGCTGTGTGTGGAAAAAATGTGTGATACACTGTGTGGGTCTAGTAGTGCTCAATTTTGGGTAAACAAAATTGCACTCTTTTATATTTTGTCTTTTAATACGAAGAGTGTTTCACTTTCAATTTAATTGCCATAAAAATTAAGATTCAAACAATTTTAACCATTAAAATTAAGCTTTGCTTCAAAAATAAAAGGGACTTGTTTACTAAACCAAGGTTGGCTTATGTTTTGATTTGTTTTTTCCTTTTTTTTCTTTTTCCCCAAAGAACTCACTAATGGGTTTGGATCAACAGTTACGTCTCCTTGTTTGGCACATACATTTTAGCCTTCGTTTGCCTTTTTTTTTTTCCCTGTTGGTTATTTCCCAAACAAAGCACTCGTATGCTTAAGCCTACAATTTTGCCAATGCCATATTTGGCAAGCCAATTTTGGCTTTTGTTTTTGCTTCTTTGTTTTTTCATTTCCCAAAAAAGGCAAACCCTTCCTTTGGTTTTGTTTTTTCCCTTTGTTGTTTCTCTAATTTCCCGTTTTTACTTCATTTATATATATATATATATATGTATTTGCTTGGTTTTTTTAATGGATTAGATCTTTACGTGCACGCTATATGTGCACATTTTATATACACCAATCATTACTCTTTCTTTTTAAATAGTGTCAAAAGATTTATGAGTACAAATAGCCAGACTTGGCTGAACATTAGTCACATTTATAGATTTAAGCTTTGGCATAAGGGTTCATGTTTCTGTTGGGTTAGAGCAAATTGAACCGAACTTTTTAGAAGCAAATATATTTGATTTTAAGTTTTTGTAATCTAATCCTTTTGCTTCTAACGTAACAGTGCACAGACAAAAAGGGAAGATTGAAGAAGCTAAGCGAAACAACTATATTATTACAACAACAAACAGTTATAGTATTACAACGATATCAGTTTCAGCATCCTCTCGTCGTTCATCCCTTTATATATTTACATCTGTCTACTAACTTTTGTCTAAGAGAAACAGTTAGATTATTACAACAACAAACAGTTATAGTATTACAACGATATTAGTTTGAGCATCTTCTCGTTGTTCGTCCCTTTATATATTTACATCTGCCTACTAACTTTTATATAAGGGTAGGGCATCCGTCATAACGTTATTTGGATTTGTAGATGTTGATAAGTCATCCTTTTCTTCAAGTTCGGAATACAATGCCAATAGATCTGGGCATGCTTGTAATTCATGCCCATACACACCACAAAGTTCACAAAACAGCTTATCACGTTCGTCATTTTGGTGGTACAATGAGAGTAGATCTGAGCATTGGTATACTGCATGGCCATATGCACCACATAGCTGGCAAGATAACTTGTAAAAGAAATGGAAGCAAATGGTTTTATGAAGCCTAAATTAGAACTTGAATGGTGACAACTGAAGATGTATTCTATTTCAATCATCACTTACCGATTCAATTGGAGAGTTGATAATCATGAGTGACCATACCTATATGCTTGTATCCTGTACACTTACGGTTGTAAGCCTGAAGAGGTTGGTCAGCCCCGATATCATAGAAAATCCAGGAGCCGTCACAGTTAGGAATGAAACAGCGTTGCTGGAGCCATGTACATGTTCGTGCATTATGGCCAAGATCATAGCAAATTTGGCACACCTGACTGATATGTGGATCTAATGAGAGAATAAAATATTTTAGTTTATGCAGCATATATTGCTTTGCCTGTAATGATATGTCCTAAATAGATTTGAAGAAATTGCTTCGTAATATAGGAACGTGTAGTAAGATGTCCTTATGTTTATTAGACAATTACATAGGAGAATGAGATGAATAATGAACATTTTCATACGTGAACTCCTTTAAAGTAATGTTATGAGAGCAAAATACATAGTGTATTAGTAGCTCTATGTGCATGTACATATTCAATTATTACTGAGCGTCTATGCATCCTTTAACTCTGCTCCACAAAGATCACAGAATACATGGCCCAAGTGGAAGTGACATGTCAATATTCCATGTGAGCGCTCACCTTCATCTAATGTGTATTGAGTAGGCTCTTCATCCTCTTGCATTTACAGCTGTGGCAGTTGGTTGGTATCAACATTTGCTCCATAAAAAGGCATACACTACAAGAAAATATGCTTATTATGTCACTTTTAAATTTCTATTTATGTCAATTTTATTGTGAGCGACATAAATATTTCTCATGCAGCCTTTTTATGTCACTTTTAAACTATTTATGTCGTTTTTTTGGAAAACTGACATAAATATAGTCTTTTTTATGTCACTTTTTCAATGCATGATATAAATAATTCAACTTTTTATGTCACTTTTGTAAAAACCGACCTAAATAAAAAACCGGTGGCATTTTTGTAAATAAAACATAGTTTAGTTTGTGAAGAAAAACAGACCTAATCTATTCTGATAAAAAAATTTCACGACCCTTCAAACATCCCAAAACCCTCTCTTCCTTCACCCCTCTCTCTCCAACTCTTCATTGATTCATCCCAAACCCCTCTCTCGCCATCGCCCCTCTCTCTCCGATGCCGCTGCCTCCTGCTCACGGACGCCGCACCACCACCAGCTGCACCACCCTCTCTATGTCGCCCTCCTTACTCCGATGCCCTATCTCCCCGTCGCCCCTCTTTCTCCGACACTGCACCACACCAACTGCGCCACCGGCCGCCATATCACCACCCACCACACCACCACTCACCGCCGCTACGGGTCAGGTACATCTCTTGCTTCTCTCTCTCCCTCTCTCCGATGTGGTGTGGTTGTGTGTACTCTCTCCATCTCTCTTCTCTGCGGTAGTGTGTGTAAGATACTCTCAATCCCGAGAGCTTGGGAGAATAGACATTGGTATAGGGTACTATTATGAATTTGCAGATTATTTTGAAGATCTAGGGTATTACGACCTTTCTTTTTACTATTTTACATTGAGTATTTTGGAGATCCAGGGTTCTACACACAATATTGTATCTTTCTCACAATGTGCCTTTCTCACTTTGATTCCTTTAGTTCTGTTTCGCACTGAATCTGAAATTGCATGTTTAAATGATATTTCTTCTTCTTCCCTTTTTTTTTCCTTTCTTTATGCTTTAAGTAATTAGTGATGTTTCCTTTTTTATTTTTATTTTTATTAACTTTTGTTTTCCCCTTCAAAAAACGTATCAGCAATGGTAGCCTTTTTTTTCTCACTATTAAGTGTCAACTGAAGTTTTATCTTTCAAATCCTGAATGTGTTGTTAATTGCAGGCTTGATGACTTTATTGGAGGAAATTTGGATCCTTTTATGGCCATGTATGTGACTCAAGAGCGTCACTTTTCTCTTTAAGTTGATAAAACTTGATAAAAGCTTATGATTCAATCCAATTTCTGTATTGCAATCTTCTAAATCATTTGGTTTTGCCTCCGTCTTGTCTCCGTCAATCGCGTCTCTGCCTCATCGTCCCGTCGATTGCCTTCCATTTGCTGTTCATCATCATCGCCGTCGCCGCGGGTGGGTAGCTAAATTTTGGCGTCGTCTCTCGTTCCCGAGCGCGAATCAGATGGTTTTGAGGTTAGGGCAACGTCGATCCCTGAGAGCGCCGGTGAGAGTGAGAAGTCGAAGAAATTCCTTGAAATGTTGCAACTCGAAGAATTGTTTGGCCTGTGGTACCTATTCAACATATATTCAATATCTACAACAAACAGGTACAAGTTGTTCTCTGTTTAACGATTTTTGTTTTGTTTATGGATATGTACTATTAGTTGTATACTTGTATATGTGATTCTTCTCAGTATATCTTAGATTCTGTAATTTACAATTTTTAGTCCATTTTGATCTGGTTTTGAATGTGTTCCTCTCTCTGCCTCTCTCCCTAAATACTCACTGTATTTGCGTGTTTCATGAGATGAAGAAGTTCACTATATTAAGTGAGTTTAGTGTAGTTATTTCTGATAAAAGGAGAATAGAGTGATTGATTATACTTGTTAAGAGGTTATGACAGTCTTCCCATTTCTAGTCACTATCACGATGTGGACAGTTAATCTCTACAAACGACATGAAATTACCGGTGCACAGGTATTCCAACGCCATATTAGAGTGTTTGTATCGTGTAGAAAGTTATTTAATTTTCGTTCTGAGCTCTCAATGTGTAATTACTTGACAGCTTGTAGCATTCCTTCCATTGGCAATCGTGCACACCTTAGGCAACCCTTTCACTAATATCAGTCTGGGAAAAGTTGCTATTTCTTTCAATTCACACCATTAAAGCTTCGGAGCCATTTTTTCTCAGTTATCCTCTCTGCAATGTTTCTTGGAGAGGTGCTCATTTCATTTTCTTTTTAATGTTCTTTCCCAAACTTAGTTTCTTCACCTCTGTATGCTGGATCATGTTTAGAGTCTGCTAAATTTGAAATGTCTCCATCCTTTGTATACTTGTGAAAATGGTGTGTAGTAATAACTATGTCAATTCCTAGCTTGTAATTAATAGTGAAGAAAGATAATTAATTGTTTCATCCTTTTGCCTGGTTTGGCTTGGGTCAGGTTGTTAAGAGTCTGAATCCAGGCCCAATTTTATTCCAAAGCACATTAGTCCAAGCTTGCCTTTTGCCTGGTTTGGCTTGGGTCAATTCAGGTTCAGTCGGACCAAGTTTTAGCTCTATGTCGTTCAACAATCTTTGCACTCTGCCCTGATTTCTACCTGTTATTTTACAAAATGTCATTGCATAAATACCTGTTATTCTACCTGTTATAACAGTGTTATTTTACATGAATTCTTATTTTTTTTTCTTTTATGTCTTTCACTTGTTATCTTTTAGGGGAGAAAGGAATCAGTCCTAAAACTGGAAGGCCTTTACACTATAAAGGCTCTTTCTTCCATTGCATTATTAAAGGATCCATGGCTCAGGTATGATATTGGTTTTCCTAACTCAAATTTTGAATGTTTTCCCCTTTTCCTTTTTCACCGGTTAAATGCATGAATTGCTAGTCTTCATAGTTTACCGGTTTAGAATGATATAGAAGTCTTCGTCCTTCAGTCAGCAATCCTTGTTTATGCTGTAGGATACAGGGCTGATGGTCACCACTGCTTTTCTTGTGATGTAGTTTTAAGGTTGTACTTACTAAGTTGTCCATCCTAAAAAATTTACTAAACTTTCAGTATCCAACCCAGTTTTGAAGAAATATTTGTCTTCTCGATTGCCAGTGAATTGACTATTGATATTTATTTATTCTGTTGCAGGGTGGCGATTTTCTGAAGCGAGATGGTATATATCTATTTTACTACTGTGTGCATTATTCAAGGAAGTAAATTTGAAACAAACAATGGTTTGAATTTCTTTAGTATGTAGAGATGTCTGCAGTCTTGATCTATTCATCTAGTAACTATGTCTGAGGTGCTTTGTACAAGTTGTAATTGAAGTGGTGAATTCGTAGAATTACAAGTATAAGGGCGAAATTGTATATGTTTTAGGTTTTAGAAGCATTTTTAACTTGGCAGATTCAGATTCAATGATAAATTAGGTCCTCTTTGTGTTAACTTAGGCATACTTCTAGTTTTTTTGGAAGTGATTTATGCTTTCCGTTATTAAGATTCAAAGATAGCATTTTTGTGATTACTGTTTTTTGGGTGACACTTCTATAGAGTTTTGGATAGCTTAAGGTTGTAAATTTTATATTTTCTTCCTCTTTTGTATATGGTTCCCGTCTTGGGTGATTTCTGTTATCAAGCACATTTATAAGGTTATGAACTTAAAAAGTTGTTTTTTTAAAGCGCTTAATCAAGATATTCGAACATAACCCACTGAATTATGGAACCGTATTCTCCTTGGGTAATATTTTGATAATTGAAGCCTGGTATCTCTCTGTGTCTCTTACGGTTATGACATGATGACTGAAGGTGGGCAACAAGTTGCTCGTACTTGTTTCAGATGTGGCGAGCTTGAGCAGAAGTTTTTCACCTCGGCATGTTTTCAAGAGCCTACTACGAGTAGCTCAGCTTGGTTGCTATTAAGTAATAACTAACTATCCACGAAATTCGGCAATAATATGTTGAGCGATTCTAGCTACAAAATTCGGTAACAAGCTGATTCAATACTTTCAGAGTTTCTTCAAGAGATCAAGAACTCCCCTGTAAGATTATCTGCTGATATGGAATGTGCAAACTATCTACTGATATTCATGGCTTTACCACTGCCTAGTGATTTGTCTTTCTTTTCGGAGAATTGTGTCACCGTAGGCAATTTTTGCCTTTTACTTTGGCTCTCTTTGGTTCATGGATTTTGTGAAGGAAAAAAAAAGAAAACATAAATGAGAATTCTTTTCTTTGTTTGGTTAATAAGGAAAATAGAAAAGAAGGTAAATCACGGTGATAATTTACATTTGTGGGTAACTTTCCTCCCTCTTTTCTTGAATTCCTAGTATGTTTTGATACATTATATATATATATATATATATATTGTTTCTAATGCTATTTAAACATGGAGGAAAAGCACAAGAAAAACACTAGGAAAATTATGTGATGTTGTGTTTCACTGTCTCGAGGAGATGAATTTTACAATACAACCTCTATAGATCTTTAGGATTTTACCTGATTCCATACTCAGGCTCTCTCTTTCTTGTACATGCTCAGGCTCGGAACATGCCTGATTCAATACAACCTTCTTTTACATGGTAGATTCAAGAGCGTGTAGAGCCACTTTTAGAAAATCCCACCTACATTATATAACCAAATCTATAATTTTACATGTACATATACAGATGTACTTGTTTCTTTGTGTTTAAATACATGTGTATATTGTATATGTACATGGGATTTTTTGTAATAGAATTCCTTTGAATTATGACAGTTTTGATGTGTTGCGCGATTCTCTGGGGTTGGTTCAGACTGAATTTTCTCATACAGTGTATAGCGTAGCTGGGACTCAAGTGAGATTTGTTGAAGTTTCAGTTTTTATATCTGGTTGTTAATGGATAAAGAGTTAGCCGGCCTTTGGACCATTGTTGTTTGATTAGTGTGAAGGGGTTCTGTGTATTTGATTATGTTCTCCAACATTAATGGTAGCAGGCTTGGTTTTGCTTTGTTTAGGCCAATTCGTTTAGGCTTAATAGTCCCGTATGCACATTTCTGATTGAACAATGCTTGTGCAAATATGTGATTGCATTCGGTATCTAACATGTGCACGAGTGAAGATTCATTCATCCTTCTTCCTTATATTGGACAGCAATCAAATACTTTACCGCTTTCTCTTTCTAGCATGTTTTATCCTGTTGATGGATCTTTCTTTCGGATTCGCTGCTGAGACCATGATCTTTAAGTGTTGTGGCTTTATTTTAAAAAATTGAAGACGAATAATGTAAAAAAAAAAGTTATAAACTTGAATAAGGTTTTAGATTGATCTTTTTCCCCCTTCTTTTATTAAAGTTTTGTTGGCTATTGCTATTATTGATTTTGCCTCATTTTCTGAACTCATATGTAATTGGTAGAAAGGAAAGAAGAGATTCAAGAATTTTGGGGTCATGCTTTTGATTAGTTTAGTTCATAGTGTATCTTCAGTGTTTTTTTTTTATAAACTTCATATCTCTTCCTTAAATTCGTTGTAATACTTGAAAGAAAGACTTGAACCAAAAGCTCAAGCTTCAATTTTTACCCACATTCTCATATCTCTTCCTTCAATTTTTACCGAATCTTACAATTCACGATTCGTGGATCCCGATTCGATTCACTTATGTCATTTTGATTCACGACACGAATTTTGATTTGATAACTATGTGTGTATATACGGTAGGGTTATTTTGGAGATAAATGGTGGGTGTAGAGAGTAATTTGTTTTAACTTAAATTAGAGTGGTGTGTGTAGAGAGTAAGCGGGTGTAGAGAGCAAAGTAGTAACAACGTTAACAAAAAGGTGTAGAGAGGAGTATTGAGTATTGGAGTAAGCCTATGAGAGGGTGTGTATAGACTTAATATAGTGAGTTATGTGAACAAATAAAGCTGCTAGATATATTTACAGAATAGAGAACATGTACGCTGAAACTATGCCTATAGTAGGACCCATTATGTGAGAAAGGATTAAACTTTGATCATTTCAAGTATACGTCGGGAATTAGTATTAAGAATCTATCTTTTTTTCTCTTGGTTATAGATGAGCTAAGTAGACATATGAAGAACAAGGCATGTATAGCTATTGTCTAGTGCCTCCTTCTTAGCCTTCTATAGCACACTGGCTCAATGTGCTAAAAGCCTAAAATATCGTGAATCTACTGTACTCACAAAACATGTTACTTTTCACTTTATTGTTGGAATAAACATTTCATAGAAAGCTAGGCCCCTTTCCTAAGTTCAAGTTCGACTTTGAACTCATGCACCTAAAGTTGTCACTAATGCCTTATTCTTTGGTGACTTTATGCTTTTATCCCCATCTTATTTATGGTATTTTAGGAAACTTGTGTATGTTATCTTGTTAATTAAATAATTTAATTTTTCAGTCTGTTTAGATCTGTTTCTTTGATGGAGATTCTTTTAATGAACTTTCAGTTGGTGGAAGATTTAGTGTTGAAGCTAGGTAGAATCTGTCGGGAAGCTAATATAATGTTAATAGTTGCACACTCCTACGGCCATACTAGGTTTGTTCGCATCAGTGTGAAGGTAACCCGGGCCACTTCATCATCAAATTTCTTTGCATTGTCTTCGCGTTTTGGAAATTGGGTATTTGAATGACAAATAGTTATAGTTATCATATAAGTCTAGGCTGGGGCGCGATGTTGGCAACACACTAATCCCTCATTAGAAGTCTTTACATTTAAGTACGTAACAATCAGATACAGTTATAAGGTTGATGACTTGTTATCAAAATAAAAAAAGTCAAACTTCTACTTTAAATTGAGTCCTAAAAGATGGTCAGACAGTGAAATGTTGCAGAGCTAGGATTTCTAATTTGGCATTTTCCTCCCTGTGGCAGGAACATACAGTGATTGAATCAAAACCCGATCATTTTTTTGACGATCTCCGGCTAAATAACCCTTGGCCTGAGCTCCGGAGGTAATCATTTTTAATTGTTCTTTGCCCTTGTGCTTGGCTTTGTCAATGCATCTGTTACTTTATTACATTGTCACCAATTATAGAAGCTTAGAGCCTATTTACGTTGGCTTTAAACTAGTCACGTTTTGAGATAGGAGAGTTGGTAAAAAGCTACAAATTGGAGCTTTTTTGAAAAGGTGTTTTTTAGCTTTAAAAAAGAATCAGATTTTTTTAAAAAACTGTTAAAATTCCTAAATGGTCGCAACTTTTTAAACAATCACAAATAGCATGTAGTGATAGTTGGATCCCCCCAAAAGCTATACCAAACGGGCTCTTATTCTTACTCAGTGTGCACCAAGCAGCTGACATGCATAGTAGCCCAGCACATCAGCACTTGCACAGCCCATGTGCACAGCAAATACCTATTTATAAACTTCTTTTTTTCCTAATCATTTTTTCTTTATAGATTTCAAGATTTCTATGAACAAGGGGAAAGAGAAATGCTGTTAGCTGAAGTATCTGAACTGCGTGACCAGGTCCCTATAGAATCTGAATGAAATGCGTGTATTTTTTTTTTTTTCATTTCTGTAGTAGTTCACTACAACAAAAATGTGCTTTGGCGACAAACTGATTTCGTCGCCAAAAGTCTATTTTTCGTCGCTAAAGGTTTTAGCGACGAAAAAATTTCGTCGCCAATTTCGTCGCCTTTGCCTTGTCGCCAAAGGTCCCTGGCGACGAAATTTATATTTCGTCGCCATAGATAAAAATGGCGACGAAATAATTTCGTCGCTATTGATCACAATTTTCGTCGCCAATGAGTCATTTAGTTTGTAGTAATTTTGCATTAGCGACGAAATATTTTCGTCGCCAATTCATCATATGCAATTGCGACGAATATTTTTCGTCGCCAATTCATTTTCATCATATGCAATGGCGACGAAATAATTTTGTCGCCAAACATATAAAAGCATTTACTTGTATTAGCGACGAAAAATTTCGTCGCCAATTTATTTTCAACATATGCAATGGCGACGAAATAATTTTGTCGCCAAATATATAAAATGGTTGCTTGCATTAGCGACGAAAAAATTTCGTCGCCAATTCATTTTCATCATATGCAATGGCGACGAAATAATTTTGTCGCTATTTTATATTCTAGTAAATAAAATGATTTGAATATGCTATAATTCTGTTCGTTCCTGTTTATCACAATAATTTTTAAAACCGAAAGAGACAATCATATTAAACATACAAAGTCACAATGTTTCGGAGTAACTTCGTTAAGCAACAAAAATTAACATCGTCAATTGTTCACGTACCTAACAAAAAAACTAAAGATTAACAAAAATACATTATTCACTGCATAACAAATTGTTCGAATACATAAGAAAAGTAACAAGATGTGGCCGACAGCTGACTATCTACCGAACCACCATATCCACACCCAATCTGCATGAAATTAATGGAGAGCATTAGTATCTTTTAAGTTAATGAACGAACATAAAATATGTGATATATAAAGTAATTATAAGTTGAATTTCTAGCCATCAAAATACTATTACTAGTACTTACTCGTGCTTGCGGGCACAACACAAAGTTGAAGAGCTAATGACCACACATACCATCTAAGCAAACTTATTTAGATACTATGATAAGGACTTCACTTAATTAGTTATATTTTCTTTTTGGATGTTCTTAAACTAGTTGCATGGGTTGCCAGATATATCATAGAGGGGATTACATAGTGGTGTGAAGATGGAGAGAGTATTCAATATCACAGTTGTATTTTCTTGTATGCCATGTAATGGACTATAGTCTAAATGTACTACTAAGGTAGTAGAAGGAAAGGAAAGCTTTGCACTAGCTTGTTCTATGAAATATCTAAAATGGAAAAACATAACATAAAAACAAAAATCTTGTATCCACAATTTGTAGCTATGAACTCTGAATAATGGATATGGACATTGACATAGGGTAATGTCATTATGGGTTTCAAGTACATAATTACATTCAAGGTCTTTTAGTATTTGTCCCAAAGAAGAACGCTTTCTGGAATACTTTTAGCGTTATTTTTTTCTTCTTTCGGTTTGGTTAGAGAACAAAGTTGAATACATTCTGTCACTTATTTTGGAACAATTCTCGAGTCCTACATTTCGTGTGCACAGTGATCGTGCACACCAGGTTGCTGCCCAAGAGCCCCCCTGTGCGCACCAGTAGCCCGCGCATAGCAACCCAGTGCCAACCAAAAACAGGAGAATAAAACCCAACTAAAAGAACATGAAACAACTACAAAAACAAATCTACACCAAGGAACTGCCATACCCATTTGCTGAATTACAAAAATAAAAAAAAGTTTTAAAATAAACTATCTTTAATATTATATTACACTTGAAGTAACAATTCAAATATCTTGTATTTAGGAATATTATCAAAAGAAGACCAACTAATAGATCTAGAGCTTGAGAATAAAAGAATTTTGAAAATGGTAATCTTGATCAATGGAACTTAAGGACTTCAATTAGCAAGTGAGCAAGCAAACCAATAGAAAGGGAGCTTTACATTTTTGTTTGAATTAAGAGTTTACTTTTTGCTTCGAAAAGAAAATAAAAAGTGACTGTTTTTTTCAAGCCTTAGTAAGTAAAAAGATATTTTTTTTTGCATAACATGTGAACCGGGATCCCCGTTTTTCATTCCGTTGGTTCCTACAACTTTATTTAGACGTGTTTGAGGTGTGAGTTGAGTTTTATGGCACTCGGGTCGGCGGTTTACCGTTTCACTCCTCAAAACCTCCAAAACTTAGTCTTTTCAAGCCTAAATGAGTAAAAATTTAAATTTAGGGAGATACTTTCCTTCTTGTTTTCTTTTCATAATTTTTTTTTCGTTTTCTATGTCCACAAACCAAGTAAAGCCCTAATTGCATAATAGCGTTTTCCTCCATTTTATATTATTGCCGCGACTTACCTTTGAGACTTATTCTGAAATTGTGTTGTGGTCCTAAATCTGATGATACCATGACCTCATGAATTAGTCACTACCAATAAATCTGATACAAGGTAGACACTACCAGGAAGTTTAGGAACGCCAAGCCTATCACAGTACTCATCACAGAAGTGATTGTAGTTTTTAGATAACAAGTCATACGAGTATCCGGGCCACTCTCTACTAAGTTCTCTCAGGATCTGATTGACCTTGAAGATAGAAAGGTTTGTTTCTCTAAGGACTATGCGTTCACGATATGAGTACATAGGATTCTTACTAAAAGGGTAACTAAAAACTCCAGTACCTTGTTCACAGTACCCAAATGACCATTCCTCCTCTCCGTAAACCTGTCATACAATGTAAATTACAAGAGGCATAAATCTCCAAATGCACTTCCATTCAACATAAATTTAGGGATTATTATAGCACCGGCATTGACATAAGGTCATATCTAAACATGAAAGACAAACAAATTATTTCAAGTGTTTTACATAGGTCACTCAGCACAAACAAAAATATAACGGGACAATCAATAGGCTGTATCAACACAATAATCTGTAAATTAAATAATGAAGTTAGTTCTATGCCAATGATAAGTATCCAAATTTACCTTCTTTTTTCCATAATATTGGGAATATATGGCCTAAGAATTAGAACAATATTTCATTAGACTGATTAATAGGAGAGGGCATGAGATAGAACTAGTGATCATGGATTAATTGGAAAAGTGAATAATAAATACCAAGGGAATGGTCTAGCTTATGCAGGTGCTAGGAAGGGTAGATTCGAGACAAACCTAACATCAGACATTAGTATTGAATGAAATAGCTAATCCTGCATCCCTATCCCTATGATTGTCAGTTCAATGTTTACCGATGCCCCAAAAATGGCTTCTAGACGTAAGAAAAATGAGTATTCTTTTCTTTCATGTACCAAAACTTTCTTCCTTTTTTTATAACTGAGCTTTTCTAAAACTAGGAAGGGTAGATTCAAGAATGCTAAAAGGACAGTACCATAGAAAGTGGTATGCAATTCAAACAACAATCATGTTGCTACAACTTTGTGAGATGCTCCAAATTCTAAAATTTGAACAAACAAAATTAGAAATGACTCATGGTCATGAGTAGGAAGAATCAAGGTCACATTGAAAACCTTTTGCAATAGTAACTATATGATTCTACAGGAAGATATAGATAAAGATCCAAGAGTATGGGACAGTGGAAAAAGAAAAACATTAAATAAAGAAAATTTAGAAATGAAATTAGACAGTCCTAGTGGAAAGAAAAAAAAAAGGCTAAGCTTTGACAAACCACAAAGCAATTAAACCAATTTTACATTCATTTAAATCATTATCACAACACGTGCTATTTGGGAACCAATTTGAGATTCAAAAATTTGGAAGCATAGCATTACTCCACTCATAATTACCAGAGTGGAAAATCAGCAAACCAATAATCAATGGTCACTGTAGATGGAGAGGCATATTCACGTAAAGGAAAACATTGATATAAAGAACATGATCCCAATGCAATATACTTTTAACTACAACTATACTTAACTACAACTATACTTGTTAGTGCAAAGTACTTTAATAGCTAGGAATCCTAAACTCACCCATACGCTTAAATCTGATTTCTTTATATCAAGAACCTGTCATATTCCATTATGAAGTGGGAAAAAAAATAACAATAATAAAAAGGCCTTAACTCCAAGGCAAGCATGTAATCAAATATGGGAATTACTGCAAGGTTACTTGGAAATATGTTACCACCATTTCTAAGTAGCTTCCAAGCTGTTCAGTAATTCCTAAAAGAATGATTTCATATCAGCAACTAACAATTGGCAGTCAAAAAGAACTAACTTGGCAAGGTATAAAATTGAACTAAATGGCTATAGAAACAAAAAACCTCTTATCGGCTCAACTCTAAGGACAGGGAAACTATACATGGGATCTGTCCTAAAGGACTCATGGTCAAGAGAAGGAAGAATCAAGGTCGCATTCAAAACCTTTGCAAGTTAGTTTGGGTCGGTGGAAAAAGAAAAACAACATTAAATAAAGAATATTTAGAAATGAAATTAGAGAGTCGTAGTGGGGAAAAAAAAGACATTCATTTAGGCTAGCTTTGACAGACCACAAAGCAATTACACAATTTACACCAATTGTACCTTCATTTTAAAAGACCCAAAACGGCAAATTTATAAAGACCCAACCTTTCCTCTTCAAGATGCCATCCTATCTCTTAATCCCAACCAAAGGAATTTGTTAAACTTCGGAATGTTTAAACTACTCACAAACTTTTTGCAAACGATCACGATATTTCTAAAATGTGAAAGCTCTCGCTACCCACTTCTAGTTCCCACACCATAAGCAAATCAACATAGTAGAGCCTAATCAAGCCAACTCTAGCTAAGACTCCACCTTTCTAACTTAAAAACAAAGTTCATCACAACATAGCTTCCAAATCAAAAACTAAATTCATCATAGCATTAGGAATAGTAAGACTACATTAACTCCATGGGTCATTTTGAAGGCGAGTTAGGTTATTACGTATCGGTGCTTAAAAATGGTTAATTTGAAGAAAACAAAGGATCTTATTTAATTATAAGCATTAAATTAAAATTTCATGGAAAAAATGAAAGAAAAAAACTGCATTTCCTAAAAGACCACAGGTACAAACAGAGAGAGAGAGAGAGAGAGAGAGAGAGAGAGAGAGAGAGGGAGAGAGGCACTTGTGGGTATTTGAGAGGCCATCCAGTATGTTCAAAGATCTCATGCCTTCTTTAAATCCTCGACTAAAATTAAGCACTAAATTAGTGATCTAAATATATCTCAAAAACATCATTATGTCTAAATACAACATTATGTCCAACTTTAAAAACAAATGTCAGAAACCGAAATGTAAAACCATAAAATGCATGTAAATAAATGAAGGAAATCTCGAATGCACATACTTCAAGTAAATCAGTCATTCCTCTAGTAAACTAAAAAGCAATATTTACATGTGCATCAATCAAACGCAAGAGGAGAGAAGAGTGAGAGAGAGAACGTGGCAAATTTCTTACCTGCATTGTCTTAGGGGAGGTCAATTGGTGAATACAATATGGGTTTAGCTACATTCTCCTAGTTGGGGATTGGTATCAAGCATGCTTTGCTGCTAAGGATTGAAACCAAGGATCTGAGAGAGAGAGAGAGAGAGAGAGAGAGAGAGAGAGAGAGAGAGAGAGAGTACATTAGGCGACAAACAAAGGTAAATGACTCATTGTACCTAAAATTGTACATAAAATTTGCAATGAACAATAGAGGTAAATAAGAAACAAAATCATCCAGAAGCTAATATAAGCAAATATGGACATATAATACAATCTAATACCATTCAGAGAGTGTTTTGCCAGAGCATTTCATTTGATACCATTTAGTACAGGACTTTTGCTTTCATTATAAAAACGACCTTTAAAAAATAAGAAAACTACTTTGAGAAAAAGACAATCAAGAAACCAAAGAAGAAGAGAAAACTCTCTCATTTCCTTTGCTTACCTTTTTTTTTTACTTCTTTTGGTGGACAACAATGAGTCAATGACTTTGAATCCAAGAAAACCAACAGTAGTGATTGGTTTAAGGTCAGCAAAAACAGAGTTAATTCTCAAGTCGCTGCTCATTTAGAAATCTTATAATCTCATAACAATACGAATTTAATCGAACACAAGCGCAGAAGACCAAACTTGAATTAAGATATGTGAATATTTCAATTGTGAGATGCTATCAGGTTGAACCAAAATTTAGGGGAAATAATTATTTATGTAAACTAACAATTCAATTGTATATGTCAACATACCATTAAGTTGGAATTTAAAAAAATATTGGTGATGCATATAGCAATTGGAAGGAAAGGATAGAGAGAGCTCACTGCTCACAAATAGCAGCCCAAACTTCCCAAATTTTGTATCCCAAATGTTCCTCAAGTGGTCAAAGCATTTGAGAACTAAATTTGGGATTCAAATTTTGTACCTGACTATACGTATCTCCAAAATGCAAGTAAAAATTTCCATATAAATACACAATTTCAGCACAAAATCCAGCCAAGGTAAGGGCATGAATTTAACAACATACTTTCTTTTAATAAAACCAACTTGGTTTCTGCCCAAGATCCTTCATGCTAATAAAGAGGGAAAAGGGAAAATTTAGAGAGACAAAATAATCAAATTAGAAGGACCAAAGAAATCCCCCTAATCTCAAACCTAAAACTTAATCAAATCAAAAGGACCAAAATTTGACATGGTGTGAAATGGGATATAAAATTACCATCTAGTGTGAGCGCAAGAGAGCTGGAACTTAAATGGTAGCTGCGAAAATTGCTGAAAAGATCCAAATCAAACACAATATCAGTGCATATAAATCAATTTGTCTTTGTCAGTGTCGATCTCAGACATCATGTGGCTCACCTTCATCACGCCGTTGAGCTACGCGGCCGCGATCTTCCCATCATTGTTCGCCTCTAAGTCTCTAACCAAAGAAATAGAAGGCTGAAGCTGAGAGAAAGAGTGTGAGGGTGGGGGGTGGGGGCTGGGATATGGAAAGAAAGATCGAGATAGAGATTTGTTTTGTCAAATAAAGAGAGAATGAAACCGTGCGAAGGAGAGAGATCATCAAAATAAGAGAGAGTACCAAAAATTCAAATTTCAAAAATTGGTTCCTAAGTGAGTAATAAAGAAGTGAAAGTCACTGACCTCTTTTGGTTGCTATTCGTAGCCTGTAAACAAATTGGTCAAACTAAGAACTACAATCAGCAACAAACATAAAAAAATCAAATCAGACATACATGAAGTTGCAGGCTTGCAGCAAAAAAAGGTCCAAATAAATGAAGAAAAATACTAGTGAGAGAGAACAGATCTGTGTGTGTGTGTGAGAGAGAGAGAGAGAGAGAGAGAGACCAGACTACTGTTTGCCTTGAGAGAGAGGGGGAAAGCTTACAAAGTGTCTATGGTGGTCGATCGGACGACCCAATGGAGTACCATTCCGGCTGTGGTGATCAATGTAGAGGCAGTGGTTTGTGGTGGTCGATGTCAGAGGCGGTGGTGGTGGATCTCTCACATAGAGAGAGAGAGAGAGGGAGAGGAGGAGGAGGAGGAGACTGAGAATCTGAGATAGAGTGTGTAAAAAGTAAACTCATAACAATTGAAGAAAGTATTTACGCAAAGAGTGAACTTGGAGAGGTATGAAGAAATTATTGAGAAGAAATAGAAAGACTAAACCCAACAAGATAACAAACACTGTGCATATGGGAAACTTGTATCCCCTGTTCGCATGTTTAGCTTCCATGAAAATAAATATAGAATTAGGGTCTATTGTCCGTATTGTAGTGCTATATTGTTCTCATGATTTTGAATTGGATACTTGTACTTTCCTTTACTGATGGATAACAAGCTAGATCACACCCAAAAAATAAATTCATTAGACAACAAAAGAATAGCGTATGAGATTACTTTTCTATACTTGATCCACTTTTTGTAGTACAATATGTTGCGCTTAATGTAGCAATGTTGCCATGTCACCCTCATTGCTAATGAAATCATTTCTCTATGTTTGCTGCAATAAAAATTTCCAACATAACTTTAGCTTTTCGTATAGATTCTTTTTATTTAAATTTTTTCCCTAAAAAGGAAGTACAGGAAAATAGGAAAAAAAAAATTTTAAATTGACAAGGAGCGAAATCTCCCATCATTCTTTGAGAAATACACTCGCTTACTGTCCCTCATTCTTTAATTTCAAACTCAAAGTCTACCTCATCAGCATTGTTAAAAATCTAAATTTGGAAGTCTTAAAACTTCATGTTTCCTACAGTTAGATATCAAAGGTTATTGTTACTAATACATTTATTCAATTAATTATGTTTTTAGTTTTTAACTCAGATTTAATTTCACTATTGAATTATATTTTTTCTTATGATTGTAATGGTCCAGTATCTTTATGGGTTTATATGGAGAGTGATTGAGTAATCAATTTTAGGATGGACGTATATAAACAAAACATGGGCTGTTGTAAAATTTATTCTCTTCTTGAGAATTCTCTATTCTAGTTTACCATTCATCTTCTCCTTGTTACTTTCATTATTTTAAGTTTTGGGCAACTCAGAGAAAGATGTTCATTCTCTCCCAGCGCTACGTATTAGATTAATGGGTAAACATTGAAGAACAATAGTTGTAAGTGTAAGTGAAATTTCTCCACAATATATGTCTAGATATATGTAGTTTCTTCCTTAATTCCTGAAATATCCAATCATGATATCTCTTTAGCAGTTTAGCAAGAAATTCCAGTTCTCTGTCAAATACTATCAATTATAACTCTATTCATTTTCTTAATCTTTTACTATCTAGTTCTTTTTTTCTTTCCTCCTGGAAAGCAATCACTTATGGTGATTGGCACACTATCATATATCATTTTTAATAATTTTTTTACTTATTCAATTAGTGTTCTTCATTTAATATTTTAGCAGTTGGTTTTAGAGATTTCGCTAAATGTGTTAGTGAACTCTAGATTTAACATCTACTCTTGGGCACAATTGTTGTGTGAAAAGTGGCTTTGCTATGACTCTCAAGTCCACATATAGTGATTATACTCAACACAACAAAAATATAAGTTCAACAGGGAGTATAAATAAGAGGGTAAAGTAAAATACCTGCAGTAGAATCAAAGAAACCTTCTTAAGCATTTTAACAAACACCATAAAAGCATCCATAAGAAAACTCGATTCCAGCCCCAAACCCAGCACATAGCTTATTAGCTTATAGCCAAGATCACAAAATAGATATCTATATTCAAAGACAAAACAACAATTCACAACAATTCAACCACTGAAAACCTTTAAATTTTAGAACTACACCTATAGATTTAAGAACTAATAGATCCAAAAAACATAAATAAATGAAGGAGACATAGCCAATGCAGAAACTCTCATACCTTAACTCAACCACAACGACGACGATTGCCAGGTATGACGGAGACGGAGATGCCGAGGCTGGGCCGACAACGGCAAGGCACAAAGGCGACGACATGTGCAGCGGCGAGTGCAGCAGGAGGCGGCGGCGGTGGGGGGAGGGGGCCTGAGAGAGAGGATGAAAGAGAAGGGAGAGAATGAGGTGAGGACAGGATGAGAGAACGATATGACTGGGAGGGAAGAAAAAACCTAGAAAGTTTTACCCCAAAAAAAACGTGGGAATTTTTTTTTTTTTTGGTAGTGTTTTTTGTTCTCTTCAATTAGGGGTTTGGGGGCAAAACAAATTGGGGACACAATTTTTAGAAAGTTCTATCTCTAAATCTGTATAGAGTATGCGAGTAATGTTACCAAATCTTAATTTTAAATCATCATCTCAAATGATGTGATAGTGGTATTTTAACCCATTTATGTGGGGCTAATTTTTAACATTTAACCCCTTTGAGAAGTTAACTTTGGGATTAACTGTCTATATAGTGTTAATTTTAACACTTAAAGTCCCCTCATGTAGGGGCAAACTTTAACACACAATCCTAATTTTGACACTTAACTACTATATCATGTAAGCACATTTATATATCTCCACAGAGTCCACGCAGAACTCAGAAGTAAAAACGTTTTAATTTGAGAGTGGTTACTCAATTTGTATCTCACAAAAACATTTGAAATTAATATGTAGTACGTTCAATTAACATATAGCCAAATGAATTCCAATTAGTTCTCAAATGCTCTATCAGATATGTGGTACATACAATTACCACTAGTACCTATCACTATCACAATACAATATAACCTCTTTGAATTAATACTTGATAAATTAATAATCTTTTTTAAATATTAAAATTCTCAAATTAATAATCTCTTTTAAATATTAAAATTCTCAAATTAATAATCTCTTTTAATAATTATTATTAATTTATGTATAAATTGATATATCTCTAAACTGAAACATATTGACATCTATTAAATTCGATTTAGAAATCAATTAAGGACCTTAATTAACTAATTCAATTGGTACTATAATGAATGACTAATTCAATTGATGCTAGGCCTCACTAACCCTTTTTGAAATAATCTTATACAAATGCTTTATAAATTATCTATTAAAATCTTATAAAAACACATGAAATTAATAAATCGACCATAACTATATTTCCAACTGTTTTGATAGCTATACTGTGTGATACCACCAATCACTATCACAATATGTGGTACAACTGACAAATCATTTAAAAATCGACTAACAACATGATTTCAAAATTTTGAATCCTAAATTAGTTCTCAAATATTTTATCAGTTATACTATGTGGAACAACCTATCATGCTCAAAATATGTGGTATGTACAATTAGATCATATATTATCAATTTTATCACTTAATACCCATGATTCATACATTATCTCAGTTGTGGTCCTTATTGTAGACACCCCATTTTGACCTACCAAAAAGAAATAACTGTTTCAGGAGGCCCACCAGGCATGCGAATCAAGGAAAAGAGCTCCAGAATCAAAACAGGGACCTAGAGGTCAAATCAAAGTCAATACAGAGACAACAACTCATCAACCGGAAGTTCCAGAGTCTGGGATCGTCCGATTACGATAATCGCTGACAGCTCATCACATTAGAACTCATTTTAGGCGACGAATTAATATTTCATTGCTATAGGCATCACTTTAGGCGACGAAATGCAGCAGATTTTTTTTTTTGGTTAAAATGCACCAGATTTTATTTATTTTTTATTTATCGCAAATGCACTGTATGCTTGAGAAAACGATTAAAAAAACATGATTAGAGATAATTAATAAGGCTGAACTACACTTTAGTACCCTCTAGTTGGTGAAAGTTTCACTGTGGTCGCCATAGACAACAAATCACAACTCACTTTAGGCGACGAATTAAAATTTCGTCACCTTAGGCATCACTTTAGTCGACGAAATATAATATTTTGTCGCCATAGACATCACATTAGAACTCATTTTCGGCGATGAATTAATATTTCTTTGTCATAGGCATCACTTTTGGTGACGAAATATTATTATTTCGTCGCCATAGACATCACATTAAAACTCACTTTAGGCGACGAAATAATATTTCGTCATCATAGACATCACATTAGAACTCACTTTAGGCATCACTTTTGGCGACGAAGTAATATTTCGTCACCATAGGCATCACTTTTGGCGACGAAATACTATTTCGTCGCCATAGGCATCACTTTTGGCGACGAATTAATATTTCGTCGCCATAGGCATCACATTAAAAATCATTTTTGGCGACGAATTAATATTTCGTCGCCATAGGCATCACATTACAAATCACTTTTGGCGACGAAATAATATTTCGTCGCCATATGCATCACTTTTGGCGACGAAATATTATTTCGTCGCCATAGACATCACATTACAAATCACTTTTGGCGACGAAATAATATTTCGCCGCCATAGGCATCACTTTTGGCGACGAAATAATATTTCGTCGCGATAGGCATCACTTTTGGCGACGAATTAATTTTTTGTCGCTATAGGCATCACTTTTGGCGACGAAATAATATTTCGTCGCCATAGGCATCACTTTTGGCGACGAATTAATTTTTTGTCGCCATAGGCATCACTTTTGGCGACGAAATATTATTTCGTCGCCATAGGCATCACTTTTGGCGACGAAATAATATTTCGTCGCCAAAATTCACACTTTTGGCGACGAAACAAAATTTCGTCGCCAAATTTATGCTTTTTTCAGTCTCTTTGGCGACGAAAATTAATTTTGTCGCTAAAACTATACTTTTGGCGACGAAATTTAAATTTCGTCGCCATGTTTTGTCGCTAAAGCCCATTTTTGTTGTAGTGGTTGGGAAGCAATATAAACATTATCCCTCTTCTTACAGCTTGTTCTTTTGCTTGATGGGAACTCGAAGCTTCATAACCCTCCAACTATGCTAGCTCAGGTTAAACCTAAATAAATAGGATTTTTTCCTTCTTCTCCAGCTAATCTAGAAAAGTGAATTGTTTGTGTCACCTTTTCTTAAATCCTTACAAATTCTTCATGAATGGCACAGGAAGTTCCACATATCAGTAAAGAGAATGAATCGCTTCACTTGGAGGTTGTTTACTCATGTTCGGTTGAATTATCTTACTTTTTTTCCACTTGAACATTATGTCTTACATCAACTTTGTTTGGTTTCAGTTGAAAAAGAATCAGAATGAACTAGATCAGTGCAAGAATAACCCAAACTCTTATCTGGAGAACAATGCCAAACTAAGAAGGTAGTGTTATCCATTCCCAATTGATGTCTATTATGTCTCTACCTGTTTCAAGTTCGTAATATCCAAACGTTATGCATTCCGTTTGTTCACTTTATACCATTCAAGTTGTCTTTATTTTCTTCAATCTTTTGATGTATCTAACTGAGTTGTTTGTTGTCTATCAGATTCTTAACTTCTATCAGTCAGTCCACAAAATACACCTCATTTTTCATTGGGGTTCCTCGTGGTGAGATTACCATCTACTTCCTATAAGACATTATACTCTAATTGGATGCCTCTATATTTGGATAAGGCTCTATAAAGTTGAGTAGTTCATAGATTTCTTACTTTTGGTTCAATCCCTCCTCTCTTTCTCTGTGTGCATCAATTATCATGTCCAGTCTTGTGTAGTGCTAGTTTCTGTGTAGTTTTAAGTATAATTGAACATATGTTTGACACAGGAACTGAAATTTACCTGCTTATATATAGGAACTGAAATTTGCTCAGATTGATGTGAATATTACTGATTATGAATATTGCGGCTGGCCATTATTTAATCTTTGAATTAGTTCATGTTGCTCCACAACTAAATGGATATGCATGTTACTTGATGCATATTAATTGTTGATTATTCCATTTTGGTCTCTCAAAACCCCTAAACATAGTTTTGCTCTTTTATTATTTTATATATACAACTAATTAATGAAAAAATTTTCTTTTTTGTAGGTACAAATTAAAGTTTCACAATTTGATGGAAAGCTAACAAGTGAACCACTTTTTTTGCTGGACTAATTTTTTTTTGTTGGTTTCATAGTTTTTTTAGTACTTTTGGATGAATATTTTGTAATATGTATATGTTATTAGTTTAGCACTTTTGACTCGGATCGATTGTATTTTTTTTTTTTTGTTCATTCCAATATATTAATTGGTTGGTATTTAGATGAATCGATGAAATTTAGTAGCTGCAATAGATCATTAATTGAGTTGGATTTAATTTTGTACAGGGTGGTATTGTATGTATATATATATATATGTGTACAGGGTGGTATATATTGTTTTAACAAGGTGGTATTTATGTCACTTTTTAAGTATTTATGTCACTTTTACAGTATTTATATCACTTTAAGACTTTGATTGTTTGGTATTTATATCACTTTTTTACTTTTATGTCACTTTAGGTAAAGTAACATAAATAAAATAATATTTATGTCACTTTTAAGTATTTATGTCACTTTTAAGACTTTGATGTAATAATTTTGTTTGGTATTTATGTCACTTTTTTTTACTTTTATGTCACTTTAGGTGAAAAGTGACATAAATAAAATGATATTTATGTCACTTTTGAGTATTTATGTCACTTTTAAGACTTTGATGTAATTTTTTGTTTGATATTTATGTCACTTTTTTACTTTTATGCCACTTTAGGCTAAAAGTGACATAAATAAAATGGTATTTATGTCACTTTTAAGTATTTATGTCACTTTTTATTAACAAATACGTTGGTTTTATGAAACATTTATGTCACTTTTTCGAAAACATTTATGTCACTTTTAAAACATTTATGTCGCCTCCATTTATGTCACTTTTTACTGGAAAAAAAAGTGACATAAATACCTATTTATGTCACTTGGGCATTCGTAGGGTCTATGGCCATTGAAGCCACATACCTGACACAGTGTCTGCAGTAAGAAAACATTGTGTTTTTAATAACGTAATCATATTCTGTGTATTCATTAATAACAATATTTGTGTTCAAGTAGCTGGCCGTTAAGAGCATATGAATACTAACCAGGTCAGCCACTTCTACGCACAGGAAGTAACCCGAACATGTCTCGCGATGACATTTGAAGAACATACGGCCATCACAATTGTGGCGTATCATAACACCATCGCAATTCGGAACATTGCATCTATTATGCAACGATGGACATGTTTGTGCAGTATGCCCAAGAATACGGCATAGTTGACAGATTTCACTCATCTGGAAAGAAGAAAATTAATTAATAAGGATTTCGACACTAAAAAATCTAGTTTTTCGAAAGGTGTAAAAACATCGTAGTTGGTATGAAGCTGCTTGAATTGGAACATAAATAATAACTTTCAACATATGAGTATATGTTCTAACTGTTCACAACCCAAGAGGGAATAAAAGGAACAAACCGGAGGCAAAAAATTCCATATATGTATAAACAATAATATGTGCAGTGACTTTAATACTGAGCGAAATTGATAATTCATCCCAATTTGAAAGTGTCTAATATAATTGAGTAAGTGAACTACACAACCAAGAATTTTCTAAACAACAAATAGGAATCTAATACTCACCGGAATTAGTAATTCATCCGAATTTAAAAGTATCTAATATAATCGAATAAGTTAACTACACAACCAAAAATTTTGTAAACAACAAAATAAACCCGAAAGTTGCAAATTTAAGACTTTGATTAGAACACAAAAATTGACCATGTACCAGTCAGAGGTTTACAAATCAATCTCTGATTTTAGTTGAATACAACGAAGCTGAAGATTGGGAAATTGTGAATAACTTGGACTAAACCTAAAGGTTATAAGTCTAAGATTTTGATTACAAGAATAAAATTTACCATGTAGCAGTCAGAGGTTCACCAATCAATGTCTGATTTTATGAAAGTTAATTAACCCAAATCCAAAAACTACTTCAACTTCCCAATTTCACATACCTGATCTAATTAAGTAGAGAAGCCAACGTAGAAATAACCGGCAGTAAATAATGGAAGGTGTAAATAGCCTGATAAAGAAGAATCGAAAGGAAGAATGAGAGAAGCAAAGCAATCGCAGGTAATCGCCGCCTCTAGCACCTGCTGTACGATCTGTCATCTCTCCTCCTACCTCGAGCAACTGCTTCTCTCATCAAATTGAAGAGAAACATCAGTCGATGATTAATTCGAGGCGCAGCAAATCTTCGAAGCGGCAGAGATGAAATGACCATAATACATCTCCCCATGATGTATAAGCACAGAATGGAAGGAAGCAAAGTTTTGACAGGTGGTAGCTTGGTAAACACCTGCTCTCGGCTTGATAAACAGGCAGAGTGAAGTAAGGGTAAAAACGGAAGAAAAGTTTTGACAGGTGCTAGCTTGGTAAACAGGTGGTCTCGCTCTTTGAAGCGGCAGAGATGAAATGACCATAATACATCTCCCCCATGATGTATAAGCACAGAATGGAAGGAAGCAAAGTTTTGACAGGTGGTAGCTTGGTAAACACCTGCTCTCGGCTTGATAAACATGCAGAGTGAAGTATGGGTTAAAACGGAAGAAAAGGATAAACATGCAGAGTGAAGTATGGGTAAAAACGGAAGAAAAGTTTTGACAGGTGCTAGCTTGGTAAACAGGTGGTCTCGGCTTATAGTATAGTAGATACATATATATATATATATATATATTAATCTTTGTATTTATTTATTTAATAATTACTTGATTGTGATCCTAGCGCTACGGGGGAAAGGAAATGAGAGAAAATGTACGGGAGAGAGAAGAAAAGTGGTTTGAGTGTTGCTATGCAAACAAACTTTTCTTACAAATCTTATTTTTATAAGCAAACAGTTGTATTTGATGGGTCTCATTTTTTAGTTAGAAAAAAAAAATTTGTCATTTATGCTTGAAAAGCTGTGTCATCTTGTAAGTAAAGTCTCTGAGCTTGTAAATAACAGTACTAGTATTTTGGTTGAGTAATATGTCATTTACCTCTTTAACTGCTTATTGAAGTAGTGTACATAAAGAATGTAAGAAATGTGCACAAAAGAAAGGAAGTAGTGTCCCTTCCTACATTTTGAGAAATTATTAAGTGAAACTGGCACACCACATCAACATACTGACATTATGTGACCCCCTAATAATATAGGTCCATGTGGCCCTTATTTTTAGGTGGACGTGACAAACAATTGCTTGACTTCAAGAAACTGTCATGTTTCCACTACTCTATTTTTAGAGGTAACATTTCCTGTGTGATTGTATAGCATAACACGAGGTCATTGCGATGATGTGGTGGGACTGTCTCACTGAATAACTTTTCATAAATTTCATCACTACTGGCTGGTCCCCATGTAAACTTGCAATACAATGTGTCTATTGGGCTTTTTGGGGCCCAATATGAGAGCAATACCGAACTACCTTGTGTCTTCATTGGCCCAGCCCAATGCTCAAAAAACTCATATCTGTTGACATAACATTAGTGATTTGTGATGACACAATAACATACTGCAGATATTCAGATGCATTCATCCTCATCCCACCATTTAACATATTTCAAGTTATAAAATCCCTGAAAAAATATTGTCTAATATTTGATATTTTTATTATTGTAGAGATCTCAAATGTGCAAAAAAAAAATAGTGTAACAACAAATTAACTATTGATCACAAGAGAATCTATACACATGCAAATGTAATCAAAGTCCGGGAGTGAATGGCACACCGGTGGCAGGCAACCATGTCTGGCCCGCGATAAGGCTTGCGACGGTAAATTGCGATGCCTCATTGGCACTTGTTATAACATGATAACCGGGCCACTTAACCCTATTTGTAGTAGAAGAACCCGGTCCGAAATTCTGGTACTCCCCATAAAACAAAGTGTTCAAGGCGAAATTACTATTTTCCCATTCCAACCACCCCGAGGGATCAACCAAACTACCCAGATAACACTTGAGAAAAACAGTTCTAGAGTATTGCTGCCAAGGCCGGCCCAAGAAGGTGTTAACCGAGCCCACCAAGGGCAGGAGCTCCGGAGAGGCCATGATCCGCGAGTTGTGGAACGAAATGCCTGTGTTTTGAAACGGGTCGCCCCGACCCTGAGCTGTTATGACATTAGCTTGACCCACTAGGGGTTTTCTTGCGTATATGATACAGTTTTGGAAAACTACAGCTGCATTTCCGAATATGAAGTCTATAGTGCCGAATATATAACATAATTTGTAGAACTGGCGTTGGGCGTGGACAAAGAGAGTGTCTTGGTAGCCTTCGAAGCCACAGGCGTAGAAGACTGAGAGATCGGACGCTGATCGGAGAGCCACTGCTTGACCATTTTGTGGACCGGCGGTGTTGCGGAATGTGATGCCACGAGCCATGAATCCAATTCCATCAATACCTACAAATGTACATAAGAGTAAAATAACTTTGGTGTCTTCATGAGGTGAAATATAGTAGGTTAGGATTTCCCCATCCAAACATTATTTCTTATTGCGCCTATGCCATATTAATAAAGTGAAAATGATAAAGTATTTTTATGATGAATGTATTAAAGTAATTTTGTTTTTCTACTATATTTATATAAGTAGTATTGATGTACACTCTCCAAGTTTGACTCCGCACCAACATTATGCACTGAGGATGGATACATGCATTTAGCTAACTCTTTTATTCATTTTTGTCTTTTTTAATAATTTTTAGTGCCCTTAGTACTTTAATATACTTGTCACCGGATGGATTTTAATGTTCATTTAGAAATGCAACAAATTTTTTTTTTTTTTTTCGAAAAATGAAAAGGAGAGAGAGAGAGAGAGAGAGAGAGAGAGAGAGAGAGAGAGAGAGAGAGAGAGAGAAATGGAACAATTTTACCCTACTACACACTATATTACGTACTAGCATTTTAGAGAGGACATGTTTATACATTTATAACACTTAATTCTTTATATATCTATGTTTCATCTTGTTTATCCGAGATAAGACCAGTGACCTTGAATTTAGCGTTGGATGACAACATGGTTGCTCTGCACAAGAACATATGAACGTTTAGAAAAACAACATATCATACTTTTAAGGGGTTGCCAAATTGCTACCCTATATTTGTAATCTGATTAAATCGTCTACCCCCAAGTACTAAACACAATTCATAAACGTTAGGGGTTGCAATTTTTGACACGACAACCCGTTTTACTGGGACAACTTGAACACGACATAACATGATCAATTTAAAATAGTTTGTATTATAGATGAATAGCACTCGAAACTAGAAATTAAACCCAAAGCACACAACCCGCCGAATCGCCACCCCTAATAAATGTTTCATAATTAAATATTATTGTATTTCAAGCAACTTTAATTGATTTCATAGGGTTAAGCAATCCTTAGTAACGTTGACTTCGCCAAATGAGTTTTAGATCTTTAATTGCCAGTATTTTAATTAAGTGCCATTTGAGAATAGCATAATGCTCTGCTTTTGATGCTTTCAGCTTATGGCCTGTTTGTTTCAGTCCCGTTTGAAAACTACTTTTGGAGTCCATAAGAGATCATAAAATGCTAATTATGGAGTCCAAAACCCAAAATCAAAGTGTTTTAGAATCTAGTTTATGTGATTCAATTGCAAGATAAAAATGATGCCAATAGCCAAAATCTGCCATTAGCCAAAAACTACCATTGATAGCTTTCGACCAAATTAGGATTTTTATATTTCGGCAATTGAATTGTAGAATCAAACATTGTTACGAAACAGGTTGTTCTTCTCCAAAGCAACTTTCTGGGTTTAGAATGCAGTTGCCCAAACCACGAGAAATTATCTGGTGTGACTGTCACATATTTGTGCCTTTTATCCCATTTGCATATTTTATGGGTTCCATGTTCGTGTTATCGGGAGAAATTATTCCATGTGACCATCATACTGTGTGACTGTCATTGTGATCCCTTTTTGTTACTGTAGGGACTCATGTGAGACCACTCCATACTCAAATTACAATGGAAGTCATACGTACGAATGTGACAGTCACATGAGATAATTTCTTGTCGTACAAAAGAGAGAGAGAGAGAGAGAGAGAGGGGCCTTACCAACAGTCGAAGAGCTGTAAGTTGTGAACCCTCGTCCAGAACTCTTGCTCCCTGTGATCACTGTATATCTCAACCCATCACCAACCAACAAAATATTATTCGCATCTCTCCCAATATACACATTCTCTCTATACACTCCCCTCTTCACATGTATAACAAACCTCCCAACACCTCTCCTCTTCGCCGCCGCATTAATCGCCGCCTGAACACTCCTAAACTGTCCCTTCCCATCTTTAGAAACCACAAGGTTCGCTCGCGCGGTCGCAAGAGAATCGGACTGCAAGAGCTTTCTCTCTCTACCCGAAACCCAACTCGGAAACCCATTTTTGTAACCAGCTTCTTGTTGTTGCTCGCTCAACAAGACTCCATTGATGGCCAAAGAGTTGCTTATGAGCTCCGAAACATTGCTCGACAGAACGGGTGATACGAAGTCTGATACGTTGAGCTGGAGCGACCCATCTCGACATGTTTGGAGGGTAGTGAGAGAAGTACTGAGCCACGTTTGGGCGTCAAAATCTGAGCTTGAGTTTGTTTGTAACCCTATTAGGGTTTGGTTCAGTTGGAGGATTGTGTTATCAAAGAGTTCCAAACAGTCCCTCCAGACCACCTCTTTGTGTCTGCTCCGTCGGCAGAGGTGTTTGAGACTCTTGACGTGGCTCTGGGCGTGAACGGCTCGGTGTAGGGCGGCTTGGATGGCCATGATTCGGAAAACGGCTCGGCGGCTCGGCTTGGTGGTGTGGTGGCTGTGAGCCATGTAGTACTTGCATTGCTCTGGATGAGGGGTGGTGCTGCACCACCAGTCGATATCACCTTCTTGATCTTGATCAGGATGTTGGGCTTGAGAGACGAGAGAGAAGGATGTGAAAAAAATCAAGGATAATATTATAAGCTTCATAGCTATTGATGTGTGTGTGTGTGTGAGTGTATGTGTGTTTTGCTCTCTTTTTTTTGTGGGTGTGTAGTATGAGGTATTAAGGATCATTTTCTTGGGTTAGGGTTTGCCTTTTATAATGCAAATGGAGAAAAAAAATATATGAAACTTGACAGTTGGATTGTTTGAAGTTTGAGCAATGTAACAGCTATAAAAGAATTTCAATTGCAAGATATGAAAGTATGGATTTTCAATTAACCATTGTCCTTGCTTAATGTTTAAATGATGATGTCTGCTACTGCACACTATTAACTTATATATTCAACTCTCTCGTTATAAAGTAGTAATAGCTTATATTATAGCGTGTTTCGGGCCAAGAGTTCGGCTTTATTGCATAGGTTGAGTATTCAATTTATACCTCTTTAGTTTTTGTTATAATAATAATTATTTTTTTTAAAAAAAAAAACATATTTTTTAAAGACTTTTAGACAAGTGATATAAGTTAATTAACGGATTGAACCAACGTGGTCTTGACAATTCCATCAAATTTTGTTTATTTAAATCGGTTCATCCGTATGCTTTACTGGTTTAAAATTGCTCAAGCGTTCGAATTACTAAACCAAACCAGATGAGCTGCCGAGTTTACAATTCCATCGATCGAAGAGGCTGGTATGGTTTTTGACAAGGGGAATTCTATTCACACCCACCTATTTTACTCACTACATCCACTTACTCTCTACACCCACCATTTTGAATTTAAGTTAAGACGAATTACTCTCTACACCCACCATAATCTCTAAAATAACCCTAAACTCAAAAACTTCTAGCATTTCTTTTTACTTTCTTCACCCTCCAAAACAACCCTAATCTAACCCTAACCCTAACTCTAACTCTATTACTACTCGTTTGCATGAATGAACACATCATAAATTGATTGTAATCATATAATTTGAAACATGCATTATCATAACCAACCTCATTTAAAATCACCAATCTCTCTCACGAACTAGATGGGTAAAGCAATATGTTTGTGCAATAGAAAAAGAATATAAAAATGAAAAGGCAATGGTTGAATATACTTGAACTTCCATTTGATTGCAAAGAATCACAAGGAAAATATATGAAGTGGAGAAACGTATATATCTATGAATTGTGTATAAAGATATAACACATACAATAGAGAACAAAAGTTATATACTTATATTGATATATATATATATATACATTTCTTTATTAAAGAGAGGGCGTCCTTTCTAGAGAATTTTCGATATATACATATATACATATATATTTAACTATTTGTGAAAGAGGGTGTAAAGAGTAATTCATTTGAAGCATTTTATATTTATTATCCTTGTGTGTCATTTTATAGATGGGTAGAATTGTAATAAAAAAAATCATTAAAAAGTGGATTTAGAGAGTAAAAAAGATGAGTGTGGATAGATTTTCCCTTTTGACAACTATATATGATTAAGTACTTTAGTGTATTTTGTATAAAATTACTTTATTGTCCTTTGTCTTTTGTTGTAAATTACTTTTGTACTGTCATTTAAACAACAAGAAGTTTTTTGTCAGCTTAAGTTAACGGAGGATACTCTTACATATATATATATATATATATAGAAGGTTAATTTTCGTTTAGATTGATATATGTGAGTGTATGCTTACGCATTGTCAATTATATCATATACAGTAATATGATGTATCACCTACCACTGCTATAATATGTGGTACAATAATTAAAGGATCTTAAGAACTAAATTTAAGAAGTGTAGCATTACTTGGGAGAGGGGGAGGGACTTTATTTTTTGGTATTAACTTTAATAACGAACAGTAGTGCAAGAGTGTCAAAAGTATTCAATAGAATATATAGCGCCTTCTTTGCCATGTGGTAATTAATGGACATCAAGTGTAAAGACTTAAATGAATGATCTAAAATATATTTTCCTAAAGTGAGAGCTAAATTTAATTTGTTCAATTGTTTTAACAAATTGAAAATAAATAAATTTGTACTCTTAGAGAAAGTTTTAAAGTGTAAAATTGAGATATATAGTACTAGCGGCGGCAATGACGTGCTAATCGCTATTAAGCAACATTTCACATTATTAATTAAAGCAATTTGTTAATTGTTTCCGTACATTTAATACAAATGCTTATGATTATCAACTATGTATTTGTTGAGTTTATAGGTCCTCAAGTACATTACAAGAAATATGTGTGTATGTATGTATATATAAACACACTTTATTCAAAGCAGATGTCTAAACAACCGGCCATTTATTAGGGGATCCCCCATGTGGTTTCTAACTAGTTTTTTGGGTTACGTTAATGATATGACGTTGAAAAATATCCAATGTGAACTGCATAAGCGTGAAGAACAACTTGTCTGCCTTAGTAAATAGTACTGTAATGAAATATCTCGGAAAGTACAATATAGTTACTTGTCTGAATACATGTTAAAGGGGGCTTCAAATTGTGTAGGTTCATTGTTCCTTACGTTTACTTAGAATTCAAAGTTTGTGACTTATAGATCAAAGCCATTTTCTTCAATACAAGTGCATAGGATCGGAGATGATAGAACATATGAATTTAGATTTTGTAGTTGTGTGTTTGTTATTTCCATGTGAACCCTTCCCTATATACGCGCGCGGGGGACACACACACATATATATATATATATGTATATACATATATATACACATAAATTTGCGGATCGAGAGAGAATTTACACGAATGACATTGGATAGGAGTCAATAATGTCAAAAAAAAAAAAAGAGGATAGGGGTCGATTGGATATTGTAATAGGACAAGTCTACAGTGAGCAGCTTCTCATATAAGATGAGAATCTAGCAATAAATGCATCTGGAGATTCTTGGGAATCTTATGACTAAATTCTCATCTAACGGTTAAAACATGTCTTCTCATATAAGAAACTTATCACAATAGGCTTATCCATTGTAATAATGCTTTAATTAACTCGGTCCGGTAGGGTTTGGATGAGTTTTAACATCAAATCCCGTCCGATCTTAATTTATTCTACCCTGCTTGTATTATTCATTTGTTGCATCCAATCTGAAATCAACTAGTTTAAGTTTATCCTATTGTCTAAACTAAAAAAAAAAAAAATTAAGCAAGAGTAGTTGAGATTACAACAAAAAAACAAATTAAAATCAAAATGGTGTGCAAATAAAACCCAATTGTTAATATCATTTTTTTTTTATATTTTTTTGGCTAAAGGAAAAGGGCAAAAGGAGGCAACCAGTATAATAGCAACCCTCTCTGAGGATGACCATAAGAGTCCCTCTCCGATGTAGAATGTTCAGTTTGAACCAAAGCTACTGTCTGTGTAGGCGAGTCCATCACCACACTCCCACCAAAGTAACTAGTGGGCCAAAAACCTATTTACAGACCACAGAAATCAGATTTGAAATGTAAAAAATGTAAGCTCCGCCCCCACTGGGCAACCACCACGGTGGTCCTGTTATTAATATCATTTGGTGTACCATTTGTACCACATATCCTAAGTTTACTATTTTGATGTGTACGTACCATTTGTTTTTACTAAAGTTTCAGTTCATGAACCCTTATTACTCGGATCTTCCATAATTAATAATCACAGAAGTTATGAAATATGCGAATATTAGAACATTATGAAACAAATATATATTGCACCATAGCTCTCCCACTCACATGACATACATGGAGTCACGTGACGGTGATTTAACTAGAAACATTTTGTGTTACACTTTATATTAGGTCTTGTTGGCAAATTCTGCAATTAAAAATAAAATAAAATAAAGAAAGAAATATATACATATATCTATATCTATAATATCTATATCTATCTATAATCTATATCTATATCTATAATCTATAATATATATAAATGTACCAATGTGCATAAGTGTTTTACACTTTTATCAATCGGTGCACTTTTACTTAACTATTTTTCTTAGAATTTAGAGTTTTAAAAGTTTAGTATACCACTTTTTTATTTGTAGTGTGTCCATGCCATAAGAGTCCTACAACTTAATAACATCTATGTGTTTGGTTGGTTTTTTCTTTTTGGACTCTAGAATAAACTAAATCTATTGGTTTGTTTTTTTCGTTTTGTTGAACTCTTTTTTTTTTTTTTTTTAAACCTCTTTTTGTATATATATTATATACGTATGCATATTTGTATGTTATGTGTATGTTTATATGCCTCATAGATCAACTTTCTTTTTATTGGACTCTAGAATATAAACTAAATCCATTGGTTTTTTTTTTTTTTTTCTTTTTCTTGGACTTTTTTTTATAACCTCTTTTTGTATATATTATATGCGTATGTATATTTGTTTGTTATGTGTATATTTATGTGCAGAGATAGATCAACAAATATTACAAATCTAGATCGTAGTGGTTATTTTGGTAAATTCATTTGTGGGATGGTTTTAGTATTTTAGATATAAAGCAACTGATAATTACCGATGCCCATAAGTGGTTTACACTTTTATCAATCGGTGCACTTTCACTTAAGTAATTTTCTTAGAGTTTTAACAATTTTAGTATACCATTTTTTTTTTTGGGTCCGTCCATGATAATCCTAACTTTTTTATTTTTTTGCTTTGGATATATCATGTTATATACAATCCCTACAATTTTACAACTCCTTAATATTAATGGTATTCGACATTAATCCTATTGTGTATTACAACTCCTTCCAAACAACTCAAGTTTCCATCGGAATTTACAAATAAAAAATAAAATAAAAAAAGAAAAGAAAAAAGTCAATCACACTTTAGTTCAAATATGACTCTTTTTTAAATACGTCCCTAAACTATAAAACTTGACAAACTAACTCCCCTTAACATTGCATTTTTCTCTAAAACCCCTTCCATTAGAATTCTGTCCCAAAAAAGAACGCTTTTTTTTTCTTTTTTTTTTTTAAATTTAAATTTTATTTTTTTACTATCATGTGAGCACCATATGATACAAAATATTAGCAGCATGATATCTATTTGTCCTTCCTTGGAGCAATTGAAAATTTTATGACAAAAATATCCTTTGTTGCATAATAATTGCCCTTTGTTGTACACCAAATTTTAGACAATTTTGTTCTTAAAATTTCAACGACTCAAAGAAGAGACAAAAATGTTATGTTGTTAACACTTTTATATTGGTAACATGATATAAAAGTAATTAATTTTTTAACTACAACCTAACAGAAGGGCTGTTAGTGAAAAGTTAAAATAGTTGATAGGGTCAATTTGTTGAGTTTTATAGTTGAGGGCAATTGAAAATGGTCATAGATGAAGGGGTGTTAGTGTAATAACCCATCTTTTCTTTTCTTTTTTTGGACTCCACGGTGGGTTACGTGAATGATGGATTAGTAACATATATATCTCTTAAAGAGTTATAATAAATGTTTATGAAGAATTTTAGGACTCTTAACTAAATTCCTATTACCAATTTCTTAGTAGTATATGATTCATTTTACACTCGCGAAGTTTAAAAATTTTACCTTCCAATTATAAATCTTGCATTCAGCCTCCAATTAATACAAATATTTGAGAGCTAATCCATCTAAAAGCTCACATTTAATCAATAGCTAATTAATAGAAGAATTTTAGTAATTGAACACATTTGGGCAAAGTTCCTTAGCTGTACATGGTTTGTTAGATTCCTCTCACAATTGTAAGACCCTAATTAACTAGAAAATAAATAAATATATAAATAAAATAATTTTAAACATTATTTTTTTAATCCCTAGACACACTGTTGTGAGAAGGAACCTAACAAACCACACCTAAAGAACTTTACCTAAGTATGTTCCTTGAGTTATTTTGTAATAATTTTTTGCTTCATTGATTAAAGTGGACCAGAATGGATTAATTGAGTATTGGATCATTGGATGAAACAAAGTCCAATCTAAATTAAGATAAATAAGGAAATCAAGTATTAGGAATAAATAAAGGAATTATGTACTAGAAATTAATCGTGTAGAAGAATAACATGAATTCACAAACCTCTCAGTCCCAGGTTTACTTTTGGCCCTATTTGTTAGGACATTATTTTAGCTCTCTCTCTCTCTCTCTCTCTCCTCTCTTTTTTTTTTGGGACTAGAAGACTAATGATAGTATTAAAGAACCTATTGATATTATCTAATTTCTATTATACGTCTCTACTTCCCAAGTTCTGCATAGCTTTGGATATTTTTTTTTACACTTTAATTAAGATTCACAAAACAGTCTACTCTTCGTGTTCTCTTAATAATGTGCTATGATGAATTAAACACGATTGATCTTTACACAAGTGTGCACTTTCAAGCTTTGCATTGAAGGTAATTATTATTCCTTACTCTTCTATTCATTCATTCAACTTACTTATAAATTTCATTCTCATTACTATTAATGTAATATTTTCAATAACTTAATGGTCAAAATGAAAACAAAAAAACTATTAGTTATAGTAACATCAGTCCCCTTCTCATGACGGGAGTTCTATTTACATTTATTGGATTCAGTTTTTATTAAGGGTACTGAAGTAATTTCACAGACATAAAACTATACCCATCAACTCCTGATATCAATTCTTAGTATTACATAACTCTTTTTAAAGAATCTTGATTTGTTTTATTCTTCTTCTTCTTTTCTTTTTTCTTTTTTGGAGCTCTATGATGAGTCACTTACGATTTTGTTTATTCTATACCAACAATAATATAGGTAACTTCTATTGAACCTATTCTAGGTAAGATATGCATTCAAAAAAATTTAGGATTCAATTTCAACCACTTTAATATTTGGTTACTCATTTAACATAGAGTGCATTTTTCTCACTCTTGCTTATCCACCACTACCATGCTGACATGTGTCCTATTCCATTCCCATTTTACCCATGCGCTTAGCAACACAATTATTGAATGTAAAACTTAATTGAGTATTTTTCTTTATGAAAAGTTACTATTGTTATCTTTATTAGCAATAATTCGTAGAATTGTTATCATTGTTTAAGTTCCACAAGAAAGATAGGAAGTTAGCTAGACAAATTTAGCTTGTGATTATAACCAATTAGGTGGTAAAATAAAATTTTACGCACATTTTTTGTACAATAAATTTGATAATGTACCACTTAATTGAAAGAGTCACCACACTTAATTCTGCCATATGGCATACCATATCCTTTTGTAAGCATCTCTTTGTGACTCTAGCATTACTCTAATTGAAAATGCAGCCAAAAATTCATTGAATGTCTTAATTGAAAAAATTCGACTAGAAATAATCACTAATTGCAGTCTATTTCAATACTTGAAATACTCATGTGTTATGTACAGCAAATTCAACTGCTTAAAATTTCTAGTACTAAAATTGAACACTTAATTTTCAATTTTATCAAATTAATGGACACCCTTAGGCCCTTTTTAGCTTATGAACAAAGGAAAATATTTTCCTTAGTGTTTTCGTTTCTTTCCTATCCTTCAATATGTGCACCAAATAGAGCCCAAAAGTCTCTTTCAATATAGATGATCAATACATTTTCATAATTTTAGGACTTTAAATTAAATTAAAACTACCATCCTATTGGTTTTTTCTATTTTGGTCTTAGTGGATTCCATTTTTTTCCCTTCTTCTGTCATGTTTCAATATCTTTTCTCTTTCTTTAGGTGAACTCCATGGATAAGCAATTACTTTCTAATATCAATTCCCGTTATAAAATTTTTTCTTATGTGATTCTTTCAATTATATTGGTAATTTGGCAATAGAGACTTTATGAAAAATTTTGGTTGAAGATTTTAAGAATTTTCAAGCCACACAGCACAAAAAGTTTGACCATCTTGAACGTAGAGGGCTCCCTAAATCCTTTTTGTAGGAATCAACTTTTAATGTATATAAAAATATATTTAAGAAAGCTAGATCATGATTGATTTGTAACTTATTCTAATTAGAACATATGAAATAATTTTATAGTTTAATAAATTACTATACAAACACGGTAAATTAATGAAATACTAACATATGTGGTCATACAATAAATAAATATATAGTCATTATTAAGTAATGAGCAAAGAAAATAGTAAATTCAAAATATTAAAGATGTAAGAAAGAATTCTAGCTAGGACATGTGGTAACAATTAAATAGCAACATAAAAAAATTATTATTGAACAAATAAACAAATGGTCTAAGAAGAATAATTCAACAGTTTTTATTATTTTTACCCTATGAATTGATTGTTGTATGTGCTTTGTGTATCTTTTTTATTGTGGAAGTTGCATGAATTCTTCTTCTTCTTCTTTTTATTTTTTTTTTATTTTTTTATACCTAATTTAAGTGGTTTTTTTTAATCTTTTTTTTTTCTTTTTCTTTTTTTTTTTTTTTGGCTTACTATTCCTAATTAGTTTTTAGATAGACACCGTTCACGTGCAACGCACGTGCGTTTAAACTAGTATATATAAATGTACCAATGTGCATAAGTGTTTTACACTTTTATCAATCGGTGCACTTTTACTTAACTATTTTTCTTAGAATTTAGAGTTTTAAAAGTTTAGTATACCACTTTTTTATTTGTAGTGTGTCCATGCCATAAAAGTCCTACAACTTAATAACAACATCTACGTGTTTGGTTGGTTTTTTCTTTTTGGACTCTAGAATAAACTAAATCTATTGGTTTTTTTTTTTCGTTTTGTTATTGAACTCTTTTTTTTTTTTAAACCTCTTTTTGTATATATATTATATACGTATGCATATTTGTATGTTATGTGTATGTTTATGTGCCTCATAGATCAACTTTCTTTTTATTGGACTCTAGAATAAACTAAATCCATTGGTTTTTTTTTTTCTTTTTCTTGGACTTTTTTTTTTTGATAACCTCTTTTTGTATATATTATATGCGTATGTATATTTGTTTGTTATGTGTATGTTTATGTGCAGAGATAGATTAACAAATATTACAAATCTAGATCGCAGTGGTTATTTTGGTAAATTCATTTGTGGGATGGTTTTAGTATTTTAGATATAAAGCAACTGATAATTACCGATGCCCATAAGTGGTTTATACTTTTATCAATCGGTGCACTTTCACTTAAGTAATTTTCTTAGAGTTTTAACAACTTTAGTATACCAATTTTTTTTTGGTCCGTCCATGATAATTCTAACTTTTTATTTTTTTTGCTTTGGATATATCATGTTATATACAATCCCTACAATTTTACAACTCCTTAATATTAATGGTATTCGACATTAATCCTATTGTGTATTACAACTCCTTCCAAACTCAAGTTCCCATCGGAATTTACAAATAATAAATAAAAATAAGAAAAGAAAAGAAAAAAGTCAATCACACTTTAGTTCAAATATGACTCTTTTGGTTGTTGTTCTTTAAATTTTTGGCATATGTAATGGATTTTCGTGATTTCTTACGTAGTTGTGCTTAATAGAAGTGGTGTATTGTTGCACATGAGTCATTCTAAGAGAAGTTGACTTGTCTACCATGTAGCTTACTTAATGTAGGGTGGATGTGTCATTCTAATCAAAGGTGTTGCATAGTGTAGTAATTTACCACTTACTTGTTATTATGATAGTTATGCTTTGTGTTAAGATACTTGACTCCTATCCAAGAGAATGTGATGTGTTCCACCATGTAGTTTAGTTAACGTAGTTTAGTTAATGTAATTTAGTTGTAAGGTGGGCAAATCATGTTAATCAAAGTAGAGTCATAGTATAGTAATGCAAAGTTTGATTATTTTGCCAAATTTTCTAGAACACTTCTTTTAAAGGAATATTATTTCTCTTTTGCATGTTGGGCTAGTGGTAGAATCAACATTCTAACCTTCAAATTCATCCGCATCATCTGCTTATCATTCCATTTTCATTTCTTTTGTGTTTTGGTTTTTCTTTTTATTTTCTTCTTTTATCTGCTTGATGTGCTTGGTAGTGATTCATGTGCAGGAACATCATTTTTGTGCTTATCGGGGATCGCTCCTTTTGTTGGTGATATCACTCTATCCCTACTCATTTTTGTCCTTGTTTTAATCATTTGCATTAGGGACAATGCAATGTTCTAGTTGGGGGGTGTGGGATATTCACCCATCATATTGATGTTCCATTTTCTTCTTGCCATTAATTCTCCAAGCATGTTTTTGTTGTTAATAAAAGAAAAGATGATTTAAATTTTTTTTAATTTAAATTAAAAATAGTTTCCAATGATTTTAGTATAGTTGCCTCGTTCTAATGCCGAGCGATGACGCTTGTCTTGAGTTTTCATTCGATATTGGTATGCGTCACTTGTTGAATCTCATTAGTTCTATAACTATCTTGATTATACTCCCTCTGTCCCATATTAAGAGTCCTTGATGCCATTTTTTGATGCCCTATTTTAAGAGTCCTCTTTGAAAAGTCAAAGTACTTTAATGCACACTTTCCAAATTTGTCCTTTATTACATCCAACTTTTCCCTCTCTTTATTTTGATATGACACTATAATTTTGAATTTAAAAAAGGGCAATATTGGAAAGTTGAAAATCTCACCAAAATCAAGGTTGTCCCCTTAATAAGTTGGAATTCCCAAAAGAGACTCTCAATATGGGACGGAGGGAGTAGTGAATTTCATGAAGTTCAAATCTTGGATTATCGAGCACGTTGTATGACTACTTGTATTAAGATGATGTTTATTGCAATATTACCCGAAAATCGTTTAAAACATATGTGGAGACTTTACCCTTGTGAGCTTTAAATCCTTTTCTCCATTGTTGAGTGTTACATACTTCAATTCTCTCTTTTTGAAAAACATACATAAGTCGTAGATAATCTCATCTTTTTGGTTTGATTGTTCACTAGAGGAATTTTTGTGGATTGCAAAACTCTTGCTTGCCTGTCATTGTAGTGTAGAACTAAGAATCACATTGTCCGAGAAAATGATTTTAGGTCCTTCCTTTTACCATTTCTAATCTCAACCACACATACCCTTCCTTCACTTAACCATACACCTTCTATATCCACGTTTGAATTACATTTTTGGGATGTCTTTGTATGAATCTTGTTTGTAACCTTGTAAAAGAGATTGAATCGTCTTGTTGTGATAGTACAAAGAAAAGAAAAGAAAAGAAAAGAAGTTCTAAAAAAATAAATAAATAAAAATTATAAAAAAAGAAAAAAGAAAAAGAGCTTCATAGTCAATTGTACTTCTCTTTTTGAGCTTCAAAGAAATGTTTGTGGATGATTCATCTCTTGTGGTCATATGTATCCATGCATTCCAATAAATCCCAAGTTTGTACTCAAACATCTCACTTCATTTCCCCTTGTCCTTCACCTCATATCACTTTCCACGTTACAACCCCCTTGAGGTCCTAATTGATTCTCAAGTATTGTGATTCGGAGTTTGAGACGATCATGACAAGTAGTTAGAGTTATTTCATGTCCTTTAGTGAATAATATCTTTCATGAGATTAATTTTTACTCATTTTTCACGCTTACATTTTTTATCATTGGCATGTGCGTGGCTTTGGTATCCATTTCCATTACTCTGTTTGCCCGCATGCCCCGAGTGTATTACCCATTCCGAGTGATTCATTTTTAGAGTGTAATACCGGTGAGAATTGAGTTAAAGCGCGTTTTAAACGAAATTCGGATTATGAAAGCATTTTCATCTTCTTGATAGTTGTAGTTATGCACTTCACACCACACACGCATCCAAGATTGAGCTTAATGAAGTTTATCTAATAATTTTGATAGTTTGAGAACTTTTTGGATTTGTGTGTCATGTGTTAAAATCTTTTAAAAATTCTTGGGACTATGTTGAGTATCAGCGTTAGATAGTGGGCAACTGTAATAACCGTAATTTCTGCAATAATAAAATGAGTCCCAGTACTTAGCTAATATTAGATCCGGTATTTTAAGTTCTTAATTCTGGAACCCGTACACGTATACGTATTTAATTATCCAACTCTCGGACTATAAATACAAACCCGGACTGACTCGCACGTCAACCCGTAAATCTGTATCGAAACTGGACTGCCCAACACGTAATTCTAGCGACGGCTCAACTATACCAAATATGGAAAGTAGGAATCTTTCCTATTATAACTTATGTACTACCCAACCTCCCTATGATCTAATGGCTAATAACACTACCCAAACTAACCCCTATGACCCGTCGGACTAAACCCCTCCACCACCCAAACGCCGGCCACTCCACTCCCTTGAAATCCCATTCACATCACCCCATCTCAATCTTGCCTATCATCTCCAACAGATTTCAAGATCTGCACATATGTATCTGTGCATGTGTATACCCAATACATATCATATGAGTGTGCATTATATATGTGTGTCCCCGAGGGAGAGGGAGACCACACACATGCAACCTCTCACAACTTCTCCTCTATTTTCTCTCTGCCTCACCATACACACACAGACTTGAAGAGAAGGAGAAGAAGGCGCAGAGAGTTAGAGAGAGAGTCGCCGGAGACGAAAGAGAAGAAAGAAAAGGAACCGAGGCTCCTCAGGAACCGCTACGCTTGTCTTTACGCACCCGCATCGAGGTGAGTCGTCCTAACTCACTTGGTATATTATAGAATTATTCCTTGATCATATATGTATGCCCAGTACGTTCTGTGTAGACGATACTGATATGTATTAGTTATGTAAACCTGATAGTGATGCTTATATAATGAATGCATGTTAACTAACTATACTCCATGCTTAGTTAATATTCGCTGACATTCTTGTTTATCATGATTTCTGTTTCTATAGTCACATGAACATTCATATGAACATGGTCGAGTCTTGATGTCAACATTGACGTCTGCATGGTTAGTCACGGGGACTAACCCAATCATATCAATATAAACATTGAATGGACCGCGGTGGTCCGAGTGGTACAGTCGAGTAAATGGGAACAACAATGAAACTGCTATAGGGCCCTGCTAGGCGACGATAGCCAGAGTTTCCATTGAAATCATTGAAGTAATGCATGAATTGATGATTGATACGCTATAGGGCCCCGTTAGGCGACGATAGCAATGTATCCATCAGAATACAATAGTTACCTTTCAAATGCTATAGGGCCCTGCTAGGCGACGATAGCGCTGTAACTATTCTATTCTCCCGGCAAGGTCACGAGGACCTACGAGTCCAATGATTACACTCTTTTAAAACCAAAATTTGCTATAGGGCCCTGCTAGGCGACGATAGCAACGTAATCATTCTACTCTGAGCTAACGGCGTTACACTGGTAATGTAACAAGTCACATGAGTCGATTGTGGTGTTCACGGTCGAGTTAAAGTCGAATATATCGATAATGCATTTTGTCATCATTCTACATGTCATATGCTCATTAATGTTGTTGCAAGATATGTTGTATTTGTATATCCTTATCTGTATTAGGAGTGATCGGTTAAGACGTTCTCACTTAGCTTCAAAAGCTAACGGCTCCTTCCCTGCCCTGGACTTTTTACGTCTAGGTTATGATGAGGAGAACTATCAAGGTAACAATGAAGATGAATATCACTATCCTCAGAATGGGAATTATCAGGAAGGTGATCCTGAGGCAGACTATCAGGAAGAGCCTGATAACGAAGGTTATGGGTTTGCCAGTTAGAAAAAGGACCCTGGCCTATTTCCGCATTAAGACTTCTATTACGTTTTAATTATCTTTTGGTTGATGTAATATTTAAGTGGCGTCGATCGTCCAAACTTATCTTTTGTGGTTTTCATTTGGAACTACTGTAATAACTGTAGGAGCAAAACACTTTAAGTTCCCCCATGAATACCATTAGACGCTTTCGTAAATTCCTTACTCTGATATATATATTTTGTTAGTATGTTGCACGGACAGGTCAGTTTTATGTAACTCGTCATTCCCTACGGGTCCAGAAAGGAAATTTTAAATTTTCCCTATTTTTGGCTACTCCGGGGCGTGACAGGATTTTTGGTATCAGAGCCCTAGGTTTAGTTGTGCTCGCTGACTGTCCGACACCCTTAAGTTAAGAAACTTAAGGTACTTTAGAAACAACAACCAATACTAAAATAGTCTTCTGTCCAACAGGTAGTATGGAGCATTTCCAAGGAACTTTTCCCCAAGGTTTAGTTTGCTTTGGTGCTGCTTTCCGCCACCAGACTTGCAAGAGAATAGGAAAGTTGATGAGATGTCTGTTCTTTATGAAGAAGGTTTCCCCAACCGTGCGACATATTATTGTAGCACCCCGCTTAGTGCCAATAGAGGTGGATGGAAACTCTGATATTCCTAACGACCCTGTGACCATCAGCTTAGAAGAAGCACAGGCAGAAATCACTTCCTTAGAGACCTCCGACAGTTCGATAAGCAGTTCTGAAGATGAAGAAGTAGAGATTTACCTATCCGATGAGGATCTCATTGAGAAGGGAACGTTGTACACGTATGACCCTGACTGGCCGATAGGATGGGACAATGAGAGATGGATGTCATTCACCCCGCCCGAAGAGATGGACATCTCGGAGGAATTCACGCAACTAGAGGATTAGCACGCCTTAGTTAGCTTATGTTGTATTAATGTTGTATTAGGGATTTTAATCCCACATTTTGACGGATATATATGTAAAAGTTGTATTTCAAATTTCCCCTTATGTAAATATTCTTTTATTAATGGAAAATCTACTTATTAGTTTCTGATTTCCCGTATTATATTATCCTCTTATACGATTGAATAAGTGATAAACCTGAAGGCAATTCGCATCAGTACCCTAAATAGATAGTTCTTCTGATGAAACAGGTAACATGGAACCCCACTATATTTCAGACCCTTTTGGAGGACGGCTGATTTTCCCCGACCGTGTAGTACCAGCAAACCCGGACATATACCATCGCCAAATCCAAGAACTAGCTAGAGATGGAGGAAAAAGGAACCTATGGGTCGAAATGAATAAAAGTAATGTGTATAACTATGATACCCTGCGCTTAGAATCAATCTATGAAGCCAAAATCGTCCAGAAGGTTCAGGACGAAATGGTTGCACTACTTAAGAACCCTGAGGACTACGAAAGGATGCACGATAGTGCTTACCAAATGCCACCACCGCCTTCTGTACTCCTCCAACAACCTCCACCATTCCAAGGAGTACCTATGCACAAAACACAGTCCCGAGAACCTGGTCACTATGTCAACGATGACTTTGGAGGACATATGATTTACCCAGATGGCATCGAACCAGCTGACCCAGAAGGATTCCTGGAAAATGTACAACTGAAAGCCCGTCAACGTCTCCGAGGAGGACTTAGAGTCCAGCGACACGTATATAATATCTTCGACCCCCATCGACTCTAAGCTGAAGCCATCCATACTGCATATACCCAAGAGTTAATGCATGGAGAAATAAGGAGACTAGCAATGAAGGACTCAGTTTTCCAGCCACTAGTAAACCAGATACTATAGGAGCCCTCCATTTACCCAGAAGACCGCCTGGTTGAGCCTCCTAATGAAAATGCCCCTTAGGTGTGGCACCTCCTATGGAAGCACCTGCTGATGAACCTGCTAATGCAGAGATGTCCGACGATGAACCAGATGCATATCTAGAAGTAGAGGACGAGGAAGAGGATGACGAGGAGGATGATCCAGAAGAAGAGAACCCCGAAGAAGAACTTGAACAGGAAGCACCACATCAACCTATGGAGGTTCACCCCATAATAGAAGAGCCTATGGGTAATGAGGATCATGAAGAAGATGAAAGCAATATTGAAATCGAAGATTGGGATTTGGGTGAACCCATTATGGACGAAGATGGGCCTAACGACTCTGATATGGGAGAGATCACATCCGAGTCAGATATGGATGATTAGATTAGTCTGTTGTTATATGCTAGTAGTTTAATTGTATCTAAGTTATCTTGGGCTAGTGACCCATCTTGTTGTATGAATGCATGCGATAGGGTAATACCCCCATTTTGTAACCATGTATTCTCGGCTAGTTTAATCTTGTAATCACCGTTTTAATATTAAATGAAATAGACGTTTTAGTACTATACTTGTCTATATGATTGTTTGGTTTGTTTGATTGATTTATATATGTGTTAGTAGATATCTAGATGTATCCGCATTCGAGTCTTGAGTAGAATACTTCTGTAGGTAATCGGATACGCAATGGCAGAACGACCAAGGAGAAATCGACGCTTAGGACTTCCAAACCCAGCCGAAGGAGCACCGGAACCCATTCCTGCTGGAATGGATCCCACTGGAATCTTTGGAACATTCTTACAACGTTTGGAGCACATCGGAAATAATCACGGTCCAACCAACAATGCTAACGTCAATCCCACAGTTCCACCCAGACCACAAGAGGATCGTACGGTGGAACGATTCCGGGCAATGCGGCCAGACAAGTTTAATGGGATGACTGAGCCATGGGAAGCAGAACAATGGCTTCGTGGATTGGATATCATCTTCGACACACTGGGATGTTCTGAAATCGAGAAACGCCGACTGGCTACATATCAACTGACGTATGCTGCAGCAGACTGGTGGGAATCAGAGAAAGCAACACTAGGAGGAGCTGCAAAAAGGATGTCATGGACGACATTCAAAGAACTATTCCTAGAGAACTACTTCCCCTAGACAGAAAGGAACAAGAAAGAAAAGGAATTTATTGACTTGGTGCAAGGTAACCACACTGTACGGGAGTACACAGTGCAATTCGAACGTCTCTCTCGATTTGCACACCACATGATCGATACCCCGGAGAAGAAGAACCGGAAGTATCACCTGGGACTTTCCCTACCTCTACAGAAGCTGACCTATGGCCACCTAAATCAGACTTTCAAAGCTTTAGTAGGAATGGCTCATGGCTTCGAGGAGATCACCGGTCGTGAACAAAGGCGTTTCGTAACTCGACCACCCCCTCCGAGATATAATCAGGGACAGAGACAAGCCCCAGCTCGTAATCAAGGATTCAAGAGGAGCTGGAATGGTGAGAAGAGGCCGCAGACAGCCCCGTTCCGTAACAAACTGGCTGTGCCGTTTAAGCCAACTCCGCCCCAAGGACAATCAGGAACCACCAATAACCCTGGAGTCTGTTTCAACTGTGGATTTCCCGGACATCTGTCCAAGGATTGTCGTGCTCCGAGGAAGAACAGTCGCTCCGATGTGGTCTGCTTCAACTGCAACAAGAAGGGACATCTGTCCAAGGACTGCAAAGCACCTCGAGGTGGTTACTATGGAGCGTCAACTCAAGGACAGGCTCGCCTCAATGCTATCATTCCAGAAGAAGCAGGATTTGACGAGGAAGAGCAGGAGAATATGGAAGGTACTCTAACCCTCTTTAACAGTCAAGTGAAAGCTTTGTTCGATACTGGCGCATCTAATTCTTTTATTGCAATTAGAATCATGCAACGCTTAGGCTTAGTGCCTCAAACAATGGATATGACTTTGAATGCTACGTCCCCTCTAGGAAAGAGTGTTAAGTTGGACAAAGTATGCAAGGACTGCCCTCTAAACTTGAAAGATCAGAATCTCCCCGCTGATTTGATAGTTTTGTCGATGAAGGAATTCAACGTGATCCTAGGAATCGATTGGCTTGCGAAATACCATGCCAAGTTAGACTGTGCTAGCAAATCTATACTCTTTTCAGTACCTGATGGTGAACCGTTTGATTTCAAGTGCAATCCCTCGTGTGACGTTTTCCTCACCAACTGCCTAGCCACCCTTGGAACCACGAGTGATGAGATTCCTATTAACCAAATTCCAGTAGTTAGAGATTTTGAAGATGTTTTTCAAGAAGTTAAAGGATTGCCACCCAAGAGAGACATCGATTTCTGTATCGAGTTAATGCCTGGAACCTCCCCGATATCAAAAACACCTTACCGAATGGCCCCGATGGAGATGCAAGAACTAAAGACGCAAGTGCAAGAACTCCAGGACCTCGGATTTGTTCTTCCAAGCACTTCACCGTGGGGAGCACCGGTGCTGTTCGTCAAGAAGAAGGATGGAACACTTCGACTCTGTATCGACTACAGGGAATTGAACAAGGTCACAATCAAGAATCGGTACCCACTACCGAGGATTGACGATCTATTCGATCAGCTACGAGGAGCTACCACATTTTCGAAGATAGATCTACGATCCGGATACCACCAATTGCTCGTTCGATCTGAAGATGTACCCAAGACGGCTTTCAGAACCAGGAATGGACATTATGAATTCCTGGTTATGCCGTTCGGATTGACCAATGCCCCGGCCGTATTCATGGATTTAATGAATCGAGTTTTCAGACCTTACCTGGATCAGTTCATAATTGTGTTCATAGATGATATCCTCATCTACTCCAAGACAGAAGCAGAACACGAAGGACATGTAGAGATAGCACTTCAGACTCTACGAGACAACCACTTGTATGCGAAGTACAGTAAGTGCGAGTTCTGGCTAAATGAAGTCAAATTTCTAGGACATGTTGTCTCAAAAGAAGGAATAGCAGTGGACTCATCAAAGATTGAAGCTGTTTTAGATTGGAATCGACCGACCACAGCCACGGAAGTCAGAAGTTTTCTTGGCCTAGCCGGATATTACCGAAGATTCGTGGAAGGATTCTCAAAAATCGCAGCCCCTCTTACTGGATTAACTAGAAAGGACTTGAAGTACGAATGGAATGACAAGCATGAATGCGCATTCAAAGAATTGAAGAAAAGACTAACCACTGCGCCAGTGCTTGCAATACCGAAGAGCGGTGAACAGTTCACCATTTACAGCGATGCATCACATCAAGGACTTGGATGTGTGCTTATGCAGGACAGAAGAGTGATAACGTATGGATCACGATAATTAAAACCTCATGAGCTTAACTATCCTACGCACGATCTGGAACTAGTTGCAATCGTCTTTGCACTCAAAATTTGGAGACACTATCTCTACGGAGAAAAGTTTGATCTGTTTTCAGATCACAAGAGCCTGAAATACTTGTTCTCTCAAAAGGAATTGAACATGAGACAGCGAAGATGGATGGAATTGTTAAAAGATTACGATTTCACGCTGCAATACCACCCTGGCAAAGCAAATGTTGTTGCTGACGCATTGAGCCGGAAACCCCGAAAACTCGTCGTATCTTCTCTCATGATCAGAGAATGGAAAGTGTTGGAGACACTAACAGAGTTTGATTTTCAGACTTCCGAATCAAGTGAAGGACGACTCTTTGGATGTCTCGTAGTACAACCAACACTCATAAGCCGTGTTCTCAAAGCTCAAGGAAAGGACGAAGGACTTCGTCAATGGTTTGAAAAAGCATCGGCAAAGGACCCCGCCGAGTGGAATATAGGAGCAGATGGAGGATTTAGATGTCGCAATCGACTCTGTGTGCCCAATGAAGACGACTTGAGGAAAGATATATTGGATGAGGCACACGAGTCAAGGATGACAGTTCATCCCGGAGGAACAAAAATGTACAAGGATCTAAAGAGAAACTTCTGGTGGGATGGAATGAAAAGAGAAGTAGCAGATTATGTATCCAAATGCATGACATGCAAGCAAGTCAAGGCAGAACATCAGAAACCAAGAGGATTATTACAACCACTACCCGTTCCCGGATGGAAGTGGGAACACATAACGATGGATTTCGTTGTCGGAATGCCAAGGTCACGGCAGAATCATGACGCCATTTGGGTAATTGTGGATCGACTTACCAAATCGGCTCACTTTATTGCTTACAGCATGACTTACCCGGTTGAGAAATTGAGCAGAATGTATATACAACAAGTTGTTCGACTACATGGAGTACCCGTGTCAATTGTGTCAGATCGTAATTCACGTTTTACGTCAGGATTTTGGGAAAGCTTACAGACAGCACTAGGAACTTCATTGAAGTTAAGTTCAGCTTTTCACCCTCAAACCGACGGACAGACCGAGAGAGTCAATCAAGTCATGGAAGACATGCTCCGGGCATGTGCAATAGATTTTGAAAGTTCACGGGAAGAGAACCTACCGTTGATAGAGTTTGCATATAACAACAACTATCATACGAGTATAAAAATGGCACCATTTGAAGCTTTATATGGAAGACTGTGACGATCACCCTTATGTTGGGCAGAAGTTGGAGATGACAAGCTGCTAGGACCAGAGATGATTCGAGAGACGAACGATAAGATCAATGTCGTCAAAGAGAAGATGAAAGCAGCTCAGAGCCGACAAAAAAGTTATGCGGATAAACATCGAAAGGACTTGGAATTTAGTGTTGGAGATCACGTATTCCTTAAAGTGTCACCTGTGCGAGGAGTCGTTAGATTTGGACAAAAGAGAGGAAAACTTTCGCCACGTTACATCGGACCGTTCGAGATTCTGGAACGCGTGGGAAAAGTTGCTTACAGACTTGTGCTGCCGCCCAAGATGTCAGGAGTGCATAATGTGTTTCATATCAGCATGTTGAGAAAAGTCGTGCACGATCCGTCTCATGAGATCAACTTCACGGATATCGAGGTAAACGATAATGTGACTTTCAATGAAGGACCGGTGAAGATCATGGAACGAGGAACTAAGAAGCTGCGGACTAAGGAGATCCCACTAGTAAAATTTCAGTGGAAACATCATGATGAACGTGAAGCTTCTTGGGAATTAGAATCAGAGATGTGTGAGAAATTCCCTTACCTTTTTAATGTATAACTAGCTCTGATTCCGGGGACAGAATCTTTTAATAGCAGGTGGATGATGTAATACCCGTAATTTCTGCAATAATAAAATGAGTCCCAGTACTTAGCTCATATTAGATCCGGTATTTTAAGTTCTTAATTCTGGAACCCGTACACGTATACGTATTTAATTATCCAACTCTCGGACTATAAATACAAACCCGGACTGACTCGCACATCAACCCGTAAAATCTGTATCGAAACAGGACTGCCCAGCACGTAATTCTAGCGACGGCTCAACTATACCAAATATGGAAAGTAGGAATCTTTCCTATTATAACTTATGTACTACCCAAAAGTAGGAATCTTTCCTATTATAACTTATGTACTACCTAACCTCCCTATGATCTAATGGCTAATAACACTACCCAAACTAACCCCTATGACCCGCCGGACTAAACCCCTCCACCACCCAAACGCCGGCCACTCCACTCCCTAGAAATCCCATTCACATCACCCCGTCTCAATCTTGCCTATCATCTCCAACAGATTTCAAGATCTGCACATATGTATCTGTGCATGTGTATACCCAATACATATCATATGAGTGTGCATTATATATGTGTATCCCCGAGGGAGAGGGAGACCACACACATGCAACCTCTCACAACTTCCCCTCTATTTTTCCTCTGCCTCACCACACACACACAGACTTGAAGAGAAGGAGAAAAAGGCGCAGAGAGTTAGAGAGAGAGTCGCCGGAGATGAAAGAGAAGAAAGAAAAGGAACTGAGGCTCCTCAGGAACCGCTACGCTTGTCTTTACGCACCCGCATCGAGGTGAGTCGTCCTAACTCACTTGGTATATTATAGAATTATTCCTTGATCATATATGTATGCCCAGTACGTTCTGTGTGGACGATACTGATATGTATTAGTTATGTAAACCTGATAGTGATGCTTATATAATGAATGCATGTTAACTAACTATACTCCATGCTTAGTTAATATTTGCTGACATTCTTGTTTATCATGATTTCTGTTTCTATAGTCACATGAACATTCATATGAACATGGTCGAGTCTTGATGTCAACATTGACGTCTGCATGGTTAGTCACGGGGACTAACCCAATCATATCAATATAAACATTGAATGGACCGCGGTGGTCCGAGTGGTACAGTTGAGTATATGGGAACAACAATGAAACTGCTATAGGGCCCTGCTAGGCGACGATAGCCAAAGTTTCCATTGAAATCATTAAAGTAATGCATGAATTTATGATTGATACGCTATAGGGCCCTGTTAGGCGACGATAGCAATGTATCCATCAGAATACAATAGTTACCTTTCAAATGCTATAGGGCCCTGCTAGGCGACGATAGCGCTGTAACTATTCTATTCTCCCGGCAAGGTCACGAGGACCTACGAGTCCAATGATTACACTCTTTTAAAACCAAAATTTGCTATAGGGCCCTGCTAGGCGACGATAGCAACGTAATCATTCTACTCTGAGCTAACGGCGTTACACTGGTAATGTAACAAGTCACATAAGTCGGTTGTGGTGTTCACGGTCGAGTTAAAGTCGAATATATCGATAATGCATTTTGTCATCATTCTACATGTCATATGCTCATTAATGTTGTTGCAAGATATGTTGTATTTGTATATCCTTATCTGTATTAGGAGTGATCGGTTAAGACGTTCTCACTTAGCTTCAAAAGCTAACGGCTCCTTCCCTGCCCTGGACTTTTTACGTCTAGGTTATGATGAGGAGAACTATCAAGGTAACAATGAAGATGAATATCACTATCCTCAGAATGGGAATTATCAGGAAGGTGATCCTGAGGCAGACTATCAGGAAGAGCCTGATAACGAAGGTTATGGGTTTGCCAGTTAGAAAGAGGACCCTGGCCTATTTCCGCATTAAGACTTCTATTACGTTTTAATTATCTTTTGGTTGATGTAATATTTAAGTGGCGTCGATCGTCCAAACTTATCTTTTGTGGTTTTCATTTGGAACTACTGTAATAACTGTAGGAGCAAAACACTTTAAGTTCCCCCATGAATACCATTAGACGCTTTCGTAAATTCCTTACTTTGATATATATATTTTGTTAGTATGTTGCACGGACAGGTCAGTTTTATGTAACTTGTCATTCCCTACGGGTCCAGAAAGGAAATTTTAAATTTTCCCTATTTTTGGCTACTCCGGGGCGTGACAGCAACTATCATGAGGAAACAAAATGTTTGTGGGTATCATTCCAAGAACCCTCCGGAGACAAAATTCCGCCTCTAGGGGTAACCTAGAGGTTTAACGGCTTGTTGCATTCGCTAAATGCAATCGTGTTCCCCACGAAAACGGTTTATCTTTCATTTTAAATAGATTATTATGCAAGGTTATTCTTAAATCTCTTGGTATTTAGCTTTGTTGTTAAAAGACCAGCAACATGTTAGTTGGGGGGTGTGATTCGTGTCCAACATTGCGTTCTTAACTTCATGATTTTACCCTTATTGGACACGAATTATCACTTATATTGGGAGATTTAATGGATAAATTGTACTTTTGTTGTTCTTGTTGTTGTGCACTTTTTGTTAATAAAATCTCTTTCTTGTAGGTTTTGGCGACTTGTTCAAAGTGGGAACTAACCCTGTTGGTTCTTATCTTGTAAGAAGAGGAAGAAATCCATCCCAGTAAAGGCGGATCGATCCGGCCTGCTAAGCGGATCGATCCGCGTGTTTTAAAAGATGTCACCATCAGAATCAAAAAGAGCAGATTGATCCGGCTCTTTGAGCGGATCGATCCACGATTTTGGAGGAACATTCTGCGATAAGGATTCGTAAATGGATCGATCCGGCCTTTAGAAGGGATCGATCCGCGACTTCCCGAGCAGATTCCAATAGCCTAGATGAAAGGCGGACCGATCCGCCAATTATGAAGGGATCGATCCGCGGCTGCAGTTTTTCCCCTTTTTATTTACAAGTTTGCCATTTTTGTGTTTTTTGTATAAATAGAAAGAGAGAGGGTTTTTGTAAGGGATATTATCTTGTATTGTTTTCTCCCAACATTCTTCTTCTTCTCTCATTTTTGGGAACCCAGTTGGATTCCCTTCTATTTCTTCTTCATTTGTATAAACTTGAAGCTTGGATTGAAGTTTTAATGGCTAGGTATATTTTCTATCTCTTCTCTTTTGATGATATTGCTATGCTTTCTATTATTAGTTAGATCACTTAGGTTGTGGATCATGAGCTCTTGGATCTAATGTGGTATCATTTCTAGGGTTCATTTGTGTAGGATTCAAAACTAAGGGCTTCATCTTATTTGTATTGCATATTTTATTGTCAAAACTTAGACTTTGAATTCTACCCTATGTATTTCATATGGAATATTATGTAACCTAGTGTTTTGCACTCCATGTGTTTGATAAATGTTGTGTGTGGGATTTAAAACTTGGGGTCTTCATATTTGATGTCAAGCATCTTTGATTGTTCAAACTCTTGGGTTTTAAATACTATCTTTTGAAGGCTTCATAGGTGATTTGTCCACCAAGTAGATTAGTTAGTGTAGGGTGGACAAATCATTCGGATTAGAAGCCATAGAGGCTTCATCTTGTATGTCATGCATCCTTGATAGTCAAACGTTAGCTTCAAATCCGTTTCTATGGAAATCTTGAAGCTTCCTTCATCTTCACATAGATGCACTTCGTGTGTTTGATAATATGCCACAATGAAATGTTACCTTAGAATGTGCTTGAAACACTAGTCCATTTCATCTTGTTGTGACCCAAGATGGGGGGAATGATCCCAACCTATTACTTTTTATATTAGTATTTATTTATCATTTTCTCCTCCAAAAACCAAACAAAAAGCCGCAAGACGCAAAGTCATTTTTACTCTTTTTCATCATCTTTTCTTACTTCTTTCTTTTGAGCATTATAATTTGTTACTAAACTTCCCAAACGTTGTTCTTGTATCAATCCCTGTGGACTCGACACCCTATTTCCATTGTACTACGTTTTAATAGGGTTAAATAAGAACTTGATTTTGACACCATCAACCATGCTGACATGTGTCCTATTCCATTCCCATTTTACCCATGCGTTTAGCAATACAATTATTGAATGTAAAACTTAATTGAGTATTTTTCTTTATGAAAATTAAAGTTACTATTGTTATCTTTATTAGCAATAATTCGTAGAATTGTTATCAATATTTAAGTTCCACAAGAAAGATAGGAAGTTAGCTAGACAAATTTAGCTTGTGATTATAACCAATTAGGTGGTAAAATAAAATTTTAAGCACATTTTTTGTACAATACATTTGATAATGTACCACTTAATTGAAAGAGTCACCACACTTAATTCTGCCATATGGCATACCATATCCTTTTGTAAGCATCTCTTTGTGACTCTAGCATTACTCTAATTGAAAATGCAGCCAAAAATCCATTGAATATTTTAATTGAAAAAATTCGACTAGAAATAATCACTAATTGCAGTCTATTTCAATACTTGAAATACTCATGTGTTATGTACAGCAAATTCAACTGCTTAAAATTTCCAGTACTTAAAATTCAACACTTAATTTTCAATTTTATCAAATTAATGGACACCCTTAGGCCCTTTTTAGCTCATGAACAAAGGAAAATATTTTCCTTAGTGTTTTCGTTTCTTTCCTATCCCTCAATATGTGCACCAAATAGAGCCTAAAAGTCTCTTTCGATATAGATTATCAATACATTTTCAGAATTTTAGGACTTTAAATTAAATTAAAACTACCATCCTATTGGTTTTTTCTATTTTGGTCTTAGTGGATTCCATTTTTTCCCCTTCTTCTGTCATGTTTCAATATCTTTTCTCTTTCTTTAGGTGAACTCCATGGATAAGCAATTACTTTCTAATATCAATTCCCGTTATAAAATTTTTTTTCTTATGTGATTCTTTCAATTATATTGGCAATTTGCCAATAGAGACTTTATAAACAATTTTGGTTGAAGATTTTAAGAATTTTCAAGCCACACAGCACAAAAAGTTTGACCATCTTGAACGTAGAGGGCTCCCTAAATCCTTTTTGTAGGAATCAAATTTTAATGTATATAAAAAAATATTTAAGAAAGCTAGATCGTGATTGATTTGTAACTTATTCTAATTAGAACATATGAAATAATTTTATAGTTTAATAAATTACTATACAAACACGGTAAATGAATGAAATACTAACATATGTGGTCATACAATAAATAAATATATAGTCATTATTAAGTAATGAGCAAAGAAAATAGTAAATTCAAAATATTAAAGATGTAAGAAAGAATTCTAGTTAGGACATGTGGTAACAATTAAATAGCAACATAAAAAAATTTATTATTGAACAAATAAACAAATGGTCTTAGAAGAATAATTCAACAGTTTTTATTATTTTTACCCTATGAATTGATTGTTGTATGTGCTTTGTGTATCTTTTTTATTGTGGAAGTTGCATGAATTCTTCTTCTTCTTCTTCTTCTTCTTCTTCTTTTTATTTTTTATTTTTTATTTTTTATTTTTTTTATACCTAATTTAAGTATTTTTTTTATTTTTTATCTTTTTTTTTTTATTTTTTTTATTTTGGCTTTTATTCCTAATTAGTTTTTAGACAGACACCGTTCACGTGCAACGCACGTGCGTTTAAACTAGTATATATATACATATATAAAGAAGATATGAGTTAGTCGGTGAAATTTGCAAATTGTCTGATAAGATTTGGGACAGAGAAAGAATGTTATATATTTAGTAGTATGTAAATTACAACGGGGGATGATCCTTTATATAGGACTAAGGAAGACAAAATAAGGACATGAAAAGTACGGTGGTAGTACAGTGCAGTACATACATTGAACCTAGACAGTGTAGTACAAAACTAATGTATCTATCATATATACATATATTAACACCCCCTTCTAATTCAAGGTGGAAATATGGATAGCAACTTGAGTTTGACAACCAAATCCTGAAGACGTCCTGGAGGATGAGCTTTGGTGAAGATATTAGCAATTTGATCAGCAGAAGGAACAGAGACAAGTTGGACGTTTCCATGAGTGAGATGATGTCGCACAAAATGGCAATCAATCTCAATGTGTTTCGTGCGTTCATGAAAAACATCATTGTGAGCAATCTGAATAGCACTCTGATTGTCACAATAGATAGTAGTGGTAGTGGAGTGAACAATTCCTAAGTCCTCAAGTAACCAGCGGAGCCTGAGGAGTTCTTGGGTAGCATAAGCTAGAGCGCTATATTCTGCTTCTATGCTAGAGCGGGCAATAACAGATTGCTTCTTGCTTCGCCAAGAAAGAAGAGAGTCACCAAAGAAGAAGCAATAACCTGTAGTGGAGCGACAATCAGTGGGATCTCCTGCCCAATCAGCGTTAGAATAGACACGAAGTTCAAGTGAAGATGGGTAGAAAAGTGTAGACCATGAAGCATAGTTCCTTTGACATATCTGAGAATGCGTAGCACAGCTGCAAAATGAGACGAGCAGGGAGGAGCAGAAAGGAACTGGCTTACAATATAGATGACATATGCTATGTCTGGTCGAGTAACTATGAGATAGACAAGGCTCCCTACCAGTTGGCGATACAGAGTGGGATCATCAAGAGGAGTACCATCCATAGGAGTGAGCTTAGAATTGAGCTCAAGAGGAGTAGGACTGGTTTTATTATCAGTGATGCCTGCACGGGTAAGAAGATCAGAAGAATATTTTGCCTGTGAAAGATAATAACCATCAGCGTTGGAAGTGATTTCAAGCCCCAAGAAGTAGTTAAGTTTCCCAAGGTCCTTCATCTCAACATGCTGACTGAGATATATCTTGAGATCTGAGATCCCGATTGAGTCATCCCCTGTAATTATCATATCATCGACATAGAGTAGAAGCAGAGTAGTTCCATGATCTGTCTTGCGAATAAAGAGAGCAGAATCATAAGAGCTAGAAGTGAACCCAAAGTTCCCAACAATAGTGCTAAATTTGGAAAACCATGCGCGAGGGGCTAGTTTGAGACCATGGAGAGCCCAACGAAGCTTACAAGAGAGTGATGATAACCAGGAGGAGGACGCATGTAAACTTCTTCATAACAGCTAGAAATCTTTGGAGCCTCTCACAGTGAATTTGGTCAAGCTTTTCCTCTGTTATGATGTAAGCCAAGTACTAATGTCATGTATCCCCTTTAAAACCATATATTCTTTTGAAACAACATAAATGAAGGCAAAATACGCATGGGTAATGTGAGACCCGAACCTGAAAAGAATATTAAAATAATAAATCATTTACTTTATTAAGCTGAACTGAGTTGTTTAAAATTTAAATTTCTGTGATTTAATTATTTAAGCTGAATTGTTATTAAATTTTTTTTTATGCTGAGCTGTTAACTATTAAATAATTATGTGTTGGGTTAGAACTGAAAAAAAAATTCCATTTTTGGAATTTTTAGTTAGGAAATAACTCTTTTTGGGGGTACTAAGATGATATGGGAAAATTTAGGGAAGTTTGAGAACTCAAGTGCTTGTTTTAAAGAAAGTTGGGGTGTTAAACATAATTTTTAAAAAAAGTTTGGAAAATAAATTTTAGGGAGATACGTTAGTCTCCTTGACTGTATAGTTGAGAGAGTTATAGTGAAGAAGAAGAGAAGAGAAAGAGAGGAAGAGGGGAAGAAGAAGAAGAAAAAGAAGAAGAGTAAAGGGAAGAAGTCATAGAAATTGGGAAGAAAGGGAGGAATCTTCATCTTCTACATCCTAGGTAAGTGAAATTTGTTGAAATTGTGAATTGGGGCTTTTGAATTCTTTTCTTAGAATCTGAAATTAAGGGATTAAAGTTGTAAATTTATGTTGTAGAACTTCTTTACATGATCCTTGATATGTATATATGATGTGGTATGAAGATTTTTATGTAAAACTTGAGTTTTGGGCAAATTTGGAACATGTATTTTTAGGGTTTGGTATAAATCCGAAAATTGAATATTTTAGATTCAAATTTGAAGTTTGATTTGGTTGATTTTGATAGTGAATATGTGTTCTATATGCCTTAGGTGATATGTATATCATGTATGGCAATTTTTGCTTGAATATAGTTGATTTTGGAATTGTTGGGGTGTTGAAATTTAAGGGTTTTCAATAAATCCGAAAATTGCATTTTATTTTGGGTTTTGATTTTAATGTTGTTGGTGTTGGGAGTATATTATTAATGTCTTGAAATATTACTAGTTCAAGTCTTGAAAAGATTGATTTGAGTTTGACCATGGATAAAATTTGGATTTGGGTTTGAGGTGGTAGCCACCATTGATGAACTTTGAAGCTTTTGGGTGTTATTGGTTCTTGAAAATTGTTGTTTCAAATCTATATGTTGGTTGATTTTTGTTGTTATAATGACATTTTTAATGCTTTGGATTACTCTTATAAGAAACTTTGAAAGAGTTGAGTTGGGAAGAGAAGTAAAGATTGGTATGTGTTCTTGGTGTAGTGTGTGTTCTTGGTGTAGTGTGTGTTTTTAAAATACTCTAACTTATGGGTATTACTTGATTTGAAAAAATTGTTGATTATGTATTGATATTTAAATTTGATAGTTGCAACAACAACAATATATATATATATATATATTGGAGAAGTATATAGAAAATATTAGAATTGGGTTATGATTTGGGTAAAACACCATTGAAGATGTTCTTGAGCCTTTAAAATGGGTTCTTGATTTTTTATTTGATGGTTGTGTTGAACAATATTAGATGTGGATTTTTTTTTTAATGCATTATGAATATTATTGGAACTTGAAAGCCTCCATGAAAGAGTTGTTAGTTTTTTTATAAACCTTGATTGGGGTAGAGAGAGAGAGAGAAAGTTAAAAATTAGCTATTTGGGTATGATTTTGGGAATTTGGGTTGTTTTAAATGAAAACTTGAACTTCTTACATTTTTATTTCTTATAAAAGTTGTTTCTCCTTAAATGTTTCTTATAGAAGTTGCTTATTTTTACATTATTATTTATAATAGAAGTTGTTTATTTTTACTTATTAGTTATGAAATTGAAGATTGAGAAATATGATTTTTTTTTTTTATTAATTGGAAAGCCTAAGTTGTTAACTTTTTGCTATTATAAGATTTGTTTTGTTATGAAATCTAATTTTTAAGGTTTCAGGGACCGAGGCTAGTACTAGTGGACCCAAGGAGGTGACCGAGAAGTAAGCAGAAAGGTGAATTTTATTCACTTACCGGATTTGAGGTGGGTCTTCTAGATATAATTTTATTGCTGTTTATGTTATATACATAGTTGGCATAACATGAATGTTATGCGATATTGCTGAGCTGTATGTTGTATGATTTTAACTTCATTACTAGCACGACATAAACTGTATGTTGTGCACTTGCATTGCTGAGCTGTTAAACCAAGTAGCTGAAAACTTGGTAAATTAGCCAAAAGAGGCTAAAGCTGATGGGCCCGGGTGTGTGAGTCATGGCATGTATGAGATTGCATTGTAGGTATGCGTTAAGCTGTGTTTGTACTGTGCTGAGCTATATATATGCTTAAATTTGCATATCTTTATATCTAGTTGTTCATGAGCCGTGGTTTGCTCACGCCCACACAGATTTTCTTGTGCAGGTACAATGATCTCTTGGGCTATAGGATTGCACTGCCATGGGTCTAGGTTCGCTGTGGATGGCCATATAAAAGTGGTATTTTGTCGGAAGTGTAAAATACAGTCTAGTTTATAACTTTTGTTAGACGTTGTAAAAATTTAAACTTTTAAGTTCAGTAGTGTGGATTAGTTTAATGTATAATAGTTTGAATTGTGGATGACAGAAAGCTTTGAATATGTGTAAACACTTTAAATTTTGTGACATAATGTTATGGGGGTTTTAATGTAAATCCTACTAAATAGATGTGGTTATAGTATTAAATCTATTAGTCACAAGTGGAATTAGTTTGTTTGGGCTAGGTTAGTCGTTGTAAATTATTTGTAATATATTTGGATTTTCAAAATTAACTGAGCATGTTTTATAAAGTTGTTCAATACAGGTTGGATTATCCAAATTTGAGCCGTTATATAGCTGATTTGTTTTAAAACTATTAGTTTCAAGATTAATTAATTGTCTTTGCTATTAGCTGAGCTGTTTAGTAGGCGTTCTGACCACGCCGGGTCGGGGCGCCACAGATTGGTATCAGAGCCTAGGTTATAGGTTCTGTGAATGGTACGGTTGGGTCTAGACCGTGGCAGTGCTTTAGGAGTTGAGTTGTGTGGGTATATTTATTGGTGGATTAATAAATATATTATTATTGTGTTTGCATTGCAAACGTGGTATGTTGCAGATATTATATATATATGGATGGGGAAGGACGAACCGGACAGGAGGAAGGGGAGGGGACACACCAACCCCCGGGAAATCAAGAAGTTGAACAAGCACGGCCAGTGGAGCATGGGCAAACGTCTCATCCTGAACAGATGTTTGAATCAATGGCCCGATATTTTGATACGAAAATTGAGACATCTGTAGCCGGGTCAAGTAAAGCTAAGGAAAAAGATGAACCTGGGAAACTTTATGAAATTTTTTTAAAATATCATCCACCAGCATATTCGGGAATTGGAGCACCATTAGAAGCCGAGCAGTGGTTTAAAGGAATGGAAGATATATTTGAAGTAATGCAAATTGGGGGTGATCAACGGGTAATGTTGGCAGCCTTCAAATTTACTAATCGAGCTAAGGATTGGTGGAGGGACACCAAAGCCCATCTAACGACGCCGGTTGTGGGGAACACAGAGCTAAATACGATTACATGGGAGAAGTTTAGAAATGTGTTTTATGAGAAGTATTTTACGGAAGCTTTTCAAAACGAGAAACGACGAGAGTTCATACACTTAGAACAAGGGAAAAATACTGTGGAGGAATATGAGGCACAATTCACTTCTTTATCTCGCTTCGCAGTAAAGCTTGTGGAGAATGAATACGACAAATGCAGAAAGTTTCAAGATGGGTTACAATTTCCTATTCGATCGAAGCTGTCCGCCTTAAATGTTCGTAATTACATGGAATTGGTGGAAAGAGCTAAATTGGTTGAGAAAGATGTACAAGAAAGTCGAGCCTTCCAAAGTCAACAAAAGCGAGGGAGAGTGGAACCGGGTGGATCTAGCCGGGGAGGACCAAGACCGAGAATGCAAGACGTTCCAAATAGAGGTCGGGGTTTATTTCCAGCAAGAAGGGGTGGAGGAACTAGCAGTGCAAGTGGTTCAAGGTCTAGTGCAATACGACCACCGACGAGCCGGAGTTTTTCTGGAGGGGTGACTTGCTACCGGTGTGGGACTCCAGGTCACGTAGTTAGAGATTGTACCATGCCTGATCAGAGGGAGTGTTATAAGTGTGGCCAGCTGGGTCACCTTTCTAGAGATTGTCCAACTGGGACTGAAGCAGCATCATCGGCTACAGTGATATCAGGTAGAGGCAGGGGCCAGGGCAGAGGACAACAGCGAGGTGGTTCAAGCTCTAGTGGAACTGGAGGTGAAGCAAGGATCTTTGCACTAACAAAGAAAGATGCCGAAGCGGCACCTCAAGTTGTGACCGGTATGATCTTGATTTCAAATTATGTTGCTTACGCATTATTTGATTCGGGATCTACGCACTCGTTTGTATCTAGAACTTTTGCGAAAAATTTTGATGATTATTTAGTTGAATTGAACGAGAAGTTAATCGTGTCCACGCCCTTAGGAGATAAAATTACAATTGATTGGGTTTATAAGGGGTGTACGATACAAATTGAAAATCATGAAATGGGGGTTAATCTATTACCTTTGGACATAGAGGACTTTGATATTATTTTGGGTATGGATTGGCTGTCAACGTTTCATGCGTCAATTAATTGTTTTCATAAGGAAGTTAACTTTCGATTTCCGAATGGAATTGAATTCACATTTTGTGGTGAGCGGCGGGTAATGCCAACAAGTTTAATGTCAGTTATAGCTGCTAGACAGAAATTATGTAAGGGCTGTGAATGTTTGATTGCGTATGTGATCGGTGATGCAAAAGAAACGATACAGATAGAAACAATAGTGGTAGTAAAAGAATTTGTTGACGTGTTTCCCGAAGAATTACCTGGAGATGTACCGGATAGGGAGATAGAGTTTGGTATTGATTTAGTACCTGGTACTAGGCCTATTTCAATTCCACCATATCGAATGGCACCTGCTGAATTGAAGGAGTTAAAAATCCAGTTAGATGATTTACTCAAGAGGGGTTTTATTCAACCGAGTGTGTCACCGTGGGGCGCACCAGTCCTGTTTGTCAAGAAGAAAGATGGAACCTTACGGCTGTGTATTGATTATCGACAGTTAAATAAGATGACAATTCGAAATAAATACCCATTGCCAAGGATAGACGATCTCTTTGATCAATTACACGGGGCAAAAGTATTCTCAAAAATTGATTTGCGGTCCGGTTACCATCAGTTAAAAGTTCGAAAGAGTGATGTTGAGAAAACAGCTTTTCGTGTTCGTTATGGACATTTTGAGTTTTTAGTGATGCCTTTTGGGCTGACTAATGCGCCTGCTGTATTTATGGATTTGATGAACAGAGTGTTCAAACCATTTCTGGATATGTTTGTTATTGTCTTCATCGACGACATACTCGTTTATTCACGTAGTATAGAAGAGCATGAAATCCATTTGAGACTGGTATTACAAAAATTGAGGGAGGAACAATTATATGCAAAATTAAGCAAATGTGAATTTTGGTTGACAGAAGATGCTTTTCTGGGGCATGTGATTACGGGAGAAGGAATTACCGTGGATCCAAAGAAAGTTGAAGCAGTATCTCTATGGCCAAGGCCTATGAATGTGACAGAAATTCGAAGTTTTCTGGGGTTAGCTGGTTATTATCGTCGCTTCATTCAGAACTTTTCAAATATTGCTTTGCCATTAACCAAGCTTACTAGAAAGGGAGTGAAATTTGATTGGAATTTAGAGTGTGAAAACAGTTTTCAAGAATTGAAGAATTGTTTGACGAGAGCTCCAGTGCTTATTCTTCCGTCAAGTACTGATAATTTTGTAGTTTATACTGATGCGTCACACCAAGGGTTAGGTGGTGTTTTAATGCAAAATGGAAAGGTTGTAGCTTATGCTTCAAGACAGTTGAAACCACACGAGTTGAACTACCCAGTACATGATTTGGAGCTGGCTGCGATTGTTTTTGCATTGAAGTTGTGGCGTCATTATTTGTATGGGGTGGGTTGTGAAATCTACACTGATCATCAAAGTTTGAAATATCTGTTTACACAGAAGGAGTTGAATTTGAGACAGCGACGATGGTTAGAATTAATCAAAGACTATGATTGTTCTATTCACTATCATCCGGGGAAAGCAAATGTGGTAGCAGATGCTTTGAGCCGAAAATCATTGGGAAAACTATCATGTATGCAGTGTAAGACAGTTGATTTTATTCGGGACATAAAGGCGGTACGAGCAGAATTATCAGTGTCAGAAACAGAAGTCTTTGTGGCACGATTTGAGGTGAGACCGATCTTGGTGGATCGAATCCGAGATTTACAAACTGCGGATACAAGGCTAGTTCAGTATAGAGATGATGTGATAAAGGGAAAGGCAAGTGACTTCATTATTCGAGATGATGGGGTATTATGCTATGGATCACGGATGTGTGTACCTCGATATCCAGAGCTGAGAAAAGATATTTTAGAGGAAGCACATAGTTCTGCCTACGCTATGCATGTAATACCCCGTATTTTCAATAAATATTTAATGCAGAGAGATTCTATATACTTCAATTGACCATTCATGAAATTCAATCTTCGATCGATCGAAGCTAGTTCGAGCGATCGAGACCCTTCAGTTCAAGCGATCGAACCCTTTTCGAGCGATCGAAAACCCTACCGACATAAATTAAATACGTGGTCCCCACTTCAATCGATCAAACCCTTTTTCAATCGATCTAACTGACCGATCTGAGTTCGATCGATCGAGAATCCTTCGATCGATCGAGAATTTAAATATCAGAATCCCAGTTTCTGCGCAAATGCTGCCACCTTGCCCTCCCCTCTCTATATATACCCTGCATTCGTGTAGGTTGGGTGTTTGCTGAAGTTTGGGAGAATTGAGAGAGTGTGTGCTTGTGTGTTGATACATATATATACACATACCTCTATATATCTATATATATATACACACACCTATAGATTTATATATATACTCACAGCTGAGAAGAAGAAGAACAAGAAGAGGAAGAGAAAGGAGACAGAGAGAGACATAGAACAGAAAGAAGAGAGAGAAGAGAGGAGGCCACCATTGATAAAGCTTGGAAGCTTTCAACCAAGCCAAACGCACCTTAACGACTTTTAGTGAGTTCCAAACTCACTCGGTAACGTAATTATGATGTTTTACATATTCTGGGCGTATTAATTATAACCCAAACACCCCCTAGCACATTCTGCACGTTCACTGGCAGAATCTGTAGAAGACGAAGTTCGACCGATCGAACTGAGTTCAATCGATCGAACATCACTAAGTCTCAATCGATCGAAATGACTTCAATCGATCGAGATCACCTTCACTTCGATCGATCGAGAAGACTTCAATCGATCGAACAGCACTTTCTTCGAGCGATCGAGATGACCTCAATCGATTGAACCTGAGCAGAACATGAATGTATTCCTTTCAGTTTATAATTCATAATGCGTAGTTGTTTACTTGCGGTTCCATGTTCCTATTATGCGATACTATGGATTACGGAGGTAATGGGATACGATAATGAGATTGAGATAACATGGTGAGTAACGTAGTCGGGTTCGAAACGCTAGTAATAGTACGACGCGATAACGAGTAAGTTTGAAATGATAATACTGGGTAGTATTGGATAAGTGAGAAATGAGTCAGTAAGAGGATTGTATGTTAAGGTTGTGTGAGTCGAGCTGATGATTCGCTCAGGTTGAATCCGATAAGTGTATGTCAAGGATTTGATCAGGATCGTGAGAATTATGGGTGCACAGTACTCGCAAGAGTTCTTAAAAGCGGTGAACAGTAAGAGTTCTTAAAAGCGGTGAACAAGAGTAGATGTGGCACGCCCATGATTTGAATTACCAGAGCTGTGTATGTATCGTACTCGCAAGCGTTCTTAAAAGCGGTGAACAGTAAGAGTTCTTAAAAGCGGTGAACAAGAGTATGGGTATATCCATGGACCAGTCGTTATATGAGAACGATGTATGGGTGCTCGCAAGAGTTCTTAAAAGCGGTATAGCGGTGAACAAGAGCACTGATATGTTGTGCTGATATAATCAGTTCGAGATAGTCAGTTGGGTATTGTGGAATCAGTCTTAGAATGGGAGTCGATAATAATCGATTAATGATATGTCTGAATAAACGAGTGAGGAATATAATTAGTATCACTGTCATACATTGTTCATAATGGTAATTATGTCATTTCTATGAGACTGTGTTAGTTAGTGCTCACTCAGCTTTCAACAAGCTGACGGCCTTTATTGCCTGGACATTCCCCGTCCAGACTACCCTGTCCTTTACAATGCAGATGACGGAACTCATGGCGATAACGTTTACCCTGAAGGGAGTTACGTAGAGAATGGCCCCACTGATGCCAGTTATGCTGACGCCTATCCGTACGCTAGCTGAAGACCTGAAGATAGATAGTAGTTATATTACTACTTTTCTTTTTACTGTTGTACTTTGTAGTTAACGGGTACTTGGGCATATGTTGTCTCCAGACCTGTTGTGATCCTGTGGACCGTACTCTGATGTTTGTAATAGATAGAACCGTGTTTATATTTCAGTTGTTTTACTGTTCCTGTTTGGACTAGTACTGTGTGGTGTGGATTATCGGTGACTTTCACTTGTCATTCCCTATGGACCCATAAAGGAAATTTATTTTTCTCTATTTATGCTACTCCGGGGCGTGACAGGGTTTTTGGTATCAGAGCACCTGGTTATATTACGGTTAGGTTCTGATATTGTCGTTCACTGATGGATTCCACACCATCTGGTTCTAGTATTTAAGATTTTCTTGAGATGAGATATGAGTATAAGATAAGTTCGTCTTCCTGACGATAGATAGTTTTCCTTTGCAGGATAGCATGGATCCAGAGTTTCATCAGTTTGTTACCGATGCTTATGGAGGACACGTGATCCATGGGGATACCGTGGAGCCAGCTGACCCGGAGTTTTATCGTGAGCGTGTGTGCCAGATAGCTAGTAGACATTTGGAGGAGGACATGTGGAGAGCACTTTATGTGACAGAGAGGACTCACCCGACTCAGATGCGTATGGATGCTTACCATACTGCGAGGATTGGTAGAGACATTTGCCAGGAGATACTACGGTTAGTTCAGAGTAAGCCTGAGATGGATGAGATTGAGTTGAGAGCTATTGTAGCCGGTCCACCAGAGCCTGTAGTTGCACCAGTGCCAGCAACACCACCACCATCGCCGGTACCCGATGTACCAGTTCCAGAGCCTGAGCCGATCCAGGAGGATGAGGACCTTGAGCATGCCGATGAGGACATGGACGAGGACGGAGAGGAGGAACCGATAGACGACGAGGACCCAGTAGAGGATGAGCATGCAGACGATGCAGATGATGATGAGCCTGAGGATGACCCCGAGGAGCCAGAGTTCGAGCCAGAGGATCCAGTACCGGACCCAGAGGCTGTTGAGGCAGACATAGTAGTAGATGAGGATGCGCCCGATGAGGAGGTAGTTGTGCCGGAGGCACCAGTTGTGCTTCAGATACCAGCTGGACCCATTATGCATATGGCAGCTATGGCCGATATGGCAGTAGGATGGATAGCTCAGATGGTCGCGCAGCCAGCAGATTTTGTTATGGGAGAGGCAGCCATAGCGGGAGCTCTTGATATAGCCGATGGATTCGCCGCAGTAGCAGTCGATGTCGCAAATCAGGCAATAGCAGACGGTATAGAGGATGATGATGCAGAGATAGTAGAGGATTGGGATATAGGAGTTGTAGTCGGAGATCTTGCTGCTCCAGTTGAGGATGACCCACTCGAGGAGATGGAGATGGATTCAGAGGACGAGGCACCACCAGCAGGATCAGACGTTGACGACTTTTGAGTCAGGACCTGCAGGGCTTAGTTTTTGATTTTATCAGGACATGTTGTCCACTAGATTTTTGGGAGCTTGAGAGATAGCTATTTGACCATAGCTTTGTATAGACAGTAGTAGTTGACCTTAGTACTGTTTTAGCCTTGTCCCACGTGGTACATGGTATGGTTACTGTGTACTCCATGGTACATCTTTTGATATCTATATTTATACGAGCAGTACTTTTGATATTGATTGTTGGTTGATTGATGTGTTGCTTTGTAGAACTGTTAGCTCTTGTTGCTTTTCGTTCTATCTTGGTTTCGTTTCTACGAGAAGACTTTCAGCTGATCAATATGTCTCTTGTAGGCAATACTCGTTATCATCATGGTAGGACCCTTGAGAAATCACCAAGCACGTAATGGAGCACCTATTCCAGAAGGGATGGATCCGACGGGAATTTTCGAAGCTTTCATGCAGAGGATGGAGCATGTGGGGGATACTTATAATCATTCCACCCACCAGAGACCTTTTGCACCCCCGCCACCAAGACAGACTGGAGATAAGTTGTTAGCAAATTTTCGTGGGTTACGTCCAGAGAAGTTCGATGGACTAACAGAACCATGGAAAGCGGAACAATGGATCAGAGAAATGGAGTTGATATTTGAAGCATTGGAATGCAGCGAACAAGAGAAGCGTCGCCTTGCTACTTTTCAGCTCACTTATGCCGCCGCAGATTGGTGGGAAGCCGAGCGAGCCACTATTGGGATCGATGCTGCTAAAGCTATGCCATGGGAGACATTCAAAGGACGATTTTTGGAGAAGTATTTCCCAGAGGATGAGAGAGATCAACAGGAAAGGAACTTTCTCAATTTGGTACAAGGAGGATGGAATGTCAGGGAATATACAACACAGTTTGAGCGTCTATCCAGATTTGCTCAGCATATGATAGACACGCCACAGAAGAAGGTGAAGAGATTTCACCAAGGATTGAATCCCCATCTCAGACATATGATGGTTGGTCATCTGAATCAATCATTTGAAGAGATTGTCAGATTTGCAGCAGGGTTAGAGAAGGATGCTTATCCAGCACAACAACCACAGATGAATCGATCTCAGTCATCTAGAAGTTTTCAACAGAGGAATTTCCATAACTTGCCACCAAGGAATACTCAAGGTTGGAGACCACAAGGGAATTTTCAAGGGAATAAGAGAACCTGGGAAGGAACCAGAAAGCCACAACAGGGCTATACTCGACCCCAGCAATATCGCCAGCAAGGATCACAGCCGCAGGCACTACTGACAGCACCGCCAAGCAATAGCGGAGGATGTTTTAATTGCGGAAAGCCAGGGCACGTTGCCAGATTCTGTACAGCCCCTAGAGTTAATCGCAGAATGGATATTGTCTGTCGGAATTGCAACAAGCCAGGGCACTTGAGCAAGGATTGTCGTGCACCACAAGGAGGATACTATGGAGCATCAATTCAAGGGATACAAGGACCTCCAGATCAGACAAGGATAAATGCTATCATTCCAGGAGAAGCAGGCTTTAACGCTGATGAGCAGCAACATTTGGAAGGTACGCTTGTACTCTTTCATAGTCCAGTTAAAGTTTTATTTGATACTGGAGCCGCACGTTCATTTATTGCTGTTAAGATTGTGCGTCAATTGGGTTTAGAACCCCAGACACTTGAGTCAACACTGAATGCTGTGTCACCTTTGGGAGTGACTGTTAAGTTGAGTAAAGTGTGTAAAGATTGCCCATTGACTTTGGGAGATAGGAATCTTCCAGCAGACTTGGTAGTTCTGTCAATGTCAGAGTTCGACATTATCCTAGGAATGGATTGGTTGACTAAGTATAGTGCTAATTTGGATTGCCCTACTAAGACGATTGTATTTCCGAGACAAGGAAGGCCGACGATTAGATTTCAGTGTCAGCCGACGAGTGACATGTTTCTTACGAGTAGTTTGGCTACGATTGGGAGTACAAGTACAGAGCTCACGATGGATCAGATTCCTAGTGTGCAAGACTTTCAGGATGTATTTCAGGATATTAAAGGACTTCCACCGAAAAGAGAAATAGACTTCTGTGTGGAATTAGTACCTGGTACATTGCCTATTTCTAAGACTCCGTATAGGATGGCACCAACTGAGATGTTAGAACTGAAGAAGCAAGTTCAAGAGCTTGAAGACTTAGGTTTCGTTCGCCCGAGTACGTCACCTTGGGGAGCACCAGTTCTGTTTGTAAAGAAGAAGGATGGAACACTTCGACTCTGTATAGACTACAGGGAGTTGAACAAGGTTACGATCAAGAATAGATATCCACTTCCTCGGATAGACGACCTATTCGACCAGTTACAAGGATCCAGGATCTTTTCTAAGATCGATTTACGTTCTGGATATCACCAACTGTTAGTTCGACCAGAGGATGTATCGAAGACTGCATTCAGGACAAGATACGGGCATTATGAGTTTCTAGTTATGCCTTTTGGATTGACGAATGCGCCAGCAGTATTTATGGATTTAATGAATAGAGTATTCAAACCATATCTGGATCAATTCATTATAGTGTTCATCGATGATATACTGATCTACTCAAAGACGGAAGAAGATCACAAGAAGCATTTACAGATTGCCTTACAGACACTTCGAGATAGCAAGTTGTATGCAAAATTCAGCAAGTGTGAGTTTTGGCTACGGGAAGTCAAATTCTTGGGACATGTTATATCTCAGGACGGTATTTCTGTGGACTCATCTAAGATTGATGCAGTCTTAAGCTGGAATAGACCGACCAATGCGACAGAGGTCAGAAGTTTTCTTGGGTTAGCAGGATATTACAGAAGATTTGTAGAAGGATTTTCCAAGGTAGCAGGACCTTTGACGAATTTAACAAGGAAGGAGACAAAGTATGAATGGACGGACAAGCATGAGGGTGCATTTCAGGAGTTAAAAGAGAAATTGACTTCTGCACCAGTACTTGCGATACCTAAGAGTGGAGAAAGATATGTGATCTACAGTGACGCATCGCACCAGGGATTGGGTTGTGTACTTATGCAAGACGGGAATGTTATCGCGTATGGATCAAGACAATTGAAGGTACACGAGAAGAATTATCCGACGCATGATCTGGAATTGGCAGCAATAGTGTTTGCCTTAAAGATTTGGAGACACTATCTCTATGGAGAAAAGTTTGATCTGTTTTCCGATCATAAGAGCTTGAAATATTTGTTCTCTCAAAAGGAGTTGAACATGCGACAACGAAGATGGATGGAGTTACTCAAGGACTATGACTTTTCATTGCAATACCATCCGGGTAAAGCAAATGTCGTAGCAGATGCTTTGAGCCGTAAACCTCGATTAGTGATCGCTGCATTACTAATTAGAGAATGGAGAGCATTAGAAGTTTTAGCCGAATTTGATCTTCAGCCAGTGGAGCCAATGGAAAGACAACATTTTGGATGTCTGATGGTACAACCAACTTTGATCAGCCGTATCATAGAAGCTCAACAGACAGCAGAGGATTTGAAGTTATGGTTCACCAAGATGACAGCAAAAGAACCTGAGATCTGGAGTGTTAGTACAGATGGAGCTTTACGATGTAAAGGTAGACTGTGTGTACCTGACAAAGAAAATCTCCGGAAGGACATATTGGATGAAGCTCATAAATCACGGATGACGATTCATCCTGGAGGTACAAAGATGTACAAGGACTTGAAGAGAAATTTTTGGTGGGAAGGAATGAAGCGAGAAGTGGCTGAATATGTTTCTCAGTGTCTTACTTGTAAACAAGTAAAGGCAGAACATCAGAAACCACCTGGACTTCTACAGCCGTTACCAATTCCTCAATGGAAATGGGAACACATCACCATGGATTTTGTGGTAGGATTACCAAAATCGCAGCAGAATCATGACGCTATTTGGGTAATTGTGGATCGACTTACAAAGACGGCACATTTTATCGCCTACAGTATGACGTATCCAGTGGAACGATTGAGCCGAATGTATCTGCAACACGTAGTACGATTACACGGAGTACCTGTTTCTATTGTATCAGATCGAGATTCGCGCTTTACTGCAGAATTTTGGAAGAGTCTCCAGACAGCAATGGGAACAACATTGAACTTGAGTTCATCTTTTCATCCACAGACCGATGGACAGACGGAGAGAGTTAATCAAGTAATGGAGGACATGTTACGTGCTTGTGTCATTGATTTTGAGAATTCTTGGGAGACACACTTACCTTTGATAGAATTCGCTTACAACAACAGTTATCATTCGAGTATAGGAATGGCGTCGTTTGAAGCTTTGTACGGAAGACCTTGCCGATCACCGTTATGTTGGACTGAAGTCAGAGATACTCAACTTCTTGGGCCAGAGATGATACGAGAAACCAATGAGAAGATTCAGATTGTACGTGAGAAGATGAAGACAGCTCAGACCCGACACAAGAGTTATGCTGACAAGCGACGCAAAGACTTAGAGTTTGCCGTTGGAGATCATGTGCTACTCAAGGTTTCGCCTGTTCGAGGCATCGTCAGATTTGGTCAGAAGAAAGGCAAATTATCGCCACGATTCATCGGACCGTTCGAGATTCTAGAGCGTGTTGGAAAAGTTGCTTATCGTCTTGCGCTGCCACCGAAGATGTCAGGAGTGCACAACGTTTTCCACATCAGTATGCTGAGGAAATGTATTCATAACCCAGCGCATGAAATCAACTTCGAGGATATTGAAGTCAACGACAATGTTACGTTCAACGAAGGACCAGTTTGCATTTTAGATCGTGGAGTCAAGAAGCTCAGGAATAAGGAGATTCCATTAGTCAAGATTCAGTGGAAGCATCATGATGAAGGAGAAGCTTCATGGGAACTAGAGTCAGAGATGCGTGAGAAGTTTCCGTTTTTGTTTTAACCTTGTATGTTTCTGATTTCGAGGACGAAATCTTTTGTTGGGTGGTGGATGATGTAATACCCCGTATTTTCAATAAATATTTAATGCAGAGAGATTCTATATACTTCAATTGACCATTCATGAAATTCAATCTTCGATCGATCGAAGCTAGTTCGAGCGATCGAGACCCTTCAGTTCAAGCGATCGAACCCTTTTCGAGCGATCGAAAACCCTACCGACATAAATTAAATACGTGGTCCCCACTTCAATCGATCAAACCCTTTTTCAATCGATCTAACTGACCGATCTGAGTTCGATCGATCGAGAATCCTTCGATCGATCGAGAATTTAAATATCAGAATCCCAGTTTCTGCGCAAATGCTGCCACCTTGCCCTCCCCTCTCTATATATACCCTGCATTCGTGTAGGTTGGGTGTTTGCTGAAGTTTGGGAGAATTGAGAGAGTGTGTGCTTGTGTGTTGATACATATATATACACATACCTCTATATATCTATATATATATACACACACCTATAGATTTATATATATACTCACAGCTGAGAAGAAGAAGAACAAGAAGAGGAAGAGAAAGGAGACAGAGAGAGACATAGAACAGAAAGAAGAGAGAGAAGAGAGGAGGCCACCATTGATAAAGCTTGGAAGCTTTCAACCAAGCCAAACGCACCTTAACGACTTTTAGTGAGTTCCAAACTCACTCGGTAACGTAATTATGATGTTTTACATATTCTGGGCGTATTAATTATAACCCAAACACCCCCTAGCACATTCTGCACGTTCACTGGCAGAATCTGTAGAAGACGAAGTTCGACCGATCGAACTGAGTTCAATCGATCGAACATCACTAAGTCTCAATCGATCGAAATGACTTCAATCGATCGAGATCACCTTCACTTCGATCGATCGAGAAGACTTCAATCGATCGAACAGCACTTTCTTCGAGCGATCGAGATGACCTCAATCGATTGAACCTGAGCAGAACATGAATGTATTCCTTTCAGTTTATAATTCATAATGCGTAGTTGTTTACTTGCGGTTCCATGTTCCTATTATGCGATACTATGGATTACGGAGGTAATGGGATACGATAATGAGATTGAGATAACATGGTGAGTAACGTAGTCGGGTTCGAAACGCTAGTAATAGTACGACGCGATAACGAGTAAGTTTGAAATGATAATACTGGGTAGTATTGGATAAGTGAGAAATGAGTCAGTAAGAGGATTGTATGTTAAGGTTGTGTGAGTCGAGCTGATGATTCGCTCAGGTTGAATCCGATAAGTGTATGTCAAGGATTTGATCAGGATCGTGAGAATTATGGGTGCACAGTACTCGCAAGAGTTCTTAAAAGCGGTGAACAGTAAGAGTTCTTAAAAGCGGTGAACAAGAGTAGATGTGGCACGCCCATGATTTGAATTACCAGAGCTGTGTATGTATCGTACTCGCAAGCGTTCTTAAAAGCGGTGAACAGTAAGAGTTCTTAAAAGCGGTGAACAAGAGTATGGGTATATCCATGGACCAGTCGTTATATGAGAACGATGTATGGGTGCTCGCAAGAGTTCTTAAAAGCGGTATAGCGGTGAACAAGAGCACTGATATGTTGTGCTGATATAATCAGTTCGAGATAGTCAGTTGGGTATTGTGGAATCAGTCTTAGAATGGGAGTCGATAATAATCGATTAATGATATGTCTGAATAAACGAGTGAGGAATATAATTAGTATCACTGTCATACATTGTTCATAATGGTAATTATGTCATTTCTATGAGACTGTGTTAGTTAGTGCTCACTCAGCTTTCAACAAGCTGACGGCCTTTATTGCCTGGACATTCCCCGTCCAGACTACCCTGTCCTTTACAATGCAGATGACGGAACTCATGGCGATAACGTTTACCCTGAAGGGAGTTACGTAGAGAATGGCCCCACTGATGCCAGTTATGCTGACGCCTATCCGTACGCTAGCTGAAGACCTGAAGATAGATAGTAGTTATATTACTACTTTTCTTTTTACTGTTGTACTTTGTAGTTAACGGGTACTTGGGCATATGTTGTCTCCAGACCTGTTGTGATCCTGTGGACCGTACTCTGATGTTTGTAATAGATAGAACCGTGTTTATATTTCAGTTGTTTTACTGTTCCTGTTTGGACTAGTACTGTGTGGTGTGGATTATCGGTGACTTTCACTTGTCATTCCCTATGGACCCATAAAGGAAATTTATTTTTCTCTATTTATGCTACTCCGGGGCGTGACAATGCATCCAGGGAGTACGAAGCTGTATAAGACGATTAAAGAGTTTTATTGGTGGCCTGCAATGAAAAGAGAAGTAGGTGAATTTGTGAGCCGATGCTTAGTATGTCAACAGGTAAAGGCTGAACATCAACGACCAGGAGGCTTATTGCAACCTTTACCAATTCCTGAATGGAAGTGGGAGCATGTAACGATGGATTTCGTACGGGGATTACCTCAGTCACAAAGGAGTAATGATTCTATTTGGGTGATTGTTGACAGACTGACAAAATCAGCGCATTTCTTAGCCGTTAGAGCTAGTACTACACTTGAGCAGTATGCTAGGTTGTATGTAAATGAAATCGTGAGATTACACGGAGCACCGGTATCGATTGTATCAGATCGAGATCCAAATTTTACTTCACGTTTGTGGGACACGTGCAAGATGCTTTAGGTACTAAACTGAAGTTCAGTACAGCTTTTCACCCGCAGACAGACGGGCAGTCAGAAAGAACGATTCAAACATTAGAAGACATGTTAAGAGCTTGTGTTTTAGAATTTACGGGTGGCTGGGAGAAACATTTACCGTTGATTGAATTTGCTTACAATAATAGCTATCATAGTAGCATTGGGATGGCACCATTTGAGGCACTTTATGGAAGAAAGTGCAGAACACCAATATGCTGGGGTGAAGTGGGAGAAAGTAGGGTAGAGAGTAGAGTTTTTGGACCGGAGATTATTCAAGAAACAACAGGTAAAATTGAGATCATTCGAGAGAAACTTAAGGTTTCACAAAGTCGTCAGAAGAGTTATGCAGACACTCGCCGCAGAGAGCTAGAGTTTGCTGTTGGTGATTTAGTTTTCTTGAAAGTTTCTCCGTGGAAAGGGGTAATGAGATTTGGTAAGAAAGGAAAGTTAGCGCCGAGGTATATCGGACCTTATGAAATTATAGGAAGAATTGGAGACGCTGCATACAAGTTGAAGTTGCCGCAGGAATTAGCACGACTACATGATGTTTTTCATGTATCGATGCTAAGGAAGTATGTGAAAGATCCTTCACATGTTCTCACAACACCACCGGTTGAACTAGATGAAAATCTAACTTACGAGGAAAAGCCTGTGCAAATACTTGATCGACGGATAAAGCAGCTGAGAAATAAATCGATTCCAATGGTGAAGGTACTATGGAAAAGTCAAGCTATAGAAGAAATGACTTGGGAAACGGAAGAGAGCATGCAGAAGCAATATCCGCATTTATTTGATCAAGGTACGTAAATTTCGGGGACGAAATTTTTTTTTAATGAGGGGAGAGCTGTGAGACCCGAACCTGAAAAGAATATTAAAATAATAAATCATTTACTTTATTAAACTGAACTGAGTTGTTTAAAATTTAAATTTTTGTGATTTAATTATTTAAGCTGAATTGTTATTAAATTTTTTTTTATGCTGAGCTGTTAACTATTAAATAATTATGTGTTGGGTTAGAACTGAAAAAAAAAAATTCCATTTTTGGAATTTTTAGTTAGGAAATAACTCTTTTTGGGGGTACTAAGGTGATATGGGAAAATTTAGGGAAGTTTGAGAACTCAAGTGCTTGTTTTAAAGAAAGTTGGGGTGTTAAACATAATTTTTAAAAAAAGTTTGGAAAATAAATTTTAGGGAGATACGTTAGTCTCCTTGACTGTATAGTTGAGAGAGTTATAGTGAAGAAGAAGATAAGAGAAAGAGGGGAAGAGGGGAAGAAAAAGAAGAAAAAGAAGAAGAGTAAAGGGAAGAAGTCATAGAAATTGGGAAGAAAGGGAGGAATCTTCATCTTCTACATCCTAGGTAAGTGAAATTTGTTGAAATTGTGAATTGGGGCTTTTGAATTCTTTTCTTAGAATCTGAAATTAAGGGATTAAAGTTGTAAATTTATTTTGTAGAACTTGTTTACATGATCTTTGATATGTATATATGATGTGGTATGAAGATTTTTATGTAAAACTTGAGTTTTGGGCAAATTTGGAACATGTATTTTTAGGGTTTGGTATAAATCCGAAAATTGAATATTTTAGATTCAAATTTGAAGTTTGATTTGGTTGATTTTGATAGTGAATCTGTGTTCTATATGCCTTAGGTGATATGTATATCATGTATGGCAATTTTTGCTTGAATATAGTTGATTTTGGAATTGTTGGGGTGTTGAAATTTAAGGGTTTTCAATAAATTCGAAAATTGCATTTTATTTTGGGTTTTGATTTTAATGTTGTTGGTGTTGGAAGTATATTATTAATGTCTTGAAATATTACTAGTTCAAGTCTTGAAAAGATTGATTTGGGTTTGACCATGGATGAAATTTGGATTTGGGTTTGAGGTGGTAGCCACCATTGATGAACTTTGAAGCTTTTGGGTGTTATTGGTTCTTGAAAATTGTTGTTTCAAATCTATATGTTGGTTGATTTTTGTTGCTATAATGACATTTTTAATGCTTTGGATTACTCTTATAAGAAACTTTGAAAGAGTTGAGTTGGGAAGAGAAGTAAAGATTGGTATGTGTTCTTGGTGTAGTGTGTGTTCTTGGTGTAGTGTGTGTTTTTAAAATACTCTAACTTATGGGTATTACTTGATTTGGAAAAATTGTTGATTATGTATTGATATTTAAATTTGATAGTTGCAACAACAACAATATATATATATATATATATTGGAGAAGTATATAGAAAATATTAAAATTGGGTTATGATTTGGGTAAAACACCATTGAAGATGTTCTTGAGCCTTTAAAATGGGTTCTTGATTTTTTATTTGATGGTTGTGTTGAACAATATTAGATGTGGATTTTTTTTTTAATGCATTATGAATATTATTGGAACTTGAAAGCCTCCATGAAAGAGTTGTTAGTTTTTTTATAAACCTTGATTGGGGTAGAGAGAGAGAGAAAGTTAAAAATTAGCTATTTGGGTATGATTTTGGGAATTTGGGTTGTTTCAAATGAAAACTTGAACTTCTTACATTTTTATTTCTTATAAAAGTTGTTTCTCCTTAAATGTTTCTTATAGAAGTTGCTTATTTTTACATTATTATTTATAATAGAAGTTGTTTATTTTTACTTATTAGTTATGAAATTGAAGATTGAGAAATATGATTTTTTTTTTTTTATTAATTGGAAAGCCTAAGTTGTTAACTTTTTGCTATTATAAGATTTGTTTTGTTATGAAATCTAATTTTTAAGGTTTCAGGGACCGAGGCTAGTACTAGTGGACCCAAGGAGGTGACCGAGAAGTAAGCAGAAAGGTGAATTTTATTCACTTACCGGATTTGAGGTGGGTCTTCTAGATATAATTTTATTGCTGTTTATGTTATATACATAGCTGGCATAACATGAATGTTATGCGATATTGCTGAGCTGTATGCTGTATGATTTTAACTTCATTACTAGCACGACATAAACTGTATGTTGTGCACTTGCATTGCTGAGCTGTTAAACCAAGTAGCTGAAAACTTGGTAAATTAGCCAAAAGAGGCTAAAGCTGATGGGCCCGGGTGTGTGAGTCATGGCATGTATGAGATTGCATTGTAGGTATGCGTTAAGCTGTGTTTGTACTGTGCTGAGCTATATATATGCTTAAATTCGCATATCTTTATATCTAGTTGTTCGTGAGCCGTGGTTTGCTCACGCCCACACAGATTTTCTTGTGCAGGTACAATGATCTCTTGGGCTATAGGATTGCACTGCCATGGGTCTAGGTTCGCTGTGGATGGCCATATAAAAGTGGTATTTTGTCGGAAGTGTAAAATACAGTCTAGTTTATAACTTTTGTTAGACGTTGTAAAAATTTAAACTTTTAAGTTCAGTAGTGTGGATTAGTTTAATGTATAATAGTTTGAATTGTGGATGACAGAAAGCTTTGAATATGTGTAAACACTTTAAATTTTGTGACATAATGTTATGGGGGTTTTAATGTAAATCCTGCTAAATAGATGTGGTTATAGTATTAAATCTATTAGTCACAAGTGGAATTAGTTTGTTTGGGCTAGGTTAGTCGTTGTAAATTATTTGTAATATATTTGGATTTTCAAAATTAACTGAGCATGTTTTATAAAGCTGTTCAATACAGGTTGGATTATCCAAATTTGAGCCGTTATATAGCTGATTTGTTTTAAAACTATTAGTTTCAAGATTAATTAATTGTCTTTGCTGTTAGCTGAGCTGTTTAGTAGGCGTTCTGACCACGCCGGGTCGGGACGCCACAGGTAATATCAATATTGTTTGAATCGGATGGGATGGAATCATAGAATTCTTTGCAACTTGCAGGTGATGTTTCATTGATATGGTTTTCTGGAAATGTTTAAATTAGTGTGCGGACTAAGGTAGTAGTGGGAATATGAAAACATGATATTGACATTTATAAGTTTAGTTTGCGATTAAATGACGGATGTTACATGTCAAACATAGTTTAATTCTAGAGTTGGCAGGAGAGATTCATATGACAAGGGTTAAGCTAGTGTATATAATTTACAAGAGAAAATGTATAGAACTCCTTTCCCATGTGCAACTACTACCACGTTTAGGTGCATTTTTAAATTTTATTTGCTACGAGGTGTATTATTGTAATTATTATTATTATTATTATTATTATTATTATTTATTATGTAGAACTCCTTTCCCATGTGCAACTAATACCACGTTTAGGTGCATTTTTATATTTATTTACTACAAGGTGTATTATTTTAATTATTATTTTATTTTTTTATATAGAAAGCATTTTAAATTTTTTTTTTTTTTGTTATAGAAAACGACAAGAGATTTTATACATCAAATGAACGAGCGTCATGGGTTACATATGAAAGACAAGATACAGAGGAACCTCCTCCAACCAAACATGAAAATCACCAAAAAGACTTAACTCATCTAGCAAGCGCATGCATGGGCCACCTGATTGCCCTCACGATACACATGCGAACAAGAGCAACCAAGACTCCTCAGAAGGCGAGCAGCACTAAGGAGGATGTGCCCATAATGAGTGAACTCGCAGCCCTCACTCTCAATACCTTTAACCACCGACAAAGAATCCAGCTCCACACAAAACCCTTGAAAACCCGCTTCATACGCAACCACCAAGGATTTCCACAAGGCCAAACACTCAACCATCAAAGCATCAAAGTGGCCCCTCATCAACTTGGAATAAGTAAAAGAACGTCCCCTTGGCTGTTACGGAGCACCGCACCAAAGCCAACCTCCCCGCTCTCTGAAAAAATAGTCCCATCAACATTCAATTTAAAAAAACTCTCCGGTGGAGAAAGTCATTTGGTCAAAATTCTATGACTAGTGAATTTCACATAACTTTTATAACATGTGGACATTTCACTAAACAAAAAAACGGGTGACCTAATAATAAAAATATATAAATATATATATATATATATATTTTAGGGGACTTTTTACTAAAATTTCCATTTTTTAATTGGAACTAGAATGTGTATAAAAAAGCAGAAAGCTAGTAAAATAGGATGCAATAAAATAGGAAATTTGTTTGATAAGGTATCCCCTAGGGTAAATGATATATTCTGAACTCTGTATCAGTCAATCCATTTGCTTGAAGAAATTTCACTGATCCCCCTTTTTAAGTTTCATATATAGCTGTGTTACATTTAGTTTTAATTTTTTTTTTAATGGTGTTAGAAAATGCAAACAAAATTATGACAACCACAACAATCTTTTTAAAGATATATAAAACTTACCCTTCACGGGATCCTAATTAATTTCATGTAATTTTGTTCTGAACTATATATGTTCGAACATTTGAACTAACGTGTCATAAAAAATAAACAGTTATCAAATGTAAATTTAGTCACAAATAAATATTACTTCAAAAAATAAGTTGCATGGAGTTTAAGATTCTTTATGGACAATCTTGGTATTTTAAGAAATAATCCTGAATGTCTTAAGTTTTGTTACATTTTGTAACTTTGTTTAGAGAACTGACTCAAACGAGGTTAGTGAAATTTATCCCCCTTTTTTTTTTTTGTATGTTGTTAACAGTTATCCTTAATTAAATAACACACATTTACAAACTTGATAGTGTAATTAATCTCTTCAAAAAAATATATATATATATATATATATATAGTGTAATTAACAAATGAATTAATATAAAACTTAATTGTGATAGTTTCTTCTTTTTCACCTCCCTTGCTTATAATGTGGTAAAGACTCAGTTATCCCTTTTTTCAAAAAAAAAAAAAAAAATCCATTTTATTTCCTCCTCTCAGCTTATCACAGTATCTGTTCTCTAGATTCTCCACAAACAGTGCCTTCCCTCCAGCAGCATTTCACGCAGTCTAAAGTGTATGTGTGTGTGCAACATGTGAAACGTGGCGCACACCAATTGAGGTACTTTTGACTTTTTGGAGTTTTAGACAGTGCCCCACATGGCTCATCAATCATCATAGACATCTTCTGTTGTGATTCTTTGATTTCTTTCTATATAAAATATGGCAAAAATGGTAGGTGTACACTATTGTATATATTTTTTTGACACATTGTTTTAAATGTGTGTATTTTATACTGTGTAAGTGGTATACAAAAAAATGTGAAAAATTCAAACAATAAAAAGGTACACATATTTTAAGTACAATATGTCAAAAAGTGTGTACACCTAGTATTATTGAAAATATGTAGTACTTTAATTTATAGCAAAGTTTGACTTTCCACCCTACATTTTCCATTGAATTCTTTACTCTTAATTTATTAACAGGTAAGTCTGTTGTAAGAAACTTCTCATATTAAAAAATAAGTTTTAACCGTTGGATGAGAATTTAGCAGTAAGATTCCCAAGAATGCTAAGATTCCCAAGAAGCTGGAGTTGCATTTATTGTTAGATTCCCATTCAATGGTTAAAATCCGCATTCTCATATGAGAAGCTTCTCACAATAAACTTGTCCTTTCATTAATTTATTTAATTAAGAATAATAGTTAATGGCGTTGAAAACGTAGAACATATATAATAGACTACCAACGACTTACGAGGTTCCAAAATGTAACTTTAATTTGCACAATTACAAGGTATTAAAGAATTTTTTTAAACTTTATTATTTTTTTTTATTTTTTTTTTCCATTTTTAAGGATGGTACTTAATTACTTGTGATGTATAGTTGCCCTATAAAATGACATCTTCTATTCTCATCACACACAAACTAATACAAGTTGGCATATAGAGAAAGACATTTAGAGAGAGAGAGAGAGAGAGAGAGAGAGAGAGATGGAAGAGTGCATTAATCTCACAAATCCATCTCCTTATCACATTTTCACAATATTCCTTCTTACTCTTCTTCTTTTCACCCCAATCTCAGCTTCCGAAGTACCCAAAACCTACACATATTTCATCAAAACCTCATGCAAATCAACCACATACCCAACCCTTTGCTACAAAACACTCTCTCCTTATGCCTCTTCCATCCAAACAAGACCTATAAAGCTCATAAACTATGCTCTAACCATCACATTACAATCAGCTAAAAATGTCTCAAACATGGTCTCAAAGGTGGCTAAGCAAAAGGGATTAAAACGCATTGAAACGGCAGCTATTAAAGATTGCATGGAGAACATTAAAGATTCTATTGATGAGATCAAGCGATCTTTCAAGACAATGGGTAGTCTTGGGAGCGGGGCAAATAGGGAATTTCAGATGGCCAATGCTAAGACGTGGATGAGCGCGGCGTTGACCGATGATGACACGTGTAGGGATGCGATTGGTGACCGGAGAGTAAGTGTTGGTTTGAAGATGAGGATTAGGGCTAGTATACTTGGTGTTGGAATGCTCACTAGTAATGCTCTTTCTCTCATCAACCACCTTAATTAATTAGTTAATGATAAATGTAAAACTTATAAGGATTAATGATCTATATATCGCGCTAATTCTGGAATTAGGAAGAATGTTTAATGATCATATCCCGTGTTTGTTGGAGTCTAGGCTTTCAGCTACTTTTGCTTTGGACGTACGTTTGTGCTTTTCGCTAGTTTTTCTGCATTTTGCTGAGGGCTTATTTATGGTGCTTTTATCTGTCTCTATCTCTCAATTGTGCTTTGTTGAGGGCTTTTGCTTATGATGTCTGCTTTAATTTGATTGGGAGTTTAGAAGAGAAAAGAAAATAAGAGAAAGTCATAAGTAAGGAGATAAAAGAAGAGAAGAGAAATGATGGTGTTTTCTTTCATCTTGATTGTGAGTTGAGGAGAGAAGAGAAAGTAACTTTCTTTCCCCTTGATTGCAAGTTGAGAAGAAAATAAAAGAAAAGAAAAGAAAGTTACAATTCTACCCCCACTTAAATGAAATTATAATTAGGTAAGACTAAACTAGAAGGGTATAGTGGGTATTAAGAAATATTAATTAATCCTCACTTTCTTTTTCTCTCATTTTCTTCCCAATTTGGAGAGAAAGAAATTGAAAGGAAGTGAGGCTAGTTTTCTCTCATTTTCTCTTCTTTTCTCTCCTTATTAAAACTCGCAATCGGGAGAAAGTGAGGTACTTTCTCTCCCTTTCTATTCTTTTCTCTCATTTTATAAACTCCCAATCATTAGGGTGCAGTTTGGGTTCTTGGTTTCTGCTGTGTGTTTGTTTTCTTTTTCTTTAATTATGCAAGCTTGATTGCTTTCCCATGGTCTTGGCTGGTTCATAGTAGTTCTTTTGGTGTCTGTTTTTTTGCTGGTTTGTTGGGTTTCTTTTGGGCTTTTTTGTTTGGTTTCTGCCAAGTTGTGGCGGTACATTTGTGCTGTTTTTGTTGGGTTCTTCTCTTTAATAATATCTTTAATTTGTTGAGCCAAAAAAAAAAAGGGATATATTTGGTAACTTTGCAATTTTTCTTTTTTTATTTTTATTTTCGTTTTTAGGAAATATGAAACCTTAATTTTTTTTTGCTTATGTTTCTGTATTTGTATGTTTGACAATGAAAATCAAAAACGTTTTTAGTAATCGTTTACGTTTTTCTTTCTTTTTTTTTTTTTAGAACATGACAAAGAAATTGAGCAAAAACCGAAAACGAAAAATAGATTTTCAGTTTTCATTTGAAAAAGACAAAAACTAGTTTTCTTTTTTGGGAATTTAGAAAGCTGAAAATGAACCAAATTGGCCCTTAGATTGTGTGTGTATGAGAGAGAGAGAGAGAGAGAGAGAGAGAGAGAGAGAGCACATAGGGCTGCCCAAAAGAAAATCAATAGTAGTTAAATGAATAAATTACTCGCATGGTCTCCACAATTGTTGTTTCTTTAAAGTAGAAAATTTGTAAATTTTTCATCATTCCATGAATGGAGCGGGCAAGCCATCTAATGAAATTCTAAGAATTCCTTGTACGTATGGGTGAAATTGGTTTGATTCTGTCGATTTTGGTAGACTTTTTTAATCGATCAAAATCGATCTGTTCGGTTTAATTCTGTCGATTTTGGTAGACTTTTTTAATTGTTCAAAATCGATCTGTTCGGTTTGATTTTCGATTTTAAAGCAATTTTTTCAGTTTGATTTCAATTCTCCAATACACCTACTTCGATAGTTCGGTTTGTTCGGTTTTAGTTTCACCTCTACTTGTATGTGCTTGTTTTTATTTCTTTAATTACTTTCTCTAGTTTTAACTTATTTGCAGATTCTAGTTTTTTTTTTTTTTTTTGGGTACAAACTATATGTAATTTGAATTTGGACAGCACTTTAGTACGTTTTCTCATGTATTAATGATCTAACACGGTAATGCGCCAACACATCATCTACAGTATTCTAGGTGTTGGGTGTGACTCATATTATAATGGGACCGTTACATTAGGCCCAAGAGTCAAGGGGAGGGCCCTGTGGCCCATGGTAGAGCAAAGCGTAGCCCCCCGCGGTACGGTATGGGTATTTTGGGGATTTTGCCATGTACCTATAGGAGATATATATGATGTAACCCTAAATCATTTTTGATAGTGGAAAACTTCTGACTCTCCGGTGTGGACGTAGGCACATTGCCGAACTACATGATAATTCTCTGTGTCTCTTTAATCTCTCTGTTTTCATATATTGTTTGCGTGTGATTGTTTCGATCCAACAGAAGGCCCATAGGATTTACTACTTAGAGTAAAGATTGGGACACACCCAAAGACACAACTTTGGGGACACAACCCAAAAGATGTGTCTATATCTCTCATGTGATGTCACTGGACCCCACAGTGACACAGGAGAGAGATAGACACATCTCTGTTTTTCATATATTGTTTACGTGTAATTGTTTTGATCCAATAGAATGCCTGTAGGATTTACTACTTAGAGTAAAGATTGGGACACACTCAAAGACACAATTTTAGGGACACAACCCAAAAGATGTGTCTATGTCTACATCTCCCATAGTAACACAGGAGAGAGATAGACACATCTCTTGAGTTGTGTCCCAAAAATTGTGTCTTTGGGTGTGTCTAAAGTATTACCCTACTACTTATTGTGTAAATCAAAAGTGATGATGTTGTTTGACGATCATAGGGTCAGAAGTCATTCTGGGTTTCCTAGCAGTAAATATTATTTATGCTTTGTTTGGTTCATGGATTTAGTGAACAACAATGCTAGGGGCACAAATACTTTACACAAACACATTCTCTCTCTCTCTCTCTCTCTATATATATATATATATATTATAAATCTGTGGGGTCTGGATAATTACAAGCACACTCTATATTTCACCTAGGTGGCACTGTGGGGTCTGAATAATCACTACACCAAAAGAGCACATTTCTAACGGTAATTTACCGTTAGTAAAATTATTACTAACGGACTATTACCGTTAGGAATACAGTGTGAGTAATAATTCTAACGGAATTTCTAACGGTAATTTTCCGTTAGGAAAATTAATTTTACTAACGGTAATTTACCGTTAGTAATATGTTTACTAATGGATATTTTCCGTTAGTAATTTATTATTCCTAACGGCAATATTCCGTTAGTAATATTTATTCTAACGGTTTATTTTCTAACACTTTTGTATACAAAATACTAACGGATTTTTGTAATGGTAAATATCCGTTAGTAATGATTTTAAAATATAAAAAAAAACATTTATTAATTTATATGCTCCCCAATTTTTATTTGCACCTAATTTACATTCACACCCACACTTTATTCACAAGCATAATTAATCTCTAAGAAACACATAACAAGCTCAATCTATAACAAATATAGTCATTAATAATTACAAGTATAATCCAAATTGTTTCATTCATCCAAACCCAAATTAATTTTACATCCACAATATTTTTCACATCGTTTGGTCTCTCAACATAAACTAAACCATCACACAATCACGAATTTCTCGTGCCCGTGGGCACAACTCAAGGGGAAAAAAATCATGAAAAAAAGAAAAAGAAAAAAGAAAAAGAAAAGCTTATAGGCATGTGATTTTCTTCTTGCTGCAATCTTAGGCACGGATCAAACAATTCTTACGCTTCTCCTCCCAACAGTTCTCTAAGCATTGGTACACTTCTTTGGTCAAATCTCATCTCTCTGTAATATATAAACACAAATCACCTCTAAAAATAAAAATAGTAAGCTCAAATGAATCATTTGATCAAATCCAAAATTGCCCGTACCAACTGGCACGGGTCAAAATAACCTAAATTGTGCACTAAAACCTATTGGTCAAAGAAACCCAAATTTGGCAATAAAACATGTTCTTAACTTGAATCATAATAAAATTCCAATACTCCAAAATTGCATTAACTTACCCACTTGAAGAAATGCAAAGCTTAATCAAAGAAAACAGAGTGATTCCTTCATACCATTTCATATAAACAATTAGTACAACTATTAATAGCACCTCATCAAATACTATTTCGTTAAATGTAGCCAAAGCAAAATTTTGGTGCCTTATTTCAATATCCGATTAATGTTGAGAAAGCAACCATTATATTAGCAACTACTACTTGACTTGTTACATGATAATGCAATAGCCTAAAATTTCATGGCAATGTAAAGCCTAAAATGCTCTGGAGCTGAGCATATAGATTCAATCAGAAAGTGTCATAAGGGTAAAATATGGATCAAGGTGGTAACAAACATGAGTGAAATAAACTTATCGAGATTGTAGCTTACAAAAGAAGTGGTAAGAAGCTTCCTTCGCTCCACTTCCTCGATTCCCTTTTCCTGCAATAATGAACGAGCCAACAAGTCTCACATTTCTCTCACTACCATGAAAATCCATTAAATTATGTAAACTTTCAGTACTACCATAATTGGCACCAATAATTAAGCTCTGAACGGACCAAGGAATATTGTTCTATCGTTAAACTAAGAACGAACTATCACTCATGGAAGAAATAAGCAATAAAAAGAAAACTGATGGTGCAATCGTAAAACACCTCCATTTGCAATCATAACAGACCCCAAAAGCTTGCTCAGCTCCTCATCGTTTCTCACAGCCAACTGAATGTGCCTTAAAACAAAAACTCTATAGTTAGTTTCCCAAATTTAGGAATGGCTTTTCCTAAAGACATCATAAATTCCCCGTCATTGTTCATACACATTACAACAGATTTCAGCATTGTGTGAGATCCTAACTAACATTATATTTAAGAAGGATGATTGCAGCAACCATTTTACTATTTTCTTTAAACTAAAAAATAAAGGTAAAATAGAAGTAATTGGCTCAAACTTTTAAGACCAAATCACCCATGTTAGAAGGGTGTGGATGACTCGCTCCTTTAAGTTCTTTTGCCAGTTCTTTAACTAGAAAAATAGCACAAACAACTTAATTATACAAAAGAATGTGAGGATTAGAATGGGTCACGTATACCTCTAGTAGAATGCATAGGGATCATCGACATAGGGATTCAGAAACCCTTCTGAGAACAAATCACCTATGTTGGAAGGATGTGGATGACTCGCTCCCTTTGTTCCCTGCATAAGTTTCAGACTTTGAGTGATAGTGAAACTTTAGTAGGCTTTCTTCCTTTTTCAGATCAGCAATGTACATTCGAGTTCTACTCATTTGCAACTCAAAATATAATGCTTAATCACCATTGTGACCAGTGTGTATCAGTATTGGATGATAGCTTACTTTTGTAGAATTGCTTTTGATGCCTCCATCTCTATCACCATTGCATAAATCCCAAGTGCCCACAAATCCCAAATTGACTTGATAAAGCCACAATCTTCAATTTGGTTTTCAGGGAAAAAATAAATTTAAAGACTACATCATAATCACATACTTTTCAAACCCCACAATTTCTTCAAAATACTGATCAATTTCACGACGAGTAACCCGACGTAAAGAGAATTAATGAAAACCACAAAAATCAAAGGAGAGGTCAAGCTGTCAAATTAAGGGTGCAACTCTTAAATTTGAAACATGATATTGAGAAGACCATGCCTTCAAAACAACCACCATGCAAAATACAGTGCTTAAAAGCCGTTAAGTACTGATATTCAAAACTTGCATAAGTGAAGTTAGTCCTTTATTTGAGACAAGTAAAACATATGGTGCATTTGGTACAAACCTATCTTTAATTGCAGCAGCCATGGCCATTGTAAAAAATAAATTTCTTAATCAGAATTATGAAGTCCTATAATAAAGCTAATATGGAGAGTAGGTAGAATTAAGTAAAGTAATTGAACAATCTACTTTCATTTTTACTCTTTTTCATTTATTTAGAAATAGAACAGTGTCTAAAAATTGCAGCAAAACAGGAGCTGTTGGGGCTATTTTTGACTCTACTTAGGGGCTGACAAATTCAGTAAAGAGGGAGAGTGATAACACTAAGTACATTGAAGTTGTAGCAAAACTTGTAGTTAAAAGTTGAGAGTGATATTTGTCTAAGACTTTGCCCGTAGACAACCCAGTACGAAATGATAAGAAAACTATACAAAACAAGACCGGCCAAACAGAGAAGACAGGAAGTACGGGAAAAGACCGGTTATGGTAACCTTGCTGTAAAGGAAGATTATAAATTTGTGTGGAGATCAATTAAGAAGAAAAGAGCGATAAAAGTATATATAGAATACCTTTGTCTCCATTCCAATTTTCCTTCACTACCTTTGTGTTCTCTTCGTTTTCCATCAACACTACCATTCCATAATCCCTTTTCCTGGTTCAAAAACAACATAGTGACAACATTAACCCAAATGAACTCATAGTACAAGAAAAAAAACCCAAATGAACTCCAAACATAAATTACCTAAGATATCACTGAAGTACAACAAATTACACAATAAATGTATCAAAGTAAAACAAGAACAAGAGAAAAATTACCAACACTTTTTACAAAAAAATACTATGAAAATAGACTGCATTGACAATTTTTTTTTGAAACAACTACGGTTTCTGGTGCAACACTTTTTATGGACACATGTACTTTTAAAGCCCATGTATTTTACACAAAATAAATCCAATACTAAATGATTCTGAAACAGCACAAAGCAATTATCAAATCCATATTGTTTCAGGAAAGATAGAAGTTAGAGAACCTGATTACAGGTTGAATGGTAACAGAGGTTAGAGAGCCATAAAAAAGATGTGCATTTTAGAGTTGAACAAAATACCACTAAAAATCTATGGTAACTTGCAAATTCAGCAAATATTTGTTAAGTTTTGTGAGCCAAAATTAATAGTTGTGTCCATACACAAATTCTGACAGTCCTCAATTCAAAGAAAGACTTAACTTGAGGATAAGAGCCTACTCAATCATGCGTATACCATAGCTATAAAACCCCAAACCACAGAGTATTCTATCCTTAAATGACTCGACTACAGATCGAGAATGTCACACGAGAAGATATTACCAAGTGACTTCACCATTGCCTTTAAAACCAGATTATAAATAGATCTCCAAGGGATGAAAAGAAACAACATTTCATAAATGATTTGAATAAAAGAACAAGTCATGTACCTCAGTAATCATACCATAGCAATTCACTATTATACCTCCTCCAGTAACAGTTGCTTCACGTGGAGTTACCAATGGAGCCTTTGGCTTCATTGCCATCCAAAAGGTCACTTTAAAAAATTGTGTAAGCTTTCATACATTTTCTTCCATTGTTGGGCAACAAGCAAGAGCTACACGAAGCTACCTCTACAAGTGGCAAACCCAATACCTGAGTATGTGCATTAAAATTAAGCTCAAGCTGTCATTGTGGAATCGAACAATACCCATATTCCCAAAATCGGCAGGTGAATGAAGTTAGAGAGGAGCGAGGAGGGTGAAGGTATCTTCAATTATCTCTAACTAACCTGCAAATGAAACCATCAAAATGCACAGCCAAAATTTTTACATCACAAATAATACAAACAAAGTTTGAAAAAAATGAAATTGACAAATTCGCAAGAACAAAAGGGTGAATTAAGCTATTTAATCCTATGCATGTGAATAAATTGCACCTACCTAGCATATTCGCATTGCAAGTATAGACTCATTTTCATAATAGTAATTCTAGATAGAATATTGCAATTAAATTCTTAGGCACATATTCTTGGGTGCTTGTTTTCTTATCTACCCAAGTAAGCCAATAAAGGGGCTGTTTGAGCTTGGAAAAAAGCTAATATACATGAAAAAAGATTTAGAGAATTGAAAGGAAAGTTCTGTTTTCTTATGCTTTTTCCTTTTTTTCTTTTTTTTTTTTTTCTTTTTTTCTTTTTTTGTTTAACGAAAAAGAAAGTAGAGGCTTTTCATTTGTTTCAACCAATGAAGGGTTGTTCATGAAATTGAAGTCATGAGCTCACTGTTTGTTGGAGCTAAAGAATAAATAAAATAGCATGTTTAGAAAGTGGTGGCCTCTATTAGAATAGCATGGTTAAAAACTAAATAATAACTAAAGTTGGCAGGTAAACCAAAAGTCATCCTTGTACCCACCAACATTGTTTATAATTTACTTGCATTTAGTTTCAAGTAGTCAGCTCAAAATGAGCTCAAGCAATTTGCAAATACTTTCCAAAAGTAGAGATGGACAGTTTAAAACTTACTTAAAGCTTTTTTTAGCATCTGAATAAAGGCCACAGAATTGAACAAATAAGCAGTGTTGCCAACCCTGTATTGGCACAAAATATGGAAGTTAAAGAAATTCATAAGCATGATAAAAATCAAGTGCATTCCCAGCCATATTATAACTAAGATATGTATCGCAAAGACTTCAGGGCCGTTCCGGAGTATTTGGAGGCCCGGGACGAACTACTAAAAGTGAGGCCCCTTATTCGGGGTTCGAGGGCAGCGCCCCCGAGGCAATTTTTTTGGGGTCTACTTATACATAATTGGCTATTTTTTCAGGGTTTACTTATACATAATTGGCGATTTATTGGGGTCTACATATAATATGAGTCTATTTGTAAAACTTAAATATTGTATGGTGTCTTTCAAAATTCTAGGGATGCCTATTTCTAAAACTCAAAAAATTCTTAAACTAAAAGTGTAATTTTCAAAATTCTAGGGGCCTTTGCTTTTGAGTTATATATATATATATGTATATCAATATATATGTAGTTGATGACACTAAATTAGGCATAAATATAAGTTGAGGAGAGGCTTAAACATGATAAAGGGAGACCTAATGTAAAATGCTAAAAAAATCTCAAGGTAAAAATGTAATTATGACAATTTTATGGGGGCCCTCAAAATTTGATGAACTTTGGTGGCCCGGGGCGGTTGCCCCACTGGCCCCCCCTTTGGGCCGGCCATGCGCAAAGTCATAGATGGAAAAATCTAGAGTAATCCATAATGAGATGCAATATTTCATATTTTTAGCACTTGTAAACAAATATGTTGGGAAGAACTTACTCGCAGCTACTAGCAATTTATTTTTATTTTAATAACTAGGAGAGGAAGTGGGTCACCATGTGCGCTTATTAGATGAGATGAAAAAAATGTGAATAATAGCACTGAAAGGCAATACAGTTCCAAATAAAAAAAGACCCTCTGTAATACTTTCTACAATAAAATAAAATAAAATAAAAAACTTAAAGCAATCCTTTCTAAAGTTGATTATGGAGTAACTCTATGGTTTCCAAATTTGGTACTCAAATGCTTTGCCAAATGTACACATGCGGTGGAAAGTTGTACCACTGACCACTGCCATAACATAGGTATAACTATTAAAGCATTTAAGAACCAAATTTGGGATTCAAATTTGAAAAGCATAGATTTCCTTAGACTTTAGCTAGCTGTATAAAACTTACCACGTTGTTTATGGAAGTGACCACACTGAGAAAAATATTCATCCATTGCACCCCTTGCTCCCTCTTTACAAATAAGAAAAAGACATATTTAAGGTGCATTTGGAAAAGTATTAAATAAACGAAAAAGAAGATAATCAAAACTAGACATGACATTTCGAATCTATAAATGACATTTCAAAAGCCTCAACATCTATGTAGGTTACTCCTTTGATAGCAGAAGTCCTATGTGTAAAAGAAGTTAAAGGGAAGACTTTTTAATAATAAGATAATTTGGTAACCTTCAAATGAGATAAATTAGAAACAAAATAGACATGAGGTTTAGATACTTTGGTGGTATCATCATCAATTTAATTGCTCTCTGACTTGAGGTTTCAACTTCTTGCATCATTAAGATGGGTGGGAATCCACCTCTAGCAATAACAAAAGAAAGCTCTAGTGTTGATTGGATGAAAAAGCCCCCCCAAAAGTTTGAAATTCACTTGAGCCAAACAACAAGCATCTGGAGGACAACCAGAAAAAAAAAACCCCCTTTATGAAAATAAACCATTGGAATTGGATGTGGGTGTATGCAGGGGCACCAAATGAGTGTACATGTATATTATGGTCTACATAGATAGATATAAAACAGAGATACAAACACAAATGGTGAAACTTAGTCAGAATTTATCTTAGCTCGCTTGGGTAAGTTCCTCAGTCTTTGTTATAATCTATTCATATTTTACTACATATTCTCAACAACCAAATTGAGGATGAGAGATATAAACACAATTTATTGCACAATCTAAGATAATAATAAGCATGCATCGAATCAACATAGAGGATCTTCTAGTAGAAAAAACTCACCGATGATTAAAATTTGATCACTAAGTCAGCTCCAGAGAGAGAGAGGGTTGCACAGTTCTGTAGAGAGAGAAAATAAACAAGAAAAGCATTCCGTATAGAGAGGGAAAGAGAGAGTGTGTGGAAATCAATGGTGAGCCATTACCGGTTGTCATCACAGAAGTGGTGTTGATGTGAGCCCTTTGTCTTCAAAAAACCTCCATTGCAGGTCCTACGAAAAGTAAATCAGAAAGGGTTTTTAGAAAGAGAAAAATAGAAAGGGGTTTTAGTTATAAAAAAAACAAAAAAAACTGTGTTGGTTTTGAAAATAGGGGCTGATTTGGGACTGGTCAATCAGGCTAGCAAAAGCTCCTACCTTTTGGACTATTATAATGGCTGATTTTGGGGTTGGTGAAACACACACAGTGGAGGTGGTGGTGGTGATGATGGGCTGGGTTTTGTAGAGGGAGAAGAGGGAGTGTGCTTACCAGATGAGGCTGAGGCGTGGTGGTGGACGAAGCTGACGGTGGAGTTTGGTGGATGGCGACCGCTAACTGTTGATGGAGTCCACCCCCCCCCCCGGTCTCTCTTCTTCTCCTTTCCCTTTCTCTTATCTTATCATTTTGACCTGTGATAGTGGAGAGAGTGGCAGACAATAGAGAGTTTAGGGGGGAAATTTTAGGGGCAAAATTTGGCCAAAATTTTTGCGTTGGGCATATTTACAAATATGCCACCGCATTTTTAATTTTTTGGATTTATTTACAAAAATGCCACCGGATTTCATTTTTTAAGAAACATTTCACTTTTAATCAATAACACTAACGGATTTTTAATATTTCTAATGGACATTTACCGTTACAAATTTGTAACGGTAAATTACCGTTAGGAAACCAAAAATCTCTGTGTTAGAAAATTGGTTGAATGGTGTAGTGAATTTCAGTGAACCCCACAGTGCCACCCACAAGAGAGATAGAATGTGTTTGTAAGTGTTGTATAAATTAAGTATTTGCGTCCCAAATATTACCCTTTAGTGAAGAGTAGAAGGGAAAAAACACACATACACAAAGGAAAATAGGAAGGAAATGAAAAATAGTAACCAGCGTGTTTGATAATCCAATTAAGTGGTGAAAATGAAAATTTTCAGCACTTATTTATTTTCAGTGCGTTTAATAACATACCACTTAATTGAAAAACTAACCAAATATTTGTTGAAAACTTTAAGTGAAAAATTTCTACTGAAAATAATGTTGTTTATATCATACATGGAGCAAAACGCACAAGGTACTTATGGTGTGTTTGATAACTCAAGTAAATTGTGAGAATGAAAATTTTCAGCACTTATCTTTTTGCAAGTGCGTTTGATAATACACCACTTAATTTAAAAAAAAAAAACAACCAAAAACCCATTCAAAAACTTTGAGTAAAACAATTCTACTAAAAATATTCAATGAATGTAGTCTATTTCAATACTTGAAACTTTCAGTATTACAAATCTAATCACTTAAAATTTTCTTTACTCAAAATTCGACACTTAATTTTCAATTTTATCGAGTGGAACCTAATCTTCCTTCTTTTTTTGGTCCTTTCAATGAATCAATAAGCAGGCCCTAACCACAAGCGGCACAAACACGTCTCTTTCCGCCCCCCCAATTCCAAAGGACCCAACTAAAATTATACTGTATTATATATAAGTCCATGCATGTCTGTAATTGTTAATTTTACAGTTAAAAGTGCACCAAAAAAAAATTTTATTTAAGACCCATCTTCAAATTTCTCTTAGGTCCCAAAAGTTAGGACCGGCACAGTAAGCAAAAGAAAGCCTTGGTGTGAGAATCACTATAATTCATACGAGTAGTGTTATATATATGCATTTTTTGACACACTTTTTGACACACAGCTTTAAATGCATGTACCTTGTGCTATGTAAGTGATGCACAAAAAAGTGTGAAAAATTCAAACAGCACAAAGTACATATGTTTAAAGTATAATGTGTTAAAAAATGTGTCAAAAAATATATGTACCAAACATTTCCCAATTCATACAGCATCAACCGAGTTTCACGTGACAGTCACTTATGACCATCACATGAAAAATTCCTTTTGAGACAGTTATATTTTGGTATATAGTAAATGAGTATTATAGGGATGGCAATTTCTTCTGCTCCATTAGTATTCCGCTTCATTCTGCTTTTAATGATAAGGAGTTGTAAGTCTAATAAAATTATAATGGAAAAGAGTTGATATGAAAAAACAAAGAGCACTACTAGATCTATACAGTGAACTATACATTTTTTACACACACAGTTTTAAATGCATGTACCTTATGCTGTATAAGTGGGGCACAAAAAAGTATAACAAATTCAAACAACACAAAGTACAAGCATTTAAAGTTGTGTGTGGAAAAAGTGTGTGATTCACTGTGTGGAGCTAGTATTTTCCAAAAACAAAACCCCGATAGGAGTGGGTTTGGGAAAACCCCCCTAACTCCTACTCTGACCCAATTATGTTACAAATTTACTAAACTACCTTTAGTACTATAAGTAATTTACCCCATTGGTGATTCGCTCCACTGCTACTCTTGACGGTGTTTAATCTTGCTATGGTTTGCTACTTTCCTATATTTTGCAACAATTTATTTAAGTTATGTTGTGTTCTAAATATATTTTATTGTGAATGGACTTCTGATTGCAGATCATTTTGGCTTTTAAATTGATACGAGTGAAATAGAGTGGAGTAGGAGTAGAGTAGGAGTGAACAAAATTAAATAATATAGTTCATAAACCTTGAGTAAGAGGTGGAGTAATATATGAGTGATAATATATATAAGCGGAGTGGAGTTGGAGAATCACTGACTCCTACTCCACTTCACCTTGTTGCTAGTAATGGATGACCATATGGTACCATTGCAAAAGAAAATTGAATTAAATATAGAGGAGAGGGACTATTGTGGGCCGTAAAAGGCAGATTACCAATGTTGTTGAACATGGCCCATTAGACCCTTTTATCCTATCAAAAGGCCAATGATGTGGGCTGCACTAGCACATGCATACCCCAATTTAGTTCTTAACAGCCTATTGGGGACTCAAAATTAACACAGTGTTTGGAATGTGAGAAAATGTAAGGAAAATTAGTCATAAATAGCTAGAAATGTTGGCAATTTCTCTATCCAGAATGGATATAAAAGTGTTGAAGGGATATAAAAATGTTAGAAGTTCTTACGTTTTTTGAGAGTTACAACAAGGGTAAATATCAGTAGAGCAATGCTAGATGCACAAAAAAAATGCACAACCTGTTTAAAATTGTTGGACTTCGTACTGAAAAAGTTGTACACCTCTTTTTTTTTTTTGTCTTTTTGTGTGCACAGATTTTTCAACATAAAGTCCAATAATTTTAAACAGGTTGTACATTTGGTTGTGCATTTTTTTTGTGCATCTAGCATTTCTGTTTTGATAATTTCTTAATTCTTTTTGTGAATTTTTTAAAGTGATAAAGTATCCTAAAACAACTAAGTATTCTCATAATACTTGTTAATTGGAATTTTCCACTCACAGCCTCCCAATAGCAAGACATTTGATGCGTACATCTACTTTACATTTATACTTATACAGGACCATACATTGTTAAGAAAATGAAATGGGGCTCAAAATTAAAGTGAAACAAAGCCTTGTCTTCTTCAAACATCGCCACTAGTGGTTGAGGATTGTCGCCCGGCCAATCTTTGAACCAAAGCCAATGCATTGCTAGTGAGTTGTGAAGTGGTAGTGACTTGTGAAAGTATTGATGACTTTATTTTAGCATCCAAAACTTGGCTTGAAAGTCCATTAACACAAGTGTTTTCAGAAGTTAGGGCAGCACTAAACCAAGTGGCCATATTGCTCATGTGCCATTGAATGTGATCATCACCTTGGGCTCGACCCAAGTGGCCCAGCTCTCGAACCGATTGGCTAAGCCGGTCCACAGTGTTGTCCATTTGGTCCAAACAGTCCTTAAGGGCGGCATAGGTCTTAGCCTTGAGTCCCTTAAGGTTTGTGAGCTTCAACATGAATGATTTGGTTGTCTCGGCCTTGGATAGGCTCACCGAGAGTGCGGTATGGGCCAATTTATGTGGGCTTTGTTGGATCGTGATGGTGTAGGCCTTGAGAGATCGAACACACACGGGTGGATATCGGGTGGTGCGTCATGCGGACTCAATGAAGGTCGATGCACCGAAGGGTTTTGCCGCAGAAACAATGTACAAGATTGAGAGGATCAGCGGAAGCAATGGAAGAAATGTCTTCGCCATGTTTGAGGGTAGGTTGAAGATTGATAGATTTACATGACTCTATTTATAAAGAGGGAACAGAGAGGCTTATTGAGTACTTTGCTAATTTGAGCTCTAGTCCTGCCCCTTCTTTTTAGTGTCATTTAAGCCATTTGTAAAAATATGCTAAATTGAAAGGTGAATGAGAGGTTGAGAGATATATGTGCCACTATTCTAGCTTTAAAGAGGGCTAGAAAGACATTTGTATTCTCAACCCTCTCTTTTAAATAGGAGATGCTAAATACATTCACTCAATTTTTCTCCACATTCACGTAATGTATTTGAGGATGAGTACATGCAGCATCTATTGTTGTACAAGTGGATGTAGAGAAAAATTTTGTGGGTGTATTTAGTAATTCTATTTCTAAATTACATGCCAAGCAACAAGTTTACAGCTATCTTCAAAAAGGCTCAAGTTCTAGATATACGTAAGAGTAAAATTTCAGGCACACCCATTTCCACAATCTTACCCCCTACAACCTGATGTGACAACCATGTAGTGAGAGTATCATATGTGAGGTTGTGTTAAATGGTGGGTCTCATCCCACTACATGGTTGACACATCAGGTTATGGGGGGTGAAGTTGTGAAAATGGGTGTGTCTGAAATTTTACTCTATAGATAATGCGTACGCATGTGTGTGAGAGAGAGAGAGAGAGGAGGGAAGAATGAGTTGCCCTCATACGAAGAAATTATTTCATGTCTCAGAACCACCATGCCACCAGCCTAGTGTAATAAAGGAGATACATTTTTAGCAAAAAGTTCATCTATGATAGTTTTATTGTTTCATTCTCGTGCTATAAAACTAACACGTATACCATTTTTCATTGAATGTATCTTGTTTATTGGTCTCGTTCGCTACATCCTTCAAGTAACTTGGAGGTCGTGAACCATGAAATAATTTCTCGAAGGGCAAGGGAAAAGAATAAAACCCAAGTGGAATGGGACTCTTTAAACTTAAAAGTAATGTTATGTTTCTTAAATTTAAATTTTTAATTTGGTTTTAATAATTGTACCATATGTTATGACACTAGTCAATAGTATCACACATCAGTACAGTAATTCAACTTATAAACCATTTAAAATTCAAATTTAAGAAACATTACATTATCCTTAAATTTAAAGTTTTCAAAATGGTGAAGATGATGATCATCACAAAATGGGCAAGGTTTGAAAGTTTGTTTTTTTTTTTTTTTTGGTAACCGTGGGTGTCCGGGTCAACTTGCGGGCACCTCGACTAATTCCACGAGGTCAGGGCATCCGGGTGAATCACCTGTGGCAACCCCCTTGAGATTCGAACTTGAGACCTCTAAGTATAACAGCCAAAAACCTTACCATCCGACCACAAGAGAAGTGGTTAAGGTTTGAAAGTTAGTGTGTAGAGAAGTTGTAATGTTCGAGAAAATGTTCATTTACTCCAAGGAAAGACTTGTACCAATAAGTGTGGGTCAAAAATGTCCCCTTGACTATCAACTAGGCCTAATAATAAATGGGAAATATTTGGCAAATATACTTTTTGACACACTATGTTTTAAGCACATGTATCTTGTGCTTAGGGCTGTACTCGAGCCTAGCTTTTTGAACTCGAGCCGAACTTTTAGATTTGGCATCGTGTTCAAGCTTGAGCTTGCCTCGTTTATTATTGAGCCGAGCCGAGCCTAGCTGTTATCGAGCCGAGCCTCGAGCCCTTGTCGAGTGGCTCAACTCGTGTACACCCCTAGTAGCAAGTTTAAGTTGCCAACAAACTCACGGACCAAGCTCAATGCTTGACAGTTGGCATATATATATATATATATATATTTACCTAAAATAATTACTTGGCACATGAATTTAGGACTATGCATATTATACTATGTCATTATTCTTTCAATTTTAAATACTTTGCATTATACATATATTATATTTTTATAATTGATACGCCCAAAATTATGGGCAGTTTCCTACTCAAGCTAGAAGATTAATGGAAAGTGCATCTATTTCCTAATCCAATTGGGAAACCCCCACAATTAATGTCAATCAATCCTAATACAATTAGGAAACTTACTTGATTGGTGTCAATCACACCCTAATAGGATTATATTTCCTTATCCATGTATGAGTAGGTCTCTTACATCTATAAAAGAGACCACTCACCCTCATGAAGGGGGCCAACTCTTTAGTCTACACAGCACCTCTACAAAATTCACCATTATATGCATACACCCGGCCGGTATTACTGGTAGTGTCGCCCCTCTTTGTTGGCTCACCAGGCCCGCCGGTGATCTGCTAGTGAACGTGCTCAGACACACCCGTGGACGTAGGTACCTTCATTAACAGGGTCGAACCACATACAAAAAATAGTCTCTCTCTCTCCTAAATTGCTTTATTTTACTGTTACCAATTCTTGGCATCATCAGTTTGGCGCCGTCTGTGGGAACGACAATTCTTCTCATCAACAAATTCTTGACTGATCAATATGCCACCAAAGAAGGCTGTGCAGCAGTCCGACCGGGATGTTCCTTCGGCCCCGGCGTCGACTGCAGCAGTCCCGACATATGAGCAAATCACCGCAACCCTCACACAACTCTTGGACGGCCAGCGTCAAATCCAGCAACAGATCGAAGCACTGCTAGCCCAGCAAAGCAATCCTCCAGTGGCCGGGAAACGACCCGGGAACATTGCGTACGGTCGAGAACCGATCTTGATCAGACAACGGACCCGAGCCAACCCGTCCCATGTTGAGGATGCCAGAGACATCAACAGTGGGCGTGCTGCCCGAGAGGAAAGGCAGGAGCATATGGCCCGGGAATCATTCCAGGGTCACTCGGTCAAGAGCCAAGTCGTCCCTAGGCGAACGGTTACCCGGAGTCATAGCCAAGCCCGATCCCAGAGGACAACACCCTGCCATGAAGAAGCCTCTTCCACCAACCCGACCAGCTCTTCAGATACCGGTCGGGAAGGAGTGGAAGCCCGAATCAAGGACTTGCAGAAACAGATCGACGGAGTGGCCAAAAAGCTTGGTCAAAACTGTGTTTAGAATCAAGCCAATACCGAGACAGAGTCACCATTCTCCAGCCAGGTTATGAGGTTTGCCATCCCGCGTAAATTTAGGCAGCCTCGCCTAGATCCCTACAACGGCTCGGGAAGCCCAGTCAACCACGTCCGGACCTACAAGGCTCATATGACCTTAGCCACCAACTCCGATGAACTACATTGCCTAGCCTTCCCCAGCACTTTGAAAGGCCCGGCCATGCAGTGGTTTTACTCTTTGGAGCCCCGATCGGTCTGCAGTTTCAAACAACTCAGCAAGCAGTTCATCAACCAGTTCGCCGGTATGCATGACGACCAAAGCCAGACATGCAGCTACTGACGGTCAGACAACGGAATAATGAGACCCTCAAGGAGTTCACCGGCCGGTTTAATCAAGAGAAGCTCAGCATCTACGATCTTGATGAAACCGCCGCTATCATAGCCTTCTGTTCGGGAGTTCAACACACCAAGTGCGCCGCGTCGTTCCACAGAAACCGACCGGAAACTTTGGTCGAGCTCTCTGAGAGGGTTGGAAAATACATTGACACTGAAGAGTTTTTAAAGACCAAAGACCCCGGGCAAGAAAGTAACGAGTCTTCCAGAAGTAAGCGAAAGCGAGATCAGCCCGGGAGTTCCGACAGTTCTTCCAGTTCACATCAGTCCGGGTCCGGTAGCCCCGACTCAACCTCCAGCTCACAGCAAGCAGAGTCCGGTAGCCCCGACCCGACCTCCATTTCATATCGGTCAGGATTAAACAGTTCCGACTTTGCCTCCAGCACAGAGAAGTCAGAAGCCCGACGATCCTGATCCGACTTCCTATCTCCATCGGTCTAGAAGAGCCCGACTACATTGGTACTTGCTTGATCACCATATGGGGCTCCACCGATTGTCAGAGAACTCATACAAAGACCTCGGGCCTAACCCCGAGGCATACAAAGACCTCAGGCCTAACCCCGAGGCATCCAAAGACCTCGGACCTAATCCCGAGGCATCCAAAGACCTCGGGCCTAACCCCGAGGCACGAAGAAGACCTCGAGCTCTGAACTCAGGCACTAAAAAGACATCGGGCTCCGAACCCAGGCACAAAAGACCTCGGGGTCACGCCCGAGGCACCGGCTTCGCCTAGGTCCAACCGACGATGGGGGCAAACCCCCTAGGTGGCCGACGATGGCAAGCTTCAAAAGACCCTGCAACCACCATGTTCCAGGTCCGTTACCTACAGATCATAGCCTCTGTAATACCCTCGTCTTAGCGAAAGCTTGGGGGGCAAGATGGCGCAGTGAACTAAACAGGTAATCACACCGGGTATCTACAGGCCTCGCGGATAACCAAGTCAAAATCTTGGACAACCCGAGCACCTACAGTACTCAGAGGCATTAACTCCACTTAGGTCCAGACCGACGATAGAGGTGACTAAAATCTCTTAGGTTGGCCGACGATAGAGGAGTAAAAGGACCCTAAAGCAACGTGATTTAGGTCGGCTCCACCAACATGGTCAAGCTCTTCTCCCAACAGTCTTGACGAAGGCTGGCCGGGCAGAAGACAACCATCCTGGGGAGTTAACAGTAAAAAGGACCTTAGAGCAATACGCTTTAGGTCGGCTTGTCCAACATGGTAAAATCCTTCTACCCACAGCCTTGACGAAGGTTTACGGGCAGAAGATAACCATCCTGGGAGCTAACTCAAGAAAAAAAAAACTCCGAAGTAGGCCGAGTCTCAACTCTCGGTCACTTCCCGAGCATTCAAAGACTCCGAATTAGGCCGGGTCTCAACTCCCGGTCAGTTCCCGAGCACCTAAAGGTCCTGAGCTAGGCAGGGTCTCATCTCTCAGCCAGTTCCCGAGGACTCACCAGGCTCAAAAGCCCCGAGGCAGCTTCCACAAGCATTCAGACAGCGGCAAGTAACATCAAACTGATTTCCAAACTTGCCCCGATATAGCATCTGGACAATCTTGGAAATGGGGGGCAGCTGATACGCCCAAAATTATGGGCAGTTTCCTACTCAAGCTAGAAGATTAATGGAAAGTGCATCTATTTCCTAATCCAATTGGGAAACCCCCACAATTAATGTCAATCAATCCTAATACAATTAGGAAACTTACTTGATTGGTGTCAATCACACCCTAATAGGATTATATTTCCTTATCCATGTATGAGTAGGTCTCTTACATCTATAAAAGAGACCACTCACCCCCCATGAAGGGGGCCAACTCTTTAGTCTACACAGCACCTCTACAAAATTCACCATTATATGCATACACCCGGCCGGTATTACTGGTAGTGTCGCCCCTCTTTGTTGGCTCACCAGGCCCGCCGGTGATCTGCTAGTGAACGTGCTCAGACACACCCGTGGACGTAGGTACCTTCATTAACAGGGCCGAACCACATACAAAAAATAGTCTCTCTCTCTCCTAAATTGCTTTACTTTACTGTTACCAATTTTTGGCATCATCAATAATTATCATATATATATAATATTCTTTAAATTTTAAATATTTTGCATTATACATATATTATATTTTTTAATTATCATATGTATATAATTAAACAAGCCCTTATTAACTTATTAAAGAGATTTTTCACGAGCCTACTATATGAGCCTTAATCGAACTGTTTGCGAGCCTTATTGAGCCGAGCCCATGTGTGCTCAAGTTTGGCTTGTTTATTAAACGAGCTTTGTATTCAAGCTCGAGCTTGGCTCGTTTATTATACGAGTCCAGCCGAGCTGAGCTTTTATCAAACCAAGCCACGAACCCTTGTTGAGCGGCTTAGCTCGTGTACACCAGTTGTGCTGTTTGAATTTTTCATACTTTTCTGTGCACCACTTACACAGCACAAGGTACGTGCATTTAAAGCTGTGTCAAAAAGTGTGTCAAAAAGTGTGTGTTGCACTACTCATAGTAAATTAATAGATTTGGATGCAATTATTTTATCCTTTTTCTATTATTTTAATATTATAACATGTGATTGATTGATTTACGTGTACAAGTGTTCTCGTTTTGGCATATATTTTGACCAATAACATAACAGAATATTGTGAAATTGATACAAAAAAATGTAGTCCTAGTAATGTTGCATGCAACTTTTTTTTTTTTTTTTGTCTTATTGCTATTTAAAGCATAGGGCATAAGAATTGATATGACATGACCGTCTTAGCATAATGTTGTCCGAATAAATAGAAAAATATCCATTACAATCGTTATTTTGAAAATGTGATATAACAACCTAATAGAATTTCAAGAAACATCCGTCTATTCTAATTATGAAAAACAAGCTTACACATAAGCAACTATGTATAATAGTGTAATAGTGTGATGATAGAGATGATATGGTATTACCGTTACACTGTAAAGGACTTTTTTGTGAAACAAAAACAACAAAGAAAATCCCCAGAAGTAACCCATGAAATTTACGCAATGAAGTTATCGTTTGGATACACATTGTTGAAATCCAACTGAGAAAAGGAAACAAAATTTCTCCTACATTAAGAGCATGTATATGCATCCTTCTATATACAAAAGCAACATGTTCCAAGTCTAATATATATATATATATACACACACACACATGTTCTGCTACGACAAAACCTCTCTCTCTCTCTCTCCGTGAAAGATAAAATAAGATGAATAGGAACACTACTATCACCATCTTCAATGTTTTCAATTCCATCCGAGGCAACTGGCATGAGCATATATAGAGCTTCCTGCTAGTACACAAGCCAACCTCTTGTCTTCAATGAAGCTAATAGCTAAAGAAGACAGGAAAGGAAGGCCATATAACAGCTGCTGAGGTGGCCTGTTTTCCATGTTTTCTTATCCACGTGGCTTTGAATCACATAAAAGTGGTTCATTAGTCTCCTAAATTAGTTGATCTCTACTACTATTTTATTAGCCAATAGAAAATACGCCTAATTAATAAAATATAATATATAAAATAAATAACTGTTTTGGTTACATAAAAACTGACGATGGAGCAGTTTTAAGAAGCAGTTATTTTTAGGGCCCTCTAGACTCTATTAAATATACAAACTCTCCCCTTTCAAGACTAATCCATCAGTTATAGTAAGTTTGTGAAGATTGAGAGACAGAGAGAAGAATGAGAAGCCTTATATCAACTCTCCAAATAAGGGGTTTCTAATCACTATCTCTATCAATTGACAATGGCAAACAACGGTACGTATATAATTTTAGTATTTGATAGATCTTGAGATGTATTAGATTCAAGATCCATAAATTTTTCGCATGATAGAATGATTATTTTATCATAGACTAACAGTTGGTATCAGAGCAAGTGTTTTGAATCAATACATCTTAGATTAAATCTGAAACTATAAAAAATAAAAAAATAAAAAATAAAAAAAATTATATGCCGCCGTACATAAGCCTCGTATTTGACCGAAACTGTATAATTTTGTATGCATCAGTTTATTTCTTGCATTCATAGTTTTGTGATATTACCAAACGTGATGTAACCAAACTTTTAAACCAAAGGCTGAGTCTACATTCATAGATCCAATGCATAGGTTAAAATCATATTTTGGTAGTAAATTGCAACGTTTTCCGAGCCGTATAATCCTTTAGATCTGACTATGAATATAGATATATTTTATTCATATATTCAAATCAATACCTCTATTCATCATTTGTTTGATGATCAGTTTGTTATATATATATATATATATATATTGGTTTTGTTATTATATTTGGAAAGATATATGTTAGATCAAGCATTAACATTGATTAGGACTACTCTACGTGTGGAATTGCTTTAACTTTTCCAGATCCAAATGAGTAATCATAGAATATTATACATTACAATATATATATATATATATATTTATTACTTTGTTTTGGATTAAATTTGTATCATGTGGCAATAATGGTTTAAACCTTAATTAAAAATAAAATTTCTTGGGAACTACTCTAGGTTTTACATCCCTAATATAGATTTGCTATCAAATTCCATTTTTGCTACTTTACTGCATAATGGTAGTATGTTAAAGACTTTTCCCTATTTAGTTCTTACTAAGTTAAGAGTTTTTCTGCTAATTATTGTCATTGAAATGAAAATTCAATCATATAAAAGAATAGTAGATATTATTATGGTTACTAAAATGTGATTGAAATATTAAATGGCCATTTTAGCAATTAAATAATAACTCTAATAAAAGGGTTAGAGAATATTGTTGGTTAGTTTTATATTTAGAGGGTTTATTAATTTGGTAGTCACCAAAGTGACCTAGGTTAGTGAACCTTATAAATATAGAATTACATGAAAGACTAGTCATTAAGGGTGACATAAAAGACAACAATATTCTCAATGGCAGTCATAGTTAGGAGATTGGGACTAGCCCAAAGGAGAGTCACTTTCAACTAACTGTGAACTGGATAGGGTAATGCAATTTGTGTCATTTAGTAGTGTAGAATTGGATACCCAAAGGTAACATAACTAACTAGTAGGTGACATAAATTACATTAGACCTATATAGGTGATAATATTTTGCACCTATAGAATGGGCACTAGATATGCTAAGGTTTTCACCCAAAGGTGGAACCAATGTGATATCAATAGTTCATCTATTTAGAATTTAGAAATCTATATTATGGATAGACTCAAGGCCTTAACGTGAGCATTGTCCTATTTTAGTTCAATGACTATTCCCACTTCGTTGCACTCTCACGCATCTAGCATTCTGACTCTCAATGGGTCAAACTTCTCAGAATGGTATGAACAAGTCCAGTTCACACTAGGTGTGTTAGATCTCGACATGGCACTTTTGGCTGAAAAACCTGAGGAAGTTACTGCTGATAGTACTGCAGAACAGGTTGATACTTTGAAAGCCTGAGAGAGATCAAACAGACTTAGTCTTATGTTTATGAGGATGACCATGGCTAATAACATCAAGACCTCCCTCCCTCAAACTAATAGCTCATTAGAACTGTTAACTGCTGTCAAAGAACATTTTAAATCAGCAGATAAGTCACTTGCAGGCACACTTATGGCAGAGTTAACTACTGTCAAATATGATGGTAATAGAGGAGTTCAGGAACATATCCTCTATATGACTGACAAAGCTGCAAAACTTCGAGCACTAGGAATGCAAGTGGATGAATCCTTCTTGGTGCAGTTTATTCTCAACTCACTCCGTCCTCAGTTCGGCCCATTCAAAATTCACTATAACACTCACAAAGATAAGTAGAATTTGAATGAGTTGACTGGTATGTGCATTCAAGAGGAAGTGAGACTGAGACAAGAAGAATCCCACTTTGTGCTGGTTGTAACTCAAGGAGCTAAAAAGAAAGGAAAGAGATTTCCACCAAAGAAAGGAGATGGACCTGGGGAAAGTAGCCAGGGCCTTGGAAAGTTCACTGTCAAATGTTACTTCTGTGGCAAGAAAGGACATGTGAAGAAAGACTGCAGCAAGCGTAGAGCTTGTGTCATGACCCTAAGATCTACTATTATTATTATTTTTAATTAGTGTTATTATTAATCCTCACAAATTATGATTAAATTTTATTTCATAATTATGAGGCTTGAGACCCAAAATTTTACAAAGCCAAACAACCCCTAAAACACTTAGCCGACCCCCCCCCCCCCCCCCCCCCCCCCACACACACACACACACACACACATGTAAACCATCATCATCTCCTATTCTTCTATACAATAGCCTAGTTACCTATTAATGATTTTTATTTTGGACCAATAAAATCACATGCTAATATTTTTCTCTTATAAAGGTATGAACACATGATATTACAGCCACTAACACACGCAACATCAACACACATACACGGCTACCTACCTCCCACACCCGAGACACATGCTAACACACTCCCACTTTGACTGCAACGTACACTTTACATCATCCCACACACGCCACCTTATGGGCTTCATCATCTCACACACCAACTAGGTTGATCAGTATATGTATGTGATGTGAGAGGCGGACTTAACAAAGTAGAAAACCACTGTGGTCCTTATATACCACTGAGAATCAGAAATGTAGAAACTTTAAAGACTTCACTATGCACAATAGTATGTGAGCGTGTGTGCAAGACTCTCATGGTGTACTTGGGTATGTACTGCGAAGAAAGGAGGAATCGAACTAACTTCCACAACATTTTATTTACTCAAATTTGGCTCATATCTTTATCAGTCTTTTAGTGAGTTTCTTCTATACTTTTAGTTTATGTTTAGTAGGGTACTTAGTGCTCCCTTATTATGAGAAAATGTAGTCTAAAATCACACTAAAATTGAAGCTCAAAACAGCCCGAGAACCATGCTCGTACCGGGCCAAGACTACGGAATGTTGTTAACGCCACTAGACTTTGTTTTAATAGACTTAAGGACTCCTTAGGACCCCATGAGACCACTGTAAAAAAAAACAGTTTGGTGTACCTCTACACCTAAAGACATAACCATAGTATTATTCTTTTATGGTGTAAAAGAATAATTCCATTCTTCGGAAAATATAATTAGATTCGAATTATAAGACCAGCATTTTTGGAATCTACACGAAAAACTGAGTAAAAATGACTCTTGCTTCGTTAAAAATGATCGAGAAATGAAGAAGTTTCGAACCCGCAAAGTTTACGGCCAAACATGGTCGCCGACCGTGCATGGTCGAGGGAGATGACCACCTTGCATGGGTTTTGGTCCTAGCATTTTTTTAGGGAGTTGTTCCATGTGCATCAGTATGGGTGTGTTTGGTACAAACATTTCAAATGGGTTACTTTAGGCTTTATTTATTTTAATTAGACTAATGTATATGAATGAGTTTTGTAATTCCTTAACACTATGAACTCATAAAATTGGGTCCACATTGAGTCTGTGAAAGTTAAATGGAACCTAAGAAAATATTATGTTTAGTAATAAATAAAGAGTTTCTATTAGTATTTTAATTTAATTAGGCAATTACCCTTAAAGAACAAAAAGTTATTATTTTGCTCCTATATTGTGAGCTTAAATGCTACTTTCTGCATGTTCAATATTTTGTGTAGGACGTGAGCTTTAATTGATCTATAATAGAAGCTTTCTTAACCTCATAAGCTACCAAGGTGAGTGTTCATATTCCTTTTCGTTGATTCCACTCCTCACGAGTGGATGTTATTCCATCTCCAATTATCGATAATATTATGTAATTGCTATGACTCATTTCGGAACATTATCGTTTGGTTCCACTGAAAAAGAGATTATATATGTTTATTATAAAGTTGACTAATGCTCAAAGTTGCTATGTTATTGTGAAGTTCATTCATTATTCCCAAAGTCAATTACCACTACAACTGTCACACCCGTTCCAAAATTTCATAGTTTTATCATACATAATTGGAAAGTTGTGAGTATATCAATGTTATTTGATAATTGGATTGAGATGAGGTTGACTGTGGGTCAACGGTAAGGTGTCTGTAAGGACACGGGAATATGATAATCCATTTTGCATTGGCACGGTTAAATGGCATTTATGTGATTAAATGTTATTTAACTTTTCTGGTATTTTATGAATAGTGAATTATACCTGTGTAGTATAATTTCTGATTTTTTTTTCTGATATTGATATATATATATCATTATGAGAACTGTGGTGAGAACGTGAGTGACACGTGAAATAAAAGGTAGGTTGGGTAGAGATTTCACATAAATTAGTTTTCGGACGTTATTTTGGACCCAAACGAGACTTTGTTGAAAACTCTTGAAATTTATAATTTTCACTCGTAAAGTTATAAAATGGACGTGCGCGAAGTTTCGAGAGCTAATTAGAAGCTTTGAGAACTCGTGGGGAGGTAAACGCAATTTCCAAAAAGTTTGCCTATAAATAGTGGTGGATGAGATTCATTCTCATCCAAACATTTCAAAATATCTAGAGAGAGAGGAGAGAGAAATGAGGATTGTTGCCACGGGCTTTGCGCCGCCGATCGACGACCGTTCGTCCGTCAAATTTTCTCCAGATTTCATATTCGAACTTGTGGAGGTAAGACCTACGTTTTGATACTACTTAGGCCGTGTTTGGCCATTTTTTGTAAAAATCTTAATTCTAGACTTTTGGGAAAAACAGGTATAAACTTGTAGGAATTTTCTCAAATTCGAAATCCGACGATTATTTAGCCTCCTAGTCGATCCTTCAAAGTTTGGGGGAAATCGCACGAGGTATGAAGTTCTAACTTATGAAATATAGAGGAATACATGTTTTATATTTCGACGACGAAATTGAGATCCGGGCGAAATCCATGTGTTAATTGTAGGCCCGTTAATTATGCAAACGTTAATTTGTGAAAAACATGTCTAAATTTACGCGAGCACGTTGAGTTATCTATGTGGGTCAAAGGGGAGTCTTATACAAATTCATGCCGGAGTAAGCTTCTCGATGTTTGAAAATTTTAGTAGCGACGGCTACTGTGCATGGTTGTAAGCTTGGACTTGCCATGGCACTTGTGGGATGTAATGGTTGTAGGCTTGGACTTGCCATTGACATCGCGGTTTAAGGCTTGGACTTGCCGCTACTGGATGAATGCGTATTTTTCTCCCTAGAGACTATTGACATGATTTATGAGATTAAAGCATGTTTTATCATATATTGCATATGTTAGACTTGTGCACTCAGCATATAGCTGAGCAGTGGAGATTTACTCCATTGCAGGTAAGAAGAAAGACAAGAAGAAGCGTGATGAGTGAGGCCGTTAAGGAACGCCGGGGGAATCATTTGTTTATATTTTTGTTTCCTTTTCCTAAACTTGTGTAAGGATTGGGAATTCGTAAAATGTTGTAATAGATCTTTGGATTAGTTCCTTGGTATTGTAATCTTGTAATTGAACGTCTGTAGTTATGTTTTGAATGTTGAAAATCAGTTATGGTTGTAATTGTGGTTGGTGTGGAGAAGTATGAGTTGTTAATATTTCATTTCAGGCTGCCCAGCAGGGGAGCAGTCGACTGGACCCAGGATCAGTCGACTGGATCTCGTGTGATTGAGACATTGAAAGTGAATAGTAAGAGAAGCAGTCGACTGGACCTTGCATCAGTCGACTGAGACATTGTTGGTTTTGGCTACTGCTTTTAATAATGGCAAAACCAGTCGACTGGACCTCCAGATCAGTCGACTGGACCCCTTTTGAAAATGTTACATTTTGGTTCTGCTTAGCACAGTCGACTGGGGACTTGATCAGTCGACTGGGTTCCCTGATCAGTCGACTGAACCTCTGTTTCAAAACTGAGTATTTTGGATGTGTTTCTAATTGGCCAAAACTTTTTATAACTCTGATTCCAATGGATTTTACAAACTCAGAGGGTAATGTTCCCTAAGTTTTAAACACCCAGGGTTGTTTTAAAGTTCTTTCCGCTGCGTATTGTTATATGATGTTTGGATGAGCCTTGATGGCGTGCCACGTGTCCTATTTCCGCGCGTAGCGGGATGGGTCGTGACAACAACAAACTATGAAGTATAGCCCTAAGTGGCTGGTCCTATTGGACCCATGTAATGAAGTCCCAAGTGGCCGGTCCTATTGGACCCATGAACCCGACTAGCAGGGTTGCCGTTGATCAATGTGCCATGTAATATAAAATGAAAGTGTGCGTGAGTGGATAGTTGGTAAATGGCTTTCGTGTAAAGATGTTTTTTTTATAAAAATATTAATTGAACCTGTTGTGATATTTCGTGTTCATCATTTATAATGTCAGTATTGTTACCTATTTATGTCGATATACAATCCTTTTTATGATTTTCTTCCAGGTTATGTTCATTCACTGAGTCTTCTACTCATGCTCTCCGTTTATTTTCTAAAACCCCTTTCAGGTAACGAATCATCTGAGGATAATCACATAGAGGAAAGCCTTGTAGTTGGAGACGAGTCCTTTCAGGAAGGCCCCGTCTTAGATGGAAATTAGTAGAGATAGGATCATTCCCACTATGTAATTACTTAAGTTTTCCCTAGACGGATCACTTTAAGACTTATCTTTTACCTAGTCTATTTCGTGTTTTAAACGCTTATGTTGGCCTAAGATTATGCCTTGTAATATGAAGTTTAGTATTTATGGAAATTATGGCCTTAACGACCGTTTCTATAAAGTGTTATTTTGCTTCCGCTAATTTTCTGTACAAGTTTTTGGGCCTCACAAGCCGGTTATGCACCCTAAATCCACAGGCGGACTTTAGGGGCGTGACAGCTTGGTTCGAAAGGAGAGGTATAAATCTTTCTTTTGTATGCTATGAATCAAATCTTGCTGAAGTTCCTTCTAATACTTGGTGGATTGACTCTGGGGCCACGACTCACATAACAAATTCGATGCAGGGATTCCTTATCACTCGGAAGCCGAAGGACAGTGAAAGATTCGTCTATATGGGGAACCGTCTTAAAGCGGAAATGGTAGCTGTTGGAACCTACCGCCTACTCTTAGAGACGGGTCATCAGATGGATCTTATGGACACTTTATATGTACCTTCAATTTCTAGGAATTTAGTTTCTTTGTCTAAGTTGGATGTTACTGGATATTCAGCTTTGTTTGGTTGTGCAAAACTCAGTTTGTTGTTTAATTTAGTTGTAGTTGGTTCTGGTATTTTATGTGATGGTTTGTATAAAATTTCCTTGAATCATGAGTTTGCACAATCTTTAGTAGCCCTGCATTCGAATGTTGGTTCAAAACGTGGCTTAATTAATGAAAAGTCTTCAATCTTGTGGCATAGGCGACTGGGGCATATCTCCAGGGATAGAATTGAGAGATTGGTGAAGACTGGGATTTTAGATAACCTAGACTTCACTGATTTTGAAGTGTGTGTGGATTGCATTAAGGGAAAGCAAACCAAACACACTAAGAAAGGTGCCACTAGAAGTACGGAGCTTCTTGAGATAATTCATACAGATATTTGTGGACCACTCTCTATTCCATGTTTTGCTGGAGAATGGTACTTTATCACCTTTATAGATGATCTTTCTCGCTATGGTTATGTATATCTAATCCATGAAAAGTCTCAGGCCGTTGACATCCTTGAGGTGTTCATTACTGAGGTCGAGAGACAGTTAGATAGAAAGGTTAAAATAGTGAGGTCTGATAGAGGTGGTGAATTCTATGGTAGATATGATGAGAAGGGCCAAAATCCTGGCCCATTTTCCAAATTTCTTGAAAAACATGGCATTTGTGCTCAATATACAATGTCAGGTACGCCACAGCAGAATGGAGTTGCTGAAAGGCGTAATCGTACTCTTTTGGATATGGTTAGGAGCATGATGAGTTTTTCAACTGTACCTGATTCATTATGGGGTGAAGCATTAAAGACTGCAATGTATATCTTGAATAGGGTTCCTAGTAAGGCAGTCCCAACAACTCCTTTCGAGTTGTAGACTAGTAGGAAGCCTAGTTTGAGACATTTACATGTTTGGGGTTGTCCAGCAGAAGCAAGGATCTTCAATCCAAATGAGAAAAAGTTAGATTCAAGGACAATATCTGGATATTTCATTGGTTATCCAGATAAGTCCAAAGGGTACAAATTTTATTGTCCTAACCATAGTACGAGAATAGTAGAAACCGGTAATGCCAGATTCTTAGAGAATGGCAAAATTAGTGGGAGTGATGAATCAAGAAAAGTAAATCTTGAGGAAATAAGAGTGGATATCCCACCACCCTTCCTCCTCGAGAAATTGTTGTTCCTCAGCCTATTCAACCAGTTGAGGCAAACGAACAACATAATAGAAATGATTCACCACTTCATAAGGATATTGCCATTGAAAATAATGTAGAACCACCACAACCGGCAATTCTGAGAAGATCTCAGAGGGAAAGGAGACCTGCCATTTCAGATGATTATGTGGTGTATCTACAAGAATTTGATTTTGATATTGGGATTAACAAGGATCCGGTTTCATTTTCACAAGCCATAGAAAGTGATAATTCTAGTAAATGGATCGATGCTATGAATGAAGAGTTGAAATCGATGGACCAGAATGGTGTCTGGGATCTCGTTGAATTACCTAATAATTGTAAGAAAGTCGGCCAAGCGCGATGCTAAAGGCAATATCGAAAGATATAAGGCCAGACTTGTGGCTAAAGGTTTCACTCAGAAAGAAGGTATTGATTATAGAGAGACCTTCGCTCCCGTATCTAAGAAGGACTCACTAAGAATTATCATGGCACTTGTAGCTCATTATGACTTAGAGTTACATTAAATGGATGTGAAAACTATTTTTTTGAATGGAAATTTGGATGAGGATATCTACATGGAGCAGCCTGAAGGGTTCACAAAGGAAGGGAAAGAACAATTGGCTTGCAAATTAAAGAAATCCATTTATGGTCTTAAACAAGCTTCCAGACAATGGTATATAAGGTTTAATGATACCATTACTGCCTTTGGACTTAAGGAAAACACTGCTGATCAGTGTATATACCTGAAGGTTAGTGGGAGCAAGTTTATCTTTTTAGTTTTGTACGTGGATGACATTTTGCTAGCTACTAGTGATCTTGGTTTGTTGCACCAAACCAAGGAGTATCTTGCCAAGAGCTTTAAGATAGTTGATATGGGTGAGGCATCCTATGTCATTGGCATAGAGATCTTTAGGGATCGATCTCGAGGGTTGTTAGGAATGTCTCAGAAAGGTTATATCAATCGAGTCTTGAAAAGATTCAATATGCAGTTGTGTTCAGTCAGTGATGCACCAATCATTAAATGTGATAAGTTAAATGAAAGTCAGTGCCCTAGGAATGACTTAGAAAAGGAACAAATGAAGAAAGTTCCATATGCATCAGCTGTGAGGAGCTTAATGTATGCTCAGACTTATACTAGACCAGATATTAGTTTTGCAGTTGGAATGCTAGGTAGATATCAAAGTAACCCAGGAATGGAACACTGGAAAGCAGCGAAGAAGGTTATGCGATATCTTCAAGGGACAAAGGATTATATGCTCACATATAGGAGATCAGATCAGTTAGAAGTGATCGAGTACTCACACTCGGATTTTGCTGGTTGTTTAGATAGCAGAAAGTCCACATCAGGCTTTGTATTTCTGCTAGCTGGTGGAGCAATCTCGTGGAAGAGTGTGAAGCAGTCCATTATTGCTTCATCCACGATGGAGGCCGAGTTTGTGGCATGCTTTGAGGCCACGAGTCATGCTCTATGGTTGCGGAATTTTACTTCAGGACTTGGTGTTGTTGACTCCATTACCAGGCCGCTGAAACTTTATTGTGACAATACCGCAGCAGCTTTTTTCTCCAAGAATGGGAAGTACTCTAGTGGTTCCAAGCACATGGAACTTAAGTACTTGGTTGTTAGAGAAAGATTCCAGAAACAACAAGTGTCAATTGAGAATTTAAGTACCACTCTTATGGTTGCTGATCCATTGACTAAAGGATTACCTACAAAGATATATAAGGAACATGTTATTAGGATGGGTCTTTTGAGTAATCTTTGATATGTATAATGATGGATATTTCAGTTGTTGTGTACTTGACGCTTTTGCGCAATAATAGTTTGTTTGTCTGTTTTCTGTTTTCAATTATGTGTGCACATATTATGTTTGGTTATTTGATAAACAGGAAATGTCTTAACAAGACAAATTACAGGGGCATTTTGGCATAATAGACTAGGTTAGTAAAGGTTATTAATGGCGTGGTACATAGAAGGGAGTATGACATAGATGTTGTACAACCGCTATGACTCACATTAATAGTTTAAGCTAATCATAGTATTACAGTCTCTTATTAATTAGGCTTATTGGCTAGTTTTCAGGAATTTGTGATCACATGTTAAAGTCTTTTAGTATAAGTCCAACAGAGTCAAAAGTTTTAAACAAACTTGCATATTTTATTAAATCAAGTTTGCATCATAATCGACTAAGTGGACCAAGTGGGAGAATGTCATCCACGTGGCTTAGAATCACATAAAAGTGGTCCATTAGTCTCCTAAATTATTTGGTCTCTACTACCATTTTATTAGCCAATAGAAAATATGCCTAATTAATAAAATATAATATATAAAATAAAAAACTGTTTTGGTTACATAAAAACTGACGATGGAGCAGTTTTAAGAAGCAGTTATTTTTAGGACCCTCTTCTCTCCTCTATTAAATATACAAACTCTCCCCTTTCAAGATTAATCCATCAGTTACAGTAAGTTTGTGAAGATTGAGAGACAGAGAGAAGAATGAGAAGCCTTATATCAACTCTCCAAATAAGGGGTTTCTAATCACTATCTCTATCAATTGACAATGGCAAACAACGGTGGTATGTATATAATTTTAGTATTTGATAGATCTTGAGATGTATTAGATTCAAGATCCATAAATTTTTCGCATGATAGAATGATTATTTTATCAATTATAGACTAACATGTTTCTGATGTCAAAATTTTTACTCCCAAAAAAAAAAAAAAATAACCAGATAGGAGATAACGGTGGAAGATATAGGCATAGAGCAGAAATAGGCTGCATTCAACACCCAAATTTGTTGCATGAATGAGAAAAAGGATACATATATATATATATATTTGTTTATGCGCTGAAGCAGTTGCTCAAATTGTCATGGAACAGATGGATCAGAAACTTCTGGCGATTCCTTAGCACTCTTCACCATCACATCATAGTTTTATAGAAGCCAGCTGAGACAAGTTCTGAGTACAAAAGAAAATTATCCGAGATTGGGTTGAAATCTTTTTGAATTAGAAACAAGATGAACAACTTCACCTCGGAAACAACGCAAAAGTCTCACCTTGAATGAGAAATTTGCTAAACGAGTACATCACGTTAAGGGTTGGACCACTGAAATCCGCCAAATTACCACATTCATCCCCCTGCTTCCAAGGCACACGACGGTTAGAATGGTAATTAGTTGCCGCTCGTCCCAAAGTGTATGGGGTTGAGATTAAGGGGGTGTTTGGGAATGCTCAAAAATAGGATCAGGTTCACTCCAAAGTCCAATTTTCTGTGAATACCTTGTTTGGTAAGTGTTTTGTACTGTACAAGAGTCCATGCTCAATCTAATAAAATACTTAAAACAGGTTCTATGTCAAACCAACCTCCCCTTGGACCACACAAGAACTAGAAAAAAAAAAAAAAAAAAAAAAAAATTGGACTTGGACCGAACTTCATCCTATTTTGGAGATTCCCAAACTGGCCCTAGATCTACAAACATGATTTCATTCCAGAAAGAAACCTTATTAGGCAAAAGTTTGAACTTTGATTCTTAGAAGCTATATTGTATTCAGATCCGAACGGGACTTTTTTTCACTTCTAATTAGGAATCCATACCACAATGATCTGATAGAGCTTCATGTATTTTAACCCTATCGAGACCTAATCACAGCTTCATGTTTTTAAGTTCTTGAAATAGAAGTCTTGCTAAATTTTGGGCGATCCAATACCAGAAAAGACAAAACAAAAAAAGATTCGAATTCAAGTTGGGTCATAAGTAGTGAAGAACAAGTGGACTAGAATTAACAGTATATTGGCGATATTGATGTTAAAGCTAGGGAAAGGGGAAAAAAATAAAACTAAAACACGGTACTTTCAAATAAAATGGAGAAATATAGTTTATGTGGTCAATTCAAATATTTGGGTCAAGGAAATGCTAAGTTCCTCCATGAACTGCCTGTCATAGTTGAAGTCTGAAAGCATAATATAATCTATATGGACTTCAGCTTGCACTAAATTCAAATATATTTTACTTACATCCTCATCTTGTATGTTGCTATATGAACCATTGCTACATAAACCACTGCCTGTCTCTGTCATGTCATCAAAGTCACTACATCCTCCCACATGTTCATCTTCTGGATTCCAAATGTAACGGCTCATAAAATAACTGGTGTCCTGTTCTTCGGCCAAAGGTATGAATGTGGCCTGTAGACAAGAGGGAGGGGGGGACTTTTGTGGGTTTCGCATAACTTTCTACATCAATTACAAATCAGAAGGAAAAAATAACATAAAAATGACCTTTTGCCTTGCAAGTGTGTCCCAGTTTATCTCCTTGACGAAAGGATGTCGCTTTACCTGCCAAATTAATATATAATCTTGCTTGGTTATTTATTGTTGTCATTACTAGCAACTAGGTCTTCATTAAGAGCCCGTTTGGTTGGCTTTTAATAACGCCTTTTTGGAATAAGAGATTTTTTAAAAGCTACAAACTACAAAGTGGAAACTCTTAGAAAAGCTATTTTTTAGCTTCAAAGAAGAATCAGATCTTTTTAAAAGGCAGTGATAAAGAAAATCATAGCGGCCATATTTTTAACTTATTGTTGGCCCTGAAAAAATTATCCCAAACGAGCTCTAAGTGCAGGAGTAAGTTTACCTCTGTGGCCCCTGTTGCACCTAATCTTTGAACAGGATTTTCAATCAGCAACCTGAAATTGGGCAAATTTTGTAAGGAGGTATCTGGGTAGAGCTATCATCACTTGTTTTCTGTCTGAATCTTATGTACAATTTTGTAAGTAAATCATGACTTTCTCCCATGTAATTCCTGAGATATAGACCCAAAACTTTTCAATGTAGTTCTTTAATTTTCTTTTGTGCACTTTGCAGCCATGATCTGTTTCCCAACTTTTGGGTGCATTTTAAGTTTACAAGAATCTAACCATGGAGGAAATCACAAATCACTCTCATAAAACTTAAGGACAGTGCCAAGAAAAGAGCCCCTTGATCATGGACAAATGACCTACTAGTGCATGTGTCTAAATAATATCACCCCTAAATTGTAAGATTTCACACTCCATTTCTTATGCCCTTTATGTGCCAAATTTCAAAGATTTACTCATCTAACAACTAATAATTTCTTTCAGAGTTAATATCCCAGCATGTAGCTAATTGGAAACGGCAGATTTCTTGCGGTACTGATAGAAAATTGCATTTTTAGCTAGTATATGGACAACCTTGGCCTCTTTCTGACAAGCACTGTCCAACTATATGATATTTCTTCTCTACATATTTTATTTGCAAACGAACCCTCAAATTGGTCGAAACAGTAACACAAAACACAGAGGCACTAGAGGTATGCTGTATGTTCTAATATGCACACTTGGAAACAGTTTAAAAGAAAATTTCTGTAATTCTTGTGACTAGTCAAGGTGCATTATTCATGTAAGATTTTTTATTCTCATCCCATCACTTATCCATAATCTGAGTATTTTCACCAGAACTCTATGAGGTGTTAATCGTTGATTTGTTACAAATCGCAAGGGACAGAATCAGAGGAATTAGATATGCAGACTGATTGATGCCTTGGAAAAAGAACCTTTGGTATGCTTCATATACGATCTACAATCTTTAGCTTTCTATTAGCATTTCAAGAAACGATGCGACGTGTCCATTTTAGCAAAAAGAGAAGAAAATAATACTGATCCCAATGACCATTTAGACACGGGCCAATGGAACACAATTCTCATTGTAATTATACTCGAATCAAAAGAGATCGCATGAGACATTAATGACTTTGCTGAAAATAGCACAAGAAAACAAGAAAGCAGCTAGATGCCTTTTCATCAAACTTAACTGTTAATTAAATCGTAGGCCTCGTGGCTAATCTCCTCTGGTATCTTGAGCCTGGGTATGTCTTTGTTCATAATATTGTCAAAAATATGCTGCAATATAATAGGACCCAATGAAATTTGCTCCACCCCCCAGTTTAAGAATAATATACCTATGAGTAATGCTGTGCTTCCGAAATTTTTTTCTCAAAAAGTGTTTCCCAATGTCACGCCCCGGAATAGCAGAAATTAGGAGAAAATTAAAAATTTTCCTTTCTGGGTCCGTAAGCTATGACTAGTTACATTAACTAATTGTCCACAACACACTAGATAATAAAAGAATGACTTAAGTGGAAGCATAAACTAAATATATACATTAAAAGGTTACTAACTATTACATCAGAGTTTGTGGTTTCAAAAGATAAAATAACGAAAGAGATTAAGGCACTGGACGCCGTTTACATCTTTACATGTAAGGACAAAAGAAAGTGTAAGGTCGTTAAGGGAAGGCGTGTGACGCCAATATCCAACTTAGTATAACTGGACAAAAATCTATAAAGGACAACTAAGTCTTCTTCCTTGAAGTCGCACCTCTAACTGGCGTAGCCGTAGCCGTAGCCTTCATCGTTGTAGGCTTTCCCTTCAAAGGCTTCCTCTTCATAGGCTCCTTCTGAATAGTGCTCCTCCGGGTAGTCATAGCCTGTGAAGCCTAGACGTGGGAATGTCCAGGGCGTAGTATGCCGTTAGCTTTAATAAAAGCTAAGTGAGCGTTCTAACCGAACACTCCTACTAAAATACGTATCCGAAAGTACATAGTGAATAATTATGACTGTTGAATGAATTATAATGAGACCGTGCGTGAACTATGCATCATCGATATATTTGACTTCACTCGACTTAATATCCGACTCACTTGACCTTGTTACATTACCAGTGTAACGCCATTGGCTTAGAGTGACTCGCCCAGTGGGTCGAGCTATGGTTACTTTACTATCGTTATTTGCCTCTTCGTGGCCACAGTAGTAATCTCGCTTTACAAGCTAACCAAATACTCTAGGTCCCCGGGATCTTACCTTATGAATATTGTCGCCGATTTGCGAAACAGTTACTTTACTATCGTTGGTCGTCGCGACCGCAGCAGTAATCTCGCCTTACAGGCTAACCATATTTATTCATTTCTCGATTTGTTCTTATTAACATGGTTACTTTGCTATCGTGTTTGCCTCTCCGTGGTGATAGTAGCAACCATCGCCAACATGCGATCCTGTAATTCCATTTGATAGTACCGACTCACTACGTATCAACTTTTGGATCTCCGCGGTCGACTACACATATTTCCAAATGCATACGGACTTGGTCTCCGCGACCGTCCGACTCTATACCCGTACACGTCGACTTGACATTACGACACCGACTCCTACGTGAGGTGTATCAGGTGACATACACGAGGTACAAGTTAATTAAACATGTGCTATTCTTGAAACCATGGTTTTGAAAACCGGACCGGATCGGCCGGTTCGACCGGTTGGACCGTCGACCGGTCCCTGTTCCGGTCCGGTTTGGCTCGGTAATCGTCATTAACACTAAAACCGTCCAAAACCGGTGGGTGAACCGGTTAAACCGGAGAACCGAAAAACCGGTCCTGGTTCATGGACCCAGCCGGTACTGTAAAACATTAAATATGATTGACTGATTGAGAAAGAGCTGGCCGCTGCCAGAAAAGGGACCCACCTTAGCCACCTAGCCCCTGCGTTTAGTCACTCTAGTGTCCCAATGTCAACTTTTTGAATCTGGTACTCTACTCTTTTCGGATTCCCAATGCAGTCTTTTTTTATTTTAAATTTTTTTGCTTTATCACCTTCTAGAATGACCTCCCAGTGTCTCTCTCTATTTGTATGTATATAATATAATTCTACTATCCTACACATGTATGTACTATATAAAAATAAATTACAATGTGCATGCAACTATTCAAGTTACTATATAATTAGAATTTTTATTTACTATTTTTATTTTATATATAAAAAATATGATTTATAAATAAATAAATATAAACATTAATTTATTATATAATTATGACATCACGGTTTAATTCCGGTTCACCCGACGGTTGAACCACTAACCCGTGACCCGGTCATTTTTCCGGTTTGATGAACGGTCTGGTTTTCAAAACATTGCTTGAAACATAGTACGGGCTCGAAGCTCGTAGTACTACATGCTAAAACATGGTACAAACTGGCATAATAATAACCAACAGAAATAATAATAATAATAATAATAATAATAATAATAATAACAACAACAGGATAATATGATCGGGGGACGAACATATTACAAGAGGCTAAAACCGGAATGAATAATAAAATTATTAATATTAACGGAATAATAATACGGATATTAATATATTCAGGGTACAACATATTAAAGCAAGAAGTTTATTCAGCATAAATAATAATAATAATAACAATAATAATAGTAGTGACGTTATAACACGGACATTAATTTTGTACGAAATATTATACATGAGTTCTAACCGGAATAGCATGTAGGATTTGTGGAAAATTATAGTATGGAATAGGCAAGATGCAGCAAATGAGTTTGAGTTAATAAATGCCAGCCCCAACAAGGTAATGCAATATGATAAAACTTCTGTAACTCCTTTTAAAGATTCACATTGAAATGCAATTAATACAATTATTTATTACTTTTCAGGATTTTTTGCATTCACCGCGATGGCCGAAGTATATTGAGATTGATGCTTACACGTTCAATAAGTTGATGAAGAAAATTCACAATTTGCCAAAATGAATACAATGTAAAGAGAGGACGAACTATGTAATATGATTTTTTTTGGGATTAGAACTAACTATGTAATTTTTTTTTGTGGATCAGAACGAACTATGTAATTGATATACACATTTTTATACATTTTAATATAGTTTTTAACTACACACTTTAAGATGTTATGATTCGTGCCCACGGGCACTGACAATTACTAGTATATATATAGGTCAGTATTGATAACTTAGTGCATCTAGCTGCGAATGAATAGAGCTATTATTTACAAGCTGATATAACATTCAAACATCCCATGAAAAGAAACAACAAACTATAGTTTTGACACCTCTTTGAAAATACAGATCCATAGTATAAACAGAGGGGCAAAAATGGAACAAAGAGAGGTCAATTCATGACAGCAAAAGGAACAAAACATATAGGCGTGGTGGAAGGAAGTCAAAGTTAATGTCACTAAAGTCTTCCCAATGCAGTGGAGTCAATCTGCTCCCATGCTTCATTGCAACCTATTTCTTCACTACCAATACTTACCATACAGCAATCCCATCATTCACTCCAATTTGCATCTATAAACAAGACCAAGAATCATAATTAAATATAAGAATTCAGACTTTGGGAATAGGGAGGGTAGGGATGGCAATTTACCCCGCCCCGCCCCATCCAGCTCCTAATGGAACGGGTTTGGAGGAGTTATAATAGGAGTAGGAGTGGATTTGGTATGGAAATATAAAAACCCTATAGGAGTCGGGGCGGAGTTGGTATCCATGAAATACTACCATTTAAAACCCGCCCCGCCCCGATTAATTCATTTAAGTTACTAAATTACTCTCATACTGTCACACCCCAACCCGCCCCGGTGGATTAGGACACGTGTAACAAGAATATACGTACCCAAAATACACTAATAAACACTAAACCTTGTTAGTTATTAAGGAAAACATGATTTAAACCATCATAAAAGAGCTTACTGTGCCAAAAACAGATCCAAGGGCAAAATGGTCATTAATAAATTATATCAAATTTTATACCAAAAGATAGATTTACGAGTCTCGGTTCCAACGCAAAAAACGGCGCGCGAATCTGAATTTTCTAGAAAGAGTTATGCGCGTTTCCGTAAAAGCGGACGTGCTGTGAAATTGCATGCGGATCAATCCGCGAAAAGGGCGGATCGATCCATCTTCTCATTTTTCTAGCATAATGTCCCCGAAAAAGGCCGGATCGATCCCTTCATTAACCCGGATCGATCCGGGCTTCCCAGAACTTGTTTTTGCTTCTAAAAACACTGTCAAAACCTATCCAACTCATACCCAAACCAAACCAAACTTCTTGGATCATTAGGAAAACATTTCAAACACATTCATAAACATGTTTAAGCATTACCCAAGCATGTATCACATGTCCACAACCAAAATTTGATCAAAATCATTCATGAACTCAACTCTTTCCAAGAACAACCATAAGCATGAAACTTTCCCAATAACATTTCCAAAACCATTCAAACCATAGTTATAGTTGAAACTTAAAGACATACGTAGAATTTACAAGGCAAACTTCAAATCCTCCACATTCTTACTCAAACTATCAACATAGAGAATAACACAAGTTTCTACAAATTCACATTCACCATATGAGTCATGGGACTCCAAAACTAACTCCATGGATACAACCACGAGTCAAGTCTTAAATCCACAAGTCAAGGATACTAACCCACAAGTTACATTATATTACAACTTATAAACTTAATTACAAGTCCCACATCTCTTTCCCACTCCCGAGCACGCTATTTCCTCTCCGGATATTGCTATGTACCTGCGGTGGTTGTTATTTACCATAACAGAAACAGAAAACGGTTTTCTTAAGCATTACGCTTAGTGAGTAATCTAAATATGGCTGAATGTTTAACATGTGCAATGCAACAGTAAGCAAATAAATCATATCTTTGTAATCGTCGAGTCACCGGTTCAATGATTCATTCAGACCCGAGACCTCCCTTGGTCCCGTGGCCACTTTCTAAACATGAATAATCAACACAATAAGATCATTCTCTACATCTCTACATCATTGATGCCTTGAACATAGTTAAACACAACCATTCTTTAGGTTAGAAAACTCACCTCCCACAGATTTTACCCAAATTAAGCCAAATTATGCAGAATTTTCCCAAATTGAAGCTCAATTTCTACTCCAACAAGAATCCTACAAGAATTCGGTAGACGGCGTCTCACCGATTAGTGTGAGCTACCAAAATCCGACAATATAAACGTAAATTAAAGATATAGAAACGTTCGTCTCACCTCCACGAGTCCGAAAACGGCTTCAGTTCGCGAATCCGACGAATGGCGGCGACGGAATGGCGTAAAAACGGTGTCGGCGTCTCGTCTCCGCCTTCTCTCCCGAGCTCTCTCTTGTTTTGCTTGTTAATTTACTGTAAAATGAGAGTCTAAGCTCTCATATTGACACACACACATCACATGCATGTGATGTGTCACTTCTTTTTCCCTATTTTCGTTTGAGTAAAGATTGGGACACACCCAAACACACAACCTTTGGGACACAACCCAAATAATGTGTCTATCTCTCTCTTGTGATGTCACTGGACCCACAGTGACACAGGAGAGATAGACACATTAATTAGGTTGTGTCCTAAAAGTTGTGTTTTTGGGTGTGTCCGAAGTATTACCCTTTTCGTTTACACCCCCAGTTTTTCTTATGTTCCTATTATGAAATCCCCAAACATTCCGTTAACTTCCCAATTATCTAAAGAGTGTTTGTCTAAGTTCCGTATGGGTCCCAATGTGGGTCCCACATATTTTGTGAAATTGCTATCGCACCTACAAATTTTAAATCTTTTTCATTTATACCCTGATTTGGGTGTCCAAGCGAATGCTAACACATATTAATATGATATTATGAAAGCAACTTAACAATATCCATGTAAGCATATAAAATGCATTTAATCATTTAAAATACAAATTACCAATTTACCCTTCGCTGGGTTCCATTTCAATACCTGTCCCACCTCACTGGGGACTTTTTCAACTAGTGTCCCTCTCTGAACACTTTTTACATAGGCGAGTCCAAGCCTCACCTTAATCTATTTTATACACTAATTATATTAATTAATGCATATTAACACAATAATTTACCCGTTCCCCGGGTACGGGTGTTACACATACTTACAGTTATTTACAAAAAATTAGGGCATATATGTACATCTCTTTCTCTTCAGTATTAATATTTAATTTCTGAATTGTGATTAACAAATTTAGAATCATTTGCGTGAATGATTTTTAAGAAATCAAGCTAAAATTAAGTGGGTTTTGAATTGTAAAAGAACATTTAATTTTGGAATGGTGATTAACAAACGAAGTAGGAGTGTAATAGGAGTACCCGATAGTAAACGGAGTAGGAGTGGAGTAGGAGTTGGTATTTTACTTAAACGGGATGGGGCGGAGTCGGAGTAGGAGGAAAATAAACGGAGTAGGAGTTGGTATAGTGGAACTCCGTACCAACTCCGACCCGTTACCATCCCTAAGGGAGGGCAATTTTCCCCGCCCCGCTGGACCTCCGTCCCGCTCCTAATGGAACGGGTTTGGAGGAGTTATAATAGGAGTAGGAGTGGATTTGGTATGGAAAAATAAAAACCCTATAGGAGTTGGGGCGGAGTTGGTATCCGTGAAATACTACCATTTAAAACCCGCCCCGCCCCGCCCCGATTAAATCATTGAGTTACTAAACTACCCTCATACTTACAATTATTTACAACAAATCAGGGCATATATATACACTTCTTTCTCTTCAGTATTAATATTTAATTTTTGAATTGTGATTAACAAATTTAGAATCATTTGTGTGAAAGTGATTTTTAGGAAATTAAGCTAAAATATAAGTAGATTTTGAATTATAAAAGAATATTTAATTTTGGAATGATGATTAACAAATGGAGTAGGAGTGTAATAGGAGTACCCGATAGTAAACGGAGTAAGAGTGGAGTAGGAGTTGGTATTTTACTAAAGCGGGACGGGGCGGAGTCGGAGTAGGAGGAAAATAAACGGAGTAGGAGTTGGTATAGGGGGACTCCGTACCAACTCCGACCCGTTGACATCCCTATCTAGGAAGGCAACCAAATGGATCATGTTACTCATAATAGTAGATTTAGCACTACTCTAAATTTAGAGCCTGTTTGGCAAACATTTTTGGAGTCTCTAAGGGATTATGGAACTCCAAAAGCCATCATAAAATCGTTTGAAAAACTCATCTTTTGCAATTGGTCAGAAGTCATAGTTGGGCTGCTTCTATTGTATTGCAGAAATATAAGTTGTTTCCAAACAGGCCCTAAGTACAAAAACCAGTAGTTTTTTATTGAATAGGAAAACCAGTAGTTAAGGTGACTGAGAAATAAGTGGAAGGATTGAGAATCTGATACGTATTTACAAACCTTTAAATGAAACAATATTGATACGTAGTCCCAAGCACAAAAAGTATCCCATAACTTAGACCCAATAGTCGTTTGGCTAAACAATTGTGGTATCTTTACACTAACCGAGCCCCCCAAAATAGCAGTCACAACAAAAAAAAACTCCCAGTCAAAAACCATTCAACCCCATTGAAACGCCAAATCAAACACCTTATAGGCAATTAGCCAATCCATCAGGATCAGAAAACCCAATTAACCCCAAACCTATATCAGGTTGATTTGTTTATTCTGTCATGTAACCATCAATTTTAAAGATTGACATACAAATTCCTTGTATTAGTAAATTTCTAGGGCAGAAATTAGCTGAATAAGTTTTTTTAGTAGATACTGAAGAGGAATTAACAAATTCAGAATCAGCTTACTAGTACAAATTTGTTGTGAGAACGTTGTAATATGAATTAGCTACTGATGTGAGTGACTATGTATATGAACTGTTGTATAGCTAACTCTTTGGTGAGTTTTCTATAAAACGGTCGCGCGTCATGGGGGTGAGGTGCTTCACTGTACATGCAGAGTGAGAGAAATTGCGAAGAGGTGAAGGACAAGAGAGAGAGAGAGAGAGAGAGAGAGAGAGAGAGATATCCACGAACCTACATGGAATCAGTAAAGCAATGTGGCATAAGGAAAGAAGAAAAAGAACAACGTGGAAGGAAGAAACAACTAAAAGACAAAATACCTAAAAGACCAGCAAGCACTATTAAAATACCACAGTCAAGAGATTCTTTACAGAGGAGAAAATTGTATGAGAAGGGCAAAAAGTACAAACACTGTAGATGGACAGTAACTCACATATTTTCTTTTTATAAGTGAGAGAAATTGTGAAGAGGTGAAGGACAAGAGAGAGAGGGGGAGAGAGAGAGAGAGAGAGAGAGATCCACGAACCTACGAGGAATCAGTAAAGCAATGTGGCAGAAGGAAAGAAAAAAGAAAGCAACGTGGAAGGAAGAAACAACTGAAAGACAAAATACCTAAAAGACCAACAAGCACTACTAAAATACCACAGTTAAGAAATTCTTTACAGAGGAGAAACTTGTATGTGAAGGGCAAAAAAGTACGAACACTGTAGATGGACAATAACTCAGATATTTTCTTTTTATATAGTTAGATTATATATGTAATACATGAGTATATTCATATGGCAACACAGTCTTGAAGTAGGGTAATTTTTGGGACTAGGGGTGTAAGTAAAAAATCGAAAACCGATCGAAACTCACACAACCTCCCAAAAGATATGTCTATCTCTCTTGTGTCACTGTGGGGTCCAGTGACATCACAGGAGAGACATAGACACATTTTTTAATGTAAGACCCCGATAATTTAAACAAATAAAGTCTACCTTACATAAATAAATGGCTAGTATACTTTATTTATTCCGTTACTATTCATATTAAAATAGTGATTATTATTAGGTGATTGGCAAATTTTTATGGAAAGTTACTACGACATATCTGCAATTAATTGCTAGATAAATAAGCACTAGGAGTCAACATTCTATGGAAAAATAGATAATTAGCTATATCTACATGACTTTCAAAATTTCTGGAAAAATTGAAGTTTGGGGATTTAATCATTTTTAAGACTGTCATTTCCATCCCCGAACAAATCAAAACCTATTTCAACTAATTGAACTACCAAACACAGCCTAAATTGGAAATGGCTTCTAGAACACCATGAGTCAGCCATGAGATAGGGATATATATCACTATTACCATAGTTCTCCAAATTGCATCGAATGACATATGTCACCCATCCATGTCACCACCACCCCTATAAGTATAGCTTGAAGTTTCACTAAATGAAACTAAAAAAAAGAAGAAAAAAAGAAAGAAAAGAAATCTCAGTGTGACTCTTGTACATATATATATATATACATACAGAGAGAGAGAGAGAGCAACTGTAGATAGAGTTGAGGCTTGTTTGAAAAAAAAAATAATAAAAAGGAGGTAATTTCTGGGAGCTAGGGACTGATCTCTAAGGAGAAGCAGTGCGGCCGTTGGTGGTACAACAATGATAGAGGGCGGTGATAGGCGGACAAATTGCACCAAAACTTAATCATTTATTCATCCGATCATTGTGAGTACTTTGAATATGGTTATTTCATACTTTTAATAGATTTAACCCATAGATAACAAACCGTATGAAGATTAGAAGCCCCAAAACTATGCCCGATCAGATTTTAGAAATGAGTCTGTGAATTTGTATGACAGTGAGTATCTGCCATATAGTGATTTCATATGATTTGGTAGGATTAAATGTTAGATTGACAAATTAAAGTTGGTTGGTGGAGTTTGGAAGTGTACTCTTGAATGAAAAAGGAAAAAAGGGTCCGATTGGAGAGATGGTTCATTTTCTCTCTCTAAGTTGTGAAATGGGTCAATGTCTTTTGATGAAAATCAGCAGATTTGGATGATATTTCTGAATTCCTTGCGAAAACTTAAGTGAAATCGGCTCAAGAAACGTCAAATTTTGTTAAGAAATGACTAAGTTATGGCTAAAACAAGTTTTGAGACCATCTATGGAGTCTAGCCGAATTTTTTCCAGATTCCGGCGAGGTCACCAGAATTGCACTGAAGCCGGCGACTTTCCGGTGAGCCATTTGGGCAGTCCCACTTTTGGGCTTAGTCAGTTGGGCCAAATGTGTGGGACTTGGGCTTAAGTTATATAAGTTTGGCCTAAGTTAATATAAACTGAAAAATGAACTTAATTATAGTTTTGGGCCTATTCTCAATAACTTAGTACAAAGTTGGGCTTAACTCTCTTTTAAGATTGCTTGGGCAATCTGATTTGGGTAGCTTGGTTTAATCAGATTGGGTCTAATATGCTTAGAATGAGCTTGGGCCACTAGTGTTTGTCATTTAAAAATAAATGGGGTTAGATTCTTGGATCAAGTAAAGATGTGGGTTTAAATATGGGTTAGATTCAACCCAATAGGCTGCCAAAAGGTTGTTTGGGTATGTGACTAACACTAAAATAAAATACAAGAATTAAAATTTGGTAAGAGGATTAGAGTAGACCCTAATAGGGCCTAATGAAATTATAAAAATAAGTATTAAATTCTTATTTGGCTCTAATTATCATTTAATTAATCAGGCCAAGGCAAGACTATCCAGGACAACCTACCCTATTGTTTTTCGACGTTCTGAATCCAATGGAAGGGTTCGTTCGGACCAACAAAATTTGTAAAATGACCAAATTACCCTCAAAACTTACTTCTGCATATTTAATTATGCATTTCTGCTAAAAATGAATACGAAGAAAGGTACCCAAAGATATTCAACGTCCTAGACCCAACAATGGGCTTCGTTTGGTCTAAAATTATTTCTAAAATGATCATTTTGCCCTAGTTATATATAATTTATGTTTTGGGTAGTGCAATGGAGTTAAGTAATGGTACGTGATTGTCAATCCCAAAGGGTTGTCAAAGTCTTGAAGAGATTTGTTTAAAAGATAGACATTTGTAAAATGACAGAAATACTCTTGGAGTTTATTCAATTCACAAGTTGTCGTATTTAACTCAGAATTAGACTATGTCGGACCATTCAGACTTTAATTAACTATTTTGGTATATTCTCCGGATTCTACTGGACTAGATTTGAATTGGATTAGCCTATAGCAAATATGGAGTCACTTATGATTATATTAAGTTTTAAGCGAGTAAATTATTAATCTATGGGAAATATTTACATCTTACACTGCAATTAATATTCTGAGAATAACCCTATTTTTTGAGCTGTTGACTATGATTGTTGAAATACAAATCCATTATATATTGATTTTGTTCCCTATCGGCATTGAGTATGCATACATAATGAATTTGCATTATTGTTGTTGGATGAGCATACGTGTGCTTATGTAACCATTGTTACAATGGGGTAGATAGTTGAGGTCCTATGACCAAGAGACTTGAACCCAATGAGGACTGAGATAGTCTGTGTTGAAAGGGTCGGGACTGAGATAGTCCTACAGTTAGTGCACTAATATACTATCTATTTCGAGCTGGGCTGGTAGGTAGTATACACCTTTCGAACTGGGCTAGGGTGCTGTGGTCATTTCATTTTATTAAGATAATGATTTTTCACACACTCGTACTAATGAGCTTATTGTGTGTGGTTGGCATAAAATGATCTATTTAACAGGTAGCCGGAGAGAGGCTAAGGTATAATCTGCATTGTTATATGCGTTGGCATTATTATGGCATGTCTATTTTAGGCAAGATATTGTGATTATTTCGATAGATGTAATTACTGAAATGGATTCATTTTAAGATAACATTAACCGATAATGATGCGCTAATAATGGATGATTATGAAATTGAGATTAATTAACCATGATACTAAAGGATATGGAATTGTTATATGTAAATCGCTCACCAGCTTTCTCAAGCTGACGAATGTTTCATATTCGCTGAACATTCAATGTTCAGTATATTTCAGGGATCAGGAGCAAGTAACTAACCGAATGGTTAGCGTTCAATGGACAAAGAGCTAGGGGAATCTAAATCCAAACTGTACGCAGGAAGATTTAAGTTTCAGAAGTATTTGACTAAGATAGTTGTAAAGTTTATATTTGTAGAAGGATATTGATGTATTTAACGATGAAATTATCATCAATTTTGTATTGAAGTGTCAGTTAGACATGAGGATTTCCATTGATGTCAGCAAATCTATTAGAATTATTGTATGAATAGTATTCATGACACATCAGACAGCTCAGTAACCTGTCATTGCCTACGTTTCAAAAAAAAAAATTTACTATTTATTTTGCTATTCGGGGCGTGACATTTAAGAAGGTTGTGTGAAAGTTGTATGAAAGTTGTGTCCCAAGAATTACTCCTTGAAGTATATGTGCCAACTGCCAAACAACCGAGCTGTAAAGTGTATCATAGAATTTTCCATATAACTCTACTTAGATTTTAATTGAAAAAAAAAACTAATGCTATGTGTTCTCGAATATGTAGCTCAAATAGGGGTAGTTGATTCGGTCGATTTTTCTCAATTTTAAAACCGACCAAATGTCATCGATTATTTTTTATTTTCTCGATTCTGTCGATTGGTTCGGTCAACACAAGTGACAGGGGAGGATGTTAAAGTGATCCAACTAATAGTGAATGTGGTTCTGTAACCACATGTGCCTTTTGTTTTCATTATATATTTTTTTAGTCTATGAGTGATGGGCCCACTAATTAACTCCCACCACCCCCAAAATATAGAGAATGGTATATAAAAATGGAATCTCTTACATAGTAACACTTGCATCTTAGTCATCTTACCACTTGGCCACCCGATTGATGGTTATATTACCACATATATGTGTTAGAATCACATTTTAAGGTATAACATTTACTCAAAAACAATAGAGTAAAGATTGGGGCACACCCAAACACACAACTTTTGGGACACAATTCAAATAATGTGTCTATCTCTCTCCTATGATGTCACTGGACCCTACAGTGATACAAGAGAGATAGACACATTAATTAGGTTGTGTCTAAAAGTTGTGTATTTGGGTGTGTCCCAAGTATTACACAAAGAGAGCATTTTTGCTCACCCAAAAATTGGTTCACCAATGCTCACCCAAGCATCCCATTGGCCACTGCACTGGCCAATGGGATGCTTGGGTGAGCATTGGTGAACCATTTGTTTAATCCTGAGTCCCACTGCACTGGCCAATGGGATGCTTGGGTGAGCATCAGTGAACCATTTTTTGGGTGAGCAAAAGTATTTTCATTAGGGGTGGCCATGGGTCGGGTGAGTCAGGTTTGGGCTCAACCTATTCATCCACCCGAACAGCATCGGGTTCTAGGCTCGTCACCTATCAACCATCCAAGTTATCGGGTGAAACCAACTTGTCGGGCTCGAGTTGAGTCGGGTCGGGCTCGGGTTAAAACCAACAGACTTCTATCATTCCACAAATTAGAGAATTTCTCACTATTCCAATATGAAAACAAGACCCAAAATCATGATTTTACAAACTAAAATTATGCTAATTACATCAATGAAATCAAGAAGGGGAAAAAGAGCAGTCACATAGAGGATCAAATCCACTACATCTCGGATCTAGCAGAAAATACAAATCCAAAGTAATGGACCAATGGTATTTACCTCGCCAACAAAAGGAGGTAGATGATGATCTGCACGAAGGATCGACGCATGCAAGAGGTTTACAGAATTTGGACAGAGATCGGCGGCATTTGATAGTGTGTTGCTTCTCATAATCATCCAAACACGACCAGATCTGAGGAATCGATGTGTTCTTGAAGGCTTGGAGCGATGCGTGTATGTATCAGTGTACGAGAGAGAGAGAGAGAGAGAGAGAGAGAGAGAGAGCAAAAGTCAGCTAGAGAGAGAAGGGGGTCTGATGGGGTTTTCATTCTCACGAAATGAAAAAGAAAAGAGGAGGCAGTGATATGATTATAGGGTTTTTTTTTTCGCTTCTTATCTACATGTCGGGTCGGTTATTGTCGGGTTCGGGTGACTTGACCTCAACCCGTGACTCACCCGTGAAGTTGGCGGGTGACTTGACCTCAACCCGTGACTCACCGTGAACTCATTCAAACCGACAAATTCCTTTCGAGTCGATCGGGTCTAGTCAATTTTGTCTGGTTTCGGGTGAAGTTGGCAAGCCCTAATTTTCAATACCCAAAACAAAATCCTACTCTACTATTTTTCTCAATTGAAAAGATGAGTTGGGCTTCGCTTAGGTGGTAGGCCAGAGGTTGGGCCGGACCAACGACCCACACTAACAACGGGTCTAAAACGCCCTAATGGGCCTAATCCGACCCATAAACACCCGCCCTTCAACTTCTTCATCTCCCCATTCCACCACCCTCAGCTCACAGTCTTTCTCACAGACACCGCCGTCGTCGAAGCCCTCCGACCACCGAACCATGACGGCGCTTCTACACCGGCCCACCTCCAACCTCCGTCTCAATCTCACTCGTCACTTCTACACTTCAACAGCTTCACAAATCAAAGACACGGGTCTCTATGGCGTCGACCACTTGAAGACTCCCAAGGGCTTTCAACGTTTCGTCGACGACGCCATCGACCGGTATTGTCAAACCCCCCCGCCCCCCATTTTTAATTTCAACAACCGTTTGGTTGCTGAGAAAATTGAGAAACCAAACGGACTATTACACGTTAATTCTTCATCCAATGGCCAAGTGAAACCTCCAATTTTAACCTGTTTGGTTGCTGAGAAAATACTAGAAACGAGTGAAAAACAGAAACTTATTATCGCCTATGAAAAATGCTTAAAGTTTCCTCATTTTCTCAGCAATTTCAACCCGTTTGTTTACTGAGAAAATACGAGAAACGTATGAGAAACAGAAACTTGTTTATTGCTAATCTATCATCAGTTAACTGAGAAATTGAAAATGTAAATACCTTGTTTATTGCTTATCCATCATTAGTTAACTGAGAATTGAAATTGTAAATTGAAAATGTTAAAAGTTTCCGTATTTTCTCAGCAACCAAACAGACTATTAGATGTTAGTTGTTTAGGTAGTGATTATTCTAGATTGCTTTTGCTAGGTCTGGTGAACTTATCAGTTACATCTCTGGGATGCCGTCTTCTGCAGACATTATCCGAGCCATGGACGAGATTTCAGATACAGTAGGTTTAGGGTTTATAGACTCCAAATCTCTATGAATTAAACATACATACATACATAAATAGAATTTATGTTTAAATGTTGCCGTATTTTTTGTTTGTATCTCTTATTAGGTATGTTCGGTTGTCGACTCTGCAGAGCTATGTAGACATACTCATCCAGACAGGTTGTTTACCTTAAACCTATATTGTTGCATTTGATAGTTATTGTTATATTGAGTACAATCAAATTATACAATTTTTTTTTTTTTGGTGTTTCAGAGAGTTCGTTGAGGAGGCTAACAAGGCCACTATGCGAATCAATGAATATCTACATGTGAGGTGACCTGCATTTTATTTGGATTTATTAGTTCATTTGGTGTTTATTTACATATGAAAAAGGCAGGATTTTTAATAAAGCATTGATCAAGATGATATATATATATATATATATATTTTTTATTCAGCATGGATCATTGATGAACTTGTGTTATGTTCATTAAACAAATTTTTTTTTTCTTTTTTCTTTTTGACTTTTTTCCAAATGCTCATGCTGCCAATCATCACTTTGCTGGCGTACAGTTTCTTAATACGAATCATAGTCTATACAATGCGGTGATAAAAGCCGAGCAAGACGGTCTTTTGCTCAGCAAAGAAGCTCATAGGGCGGCTCATTACCTTCGTGTTGATTTTGAGAAGGGCGGAATTCATCTATGTTCTGGTACTTGTCCTTTATACCTTAGCTTTTAGTTATGTCATGTAATGGATTCTCTCTACAGTGACTCGGCATCCCATTTTGCCTTGCAGAAAAATTGGATCGAGTTAATCAGCTAAATGTAGATATTTCTCACTTGTGTAGGGAGTAAGTGAACCTCATCTTTATTCATTCACGTATTTTAATTATATGTTGTGACCATGACTATGCACACTTCTCTCCTCTTTCTCCATTTAATTTTATTTCATTTTGTATCAGTAGAACACCACAGTTCATAATGCTGAAGCCATTGTACCGCAGTTGTACAAGTGCAGTCATGATATAGGGATTCCGTTCTTATTGTAGACAAGAAAAAAAGAATTGTTCACTGTGCTATTACAATGCTATTATTCTTACTTTCTTCTCTTCTCTACTTAATTGGACCCATCTAGCTGACTCTGTCGCAGCCCCGTAGGTATATATATTTGAGCTACCAAATTATTGTTTTGACCCTAGATCAAAATTTTCTTTAAGAGGAAAAACCCCAGATTCAATGTTTCAACCTCTCTGGATTTTATGCAGCATTATCCAAATTCCTGAAAATAATGCTTGTATTTCAAAAACCAACTTTTTGAGCTTGAAGAACGAGTTGAAGTCTAGTTTGTTTTGGAAGGTGAAGCAGTTTTTGGAAGTCAATTATTAAGTTTAAACCAGATCATAATTTAAATATCCCAAAAGACTTGCCTAGAAGATGGTATTTATTTTGCCAGAAGCCTGTGGAAATTGTACAGTCGTATCTCAAACCTTTACTTTTTTCACTATCTTGTAGTTGCTATCTTTTATTTAATACAAGTTGAAGTTCATCATTTTAAAGATCATTATTGGAATGTCTTCTTGTGCGTCCATTAGTCAGTTTTTTTTTCCTTTTGGGGAAATGCAGTTCATTGTTCTTTCTTTCTATGCTCAGATGACTTTGCAAATTGTTGTTCGATTATTTCTGTTAGACGGGCTCCATGCCCTCGCATGAATTATATGTGTAGAAATTTGTTCAATGTTTGCTTTGCTGTTACCTTGTACAGTAATAAAGTTTGTGTAATGTTCCTTTAGCGCTGAAACATATCTAGCTGGTTAATTGATTGCGAGATATTTGGTACGCTGTTGTTTTGGTCAGGTTCAGTGAAAACATTGCCTCTGACCCAGGTCATGTGGATGTATTTCCGGCATCACGTATCCCAAAGGTCTTGCACCATCTTGTGGACCCCATTTATCGTTCCAAATCAAGCACATCTAGGGAATTGTTGAAGTCAGGAGCAGACATGAAAGAGAAAGGATTTCGGATAGTAACAGAACCAAGTACTTTGTCCCCTGTTCTGCAATGGGCATCAGATGCTGAGGTGGTTTTATCAGCTATTCTTTCTTTTATTTTACTTTGAATTTTTATGACCAACTTTTTCACATAGGGTTGCCCTTGGAGAAGTCCGGAGTATGCAATATTTTGCATGAGTAAGCGAATATATGATTTATGAGTTATAAGAGCATTTGGGGTATTACATCTTGTGAACTTTTTGAACTTGTGAGAAATTGAAGTTGAAATTATTTGCTAAGATTTTGATAATTTTTCATAAAAAAAAAACTCGGGTATAATTTTTAATGTAAAAATTCGTATTCTTCTGTGTAGGCTTTTGTTTAATTTCCGTACTTCTGCTAGAATTTTTCATGTCAAACTTGAGAATTTTAAATCATTTTTGTTGCCTGCGGCTTATATTTCGTCCTTGACTCAGTGCACCAAATTTGAAGTATTTTTTTTTTTTGGTTGTGCTTTTCCTTTTTAACATCTCAACCAGGTGAGGAAGATGGCATATGTCAAAGGAAATTCTGTCCCGCATTCTAACCTTGGTGTTCTTGATAGGCTAATAACTGCACGTCACGAGCTTGCTCAGGTTAATTACATAAATATTCGTTAATTTGATAATTTCATGGTAAATTTAACGAACTGTCTGCTCTGATTTTGTATACAACTTGTTTATTTTATAACATATTTTTGGCTGTAATATTTGATCAATGGAGGAGAATCCATGATGATTTCAATTCGTATGCTCAATGCTGTTATATCAATAGTTTCTTCGCAGAACTATAATGATCTATGTGAGCAAGATATGTAACTGGAAGTTCTATTGTCAATGTTCTATTATAGACCATTAATTTGTTCTCTTCTAGATCCATGCAGATAATGGGGTATAAATCTTATGCTGAATTTGCAGTGCATCGAAACATGGCTTCATCTCCGGAGGTTGTAAATTCCTTTTTGCTTGAGATGAGCACAATGATCAGACCCAAGGCTGATGAGGTATTATCTGTTACGGACATACTTTGTGAGGGATGAAGTTTACTTTCTCTCATTCTGGCCGCAACCTTGGTCTTAGCTCAGTAGTTGCTTCATGTAGGAGTTTAAAATGATTTCAAATTTCAAGAGAGAGAAAAGTAGTCAAGTATATGGAGATCTAGAGTCATGGGATGAGGCATATTTCACAGGGTTGATGAGGTCTTCTACTTACAACTTGGACTCCTCGGTAGGTTATGTTCATATTTTCTATTAGTTATATATATATATATATACACGTATATGTATACGAAAGCATAGCAAGCCATATTTCCTATTTTTGCTTGTGCTTCTCACAAAATCCTTTGAAGTGACATTTTGGTGAGTTGAACTTGCTGGTGACTTCATGCAATCTTAAGTTTTCACTTTTAAGGAAAATGTGCTTTTAATGGTTCTTGATATCTTATGCAGGTTGTGGCATCTTATTTTCCTTTGCCACAGTGTATTGACGGTTTGAAAGTGCTGGTTGAGTCATTATTTGGTGTGACATTTCATAGCATCCCACTAGCACCTGGTGAATCATGGCATCCAGATGTACTTAAAATGTCTCTTCATCACCCTCTGGAGGTATATCTATTAAGTATATAATCATGTATGTATCTATGAATGTGCACGTATTCATAGCATCTCCAGCAGACTAGCTATTTTAACTTTTAAGACTAGCTAGTCAAAGGGAGTTTTATGTACTCCTGCAGGCTAGCCACATGGCTAGTCATTTTAACATTTGGATTTTTGACTAGACATATTTGTCTAGCCAAGAATGACTCTCTACATTCTCTCTCCAAACCTCAACCTTTGGATCTTTCATAATTTAATTGATACAAAATCGCAACCATAGAAAATGTAATAAATTAAGTTGACTAGATAAAATAAAGAGCACTACTGGAATTGAAGGTTAAATAGTGGATTGCTAAATAGTTTTCAATTAATATAGCTAGTTATAAACCATTTTACTGCTGGAGATGCTCTCAGGATGTATAGCTTAACTCTTAAGTATATACTCGTGTAGTCGTGTATGCATGGATGTGTATGGATTTTCATTCTTGTGGCTTCTTTATTTAATATTTCACTTATTTTCATCCTTGCGCATTTCAGAAAAGTTCTCATTTCCTGCTATTCATCATCCTTTTTGTCTTGTAGTGACACTGTATTTGTATTCCAGGGTGACTTGGGGTACTTATACCTTGACTTAAAGTCAAGAAAAGGCAAGTATCCTGGTTGTGCTCATTTTGCCATTAGAGGAGGGCGTCGCATCTCTGAAACGGAATACCAACTTCCTGTATGTAATTGTGATTTATTTTCTTGTCCTATTCATTCTATTTGTTCAGCACTTTACTAACTAGAAGTGTTCCTACTTTGCTTTGAATTTAGACTCAAAACGAAAAAAAAAACTCAAGACCTTTGATTAATGAAACCTATTCTGGACGAACTATGGCTTCAAATTCCAAAGTTACAATATAATGTAGCTCAAAATAATGATAAATGGATCATTATTACAGCCCATATCGAGCAAATCTAAAATAACTAAAATACCCTTGAGTCATTAAATATAACCAAGTATGACCAGAAAATAGACATAAGTTACATAACTAAAGATTATAGACACTAGCATGACACTTACCTTTAGAGCAAAAAGGTTTCTTTTGTTCTAGGCTGCCAAATCCATGTAAGTCTTCAACGTTTCCAATTTTCTTCAGTTCGTTTAAGACTTCATCACCATCATCCGAGTGTATGAGTGACCTACCACATTCAAGTAGGGCTCTCATACAATGCACGGAGATGTGATGAATGGAAAGGGCAGGAATATTGGAACTCGAGAGGATCCAAAATACTCCAAATCCAATTGTGTTTGTTCAGACAGTTCATTGATGTGTCAGCAAAGAGATTGAACTGTGAGAAGGATATACAGATGGATCTAGCCAATTACCATATGACTTAGGCCCTTTTTGGAATCACTTTCCAAATGCACATTTGGGCCTAAACGTACTTCTGGGACGCAGAACATGTATATTAGATAAAGGAAGAGCACTTTAGACTTTAGAGCCCAAAAAGTGCGTTTGGCTAAAGCAAGTCCATAGTTGCTTCGCCCCGAACGTAATGCAGGAAGCAAATTGTGGTTTTAGTGATTTTTTCTTAATTCTCATTGTACCCTTGTGAGTAGGGCTAGTGCTTCTGCCTAAATGCAAAAACTACAGATAAGCCAATCGGCCTTGATTTGGTGTAAGGATTCCCGAAGCTTTCCTACTCTTCCCCTTGGCAGGACTTTGTGGAATCTCCTCCCATGTCAAGCCAGTCGGTTCTATAATTGTCCTAATCAGAGTTGTGATTGGTTGACATCTGTTGGCCTTTATGAGAGAGAGAAGTGTTGTCACTTGTCAGATTCGCTGATTATTATTAATCCTACAAGGATAAACATGCTAATGATTGTTCTTGGACCTTTTTGTAAGGTATACATCGAATTATTGAACTTTAGCTTTCTTTGGTGACAAGTTAGGTTGTAGCCCTTGTTTGCAACTTTTCGAGCTCACGTACAGCAACTGCAAGGCTTAACCACTGGGAATTAGAAACTCTTTTTCATGAGTTTGGACATGCCCTTCATTCATTGCTCTCTAGAACGGTATCCTCTTGACGCCTTGCCACTAAAAAGTGGACATTCATTGTTTTTACTACTGTTTTTATAATATGGGAATTTTAGTCAAAAGTTCTGTAAAATAGACATTTTTAAGTATTAGGTCCAACCCATTTTTTTTTATTTTATTTAAGTGAAAAGTCCATATGTTATAAAAGTTAATGTGAAATTCACATAACTTTTGTGAAAAATTGAACTAGTTATAAAAAAGTTATGTGAATTTCACACAACTTTTAAAACATAGGGACTTGATCCGATCAAGTTTCACTAGTCATGGAGTTTTGAACAAATTAAAAAACGGGTTGTCCTTTAAACTTAATTAATCTAAAATGAGGGACTTTTACTAAATTTCTATTATAATAATTTGTCTTGCAGGATTATCAACATTTCTCGGGCACTAGGGTGGTTCTTGATTTAGCTGAAACACCTTCAAACCTTTTTGAGTGAGTAGTCTGATTTTGATACCTAAGCCATATTACGAGAGCTTGCTGGTTCATTCACCAGGTTCTTGTTACTACAATTTTGGTGCTACGATAGTCTCTCTGTGTGATGTATATCGTGTATTTGTATCGTCCTCTACTTGAAAGAATGATAGCTTTGGGTGTCCTTATGCACATATATACATAAACTTGTAGGTACTAAAGATGAATTCAATAAGTTAAATATACCTATTTTGAGTTTTTACTAGTGGTCTCGGTGGTGTTTAGGTATTATGCATGGGATTATCGGGTATTGAAGACATTTGCTAGACACTATTCTACTGGTGAAATTATACCCGAGAAATTGGTAGAGTCAATGCAGGGTGCCAAAAAGATGTTTGCTGCGACTGATTTGCAACGTCAGGTTTGTTTCTGAGGCACGGAAGTGGACAAACAGTCTTTATCAATGTTTCTATATATTTTTTATTGTAGAAAAAAAAAATGTAAATAAAAGGACTGAATGTTTACTAGTGTTTGCTATTTCATTTCTATCATCAGATCTTTTATGCGTTAATGGACCAAAAGCTTTTCGGGGAACAGCCATCCTTGCCAAGAGATACAGTTTCTACCGTCGCGGATTTAAAAAGACAACATACTAGTTGGAAGCATGTGGAGGGTACACATTGGCACACCCGATTTAATCATCTTCTGAATTATGGTGCAGGTAGCTTTACAATATGTAGATATTTCGCTTGTAATTCTGTAAAGATAGATCGTGCACTCGTATCTTATATACGCATCGTGGATAGCATTTTCTACAATTTTCCAAAAATGTATGTATTATAGCGACAAAATGAACAATATAAACTAGCTTCTTTGAGGATTAACGTACTATAAAAATTGCTATAGTAATGAATAAGTCTTTCATTAAGTCCAAAAAAAAGACATTTAATTTACATGCGGTCTAGTGTTTCATTGTTTCACACTGAGAATGTCCTACATGGAACTTATCAAGGGGAAGAAGTGTCCTACATCCCAACTGTCTACATAACAACAACAAATAGTATATATCTAATCGGTTTTGTCTCTTGCAAACTCTTAAATTTCCCCAATTTTGTAAATATTTAATGCTTTTGGTCATTTTTGCATCTTCTACGGATTGTTAACTTTTTAAGCTATTGACCAAATTTGAACTTGTTCCGACACAAAACTGTCAATGCTCACTTTATGAGGGTAACTATTGGAACATGGAATTTGAGTGTTCGTCAATTATGTGAAAATTTGGATTTACCTTGTTTACATTTGAATGGTAGGCATTACTTTTCATGATAAATGCCTGTATGAGGCCAAAGATTGTGAAGTGGTCTTAAAGTTGGCAAATTCTATATGCACCCACAATTTTGACTCTACACCGAAATCCTGTTTTGATGGGCAGTGCATGTAGCTTCTTCTTTTGTACATGCGGTGTAGAGAGAAAAATGTGGGGTGTATTCAGAATCACTCCGTAAAATTGCAGATACTCAGAGTAACCACTTGACCGATGAGGCAATGGTCTCTCTCTCTCTCTCTCTCTCTCTCTCTCTCTCTCTCTCTCTCTCTCTCTCTTCAGGGTGTTTCTTTTCCTTGCTGATGCATGTAATCCTTGTGTTCTTTAAGCCTGTGTTCAAACTGTTGAAGTGTCCGTAAACAATCTATGCACAATTGCATGCAAGAAACTGAAACATATGATACATTTCATTCTCAAATTCAACCCAGTATGCCATATTAAATTCTCGTAGATTTCTCCCACATTGAAGAGGATATCAAACTGAAAAGTGAAAACTTATATAATCATTAGTCCTTTCATCCATAAATTTCTATTCTTTTTTGGATAATTTTCTAGTGAAATTTTTCATGCTGTGTGTGTAGGTTACTATAGCTACTTGTATGCCAAGTGCTTTGCTGCGACCATATGGCAAAAGATATGCGAGGAGGATCCGCTGTCATTAGCCACCGGATCTGCTCTTAGAACCAAATTTTTTCAGCATGGGGGAGCCAAAGACCCAACTAGTTTGTTGCATGATCTAGTTGGAGATGGGATTTTGAAATATCGCAACGGTGGTATAGTTCCCGACAATGAATGTCTTTGTAATGAAATGGAGCTTGTAAAAGCTTAGCGGCAAGAATTAGCTGGTTGGTGAAAAGGTGAAAACAAAGAAGAAGATCAAAGGAAGGTTAAGAACAGTGGCTCTGATAAGTTGGTGGAAGTGAAGCGAAATGCAGCAGATAAATCACCCGTATTTGCTTGGTCGGCCCCCTTTCTCACAGAATTGTGAGGCCTATGTCTGTGCGGTGGCTGTGAATAGGAGGCCTTTATTACTGCGAAGATCTTTGCCGCCATCCACCGTTGGGATTAGAATCGGTCGATTCACAAGTTTATTTATACAAGTTGATTTGAGTTTTATACAACCGGTTACAATTCACGATTCATAATTTTGAACTTTGAAATTTTCCACATGTATTTTTTTTTTTATGTATCTCCAGTATATGTATTTGTACACGTGCATCGGTTTGATTTGACGACAATGGCCCCACTACAGTTATGATAAACATCAACATCAAATGAACTTCCTAGTGGTTTTGGAGAGCAAGAAAGTCCTGCTTTTTTAGCCCATTTTGGCACTTAAAATAAATTGTACTTATTTTGCTACGTGTCTATTTTGGTGATGTTTGTTCCCCTGGGCTGGGGCGAAAATGGTTAATAGTCAATTTTAATCGGATAGTTCAGTTTTTTGATAAGCTAAAATATTGGGGATTAATTTTCCACTTTAACTGATTAGTCACACATATAGGCTATTATTTTTTTTCCACGAGGGACTAGTATTATTAGTCTGTTACGTGGGGATAGGTAATCATGTTCACGAGACAAACGAATTTTTTTTAGCGTGACAACTAATTGAGGAATTTTGTGTCAAATACTTTAAGAGTTTGTTTGATTCATGGATTTATTGGGTAAAAAAACAATAAGACGGATACTTTTTTTTGTTTGGTTAGGAGGAAAAATGTGAAGAAAGTAAAAAAGGAAAAGAGAATATAAAATTGAAAATTTTGAATTTTGTGAGTCACTTCCCTTGTTATTTTTTTGAGTTTCTGACTAAATTTTGAATATTTCTGGTTTAAAAAGACATTTAAGCATAATTTTCCATCTTGTTTTGCTTTTCCAATTCTTTTCTGAGTAAAGATTTGGGCACAAATACTCCACAAACAAATTACACTAACACAAGTGGGAGACTCATATGGCAGAGTTGTTTGCCACATAAGAAACAAAAAAGTATCAATTTTGCCACATGACAATATCCCACTGATGTTAGTGTAATTTTTTGCGGAGTCTTTGTGCCCAAAATCTTTACTAAATTTATTAACCAAACAAAGTTTTATTCAATCAAACAAGTTCATGCCAAGCTTCCCCTATTATGATGTATGACCAAATGAGAATGCAAATAAGAGAGTCTCCTAAAACAGAAGTGGTTCTGGTTTCTGTACGAAGATAGTGTGAAAATACTGACTATGACACAACTAATGATTGAACCATGCAGTGTTTGGTTGGACATTTTTTTTTAGCCATTTATGTTCATTATGATTTCAATGGTCTCTATTCTGGCAACTTACCTATCTCAGTTGAATCCATTAATGTCAATCTAATCTTTTGCACAAAAATCATCAACCAAACTTGGTAATGACCAGCAAATATTCAATGTGAAAGTGATATATAATGTCACATATATCTTCATACCAATACGTGGAAGTGGTGTTTATTTGTAAACATATTTTTCAGGAAATTAGGATATACAAACGTATGTATAGCAAAATTTTAATGGTTTGTGACATCAAAAGTCGTCAAAATCACCGCTTTAATTAAACATTTCCTTGATAATGATCTCAATTTCATGCTATTTAACTCAACCCGAGCCATTGTACCTTTTTTTTTTTTTTTTTTTTTTTTTTTTTTTTTTTTGGGAACAAATTAGAGAACTCAAGGCAACGATTTTTTTTATTACACAAGTGAACTCTCTGTCTCCCGCAATGTGCCGCCGGTCTCATGTAGATTAGTGTTCTCACAAGATCTAACGCGAGATTTGTCATGCTTAGTATATATAAAGAATATTATTAACTTAAATTAATTCTCAAAAATTCTATTGAACTTCCAAAATTTATCACCTTAGTTTAATCTAACAACAGTACGGAGTATTAGATGAGTTTGTCGTCTCCAATAAGCTCCTAACATGGAACTACTGCCAATAGAGAATGAGGTGTGGCCCGTGTGGGGGACAAGAATATTACTCTAGAAGTATGTAATTACTTATAAATTAATGATTTGGTAAACCTAGAAGGCATAATAAAACAAATTTGTATATTTTTGTTGGTATATGGGAGTTGTTGTTGGTCAAAAAGATCAAAACTTTAGAACCCCCGCTGCTGCTTTTCCGGGAGAATTGACCAATCATATGTACGGAGTATCATATACTATTGTATAAGGGTAGTAGGGTAGCGGTGCCAATCCTCTTTATTGGAGTAGTTTCTTTCTTTCTTTCCTTTTTCTTTTAATTTTAATTTTTTTTTTAATTTTCATATCAATGGTGTAAAGATATAATAGGAAAGATATTATATTCTGTCGAATTATTTTTATTGACTTTTAAAATGTGAGTATTTTTATATTATTGGTATTTTTTCTTCTTTGAGTTGTGTTTGAGCTTTGTTGTCTATTTTTTTTTTTTTTTTTTTTTGCAATTTATGATCTTGTTACCAACTATGTAATAATTTAATAAATTAATGAGAAACATTATCTTCTCTGTCGAATTATCTTCCTTTAAGTTTACACTGTGATTACTTCTATATTATTGGTATTTTTTCCCATTTGGATTGTCTTATGACATTCAAGTGTTGCAACTAATATGTGATACCCGCACCCGCAGTTTATGTTTAAATTCAAATATACATGCATTTATCATGATTAATTAGTAGTGGTTGTTAACACATGTTTAAGTGGGTTTCGATCTACTAGTTGAATGTGGGTGTTCATAAGGGAACCCAGTAGTTGGCCATAATGGCAGTCTCATATTTGAGGCCTGAGATGAGAAGTCCCATTGAGATGGGCAATAATATGGATAATACCTTATGTGCTTAGATGTTTATTAAGGCTTGTGTGAGTTATTATTTTTATTATTAAAGTACAATATGTATTGCTAGATACCATTTTTGTAGTCATTTTGGGACCCATATGTGATATAGGCACATACCCACTTAGATATCTGGTAGTTACTATAAAGTTTAGGGGGTTTCATAATAAGACTTTAGAAACATGTGGGGATGTAAATGTAAATACATCAAAATTATAACATATCCTTTAGATATGTTAATTCGGCTAGTCTAATAAAAAAAAAAAAAAAAAAAGAAAAAGAATCACATCATAAGTTAGACTTTCAGAGAGTTGAACAGCAACGAGGAAGAAAAAGAAATAAAGGGTTTCGCGCCATTTCGTCGCCGTAGCTTCGCCGTCCGACCTCTATTTCGCGAACCGAAGTCATATTCGGACTCGTGAAGGTAAGAGGGTTAATTCTGTCTTTCTTTTTCAATTTTGATGATGTTTTTCCGTAACCCATTTTAAAGGGTGATACATATATGTGATCTATATATGTAGGGATATCATTGGGAGTAACTAGGGCTAGTTTTGCGAAGGAGTTTGGGATTTCTAGGCTTTATTTGGACCTATTCGCGAGGTGAGTGATTTTAATCTTGCCCTTGGAATTAATCATGTTAATATTCATTTGGATGGTTTCGTTAAACTTATTAATTAAATTATTCATGTTTAGTTATTATTGGGCAAATTCATGTATTTAGTTTTAGCCCAATAGAATTGTTAAAGCATGTTGCTATGAATTATGTGGGCATGTTGAGTTGCTTATTTGGGTCAATAGGGGTTATGTATCAAGCCACCGGTAGTAGTTTTGTGCCTAAATGGCAATAAGATCGTCGGCCTGAAGTTAAAGAGATCGAGTCTTAGCTAGTTGCGCGGACTTATTGGCGAGGAGTCGCGGGCTAGTATGGTGGAACGTACATAATCGCTCTTGCGACTATAGTAATGTGTAATTGAATGAATGTGAGCATGTCTTTTAATTCCACATGCATGATTATTATTATTCATTAAGCCTTGGCTTAAACAAATCTATAAATGTGTGGTTATATAAATAACCACTACAGGTGAACAATTGGGAGAGAAATCCGGGAAGTGAATGGAGCTCGGGAATGCGCAAGTTGGGGACTTCATATGTTTATTAAGTCTTCTAATGCTATGTTAATTAGAATCTACGGTTGTATAATAGGAAAAATCTTGTTAGAAGTTCTAGTTGTACATTATGTTTAGTTAAGCTTTATATTTTAGTCAGATTGTAACTTAACTCCTGTAATATAAGGTTGGACTGTATTAGTTGGGTTTGTATTTTATCGTAGTGTTTCTATAACTAGTGTTATTAGATGGGACGTTTGGACTGGGAGACTTATTTATTGGGTTTGTTGTAAATGGTTATATTTAGTACTTTTTCTAAAGTATTTAAAAAATCTTGCTTGTACTTGGAAGCTCATGTTTGTAACTTTGGGTTGACTTTAAATGTATTAAATCATTAGTGCTGGTTTCAACGTGTGATTTGGTAATATTGAGGGAAAATTTATTATTTGTTAAAGCAGGGTTTTTGGCCGTTTGCAAAGACAGGATTTTGCCCTTTTGTTGGTTGAGCTTCTTTGGTTTAAGCTTATTTTAAATTTATATTAGAACTTTAATCACTTGTGTAAGGCCTTGGTGGCGTGCCACGTGTCCTAGAATCGTTTGGAGGGTTCCGGGGCGTGACATTTAGTGGTATCAGAGCTCTAGTTTATGGTAGAACCTTTGGGACGAGTGACGACGACGACGTGAGAGTGCAATGATCACTCATAACATATGATATTGGAAACATGTAGTTGCATTACATGAATGAATAGACCTGTCATTATTGTGCTAAAATGATTAACCATATACATTATGTTGTTATATGGCATATCATGCATTGTATTTATGCAAATTTGAATGGACAGGTCAGATATGGATCTAAACCAGGATCCAAACCGGGATCCAAATCGTGAGAGATCGCCCCATTCTCGTATAGATCGCATTGAAGAAGCAGTGGGAAACTTTGTAAGGGCTGTGGGAGATCGTGGAGTGAATCAACCTGAACCACGAGTTGTACGAGCAACCGCTAAACAGTTTGCAAGGGAAAAACCGTTAGAATATCATGGGGTGGGTGATTCAATGATGGCTAATCATTGGATCATGGACATGGAGCGTATTTTTCGTATCTTGGAATGCACGGAGTATCAGAAAATTGTTTTCTCTGCGAACACATTAAAGGGGGAGGCACAAGATTGGTGGGTAAATCTTATCGATCAGGGAGTACCAACTACTTGGGAGAGATTTAAGGAGGAGTTTTATAAGCGTTTCTTTCCAAGAGCTGCCCAACAACAAAAGAAGAAAGAATTTGATAACTTACAACAAGGAGAGATGACTGTGGTGGAGTATACCGCTCAATTCAATGCCTTGTTACGCTTTGCACGATATACAGTTCCTTCAGAAGAAGATAGGGCTCGAAAATATGAGGAGGGATTAAGAGATAATATTCGAACCCGAGTGGAAACTCATCGATATGATACTGTTGCCAAAGTTCAGGACACAGCAATTGTGGTGGAGCAAAGTATTAATAAATTCAAACAAAGCCAACAAGGTAAACGATCATTGGAGGGTAAAGGGCAAAGTTCAGGTGGTCCACCGAAGAAGATGTTTTCAAGGAGTTTTGGACCGAGTATCACTGGTCGTGTTTCTGAGGGCAAGTCGTTGTGTAAGATATGTAATCGCTACCATGGAGGAGTTTGCTATTTGGTTAGTACTTGTACTATATGCAACCAAATGGGACATATAGCCAGAAACTGTCCTCAAATCCGTATTCAATCGCCGAGTTCTAGGAATTCTACTCCAGATATAAAAAATCGATGTTTTGAATGTGGTGAGCCGGGCCACTTTGTCAAAGACTGTCCTAGAAGGCGGACACAAGGAATAAGTTCTATGGGGTCAAGTGCACCAAGACCCAGATCAGGTGTAGATAAAGGTAAAGAAGTTGAGCAACGTCAAGGTCGGTCCTTTCGGCTAAATCCAGGGGATATATCTGCTACAGATTCAGTAGTTTCAGGTATGGTACCTATCTGTTCATATCCAGCACGTGTTTTAATAGATTCAGGATCTAATCACTCGTTTGTGTCGCATGAATTTATTGAGCACTTACATGGTATGTCAGAACCTTTAGGGTACGATTTATCAGTATCTCTGCCATTGAGTAAACCGTTGGTGACCTCTTCCGTATTTAATGCCTGTGAGATCCAAATTGGTGATAGAGTGTTAACTGTGAATTTAATTCCCTTAACCGTTAACTACTTTGACGTAATATTGGGAATGGATTGGCTGTCTAAAAATCAAGCTACAATAGATTGTGAACGAAAGAAGGTTACATTCCGTTCGCCAAGACAAGGAGAATTTCATTTTCAGGGAACAGGGGTAGTAGCACCACCGTATCTTATATCAGCAATTCGGGCGGGAAAATTACTAAAGAAGGGTGGTCAAGGATTCTTATGTTCTATTATTGATACTAGAGTTGAGGGGGACCGAGTTGAAAATATCTCCGTAGTACGGGAGTTTCCAGATGTATTTCCCGAAGACTTGCCCGATGTACTGATTGATCGTGAAATTGAGTTTACTATTGAAGTAGCATCGGGGTCTCAACCAGTGTCTAAATCACCGTACAGAATGGCACCCGTGGAGCTGAAAGAATTGAAAATTCAACTGCAGGAGCTACTGGATAAGGGGTTTATCCGACCTAGCGTGTCACCGTGGGGAGCTCCAGTATTATTTGTGAAGAAAAAAGATGGTACTATGCGTATGTGTGTTGATTACCGGGAGCTAAATAAGTTAACAATAAAGAACAAGTATCCATTGCCGCGGATCGATGATCTCTTTGACCAGTTGTAGGGAGCTCAAGTATTTTCAAAAATTGATTTAAGGTCGGGTTATCACCAATTGAAGGTTAAAGAAGAAGATGTAGAGAAGACGGCTTTTAGGACTCGCTATGGCCACTACGAGTTCTTGGTTATGCCATTTGGAGTTACCAATGCTCCAGCAGCCTTTATGGACTTAATGAATCGGGTATTTAAAGAATATCTAGATGAGTTCGTAATTGTTTTTATAGATGACATCTTGATATATTCAAAGAGTGTTGAGGATCACGAGAAACATTTACGGTTGGTACTACAACGACTTCGTGAGAAGAAGTTATTTGGGAAACTAAAGAAATGTGAATTCTGGTTAACTGAGATTGCTTTTCTAGGGCATGTGATTTCTGAAAAAGGGGTTTCTGTGGATCCTCAGAAAATTGAAGTTGTGGTTAATTGGGCAAGGCCAACAAATGTGTTAGAGGTTAGAAGTTTCTTGGGATTAGCTGGGTACTACCGACGATTTGTAAAATATTTCTCAAAAATTGCAATGCCAATGACCCAGTTATTGAGGAAGGATATCACTTTCACGTGGAGCTCAGAATGTGAGGAAAGTTTCAAGGAGCTAAAGAGACGACTTGTAACAGCGCCGATTCTAACTATTCCTTCAGGAAATGCGGGTTATGTTATCTTTAGTGATGCTTCTTATCGGGGTTTAGGTTGTGTTTTGATGCAAAATGACAGAGTAATAGCTTATGCTTCACGCCAATTGAGACCTCATGAAGTAAATTATCCGACCCATGATCTAGAGCTAGCGGCGGTGGTTTTTGCCTTGAAGATTTGGAGGCATTATCTCTATAGTGAAAAATGTGAGATCTTTACAGATCACAAAAGTTTAAAGTATTTGTTTACCCAGAAAGAACTCAATATGAGGCAAAGAAGGTGGCTGGAGCTAATGAAAGACTATGATTTGTCTATTCACTATCATCCGGGGAAAGCAAATATCGTAGCTGATGCCTTGAGCCGTAAGACAACGGAGAACATGGTTTACGCTTTGACTACTCAGAAACAGTTAATCTATGAGATGGAACAGTTAGAACTTGAAGTTATTCCAGAAACAGGGGGTGGTTTAATAGCAGCTATTATAGCACAACCAGTATTGGTGGATGAAATTAAACTAAAACAACTTCAAGATCCAACTCTAAAGAAAATTCATGATGAAGTGTTAGAAGGTAAGCAATTAGAATTTGTTATTGATCGTGATGTGTTGAAATTTCGAAATCGGGTTTGTGTACCCAATGTTGATGGCATCAAAGAGCAGATTATGGAAAAAGCACATAATACCAAGTATTCAGTTCATCCTGGAAGTACTAAGATGTATCGGGATTTACGTGAGATTTATTGGTGGTCAGGTATGAAATGAGAGATTGCTAGCTATGTATCAGAATGTCCAAGTTGTCAACAAGTGAAAGCGGAACACCAAGCGCCTGCGGGGTTACTGCAACCATTACCGGTGTCTGAATGGAAATGGGAGAATATTACTATGGACTTCGTGACGGGTCTACCGCAGTCTACGAATCACAATCATGGTATTTGGGTTATTGTTGACCGATTAACTAAGTCAGCACATTTTCTACCTATTAAAACCACGAAACCTCAGAAGTTGGCCGTATTGTATGTAAAAGAGATTGTAAGGCTACACGGAATTCCAGTTTCTATAGTCTCAGATCGAGATAGTAGTTTCACTTCTAAGTTCTGGGAGGAGTTTCAAAAAGCAATGGGAAGTCATCTATATTTTAGTACAGCATTTCATCCTCAAACAGATGGCCAGTCAGAACGCGTAATCCAGATATTGGAGGATATGCTACGTTTATGTGTTCTTGATTTCGGGAGGGATTGGGAACGTCATCTACCGTTGATTGAATTCTCGTACAATAATAGTTTCCAATCAAGTATCGGAATGGCACCTTACGAGGTTTTGTATGGACGTAAATGTCGTTCACCAGTGTGTTGGACAGAGGTAGGAGAAGAAAGGTTATTGGGGCCTAAACTAGTTGAGTTAACCAATGAAAAAGTGAAAATAGTTCAGCAACGGCTTCAAACAGCTCAAAGCAGGTATAAAAGCTATGCCGATAAGCATAGAAGATCATTAGAATTTGAAGTTGGTGATCGAGTGTATTTGAAAGCATCGCCTTCAAAGGGCATTACCAGATTTGGGAAGCATGGTAAATTGAGTCCAAGATTTGTAGAGCCATTCGAAGTTATCGAAAAAGTAGGTCCAGTCGCGTATCGTCTAGATTACCGGATGAAATGGCTAATGTTCATAATGTGTTTCACGTCTCGATGCTACGAAAATGTTTATCCAAACGAGATCAAACGGTCAAGCCAGGACAGCTAGAAATTCAAGAGAACTTGACATTTGTTCAACAACCAGTTGAGATTGTGGATCGTAGGGATCAAGTGTTGCGTAACAAAACGATTCCTAAAGTTCTAGTTCGATGGCAAAGCCAAACTAGGGAGGAACTTACTTGGGAAAGAGAAGACGAGATGCGTACAAAATATCCGTATTTGTTCCAGACATGAGGTAATTCAAGTTTGGGGACAAACTTCCCTTTAAGGAGGGGAGAGATGTGATACCCGCACCCGCAGTTTATGTTTAAATTCAAATATACATGCATTTATCATGATTAATTAGTAGTGGTTGTTAACACATGTTTAAGTGGGTTTCGATCTACTAGTTGAATGTGGGTGTCCATAAGGGAACCCAGTAGTTGGCCATAATGGCAGTCTCATATTTGAGGCCTGAGATGAGAAGTCCCATTGAGATGGGCAATAATATGGATAATACCTTATGTGCTTAGATGTTTATTAAGGCTTGTGTGAGTTATTATTTTTATTATTAAAGTACAATATGTATTGCTAGATACCATTTTTGTAGTCATTTTGGGACCCATATGTGATATAGACACATACCCACTTAGATATCTGGTAGTTACTATAAAGTTTAGGGGGTTTCATAATAAGACTTTAGAAACATGTGGGGGTGTAAATGTAAATACATCAAAATTATAACATATCCTTTAGATATGTTAAGTCGGCTAGTCTAATAAAAAAAAAAAAAAAAGAAAAAGAATCACATCATAAGTTAGACTTTCAGAGAGTTGAACAGCAACGAGGAAGAAAAAGAAATAAAGGGTTTCGCGCCATTTAGTCGCCGTAGCTTCGCCGTCCGACCTCTATTTCGCGAACCGAAGTCATATTCGGACTCGTGAAGGTAAGAGGGTTAATTCTGTCTTTCTTTTTCAATTTTGATGATGTTTTTCCGTAACCCATTTTAAAGGGTGATACATATATGTGATCTATATATGTAGGGATATCATTGGGAGTAACTAGGGCTAGTTTTGCGAAGGAGTTTGGGATTTCTAGGCTTTATTTGGACCTATTCGCGAGGTGAGTGATTTTAATCTTGCCCTTGGAATTAATCATGTTAATATTCATTTGGATGGTTTCGTTAAACTTATTAATTAAATTATTCATGTTTAGTTATTATTGGGCAAATTCATGTATTTAGTTTTAGCCCAATTGAATTGTTAAAGCATGTTGCTATGAATTATGTGGGCATGTTGAGTTGCTTATTTGGGTCAATAGGGGTTATGTATCAAGCCACCGGTAGTAGTTTTGTGCCTAAATGGCAATAAGATCGTCGGTCTGAAGTTAAAGAGATCGAGTCTTAGCTAGTTGTGCGGACTTATTGGCGAGGAGTCGCGGGCTAGTATGGTGGAACGTACATAATCGCTCTTGCTACTATAGTAATGTGTAATTGAATGAATGTGAGCATGTCTTTTAATTCCACATGCATGATTATTATTATTCATTAAGCCTTGGCTTAAACAAATCTATAAATGTGTGGTTATATAAATAACCACTACAGGTGAACAATTGGGAGAGAAATCCGGGAAGTGAATGGAGCTCGGGAATGCGCAAGTTGGGGACTTCATATGTTTATTAAGTCTTCTAATGCTATGTTAATTAGAATCTACGGTTGTATAATAGGAAAAATCTTGTTAGAAGTTCTAGTTGTACATTATGTTTAGTTAAGCTTTATATTTTAGTCAGATTGTAACTTAACTCCTGTAATATAAGGTTGGACTGTATTAGTTGGGTTTGTATTTTATCGTAGTGTTTCTATAACTAGTGTTATTAGATGGGACGTTTGGACTGGGAGACTTATTTATTGGGTTTGTTGTAAATGGTAATATTTAGTACTTTTTCTAAAGTATTTAAAAAATCTTGCTTGTACTTGGAAGCTCATGTTTGTAACTTTGGGTTGACTTTAAATGTATTAAATCATTAGTGCTGGTTTCAACGTGTGATTTGGTAATATTGAGGGAAAATTTATTATTTGTTAAAGCAGGGTTTTTGGCCGTTTGCAAAGACAGGATTTTGCCCTTTTGTTGGTTGAGCTTCTTTGGTTTAAGCTTATTTTAAATTTATATTAGAACTTTAATCACTTGTGTAAGGCCTTGGTGGCGTGCCACGTGTCCTAGAATCGTTTGGGGGGTTTCGGGGCGTGACATAATAATACAGGGTCAGAAAAATAAAATATAAGTAAGTCATACTTTCCGAAATATGCTTTCACAATACCTTGCGTGGTCCCATTTTATGTGTGAATCTTTGCATTTTCAAGCATTTTTTGTTTTCCTTTAAATAAAGCACTACAATTTTCGTCTCTATATATTCAAAGTACCTTAATAGTTAATATTTCTAAAATAGTAAATGATATATATAATATTGTTTTGATATCATGTATAACTTCCCTTAGTTAGGTTACGAATCAATACTCACCAGGATTAGATAGAAATTAAAAGAATCACACAGGACAACTAAACCAAATATATGTGATTCATAAAAAGTTAGGACCAAGAAGATTGTAAAATACCACTTTATATTACATGACCTAAAAGTAGGACATTGCACAAATTATCAAAATATCCCTCAAAAAACTATGATATTGATTGAACCGAACTTATTGCTTATTTGCTATAAATTGTATCCGCGGGCAAGAGTGGCGCTTAGTAGGACCTAAAGAGGGTCTGGTGGCTCAAAGCCCCCAAACTTTTTGAAAATTCTTGACATACTTTAAAATTTTAAACTTGAGCCCCCCCTACAAATTTCAGAAAGCTCTGCGTTTTACGAACATTTGAGTTTTTGGGTTAATATAGCAATATTAATTACAATTCAATCCATTCTAACTATGTGCCAAAGTTATAGATTCCAAATAAAGAGTAGTTAAACTAATAGTGACGCAATTAATTGCTATTCAACTCATCCTAAACATTTAGTCTAATACATTTCTTCTCAATTCTTAGCTTAACCTAATCTAAATTAATTTAAAATTATTCAAAACTTCACAGAGAATTCTACATGAGAAATGTATAAATAAACCCAAAGAAATCACTTCGGGGCTGCTGAACCCCCTTATATTCGGCCCCCAGGTGTGACATCCAATCGAACAATATTACTTGAAATTTTTTTTATTTAGATTTGGTGAAAGAAAAAGGTGTTCTAATAAAGGGGCTTCGTTTGGCAATAATTTTTGGAGTCCATGAATAATCTGTGGAACTCTAAAACCTAAAATAAAACCGTTACAAATCAGTTTTTGCGTTTCAATTGTACACAAACATGAGTCACTTGCAAAAATATTGGGATTGGCCAAAGACTCTCTCTCTCTCTCTATATATATATATATATATGTATGTATATATATCTAAACAACAATACTAGGAGCACTAACAAATTTCACTTAACACTCACACTCATACTCTATCTCTCTCCTAGTGGCACTTTGAATCCACTGCGGACCCCACAATGCCACTAAGAGAGAGATAGAGTGTGAGTGTAAGTGTAAATGAAATTTGTTAATGTCCAAAATATTACTCATATCTCAAACAGTTTTTGCCCAAAAACAATTTTTTTACAATTGAATAGCAAAAATTGTTACCAAACGGAGCCGGATACATCTACAATTAAAGATGATATACATTGCAGAGATTTTGTTGAAAAGCAGTTACCAAAAAAAAAAAAAACAAAATAGCATTCCTATCGCCTGCATGACAAAGAAACATGCCACATCAGAAAAGGGAAACTGGAGCATATGAAATGCTTTGCCCTTCAATAATCAATAAAGTGAAAATTAAAAATAAGATGTGATATATATTGCATATATATATGTGTGTGTGTGTGTGTGACAATATGTATATAAAAGAGCAGTAGTAAATCATAAGCCTAAGCTGCCCAACTGCCACAAGGCACAAATCCCTCTAAAGTTATTAATTAGCAGATATGCTAAATTAATTAGCAGATCAGGGTTGAACAGATTAAAGTTTAAATCTTCTATTTATTTATTTTAAGTTTTTAGTACCAGTGTAGTTATAGTACTCGGAATATTTTTGCTTCCTATGCTTGTCTAAATTTTACCACTTCAAAGAAAATGAAAAGAAAAAAAAAAAACAGTAGACAAAGTATATATATGGTGGACTTCAACCATGCATGCATAAGATTAGTAAGAAGCAAAAGGATGGATACAAGGACGATCACCCTCTATTTATACTAGTGTTATTCATAAATATGTTTTATATATAGGTGTGATGTGATGCATCAATCACATTCATTCAAAAATGAAAGTTAGTATAATATATGCATAATTGTGATTGGTGCGTCACACCGTTAGAACAATGACATGGTCACCCTGAATAAGGCAAAAAAATAAAAAATAGAAAATGTTATATCAATCCAAGTGTGTAATGAATTTGATGTGTATATAACTACACAAATATCCATCAAATTTGATATATGTATATATATATATACCTATGATAGAAATTTGGACGAAAATTTATAGAAGTAATTGTCCAGAGTTTAAAATCCGATTCAATTTTTAGTTTGAAAAAGTCTGAGATAAAAATACTTAATATTCATGTTCGTTCAGTGAAATTTAACTTAATCTTTATATACGGAGGACCTTTCTCTAGTTAAAAATCTTAATTGTCTTTAACTTTATAAAAAAAACTGCATAATGGACTTATAATTAAATGGCCCAAATATATATATATATATATATAATAAAAAACATTGAAAAATAAAGAAAGTCCACAGTAAAATTTTCAAATTTACTGATCAAGTGCATTAGGGCCAGTACAGTAATTTAACACATGGTTCCAAACCCATTGCACCAAGAACCTCCGTCTGATCCCATTCATATTATACGTGGCTCCATCATGACCGTCCATCATCTGCCCAGTGTAGGACCCACCACCCCCAGTTCCATAAATACCCTCACACAGATCGGCAATCTCCACCGGAAAAACAGGGTCCCCACCCGCGTACCAAGCGTTCACCAACGGGTTCGTTGCCAGCTCAGCAATCTCGTGACCAATCACGCTCACCATTCCGTCAACCCCAACGTCACCGTTCGGTGACTTTCGCGGCTTTAAACCCGGGATATAATCAGGTACAGCAAATGGATATGCGCACACATCTGGGCACAGTTTAGCAGAATTGCCCACCCAGGCGTAAGGTAGCGTGTAGCCCACAATTGACGGAAAAGTGAAATAGTGGAACCCACAAATGTTGTTGCAGAAATCCTGAACGTACACGTCATCCGATGTGAGTAATAGGTAGAGCCCACTTTTGGGGTTGATGGGTAAAGGCTGGGTACGTGCCGTCACGGCGCTTTTTAGCACCGACTGTACGGATAGTCTCGTCAGGGACTTTCCGTGTGAATAGAACCGGTCGTTCTTCTGTGCGCCGAGGCGCACGTTACGGGATATGTTCGCGCCGGTCTGGTCCGTGTATAATTGAACGGTCCTCCACCAACCGGAGATCGAGGGTGGCTTTGAATCAACGGCTGAGATCGAGTTAATGAACTCGCGGATGATCCGCTTCTGGGTCTTGTGCCACGTGCCGTACCTGTGAAAAATTATAAAACAATCCAAAGAGATTGGGGGAGATTGAAAGAAATGGAAGAACAAGTTCAAACAATAATATAATTCCTTCGAGTTTGGTTCATGTTTGGTTTTAGTTTTGTAGTTTCAATTGTTTCAATTTAGTCACTGCAAAGTCTTTAAATTTGATGCATTATGGTCTAAATTATACCAACGCTGTGAGAAAAAATTGATGGAAGTGCACATTTTTAAGGGCAAAAAAGGAATACCACAATCACTCGCCTAAGTTCTATTATCATGCCTAAATCACAATGTCCCTCAGATCTCTAAAATGAATAATTTTTATTAATTTTTCTCACAGAATGACACCAGTGAAATACATTGCTTCTAATTATAAATTATATAGACTAAATTGATGCAATTGAAACAATACGAAATAAAATAAACAGGGGCCAAATTTCAAAAGTATTTTTGTGTAATTAAGTCAAAATATAACGTGGTACGGCCACTTAGGCCTATATCCCCACAAAGAACCCAAAGGACTACATATTTTCATTTAGTTCCCACACATATTCTGTACATGAGTCACCATCTATGTTTGTAGGTGAAAGATACACAATAAACACAAGTTGGCTTGAGTATATTATTAACTATATGGAGTGCATATTTGCTCAACCATAACTCATTCACAGAGAATTTTTTTGACACTGTCTCATTTCATCATCGTTCATAATTATTGAATAGAAATGTGACATATTAGAATACTGTTAATGATTGAGCAAAAAATGCGCTTTAACTATATGCTTGATCGATAGCTCCATTGGCTCTTTAAATTAATACGGTCAATTTCAATTAATACAAATCATAAGAATCTTAATAGTACCAGATTGGATGGACGGTGATGTTGGCGGTGAGGACTGGGCCCATGTGGTATCGGAGTCGGACGAACTCCGACGAACCCTCGTACTTTTTGGAGCCTCCGAATTCGAGATCCGAGTCGTTGATTTTTTGATTGGGCCATGGGCGCCACCCGATGACAGGAGTGATAATTAGGAGGAATGAGAGTAAGGTGAGCCTGAGATGGGCCTGTGAACGGCGGTCACTGCCCTGGCGCATTTTAGTAGTTAAAAGGTTTTAGTGTAAGATGTTGTGGAAGGGTGTGGCTATATAATGGGAGTGAAAGAGGGCTTATATATATATATATATATATATATACACACACATGAAGAAGATCTGATTAGTGCACTGGATTTTAAGCTTAAAACACTCGCGGAGTCGGTGGGGTGGCAGGACAAGGCGCGGGTTAGTGGAGTTGTCCGTGGATTTTTTAGGCTTAAAAGCCAATACTCTCTACCCAGGGCCGGTCCTGATTATTTGGATGTCTAGGATGAATTATTAAAAGGGAGGCCCTTATACGGGAGTAAGGCTTCAGGGGCAGCGCACCCGAGACGATTTTTTTTTTAGTCTACTGTTACATAATTGGCATTTTTTTTTTGCAGACTACTTATAATATGGGATAATTTGTGAAACATAAATATTAAAAAATTCTAGAGGGTCCTATTTATAAAACTCAAAAAATTCTTACACTAAAATTGAATTTTCAAAATTCTAGGGGCCTTTGCTTTTGAGTTTTATATTTATATATACATGTTTATATCGGTATATATGTAGTTGATGACACTAAATTGGGCCTTGGGAGAGGCCTAAATGTAACATACTAAAAAATCTCAAGGTAAAAATGTAATTATAAAAATTTATTAGGAGCCCTCAAAATTTTGTAAACTTTGGTGGCCAGGGACGGTTGCCACTTTTGCCCTCCCCTTGGTCAGGCCATGACTCTACCAGTGCACTTAAAATACTTTCACTATATATATATATATATATATGTGTGTGTGTATGTGTGTGTAACTTAAGTGTATGTAACTTATGTGTATGTATAAGTTGTATGTGAACTGGATAGGAGAGGGCGATATGGCTTGTTTGAGAAACTTGAGTGACTATTTGGAAAAGCGTAAAACTGATTCCATTACTGTTCATAAAATTAAGAAGTTTTACAAATTTAAGGGTCTGATAGAAGTATGTAGTGATATGGTTCTCGATTTTTGTATTCAAAATGTAATTCTTAATACATGTGGCAGTGAGTCAACTTCAACAATAGTGAGACTATTTCAACAAACTCTAATAAAATTAAGTGAATTTATTGTAAAACTAATTCATTTATAATTACAAATTTGTCTGAAAAAAATTAACTTAGAGAAGGTGCCCCATAGTCCCCTGTGTGATTCTTAACCCATGTACACGGGCCCTTCTAGCAGCTATATTCTTGAATCCACCATTGCATGAGAACATGATTGGTAATGCTTAAAATCAGATCTAGCTAGTTTACTTTTAAGTCCCATTGGCATTTTGTCATTTTTGGTTTTGTGAAAATCAAAATGTTTTAATGAAAAATCATTTTGAAGAGAGTTATTAGACTAGACACGGACTCCAATACATAAAAAGACACTAATCGACATTTAGGGTCGGTTTGATAAAAGTAAAAATTAATTGTTGAATTTTAACCACTGAAAATTTTAAGTGATTGAATTTGCAATATTGAAAACAGTGTTTCAAGTACTGAAATAGACTGCATTCAGTGATAATTTTTAGTATAATATTTATATTTAAACTTATCTGTGAATTTTTCGCTATTTTTTCAATTAAGTGATATATTATCAAACGCGCTAAAAAATAATACTAAGTGCTAATTTTTTTTTTTACAGCACTTAATTAGGACTATCAAACATTCCCTAACATTTAACACACTTCTTTATTTATGTAAACAATCACTTACTTTTTTAAACAGGCCTCGTTACATGCCATTGATATTTGGACTTTGGAGTACAGATTCTTAAAGTCTCTCAGTGTGGGGCCTACGTTGTCGGGGAAGGGGGCATCATCATCCATCATGGTCATCGTCCGCATCTGAGGATCTGACCACTTTTTTTTATATGCACAGAACTGGAAGTCTGGAAGTCTGGAAATTGGGTCGGGTGGGCAGTTTTGGAATATCCTCTTGTTTCACTTCTTTCGTCCTTGATAGGAAAGTATTGCATGTGCTCCGAACTATCTTTTATGTGCCACCTGGCTAATTTTTCAAAGAGGTTACCTTGCAGAGAAGAACTATTTTCTATTTTCGTGGACGCCCAAACACGCCCTTAGTGCCTATTTGGAAATCAATTACTATATGAGATTCTTTAAAAAGTTAAGTTCATTTATTAATGACCAACTTTTTAACATTGTCTCAGAAATTAACTTCTTCAAAAGTAAAATTTTAAAGCTGAACCAATAAAATAGTTATTTTAATATAATTGTTGGATTGTAATCACTTTTTTCCATTACATTGTCACACATTTATTTCCCCAAAAAAAAAAAAATCTTGAATTTTCAAAGCAATACTAAATGCTTAACATTTATTTTCTCAAAAATAATTTTAAGAAAAAAAAATATCTCAAATTACTACATAGACCCCAACACATGCACTACTAGCGCACAATTGTCTCTTTTTTTTTTGGTTGAAGGGAAAAACACAAAAATAGAACTAGTTCCCACGAGGGAAATTAATACCACAAGAGTTCGCCAACAAAGGCATACAAAGTTCCCTAATTGGAGTATCTAAAACAACAAGAGAATTCAGGTGATCCGTCCCAAAATTAGCAAGAAGGTCCGCATAGCTATTGCCATCTCTTAAAATATGGGTGATATTACCCTTACATAAATTAAGTAAAGTCCTACAGTCTTCAATGATAGCCCTAAGGGGGTGGTTTTCTTCGCTTTTCTGAATAAGCAAACAAGCCACTAAAGAGTCAGTCTTAACAAAAAGATTCTCCATTCCTTCACGGTGTGCAAGCTCCAAACCTATTCTAATGCTCTCGAGCTCGGCAAAGAGGCTGGTGCAAAAGTCAAGATGCCCGTAGTAGCCTGCTTTCCATCGATTGATCATCTTTGATGAGGCTTCCAACTCCTCCTTGTCCTGGGTTCCCTCGGTTGCTCCCATCCGTGTTGAGCTTAAGGGTGCCTGCAATAGAGGGATACCAACGTATAAGATTTTCATTTCTAGTATTGCTCAAACTATTCTCTCTTTTGAAGGCTTTCAGGATATCAATCCCTAGATCCTTGGTCATTTTAGCAATTTGTCTATCCTGGATAGACTTGTTATTGAAAACCAAGTTGTTTCTTTCTTTCCACAAATGCCAGCACCTTGCAATAAAAATGATATCATTAGGAAGATGAATTCGCCCATTTATAGCGACATCTCTCATTTTCTCGTGGAGCCAATGAGTAAAGTTCATCGATAGGCTTTGCATATCCACAACCTTTGGTAAAAGCAAATTTCAAAGACTGCGAATCCCTCAAAATATGGGGAGAATCTTCCTTCCAAAAAGAGCATTTAGGACATATAGAATCCACAGAAATATTTCTAATATAGAGAAGGTTTTTAGTAGGCAGTCTATTTAAGAGACACTTCCAAAAGAAAAATTTTAATTTATTGGGAATTTGCCATTTCCAAAGATCAATCAATATGCTATTGCAAGTTTGAAAGAAGTTACCACTAGTGATGGCATAAGCACTAGCAGAGTTGAATCTGTCATTGCTCGAGAGGGACCACGAGGGAAAGTCTTCCATAGTATTGAACTTAGGGAAAGGAGTGCAGCAAATGTCTTTCTGATCCACATCAGAGATCCAATGTTGGATATCATCCAACTTCCAGCTACCATAGCTAGAAATGATATCTTTAACCTTAAGGTCAGGGAAAATATTGTTAGGATATATATGGGACAGGGCAGATTCACCACACCACCAATCTTTCAACAGATTCATCTTACCACCATCCCCCACAATCCATTTAGTGCCTCTTTTTAAGAGGTCCGAGGAACTAAGGATCCCTTTCCAAATGTTGGAGTTCCTTCTTTTGGCCTTCCACTCAGAGTGAGGGTTGCCTTTAAGATATTTACTCACAATCACTTTGGTCCAGCGAATGTTTTTGGAGTTCAAAATGTTCCAGCCAAGATTTCCTAGCATAGCTAGGTTATTTTTATGGCTTTTTCTAAGGCCCATCCCTCCTTATTTTTTTTTTTAGACAGACTCTGTCCCAACTGACCAGATGTATCTTCTTTTTAGACTCTTGATCACCCCAAAGAAAGTCCCTATTAAGGCGATCAAGTTGCCGACCAACCGAAATAGGAAGCAACATGGTATGCATCAAATGATTTGGGATAGCCTCGTTAGTCGATTTAATCAGGGTAGCTCTTCCAGCAATAGAAAGCATTTGGGATTTCCAACTTGAAAGTCTTTGTTGAATCTTATTAATAGTAGAGTTAAAAAGAGCCTTAGAAACTCTGCTGTGAATAAGGGGGATACCCAAGTATTTTCCAAGATCAGAAGTCTTGGCTATACCACTTTTCATAGTAATGGAGTTAATAATATTGCCTCTAGTATTTGCAGAAAAGAAAATATGAGACTTAGCAATACTGATTTTTTGTCCAGAAAAGGTACAAAATTTATCAAGAGTATCCATGATGATTTCAAAGTTTTTTTTCGTTGCTTCATCAAAAAGAATAACGTCGTCCGCAAAAAAAAGATGGAAAATTTGGGGCCCTCTCTGGGAAGCTTTTAACCCTCGCCATTTTCTAGAAACAACTTGTTTCTCAATCATAGAAGCCAAAATTTCCATACAAAAGACAAAGAGATAAGGAGATATGGGATCCGCTTGTCTAAGACCCCGTTTGGGCTTAAAACCCTCTAAGGGGACACCATTAAATAAAATTTTTAGTTCTGAGGTAGTAGTGCACTGCATAATGATATCCACCCAAGGGGGGGGGGGGTGAGTTAAAAGCAAACAAGGTCTCCTTTAAGAAGTTCCAATTGATTCTATCATAATCCTTTTCAAAGTCAATTTTCAAAATATCCCCCTTGGTACTTTTCTTTCCTTTCAAAGTATGGAGGATCTCCTGGGTAATAATAATATTATCCTTAGTAGATCTCCCAAGAATAAAGCTGCTCTGGTTAGGACTAATAAGATTATTCAAGAAAGGTCTTAATCTCTTAGTAAGGATTTTAGTAATAATTTTATAAGAGACATTGCAGAGGCTAATAGGTCTAAAATTAGTGATAGACTCAGGATTATTGACTTTAGGGATGAGGGCGACAAAAGTTTGATTAACCACAGAAGGGACAACCCCAGAGTAAAAGACATTTTTGATGAAGTTAAAAATAAAAGGTGAAACAACACTCCAGAACTTTTGATAAAAGCCAGCATTAATACCATCAGGTCCAGGGGACTTAGAGGGGCCAAGGTCAAATAGAGCATTCTTTATCTCCAAATCAGTTAGAGGGAGACAAAGAATGTTCTTATCCCTCTCAGATAATATCTTTAAGGGGGGATTAAGCCTTAACCCATCATCCACAGGAGTATCCACATCAAAAAGTTCAATGAAGAAATTTCTGACATGATTCTTAAGGAGGTCATGATTCTCAATCCAATTCCCAAGGGCATCTTTAAGAGTTAGAATTTTGTTCTTTTTCCTTATGATAACAGTAGACAGATGAAAAAAAGGACATATTCGAGTCTCCTAAGGCTAGCCATTTAACTCTAGATTTTTGGTGCCAAAAAATCTCCTCTTGACGGAGGAAATCCCTAAACTCTCTTTGCAGGTGTTTTTCAAGAAGAAAGAGGTTATGAGAATAAACTTGACTAAGCGATTTTTGAATCCCAGAAAGTCTAGCCAAAATAATTTTTTTCTTTCAAAAATATTTCCAAAAGTAGTGAGATTCCAAATCGAAGCCTTTTCACGGAAGGAATCATTCGCATGAATAAGGTTCTGATTATTTTCCATCCAATTTTCCTCAACAATAGAGGGGAAATCTGGATGATCATACCACATATTCTCAATGCGAAAGGGTCTAGTTACACGAGGAGGTGGAAGAATAATAACAGAAATATGAATAAGTAAAGGATTATGATCAGAATAAACTCTTGGGAGAACCTGGACAGCAGGTTCAGGGAAGGCATTACTTCAGCTAGCATTAGCCACAGCTCGGTCAAGTCTTTCCATAACATTAGCCATACCTTTACGGCCATTAGTCGAAGTCATTTTAGGCCTCGAAGCTCCTAGATCCATGAGACCACAGGCATTAAGATTATTATTAAACCTTATAGTTCTAGCCCTCTAATCACAGTCTGTGTAGCCTCTTCTCTCACTGATGTCCGCATAATCATTAAAGTCTCCAGCCGCGAGCCAAGGGTTATTTTGGGGGTGGGAGAAGTCTTCAAGGCTTTGCTAGAGAAGATCTCTGTTTCTAGGGTTCGAGTTGCCATAAATAGCTGAGAAAATCCAGTCATTGTAGACCTTGCGTGAGATAAGGACGTGAATGACTTGAGACAATTTTTGGAGGGTAGAAACAGTAACAAGTTCCGGGTTCCAGAGGACCTAAATACCTCTAGATCTACCAACCGATAACAAAACTACCAGAAATTACTCTACACAGGTATAAACACTATTCATGAATACCATATAATATCAAATAATATTTAATCACATAAATGTCATTTAATTCATGCCAATGCCTCACGGATTATCAAATCCTCGTGTCCTCAATTGACACCCACCATTGGCCTACGTCAACCACTTCCACAATTATTAATGAACATTAATAATTCACAGGAAATTCAATTATGCATTTAAAAGAATGATTTTCCCGGGACGGGTGTGACAACTCTCCCCTCCCAAAAGGAAGTTTGTCCCCAAACTTATACCTTATGAGTCGAAAAGGTGCGAATACTCATTCCTCATCTCTTCCTCATTCTCCCACGTAGCCTCTGCGACTATGTGACTACGCCACAACACTTTCACCATTGGAATCGTCTTGGTTTTCAACACTTGCTCTCTTCGATCCAAAACCTCTACCGGATGCTCTACATAAGTCAAGTCCTCTTGAATTTGCAATGGCTCTGGGACTATGTTCTTACTCGTATCCGTCATACACCGTCTCAACATCGATACGTGAAACACATTGTGGACAAACGCCAACTCAGATGACAAGGCCAGTCGGTAAGCCACCGGTCCTACCTTTTCTAGGATCTCAAAAGGTCCTACAAATCTTGGATTTAGTTTTCCCCGCTTCCCAAATCGGACTATGCCTTTCGAAGGTGATACTCGCAAGTATACAAAGTCTCCCACCTCAAATATCATCGGTCGTCGCTTCGAGTCGGTATAACTCTTATAACGACTCTGAGCCACCTTAAGTCGCTCCTGTATTAGTTTCACCTTCTCAGTAGTTAACTGTATTATCTCCGGTCCTATCAATCTCCTTTCTCTAACCTCGGTCCAACAAACCGGTGTACAACACTTACGACCATATAAAGCTTCATACGGTGCCATTCCGATATTCGATTAAAATCTGTTGTTGTAGGCGAATTCGATTATTGGCAAGTGTTTCTCCCAATCACTCCCAAAATCTAAAACGCACAATCTAAGCATGTCCTCTAGCATCTGAATCATTCGTTCTGACTGTCCGTCAATCTTAGAATGAAAAGCAGTACTGAAACTCAACTTCGTACCCATGGCCTTTTGTAAACTTCCCCAAAACTTCGATGTAAAACTACTATCATGATTTGATACGATCACTGCTAGAACCCCATGTAGTCTTACAATATCTTTCACATACAACTCCGCTAACCTCGAAGGCTTAGTCGTCTTGATCGGTAGAAAGTGAGCTGATTTCGTTAGTCTATCAACTATGACCCAAATCTTGTCGTTCTTGCCAGGCGAACGTGGAAATCCAGAAACAAAATCCATCGTGATCTCATCCCATTTCCACTCTGATACAGGTAATGGCTATAGTAGTCCTGTTGGTATTTGTCTTTCTGCTTTTACTTGTTGACATGCCGAACACTCTGAAATAAACTTAGCAACTTCTCGCTTCATGCCTCGCCACCAAAAGTTTTCTCGCAAGTTCCGGTACATCTTGTTACTTCCCGGATGAACTGAGTATTTGGTACTGTGTGCCTCTTCTAGGATTCGCTCCTTTAAGTCTTTCAAATTTGGTACATACAATCGATTCCGAAGCATTAGTACTCCTTGCTCCAGGATAAATCTGGGACGTCTTCCCAAAGGTATCTCATCTCTCATTTTACACAAGTAAAAGTCATTGAATTGTTCTGCTTTGATCTCATCAAGAATGTTTGGGTGAGCTATGATTGCCATCATCAAGCCACCATTTGTCTCTGGAATTACATCTAACTCCAAACATTCTATCTCTCTGATTAGTTCTTTTTTCTTTGTTAGCTCGTCGGCCAAGTTCATTGTCGTCTTCCGGCTTAAAGCGTCGGCTACTACGTTAGCCTTCCCCGGATGATACTCAATTGAAAGATCGTAATCCTTCATCAATTCTAACCATCTCCTTTGTCTCATGTTCAAGTCCCGTTGTGTGAACAAGTATTTCAAACTTTTGTGATTCGTAAAGATCTCACACTTCTCCCCGTACAAGTAGTGTCTCCAAATCTTCAAAGCATAAATCACTGCGGCTAATTCGAGGTCGTGAGTCGTATAATTTTTCTCGTGTGGCTTCAATTGTCTTGAAGCATAGGCAATCACTTTGCCACTCTGCATAAGTACGCACCCCAAACCTTGATATGAAGCATCACTATAGATCACAAATCCCTCTATTCCGGATGGTATCCTCAAGATAGGTGCCCTTATCAACCGCGACTTAAACTCTTGAAAGATGTCTTCATATTCTGGACTCCATTAAAGAAGAACACCCTTTCTCATTAACCTTGTCATAGGCAATGAAATCTTGGAGAAATTCTCTATGAAACGGCGATAGTATCCAGCTAATTCCAAGAAACTTCAAATTTTTGATACAGATGTCGATCTCTGCCAATTAGTTACAGCTTCTACTTTGTGAGGATCAACTGAGACGCCGTTCTTGTCAATCACATACCCCATAAAAGCAATACTAGGTAGCCAAAATTCACATTTCTTCAATTTTTCGAATAGTTGCTTTTCTCGCAGTCTCTGGAGTATCAACCTCAAATGTTTCTCGTGCTCTATCTCACTCGGTGAATAGATGAGAATATCGTCTATGAACACAATCACAAAGTCATCTAAGTAGTCCTTGAAGACTCGGTTCACAAGATCCATGAACGCGGCTGGTGCATTAGTAACCCCAAATGGAATGACTAGGAACTCGTAGTGTCCGTAGCGTGTTCTGAAAGCTGTCTTCTTCACATCTTCTACCTTTACCTTCAACTAGTGATAGCCTGATCTCAAGTCTGTCTTTGAAAACACTTGCGCTCCACGGAGTTGATCGAATAGATCATCGATTCTAGGCAACGGATACTTGTTCTTGATTGTCAATTTATTCAATTCCCGGTAGTCAACACACATGCGCATTGAACCATCTTTCTTCTTTACAAACAACACTGGAGCTCCCAACGGTGATATACTAGGTCGAATGAACCTTTGTCAAGTAATTCTTACAGTTGTTTTTTTTTAATTCTTTCAACTCTACGGGTGCCATTCTATATGGTGCTTTTGATACGGGTCTTGAGTCCGGCATTGTCTCAATGGTGAACTCAATCTCCTTTTCGGTAAGGACATCTGGTAAGTCATCTGGGAATACATCTGGATATTCTCGTACCACTGGAATGTCTTCTACTTTTAATTCGGTCGTCGAAGTATCAATTACAGAACACAAAAATCCCTGACATCCCTTTCTCAATAACTTACCTGCTTGGATAGCCGAAATCAAATATGGTGGCGGTGTAACCCCACTCCCTTGGAAACAAAAACTCCCGTGCACCGGTGATCGAAAATTAACTTCTTTCCATTCACAATCTATCGTGGCTTGGTTAAGAGACAACCAATCCATTCCTAGTATCACATCGAAATGGTTCACAACAATCGGTATAAGGTCTACGGTCATTAGCTTCTTTCCTAATTTGATCTCACAATTCTTGTATATCGTAGACGTGATTACCGACTTACTAAGAGGTACCGCAATGGATAATTCATATCCTAAAGGTGCCAATTTAACATTCAAATGTTCAACAAAATTATGCGATACAAATGAATGCGTAGATCCTGAGTCAACAAGTATGCGTGCTAAGTGCGAACATATAAGCACCATACCTGAGACCACGGTATCTGTAGCAGCCACATCTCTAGGGTTCATCTGAAATGATCTCCCCTCATGCTGCTCTATCCCTTGTCTTCTATCTTTGGATTGTTTCGGCTTCGAACCACTTAAAGCCATGGAACTCGCTCCTTGTCGGGGACGTTTCCTTGGACAATCTTTCGCTCGATGCCCCAAGGTACCACAATCAAAACACTTGACTTGTGAATATGGTGCGTAACTTGCACTGTTTGTCCCTTGGATTTTATTTTGGAGGTTGGTCATAAAACATCGGCCTGTGTGCGGTCGATTACAAAGTGGACACATTGGTACAGTACTCATTGGTCTCCCTTGTCCACTGAAACTAGAGCTAGACCCTCGGTTAAACGGCCTCTTGAACGGTCCACCTTGGTTTCGAACACTACTCTCATTACCTCACTTTCCATATTGATTTTGTCTCGATCTTTCCAACCCACCTTCCACAACAAGTGATGTTTGCTGCACTGCGCTGATGGTTAAGTGTTCGTATGGTTCCATCTTTAGGCGAATATTCTCTCTTAATCCTTCTTCGTACTTTCTCGCTTTATCCTCCTCTGACGGTACTGACCCTTTTCCAAATCTCAACAAGGCATTATACTTTGAAGTGTAGTCAGTCACTGTCATATCTCCTTGTTGAAGATGATCAAATTCTCTCTTCTTTGTATTGTGAGCTGCCCGTGGAAAGAATCGGCAATTGAACTCCGCTTTGAATCCCTCCCAAGTTATTGGTGCTCCTTGGTCTAGAAGATTCACCCACCAATTCTGGGCTTCTCCTTTAAGCACATCGCTTGCATTCTCGATCTTTAGCGTATCGGACATTGGAATAGACCTGAAGATCCTCTCCATATCCATCACCCAGTGCTCTGCTAGCGTTCTGTCAGACGTTCCGTGAAACTCCGTCGGTTTCTTTCTTGCAAATTGTTCCGACACTGATCTCCCACTCCTGTTCTCGGGTATAGGTATAGCTATTGGTATTGCCTCAAAAGGAGGTGTTGGAGGTAATCGTTCAACCATTATTCTCATCAGGTTCTCAATCATTCCTGTCATTTGGTCCATTCGTCGAGTATGTGGTGATAGATCTCGGTCATCGTCACTCATGATTCTCAACCTGTCAACCCAATGCATAAATACCATGCATGTATGCCAACAATGGTGTCACGCCCCGACGTAGCATAAATATGGAAAACGTTTAATTTCCTTTATGGACCCGTAGGTCGCGACAGTTTGAAGATCGATTCCGTCCCAAACGTCGAACAACAAAAACATATAATCAGAGTAGAGTAATCAAAGCTTACAAATATTTTTCTAACTTATTACATATTACAACACGGGGTCTCTAAAGGCACAAACTGTAATAACCTGCATTTTCATTCATTGGCATTGTCATATTTAATATTCCTTGTCCACTTTTATTTTAATTTAATTTCAATTCGTGTGAGTAGAATTTATTTCTTGCTATATCTCTCATTTGAAATTTTATTGGGGCCAAACTGCAATTTTACAAAGTTAGTAATACCTGTGTAGGATTTCAAAACTATATTTCAAAAACGGTGAAAATAACTTCTATTGACTCAATCAGTATTTTTATGAAACCAGAAAATCAATTCTTAAGTTAAAATGAATTTTCTGTATTTTGTGGTGACCACCGCGCCCCGAAAATACCAGTTAGTGTGCAAAACTGTCCACGCTGTGTGAACTTCCACAGATTTTGGAAGTGACTGATTTGGACAATTGCTTTATTTCCATTTATGGCAAGTGATCATTGGCTTAGGCCTTGTTTGGCAATGCTTTGTGTGTGTGTGTATTGTTGTGACCAAAAGCTAAATTCCCAAACACCCTTGCTTTAACCCCTACTAGTCTAATGTTGGCTCTTCAGTTATGTGGAAGTGTATATACGTATGTAATTGTGTGTGTGTATTTCTGCAGCCTTGATAAATTGAGAAACAAATCCATTTGTTGAGTATTCAACAAAGAACTTGGTCCCCAAGTATAGCTAATTTTGATTTCCTATATAACTACCCACAACACACACAATCTGCACTTGGTCTTCAACTTGTTATAGAGAGAGTCCAGAGAAGAGAACTTACAGATTTATAGAGAGAGGAAGCTTATTTCTCCATAGCTTCAAGCTTAAAGTTTCATTTGGGTTTCTTGAATTAGCTCATCTTTCTCAACAATCTCTCTACTTTTAAACTCAGTGAGTATTACTAACTCACTAAGAATGTTAATTATACTTGTTTGCCATGTATATGATTGTAATTTATAATCCTCCATTTCAAATTTCGTCCATGGAAGCTTGAGCTTCAAAATCAAGATTTTCAAAACTTAATCTAAATTCATTTTCAGAGTTGAATATCAAAGATTATAGTATATAGAGTATATAGTTCAAGTTATAGAGCCTAATTTGTTCATACCATAAAGTATATTGAAAATGAAATTTTGTCATCTATTAAAATTTCATAAAATGGGAGAGCTATAGATTGAATCATGTTAAATTGGTTATGAATTCTTAATCCTTGTTGAAAAACAAAGAGAATCATATATTATAAGGCCTAATTACTTCCGAAATTGAAAATGGGTCAAAATGGACCCTTAAAACTGAAACAGGGGAATTATGGGGGAAGAAGACGAAGCCTCAGTAAAAACTCGCGCCACGATCGCGCGAGCGGCCCGCGCGAGCGACCCCTCGCGCGAGCGATCCGCGCGCGCGATCCTCGTTTCCCCAGACAGATAGAAGAATTTATATATATATATATAATGAAATTTAGGCAGGTCGCGCGAGCGAGGGTCGCGCGAGGGACCTTTCGCGCAAGCGATCCGCGCGCGCGACCTTGGCTTTTTAGGCAGACAGAAAAGTTTATATATAAAATGAAAATTAGGCATATCGCGCGAGCGACCCGCGCGAGCGACTCGTCGCGCGAGCGATCCGCGCGCGCGACCCCTGACAGTTTCCAGTATTGCTTGTTTTGTGATAAGGGACTGTTTGGGATAAAATTTGTATACTGTTTGTGTACTGTTTGGGAAATTTACTAAAGCAGAATCCTTTTTGGTTATGTTTAAATGATCAAAACAATGAATTGCGACTTATCAATCCCCGTACGTACATTGTTCCTTTAATTCAGCGATTTACTTTGTGTTTAAGTTCATGTCATTCATGTGGGGTCAGTGGTACATGCATGTGGGTGTTAGTCAGTGTGGAAAAGAGTAATGGTCAGTGTGGAAAGAGTATGAGATTGAGATTGAGACTGCGGTTGTGGTTGTGGTTGAGATTGCGGTTGTGGTTGTGGTTGAGGTTGCGGTTGTGGTTGTGGTTGAGATTGCGGTGAGGGTATCTTTGAAATGCGACGGTGGCAAATTTGGACACTCCCTGACGCCCATGGAAGCGTTAAAGTGTGTGAAGCCGAACTTGGACATTCCCTGGCACCCATGGTAGTGCTAAAGTGTGGCCTACGGACACTCCCTGATACCCGAGTCTGGATACTACGTGAGGTTGCTCCGGTATTTGCATGGCGGTTTAGGTATTCAAAGTGTGAGGCAATGGACACTCCCTGGTACCCCGGACCAAAGTGTGAGGCAAACTGGACACTCCCTGGCGCCCCGTTGCTAAAGTGTGGCTATCTTAGTGTTTCAAAGATACCAGGAGTAAGATAGTGGGTTGTTGTGTCTGTCGAGAGAAAAGAGTCGGCAAGATGAGTGTGGTGCATTGTCTCATACACAATTATATGTTTCATGAATGATCGACTTTTAATGTATTCCTTGTTGTTTTTATAAAATGAATTCTCCCTATGTCAAACTATTGATTTTACAAATTGAAAATGGAAAAAGTTAAATGAGTATGTTTTACATTTAAAGTTATGTTTTTAATACTCACTAGCTTCTTGAAGCTGACGACGTTGATGCGTCCTGGACATTCGTGTCTAGGCTTTTCAGGTTATAATCAGGAGGAATCTTATGACTACGCTAACTGAGAATGGCTGCCTTTGGAATGAGAGAACTGTTTATTGATTATATGCTTTAAGTTATATGTTTTAAGTTTTAAACTGTTTGTTTTATAAGGATGACTGTAACAGACACTAAGTTATTGTTTTATTTTAAGGCGGTCTGTGCCTTAGTTGACCCCGTATCATAAGATGTAATAAGTTAGAAAAATTTTATAAGCCTTGATTGCTCTGCTCTGATTATTATGTTTTGTTTGTTCGACGTTTGGGACGGAATCGATCCTTCAAACTGTCGCGACCTACGGGTCCATAAAGAAAATTAAACGCTTTCCTTATTTATGCTACGTCGGGGCGTGACACAAACCGCCTTAAAATAAAACAATAACTTAATGTCTATTACAGTCATCCTTATTACAACCCAAATTTATAACTTAAAACATATAAAAGTAAATTCTCTTTCCAGCAGGGATTCTCAGTTTGCATAGTCATACGGTCCAGCAATATCATAACCTGAAAAGCCTGAACACAAATGTCCAGGGCGCATCAACGCCGTCAGCTTCAAGAAGCTGGTGAGTATTAAAAACATAACTTTGAATGTAAAACATGCTCATTTACCTCTTTACATTTCTCATTTAATTCAACAAGTTTATATTAAAGCAATGAGTTCATTTTAGGATACATGCACAATATTATTTAAAAGATAAAATTCACGTATATGTGACCGTGTATGAGAACAATGCACCATCTCATCTTACCGACTCTTTTCTCTCGACAAAACCCAACATCCCACCATCACACACCGGTATCTTTGAAATGCTAAGATAACCACACTTTAGCACAGGGGTGCCAGGGAATGTCCAGCTTGCCTCACACTTTGGTCCGGGGTACTAGGGAGTGTCCATTGCATCACACTTTGACTACCTAATCCGCCATGCAAATACCGGAGGAACCCTCACGCAGTATCCAGACTCGGGTATCAGGGAGTGTCCGTAGGCCACACTTTAGCACTTCCATGGGTGCCAGAGAATGTCCAAGTTCGGCTTCACACACTTTGACGCTACCATGGTCATCAGGGAGTGTCCAGTTTTGCCACCTTCGCATTTCAAAGACACCCTCGCCGCAATCTCAATCACAACACACTTTGGTACTCACTTACCAGGGAGTGTCCACATCACAATCTCAACCGCACTCACTATACCACACTGACCATTACTCTTTTCCATACTGACCAACATTCACACTCACCATGCACATACAACTGACTCTACATGTATGTCATGAAACTTTAGAACATGGGGCAAATCACTGAATTATATATACAACGAGCGTACGGGGATTGATAAGTCACAATACAACGTGTTAATCGTTCAAACATAACAACTTAAGATTCTAATTTAATAATTTTCCCAAACAGTATCCAAACAGTATATAAATTTTATCCCAAACAGTCCCTCATCACAAAACAAGCGAAACTAGAAACTGCCAGAAGTCGCGCGCGCGGGCCGCTCGCGCGAGGGGTCGTTCGCGCGATATGCCCAATTTTCCTTTTCTTTATTAAAACTTTTCTTTCTGCCAGAGTACAGGACGATCGCGCGCGCGGATCGCTCGCGTGATCTGCCTAATTTTCATTTTTCCTTTATAAAATTTTTCTGTCTGCCTGGGAACACAAACCTCGCGCGCGCGGGCCGCTCGCGCGATCGCGCGCGTGAGATGAAGCAGAGACTTCATCTTCTTCGTCAGAACTGCTCTGTTTCAGATTTTCATGGTCTTTTTGACCCATTTCCAAATCTGTTAGTATATATATATCATATTATATATGGATCTCTTTAGTTTTTTTTTGCAAGGATTAAGAATATAAAATCAATTTAATATAATTCAAACCATAGCTCTCCAATTTTATGAGAAATTAAAAGTTGTCAAAACTTAATTTCTTATATACTTTTTCATATGAACAAATTAGGCCTCAATACTTTAAACATAGTCTGTATATAACATAATCTTTCATAATCATCTAAGAAAACAGATTTTGGTTGAGATTGAAAAATCTTAATTTTCAAAGCTATGGAGTTCATACGTGAAATCAACCATGGTGATTTACAAAATTAACAAATACACAGCAAAGAAACATGAAATTACATTCCTAGTGAGCTAATAATACTCACAGTGATAAGTGTAGAAGAAATTGTTGAGAAAGAATAACAAGCTAGAATTTCAAACCCAAGCTTTGGCTATGGGGATTGAGCTTCCTCTTTCTAAAATTTCTGTATATATGAAGATCTCTCTAACTCTCTGGAACTCTCAGTTGAAAAGGGTGCAGAATGTGAGTGTGTGTATGAGAGAATGTGAGTTATATAGAAAATCAAATGTGGGAACTTGGCCACTAGGGATGGCAATGGGGTGGGTTTTCCGGGTTCCCCGCCCCGCCCCTAATAGGTAGGGTATGGGGGGGGGCTTAATAGGGTTAGGGGCGGGTATGGGGGAGGTTTTCAAAACCCGGGTCGAGGTCGGGTCGAGGTCGGGGTAGGGTCAAAAAACCCGAACCCGCCCCGAATATACTTGTATTTATATTTTTACCCCTCAATAGTTATGTGTATTACCATTTTAAAAAAAAAAAAACTGCACTATAAGGGAACTAATTGGGTAAGTTGAAAAAAAAAACTGCACTATTAGGGAAAAAAATGCATTAAAAAAATTGATTTTTTCAATTTGAGTACCAAAAAAAAAAAAATTCATAATCGGGGCGGGGCGGGGTCGGGGACCCCGGGGGCGGGGCGGGGGCGGGGAGAGGCACTATGCGGGGCGGGGCAGGGGCGGGGGGAGGGTTTACTGAAGCGGGGCGGGGGCGGGGTATGGGGAGGGTTTACTCGGATTGTCAACAAGACCTGCAAAACACTACAATAACCCGTGTAAAAGATGTAAACAGTAGAAATGAGGGTTATGCAAGAAGAGTGAGTAAATAATGTACTTAGAAGCTCCAGGAGTGGAATTTCGCGCAATAACAAATCCAAACTCAAGCAACATATGTGATAAATCACACCCCCTACTAGCACATTGCTAGTCTCTAGCAATTAAGCGGAGAAAAGAAAGCTCTAAGGACATTATTCAACCACTTTATTTAAAAACAGTGAGGATAAATTGCTTTCGTGGGGAGCACGGTTGCATTGAGCCACTACAACAAGCCGTTAAACCTCTAGGTTACCCCTAGAGGCGGAGTTTTGTCTCCGGAGGGTTCTCACACAAACATACGCTTCCTCAAGATAGCCACCAACAAGTCGAAGCGCACAAAGCTCAACACAATCAAGAGGTTTTCAATGGATCTTAGCAAAGTGACACTCAAGTTCCCAAAAGTCCCCAAACTATCCCGGTTATTCGAAAACTTCACTTATTCCAACTCTAGGACGTTCATGGTAAAGGTTGCACGCCCACAAGTACCGGCACGGTGCAATGCATTAATAATCCAAATATCGATCGAAACCGCGCTTCAACGCAATTCTCACCGTTGAAACCCTCAGAAATGAATCACTCGGAATGGGTGACACTCTCAAGACATGCGGGCAAAGAGTAATGGAAATGGAATGCAAAGCCACGCGCATGTCAAGTGTGAAGAACGTTATTCAATGTAAAACGGGTAAAATGAATCTCATGAAAGATACCATGCATTGGAGGTGGTGAAAACAAACTCTACTTGCTTGTCAAGGTCGTCTCAAACTCTGAATCATAATATCAAGGATCGGAAAGGACTGTGTCAGGTCAAGAAGTGGAAACGGGGTGGTGAGATATCCGGATATGGGGTCGAGAAGTGTTTAGTGTAAACTCTTGGACTACAGGGTTCGCACAAGGGCTCACAAGACTAGGGGCAAGTCGGGAATGATTAATTTCGATGGGGAGCGATGGAGGAGTACCTTTTTCATGATGTTTTTTTACGGTAACTTCCCCACTAAACACGACTCAATCCCTTTAGATTTTAACAAAACGACCTTATGCGAACAATCTTCCAAGACACATTTTAAACACTAGAGATGGGCTAATGTAAAGGCGGTGTATGCGGGAGGGGTAAGAGAGAATGGTGCGAGATGTGACCAAAAATCATTTCCTTGATGTAATACAATTCATTGTTCTCCACTAAGGCGACAAGCAAGTGCAAGTTTATAAATTCACATGACGATCCTCCAATGCATGATCAAGCAAGAAGATGAGATTGACAACGACTTTAACATGCTTTTCAACAAAGAGAGAAGTGCAAGTAACGCTCAAAATTGGAGGACGGCTCAAATTCTAACAAGGTTCAAGTCTCCACAAGTATTTCAATTGATACGCGGATTATAAATGCTTTAAACATCGTCCTGTAACAAGCGTTTGAGCAACGTGCACCAATAGTTCAAGATTTGAAACTCATGAAGTTCGCAATAATCGGGATAGTTCTAGGACTTTTGGGATTCAATGAGTGTCACATACTAAAGTCACAAGAAAAATCAGGATAAGCGTCATCGCTCGGCACTTTAAATGGGCAGCTATGCGACAATCATAGGAGGCGTGGACCAAAAGTTCAAGAAAAGGAAAAAGGAGATTTATTTATTTATTTATTTTTTATTTTTTTATTTTAATTGTTACTTGGCAAGAAACAATGAAGTTCGAACTGAAGTTTAGCGACTAGCACACCCTCCTACTAGATCCGTGCATTTTCCACAATGTATGAGCATCGAATAATCAAAAAGGACAAGAGAGAGGGTACTACGTCACCAGCTGGGCGATCCCTGTAAAAAACAGAAGAGATGATCCTGCACAAGTAAACACTACCAAGCATATCAAAGAGAAAAAGAATGCACGAAATAAAGAGAACATGAACTTCCATTAAATATAAACAGCAAAAGTTACAGAAGTACATGAAAAAGCCTAAACGGTGCCGAAAAAACAAAATACACTAATAAAAAACGACCAACATGGCTCTAACCAACCAAAGCAAGAAAAACCGACACAAAACCAGAATCTAGCAGCTACAGAGGCGTAGCCAAGTGAGCTCGCTGCTAGTCGAGAAAGCGCCAAAAAGTCGGAATCCAAGGAAAAAGGCCTCAAGGAGGTGGTGTGGAGGGACCCGCACCACCTGCGCGTGAAATAGCACTAATAAGGGCCCTGAACTGGAGCTCCTCCCTCTCAACCTGCTGGCCCGCAGCCATCTCCATACTGGCCTGAAGCGAGTCAAAACGTGACATGACTCGGGCCTCCATCGCCATCATCTCAGCTCTAGTCTCCCTGAGCTCTCCCTGAGTCTCCAGCATAAGGTGCTCCAGACGAGCAAAGTCAGGAGCAACTGCAGGAGCTGGAACGGACTGCTCAACATCGACGTCCTCCTCCTGAACCAGGGGCACATCTCCCTCAGGCGGGGCATCTCCCTCAGCCGCCTACTGTTCGGCTCGCTGCCGCTTGCGGGCTTGAGCCTGAAAGGCGCTCTTGGATTTGGCTAGAGACACCGCACCTAAGGGATCCTCGATGGAAATGAGGTGATCCTTTGGCTTAGGCTTCACCCCTTCTGAGAGGCAGAGTCGGGTAACAAGGGAGCCGTAGGGGAGGCTGCTGGACACCGTGGTCTTGGCCGAGGCATTATACATGACTTCGAGAACGAGCCGCGACAGAGAGAACGCGTCCGCGGTGCCAAGCGCGGCCAAGTGAGCGGCATAGTAGTGGCCAAGGGTGGCCTTTTGCGTTGTGAGCAACAAGGTCTGGCGCACGATGATGTGAAGATCGGCATAGGCTCTGGTCATCGCACTGGCCGGCAACTGGATACCAGACCAATCGTGGTCGCGGTCGGTGAGAGACTTGTAGACAATAGGGGGCAGGGGCAGGGAGGCTATGGTTGGGTAAGGAGCAACGGCGTCGCGCTCCTCCGGGACACCCATGAAGCGGGCGAGGGTGTGAAGCGTGATGGTAAACCGCCGGCCTCGCACATATGCAAAGAAGGCGTGCTGAGAGTCGGGATCCGGGATGAGACTGGAATAGAACTCCCGGACCATCTCCTCGTTTACGTGGTGCTCGATGGCCACGTAATCGCCCCAACCACGGGGCTCGAAGGCCTCCCTCACGGAATTTGGAAAGGCAATGAGGTCGATGGAGCGCTCTTTGAGGACAACCCGGGTGGAGAAGTAGGCGTCGTGCCAGTCCTTAGTCTCCCTGGATTGGAAACCGCGGAAAGGGCGAGGCTTTGGGTCCAATGGCCGAGGGACTCCGGTGACCTTGGGCTTTGTCATTGTAAGCTAGGGTTGGGGGAAATAGGAGAGAGAAAGAGAGAGAGGGCAGAATTTGGGGGAGGGGGGGGAGAATGTAGATGGTGGCGATGTGGGTGTGGGTGGTGGTGATTTGGTGGTGGGTGGAGGATAGGGTAAGAGAGAGGGAGAGTAAGGGTTTTGGGAAAGGGGGAAATGGTGGTGGTGGGGGCTTAGTGTTAGGGTTTGGGATGGTGGGGAGTGATGGTGGTGAGGGAGTGATGGTGGAGGTGGTTGGAGTGGGGATGGTGGTGTTGGTGGTAGAGAGAGAAGAAATCGCCGGAGAGGGAAGGGTCAGGAGAGAGAGAAGAGAAATGAAGAGGAAGAGAAAAGAAAAAGGGATTTAAACAGCCCGCGGGTCATTCGACCGGTCGAGCGGGGCCATTCGACCGGTCGAATGCCCCTCTGCCAGAAAACCACAAAAAACCAAACCAAGTCGACCGGTCGAGAGGGCCAATTCGACCGGTCGAATGCCCCTCTGCCAGAAAATCAATTTAAGCACAAAGGAGGGACAAACCAACACCTTTTTTTTTTTTTAAAGAAAGCTAGGAAGAAGAAGAAAACTAAGAGAAACGCGAGGGGTGGGTGCGAACGCACTCCTAGAGCACGGGTATGATCAATAGCTCTACAAAAAGATGGAACTTGCCGAGTATGCTCGGCACAAAAATAAAACGCCACACGCACCTATTCGACCCCGTAAACGGGATCTTCCAACGGAATCGACTCCAACGTGGAGTCAAAACCTTCCAAGAACGGCTTGAGTCGTTGACCATTCACTTTGAACACGTTACCCTCCTTTGGGTCAAAAATTTCAATAGCACCATGAGGATAGACCTTTTTGACGATAAAGGGGCCGGTCCACCTTGATTTTAACTTTCCCGGAAACAAGTGTAAACGAGAATCATACAAAAGCACCTTTTGTTCGGGTTCGAAGTGCTTGCGCACTATGCGTTTGTCATGAAACGCCTTGGTACGTGCTTTGTAGATCTTCGAACTTTCATACACATCGTTCCGGATTTCTTCTAGTTCCGAGATTTGAAGCTTTCTTTTAGCACCACCCTTATCCGTGTCAAAATTGAGCTTTTTTATGGCCCAAAATGCTCGGTGTTCAAGTTCAACCGGCAAGTGATACGCCTTTCTGTAAACTAAACGGTAAGGAGACATTCCGAGATTGATCTTATAGGCCGTTCGATACGCCCAAAGAGCGTCGGTTAGCCTCAAGGACCAATCTTTTCTAGATGGATTCACCGTTTTTTCTAGAATTCCTTTAATCTCCCTATTGGCCAATTCCGCTTGGCCGTTAGTTTGCGGATGGTAAGTGGTTGAGGTCTTATGTGTTATTCCATACTTTTCCATGAGAAGTTCAAAAGGATGATTGCAAAAATGCACTCCTTGGTCGCTTATGATGGCCTTTGGAATTCCGAATCGAGACAAGATGTTCTCTTTAAGGAATTTCAAAACGGTTTTGTGATCATTGCGCTTGCTCACAATTGCCTCAACCCACTTTGAAACAGAATCAACCGCGACGAGGATGTACTCATGCCCAAAAGAGATAGGAAATGGGCCCATGAAGTCGATTCCCCAACAGTCGAAGACTTCAATGACAAGTATTGGGTTCAACGGCATCATGTTTTTCCTCGTGACACTACCAAGCAATTGACATCTATGACATGCTTTGCAATAATTGTGGGCATCTTTGAAGAGAGTAGGCCAATATAATCCGCTTTGGAGGATTTTGGCCGAAGTCTTTTTAGGTGAAAAATGCCCACCACATGCTTGGTCGTGGCAAAAAGAGAGTACACTTTGGATTTCATCATTGGGAACACAACGACGGATGATTTGGTCGGCACAATATTTGAACATGTAAGGGTCATCGAAGAAGAATGACCGTGCCTCTACCTCAAATTTACGCCTATCCTGGGGGGTCCAATGTGACGGGATAGCCCCCGTCGCTAAGTAATTTGCCAAATCGGCATACCATGGCAAAGTGGAGATAGAGAACAAGTGTTCATCGGGGAACACGTCCCTTATCGGAGTTGGGTCCGTCACTTCGATATTCACCGTCAAACGAGATAGGTGGTCGGCAACCACATTTTCAACGCCCTTTTTGTCCTTAATAGACAAATCAAATTCTTGGAGGAGAAGGATCCAACGAATCAACCGGGCTTTAGCATCCTTCTTATTGAGAAGGTACTTTAGAGCCGCATGATCGGTAAAGCAAACGATTTGGGATCCAACCAAGTATTGATGAAATTTATCGAGGGCGAAAACTATGGCGAGTAGTTCTTTCTCGGTAGTAGAATAGTTCATTTGGGCACTATCGAGAGCCCTACTCGCGTAGTAGATGACATGTGGTTGTCTATCCTTCCTTTGGCGCAAAACTGCTCCCACGACATAATCACTAGCGTCACACATAAGCTCAAATGGATGACCAATCGGGGGATTGCATTATAGGGGCGGTCGTAAGCAAAGTTTTCAATTTATCAAATGCTTCTTGACACGCCTCGGTCCATTCAAAGGGAACATCTTTCCCAAAAAAATTACATAGGGCGTGAAATTGCACTGAAATCTTTGATGAACCTCCTATAGAAATCGGCATGGACGAGGAAAGATCTAACGTCTTTCAAGCATGTGGGAGGGGGTAAGTCGACAATAAGCTCGACTTTGGCCTTGTCAACTTGAATTCCTTCACTTGATACGATGTGGCCAAGAACGATCCCCTTTGTCACCATAAAGTGACATTTCTCCCAATTGAGGACGAGGTTCTTCTCCTCGCACCTCTCTAGGACTCTCCTCAGGTTCCCTAGACAGTCTTCAAAAGAATCACCATATACGCTAAAGTCGTCCATGAAGACTTCCAAGCATATTTCCACCATGTCGCTGAAAATACTAAGCATACACCGTTGAAAAGTCACCGGTGCATTGCATAGACCAAATGACATTTTCCTATAAGCAAAGGTGCCATAGGGACACGTGAACGTGGTTTTCTCTTGATCTTCGGGTGCAATCTCTATTTGGTTATATCCAGAATAACCATCCAAGAAACAATAGAATTTGTGCCCGGCCACCCTCTCTAAGATTTGATCAAGGAATGGTAGAGGGAAGTGGTCTTTTCGGGTGACGGCATTCAATTTCCGGTAGTCAATGCAAACTCGCCAACCAGTAGGGACGCGTGTTGGAACGAGTTCGCCTTTCGGATTCTTGACGACCGTCACCCCGGATTTCTTTGGGACGACTTGGGTCGGACTTACCCATTGACTATCGGAAATAGGATAAATGATTCCCACGTCCAACAACTTAATAACCTCGGCCCTCACGACCTCTTTCATGTACGGGTTTAACCGTCTTTGCATTTGCCGCGAGAGCTTGGCATCATCCTCCAAGTAAATCTTATGAGTGCACACGGTTGGACTTATCCCCTTTAGGTCGGCGATTGTCCACCCCAAGGCACTCCGGTGATCTTTCAACAACTTGATCAAACTCCTTTCTTAATCGGGGTCAAGTAGGGACAAAATCACCACCGGGAATGTCTCTTCGTCTCCCAACAAAGCGTACTTGAGCTCTTTTGGTAATTGTTTTAGCTCGAGTTTGGGGACTTCAAGACTAGATGGCAAAGGAATAGAGTCACGTGGGGGAAGTTTTTTAAATTGAGAACACCACATGACATCTTCTCCTACCTCTTTGGATTCATGGGATTCCAAGGCATCCTCCACTTCAAGCTCAAGTAGAGAGTACTCGAGCAATGAAACACCATCGGGGGTGGTTGTTTGTGACGGACATGAATCAAGAGGTTCCTCCAAGCACGTGAAGTTGAAGAACTCGTGCGTAAGAGTATCAATGAAATCAACCTCACAAATATCATCATCCTCAAGATCCGGTTGCTCCATGAGATTGTAAACATTAACCTCCGCGGTCATGTTACCGAAAACCAATTTCATGTTTCCATTCCTACAATGAATTTGGGCATTGTAGTGGCTAAGAATGGTCGACCAAGGATGATAGGAATGGGTGACGTTCCACCCTCAACCGGTTGTGTATCCATGACAATGAAATCCGCCGGGTAGTAGAAAGCATCGACTTGGACTAACACATCCTCAACTATCCCTTTTGGTACCCTAATTGAGCGATCGGCTAATTGCAAGACAGTTCGTGTCTCCTTGAGTTCTCCGAGACCCAATTGTAGATAAACCGAATAGGGTAGGAGATTGACACTAGCACCTAGATCCAAAAGGGCTTTTTCAATTTTGAAATTCCCTATGACACAAGAGACGGTGGGACAACCAGGATCTTTAAATTTTGGAGGGATATTGTCACGGATGCAAGAGGTTGCTTGTGCCGCCATGTAGGCTTGCTTTTGCACATTGAACTTGCGTTTTCTTGTGCAAAGATCTTTTAAGAATTTAGCAACACCGGGAACATCCTTGATCATGTCAAGAAGAGGAATGTTGATCTTGACTTCCTTTAACATTTCAAAGATTTCAAGGGTCTTGCCCTTGTTCTCCTTTGGTTTCAACCTTTGCGGGAAGGGTGGAGTTGGGACATATTTGGAAATATTTGACTCAAGAGGCAAGGTTGCCTTGGAGGTTAATGTCCCATGCTCAACAACCGGTGGGTTGGTTGTTTCAGGATCATTGGGTTTTGACCTCTTTCCCTCTCTGTGCTCGTCAACAAGTTGTTCTTTTAGACTTTCCGTAGGTTCTTCGGGAACCTCACGGATTTTGTTATCAACAACTTTTCCACTCCTTAAAGTGGTGACGGCTTTGACATGCTCGGTGGTGGGATCGTTTGACCCGGAAACTCCAACGGCCATTTGACCCTTGGGGTTTGGAATTGGTTGGACCGGGAATTTTCCCTTTTCATTCACATGTTGAGAACTAGCCAATTGGCTAAAAGAATTACGCATTTCATTCATGAATTGAAGCATTTGCGCGGAATTTTGATCAAGCTTTTGAGCTTGTTGATCTTGCCTTTGCATGAGCGTTTGCATTTGATCCTCAAGGGACTTCTTATGTAGGGGTACATAAGGGATCGATGAGGATGGACCATGGGGAAAAGGAGGAGGTGGTGGGAAATTATTTTGAAAGTGTTATGGAGGCGGCATTTGCGGTGGTCCATGATTGGGCTCATTCCTCCATCCTTGATGAGGTGGATTTTGATTTTGGTTTTTCCATCCCGGATTGTATGATTCACCATAAGTGGGATTGAATGGCTTTTTGTACGTTCCCATGGCATTGGCTTGCTCGTGCAAGATTTCTTTGAAAGCAGGGATGGTAGGGCAAGTGTTGGTCGGGTGACCAATCTTTTCGCAAATGGCACAAGTTTCTTCCACGAAAGCCACGGGTTGTGTGGCTTTTTGTGTGGCTTGTGCTGCCGCGGCCTCTTCTTTGGCTTGCTCCATTGATTCCATTTTTCTTTGAAGTTTGGCAGTGGTAGCACGTAAGTCATCCTCTTGATTTAGTTCAAGAATTTCGGGAGAAGATGACTTAGTAGAAGGAGCGGCGGTGGCCAACTTTGCCTTATTGGCATTCCGATCATGGGGGTCCGATGTGTCCCAAGCTTGAGTTGTGTCGGCCACATACTCGAAGTGTGCCTCTGCTTCCTCAGGGGGAAGCATCATGAATTGTCCATGGCACATAGTTTCAATGAGTTGTTTGGAGGCTAATTGGAGTCCGGCATGGAATGTCGAGACCAACCTCCATTTCTCGAAATTATGATGAGGGCACATATTGAGCAAGTCCTTAAACCTCTCCCAACACCTAGTAAATGATTCGAATTCCCCTTGCTTAAAACTTTGAATCATTTGTCTGAGAGTATTAGTGCGATGCATGAGGAAGAATTTTTTTAGGAATTGGGATTGCATTTCGTGCCATGTCCCAATGGATCGAGGTTTCAAGGAGTTGAGCCATGTTTTGGCTTTGTCCTTGAGAGAGAATGGGAAGAGTTTGAGTCGGAGGACGTCCTCCGAGCAATTTTGATCGCTAAAAGTAATGCACACATCCTCAAACTCTTTAAGGTGGAGGTAGGGCTGTTCGTTATCCATACCACGGAAGGTAGGGAGTAACGAGATCATCCCAAGGTGGTAGTGGAATTGTCCGGCATTGTACGGGAAAACAATGCAAGAAGGGGTAGAGATTCTCTCCGGGTGGAGATAATCCTTGAGGGGACGCGTGTTTTCCCCTTGGTAATTTCTCTCACCTTGTTCACTCAGATTGTCGCCCATTGCGGCGGAATCGGTAGATGATTGAAAGAATGACGATTCGGAAGGCGTTGGGGATGAAGGTGGTGGACGCCAATAAGAGCTTGAGCTCGAAGATTCCGGGTGTTCGACAAATGGAATTCCGCCGACACCGTTATGCATTAAAGTATTGTAATAGGGTATCCGGGTCCGTAAAAAAAAATTGCCAGGAGTCTAGTCCCCGGCAACGGAGCCAAAAACTTGTTCGCTCTCGGGGTATGTATGATTCAAGTGCAAATCAATCGTAACAAGTAATACTCGGGTAGGTACGAGGTCGATTTCCACGGGGACTAGACCGGAAGATTATAGTTCCAAGACACGAATACACTACTACCGTAACCAATAAAAAAGAAAAGGTGATTGTTTTGAGGATAACTAACTCTAAATCTAAAGCTAATCATGCAAGTATAACTAAGGTGAAACGGTAACTAATTAAGTTAACTAATTAGACGACAAGTACAATTTAACTATAACTAGCAAGCTAGAAAAACGAGCTGTTTAACGACAAAGGAAAAAGGGCTAGGGGTCGTGCTACCAACCTTGGATCACAAAAAAGGGGAAGTATTAGGGATTTGGAGGAAACTTCTCAAGTGAACAAAGTTCCTTGGGGGCCAACAATCAAACATGTGGGTTGTCAACCCCACTATGAAAGATGAAAGCTTGAAGGAACTAAGGGCAAATGTTGGATTGGTAATATAGATTCAATAACCTCCATTGCGTGACAATGGGGGTAAAGAAACAAACATATTACAAACCCAACACTCTTCAATCACTCAAGAAGATCCAAAACCGTTAGACTATCAAGAAAACACAAGGATCTATAGGTGGGTTCATGACCCCTAACCTAGAAAACTAGCTACACATGGTTTTAACTATGAAAACATTAATAGAAACATTAAATGAGTAGGAAGATATCACCATTAATGCAATCAATAACTTCAAGACAGAGAGAGTCCAATAAAAAGTTTCAATAAATGCTCCAAAGGAAGAATCCAAGCTTGCAAGTTTAAGAATCCCTCACAATCTTGGTTACAAGCCCTATGTCTAACTAATCTATGAACAAAATCACAAGGAATCCTAAAGAAATACAAGAGAGATCAAAGAGAGAATTTAAGCTGCTATATAAACTAGGTCAAGCCCCCCAAAACGAGTTATAATGGGGTATTTATACAAAATTCTCGGAGTGGCAAACTTGTAAAACAAAGAGTACAGAAACAGGGTCATTCGACCGGTCGAGCGGGACCATTCGACCGGTCGAATGGCCCTCTGCCAGAATGTTAAAAAAAACACACAAGAAGTGGACCGGTCGAATGGGGCAAGTCGACCGGCCGAATACCCCTCTGCCTGAATGTTAAAAAAAACACACAAGAAGTGGACCGGTCGAATGGGGCAAGTCGACCGGTCAAATACCCCTCTGCCTTGAATCTTCAATGCTTCACAACAAGTTTGCACACTGATCACTAAAATTGCCAAAACTCCTCGCTCCCGCTTCCGATTGAGGTGAAATTTGCGGCCACGCGAAGAAGACTCGCAGAGCTTACTTTACCAAGTTACGATCAATCTCCAAACATGTGGTCTTGGAGTCCAAAAACGAGAGAGAACTGGCCGCAATAGACGAGATCTTCAACCGAGGCTTTGCCTCCCGATTCGGATTGTCAACAAGACCTGCAAAACACTACAATAACCCGTGTAAAAGATGTAAACAGTAGAAATAAGGGTTATGCAAGAAGAGTGAGTAAATAATGTACTTAGAAGCTCCAGGAGTGGAATTTTGTGCAATAACAAATCCAAACTCAAGCAACATATGTGATAAATCAGCCAGCAATAACAGAAAAGCAAGTGAGGGACAAGATCCCCTCCTCATGCAGAAAAGAAAAAAGGAAAAACACAGGAACACGTCCCCGTGCACCTAAAAGAGGCTACCAAGGAGAGTTTATACCCACATGCTTGAAAGCTATGGGAACCCCCATCCACCGGAATACCAGAGTACCACCCTGGACGGGTAGGAGGTCGCGGTTGCCGCTTTCCTTGAGGAGAGAACTTAGATGTGTCAGAGCTGGCTTGAGAACCCCAACTCCGGACAGGATAACACTAGATCTGCAAGAAATCATCTTCAGATATGGGGAAAGCACATGGGAACAACCATCACAAAGGAAGGGGAAGAACTTCACAGAGGAAGATGGAGAAAACTAAACAAGGCCTTATTTAGATTTGGGACAAAAAGTGGGAAAAGGTGAAGAAGGAAGGAGCGGAGATGATGGGGGTGGACTGTGGAAGAAGGTGGACTGTGGAAGAAGAGGAGGAACTGTCTGTGTGTGGGGGAGGGGGTTGCGGCTGCTTAGGTTAGGAAAGAAACAATCGCTTCTCTCTCTCTAGAAATCCTAGAGAGAGAAGCTCTCAGCATATTTTCAACAACTTCCCTAACCACTTGTAACAACCCTAAATTTTTAAGTGTGTAAATAATTATTTTAAATAATTTTTTTCAATTAGCAATGATATATGAGTGTACCTAGGTAAGACATGTGTTTAAAAATTTTAAGTTTGAAGAACCCATAAATTAAATTGCTAGTAAGCATATTTAATTTGTCCATATTTAATTTGTTAGTAATACCAGTAATATTTCCCCGTTTGTTTTTGTATTAAAATTTCTAATGTTTCATTATTATTATGACATGACATTTTGAGCTTTAATTAAATTGTATGATAGATTATTGTCTGACTGAGTTACAATTTTTGTAGAATGACGAGTTTAGTGTCGGGTAGTGTTTCGGGGCCCACTAGTAAGTTAAGTAGTGAATTTAACATGAAAATTAAGTACCCGGGGTATGAGTACCCTTTGGGCTAGCCATTTTAGTGGTTTTGTGTTACATTCTGGGCTCATATGGGTCTATTTTGTTAGCCCATAAAAAGAAAAACGGGATTATTAATATTTGTGTGAGTAATATATGTATTGTGTGTGTATTGTATGTATATAGATAGATAAGATATCCTAGGGTTAGAAGAAAAAAAAAGAGAGCAGCCTCAAGAGAGAGAGAGAGGGAGAGAGAGAGAGAACAAGAGGCACAGAGAGAAGAGGCAACCCTAGCCACCTAGAAAGAGAAGAAAAAGAGAAGAAAAGAAAAAAGAAGGGAGTTCACCATCATCAACATCATCTTGCTTTTTCCAATTTGGTGAGTAAACATTTAGATTTGTAGGGTTAATTCGTAGTTTGATTGATTTTTGATTTGTGTTCATTATAGTTTGAATAAATTGTATGGATGGGTGTTTATATAATACAGATCTATAGTGATATATACATATATATATATATCAAAGGTTAGATATAAGTTATTTAGAAAATTGAAGAAAAAAAAAAAGAAGACTAACACAAATTCGGATTTAGGTAAAATTAAAAAAAAAACTCTCAGATCTGTTTTAGAAAATTATTCGTATTAATTCATACATTTTGTTTTTGGTAAAACTGTTCGCTAAAGTCAATATAAAACGCGATTCTGCACATTTTTCGTCTAATGGTATTTTTCTCAATTCTGCACCGTTTGGGCAGAAAATTCATATTACAGTAGCAGTAAATGTTAACTCCGAATTTTGAATAGTTCCTTAGTGTTCACCGCTTCCCGTTGTGTGATATGTTTTTTTTGGTAGCTCGACTTGCTGAGTGTACCCTTTTTCCAGTGGCTTTGTGATCAAGCTGGCCTAAGCCTTATGCCCGGCTTATTTGTTAGACGTCTAGGCATATTGACTGGCCTTCTGTGTGTATACCTGGTTTGGTTGATACCCCAACCAAACTAGCACCAGAGTGGATGTTAGTAGTATGTCCGGGCACACATGGGATATATATGTGGGTGTACCATGGAGGGTGACCAAGTGGTGAAGCTAGGAAATTGAATAATGAATCGTTCATAAATAGTAAGTTAACCATGAGTAGGGTGACCTTAGTGGTGAACCTAGGGCAAGAAAAAAAAATGACAGTGATTGTAGTGCGTCAAATACAAATGGATAAACTATTGCGAAACATGAAATTGAAAACCCGAAATGGTTACCGTGGTATAATGTGAAGAAAATTGATTAAATGATTTGGTATTGAAGAATTGTTTATTATGATACTAAGGATTTGTGCTAACTCTCGAGTTGCAGGATGGTGGGCCCACTAACCATTGTATGCAGGCTTTGGCTCACCATGTCATTTAAGAGTAAGTGTTTCTTTTACTTTGTGGGTGGAACAAACTGCCGCGTGACTCGAGGAAACTACCGCTTGTCCTCACTCACGTGTGGAACTACAATTCTGCCTACAACTTTGTATGTGTTTGTGGTTTAGAGAGGGAGGGAGTCCAGCGGATTCCCAACCTCCGGGAAATTTATTGGGTATTATTATGTCAATTGATTATTGTTGGGTTGGAGTTGAGGGGACCACGAGTGATCCTTGAGACTGGAGCGTGTTTACTCATACCAGTGTTGTTATACAATGCTGACCCGAGTGTGTTATGCATTCGGGTGCGTTTATGTTTGAAACGTAGTTGGATGACATGTGTAGGATATTGCTTTTGATGATGTGACCGATGTGCTTGGCTGTGGAGTCTTTTGGGCATTGGAACGTTGTAGTTGCTCTGACCATCGGATGTATAGATTTTATTTCTTTCTTTTCTAAACTTTGTAAGAAATTTTATTTAATGAATTTTGTATTCCTTTTGTAAATTAAAATGGTATTATATTTGTAATAGAACGATTTTTGGAAAGCCAAATAATCAGCATAAAACTAAATCTAGACTACTATTCGACTGCCCAACTATCGGAGTGAACACCACGAAGCCCAACCTAATAAAACTTTTTAATGGAAATAGATGTTCTTAAAAACCTGGTTAAAACATTTGTAATAAATTCACATTTACGTTTTTAAAACAAAACCACCACATTTCCATTTAAAAAAAAAAACACTCATGCGGTTCCGAAAATACTCAGATATATTTGATTAAAGCTACAACTACTAAATCACTTATATTGAAAAGCGGAAACTGAATAAACATTTCTAAATTCTCATTAAGAATAAAAATATTTTCATTTACAATTAAAGCTTTGAAAGAATAACCTCTATTACAACCTTTGGTCAGAGCTACTAAACGTCCCAATACCAACTACAATAATGGCCCACAATGCCAAATAAATGAAAATAGCAAATGAACAGTAAAGGTCTTCATGCCCTCAAGCGAATCCATGCAATCCAATAGTCATACCGGCCTACTCATTAATCTGCAAAACTGTTGCGTTTCCCGAGAAACGCCCCGGTATGATAAACATCACACGGGTCAGCATTGTATAACAACACTGGTATGAGTAAACACGCTCCAGTCTCAAGGATCACTCGTGGTCCCCTCAACTCCAACCCAACAATAATCAATTAACATAATAATACCCAATAAATTTCCCGGAGGTTGGGAATCTGCTGGACTCCCTCCCTCTCTTGACCACAAAAAACACATACAAAGTTGTAGGCAGAACTGTAGTTCCACACGTGCGTGAGGACAAGCGGTAGTTTCCTCGAGTCACGGCGGCAGTTTGTTCCACCCACAAAGTAAAAGAAACACTTACTCTTAAATGACATGGTGAGCCAAAGCCTGCATACAATGGTTAGTGGGCCCACCATCCTGCAACTCGAGAGTTAGCACAAATCCTTAGTATTAGAATAAGAAATTCTCCAATATCAAATCATTATATCAATTTCCTTCGCATTATACCACGGTAACCATTTCGAGTTTTCAATTTCATGTTTCGCAACAATTTATCCATTTGCATTTAACGCTCTACAATCACTGTCATTTTTTTCTTGCCCTAGGTTCACCACTAAGGTCACCCTGCTCATGGTCAACTTTTTTTTTTTTTTTTATGAATGATTCATTATTCAATTTCCTAGGTTCACCACTTGGCCACCCTCCATGGTACACCCACACATATATCCCATGTGTGCCCGGACATACTACCAACATCCACTCTGGTGCTAGTTTGGTTGGGGTATCAACCAAACCAGGTATACACACAGAAGGCCAGTCAATATGCCTAGACGTCTAACAAATAAGCCGGGCATAAGGCTTAGGCCAGCTTGATCACGAAGCCACTGGCAAAAGGGTACACTCAGCAAGTCGAGCTACCAAAAAAATATATCACACAACGGGGAGCGGTGAACACTAAGGAACTTGAAACCACTTATTTTTTTTTACCATCTATGTTAATTCACACAAGTACCGTTCATGAGGATTTAATCACATCATTAACCACTTTGGAAATTTATCATTTATTACATGGATTATCATTATCCAATTATTCACAATAAGGCCCTTGCGCCAAATTTCTTTTCACGTCTCTAACGTAGTATTTCCACAATCATCATTTAATACCGCACATAGCATAAGTTATAGCATCTAAATCAGCATTCAACAGCACTATTTAAAATTGTCCCAAACAAATCTTATATTAAACAGCCCCAAAACTAGCATGTGTTGAAATTGTTCTTCATAATAATACCGTACAAAGAAACATCTCTAACAATTTTCATAAACATAATTCAAAATTCGGAGTTAACATTTACTGCTACTGTAATATGAATTTTATGCCCAAACGGTGCAGAATTGTGAAAAATACCATTAGACAAAAAACGTGCAGAATCGCGTTTTACATTGATTCGCGCGAACAGTTTTGCCAAAAACAAAATGTATGAATTAATACGAATTATTTTCTAAAACAGAACTGAGAGTTTTCTTCAATTTTACCCAAATCCGAATTTGTGTTAGTCTTCTTTTTTTTTTTCCTTCAATTTTCTAAATAACTTATATCTAACCTTTGATATATATATATATATATAAATATATGTATATATCACTATAGATCTGTATTACATAAACACCCATCCATACGATTTATTCAAACTATAATGAACACAAATCGAAAATCAATCAAAGTACGAATCAACCCTACAAATTTAATTGTTTACTCACCAAATTGGGAAAAGCAAGATGATGTTGATGATGGTGAACTCCCTTCTTTTCTCTTCTCTTCTCTTTTTCTTCTCCTTCTAGGTGGCTAGAGTTGCCTCTTCTCTCTCTGTCTCTTGTTCTCTCTCTCTCTCTCTCTCTCTCTCTCTCTCTCTCTCTCTTGAGGTTTTTTTTTTTTTTTTCTAACCCTAGGATATAGTATCTATCTATATACATGTAATACACACACAATACATATATTACTCACACAAATATTAATAATCCCGTTTTTCTTTTTATGGGTTAACAAAAGAGACCCATATGAGCCCAGAATGTAACACAAACCACTAAAATGGCTAGCCCAAAGGGTACTCATACCCCGGGTACTTAATTTCAATACCAGATACACTATTTGACATATTCGCGGGTCTGTAAATACTATATAAAAAAATACATATCAACCCTTCATTTTTTTTTTAATAAATTTAAATTAATAAAATGTAGCATTCAAACTAAAGGGCTCACTAATGATTTAATTTATATGTCCACCAAACACTTAAAATTTTCAAACACGTTTCTTACATAGGCACACTCATATAATATTGCTAACTGAAAATAATAATTAAAATAATTATTTACATAGAAATTTTAGGGTTGTTACATTCTACCTTCCTTAAAGAAATTTCGTTCCAAAATTTGAAGCAACGATAAATACATACGTTAGTCATCAATAAAGTTAAACACGTAATTTTAAACAAAGCATTGATTAAGTTTAACTCTCAACTATACGAGATCAAGTACGTCGAACGACTAATCCAAACAAGGAAACCCTCATCTATATACCTTATTCTTGTATAGTCAATCCTCAAGCGTTAACAGATAATCCAAAACATAATTATTGATGCAAAACATGTGAATACAAACTATGCATGCAACATGCTCGCAGTTAATCAAGAATTCTAACTATATGCCCATGTTTACCTCTTACCATGTCCCCCTATTACACCTCCTCAGGATACCCATACTTATTATTCAAACATGCCGCTTCAAGAATATACATAACTCTACACTGGAAATAAGACTGCGAAGATAATAATGCGGTCGAAAATAAACCAACACGTGCTCAGATTCGTCATAGTTGTAGAAAATAGAATCCCGTTGATCCAATAGATGCTCCAGAATATAATAGAAAGCCCGAATACAGACACAAGAATTATGATCCATGCCAAAATACTTGTTGATAAATACAGCTCCATGATAAGAAATCCGAGATAACCAAATTATAGAACACATATGAGAATACCAGTCGATACTAAGAGAAATAACATATAAGATTTTTCTCGATAATAATAAATTTTCAATACTCCAATAAAATAATAATCTCCCGAATAATATGCTTGTAGATACCAGATAATGCTGAAGGCCGGCAAATAACAATAGAAATTCACTGGGCAGGAGCTCCACTGTTGATCATCCTCCAACTCTCTTCTACTACCCGTCATACCAACAATATGGATGCATGCACTATTATACAACTCATAATATAACAAATGATTTCAACAAATTAACATGTAGTGAGAGGCTCGAAAAGTTATGTAATTAATTGATTGAAAATAATTAAATAACATGTAGACAACACATGGATAACACATAAGTACACATAACCCGAAACCCAAATAAATCCACAACCTATAGCTCTGACCCACTACCACAATACCGAGGATCCCCTAGACTCCTCCCAATCTAATGCAACCAAAAGCTCTGATACCAAAGGTTGTAATAGAGGTTATTCTTTCAAAGCTTTAATTGTAAATGAAAATATTTTTATTCTTAATGAGAATTTAGAAATGTTTATTCAGCTTCCGCTTTTCAATATTAGTGATTTAGTAGTTGTAGCTTTAATCAAATATATCTGAGTATTTTCGGAACCGCATGAGTGTTTTTTTTTTTTTTAAATGGAAATGTGGTGGTTTTTTTTTAAAAACGTAAATGGAAATTTATTACAAATGTTTTAACCAGGTTTTTAAGAACATCTATTTCCATTAAAAAGTTTTATTAGGTTGGGCTTCGTGGTGTTCACTCCGATAGTTGGGCAGTCGAATAGTAGTCTAGGTTTAATTTTATGCTGATTATTTGGCTTTCCAAAAATCGGGGTGTGACAGTTTGGTATCAGAGCCTAATGTTAGCTTAGCGAGTCTAGGTGATCCTCGGAATGTGGATTACTGTGTTTGTTCAAAGCTATAGGACTGCGAATCTTCTTGGGTTGAGATTTAGGTTGAGTATGTGCTACATCTGTTTCTCTGTTATGTGTGAGCTTTGTGCTTTATTTTGTTGATTTGTTTAACTTTTATTGTCTACCATTTTCATGATAACTGTGTGAAGTCATACATAGTATTCTTTAGCATTGCATAGTAGTGCATTCATTTTATTTATATGAGGAGTAATGGGGGAATTTGGAAGTCACGTCAATCATCGGAATTTCTTAGTCGGGAATCCTCTTATCTTGGTGACCTCTTGCGGCGTATCTATTGACATTCTGCTAAACTTCTGAATTATATGGAAGAGATCAGTTGTCATTGGGATTTCTTTATTTTTACGGGTTTTCTTATTTCTATTATCAACTGGGTATCTAACACAATATTATCATTATGGATATTCTGGAGTTCTTATAAAGCTGATTATTTCTTCGTGTATTCTGCTGTTACATCCAGCTCATTTTATTCATATGAATACATTATTATTATCAATATTCTGGAATTCTATCTGGAGTATCTATCAAATCAGTGGCCTTCTTCTATCTGCCAAGATTATATTATGAATCTCAAGTGAGTATTGATTATATACGAGGCTTACCATCGGACGAAAATTTCTTTATCTTCAATGCCAGTATTTTCTCGGACTTGGGTGAAGCGGTAAGTAATTGGAGGTGTAGTGCGGGGTACGGTAAGAGGTAAATATGTGCATGTACATAGACTATATTCGTGAATTGCATCACTATATGTTGAAATTATTTGTAAGGTCTAAGTATATATGAAATGACTAGTTATATTGTGTTATATTTTAGTTCTGGTTAGAATTTAACAATCGATTATACGAGACTATAGGTATATACATGAGGGTTTCCTTGTTTGGATTATTCGCTCGACGTACTAAGTCTTGTATAGTTGAGAGTTAAACGTAATCAATGATTTGTATGAAATTGCGTGCCTAACTTTATTTATGACTGAATTGTGTATTTACCGTTGCTACAAATTTCGAGACGAAATTTCTTTAAGGAGGATAGAATGTAACAACCCTAAATTTTTAAATGTGTAAATAATTATTTTAAATAATTTTTTTCAATTAGCAATGATATATGAGTGTACCTAGGTAAGACATGTATTTAAAAATTTTAAGTTTGAAGAACCCATAAATTAAATTGCTAGTAAGCATATTTAATTTGTCCATATTTAATTTGTTAGTAATACCAGTAATATTTCCCCGTTTGTTTTTTGTATTAAAATTTCTAATGTTTCATTATTATTATAACATGACATTTTGAGCTTTAATTAAATTGTATGATAGATTATTGTCTGACTGAGTTACAATTTTTGTAGAATGACGAGTTTAGTGTCGGGTAGTGTTTCGGGACCCACTAGTAAGTTAAGTAGTGAATTTAACATGAAAATTAAGTACCCGGGGTATGAGTACCCTTTGGGCTAGCCATTTTAGTGGTTTGTGTTACATTCTGGGCTCATATAGGTCTATTTTGTTAGCCCATAAAAAGAAAAACGGAATTATTAATATTTGTGTGAGTAATATATGTATTGTGTGTGTATTATATGTATATAGATAGATAAGATATCCTAGGGTTAGAAAAAAAAAAAAAGAGCAGCCTCAAGAGAGAGAGAGAGAGAGAGAGAGAGAGAGAGAGAGAGAGAGAGAGAGAGGCACAGAGAGAAGAGGCAACCCTAGCCACCTAGAAAGAAAAGAAAAAGAGAAGAAAAGAAAAGAAAAAAGAAGGGAGTTCACCATCATCAACATCATCTTGCTTTTTCCAATTTGGTGAGTAAACATTTAGATTTGTAGGGTTAATTCGTAGTTTGATTGATTTTTGATTTGTGTTCATTATAGTTTGAATAAATCATATAGATGGGTGTTTATATAATACAGATCTATAGTGATATATACATATACATATATATATATATATATCAAAGGTTAGATATAAGTTATTTAAAAAATTGAAGAAAAAAAAAATAAGACTAACACAAATTCGGATTTAGGTAAAATTAAAAAAAAAACTCTCAGATCTGTTTTAGAAAATTATTCGTATTAATTCATAAATTTTGTTTTTGGTAAAACTGTTCGCGTAAGTCAATATAAAACGCGATTCTGCACATTTTTCGTCTAATGGTATTTTTCTCAATTCTGCACCATTTGGGCAGAAAATTCATATTACACTAGCAGTAAATGTTAACTCCGAATTTTGAATAGTTCCTTAGTGTTCACCGCTTCCCGTTGTGTGATATGTTTTTTTTTGGTAGCTCGACTTGCTGAGTGTACCCTTTTTCCAGTGGCTTCGTGATCAAGCTGGCCTAAGCCTTATGCCCGGCTTATTTGTTAGACGTCTAGGCATATTGACTGGCATTCTGTGTGTATACCTGGTTTGGTTGATACCCCAACCAAACTAGCACCAGAGTGGATGTTAGTAGTATGTCCGGGCACACATGGGATATATATGTGGGTGTACCATGGAGGGTGACCAAGTGGTGAAGCTAGGAAATTGAATAATGAATCGTTCATAAATAGTAAGTTAACCATGAGTAGGGTGACCTTAGTGGTGAACCTAGGGCAAGAAAAAAAAAATGACAGTGATTGTAGTGCGTCAAATACAAATGGATAAACTATTGCGAAACATGAAATTGAAAACCCGAAATGGTTACCGTGGTATAATGTGAAGAAAATTGATTAAATGATTTGGTATTGAAGAATTGTTTATTATGATACTAAGGATTTGTGCTAACTCTCGAGTTGCAAGATGGTGGTCCCACTAACCATTGTATGCAGGCTTTGGCTCACCATGTCATTTAAGAGTAAGTGTTTCTTTTACTTTGTGGGTGGAACAAACTGCCGCGTGACTCGAGGAAACTACCGTTTGTCCTCACTCACGTGTGGAACTACAATTCTGCCTATAACTTTGTATGTGTTTGTGGTCTAGAGAGGGAGGGAGTCCAGCGGATTCCCAACCTCCGAAAAATTTATTGGGTATTATTATGTTAATTGATTATTGTTGGGTTGGAGTTGAGGGGACCACGAGTGATCCTTGAGACTGGAGCGTGTTTACTCATACCAGTGTTGTTATACAATGCTGACCGGTGTGATGTTTATCATACGGGGGTGTTTCTCGGGTAACGCAGCCGTTTTGCAGATTAAGGAGTAAGCCGGTATGACTATTGGATTGCATGGATTTGCTTGAGGGCATGAAGACCTTTACTGTTAATTTGCTATTTTCATTTATTTGGCATTGTGGGCCATTATTGTAGTTGGTATTGGGACGTTTAGTAGCTCTGACCAAAGGTTGTAATAGAGGTTATTCTTTCAAAGCTTTAATTGTAAATGCAAAGATTTTTATTCTTAATGAGAATTGAGAAATATTTATTCAGCTTCTGCTGTTCAATATAAGTGATTTAGTAGTTGTACCTTTAATCAAATATATTTGAGTATTTTCGGAACCGCATGAGTGTTTTTTTTTTATAAATGGAAATGTGGTGGTTTTATTTTAAAAACATAAATGGAGATTTATTACAAATGTTTTAACCAGGTTTTTAAGAACATCTATTTTCATTAAAAAGTTTTATTAGGATGGGCTTCGTGGTATTCACTCCGATAGTTGGGCAGTCGAATAGTAGTCTAGATTTAGTTCTATGTTGATTATTTGGCTTTCCAAAAACCAGGGTGTGACACCACTCTACATGATCACGGAGTCAAATGTTTAAAAAAAAAAGGATTATTAAAAATCAGTCAACTTTTGTTTGTTATTTTAAAAGACAGTCAGTTATTTTTTCAAAATGAAAAGAAAATTAAGTTAAAACTTAAAATTTTAAACAACTTTTTGATTTTTTTTTTTTTTGTAAATAAAAAAATTACATTAACCTCCCCCATCTTCTTCCTCACCATCATCTTCACCAGTTGCCACCACACCACACCACACCACACCACGACCACCATCGATCACTACCAGTCACCACCACACCACGACCACCAGCCACGACCACGGCTACCACCACCACCACCACCACAACCCCTTTCTCTTTCTCTCTCACACACTCTCTCAGGGCCGGCCTTGAGGTTTTGGGGGCCTTAGGCGAACTTATAAAATGAGGCCCTCTGTATATAAACATGAATCAGTCATCAAATCCAGAAATGTAGTTCCTAAAAGCCATTTGGGTCTATTTAGGGAAACCTAAATTATTTTTTTAGGAAGGGGACCGCCCTAAGAATTTGAGTGCTTTAGTACAAAGATACCCCAAAAAACCTGCAAGTAAGCTCAATAAATTTCAAATATTCAATTCTATAAATAAAATGCAAGGAAAGTGACCAAAAATATTGAAAAGTCTTATATTTGAGAAAGTTTAGAATATACTTTTTTTTATAGGGAAAATGCCCAGTACACCAGTTTTGTGCACCTAATGAGTAGTTTTTTGTTCCCAAACAAGCCCCTAAAAGTGGATAAGTTCATTGCAAAGTAGCTGATTTCCTTAAGTCTTGGGGTTTTTAGGTTGTGTTTGGGCCGTTGGGCTTAACAATTACTCTTCAGTGTTTGAAATTGGGGGCCTAAAATTATCCCAAATATTGGGGGCTTTAGGCGGGGGCCTACAATTTTATACACAAGGGCCGGCCCTGCACTCTCTCTCACTCTATATATATATATATGAGTATATAATATATATATATATATATATTTATGGCCACCACCACCCCCAACTTCTCTCTATCTATTCTCTCTCTTCTCACCACCACCACGGGTCTGCTTCCTCATCCACCCCTACCTTGCAGAAAAGAAGAGGGAAATTTTTTTTTAATAATTTTAACTTAATTTCCTTTTCATTTAAAAAATGTAACTGCCTGTCTTTTAAAAAAATAATACTCCCTCCGTCCCTTTTTTTTAGTTTTATATTCTATTTTGGGATGTCCCAAAATTAGTGTCAACTTTTCTAAATTGGTATACAATTTTTATTTACTTTTCAAAAATACCCTTCCTTAAATTTTATACCAAAACAAAACTAAAAAAAGTTATTATGATGATTAGGAATAAGGGCAATGCTAGGGGCACTAACAATTTCTACTAACACTTACTAACACACTCTATCTCTCTCCTAGTGATACTGCGGGGCCCACTGCGGACCCCACAGTACCACTAGGAGAGAGATAGAGTGTGTTAGTAAGTGTTAGTGAAAATTGTTAGTGTCTCAAATATTACTCTAGGAATAATTATAAAAAATATGTGTAATTTTTTTTTATCCCTTAATAAATTGAATTTCGAAAGATGAACTTAAAAGAAGAGAGGGAGGGAGTAATAAAAATACGGAGTCAAATGCGCGGCATCACGAGAGAGAGAGAGAGAGGGACATCAAAAAGCTGAGATGGAGAGAGATGGAGGTGGGAGATCAGAGATGAGACGAGAGATAGATTACCTGCAGACTGTGAGAGCACGAATTGGGGCCCACTTTTTGATTGGGTTTGTAAAACATGGACCCACAGCTATTGGATCAAATTCTCTTTTGCCTTCCTGTCCACCAGTCAGCCTTTCTTTTGAAATTAGGGTCTGTTTAGAATTGTATAAAACAAGATCACGGTCCAACTCTGATTTTTTTTTTTTTTTTTTTTGGGGTCTAGTACTTCTAAAAATCAACATGCATGATGTTTTAGGTTTTTTTAACAAGAAAACCTATTTTAAGAGTATTTTGGATTTTATATGGACTCTCACACACAAAAAAAAAATATTTATCAAACACTTAAGTATGTAAAACTTGTTCACTTATGACTCACAAAATCTATTCCACATCTTCTAAAACAGCCCCTTATTGTTTCTACAACGAATCAAAGGGGTTGTTATTTTGGTGACATGATATTCCAATTCTAATAGGGATTCTTCATATGCAAACATATCCTATTTTTAAGGAAATCTTATTCCACATCAGCAAAAAAAATTTAAATTTATGAGTAGGTTATCGATCTGATGTGGCGTACCCGTTACAATGAATATTTACTTCTGTTTAGGGATGTCAATTTGCCTTGCTACAATGGTACGCCGTCCCGCTTAGCTCTTAATGGGAAGGGTTTGGAGTCGAAGAAGAGTGTGAACGAACAGAATTGGATTGCTGACACAAAACTCCATTAGGAGTAGGAGCGGTTTTGGAAAGATATTTTATAACTTCAACTCTGACCCGATGATAGGCTGAGTTTACCAATATACCCTTTATAGTTTAAGTAGCTTACTGAAATTCCTTTTCTATGTAAAGATCTGGGAGCCACTCTTGCCTCTGGATTCTGGAAGTTTCCGCCATCTATGTTATGTTTTGGTGCACAGTGGTATTTTGGTCATGTTATGTATATGTTAATTGTAGCAATGTTTCATTGTTTAGCAAATTAGCACTAATGAATAAAATGATAAAGGGTGGGAGCCTAGGAAGGGATGGAGCGGTACTATAGGACGTTTTGCAATAGTATAGGTCAGTATATATATATATACACATATTTATATATCAAAGATTCTCTAAAGAGGACCACCTCTCTTTATTAAAGAGAGGACCTCTGTTTTGGCCGTTGGATTGTGTTTAAAAACTGTGAAATGACAAAACTGTCATTAATGAAAACACGATCCGACGGCCAAAACAGAGGTCCTCTCTTTAATAAAGAAAGGGCGCCCTCTTTATAGCCTGACTGATTTATATATATATATATATATATATACACAGTGAGTCTCTAAAGAGTGCACTCTTTCTTTAATAAAAGAAGAACCTCTGTTTTGGTTGTCAAATCGTATTTTCATTAAGGGTATTTTCTTCATTTCAGACAATTAATAATCGATTTGACGGCTAAAACAGAGGTCTTCTCTTTATTAAAGGGAGGCTGTTCTCTTTAGAGACTACCTGTATATATATATATATATATATATATATTTATTGTGGGCAATTACACACACTCACTCATATATGCAAGAACCATTCACACATGATTAGAGGTTCAAAGGATCACAATTACATAAACTCTCATGTATGTTCTCCCCATAAGGAGAGTTGAACCCTCCACATCTCCAAGGAAAAGTGAAGGTCATACCACTACGCCAAAAGGGCCTTGGTCATTGACCAATATTAAATATTGTAGGAATTTGTAAACTTCATGAAATAGTGTGGAGTGGAGTCGGAGTAACAATATACATAAGTGGTAAAGTGGAGAGAGATGAAAAATGACGATTCTGTGCCGAATCTGCCCCGTTGCCATTCTTATCTCTGCTTAAGACTAAATTGTGAAAACTTTGGTGTGTGCGCGGCAAAATGGGCTTCACGGGGAAAAGGAGTACTACCCATGTCTAAGGCTTTGTTAAAGTTTGTTTGGTTCTTAGATTTAGTGAAGGAAAGAAAAGGAAAACATGGAGAAAAACATTTTTCTTGGAACAATAAAACAAACGGCAAAAGAAACAAAAAGAAAAGATTCCTATACTACTGGAGCATTATACATTTTTAAAATTTTAATTAGCAATATTACTTGAGCATGAGAAAAATACAAGAGAAAATACAATAGAACTAGTTTTTCTTCCATTTTTCTTTTCTCTCCTAAATTTCATAAACCAAACAGAGCCTAAAGAAGCGGGGAGGTTTCCCAGTTTGAGGCTGACGTGGCAAGCATGTGAAAGTGGGACCCACGTTTGGCACAAAAAATAGAAATTGGGACTAAACTGTCAAATGCGTATAGAGGACTTTTCAGTAGGTTTGGCCTATTACTACTTTACAATAGGGCTGTGGTCCTTCCAATGAACTTTTGATAATTGAAAGAGTGTTGCGGAACTGTACCCAATTGTGGGCCAATTACGTAAATTGTGCAATTTACAATGCTACTTTTTCTTAGTTGCTTTTTGTCTTATCGTAAAATGCTATTGGTGAATTTATGAGCCACAACCCGGTGAAAGCAAGGCCATCTCATATGAATGAGGAGGTTGCTATTTCAAGTCTTTAGGCCAATCATTCAGCGTAATTAAGTACAGTAGTAGATGATATGACAATCCTAGATTGTATGGGCGGCTTGTATTCAGTGATCTCCATATGAATTCAATTTCCCAAAGTCTTTTTTTTTTTTTATGCTCAGAAATTTCTCAAAGTCATTAGTACGTAATAGTGACCTTTTATTGGTTTGTGATACTATATCACTTAAACAATTATTGTAACAAAAAGTTTCTCCCACATATGTGCTAGGAGTATGTAGATATTAGGGAAGTGTTTTGGCTGGAACGGAACGGAAATCACTGTTTCAGAAAAAAATATATATATATATGAAATTTTCGAAATTCCAAAATTCATTCTGAATCTCTGATTCCGAATTTTCGGAATTTTCAGAATTTTTGGAATCGGAATTTTTTGGAAAAACTTAGGAACATTTTAGGAATAAGCTCAAGTGAGAGAGATAGCGAGATAGAGAGCTCGATCGATCGATCGAGAGAGAGACGAACAAAATTGCAGCAGTGAGAAGAAGCGGTGGTGACGAGGAGGACTGGAGGAGCAACATCGGCGCACTTTGAGTCTTTGACAGTTTAAGACCCTAGACTTTTAGAGAATGAGACTGAATGAGTGGTCTCATTTCTAAAATCTAATATTGTAATGTAGGTAATTTTTTTTTATTGTAATACAAAACTCTTGACAAATTATACTAAGTCCCCTATCCCTATGTAACCGTGATATAGTATATTTGTCTGTATATTATATATATATATATATATAAGTCGGAATTAATTTGAAATAATTTCGAAATTTTTCGGAACGGAATTTTGGAATTTTCGGAATTTTAAAAATGATTCCAATTCCATTATGATTTTTTCGAAAATTTTCAGAATTTGAAAATTAATTTTTAGTAGACAAAATAAAAAATTTTCGGATCAGAAAGGATCGAAATTGAAATTTCTATTCTAAATTGCACTCTTAATATACACGCTTGTAACTTGTTCCTCTAGACCAATTGCACTTCAAAAACACTAGGGAAAGTGCTTAAAGAAATCTTTTCAAGTATTTTCAATGTGCAATTATAATTGCGATTGTGGGCCCATAGGCTATGCTACGCAATTGTAGCTGCACCAAACTCCTATCAATCTGCAATTCGTCTTTTGGTGATGTGTTACATGCCCTCGAAGGGTCCATTTGGTACAATTTTTAACTTTTGCGATTAAAATATAAAAAGAATATTATTTGGCTATAAGTTGCTCTGGATAAGTGTTGCCTAGTAGAAAATTCTTATGTTTAACTCACATTTTTTTGGCTATAGAATTATAGAGTTTGATTTGCCAAACAATTTTATTTTAACTTTTTGAGTATCATAATTACTTGTAGATTTCAGAATATGTTGCCAAGCAAGAAGTCAAGAACTAATGTGGTCTCAAACAAGGGTCATATTTTCAGAACTGTAAGATAATCACGATTGGACTTCCAATTACAGTTTTGAAACGGTGCTTTATGGTTAATTAATTGATAAGAGAGGTTTATTAATGGGGAAAAAAAAAGTGACTGAAAGATCTATTTTTACTGAAAATGAATGAGTATTATCTCATAATTGTTTGCTTTTATAGAAAGAAATGATGAAGGAAAAAAAAAAAAGGAATATTGCATGTATTTACTAGGATAATTTTAGCTCTATACGTGTGACATTTTCTATATTTTGCTTGTGTTACGGTTCATTTGACCAACTACTTAGTGCCCTCAAAATATTTAAATACTCCTGATATATTTTATGAATTTACAAATTATGAATTTTCAAATTGTCAAAAGGCAGTATGTTGTCAAATTACAATTGGCACAAGAACTTTCTTATTTACAACGATGGTGAAGAAATTGCTTTTGTAAACGACATCAATCCAACCAGGGATGGATTCCATTAAGGGCAAGGGTGGACCAAGTCCTCCTTCGGTTTTCAAAAAATATTATATTTGTATTAAAAAAAAAATTTAATTAGTTCTCTTGAAAATTATAAAAGCCTTCTCTCTTGACATTATAAAAAGTGCTTATTATAAAATAAGTATACAAAGTATTCAAATCACACACACAATATATATATATATATATATATAGGTCCAAAAAAATATTCAGGGGCAGCACCCCCGTACATCAAGCCCCCCTGAATGTATTTTCTAGATCCTTCCTTGAACCCAACAATTATGAATAAAAAAACTTTCGTAATTTTTTGATACAAGAGAGAATCTATTTGCAATTGTCAGAATCATTGAAAAAGGTAGTACATTTTACCCAATAATTAGAATATGCTTAGAAATGCTTAAGTTAGAATCTAATTCAATCTTTATTCTCACTTTTCACTTAATTTTAATACAAATTACTGTAGATTTTTGGTTCGACAAACTTTCAATTTTAAAATAAAGATTAAATTTGGCTTGAACTCAACCAAGCAGGTCTAGCTCAATTAGTCAGAATGAGTGGTCATTGTTGGACTTTGTTGTGAGTTATTGTGGAGCTTTGGGGTTGGGGTGGGATGGGTGTGTGTGTGTGTGTCCTACCATAATCCAAGCAAGTATAAAAAAAAAAATAAATAAATAAATTTTTTTTAAAAAAAATTGGCATGAACTCCTGTGATTAACCAAACCTTTGAATTTATAGAACCCATTTATTTGTCAAATTGATTATTTATCTTTCTTTTCTTTTCTTTGATAAGAAATAGGATAAATTGCCTTTCTCGTTTCTTTTTTTTGTTGCTCATGATTATTTACCTTGCTAAGTAGCCCTTTTAAGTAATGGTATTATATGAAAGACCAAAAGTATGACCCCAAATACTGATAGACAATGTAAATGATTAAAGTCCTATGATTTGTCCAAAAGAGATGATGACATGATAACAAACCGAAAGACACTTGGGATCATTATTTCATAGATTTAACAAAAGCTAACCAATCGAATGATCTTGTTTGCCACGAATTATCACAAAGTTCACTAAGACATAAAAATCATTTGTGCAACAGTTCAAATTACGTTGGTGGCATGGAATTGGATATGGCCGGTTTGGTGCAGCTTAATTAAGTATATTGGAGTAGTAGTTTTAAACTTTTTACATTAAAGCTTTTTGGTGAACCTATTTAGTGCAGTTTTTCAAAAACAATAATTAAGTATTAGTGGCATTTGATCACATAAGCAGATAAGCTATCAAATAGCTTATTTGCTATATCATTGTCCCAAAGGCCCTTAAGGGAGTGTCATTTTGAACAAGTGAGTGGTTTAATTGATGTCAATAGTAAGAAAATAAAGGACACTATTGTTCAATAGTAAAAGATTAATTTAGTGACAGAATAAGCTAGAAGCACGGAGAAGCACCTCCAATTTAGCTTCAAAAAGTTGACTTTCGCTTCTTAAATAAGTTGAGAAAAATAATAAGTTTGATTTGCAGCTAACCTCCGACACATACACGGGGGACTGGGACAGAGATGACGAAATGTAAATTCACGTCGTTGGGGGGGGGGGGGGGGGGGGGGGGGGGGGGTGGTAATGGATCGAACCCCACCTCTCCAAAGTTGATGTGATATCATTTTACCTCTCCAAAGTTGATGTGATATCATTTTACCTTCAGAGATTAAAAAAGGAAAAGGAAAAAAGACTTCCTTTCGAAAAAGAAAAAAAGACTTCCTTTTTAGACAAGTCCTGTTAGAGCCCATTTGCGATAGCATTTTTGGGTTTAACAATCACTTAGAGCATTCACATTGGTGGACCGAAACTTTGCTTAAACTTAAGCTAAGTTGTGGTGCACGCAGTGGTGTAGATAAGCAAACGGTAAATTGAGGTGAAAACGGCACAAACACAAAACCGTAGGAGAGGGAAATGACACAAGGAATTTGATGAGATACTTGTACTACGAGCATATACACTAGAATATCTCTCAATCTTTCAAATATGGCTAAGCTTGCTCTGGGGCGGATTTAGAAAATCAATTTATGGGGGGGGGGAGACTTGAGTACGGCCCGAAATTTTTTGGACCTATTTATATATATATATATATATATTTTAGACTTATTTATGCATATTTTGAACGTATTTATACTTTTTTTTTGTATAATTTGGACCTATTTATACATATTTTGGACTTATCTTATTTTGGACACATTTATACATTATTTGTGTATATTTTGGACCTATTTATACATATTTTCTATATATATATATATATATATTATAATTAGCACAAAAACATAAGAGAGGGGGCTTAGTATAATAATTTTATAATATTTGGGGGGGGGGGGGGGGGGGCTTTTATAATTTTTAGGGGAGCTTAACTGTAAAAAAATTTTTTAGTGCAAATCTGTAATTTTTAAAAAATCTGGTTGGGGGATGGGGGCTCAATTACCCTTCTTCGGTCCGCCCCTGAGCTTGCTCCAAGCGGCACAAGGTATGCCGTGACATTTCTAAACGGCTTTGTGAAAGCCGTTTTGTCTTCCAACAGCTTTGTGTGTGCGCCATTTGGGTCCCTAAAGGTTTAGAGAGTGCAGTTTCACCATATCCTTAAGTTATACTAATATACACTATCCTACGAACTACACTGCTGTAGAGGGCTCCTACTAAGTTTAACTAAGTCCTGGTGATTTTTTTACACCACTGTGGATGCTCTTACAAACAAATATTTGAAAACGTAATCGTTTCGATTAGCTTTTGTCATAGCTTTTTAAAAAATCAAATTTATTTTTTTAGTTGAAATACAACTTTTGCCAACAACTCCAATCAATAGCAATTTTTTTTTTTAAAAAAAATCTCTTATTTCAGAAAGCCATATATTTTGAAAGTTAACCCAAACAGGCTCTCTTAATAGTTTCAAGTTCAAACACGAAATGATCTGTAACACATAGTGTGGAACAAATACTGTGAAACGTATCGCGTGTCGTGTTGTCCGTGTCCAGCAAGACACTTTTACTGTGTTGCCAACATGCAATTTTTTTTTTCTTTTTATAGGATTTGCCAAGGCATGTCTGTGCCATTTACGTCTTATCCATGTCAACATATCCGTGTTCGTGCTTCATTGAGTTGAAGCATTCACAAGTCGGAACAATAAAAATCCGAGCTCAATACAAAGAATTAGACAAAAAAAAAAAATCACATCATCAATTTGATTCCCATGCATAAAATAGGTTTCTAACCAGATCACATTCAACAAAATGTAACTGCAAGCACTAAATATACAAATCCTAAAACCTCCTTCAATTGTCCCCAATAAATCTTTGATACTCATGCATAAATTCTGAGCATACAGGACCACAAGGACAAGGCTTCTCTAAGTTAGGCTATACGGAACAAAAAAATAACGGAAGTGTATAGCATCTGCGCGCAAGAATATCTGTAATGGTATCGTCAACTTCATCACCGGGTGTTCGATAGTGATAGAGGTGCATGCATGATCTGTCTAACCACATCCATTGAGCTGAAGAGGTCAGTCACTCGCTTGTGGAATCGGAGTTCAAACCTATCCCCATGTGTTAGGTTCCTGTAAATTTCAAATGTAAAGGTCAGGAGAACTGAACTCTCAAAGTTGTACAAATAAAATTCTAGCAAATGCAAATCAAAAAGGACTTATTTTGGGAGGTTCAAATGTAATAAATGTATCTCACAATAGGACAAATAGTCAAACAAGTGGAGATTGTATGTATCTCATGTCTCGAGAGTTTTAGACAGTGATATCGTTGGTAGGAAGGAGGCTTCAACCACTAATACGAATGAACAAAAAAAAAAAAAAAAGTCACATTGCAGCGAAAAGATGCAATTGTGGGTGCAATGAACACCATTAAATTCAACTAGATACAAAGACTGCAGTATATATCAAAATACTATTGAAGCCTAAAAGTTCGAGCTGTGTTGATGAGAATACATTTATGAAAAATACTCAGTGCCACTGAATAATTAAGAAAATACTTTTGCTCATCCAAAAAATAGTTCACTAATGCTCACCCAAGCATTCCATTGGTCAATGCAAATGCAGTGGAACCCATGTTAAAACATAATGATGTTTAATCTTGACTGCATTGACTAATGGGATGCTTGAGTGTGCATTGGTTAACTATTTTTTTGGGTGAGTAAAAATACTCTTTTAATAATTAAACCTCTGATTGCCATAAATAAATGCAAGAAATGATAGCGAAAGGAGAGAAATTATTAAATTGTTCAGTTGCTTCATAAACTTGAAAACTATCGGATCTATTTTGTTTTTTTTTGGTTGCTAAGATCAAATCTATATTGTCAATTGTGTTATGAGATTCTCTTGTTAATGAGTCCGACTTTCAGCAAGAGTACGAAAAGGAGCAGCCGAGCAGACCGAGGAGATGAGGCATAGCTTCAATCATTTCACCTCATAAAGATGACATGACAAAAATTGATTGGTTGTTGTAATGTGGCACTTTTACAGATGATCCGTATAGAATTTTAACTTTTTTTTTATCTAATCATTATGATAGTGGTTTTAATTAAGAACCATGAAAAAATATAAGTGGAACTGAACCTCATCGAAATTTGGTAAGAAATATAATTCTTACACAACACTTCATTCAGTTATATGTTACTTTAATTTCTAAAATAGTGCTATACAAACAACAAACAATTTAAACCGGTAAACAAAACTCTACAACAACTGCCATTCAACTGCAGAGTTGCTTCTGTTCTTCAGTTTCTGGTAAATTTAACAAAAATTTCTCGAGTAATGCTGTGCTTTCCAAAAAAAATTTCCAAGACTGTTTCCAAACACAAGTGATAGTGGGCTCAGTTGATTTTAATTGGTTGATATTACACTATCACATGTGTTGGGAAACACTTTTTGGTAAAAAAAATTTTGGGAAACATAGCATTACTCAATTTTCTCATTGTTGAATAAAGAGCATCAAAATTTAATCCGTTTAAAGTGTTAATGGCTAATAATTTCAATGCCAAATGAAACTCTTTACATGGCACATAGGTGCAACAAAACAAGTAACACTAGTTGTCCCAAATGCTTCTAAACAATGAGATAGGTCTGAAATGCTAGAAAAACAGCACAAAAGTTCCCTTGCAAACATTGGAAGCATAACTTGAGAAATTCACAGCAAACAAAAGATAGTAGAAAAAGAAGGTAAATCAAAAGGCAATTCCTTAGTGCCTACTAGAATACTGAGCTAATGGAAAATATTAAGCCCCTTCCTGTATGCGGATGAACAATACCAACTTCAGTTCAAGATCAGCTGCATAAATAATCCACAAAACAAAAATAAGAAAGAGCATCCAAGGAATGAGCAAAAAGTGACGAGCAAAAGCAAGAAAAATCATGCAAACACAAAAAAATAAGTTCACATTTCATCTCAGAAGTTACTCTTTTTTTTTCCCAGTCAACTGCTCCGTAGTATATGCAACAGAAAAAATAATGGTCTAACTTTTAGAAAGCATTCCTTGCAATCCCGCTAACCAGATTGAATCCTGCTATGTGCACCAAAAATTGCACATAGCATTATTGAACCAGATTATTCTAAGCAAGAAGTGTGATCCCCTTAATCACTCCATGAAAATTTTGCCTTATGTAATATTTTACAGTTTTACCTGATTATTAAATGCGGGGTCTGTCTGGGATGGCTGAAATAGGATCCGGTGCAGACCAGTCTCACTCTGTATATGGCTTTTATGAGAACAAATGTTATGTTGGATTGGCGAAGATTCGAAGAACCAGTTTTAAGAAAAAATATCGGACTAAACACGGGCTCCTACGCAAGAAATGGACATTCACCAAACACTTGAATTTTTAAGAACATGTTCACTTGTCACATAACCAATTCTTTCCTTTCGGAACAGCCCCTTAGTGAGCAAACCAAAACCAGGAATTTCCTCCCAAAGGATGAGCTGATAAGTTGCTAATTCTGAAGTAAAACATACTTCAACAAAAGCATGCCACACTCTTTCATAGCACATACATACAAGGTGCATACAATTCCTTCTATATAGATCTTCACAACAAGGGTTACAGATAATTTTTAAGCTCTTAAACAAGAATTCTAAATTGAGTTTTACAAAGTCATTAATAAAAGCCACCTAATCTAATATGCACAACATACCACGACAAATTAGTCATAAATATAAAAAATCACCCCAAAGAAAGAACACGTCACAGCCATGGAAGTAGGTTTCCTTAATGCACTAGTGGCATTTGCAATCCAGTTCTTAAAAAATGAAAATTTGTACCTTAATATGCCTGCAAATGCCATCTCAAGAGGAAAACTACGCACACAATCATCTCAACAAGACCATGTACTTTGTAACCTCGGTTTTGCTTATATTCTACTTCAAGCATTGCCATTATATGATTATAAGATAAAAGCATACTAAACCTAGCAGTTATGTTTTCTCAAACATGAGACTTATTTACTAGCTTGTCAATCTAATGATATTGGACCTTTGCACACTCAATTTTATTTTTAGGTTTTACCACATTATACATAAGGAACACAAATAGTGTTTATGTATACCCAAAAATATCTTACTTCCCTTTTTCTGAGACATTACTAGTTCTAAAATAATAAAGTGGTTTGCATACATTATATGGCAAAAAGTAGCTAGAGCCATTGTTTAATGCAATGCTAAAAACTCAAACTAAGATGGGAGATATCACGAGTTCAAGCCTACGAGTAGCCATTTTTTACAAATATTCTAATTTCTAAGGTTAGGTCAATCTCCTATCTCTCTTTAAGTTTTAGTATCCTGTACATTTGGGAATACATGCAATCAAAATGGTTCTACTCAAGGTTACTCGGACTGGATTGTTTCGGTAGGAAGAACGGGAACGTGGATTGCCACCGGTTAAAGAATTTGGTACGGTTAAGACGGAATGTTGTAGAGTAGATTGAAACGTGAAACGAATTTTTAGATCATTTTCATTTTCCAATATAAGTATACACATATATACACATATTAAAAGTCAAAGCTGAAATGGGTAGGTGGTATCTTTACAATATCACTAGATTATGGTGGTGTTATTACCTATCAAGTAATTTAAAGCTGGAACGCTAGAATAAGTGATCCAGTTCGCTATGTACCATGATTTGGAACGATCAATCCAAAATGGTTCTTTTCCTCTTTTTATTTATTTATTTATTTAGTGTGAGTCTCATAATTCATAAAGGACCTCATCATATTCAACGCATAAGTGTATAAACTATGCATAAGATGTCTTGGTTCATTTGGAGCCTTAGATTTGAGAACATAAGGCCTTCCTTTTCCAAATTACCATGTTTTCAATGCTGCAACAAAAGCCTTATATAGGGTTATAATGTGACACTTAAACACCAAAGGGACAATTGCTTAAACACTAACCAAATAAAATCGTAGCTAATGCCGTTTTTAGTAATTTCCATAGTCTGAGTTGGACGATTATTGCAATCTTCCGATAATTTAGTAGGGCGGATCAGTAATTTCTTCAATAGTCCATTTTATCCAATAAGACACACAATGTTCGAATCCATTTTCGCATAGATAGCCAGTGGAAACTAAGAATCGTCTCTGAAAGATCATTGTTTTCTAGCTGACTGTCACTACAATGTTGTACATATCTGTCTATAAATATATATATATATGTGTGTGTGTGTGTGTGTGTGTGTGTGTGTGTATGTATTTTACAAAATATTCCTGTACATTCAGAACAAATTTATAAGTGTGTGCATATATATGAAGAGAGACAATGAACTTAATTTGACTGATAAATTTATAATTTCTCATATACCCAAAATTGCAAACACCAATTCACAATCTAAAGAGACCATAAAAACAACAAAAGAGCTAAAGAGAAATTTCTAGAGAGAGAAACTTAAAACTTACTTCCTCCCTCCCTCGTCACTTAGCTACCATCCTAGCAATGAAGTCCTCGTACCGGATCTTCCCATCGGATCCAACATCAACCTCCCGGATCCACTCATCGAACTCCGCGGGATCCAATTTCTCACCAATGCTGGTCAGAATGTGCCGGAGGTCCGAAACGACGACGTAACCTGTCCCGTCCTTGTCCAGGACCTTGAACGCGTCGCGTAATTGGCGATCGAAGGGCTCGGGCTTGAGGTGGCTTGACATGAGGTCGGTGAACCGAGCGAAATCGAACGACGAGTTTAGGTTTTCCTCGGCGATTATGGACTTGAGCTGGGCTTGGGTCGGGTTGCCTCCGAGTGATCGCATCAGAATTCCGAGCTCCGACGGGGCGATCTTGCCGTCGCCGTCGGTGTCGAAGAGAGTGAAGGCCTCTCTCATGGAAGAGACTTGGTCGTCGCTCAGATCCTTCCCCATTGATGCTCTGTCTTTGTCTCTCTCTCTTCTTTCACTCTCTCTATAATCTATATATGTCTGTATCACTGTGTGTGTGTGTGTGTGGGTTTTTTTTTTTTTTTGTACTGAAAATCTGAAATGAAGGGAATGGGTTGTTTTGTAATTTAAGAATGTGTGGGGAGTGTTTTATAATTATCTGAAAATATGTAATATGTCATTGGGTCTAATATTTGGTTAGGCCCATATAAGAAGCAATCTGGTACTGTGGCCCATTTAATTGGTTTCAAATAAAGTTGGGCTTGTTCTAAAGCCAAATTCTGGCCGCTTCAAAATACTTGGTAGGGCTGTAAACTAGCCGAGCTGTTCAACAAGTTCTCGTGAGCATGTTCGATAAAGGCTGAGCTTGACTTGGCTCGGCTCGATAGAGCTCGTGAACACATTTGATTAAAAAGTTTGTTAATAAGCTTGATAAAGAGCTTACATATTGACTTTTATATATATATATATGTGTATCACAAAATAATATAATTTTAGAGAGATAATGAAAAACCTCGGAAATAGACTTGATAAATGACTTGTATACTAACCTCTCTCTCTCTCTCTATATATATATATATATATATATATATATATATTTATTTATTATTAAACTATATAGTTTTAAAGGACTAGTGAAAAAGCTTATTAAAAAGCTCGCGATCACTGAAATTAAGGCCCATGAAAAAGCTTGTGGTTGGCTCGGCTCGTATACACACTTGAGGTTAATCAATGCAATGAAGGGTGTCCTAACGCACAAGTCAGTGTCAAACGAGCTAATACTTATTTGAGTAATGCTAGAGTTCCTGTTACACGGGTGCTGCATGGGTGCCACATCCTTTTGTGAGCATCTCTTTGTGCCTCTTTTATGATCTACCATTACTCTACTTATTTACATCTATTCTCTTCTTCTTTTTGAATCCCAAGAGGCAAGGGTGAGGGTGGAATGCTCAAACTATGCAATGGAAGTGCCCAAGATCCAGTTGATCAGCGCCAAACAAGCTATAGCTTTCATTAGACTTCGATATATGCACATGTCATAGTATTGAACAGTGACAAAAGTTTTTGTCATAGTTTTGACAGTGACAAATTTTTTTCACACCCAAAAATGTCACAGTTTTGTAACCTTGATAAAAGACCTTTGTCCCTGTCCAAAATCGTGACAAATCGGCTATTCTTGTATAGTGATATATGAACATGTACATTATTGTTTGATTACATAATTAGTCGCATAGTGTTCACCACCATTAATCTTAGCACGTGTAGATCATAAGATCAATTATATTCAGAGATACATTGTCATGCACATAAGAAAATATAGTTATCAGAAATGGGTCTTGCTAGGGGCACAAACAACTTCCACTAACACTTACTAACACACTCTATCTCTCTCCTAGTGGTATTGTGGGGTCCACTGCAAACCCTACAGTGCCACTAGGAGAGAAATAGAGTGTGTTAGTAAGTGTTAGTGGAAGTTGTTAGTGCCTCAAATATTACTCAAAGAACAATATAGTTTCTAAAAATTTCCAAGTCTGCTTCTTCATGTTTGTTAGAGCATCTTCAATGAACTAGTTAAAAATAAACTTTCAACCAACATAGAGAGCAAGACTGTTAAAATGCCGTTAGTGGACACCCATAGCTATAGATCCAAAAATCCCAAATGGCTTTCCAAATCTCAATGGTAATCTTTTTTGTAAAAAAATTAGCTCTAAAAAATTTCTACGATCATAAAAATAATTAGCATAATTATAGAGGAGTGTTAGAGTTGACCCTTAATTCTCAAATATTGACAAACCAAAATGGGGAAGTAAATTTTTTTTTTTTTTTTTAGCTAAAAAAGTTTGCTAGTACTGTTGAAGATATTTGTGTCCGGCCGGCCATGAACACATTTCAAATCTTTCCATGTCAAAATAACAAAATACTAACAAAATAAATTATGGTTGGGTTCACTGACTGATGCTTATTCAGTTATTCCATCTCGTACAAACTTTTTTTTTTTTTTTTTTGAACTTTATGCTCGGAATTTAAAGCTATGAGTTTGCTTTTCTTTGGTAGGGTTCACTCACTGATTTGTTAGCCACTCGGTTGCTTTCAGCTTTCTCATGCAAAGCAAGATGCTTTTCCCATCTAACGAGGGACTGTTTGGGTAAACTCAATGAAAAGGGACTGTTTGGCAAAAAAAGATTGTCACTTTTGAACTCATAATTGAGTAGCCAAAAGAAATAAATAAAAAATACACATAGTTTTATGAGTAATAATATGGTTCTTAATTTCTATCGTAAATTTGGCTTTCAACACATGTGATGACCAGACCATTAAAAACAAGATTGGGGATGAAAAGTTACAAAACCATTATTCTAGTTTTGGTTTTGGTAACATGTGCCCTTAGGATATATGTTAAGGTTCCAAAAGTGAAAATAAAGAGACAAACACTGCACCCCATACCGGACACTGAAACCCACACTGCACCCCTTATTTATTTCTACTTATAGAATCTTGACATGTGCCCTTAGCAAGACCCTTCTAGTTTTATAGCATACACTACAGCTTATGTAAACAAAAATTGATTGCTGAGTTTGGGACCATTTCTGAGACTTCCCAAACATCCCTTAAATCAGATGAGTCCTTGTTTATATGTTTCAAAAAATTCTCCCTAAGTCAGCAAGGACTCTCTTTTTTCAGTATCAAAAAGCAAGACATGTCCTTGTCAAAAGACTCAAAAGCTAAGGTAATGGCACTAGACTCAAGTTTTTAAGCTGCCCAAATCTTTTCACATACATGTATGAGACAATAGGTTGAGCTCCAAACACAAGAAATGTAGTTGGAAAATCCAATGAAACCCTTTATTTCAAATGCAACGAGTGTGGTATATATTAGAGTTAGCTATTATAATTAGTTTTATTTATATTTAGTTTTAGGGTAGTTTAGTCTTTTACTTTATATTAGGGTATTCCTAGATATACTATTATTCTCTCTTCCTTTTGTATTGTATTCATTCATTCAGTTTTGGGTTATGAGAAACTCTAGCTTTCTTTTCTCTTTTCTCTTTTTTGTTATCTTTATTTGATATATTCACAGTATATACAATAATTATGCATTTTTTCTGTATTATTTATACGGTATTTTTCTATTTTTTGGCCAAGTAGTATATGTACGGTATCGAAACGTTGTTGATTCATATACATAGCAAGTATTGTCTAAACTACTTAGAGCTCATTTGGAATCTTTGTGCGAATTAAACCGACCACAATTTGAATCAAAAATGTATATACATAAAACTGAATTTACCCTACTATTGCCCAATTATACCCACCCAATTAACAGGGATGACAAAAAACTCCGTCCCACTCATGTTATTCCCTAATGACAATCTGTTTTATTAATGTAGAATATATAATCTGAAACAGAAACTAAATATGAACCAGAAATATAAATGTGAACAGAAACTGTAAACAAAAACAAATACAGAATTTAACTTACAGTTTGAAGAATAATAAATCACAGAATAAAAATGTAAGAAAGAATCCGAGCCCAGTGACAACACTGACGAATTTGTTCCCTCTCGCTGCACAGGTTGATAAATAATCGCCTTCCAAGATAGAAAAATTCTGCATATTTTGCACTTCAATATGCAGAACCCAACATGTACAAATATATGTATAATACTCGAACTGTTATAACTAATTAATATGCAGAGAGAGAGAGAGAGAGAGAGAGAGAGAGAGAGAATGAATTCATGATTATGAATGAACAGAGAGGTTGTATATATAATTCAGGTGCGGGTGTTAAGGGGCGGACCACTTATAGCGACGAAATTTTTCATCGCTAAAAATCATTGTTTTAGCGACGAAAAATTTCATCGCTAAAAGCGACATTTTCGTCGCTATAAGTGGTCCGTCCCAAAGTCTGTCTTTTGACACCCGCTTAAGATCCGGACTGTATATATATTAGTGTTAAATGGTATTGGTTTGCATATGTTATTTTTTTTAGTACTATTAAACTATTATGATTAAATTTTTCATTTAAGTGGAGCGGCCAGGTGGGACGGAGTGGAGTCGGATTAACCATTAGAAGTAGGAGTAGGAGTAGAAACTGATATTTTAGCTGATATTTTTCCTTAGGCGGAATGGGGCAGAGTCAAAGTAGGAGCTGGTAAAACGGGACGCCATACCAACTCCGCCCCCGGTCCGGTTGCCATTCCTACCTAAGAGAACCCACAAAATTTCCTGAATTCCTACTTGCTTATGGTTATGGCCTTTGGGGTCCTCTTTAGCATATTTAAAAGTTGCAGCATCCATAACTTTGTTCTTCACAAGGACCACAAGCAAAGTATTTTCCTCTTTTCAAATGCTTTTGCCAGTACTGTAGGGTTCACTAGTATCTGATACCCACTCTTCCAAAACTTTTTATAATGGCGATCTCCATTCCTTAGCCAAGAATTTGAGCTACCTATTACTACCATATGGGGCCATTCTAGGAGTCATTGTGCTCCCCTTTTAGATGATCTTCTTGGAGTATTTTTTTGGTTAATCAAACCTTTCTGGTCATCATTTCTCACTTTTCTCTTGATTTTTAGCTGTAGTATGCAAGAGGCATATCTTATGAAGAAGAACTCAAAGGATTTAAGGGCAATGCTATTATGATAAGCTTTTTATATGCACAAGCAGTACTCCAAGTGGTTGGATTATCCAAATTTCATCGAGATTGTGAATAAATAATTATTTAATACTCCTATTTTTTACTTACTATCTCGAGGTCAATTCTTCATTCAATAATTGCAGAGTAATTGTGCACATGAGAAACTTCTCATAATAGCATTCCCCGGCCCATTATAGTATATCATAGCGTCTTGACTGGGTTTGTTTTGTAAGAGACAGTGTATGCAAAGACTATAATGCTTTTTTTTTTTTAATGTAAAAGAACTTAACTTCATTGGTAATCAATACATAGCTTATACTCGTATGTGCTTAGTAAGTTTGTGTAATAACAAAAATTCATGTCTAATATTAATATGCCTATATGATTATCAGCCTTGTTCGGGATATCTGTTGGAATAAAAGATTTTTGCTAAGAAAATTTTCTAAAAGAGAGCTGAAGAGATTTTTTCTTTTCTTTTTTTTTTTAAAAGTTGTGTAGTGTTTGGATATGCGATGGGCACGAGAGATATTTTAGTTTTTTAAAAAAAGCTTCAATTTTGTTGCTTTTTAAGTTAATAGCTTTTTTCAACTTCTTTTCAGCTCTATGCAAACTTTGATTTTGAAGAAGCTGTAATATATATATATATATATATATATATATATATATTGATTACCAAATGGACTCAACTTTCTAAACAATCTCACGTAGTTTCAAATACTTGGTTAGCAAATGGGCAATATATATGTAGTTGCTCTACATTTGGGATACTATGTGATCACACTAACACATCACTTGAATGTCAAAAATTTGAGAATTGTAGTAATATTACATATTTAAGAAGAAAATAAAAAAGAGAGAAAAAGAGAGATTTGTGCCACTTTAAATAGAGAATGTCCTAAAGTGACCAAAGAACCTTCAAAAAGTAAGAGATGCCTTTGTTCTTTCTGCAAAAAGATTGGAAAAATTCTCAAAAGAATTTGAGGCCAAAACCCATCTCCAGAAACACACCCCCACTATCTCCAAAATACTGTACATAGGGTGCCCAAGGAACTAATTTGGCAGAGCTAGCTAGCCCTATCAAGAAAATAATATTCTATTATGGGTTGGCATATCAAGAACTATGATATGCATGCCTTAAAAGCAACAATTAGTGATATATAAAAAGGGGCAGCAAACCTTCTTTTGAGCTATTGTTTATGGGTACTTGTGGATGATTTGTTTGGTTATATGGTGAAATGTGTGAAGAAGATGGTTTTCCTTTAACATTTATGCTTAAAAGGGTTCTACTAATATGTGTTATAAGGGTACATATTAAGGAGTTAAAAATAGCCCGAAATAGAAATAAAGGAGTGAGATTCACACTTTACTTTTCATTAGTGTAAATTTTCAATGTATATTTTACTACTTTAAACTCCTTAACATGTGTCCTAAGGGCACATGTTAACATTTCCCTCTTAAAAAATATTACACTTGCTCTTCCTTTTAAGGAGTTTTTTAATGAAAAAAGCAACCATGTGTTTGTTTTTCTTCTACTATTTACTTTTTTATTTCTCTCCTATTTTGTTTCTTTCTTTTGTTTTGAGCTTGGGGTTGGGTTGGGAAATGCGAGAGAATTTGAGCGAGAGAGAGAGAGAGAGAGTCTACTATCTCATGGTCCAACAACATATGGAATCACATAACTTGAGATGAGAGAGCTAGGGAAATTGCTTGAGATCGATCAAGACCTCAACCCCCCCTAAAAAGTTATATATCATAGAGAAATTATAAAGAATGTAATCTTCTTCTTGGTGTTTGAATTTTGGGGTAACTAGAGCCCAAATCATCCCCAAAAATTTCTTTTTGAGAAACAAGTCCAAGTTTTTCTTGACATCCTCTCAGAGGAATTATAGAACCAAGTGTTCACAATCGCACATATACTATTGTCTATGGTACAGTTAGTAAAATAAATATTAACTAAATTAATTTAAAATTCAAATTTGGAATCATAGCTTTATTCTGTTTAATGGCCAGTACTGATATGCCTTCTAAACTTGATTCCTTAATGCTTTGCTAGTTGCACCAAATGCAATGTATGCAATGCTACGTCGTACAACCCACATGACCTAGCCAAGTTGTCTGGAGCCTCTGGCTTCCCTAAGGGAGGTCAGGGGTTCGAAACTCCTATGGGTCGAAGTAAGTGAGTTGAAAAGATGGATCCCAAACAGCTAGACCAATTGTATCCAGGACTTGGCGTAAGTTGAAATTTTATCGCTCACTTGCTTCCCTGAGTTACCTATGGCTTGTGTTAAGGGGACAGTGCATATATCGGAGATTTGCTCTCTATTCTACTTCAATAAAACTATTGATAACTCTGTACAAAAAATAACGGTAAAATTTGGGCCATAGATGACATGTGGAGGTATTTGTCCTTATCTTCAAAAAGAAAAAGAAAAAAGAAAAAAATGCTCATAACACCAACCACTATCCGATCATATAATACATTTGTTGAAATATTTGATAGTCAAATTTGAGAAGTATTAGCATTATTCCTTGATGACTAGGTAGGAGTAGGACTTAACAGATGTGATCATGACATTTAAATTCAAGTTCCTTAGAGTCTGTTTTGTCATTTTAAGTAGTTTTGGTGACTCAAATTGCTTTTCGATCCGATTGTTTCAACAAAAAGGATAAGCAAATTTGGCCCGGAAAACAATTAGAGAATAAGTTTGTGAAGGGGTGCTTCTCAAGATTATCTCTATAGTTAATCAATTCCACAACATATTAACCAAGTACTCAAACCATAATAAACAATTCTACTTTAAACAGTCGTATCAATCACAATCAAGATTGCATAAGCATAAGAACAATCACAGACAAACAGAGACTCCGATGCGAGGGAATCTAATCGCCGAGGATGCATTCAAGCACGCGACGGAGAAGCGCGTGGTATCACCTAATTAGGATCAAGTGGTCCTCAGACCACTGTAGAGTGGTGGTCTTAACCATCTCAGATCATCCGTTCGGCCCAAAATCCGCTGACTCTAGCCGGTCCAACACCCAGACGGCACGGTATTAAATGGGTGAACCAACCATATGTTTTTGTGCTCTTTGGACCACTTGATAAGGTTCCATTATTTGGTGCAGCCATAAATATTCATTATGAATTTACCCCATATGTAGCGTAGAGTAATATTTGGGACACTAATAAATTCTACTAACAATCACACTCACCCTCTATCTCTCTTTTAATGGCACTGTGGAGTCCGCAGTAAATCCAAAGTGCCACTAAGAGAAAGATAGAGTGTGGGTGTGAGTGTTAGTGGAATTTGTTAGTGCCCCTAGTATTGTTGATGTAGCATATTAGTACCACCCTCAAATTAGAGATGGAATTTCATATGTTAAGGCTTAGTTTGGCCCCTACATGACTTTTTAATAAGATCTTATGAAATTTATTATTAAGTTGTTTGATAATTTTATACAAGTGACAAACTAATCTTCAAAAAGACATCATGAAATTAAAAGGCAACCTTGAGCTTTTAAAAGCTCCATTTTAGAGCTTTTAAAAACTCCCCTCAAAAAAGCCCTAAGTTCAATTTTTGTAAAACTCATATATAAACTAGTTATCAAATGAATTAACATGAAATTGCATTTTAAAAAAGGAAAAGCACCAAAATAGGAGCCAAACTAAGCCTAAATGTGGGAGTATTTGTAACATCAAAGTTAACAAGGTCTAACTTGATATATCAAAGTTTGTTCCTAAAAAAGATGTGTCAATTTTTAGATTTTTATTATTTTCTTCAAACTCGCTCTGTTTTTAAGTGCAATGAATATAGGATTTTTGGTTTAGGGTATAAATGGGTAATGTTATTGCCAAAGCAATAATGACCAATGTAAGAGCACAAAGTATCACTAAAAGTTTTAGCGTACTTTTTGCTCTAGTATTAGCCATTTCTATTCTGACAATAGAGTGAGCCTATAAAATTTCTAAAAAAATAAATAAAAATAAGTTGATGCCTTGAATCTCATCAGGGCCGGCCCTTGGGCTAGCGGCCCGGGCAGCTGCTTGGGGCCTCAAAAAATAAGAGTTTGTTTGGCCTTGGAATAAGGCATTGTTTGGCCAAAATTCATGTGTTATACATATTATAGGGCCAAAATAGGGCCTTAGATATATATGCATTATATATAAAAATAGGACAAAAAATAAGGCATTGTTGGGCCAAAATACATGTATTACATATAAAAAAATAGGATAAAATAGGGCAAAAAAATAGGGTCTTATATATACATGTATTATATATAAAATAGGACAAAAAAAGGACCTAAAAATATTTTCTTTTCATGTTCGCTTAAGGCCTAATGTGAATTTCACAATCTCAAGGCCGACCCTGAATCTCATGGACCAACTTTGCTGTGTTTAGCTGGTAAGTCAAATTTGACAATAGTAATTTTTTACGTCCCTTTGAGAAGATCTAAAAGAAAAAAGAAACGTTAAACAACTTGAGTTGCTTAGGGGTGATTGATATATAATGCTTGAAAAATGTTATTCTTAAATAATATACTTTGAGTTGCTTAGGAAACTTTGGCCTTGTTCGAGAATCGCATTAGAGCTGATCATAGTCTCTAAAAATGTTTGGTCAAGCGAAATTTTGTGATTGTCAAAAGTTGACCTTGGTCTGCTTTTGCAATCGCTACTAGAGATTCTCAAACGACCTGTACTCCTATGTGTTAATGGTTTTTGACGTCTATAAGTAATTATAAATTTTAAAAATTAAAATAAAATTTTTTGACAAACCAAAATTTGTAGTAATTTAATTGCCAAAAAAAGTCAATTTCACAAATTGGTGATCAAAGCACCTTTGGGTTCCTTTTTCATTCTCATCCCTTGATGTGGAGAAATTATTCTATAAAGCCATCACAACATGTGACGTATTGGCCACTTAAATCTTTTCATTACTTTAAAACCTACTTAAATAACAATAAAAATCACACGGTTGTGTGGTCACACGAGATAACTTCTCTCAAAGAATCAACCACTTCCTAGGAATTTTTGACCAAATTCATTAGCTTTTCAACTTATTTTCTAAAACTATCAACTTTTTGAATCACAAAATCAACCTAAGACTTCCGCCAAAAGAAGTTTCGCAAAATTTTTTAAAAAATACAACTTCAAGAAGTCACAATTCAATGGTAAAATTTTTTGGCAGAAGTCGCAAGTTTAACTCTTCAAAAAGTTGATGAGTTTGGAAAATAAGTTTAAAATGTGATAACTTTGGTCCAAAAAAAAAAAAAAAAAAAATTTCCCTTGGTAAAAAATTCCACTTCCTTGATATTGCCACATCATAGGATAAGACTTCAGTAAAGTTGTTTTAATAAATTTCGTTAGATTCCTCTCATAGTTGTTAGGGTAAATATCATTTTGCAACCCTAATGTATATACCATTTTGGACTTTGCACCATAATGTTTTAATTTTCTCAAATTGATCCTTAATGTATATAGCGAGTTGCAATGTGGCCCTTTCGTCAGAATTTTTATCAAAAACTAACGGAAACTCGCCCATATGCGAGCCATGAGACTTATTTAAGGGTATTTTAGTCATTCACCATAAATAAAAAGCATTTTGCACTCTTAATGTTTGGTTAATTTGGCGATTTGCACCCTTAACGTTTGGGTCGGCTAAACATATTTTATTTTTATTTTTTAAAAAGTGGTGTTTCGACATAATGTTTGAGTGCCTCTACCGCGACTCATTAATAATAGTAAGATGACTAATTCAAATAAAATGAAACAAATCTAAAGTTATCCAACCTATGCTAATTGAAATTTTAAATCAACTCTAACCCTAAAAGGGTGGGGATAAATCCACCACTTTTTTTTTGTTGCTAAATTCAACATCTTTTGAGAGTACATTATTTACTTTTACCTGATATATTTTAGGTTATATGTATTTGTGTCTCCTCAACTTTTTATTTTTTTTCTTTGGCCCTATATATATATATATATATATATATTAATTGTAATGAGAATTAATGTTGATTCAAAGAAGCGTTACAACCAATGACGAAGTCGTGATTTGAGCCTCGGGGCTTGGCCCACTTGGGGGCAGCACATTTAATCTATTATTCGTTTTTTTTTTTTTTTTTTGTTGTTGGAATGCTGTACCTTTGAGCTTAAAAAATTGCATCATTATTCCTTGGGTTTTAGATTACCCAAAGACAAACAATTAAATCTCTTCATTTTTTATTTTATTTTTATAAAAAGGATCATATGTATTATTTCTTCTTTTATTGTTAACATTAGTTGCACTTACAAAACATTAATCTTTAGAAGTTTAGGATCATAATGAGATTTATGGATCAAAGTCATTTAGGTCGTTAAATTTTTTTTAAAATAATAATAATAATAATAATTGTGGATCAAAGTGAAATTTTGATTTTAAAGCGATAAATTTTGGCCCAAAAAAAAAAATTAAAGGGCTAAATTTAAAAACCGGGAGGGGAATAAATACATATAATATGTGAACATATATATATATCTGGAAATTTTTTTTTTCAGAAATTAAGGGAGACACAAATGCATATAGCCTAAAATGTATAGTGATACATCATAGAATGTTCAGAGTATCTATTACTCCGACCGACCATCTTGGTCGACCTCAAGGTCGGGATAAAACGCTCAGGTGAACTCCTCATTCAGCACACGTGGACGTAGTCTGCTTCATTAACAACACCAAACCACATACAAATCTTGTCACTTTTCCTTATGCATTTATTTCACCCTAAACACTATATCTGACCCGTTTGGAAATCTTTTTTTGTATTTTATTCCTTTCATTTTATTTTCTTGAATTTTAGAATTAGAGTTAATTTAAAATTCCAATTAGGATAGGTTGGATAACCTTAGATTTATTTCATCTTATCTGGATTAGCGGTAGAGAAACTCTAAAATTATGTCAGAACACTCTTTTTTTTTATATATATATATAAAAATAAAATAAAATATGTGCAAATGACTCAAACATTAAGAGTGATATCACCAAATGAACCAAATATTAAGGTTGCAAAATACTTTTAATTTATGGTAAATAACTACTCTTAAATAAGTCACATGACTCGCAGTCGCACATAGGCGAGTTTTTGTTCGTTTTTGACAGAAATTCTGACAGAAGGCCATATTGTAACTCAATATATACATTAAGGGCCAATATGACAAAAAAATTAAAATATTAAAATATAAAATCTAAAACGATATATATATTAGGGCTTTTAAAATTATTTTTTACAAAATTAACGAAATCTGAACAAACTTTACTCGCCGCAAGTAATAATACCCCACACACAACTAATGCCTGACGTGGTACGATCAGGGGCGCACTCATCATTTACTCTCTTTTCAAATTTGGAAAAAAATGAAATGAAACAGTATGGACATATCTACAAGACTACAACTTTTGTCTCGTCTTTCTTCAAGAAAGAGAGAGGAGAGAGAGACTCTGAAGGGTTACTTTACTACTCTCTTCTTTCTGCACTTTACTCCAAAGATTCGAACCATCGGTCTCTGTTCTGCAAGTCCAAACAAAAGACAACAAAGAGTACTGAACAAGAAGACGAAGAAAAAACCCCCAGTGATCACACACACCCTCATTTTAGAGAGAGAGAGAGAGAAAGACCCCATCTTTCTCCATTTCGAGCTAAAACCAAACATGGGTCTCTCGCCATTTCTCTCATCTCTCATCATCCTCCTACTCTTCTCTCTCATTCACCCACCACTTGTTCGAGGAAATGCCGAGCTGAGAGCTCTCATGGACATGAAAGCCAGTCTCGACCCAGGCAACTATTTTCTCACCTCATGGACCGGGTCGGGTGACCCGTGCGATGGCTCCTTCGAAGGCATTGCGTGCAATGAGAAGAACCAGGTGGCTAATGTTTCGTTGCAGGGCAAAGGTCTCTCCGGCAAGCTCTCGCCGGCGGTTGGAGATCTCAGGCAATTGACGGGTCTGTACTTGCATTACAACTCTTTGTATGGAGATATACCCAGAGAGATTTCGAACTTGACTGAGATGAGCGATCTGTATTTAAATGTTAACAATTTCTCTGGGGACATACCTCCTGAACTTGGAAATATGGCTGGTTTACAAGGTTACTGATTCTCTCTCTCTCTCTCTCTCTATATATATATATATATAGTATTTCTTTGTAGCTTATTGCATAAAAGAAGATTCTTTAGTCTTGCTTGGCGGTTCTTATTTATATACAGCTTTTCATCTTTTCTTTCTGCTCTTTGTCAGTGTGTGTGTGTGTGTTTCCGCTGAAATTTAAGGTATTAATCTGAATGTGCGTGAAAAATATATGTTCTTGCATGTGGGTTTGTTGGTATTTTCTCCTGATTAAGTAAGGAACTGAAGACATGAAAAATTCCAATATAATCTTCAGCTTGATTGTGCATTTCTGAATCTATCTTAGAGGTTTTGTTTGATAATCCTTAAAACTCTGTTTCCAAACCATTAATTACTCCAACTTGTCTTGGATATCTTTGAGATTCTTATAAAAATTTAAGTTTTTCTTGTAGTTTTCAATATGGGGTTTATTTTGTTTATGATGGTATGTTTTGTATTTGCTTTGTAGTTTTGCAGCTCTGTTATAATCAGTTCACTGGAAGCATACCTACACAGTTGGGTGCTCTTAATAAGCTTAGTGTTCTTGCTCTACAATCTAATCAACTAACAGGTGCAATCCCTGCAAGCTTGGGGGATTCGGGAACATTGACAAGATTGGATTTGAGTTTTAATCACCTGTTTGGTTCTATTCCGGATAAACTAGCTGATGCTCCTATGCTCGAATTTCTTGATGTCCGAAACAACACTCTTTCTGGCAATGTACCTACTGGTAAACATGTTTTCAAATTCACAAATGTCATTCTCTTCATTTTATAGTTATATATATGTGTGTGATTTCGAAAAATTGAATCTTTTTTTAATTTATTTGTTATTTTAATGAAGATCTGAAGAAACTAGATGGGGGGTTCCAATATGAAAATAACCCGGGATTATGTGGAGTTGGGTTTTCAACTTTGAAAGCTTGCAGTGCATTGGATAATCAGAATCCAAACAGACCTGAACCTTATGGAGGAGCCACGACTGGGCTATCAACAAAAGATATCCCTGAGACTGCAAATTTGAACTTGAATTGCAGTGAAACCCATTGCTCAAAACCATCAAGGACTCCAAAAGCTTCTGTTGTTGTTGGTGTAATAGCTATCGCTCTTGCACTCTCAGCCATAGGATTTCTGGCATTCACACTGTACCGTCGAAGAAAGCAGAAGCTCGGGTGTGCATTTGATACATCCGATACCCGTCTGAGTACCGACCAGGCCAAAGAGATTTGCAGGAAGAATGGGTCCCCCCTCATCAGCCTTGAGTACTCAAATGGATGGGGCCCATTGGCCGACGGTCGAAGTTTTGATGGGTTCTCGGAAGAGCTTTTGCAGAGATTTAGGTTCAATTTGGAAGAGATAGAATCAGCTACTCATTACTTTTCTGACAAAAATTTGTTGGGCAAGAGCAATTTTTCAGCAATCTATCGAGGACTTTTGAGAGATGGGTCTTTTGTTGCAATTAAGAAAATCATGAAATCAAGTTGCAAGTCTGAGGAAGCTGATTTCTTGAAGGGACTAAGCACTTTGACTTTGTTGAGACATGAAAATTTGGTTAGATTGAGAGGATTTTGTTGTTCAAAGGGCCGGGGTCAGTGTTTTCTCGTGTATGATTTTGTTCCGAATGGTAGTTTGTTGCGGTATCTTGATGTGAAGGATGGAGATAGTGAGGTTCTTGAATGGTCCACGAGAGTTTCTATTATCTATGGCATTGCCAAAGGTCAGTTCTAACTCTTTGAATTTGTTCATCCAAGTATCAAAGCAACCATTTTGTTTTTGATAGTTTCTGAATGCTGGAATTAACATTTTTTAGTATGGAGTCAGTGGATATAATTGGCAATCAGCAGATTGTATCATTAAGCTTTGTATCAAAATAAATTCCTTTGTCTCTTATTGCCTTAAAGCCAAAGGTATCAAATAACTCGAATTCCAGTAGAACGTCATGTTTTTCTTATCAACTTCTAGAAAGTTCTTTACGCTTCTTTGCAGTAAAACTAAGTACTGCTTTCATAGGGCCTTTTTGGGCGTCCTTAAGTGCAATAATTGCATTCTGACTTTCATATAACAATTTAAATGTTTGAATAAAGCTGATGATCTTAGGTTTCATTCAAAGAAGTTTACTTATAGAGAAAATGAAGCTTAAAATCAAGAATTTGACTTTCCAAGAGAACATAGAAATGGCCATATAAGAAGAAATATAGTGAACTCCCGCATTTGTCTGCAGAGTAATGTTATGCTTCTTAAATTTTGTATCCCAAATGTGGTTCCCAATCCAACACCTGTGGCAGTAGGACCCCTTCAATAATGGTGGGACCACTTCAAAATCCTCCAATGGAAATCGGGTTGGCCCACTGCCACATGTGTTGGGAGCCGCATGTAGGATACAAATTTGGGAACCATAGCATTACTCTTGTCTAGATGGCTTCATAACGATGGATTTTTCTAAAGATGCTTAAAAAGATATGAATGAGACTGTTAAGCGACACCCAAACATGCTATTAATGAATTACTTCTCTTCGAACTTGCTGTAGAAATTTCCATCGCAAAAAATCGTGATTCTTAATATTACTTTTCTTTCAGGTTTTCTGTTTCTTCGTATATTTACATGAATTTTCACTGTAGGTATCGAATATCTACATGGTTCAAACAACCCTCCTTTGGTCCACCAAAACATATCTGCTGAGAAGGTGCTCATTGACCATCGATTCAAACCATTACTCTCTGATTCGGGCCTACACAAGCTTCTTACTAATGACACTGTCTTCTCGGCTCTCAAGGCCAGTGCTGCCATGGGATATCTAGCTCCCGAGTATGCTTCCACAGGCCGATTCACAGAGAAAAGCGATGTTTATGCTTTCGGGGTTCTTGTTCTTCAGATTCTCTCGGGAAAATCGAAGCTTACGAGCTCTATCGGATCTGCTGCTGAATTATGTAGATTTGTTGATTATATTGATTCAAATCTCCACGGAAAGTTCTCCGAACATGAAACTGTGAACCTTGCTAAAATTGCTTTGATGTGCACCCATGAATCCCCCGAGCAGAGGCCATCAATGGAAGCAATTGTGAAAGAACTCAGTAACTGTACTAACTGTTTTTAAATTTCCATGTTTTTTTTTTTCTTCTGCTATTGCCTGAGAAATTTTCAAAAGGGTAGTGATAAGCTGGAGATTAAATTACTAATAACTGCTCACTTGGTTAGGAACTTAGGAAGGTCTAGGGGGCCATTAATATGTAATTTGCCAAGTCCTTTTGCTGAGGACTAAGCTCTGTTGTTTATGTGTTAAGTGATTTGGTTTCTTGTAGCTTAGGGATGGGATTAATGGTGATTTTCACTGGTAACCTCTTGTATCAATTGATGTTATGTTGAAAAAGATTTGCAATTTCCTCCATTTATAAAACCCACTCTGCTTCAGAATTTTAGTTGACATGTAACAACTTCTGGAATCCATAGTGATTATGGAACTTCAAAAGCTAAAATGAAAGTGTTTATCAAACTAGATTTTGCGATAGAGTCAAAAAAAAAAAAAAAAAAACATTACTTTGCTAATGGCGAAAAGCTGCCTTGGGAGGCAGCTTATGGTCAAAATGAAGCTTTTTAGGGATAAGTCACAGAAGTAGAAAGTGCGGCGAACGGACCCAAGGAAGCACAATCATATAGGCTATGGCCTGCTAATATTATCAAAGGTGGTGTGCCGTGTGCCTATCTGGACATTTTTTATACATTGTAACATGAGAAATTTACTGTAATTATTATCAATATTCATCAATGAAATTGTTCATGTAAAGATGGCTAAGGCGGTCCGGGTTTGTACGGTCTTGGGCTTCCGAGTGGGTGAGTAGTAGGTCAGTCCTGCCCGATGGGTAAAATGGGCTATTTTTGTGCTGGACCATTTTGTTTTGGGTTGGGCTTTTTGCATGGATTTTAGTGCCATGCTCGGGCCCAAATTACACCCCTATCATGTTAGTGCCCCTTCTCAAATAACTAAAACTTATCTAACCATTAGAGTCTGTTGGAGATGCTCTTATACCTTCTGTAACTCTCGTCCAAAAATTCTCCGTTAATGTTAAAAATGCTCGGAAAATGAATAAAATACCACTAATCCTTCAGAAAAAATTAGATACCATATAGGTAATGCATACATGTATGTGAAGCTTAACTTTCTAAATTCTTGCTCTGTTTGTTTGCTGAGAAAACAAAGGAAAAAACAAAAGAAAAGGGAACATTGAGCTTCAATGAATCTACTTTGATGTGTTCTGACCCTGAACGTATGCTCTTCACCTGTATATGCATCTATCTAATTCAACAAGCCAATGACTTTTCCCAAATCCACCACCATCCACCACTGTTAGCCTTTGAAGCTATTCTACTCTGTAAAAACCCTTCTCCTATATGCAACTACTGAGTTTTCGATCCGCTCTACCGCCATGAGTTCTTCCAAACCAACAGTCCCACAATGTCTCCAACTTCTTGGATTGCTTCGAGAAGTGACTCGCAAATTGTGATTCTCAACTTTCTTTTGACCACAATATTCATAGTAAATATATGATGAGCTTCCTGGAAACCTACTTGGGACCTATTACACTTTTGCTTAATGATATAATCTAGTATAAAGTATTGTAGCAATACATTATTCCCCCACGTAATCATCAATTGGCCGCTAGGAAGCACCAGTGCGGGTGCGGAGGATTCGCCAATTTTCTAAAAACTAAGGGTGCGGGTGCGGGTGCAGGTGCGGCGGGAGGACTTGTATAAAATATATATAAAAAATATATATATATTTATATGATACTATAATAGTATATATAGATTATTCTATGAATACACAGTCTTTTTATTTGTTTCTTACTTATGGAAAGCAATAACAAGAAAATGATGTTTTGTGCATTAGCGTTTACAAATATATTAGGCATTAGTGTATACACTTGGGCACCAAAAATTCAAAATTGAACTCCAAAAGAACTCACAGAATCCTAGAAGCACCCCAGTGCGGGTGCGGCGGCCTTTTCGAAGAGTCCGTGCATCATAGATTGGCCGTAATGTCCTATATTATAGGGACAGTTGGTAATTTGTTTTTCTCTGTTTTTGATTTCTTTGGGACAAACCCAATATAACCCATGTTAATTATAAACATTAAAACTTTGAGTTTTAAGGTTAAGTTATTACAAATCTATGTGCTCATACATTGTAATGGAAATGAACTTTTACTTTTTATAAGTTTCAAATGGCCATTAAATGACAGAAATATAGTCAACCAATTGTGTTTGGTTTTGGCTCCAGAAAGCCAAACAAAATGTACATCCAGTCAAGTTGTTTCCCCAACAAAAACAGGAAAAAACCCAAACTGTTAAAAAGATAAAAAGAGTGAACAACTTGAAGTTTTCTTTTTTCCTTTCCTAGGCAGCATTTGGATTCCAAGAAAATGTAAAAGAAAACATAAATAGTGGGAGAGAGAATGTGAGAAAATGGGGGGAGTGTAGAATATGTATGAGTTATTATGGGCTTAAGATTCAGGAGACATGTATGGATGGGTCAAAACACAGACTAACACTTGATATAATACGCTATAGTGTGTACCATTATATTGATGTCTTTACAGGTACATGGAATGTGTATAATTTTACAGGTTCATGGAATGTGTATAATTGTCCATTTACTGAGCTATGTGTATGTATATGTATATCTTTTGACGAGCATTGTCATGATTGATTATTGATAGGACTGTCACACCCTGAATAGGAATCAGAAAATGCAAAAGAGAAAGAAAGTAGGTGTGGTAGTTTAAGTCTTTGGGCACAAACAAATCTCACAAACACAATCCACTAACACCACAATGTGTGTCTCTCTCTCTCTCTCTCTTGGTGGGGTCTAGATACTGTGGGTCCACAAAGGGGAGATATACACATTGTGGTGTTTGTAGATTGTGTTTGTGAATTGTGAGATTTGTTTGTGCCCAAAGCCTTACTCGTTTCTAAATAGGTTAAACTCAAAACCACCTTGAGAGAGATCTGTGGGGCTTATAATGGTAATCTGATTCTTAAGGCTATGTTTGGAATTGGTGAGGGAAAGAACAGAATTTTTTTTCCTCTGTTTGGTTACCAAGGAATATAAGGGGGAAAAAAAATATAGTGGGACCTGAATTAAAATTTTTGAATTTTGTGAGTCACCTTCCCTCTTTTTTTGTAGGTTTCAGTTGTATTTTGACATTTTTTAACCTTTAAACATGGAGGAAAACACGAGAAATAGTTTTCCTTCTTGTTTTCTTCCCCTTTTCTTTTCCCTGCAAACCAAACAAAGCCTAAAGTTGAAAAGATGGAAAATTGGAATTCTTTAAATTGTAGGGGGAAAAAAGTTGAAATTTGTTGAATTAATGAGAAGTAGAATTTCTAATACTCCATATCAAACCTGAGAGGCTAAGAAGCTGGCAATCCAGATGATCTTGCATAGGATGAAGCCTTTCTACTCACACACACACACACACACACACACACACACACACACACATGCACACACACACATATATATATATATATATCCATGCTTAAAGCAGATAGGATTAAGCTAGGCTTCTTGCGGAAGTTGAGTTTAAACTTTAAAGGCTGATATGACTTGGGATAAAGGTTAAAATGCTGCAAAAGCTTCTTTATTTTTACAAATAAATACATTTAAGAATGGGCAGAAGATCTGATATATAAATCAAGCACATAATATGAATTTTATATATGCAGGCTCTTAAAGGAGGCCTTATAGAACAACTATGGTTGATAACGTACAAATGGAAGATGCTAAGTACATCGAAAATACCCCCTCTTTTTTTACCGGTTTGAACAAACTTAGCATTTAAGAATGGTATTTCAAAGGCTTCATGATCCTCCTCTGGTGTTCTGCTGATTAGAAACATGGTTGAAAGTGTTTCTGCTAATATTCAGATCTATCAGAGTTTTTTGAATGAGACTTAATGACAACATTTTATCATTAAACCATACATATAGAAAGCTATATATGTGTGTGTGTGTGTATATATATATTCTATTCTGGAGCCTTAGATGTTAGAAGCGAGTTTTCTTACATGGTGAAGATAAAATTTAGGTATTTTGTCGTAATAACTTTGAACTGTAGGCATGCTTTTCTGTATCCTATCATTCATAGATACATATAGTAATGTTGTCCGAAAGTCGCCTGAAACTTAATAGCAACTCAAGGAAAGAGAAAGGGAAAGGCTAAACAAAATTCAAAATTTTGGATTTTTTTTTCCACCGTATTGTCTTTTTCTTCCTATTTTCCTTATTAACCAAATAAAGAAAGTATGTTTTCTTGGTTTTGTGCTTTGTATGGTTCATGGATTTAGTGTGGGAAAGGAAAGGACAACTCAAAAATGCTTATTATGAGTCACTTCCTTACCTTTTTTTCTCAAACTACAATTAGATTTTGAAAATTTCGAATCGTTAATGTTATTTTAACATGAAGGAAAACATAAGGAAAACTCAAGGTAGTTAGCTTGCCGTCTTCTTTTTCTTTCTATATTCTTTTTCCTTTTCTAAATCTACAAACCAAACAGAGCCTAAGTGTGCAGTAAATTGCTAGTTGCTTGCTTATGAGTAAGAGCTTTGTAATATTATTGCAGATAGATTAGTTATACTTTGATTCAAAATACAACCTGATAAACTGATGCAAGTTTCAAGATTCTGAATTTCACAACTTCAGTGAAATTTGTACAATAGATTAATCAAAGAAACTAAAGAAATTGATTCATATATACAATCAAATACTAATTCACACTTAAAAAGCTCTAGGCTTATAGAATCCAAACTCTACCCAAAACTAAAATCCAATATTCCTCCTTTTGGCTGCCAAGAAAGGAAAATTTTGAAATTTTCCTAGCAACCAAATCAAATCTCACAAACAGAAGTTCCAACTTTTCTCACTTGTGGATATCTAACTCTAAAAACATGCTCCTCACCTGTAAATTTATCAACTTTAACAATCCAATTCCTCTTCTTTCCATAACCACCACCATTTTTGGTACTTGCACCAATTTTAGCCACTAACAACCCTTCGCCTATAGGCAAAAGCTGAGCATTCAAACCAGTCCACCGCCACGAGTTCTTGCAAATTGCATTATACCCCAAGACTATTGCATTACTAAACTTCTCACCCACTTGTAATTCTTGAAGAATTTCTTCATTATTCGCAAGATTACAATCAATGACAATAAAATCTGATTCCCTGTAGTCATTTAGCAGTAAAGTTTTCGCATCCCCAATGATGAACTCGACATGAACTCCATTATGGCCTAGGAATTGTTTGGATGAATGTAATTCTTCGAGCCCGCTAAGGATGCAAATGACACGGCCACCGGTTTGATGAGCCGCGGCCACTAGGCCTAGTGTGGTGGAGTTACCAGCACCGGCACATGCAACAACCATGAGCTGTGCATTGTTTCCTGCAGCCATTGCAGATATGAACTCTGCTGTGTTTGGCTCTTTAGCTCTCTTTCCCTATTAGTAAGATCACACAATGAAAAAACTAAGTGAGAAAAAGAGTTAGGGCCCCGTTTGGGCGTTCTTGAATGCAGTGATAAAATTCAGACTTTTACATAGCTATTTAGCTGCAAGGGTGATGATCATGAATGGCTCCATTAAAGAAAACTATACTAATTTCAAGAAAACATAGAAATTATAGTATAAGAAGAAATATGAGGGGAAGTCTCCTATTTATCTATATAGAATCATTCATATGATGGATTTTACTTTATGATATTGTATATATGATGAACAAAAGCTATTAAAATTCAAGTGACAACCAAATACGCTATTGGAAAATGAACTGAGAGTAAAGAATAAATTTTTGAAGTGTGTATTTGTGTTAGGACTTAAAAGGGTTACTAATGCTTACCATCTTCAAGGTTTTCAGATAGGCTTTAGTAGCATTTTCAGCAGACCAGTAAGCCATATTTCTCTCTATGTTTTTGGATCTCCTTGTCTTTTGGTAGAATTGAAGACTCTCAATGTTATATATATAATGGGTACATGTGTTTTGTCCTCATATGGTGGCACGACATAAATGCAAGCAAGGGAAGTTAGATTTTTTTTTGAGGGACCCAGTTATCCCAAATGGCAGTGTTAAGATAAGTTAATTAGTAAAATATTAATAGTATAAAATTGTGCTTAAAATGACACCAACTAGGTAGTGTTTAATGGTGAGCTTCAGTGACATTGGCCATTAGCTTAAGAATATGGTAAGTCTAAAGGTATTCTTAAATGATCGATACTGGCAGTAATTTAGCACTATGTATCCTAGATGTGCACCATTTCCCAAATATTCATTTACTTGCTGTAGTGTTGTATGTTAGGGGGACACTAACACTTCTATAAGACCATAGAGGAATCTGTAGCAATTTTTTAAGCTCTGATAAGATTTCTTACAGATAAAAGAATGAGGACCATGTTGGTTATGGAACCAACCAAATTAACTTTTGTTATTACCTACTTCTGAATTCAATATTACATTAGTGGTAGCCTATGGGACTATATACCTATTTGGTCTTCTTGTGTTGGGCTATTTGAACTTCATTTGCCTAATTACTACTGTTTCGAGAGCCATACAACTAATTCTCTAAGAACTTAAACTTTTGGGCCTCATTTCGAAGGTCGGATAAAACTTTCGGATAGGACAGAATGAGGCAGGATTGGATAGGACCTGTCGAATAAGCTATTATGTTGTCATGTGTTTGGAACGTGCTGGAAAAACTGTCGAATAAATTGTTATATCCAAATTTTGTGTATGGTTGTGCTCGGATATAAGTTTCGGATAATAACTAAATTATTGCTTTTTAGCATCCAAAAGAATAATAAAAAATAGAGCAGATGTGAAAATGAAAAAAAGGGGGAAAAGGGGGGTGGGGGGGGGGGGGGGGGGGGGGGGGGGGGGGGAGGTGTGTGATCTGGGAAAAAAAAAAGAGGAAAAAGAGGGGGGGGGGGGGGGGGGGGGGGAACAAAAAGCGGATCTAAAAGAACAAAAAGAGATCTACGAAAAAAAAAGTAGGTCTAAAAATTAAAAAGAAAAGAGAGAAAAAAAAATGGATAAGTTATCACAAACTTCTAATTCCACCTAATATCACACCCCCCAATGGGTTAGAGTTATCCCACTCTCCATAGTTCAGGACTATTTTATCATGTCTGATGGCGCCACTAAACGTCGGATAGAATAAAAGTCATCATATCATGCCTCTTATCCTAACCACCAAACAAGGCCTTGGAGTAGTTGATGACTTAACATGCTATCAAGGGCGGAGCTAGAATTTTTATTTTGGTGGGGGAGGGGGAATTGGGGTCTATTTATATATATTTGATAATATGATATGGTGTCAAATTAGGTCCATTTAAGAATAATATTATGTTTTGGGGTAATATTTATACATTTGGGGTCTATTTATCAACAATGCATAGGGTCTAATTGAGTTTGGAACACTTAATTGGGTGAGTTAGACTACATTTAGGCTAAAATATCATATGTACTAAAATAATTCTTAAATTTTAGGGTGGCCTAGACTATATTTGGGTTAAAATATCACATGTACTCTTCTTTTCTTTTCTTTTTTTTTGGGGTGTGGGGCTATAGCCCGACCGAGCTACTACATACCTCCACCCTTGCATGCTGTTAGAGTCTTGATTCTCGAAGATCTCTGGGTTGAAGTCTACATCTCTTATTCTGATTTGCATATTTCACTTAATTATTTGTTTCAATTATGATGAATTTTAGTTCGTCCTTTTTAAGATTGCGGTAGAGTGGCACGTGAGGGAGAAAATAAAAAATTTGGAGGACAAATAGTATAGTAAATTAAGATTAGATATTTTCCACAAAATCTATGTTTTTCCCACTAAACTAAGTGTATGACAAACACATGGAGCCAGCTATGGCACAAGAGGTTTTCTTTTGCAACCAAAAGACTAAACAATTCAAGATGAGAAAAAAATCTTTTGTTTCCACCCCCAAAAACATTGATAACAAAGTAGCCCCATATGTAACCTCTCATTGCATTATAAGGGGACCCATTTGTCTGATTCTGCTGGAGAGAAAATTCAGTTGAGATGACATGGTGGTTATGGGTATTGCCAACACAACTTTCTTGGAAAGTTTTGAATTTTTTTTGTGAATTTCCTCCATTTTCTTTGTCTGGGCTTGGATTTCAATATAGGGGACATAGGAGAGAGAAAATGAAAGAGAAATGAGACTTGAGATTCTGGTTTTATTGAGCAATGCACATCTTAGCAGGAAACATGTATGCATGGGTCAAAAATACATCAATGTTTTGAAAGGTACCTCACACAATACCATTATCTTGATTGGTATCTATGAGAGGGGAAAGAGAGATACGTTGAACGTATTTGTGCATGCATGTGCGTTTGTAGATACATGCTTATCGGTCATTATTAAAAGCAATGTTTATTGTGATAGTCCTGTTTGCACCTAAAAAATACATTTTTTAAAGTAAAAATTAGTAGAGGCCGATTGTAACTTTTTAATCGGACTTAGAGACCGATTGCAAAAATTAATGGCCAAATAATGGTTCAAAGTTAGTAAGGCCGAATGAGTTTCATAATTGGACTAATTGTGTTTCATCGGGCTGCCTTCATAATTGCTCGGGCTGTGGTCATCATCTATTCAGCCCGACCTAGCTATCAATTCACTCCGCGTCACCTCGACAAATGCATTCTACAAAGTATTCTTAGCACTCTTAGCATTCTTTTTCTTAGGCTTTCTTAGCATTTAAATTACATCATTGTAATTTTCTCTTCCTTATTTTAATTAAATAAAATGCACTTTTTTATTTAATTTCTGTTCTTCATCACTTGCTAGACTTGTGTGCTTCAACACTGTCTAGGGACATTAGGTGAGGGTACTTTCCTACTCACCTTTCACAATCACCTGTTAGAACTCAGATTTTCAAACCTTGTGTATCACTCACACAAGTGATTTAGGAAATTTTGTTTTATAAGTTTGGGTCTACCTCACAAGGCTCTGGCACGCCCGAACCATAATTACAGTAAACAAGTCTGGCCCACATTGTACAACACGCTTTAGGGATGATATAAGAGAGAAAGCTGTGTGCTCCGGCAAACTAAAGCGGACAATGACAATACTATACAATATAGGCCAGACTATTAGAAAATGGTTTGGACCCATTCGATAGTGTGCAGATCTGAATTCTATCTTCTATTATACAGCACACTTTTGAGGCGATTGAGGAGACAACGTCGTGTGACCTAATGGTTTGAAACCAAACTTCCCCTCGAGAGATAGATGGGGCGGTTCACGACTCCTCTCTTCTCGATAATCCATGCATCCCCTTATCTATTGAGCATAGCAATTGTGTGTGGACAACTTTCTATTCACTTGGGCGGTCCAGGGGACCACCACGGCTCCTCTCTTCTCTAGAATTCATGCATCCCTTATCAGTGTTTGGACAACTATCTCTCGAGCACAACAATAGTGTACAATGAATTCTTTTTTTTTTTTTTCCTTAAATTTTTAATTTTTTTCAAGCCTTGTTTACTCAGACAAATGGAGTGAAAATAAGACCATAACATGGTTAAATTTGATTGTCTCAAGTGGTAGATTCAGTTTATAGCCATTCTTGGAAATAAGAATTGCAACATTGAATGTGAATCCACGTTACTGAAGAATCCTAGATTAGTGCCGTATGAGTTTTTAAAATAAAATTAATATATATATATATACAAAGATTCTCTAAAGAGGGTCACCTCTCTTTATTAAAGGGAGGACCTTTGTTTTGACCGTCAGATTGTGTTTAAAAACTGTGAAATGACAAAACTGCCATTAATGAAAACACAATCCGACGGCTAAAACAGAAGTCCTCTCTTTATTAAAGAGAGGGCGCCCTCTTTAGAGCCTGACTGTATACGAAAATTCTCTATAGAAGGCGCCCTCTCTTTATTAAAGAGAGGGCCTCTGTTTTGGCCATCAGATCGTGTTTTTATTAAGGGTAGTGTTGTCATTTCACAATTTTTAAATACGATTTGACGGCCAAAACATAAACCCTCTCTTTAATAAAGAGCAGACGCCCTCCTTAGAGCCTGACAGTATATATATATATATATACACATTTATATGTATATATGGTTTTTGATCTTGGTTTGTTAAGATATACGAATTTTTCTTTGAGCATAAATTGGAATTTGGAAGTTACAGACATAATCAATTATTGCGTGGTCTTGAACTATCAGTACTGACGTAGTGGTCCGTAGCACACAAAAGTGAGCAATGGACAAAAAAGTTGTTCGAATGGCTTGGCTCTGTGCACAAAAGTCGAGAAATTTAGCACAAATACCCGTGTTGATCATTGTTATTATCCAATTGTCATATGTTTTATAATTTGGACTACCACATCATCTGGTTACACAATAATTTCTCATAAAAAAAAATATATAAAAAAAAAGGAAAGAAAATACACACACATCTACTGATTCTCTATTGGACAAACATGAATACTTCCTGGGATGGACTTTTAATCCGAGCCCTAAACATCTATATAATCCCAAACTGTCTGAAATATTGGGCTATTGTTTTGGGCTTTCTCGAGCATAATTGGGCTTACTTTTGGAAATCCCAATAAACAGCAGCCCATTGAACTCAGAAAACGATGGGCGAGTGACACCGGTTTTTAGTGCACCAATTGTGTTGACGTGGCAAAAACCCAAGCGAGTGTCAAAAGCGAGGATAGCTCATCATGTCGTGGTCAGGTGTGATCCCAAAGATATATGATATTCGAAAAACCAAAAATTAAAAACCGATCAAGCACCAATTGATCAGTTTTTTAAAAGTGCTCACTGCTCAATCTTAAACTAACTGAAAATTGACCAACACTGCCTTAAAATCACGAAAAAAACCGACTACGAACACCCCTAATCAATAAGTAGAGCTTTTAAAATAAAATTAAAACAAAAAAAAAAAAAGAAAAAAAAAAAGTAAAAAAGGAACTAGATTATGAAAATGGAAATTAATTAAAATACCAGACATGTGGGTGTCTTCTTTGAGACCGAAGAAGAAATCTGTAATAGAAAAAGTTGCCAAACTTCTGGTGGGGATCAAGGGAATGGACTTTTAAAATAAGAAATTTTTAGTATAAAAAAAAAATAATAAATTAACGGAAAAAAGTAGGATTAAATACATTTTATTCTTATGTGGTTAGACTCATTTTTACTTTATCTCCCTGTGGTTTAAAAATGGACACTTAACCCCCTATAGTTTTGGACAAAAGTGAAATTGTTGAGATTTCTCTCAAAATTGTGAAAAAAAAAAATCTAAAATTGGCTAAAAATATTAACACTTAACCCTTATTGTGAACTTAATTTTGGAGTTAATCGCCTATGTGAGGATAATTCTATCATTTAACCCACCTGTATGGGCTAATTTTTAACACTTCGCCCTTTTGGGAGACTAATTTTGGTGTTAATTTTAACACTTAAATACCATGTAGGGCTATTTTGAGATAAATCTTAGTAGTTTCACTTTAGTCCAAAACTACAAGAAGGATTAAGAGTCCACTTTTAAAAATAGGTCTAACCACAGGAGGGTAAAATGTAATTAACACAAAAAAAAAAATACCTTCTAATATATGCAGTCAGTCACAAAAATTAATTTATAATTGGCCAAAAACTTGTGTCTAATGCCTTATTTGGTTCATTGATTTCATGAGGGGAAAGAAAAACAAAATGGAAAAAATTCGTTCCTTTTACCTTATCAGGAACTAGTTTTCTATTGTGTTTTCCTTCCCCTCCTCTTTTCTCTCACAAAACTCATAAATCAAAGAGAGTCTAAAAGAATATATATATATATATATATATATATATATACAAAGATTCTCTAAAGAGGGCCATCTCTCTTTATTAAAAGAGAGGACCTCTGTTTTGACCGTTGGATTGTATTAAAAAACTGTAAAATGACAAAACTGTCATTAATGAAAACACGATCTGACGACCAAAATAGAGGTCCTCTCTTTAATAAAGAAAGGGCGCCCTCTTCATAGCCTATATATATACATTTTTTTGGTGTGTGTGTGAGATAAATCGCAAAAGTTGTTGAGTTGTGAAAACATTTTTATTTTAGTTTTTAAAATTCAATAATCACGTATGACTTCAAAAGGGTGTTGCCAAACGAGCCGAGTCTCCTTTGTGAAGAAAAGTCTTATGGTGTGTTTGATTACTTACTTGAGTGGTAAAAATGAAAACATTCGGCACTTATTTTATTTCAGGCTTTTGATAATGTATCATTTAATTGAAAAAGCAGCAAAAAAACTACTGAAAACTTTAAGTGAAAAATTTCTACTGAAAAAAATCACTGAATGTAATATATTTTAATACTTGAAAAACTATTTTTAGTACTGTAAATTCAATCGCTTAAAATTTTCAATGCTTAAAACTCAACGCTTAATTTTCACTACAAGACGAAAGCATATGTATGTATATATACCTAAGTCGGGTCCCCTGCCTTCCAATTTCCAAATCCTTACTTCTAGAGAGAGAGAGAATCAAAGAGAGAGAGACATGGGGAACGCGTACTGTGGATTTGTTGGATGCGTGGACCAGGCAAGCATAGGTGTGGTTCAGCGATGGGGCCGGTTCGAGAAACTGGCTCAGCCTGGGCTCCACTTCTTCAACCCTTTCGCCGGCGAGTGCATCGCCGGCTTTCTCTCCACTAGGATCAAGTCTCTCGACGTCCGCATCGAGACCAAAACAAAGGTTCTCTCACTCTACTTTCTCTCTCTAGATATTCATAAACCCTATGTTTAGTTTTTAGCCTGAAATTGAACTCTTCTTTCTGTTTTTAGAAACTTGCGCGAAGTGGATTCTTATGTTTGTGTATTGAATTGGGCAATTTTTAGTTTGATTAATCGCGATTAGATTGAATATTTGTTGAATATTGCTAATTGAAACCCGTTAGGAATTAATGTCTTCTGGGTCTTGCTCGCGATGTTTTTATCATGGAAATTGCTATATATATATATATATATGTATGTGTTTGTGATTTTTCCTATTTTTGGGTGGATAATTGCGGAATACTTAGATGTGTTGTTGGGACTTGATTATAATAATTTGTTGTAGTATCACTGTTTTTTTTATCTTGCTAGCGAAGTTGTTACCATGGAAATCATTATATTCTGTGTGTGTGTGTGTGTGTGTGTGTGTGTGTGTGTGTGTGTGTGTGTGTGTGTGTGTGAGAGAGAGAGAGAGAGAGAGAGAGAGAGAGATGCTGTGATTGTTCCTGTTTTTAGGTGGATAATTCTGAAATACTGGATGAGTTGTTGGGACTTGATTATATTAATTTAGGGGTTTTCATGTTTTTGTGTAGTGCCCTACCTTCCTTGTGATTGAAATAACCACTTATAAAGTTGTAAATATGTATTTGATGGGGAAGACACATACACACAAAGTCATTTGCTTTTCTTTTTTTCCTCTTTTCTTTTTTCATTAAAACAATATGAGATGGTTTTCCATTCTGCAGGATAATGTCTTTGTGCAAATGCTTTGCTCAATCCAATATCGAGTTATTAAAGAAAGTGCCGATGATGCTTTTTATGAGTTGCAAAATCCTCAGGAGCAGATTCAAGCTTATGTCTTTGATGGTATTTTTCATTGTTCTTGGAACACTTCTCCTTGTTTATCTGGTGCAGTTTTTTGTTTTCACTTATTTCTTACTTTCTATTGTTCTGATGGTGCACCTGGATTATGTTCTCAGTTGTCCGAGCTTATGTTCCAAAAATGACTTTGGATGAGCTTTTTGAGCAAAAGGGTGATGTCGCTAAAGCTGTTTTGGAGGAACTTGAGAAGGTAACTTCATGTAGATATTTAATGATTACAATTTGTTGAACATTGTATTTCTGTTATGGGATGTGGGAACATGTTGATTTAATTGTTGTTTGGTATTAAAATATTTATTGCCTGTGCTGGTGAATGAAATAATAAATTTTGCCTGCCCAAGTTACTATGGAAAGACAAATTAAATACATAGCTTTATCTGTTTCTCTTGAATTCGGGAATTTCGGGCCCATTTTGTGTTCTGATGGAAATAAGAGATTTTTCCTTCAATAGATATTTGAAACATAAGCAAATTGCTACTTCTGATTTAAGCTGTTTTTCAAGCTGTAAATTGGGTTCGGTTTTTGAAAAAGCTGTGAAAAAGTTCTTGACAACGGAGATCGCATGGGCCAGGTTTTTAATCAACTTATGGATTCGTAAAAGTTAGCAAAGTTCTGTCCTCAGAAAACACATTAGACGCATACTTTCTAAACTAAATGCTTCGGAATCTTAGTTTCGATGAGCATTTAAAGATCAAAATATCATCTGCAATAACAATCTTTAGTTCTACGATTAAATGTGAAATTATTGAAGAGCATAGATGAAGGGAAAGGGAAAGTTGATTGAGGTGCACAGGCCGCCAAAAAGAGTCACTGGTGCAGCAGGCAATATGGACGTGTTAATCCAGGACTGGTTAGCTTGTATCAACCTAACACGGGTATATTTTTAGGACTATTTCATGTATGTGATTTTGTTTGACATATTTACGTTTGGGCAATGCTAGGAGCACAAACAAATCTCACTAACATTTACTAACACACTCGATCTCTCTCCTAGTCGCACTGTGGGGTCCGCTGCGGACCCCACAGTGCCAGTAGGAGAGAGATAGAGTGTGTTAGTAAGTGTTAGTGGAATTTGTTAGTGGCCCAAATATTACTCTTTACGTTTGGTTTTGTATGTTGATCTTCAGATTCGAGTTCATTTTCGAGTCGACTTGATGTGGTGACTTCTTTTCGTAGTTTCTGATTCTTAGTTTCCTCAAGTGAATTTACCTCATTTTAGTGCAACAAGTTGCTCGGTTCTTGTTTTCTTGATTGAGATGCTTCACTTTTTTTTTTTTTTTACGTTGTATTCAATGTATTGACATTAGGCTTGTGATATATTGATACTACTAGTATAGCTTTTCGTCTGATTTATTTTCTTTCCTCATGCTGAGACATGTTTTTATGTGTCAAATGTATACCTCTACTGAACATTTTGTATTGTAAGGCTTCCCGGTTGCAAGGTTTATCCTGAATTTGTTACATGAACCAGGTGATGGGAGCATATGGATACAACATAGAGCACATACTGATGGTTGACATCATACCTGATTCTTCTGTGCGCACAGCAATGAATGAGATAAATGCAGGTAATGATGACCCTTAAGATGCTCTGTTTGTTTTTACCATTGCAACTATGATGCCAAATTTGCACTGTGAACTTCTGATATGAACTTACTGTTAGTGAGTGACTTTCTGGGTTAATAATTTCATGGGAATTTTCTGGTACATAGAAATCTGTATGTGTTTCTTGTAGATATAGATGCTTAAAAGTGTTTAATGAATGACATACTAACCTTAAAACAAAATGCTGTATGACATGGAGAAATTCCTAGACCTGTAGTAACTTTATCCTTGAACACAAAGTGCTGCTAATTCTAGTTTAAGATTTGTAAATTTATCTCTATCTGTAAATATTCCCAAAATTCCGATTTTTTCGTCCTTGGTTTTTCCAATTTCTATGGTACTCATAGCATCTTCAGCATTTGCCCAACTAATACAAAACAATGTTTTGTTAATTTTCTGTTACAGCTCAAAGGCTTCAGCTAGCTTGTGTATACAAAGGGGAAGCAGAAAAGATACTCCAAATTAAAAAAGCAGAAGCCGAAGCTGAATCCAAGTACTTAGGCGGGGTTGGTGTGGCCAGGCAAAGGCAGGCGATCACCGATGGGTTGAGAGAGAACATCTTGAATTTCTCTCACAAGGTAGAAGGCACATCGGCCAAGGAGGTAATGGATCTGATCATGATCACCCAGTACTTTGACACCATCAAAGACCTCGGAAACTCGTCAAAGAACACTACTGTGTTCATACCCCACGGCCCCGGCCATGTGAGGGACATCGGTGACCAGATACGTAATGGGATGATGGAGGCCGCCAGTGCCCAAGTCAGTGATGAATAAACTTGTGCCCATCTGAGATTTACTTCGAAAAGCGACTGCCTGCAATGGTTTTTTTTTGTCAATGACTTTTTATTTTAGAACTGGGAAATAAATGTAAGAATTGATCTGGGATAATTTTTAATACAATGGAATTACCGATTATGTATGTAGTGCTGATACATGTATAGTGTGAAGCACACAGTGGCTGAAAGAAGGGTTCAGGTTGTAATTACTTTCTTCTTTCTTTTCTTTATTTTTTTGTTAAATAAAAATTTTGAAAATATGTTTTTTTGGTGTGGAGTAATTCAGCTCTCAAGTTGTGGCTCTATTAGAACTGTGGTAGGTTTTTGTTTTTTTTTTTTTTTGGTACAAGAGCAAACAAAACCAAATACCACGCGGGAAGTTAACCCCGCAGAGATCCGTCATGAGAGGCTTACATAACTCCCCAAGAGGGGAGAGGCTTACATAACTGCCCAAGAGGGGTATCTAACAAAACAAGAGGGTTCATTTGATCCCTAAATTAGCAAGCATATCGCACATATATTACCCTCTCTAAACACGAGTAATATGACCCTTATAAAGTCCAAATAAAATCTTACAAGTTTCAATAATCACCCTTAAAGGGTGATTTTCTTCCTGATTACAGATAAGATGATTACAGATAAGATGACAAGCCGTTAGAGAGTCAGTTTCGATTATAACTTGTTCGATTCCTTTAGTGTAGACTAGCTCAAGAACTGTGGCAGATGGAATTGGTTTCTTTGCTATGTAGAAACAACCTTTTAGACATTTGAATATTTTAATTATAAAATGATATTAGCTCAGCATAATAGTAGGGTTTAGATTATGGATGTGTCATGTGTCATCTCAAACAGGAAATACTTTTTTTTTTCCCCTCCCGTATATAGTAATATTCTGGTGGAACTTATTTGTGTACATGTGGTCCTGTGGAGTTACTAGATTAAATATGACGAATCACTTAAGATGTGGTTTGAAATCTTGGAAGTTCATAAAAGAAGGTTACAGCAAAGAACTCCAATTTATTGACCATGTTTCTTGTGCGGGGTTAAAGGGTTAAGAGGATTGGATTATTAGTCCATTTAATTGAAATAGTCCACAACTAAAATAGCTCGCATTTGGGATGGCAATCTGGAGCGGGATTATTAATCCATTTTAACTAAATAGTCTTAGTTAGGGCCACTAATTATCCCAATGAGTAGGTGTCACACCTCGGATCCACTTTAGAACATAGTTGAAATAATTATATTAAATTTGTAGATAATCAAGTAGTGTATTTAACAGTAAAATAATTACACTTGAACTTTACAAAATTACAACCAATCCTTTACAAGATCCAAATAGCTCGAACCCACACAGTACTCTATACGACACTCCAATTTGATGGGCTGGGTGTTGTTGTGACCATGTGATTATATTTTGAGCTGGGCTGGTGTGTGCAATCTTTGTATTAAGATGGTCGGGACTAAGAAAGTCCTGCAGTCAGTGCACTAATATACTATTCCATTTTGAGCAGGGCTGGTGGATAGTATAAACATTTCGAGCAGGTATGGCAATTATATGAGCATAAAATAAATGGGTGATATATGATGTGTGTTGCGGATGTCAACAGGGAAAAAATATGACACATTTGAGTAAATAAATAAGATTTTCTCACTGAACCAGTTGTTCAGTAATTACTATAATATGTACAGGTGGAAGGGACTTTTTACTTTAAAAAAAAAGTTTTCATTATATCCCTTACCCCATAACTTTTCCTAGCAGGGACCATTTTAGGTGCTAGTACTTTCTTCATTTGTGAGATGATTCTTGGAAAGTACAAGGTCGAATTCATTTTTAGATATTTGTGGACTATTTGTCTGTACGTGATAGAATAGTGGAAAGTGTACTTTCACCTCTAGCTCTAAACTGAAAATATAGATAGCAGTTTTGGTTAAGAAGCAGATGATTTCTTAACGGTAAGAAATGGTACGTTTGGGCTAGGAGTCCTTAGAAGTCTTTTGGCATGGGTTGCTTTCGCGAGGAACTTCAATTTCGAGTACGAAATCTCGTTAAGGAGGATAGAATGTTATCACTACGAAGGGGGGGGGGGGGGGGATTAGTTATTCGGCAATACAGTTCTTGATGGATCCCAAATAATAGTAATATATTATACTCTATGGTAAGTCTCCAATATATGGATGAGTTGTATTTTCATATTAGTATAGAGATATAAGACGTAAGATTAAGGATGGAAATAATGACCAATGGCAACAACGGAGCATGTGGAAGCATTACATACACAGCTAGCTCTGAGAAGATGCTGAGTCATCTTTCTAAATGCAAAGATAAGGATGACAGAATGGGCTGCAAGCCTTGCTAGATGAGTCCTATGTGTGTTTATGTCAAGATACATACATGGGTAAAGGAGGAGGGGGGAAGAGAAAAACCGAGACAGAGAGAGAGAGAGAGAAATAAAAGAGAAGAAGAGGAAGAGAGTTGGGAATCGATCCAACGTCATTTTAAATGCAGGTAAATATTTGGAGGGTAAGTAAAGCTGGGCAAGTAATTAGAGAAGATGACTTTGGAACATGGCGAAGTACATTGCAGTGTACCGGCCAGAAAGGATTGAAAAAGAAAATTAAAAGTTGAACAATAGCCATAAACAAGCGTCGACTATAAACTACCCTACTTCGACCGATAACGGCCTTCCTGTGGAAATCTACTCTCCTAAACGGTAACAAGCAAGAAAACACTCTGTTGAAGTTATAGAAGCTGAAGGAAAAAAAAAAAAAAAACCAAAGGAGGCTGCTGCTGTGCTTCCTCGTAACTAGATGGGTTGGAATAACTAAATTACTGTAGAGCAGATATAGAATTAATGTCCGTTCTTATCTAGTCCCCCAAAACTAGGGAAAACAGAACACAGTAGGAAAGCAAGAGCTAATCTTGATATAGAAGAGGAGCAGCGATTCATTCGCATATGCACCACTTCTTTTGGTTCACATGATACAAACCATTTTCGGATCTTCATGATCAGATCGTGTGTTCTCTGGCCATATGCTTGTGTTAGTCAACTCAGAACTTGGATCTAACCCATCGGATATTGTTTCATAGATATATACACAAATATATATTAGACTGGTGCACGCTGGATAACCGCAGTAGGCTTAAAAAGCCAGATGGAGCGGTCTCTCCGTACACGCGCGGGGCGGTCTCTCCGTACACGCGCGGGGCGGTGGGGCGGGTTCCTAGCTTTTTAAGCCTAGTTGACCAGTGCGCTTACCCAGTACACACTTGAGTCTGACTGTACATATACATATATATAGACACACATAAACTGGGTTCATTTTGATAAGCATAAGCAGTGTTTGATAATATCTCAAGGAAAAGGGCATAATGAAATGGAAAATAAGAATTTAAATATGAACAAATGACAATTCTATCTTCTGAAGTAACGCAAGAAAATTGCTCATTGCTAGGCTTAACTTTGCATATAAAGTGCCCTCCTAACTTCTTACATAGTTTGTTCTTCACTATAATCAGAGATTCTAATCCGCTTTCCAAACATCCTTTTTATCCAGTAGTTGTTTAGTAGTATGTCCTCGGAGGCAGGTAATATGTCCCACTGCTTTGATAATGACCACCAGAAGTTCCACCAGTACCCTGCAAGCCCAATAACAAGCAGATGGTTTAATTCACTATTTCACTGAGAAGAAGATACAAGCGATCAATTTTGTGCTTGAAATGAGTATCACAGTGGTGCTACATAATTTAAACGTTATATGGTACTGCACAGTCTGCACTTGCTGTACATAGATGCCATGTAAGCAGAAGAACTGTGTGCGTGTTGTATGTGTGTGTGTGTGTGTGTGTGTGTGAGAGAGAGAGAGAGAGAGAGAGAGAGAGAGAGAACCTCATATCCAGCATAGCTCGTGTAATTTGATGGATAAGAAGGTAAACGAGCTGATCCTACAGGCAAACTCCAAAATTAGCAAAGCAAGTCACTAAGCATCAGGGACATTACAGTCACACAAAACACGAAACAGTGCCGTAAAACTCGAAACGTGTGCAGAAACACCTCTAGTGAATTGCTATATCATAACAAACACTCGGGAGACGGATAAAGCAAGAAATTTGTCATTAAAGCAAATCCGAATGAACTTTGGGAGTTGAGATATAAAACGTGAAATTCATAAAGCCAAAAAACTAGCCCAAAAAGTAACTGTAGAAAGTAACTTAGCGCAATCCCGGGAGCATGAAAACAGATAAGAGTTACCATTCATTGCAAAGACCAAGTATAACTTCTCGAATGTAAATAAAACATTCAATATAACATAAGTTACATAACTTCAAAGTCTGGCCAAAATTGCTTTTTATAGATTATTAAAATCAGGTATATGTGCTATAGCAATGGAATAGTGAAAGAGCGAAACTGCTTTAAGTCCACGAGGAAGGTGTAAACTCTTTCCATATCATCTCCAAGTGAGATATGTAGACGTGGGTATCTCTTTTTCTCCAATTTACTGATAGATTTCCCTCTCCAGCTGCATTTTAAACATTTGGTTTTGACTTTAAAAAAAATGCTAAAAGTGTTATCCAAGCTCAAAAGAAGAAAGGAAATTATTTAGCAAGAGAACATGCTGAATGACGTATATCGTTAAAGGAAACAATGGACAGTGTTTGCTGAATAGCATTTACCTGCTGTTTCTCTAACACCTCTGAAAGCTAAGAAGCACCGATACGGACACGCGACACGGACACGACACGACACGGATACGCCGATACGGCATTTCTAAAAAAAGCAGGATACGATACGTTGGGGACACGATTTTTAAATTATATTTTTTTTGATATATATGTTTACCATGTCTTATCAAAATTGGCATAAAAGCACATAAATCACAACAATACCAGAAATTATCAAAAACAACAAAGCAAATGAATAAAATTCAAAAACATCTTTATTAATAAGTTAATAACATTCATCAACCAAGTGTCAAAGCACATTGTCATTTGCTAACTACTAAGTAATGTGTGCACTTTGTCCCCCAAGTATGTCCATCTACATAAACCAAGTACCAAAAGATATTTGCTAACTTGTGTCCACTAGTATATAGCCCAAAAAATATATTTTGTGATCATGAATTAAGTTCCAAAAAATACCGGCTAATTACTAAATAGTAACTAGTAGTTCTATATATGTCCCAAAAAAATATCCATCCACTCATTCTTCAATTGCCTCATCACCATCATCAGTAAATATCGGGTCGGGTCGGGCCGCCGTTTTCTCTTTCGATAATGATATGAGGGCCAAAATAGAGTGTCGGTGCTCACATTGGTTACCCACCAATGGTGGATGAAATCAACATCCGCAAACTCTCATGACCTATTTGAGTATCCGACACGTGTCCAAAGAGTATCGGCTCAAGCAAAACTAACAAAAAAATTCCGACACGAAATTTTGAGTATCCGACACGTGTCCAAAGAGTATCGTAGAGTGTCGGTGTCGGATACGTATCCGATACTGATACGTGGGGCAAAAGAGAGTGTCGGTGCTTCGTAGTCTGAAAGTTAATATTTAATCCCCACGGCCCGTATTTTAAAGGTAGCTTAGGTAAGGGGTTCAGGATGTTGGTAAAAGGAACAAAGAAAGTGAGAGAAAGGACCACCCTACCTTCCACATAAGCATAGCTGCCGCTGCTTTGGCCATGCTGTCCAGCAGCTCTGTTGACAATTTATGTGTTAAGTTGTACAAAACAAGGTATACCAAGGTCCAAAACAATGCAAAAATAACAGATAGGGTAAATCCATTATGCACCCAACTATAAAGGAATTTGCAGTTCAGTCCTTTATATTCTTCTCCTTGCAATTTGGTCATTTACCTTTATACTACCAATTGCAATGGCAACCCTACGTCAAGTTTCCATTTGAAAAAGTGCAGAAACAAATGACGTGAAACGTTAAACAGTGCCACATGGCACCATGTGACGAGTTTCCCTAACGTTTTCAAACGGAACTTGACGAAAGGTTGACATTGCAATTGGCATAAAAGTTAGGGACCAAATCAGGAACAATTGAAAGATGAAGGACTAAATTACCATTCAGTGTATAATTCAATGGTGCAAAACGAATTTTAGCCTCAACAAAAAGGGCCGGTGCTAAAATCAGATGCAATCATAAACATAAACAACAAAACCTTCTCAATCCATGGTCATATGGATCATGACCATGTTTCTCGGCAGCAGGTTCATAATATCTTGCATGAGGTTGACTTTGGGTTACAAGAGCAGGTTCCCGATATCCACCCTGAGATTGGCCCTGTGTTTGAACTGTATATTCCGAATATCCAGTATAAGATCGCCCTTGTGTTCCAACTCCAGGTTCAAGATAACCTGGGTGGGGTTGAACTTGTGTTCCAGCTGAGGGTCTAAGGTATCCAGAATGAGCTCTGATTTGTGTTCCAACAGTTGGTTGAAGATATACTACATGAGGTTGACCTTGTGTTCCAGCAGCAGATTGAAGGTAACCCGTATGAGGTCGACCTTGCGTTCTAATAGCAGGTTCAAGGTATGATGCACGGGATTGACCCTGCGTTTCAGGGTTCCCTACATAAGATCGTCCCTTCTTCACAGCAACAGGCTCAAGGTACCCAGCATGGGGCTCCTGAAAAGCACCAATTTTTCACGCTCAAACCACTAATCGCTACAATGTGAGACCAGCCAATTTCGGAATGCTTTAAAAGTATTAAGAGCATCTCCAATCCTTACCCTTGACCCATACCAAATTCAAATTTGGTTCAAAACCCCCCAAAACCCTCTCCACCCCTATACCCAAAACCATACCAAATTGAGTTTTACCCAAATCTCATACCAAATTGAAACAACACTGTTCACCATACCAAATTTCCAACGGCTATATTTAGCAAACTAAGTCACTTCCCAGAGGAGATGACAGGCCGGCAAAGTTGCTGGAGAGGACAGAAAAGTAGGGAAAGTCGCCAGATGGAGGAGAAGCTAACAGCAAAGTCACTGTGGGAGACTGGTGTTATCTTGCTTGGTCGATTCTGTCAGCAAAGTCACTGTCACTGTCTCCGGAAAAGTTGATTCAGTTTTTATCTTGCATAGTCTCACCGGGTATGGAGGATGGACTCTATTTTTGACAAAGAGAGGGGAGAGAGAGAGAGGAGTTGGTAGGAGATTTTCTGTGTGTGATTTGTGAATATTGGACATAACTAAGTGGAGATCACTGGGAGCCAAGGATAGAGTAGTTTTTGGATGAGATGGTCATTTTCTAAAAAGATTTGGGTCAAACTTAAAGTGCCCATTGGAGAGACTTGTACCAAATCAAGCTTTTACTTCAATTTTACATAATATTAGGAAAATTTTTGGGTTAGGATTGGAGTTGGCCCAAGACATATATACATGACAAGAACTCTTGTGCAAGAAATACACATTCACTAAGGGCCTGTTTAATAACCATTTTGTTTCTGGTTTTTCTATTTGTTTTCAGTTTTTTTAGAATTGGCAACAAAAAACTCATTTGGTATCTTAATTTTGTTGTTTTTTTTCCTTCAAAAAAAAAAGTAGCTTTCAAAAAACTGAAACCAATTTCAAATCTCAAAAACACACTCACCCACCTCACTTAAATGAGGTTCACCCATCGAATCCCATCCTCTACACCAAACCACGAGATAAAAATAAAAACCCCACCTAAAGCTTTTGAAAACCTAAATCGACTCTCTCTCTCTCTCTCTCTCTCTCTCTCTCTCTCTCTCTCTCAACATATATCATGGAGGCGTGGACGAATGGTTATTTCTCCATTTTTTTTTTCTTGATTTCATCTTCCTCATCCTCGTCCATAGCCAAACAAGTTCATCTTCAGAATCAGAAGAGGCAACCCAGAGATTGTTCTTTGCCCAGATACCAATTGTTTGATTTCTTGAATTCCTAATTCTTTTTTTTCTTTCTTTTTTTTTGGTGTATATATATAAACAAACAAGAATTTTTCGATTTTCCTATTTCTTGGTTCTTGTTCGAATTCCCAACTCTTGTTTCTTGAATTTTTCGATTTCTTGTTTATACACACACACAAACTCATATATATACACGTATATACATTTGATCAGTGCGTGTGTGTGTTGTGTTTGTTTAAGGTTCAAAGCAAAATTGTTGCTTGAGAAGCTGAGGGGGAACAGGCTGATGTTTGTTGGGGACTAATTGAATTGGAATCAGTATGAATCTATGGTTTGTTTGGGTTCAATCTATTGGTCCTCCTGGCAAGAACAGCTTGAACAAGAATGGCACTCTCTCTCTCTCTCTCTCTCTCTCTCTCTCTCTCTCTCTCTCTCTCTCTCTCTCTCTCTCTCTCTCTCTCTCTCTCTGTGTTTTTCAGGATTGTGGTCTCTTTTTCTCCCTCTCTAGTATATAATTTCTCCTATTTCCCTAGTTTTCGTTTGGGTAATACTTGGGACACACCCAAAGACACAACTTTTGGGACACAACCCAAGAGATGTGTCTCGATAGACACATCTCTTGGGTTGTGTCCCAAAAGTTGTGTCTTTGGGTGTGTCCCAATCTTTACTTTTTTCGTTTTATTCTTTCAAAATAGGAAAAAAGTTTACCAAACATATCGAGACACATCTCTTGGGTTGTGTCCCAAAAGTTGTGTCTTTGGGTGTGTCCCAATCTTTACTCTTTTCGTTTTATTCTTTCAAAATAGGAAAAAAGTTTACCAAACATATTTTCCGTTTTCATCTTTTAGAAATTAACCCAAAACCTTCTAACACAAAAACTGCAAAATGAAATGGTTATCAAACATCACCTAAACAATTGAATTTATAGAACCGGTTCACTCATGAAGACATAACTGATTCTTTGCCTTTCTCAAACGACCGTTAATAAATGAAAAACAGCACAACTTACCATATCTGTGGAGTGCCTCTTGGAACCACTAATTCTATTGTGGTAATTAGTAGCAGATGCTGCATTCCCTGGTGCATATATATTTCTGTATGTGACAGGATTTGCAACATAGTGAGATCCTTTTCCAACATGAGGTTCTCTCTTCACTTCCCTAAAATTTTTGCTTCGCATTCCCCGCGTATTGCCTGCATATTCAAGGCACAAACATTATTCCCATTCCATAAAATTGTTCGATTAACTCATTTTAGGACACTGAAGTACCTCGTCGTTTCTTTGATGGCCTTTCACTTTGACGAGGCTGAGCGCCTCTCTTCCCACGACCATCGGCCTTTAAGGGTAAATTCCTTTTCTTTCCATTTATCTTGGATGGCGTTCCAACAAATTGACTTTCATTGACACTTTGCACTTCATTCGGCTTGCCTCCTTTGATAATTATGGGTTGAGAGGGAGTTTTCCCCTTTTCTTCAGCCACTGCCTTTCCCTTTCTTCTTACCCAATTAGATTTTTCAGGACTTTTCATCTTTGACGGTCCCGCTTGTTTTGTGCTTGCACTAACTTTTCTCAAGGAGGGGTTTTCAGTTTGCACTTCATCTGGCTTGCCTCCTTTGATAATTATGGGTTGAGAGGGAGTTTTCCCCTTTTCGTCAGCCACTGCCTTTCCCTTTCTTCTTACCCGTTTAGATTTTCCAGGACTTTTCATCTTTGACGGTCCCGCTTGTTTTGTGCTTTCACTCGCTTTTCTCAAGGAGGGATTTTCAGTCTTTTTCTCGACCTTGAATCCCCCACGAAACCCCTTCCTCGGAAGTTGACCTTTCCATTGAGGCTTTGCAATGCAAGCTTTAACCTGAGGGGGAAAAAATGGCACTTCAGGATACCGCATCAAGAACAGCACAAATACAAACCACGTTTGGATCAGCTTATTTGGGACCAACAGTCACTTATGTAGTTATGTGAGACATTGGGAGATTTCAGTAGTTTGGCAATAGCTTATTCACAACTTTTTCAAAAAAGTTGTCCACTTTAAAGCTGGAAAAATAAAAATAAAAAGTAACAATAAAAGGCTTCAATCAGAAGTTGCTGCTTTTTAAAAAATCTTTTATATTCACAGCAATACCAAACGGGGTCTTTATTACCTTCACTTCGCCTTCTCCAATATGAGCATTATTGATCCCCTCCACACAAGCTAGAGCATTTTCTCGAGAAGTGAAAGTGATAAACCCAAAGTCTTTGCGTGTTGTGGCTAAACTCCGGGATAACTTAATTTTCACTGTCTCACCATATTTTTTGCAGATCTCTCTTACCTTCTCTTCATTCCAAGTGTCAGCCAGCCCTTCCAGATATACAGTTTTGATCTACAACAGGAAATTAACACGTCCTGTTAAGGTCCAGGGAAAAATTGAAGTAATTTCAAATTTTCAAGTAGTATTTGCAGTAGAGAGTATTTGGTAATGCTAATGGTTCATTTTTTATCTTTTTGGTAAGGTAAGATTATATGCAGTAAGCTGCCCTGCAAGAAAAAAATGTACATGTTTACTTAAAAGACAACTTTATAGGACAACCAACTAGGTTTTACGAAACATTAATGTTGGGTTGCTAAGAACCATCATGTTGATGCAATGAGTAAAGCTGATGTAGAGATGCATATGATAAGGTTTAAAAATGAACATTCGTGAGACAATAGATGTGCCCCGTCACAGATAAAATAAGAGAAATAGTTAGTTGGTTACTTGTGCTACAAAAGACCCATAATTGCATAAACAAATAAGATATCATGTCCAAATTGACAATAATGCTAGGGGAAGAAGGCAACCATAATTAACATCAACTGAATTTAGAAGGAACAGATATTGTTGTGCATTGTTTCAGTGAAGACATAGCCTTTAGCATACCAGGATACCAAAACAGAGAAATTGGATTCTATGGCCCACACCAATAGTTGGAAAAGGGCTTCATTGAGATATATTTTCTCTCTTTTTTTTCTTAGCTGTTGAATTGTCCCACATCGCCCTAGAGACCCTGTATGTGCTTCTTATAAGCCTGGAAAATCCTCCCCTCACAACGTGTCATTTGGGGGTGAGCCATGCCCATTGGTCTTTCTACATGGTACCAGAGCCAGGATGAGCTCTACCCCTTGTTGGGTTTTCCATGTTGATGTGGTCCAGAAGGGGTATTGAATTGTTCCACATCGCCCGGGTAGAGACCCCGTATGTGCCTCTTATAAGCATGGGTAATCCTCCACTCACAAGGCATCTTTTGGGGGTGAGGCCCATTGGTCTCTCTACAATAACTATCTTATGAATATGATTATACAAGTGGATCAATACACATTCTTTTTTTAACATGTCAAGAGAATTTCAGTAGGTTGTATGATTTCAGAAGACTACTTCAATCTTTAACATCTATTTACAAAACCACTCACAAGGCATCTTTTGGGGGTGAGAGGCCCATTGGTCTCTCTACAATAACTACCTTATGAATATGATTATACAAGTGGATCAATACACATTCTTTATTGAATATGTCAAGAGAATTTTTAGTAGGTTGTATGATTTCAGGAGACTACTTAAATCTTTAACATCTATTTACAAAACTAGCTTCAATGCAATGTCCATATGATGCACTGACCTAGTACATGATAAACGGGAAAATACATATTACTAAGCTTTCAAAAGTAATCAATGTCCACTGAACCCAAAAAGTTTGAATATTTGGTGATCACTTGCGCCTTTGATTAGATTCTTCCTACGAAGCACGAACACTCCGAAAATGGAGCCGCTGGAGTACTAAGTGCGCACCTAGTTCGGGGCGGCACGGAGTTCTTTGGAGTTCCTTTTGAGTTCTTCAGCTGATTTGGGTGTGCCGTGGGTGCGGGAGGGTGTGGTGTGGACACTTGCGGAGCTCCTTTTGAGTTCTTCAGCTGATTTGGGTGTGGTGTGGGTGCGGGGACACTTTCGGGGGGTGCGGCAGGGTAATAAAAAAAAAGGTTTGAAAACAAATATTTTATAAACTAGGGATCCTAAAAATAAATAATAAAAACTTTAAAAAAAAAAAAAAAACCATAAATAGAATACAATATCCGATACACGTTATCTCTAAAGCAAAACAAAAAAGAAAGGGGGAGAAGAAAGCGGCGATCTCCAGCCTCGAAATGCAACAGGTTCATCACTCTCACTCTCTCTCTCTCTCTCTCTCTCTCTCTCTCTCTCTCTCTCTCTCTCTCTCGCGCGTTTCTCTCTTTCTCTCTCTTGTCAAGTTAGCCCACGAGGAACCTAGCCTTCTCAAACCAAAAACCTACGAGGAACCGACAATCTGGTATTTTTTTTTTTTTCCACAGACGAATTTTTTTTTTTTTTTCTAATTCCAAATATTAGTTAGTTTTGTGATTTTATTTTCTTTGGTATCAAATTATTTGTAGTTTGAACTTACATCATTAATTATATTGCTAATTTCTTAGTTTACACGACTGAATAATGAATTCTGAGAGTGTCAATTCGACTGCTGAAGCGGGCAAGTGTAAATACCTATGATGACAGTAATTTCCCTCTTTGGAGATATGTGACAAAGTTGGAAAAAAAAAAAAAGGGGGGGGGGGGGGGGGGGGGGGGGGGGGGGTTGGGAAATGTGGAAATGTGAAATTTCGATGCAATTTTTGTAACAAATAGTCAGTGAAATCATATCTCCGAGTAAAGTCACACTTGTTGAAAATTCCCGGCAATGGAATAGCAGGATGCACAAAAATTTCCTAGGGGGCTAAGGCTGAATTCTTAGAGCTTGTCAAGGAAGCTGAAAATAGGGCTAAGTCTGCCCAACCTGTCCAAGTACCGCTTCCATCTGGTGTAAGCCAAGGTCTATTCGCAGCTGTGGTACCGTTGGGAACGGCCATTCCATATGTTGATCCTAAGCGGAGAAAAGTGTCCGCAATTGAAAAGGCTTTCAATAATGAACACAGAGATTGTTTGAAAAGTGGGATAGCACGGATGTTTTATGCTTCAGGCTTGCCCTTCCATTTTGCTAGGAGCCCATATTATATAAATGCTTTTACTTATGCGTCAAACCATAGCTTACCTGGTTTTATTTCACCTGGTTACAACGCCTTAAGAACTACATTATTCCAGCAAGAGAGGGCAAATATTGAGAGGTTGTTGGTTCCATAAAAGATACATGGCCAGAAAAAGGGGTGAGCATTGTTACCGATGGGTGGACCGATGCTCAAAGAAGGACACTTATAAACGTTATGGCCGTGACGGAGGGTGGAACCTATGTTCCTAAGAGCAGTCAACTGTGAGGGTGAATACAAGGATAAAGAATTTATAGCAAATTTGATAAAGGAGGCCAATAAGGAGGTTGGACCTCAAAATATGGTCCAAGTGATAACAGATGATGCTCCTGTTTGTAAGGCAGCGGGGATGCTTGTTGAGGCCCAACATCCTCACATATTCTGGACTCCTCGTGTGGTGCACACCCTTAATCTTGCTCTTAAAGATATATGTGCACCGAAAAATTTAGAAAGCAATGCTGAAGTTTATTTCGAGTGCAGTTGGATCAAGGATGTGTATTGAGGATGCGGTTTTAATGAAGAACTTTATAGTCAGCCATTCCATGTGCTTGGCTATGTACAATGAATTTGTCAGCTTGAAGTTGCTTGCAATTGCTGAGACCAGATTTGCTTCCACTATTGTCATGTTGAAAAGATTTAAACTTGTCAGGCGTGGTCTTCAATCAATTGTGATTAGTGACAAATGGTCAAGTATAGGGATGACAACGTGAAAATGGCAGCTAAAGTGAAGCAACTCATTCTTAGTGATATTTGGTGGGACAAGGTTGACAAAATACTCGCATTCACTAATCCCATTTATGATATGCTTTAATTTGCCGACAAGGATAAGTCAGCCTTGCATTTAATGCATGAAATGTGGGATTCAATGATTGAAAAGGTGAGAAAAGCAATATATCGGAATGAGCTGAAGGATGAAAGTGAGGAGTCAACATTTTACAATGTTGTGTATGAAATTCAACCAAAAGATGAACGAAAAGTAACACTCAACTTCATTGCATGGAGAATGCATTGAATCCAAGGTAACTTATACCATCAAGTTACTTAACTTATTCCATTAAGTTCCTTAAGTTATTCCATTAAGTCCCTAAAGTTATTTCTTGATTTATAACTTAGGTATTATAGCAGAGAATGGCTTGATGAAGCTCCCAGCCGTGTTGCTCCACACAAAGATGATGAAATTGCTGAAGGGTGGAGCACAAGTTTGAGGAGATATTTTCCAAATGATGAGGATAGGAAAAAGTCGATTCTTGAATTCCACTGATTTTTTACAGGCGCCGGAAAGTTTGGTACCTACGAAACCTTGACATATAGGGGGAGTCTGGATCCAAAGGCTTGGTGGTCATTTTATGGTGCTTCTGCGCCCTTGGTACAGAACATAGCTTTAAAGCTTCTTGGACAACCATGTTCATCATCGTCTGAGAGGAATCAGAGCACCTACTCTTTCATCCATTCAATGAGAAGGAACAAGATTCAACCACAACGTGCTAAAGATATAGTCTTTGTGCACACAAATCTTCGTCTCCTTTCAAGACAAAATGATAAATATATGAAAGGGGAGACGAAGATGTGGGATGTTGGTGGAGATACTTTTGATCCTCTTGATGATGTTGGAGAACTTGAGATTGCAAATCTCTCACTGGATGGAGGCCGAGCTTTGTGCTGAACATGATAATGTTATTGTGCAAGTTGGACAAATGTAATAGTTTATGTTTGTGTAATAAGTTTGCTTGAATGATGTTATTGTTGTGCAAGATTGCAATTTAATGTTTGCTATGAACTTGGTTTATTATTATTTTCTTAATAAATGCAGTAGACTTTATGTTTATGAGTATATTGCTTGTTTGTTGTTATTAGGTCTTAATTAGGAAAAAAAAAATGGTTCATATATAGTAATATATAAAAATATATGTTTAATATTTTATATAAGTACCCCCGCCGCACTCGCACTCTTGCTTTTGGGAAAAATGCCGAACACTCCGAATCCCCGCTCCCGCGTCTGTGTCAAGCTATATCAGGGAAGCCAAGCTTAACACCCTCGATATGCTCTTCCAATCAAAGACAAAATGGTGAATTTTGGGGGCAAAAGCCCACCCAAGTCATGACTTGCCACAAATTATGTTTCAGGTTCATACGGAGATATTAAACTTCTATGTGAAATAGGCTACATAGCTTCAAGGAATAGCAGGAAGTTTGTTGTATTTTTATTCCATTCAATAATGACTTTCATGACTAGCATCAAATTATGTTTCAGGTTCATACGGACATATTCAACTTTTATGTGAAATAGCTTCAAGGAATAGCATGAAGTTTGTCGTATTTGTATTCTATTCAATAACGACTTTATAATAAGCAAGAGCAAACGTAGATTCCTAACCTGTAACATAACGTCCTCGGTGGGATATGTTGAAGTTTGTGCAAAAGCAACTTTAGCACTTTTATCACAGCCAAAAACAGAATCTGGCTGTCTTAGTCGGTGAAATGCTACCATTGCATCAGAGTGGGTACCAAACTCCAAAATAGCATAACCTTTTATCTTCCCTTCTTCATTTGGATCATCTGGCAAATGTAACTCCTCGATGTGTTCAATTCCATAGCTTCCCAATGCTTCCCACACCTACACATAGGCAAATCCAGCTAAATGCTAAGGTAAAGGAATGAATATGAAGTAAATGAAGTGGATGCAAATAACAAATCGCAACATTGAGCGGCCACTTGAAAACATTATGTATCTACATAAAACATGCACAGGAAAAAGGGGGTGACAGGGATCAGTTCAAAGCTTACACGCTCATTTGTCCATGACTTGCAAATGTTGCCAATGAAGAGTGTACCATTGTTCTGGCTCTCTGCTATTTTCACATGCTTGCCTCTCACCTAGCCAGAAATAAACGACCATGTCATTGCTATCTTAAAGTAATATCTACAACATCTTATGTGTTTATTTTCTTCCGTGACAGGCATCTATGTAGCACGGGCACTTCAATGGGTGTCGTGTCCATGTTGGACAAGTGTCGGACATCAACACACATCGATCCGTGTCGACCACGCAAGAAAATGTGTTTGTCATTTTATTTTACACCGGACGCGCGACCGACACATCCAAACCAAACACAGGTGTGGACACAAGATGATGGCTCATCTGAAAAGTTTTTTAGAATTTTGAGGTGAAGTCTAAGTCTAATAAGGTGGGAGATAACTGATAAGTAATGGGTTTATTTGAAAATTCATCGGGAGTGGACACAACCGTCACACAGCACAATATATCATATAATCAACTAAAACATGTACTTTTTTATTCGCTGTGTCCAATATCCGGAACCGTGCTACATAGCTAGGCATACACACCCACACCAATAAAGATTTTAAAAACTTTTTGTAATTTAACCTCGACACCATCCTTCAAAACAGAAAGAGCTTTCCTGGCTTGCTCAATAGATGCATATCTGATAAATGCAAATCCTTTGCTCTTATTTGTAGTAGCATTCTTTGCTATTCTTGCTTCTTTTATCTCCCCAAACTTCCCAAAGACTTGAATCAAATCATCCTCAACTGCCCCTTTATCCAGTTTTCCAATAAATATTTGTATATCCTTCTCTTTCTTCCTTTCAGTATGGGGATCATAGCAAAATGCAGAGGGGTACTCATCTTCTTTATTCTCCACCACATTATCCTCCTCACTGTCCTCATCATCGTCCTCACCATCTCCACATTCCTCACCTTCTGCTTCCCCATCATGACCTTCATTGACAGTGGGAAGGTTGTCTTTGTCCTGAAGCGCCTCAACATTGTTAATTGGCACAGCAACAGTCTCTCCTCCAACTGAGTTCTTTTCCGCAACTATCAAAACTACTTTGTGGTTAGCATTGTCCACCAAGGTCATACGAAATTAAAGAGGTAAGATAAAAGGAGTGTTTTTGAATAACAAGAATACCGTGCAACTATTGTGACAGGAACCTGAGCAATCCTATACAAGAAAGAATTACTTCTACCAAATAAGGGTCCACAGATTCTATTCAAGCAGTTAATGTAAAAGCAAAGGATTTTCCCATTGGGGAAGTAAAGTTACTCCCTGCTCATACATGGGCTACTATGGTACGAAATGAGCCACTTCAAATAGGTTCAAAATTCACCCAATTTCAAGCATATTTTTTTGTGGAGGCTGAAAAAATGCATGAAATAATGCTCCATTGGTATGAAAGGACCTTTTTTCTCTTCATAGTGAGCGTACCAAGATTGACATATTTTCTATATAGAGAGAGGAAAAAATAATAATCAAAAGTGCGGTAGAGATGGAGATTTATGCGTTACAGATTGAAGTAGACGTTGAAGAGCATGAGGTTTCGACAATCCCCAACTCATATCTTCATTAAATAAACACTATCTCCAACTCAAAAGCAAGAATTATATTAGAATGCATCTTTAAGATAAGTTGATAATGAGGAGTCTAATATCATTAGATTCTGAAGTTGTCATTCCGATCACACGTTACATACCCTAAATCTTCTATGGGTGCGTAATCAGTGCAATTTTAGTTTTGGGGTTTTAGTCATTTGGGAAGAAACTAGACATTCGTACTTATCACTATAGATCGATAACTACGAGCTAAACAAACTTCAAGAATACTCATTCAAATTAACAGTCTTCTACTCGGTCCAAATTGTAGTATATGGAATGGTTAATTAGAGTACTGCAACAAATTTCAAATAAAACATAAAAATTGAAAAACATCAATTTAACCACTAAAAAGAAACTCATTTTCAATACCTGCGGGGATACCTAATCCGGAGCCATCATCACTGACCTCTCCTCCACCATTGGGATCACTTTCCACCACGAAATTCACAGTGTTTACACCACCGTTGTGTTCACTCTCCATTGTTTCTCTCTCTTCCTCAACAACACCATTACCCTCAACAACATTCTCAGTACTCGTACTCACACGAATCTCCATTGAAGACTCCACATTTTGGACCTCCTCGATCACTTCCTCAACCTTCACCTGCACCACAGTTCTAGCCACAACCTCCACAGAATTTGCAACCGAAACTTCAATTTCTTGATTAATTCCTTTATCAATAGTGATCGGATCTGCCGCCTCGTCGCCGTCCTCAACCTCCGCCGCCGCCGATGCATCTTCTGGCGGCGCTGCCGATTCTTTACCTTCGTTTTCGAACCCCGTCACCGTATTGTCATCGGCGACACTCGATCCGACGTCGTCCGGTATTTTGGATTTGGGCGTGAATTTCTTAGCCTTCGCCGATGCCGCCGTCGACTTCTTGCGTTTCACGGATCGAGGGGGCATAGTGTCTTCGACTTCTCTCTCTCTCTCTCGATATATATATATATATATATATGTGTGTGCGTGTGTGTAGGATTGAAATGAATACAGTTCCAGTCTAGGGTTTTGGAGGAAAATGGAGGGAGGAGAAGAGATCGATAGAGAGAGAAAGAGAGAGAGGAGAGAGAAAACTATTTTACTACTAACAAGCGACAACAGAGAACGGTCCCTCTCTTCGTTTCTCTTGGAAATTTTAATGGGCCGGGTTGAGGTATGCTTGTTAACTATTTGGGTCGGGCCTAGAATTTTACTTTGCCTACTTTTGTTAGGGGCATGAAAACCAAAACTAAATGGGCCCAAAATGTGGAGACAATGCTTTATGTGGGCTTGTCAACAAAGGGTCAGAACTCAGAACTACGATTTTAGTCGACAAACTTGTTTTAAATGGGAGATTGATTCCAAACCAATTGGACCAATGTGATAAACTTATAAAGTCTAAGCCCAAATAATAAGGGCGTAGTTTGGAAATAATGCAAACATGACCCTGATTCAAATAAATTCTTTTTTTTTATTGGTTCTTGTAAATTCTCATTTTTATTGGTTCTTGTGAGAGTTAACGTTATGTTAATTTGTTAAAGAGCATGTTCATAGGCCACTTTAAGCCGGACACGGACTTATATATCCAAGGAACAACTCTAGAAATATAAATCTATTTAGAATTGTTAATTCTGAACCACAAGATCGATTTTATGTTATCCAAATAGCCTCTTAAGTCTTTTTAATGTTTGAGAAATAATTTGAAGAGTAAAGTTATGCTTACCAAATTTAAAACACCAGTTTGGTTCCCAAAAGTTTTAAGTTTTAATAATTGTACCACATAACACTGCAAAAGCATTTGAGGACTAAATTTGAGATTTAAATTTAAAGAAGCATACTATTACTCTAATTTGACATTAGAGATACTAGAATTTAAAAGTTTGAAACAAAGACGAGTCATGATTAGTTTCCCTAATTGGAGAGAATCCCCACTAAACCATCAAATTTAACACTCAATTGTCAAACTTAACCGATTAACCTATCACAAGTCTACATGTATAACACACAATTATCAACAATAATGTTAGGTATACACACTTTTTAACACACTATGCTTTAAATATATGTACCTTGTGCTGTTTAAATTTTTCACACTTTTCTGTGCACCACTTACACAACACATGGTACATACATTTAAGGGTTAATTACACTTTACCCCCTGTGCTTTCGAGTATAGAGTCACCGCTAAAATTAGTGTTATGTTGACACTTCATCCCGAAAGCACAGGAGGTTAAAGTGTTATCGGGCCAAACCATAGAGGGTAAAGTGTCATCGGACCAAACCACAGGGGGGGTAAAGTGGTCACTAATTTTGACGGTAACACTTTACCCGAAAGCGCACGGGTTAAGTGATCACTTTTAAACCACTGGGGATAAAGTGACATCGAGTCAAATCACAAGAGGGATAAAATATAATTAACCCAAGTTGAGTTTCAAAAAGTGTGTAAAAAAAGTGTATGAATGTAGTAGTGCTCAATTATCAATCAATATATACCATTACTCATGGTCATTCATGGCCCAAGAGGGCATGAACTGTCTGGTTTAAAATGTAGGTATAATAATGGTTTAGGTAATATGGCCATTTTTTGTTGTACGGCGTATAATTATAGGTTTACTTTAGAGGATTATAAGAGGATAATAATTACGTGTTTTGTAATTATTGTTAGATTAGGTTAGTGAAGATTAGATACCACTTGGGTGCAATAATTTGATTCATTGTTTGTGAGAAACCAGCTTTTATGAACAATTACAAAGAAATAAGTGCTTCTGGTGAGATAAGACTTTCAAACTTTTGATTTTTGAATTTTGAATTTTTTAATTTTTTAAATTTTTAATTTTTATTTTTTTTGTTGGAATGAGGGCCACGTGTCGCAAATAAATTGCTCTGATTTACTGGAATTTATGACATGAAAGATTTGCACTGTGATGATGTCGAAAATTGGTAAGAGTGAAGTATAACAATTTTAGGAGAGAGAGAGAGTGAGAGACTATTTTTTGTATGTGGTTCGGTCCTATTAATGAAGGTACCTACGTCCACGTGTGTGTCTGAGCACGTTCACTATACTGTAAAAGAGCCGGGGGCCTGTGGTGAACCAACAAGTCTGGAACTACCGTAGGCCGGCCGGGCATGTTGTTGAATGCTATAGAGGTGTTGTGTAGACTGAAAATTCAGCCCCTTCAATGGGGGGGAGGTCTCTTTTATAGATGTAAGAGATCTACTCGCACATGGATAAGAAAATATAATTCAATTGATATAGATTGACATTAATTGTGGGGATTTCCTAATTGGATTAGGAAATAGTTTGCACTTTCCATTAGTCTTCTAGCTTGAGTAGGAAATTGCCCGTAATGCTCGGGATCATGCATGTGGGCCCGGATGAACTGTTCCCGCGGTAGGATGTGCCCGTGCGATTTTCCAGACCTGTTAGCGGGGTCATGGATGAACCGCTCGGGATGATGAGTTTCGGGTAGACTAGACCGCTCGGGCTGATGCTTGTTCGAGGAGTTGTGCATGATTTGACCAGTGCATGGACTGGTTGCTGATTTGAACCGCTCGGTCATAGGATAGAGCCAATTTTGGGTGTATCAGCTGCCCCCCATTTCCAAGGTTGGCCAGATGCTATATCGGGGCAAGTTTGGAAATCAGTTTGATGTTACTTGCCACTGTCTCAGTGCTTGGGGAAGCTGCCTCGGGGCTTCTGAGCCTGGTGAGTCCTCAGGAACTGGCTGAGAGTTGAGACTCAGCCTAGCTCGGGACCTTTAGGTGCTCGGGAACTGACCGGGAGTTGAGACCCGGCGTAATTCGGAGTCTTTGAATGCTCGAGAAGTGACCGAGAGTTGAGAATCGGCCTACTTCGGAGTCTTTTTGCTTGAGTTAGCCTCCAGGATGGTTATCTTCTTCCCGTGAACCTTCGTCAAGGTTGTGGGTAGAGGAATTTGACCATGTTGGAAAAGCCGACCTAAAGCATAATGCTTTAGGGTTCTTTTATGTTAACTCCCCAGGATGGTTGTCTTCCGCCCAGCCAGCCTTCGTCAAGACTGTTGGGAGAAGAGCTTGACTATGTTGGTGGAGCCGACCTAGAGCGTGTCGCTGTAGGGTCCTTTTATGTTAACTCCCCAGGATGGTTGTCTTACGCCCAGCCAGCCTTCGTCAAGACTGTTGGGAGAAGAGCTTGACCATGTTGGCAAAGCCGACCTAAATCACGTTGCTTTAGGGTCCTTTTTGCTCCTCTATCGTGGGCCAACCTAAGAGATTTTAGTCACCTCTATCGTCAATTTGGACCTAAGTGGAGTTAATGCCTCTGAGTACTGTAGGTGCTCGGGTTGTCCAAGATTTTGACTTGGTTATCCGCGAGACCTGTAGTTACCAGGTGTGATTGCCTGTTTAGTTCACTGCGCCGTCTTTCCCCCCAAGCTTTCGCTAAGACGAGGGTCTTACAGAGGCTATGAACTGTAGGTAACCGATCTGGAACATGGTGGTTGCAGGGTCTTTTGAAGCTTGCCATCATCAGCCACCTAGGGGGTTTGCCCCCATCGTAGGTTGGATCTAAGCGAAGCCGATGCCTCGGGAGTGACCCTGAGGTCTTTTGCCTCGGGTGAGATCCCGAGGTCTTTTTGTGCCTGGGTTCGTAGCCCGAGGTCTTTTTAGTGCCTGAGTTCGGAGCTCGAGGTCTTTTTATGCCTCGGGGTTAGGCCCGAGGTCTTAACATGCCTCGGGGTTAGGCCCGAGGTCTTTATACGCCTCGGGGTTAGGCCCGAGGTCTTTGTATGCCTCTGACAATCGGTGGAGCCTCATGTGGTGATCAGGCAAGTACCACTATAGTCGGGCTCATCTAGACCGATGGAGACAGGGGGTTGGATTAGGATCATCGGGCTCCTGATTTCTCTGTGCTGGAGACAAAGTTGGAACTGCTTGATCCTGACCGATGTGAACTGGAGGTCGGGTCAGGGGTGCCGGATTCAGACCACTGTGAACTGGAGGTCGGGTCGGGGCTGCCGGACTCAGACCGCTGTGAATTGGAAGAACTGTCAGAACTCCCGGGCTGATATCGCTTTCGCTTACTTCTGGAAGACTCGTTGCTTTCCTTCCCGGAGTCTTTGATCTTTAGAAATTCTTCAGTGTCAATGTATTTTCCAACCCTCTCTGCGAGTTTAACCAAAGTTTCCGGTCTGTAGAACGACGCGGCGCACTTGGTGTGTTGAACTCCTGAGCAGAAGGCTATAATAGCGGTGGTTTCATCAAGATCATAGATGCTGAGCTTCTCTTGATTAAACCGGCCAGTGAACTCCTTGAGGGTCTCATTATCCCTTTGTATGACTGCCAGTAGATGCATGTCAGGCTTTAGCTGTTCGTGCATACCGATGAACTGGTTGATGAACTTCTTGCTGAGTTGCTTGAAACTGCGGACCGATCGGGGCTCCAAGGAGTAGAACCACTGCACAGCCGAGCCTTTCAAAGTGCTGGGGAAGGCTAGGCAGTGTAGTTCATCAGAGTTGGTGGCTAGGGCCATCTGAGCCTTATAGGTCCGGACGTGGTCGACCGGGCTCCCCGAGCCGTTATAGGGATCTAAGCGAGGTTGCTTAAATTTGTGCAGGATGGCAAACCTCATGATCTGGATGGAGAACGGTGACTCTGTCTCGGTATTGGCTTGATTTTGAGTGCGGCTTTGACCAAGCTTTTTGTCCACTCCATTAATCTGCTTCTGCAAGTCATTGATTTGGGCTTCCACTCCTTCCGGACTAGTATCTGAGGGGCTGGTCGGGTTGGTGGAAGAGGCTTCCTCTTCATGGCGGTGTACTGTCCTCTGGGATCGGGCTCGGCTATGACTCTGGGTAACCGTTCGCCTAGGGACAACTCGGCTCTTGACCGAGTAACCCTTGACTGATTTCCGGGCCGTATGCTCCTGCCTTTCCTTTTGGGCAGCACGCCCACTTTTGATGTCTCTGGCATCCTCAACACGGGGCAGGTTGGCTCGGGCACGTTGTCTGGTCAAGATCGGTTCCAGACCGTACGCAACGTTCCCGGGTCGTTTCCCGGCCCCTGGAGGACTGCTTTGCTGGGCTAGCAGGGCTTCGACCTGTTGCTGGATTTGACGCTGGCCTTCCAGGAGTTACATGAGGGTCGCGGTGATCTGCTCAGATGTCATGACTGCCGCAAACGGTGCCAGGGCCGGAGGAACATCCCGGTCGGACTGTTGATCAACCTTCTTACCCTTCTTCGGTGGCATGACGATCAGTCAAGAGATTTGTTGATGAGAAGACTTGTCGTTTCCCACAAACGGCGCCAAACTGATGATGCCGAAAATTGGTAAGAGTAAAGTAGATCAATTTTAGGAGAGAGAGAGAGTGATAGACTATTTTTTGTATGTGGTTTGGCCCTGTTAATGAAGGTACCTAAGTCCACGTGTGTGTCTGAGCACGTTCACTATACTGTAAAAGAGCCGAGGGCCTGTGGTGAACCGACAAGTCTGGAACTACCGTAGGCCGGCAGGGCATGTTGTTGAATGCTATAGAGGTGCTGTGTAGACTGAAAAGTCAGCCCCTTCAATGGGGGGGTGAGAGGTCTCTTTTATAGATGTAAGAGACCTACTCGTACATGGATAATGAAATATAATCCAATTGATATATATTGGCATTAATTGTGGGGATTTCCTAATTGGATTAGGAAATAGTTTGCACTTTCCATTAGTCTTCTAGCTTGAGTAGGAAACTGCCCGTAATGCTCGGGATCATGCCTGTGGACCCGGATGAACTGTTCCCGCGGTGGGATGTGCCCCTGCGATTTTCCTGACCTGTTGGCCTGGTCATGGATGAACCGCTCGGGATGATGAGTTTCGGGTAGACTAGACCGCTCGGACTGATGCTTGTTCGAGGAGTTGTGCATGATTTGACCGGTGCATGAACTGGTTGCAGATTTGAACCGCTCGGTCATAGGATAGAGCTAATTTTGGGTGTTTCACACTGAATTTACAAGAATTTCTAACATAAAAACTGAAATGATTTGTTTCATTTTCGTCATAGTGATTTAGTGAAATGATTTTAATAACCGTTTCGTTCAAAATCAGAATGAATTTCAGTCACACATAAATTACAAATTCAATCGATTAAATGCAAATGTTGTCATCCACCTTTCATCGAGCACATAGTTATCAGATATACACAATCATCTGCAATTACTTCTTGTCTCTCTTTACTACAGAATACTAGTGGAGTGTCACTCACTTTGTAAATTGAGTGAGTGAGTTTTGAACTTTTTTTAGAGAAGTGTTTTTTTTTTCCTTCTTTGAATCACTTTTTGGGTAGTTTTTTAAGGGTTAATTACACTTTACCCCCTGTGGTTTGGCTCGATGTCACTATACCCTCCTGTGGTTTAAAAATGACCACTTAACCCTTTGTGGTTTCGAATAAAATGTCATCGCTAAAGCTAGTGACCACTTTACCCCCGTGTGGTTTGATCCGATGACATTTTACCCCCTTTTGGTTTGGCCCGATGATACTCTAACCCCCCTGTGCTTTCGAGGTAAAGTGTCAACTTAACATTAATTTTAGCGGTGACACTTTACCTGAAAGCACGGGAAGGTTAAGTGATCAATTTTAAACCACAGGCGGTAAAGTGACACAGGGGGATAAAGTATAATTAACCCTTTTTTAAAAAGAGAACATGTAGTATGTTGGTTCGATACTATTGTGAATCCACTGGTTACTAAAAGTCACAAAAAAAAAAAAAAAAAAAAAGTGGCCTCAGTTACAAATTGTAACTTTAATTTTGTTCTTGGTTTTGTTTTCCAATCTTTAAATTGATAATTTCATAAAATGAAATTTGCTGTGTTTTTTATCCTTCATAACGAGTGATAATACACATAATAAAAAGTAATGAGGCTCATGAAGTATAAGAGTGTTAGCTGGATGCCTATCACTCCTACTATTGCTAAAACATCACTATCATTGTGGTTTTTCCATTCGTATCGATCAAAATCAAATAGCAGATTACAAATTTTATTATTATTAGAACTTTCTAAGGATAACCTCATCTACAATTCGTATGTGTTTTTGAATTTTCAATTCTATTTGGTTTAGTTATCTATTGTTAATAAAGAGCAAAAAAATAATAAGAACTTGCTATTGGTTAATTTTAATGCAAAATAAACCTCCAACTGTGAAAGTGAATAGATAAATAACTAGAGATTAAATATATAAATGAAAAGGGACTATGAGTATTATGGAAGAAACAGTACATATCAAATTGCAACAGGAAGGGAAACAATATAACCAAAACAAAGTTTGTGGTGGCCTTCTACTTATTTTTAGTGTTATTATTATTAGAATTATTTTTAGAGATGTTCATTCTTCATTATTAATAAGTTTGATTTTTCCTGACCCTTATCCTTTAAAATATGTCAGCATATTCTAGAATAAATTAGATAAACCATGTTTGTAAAATTAAATCAATAATTATGTTAAAAGAACTTTTTATGATAATTCTCTTATATGTCGAGCTTGAGCTTGTCCAGAGTGATTTGTTGTGGTGGCTTATACTAATGGTCTAGACAATTTAAAACACAAGAAGCTAATGATGATGAAATTTTATTGTTCATTTCTTTTGTCCGATATAACCAATATTTGTATGAGAGCATTTTTGTTCATTTATTGCTCACACAGGCATCTATTGGGTGACATGTGCCCCATTTCAGTAATTATGTTGATGATACAAGGGCAAAATGAAAATAAAATGGGACGCATGTCACCCAATGGAGACATGAGTGAACAATAGGTGAGCAAAAATGCTCTCTATTTGTATAACCATATGGAATTTAATTAGTTCAAGTTATAGGACCTTTAAGTTGATGGCTATGAGTTTTAGTGAAACTAGAACTTTAAAAAAGAAATAACCATTTTTTTTTGTATTGGTTTAATTATAATTTTTTATCGCAAGGCATGAAACTTTCATTTTACAAAAGGCAAATTCACAAGGAACAAATATAAAACAGAAGAAGGAAAAAACACATGATGAATCACATCAATTTTTTGGTTTGTACTGCAATCTCAAAAACTATGATATCACGTACTATGGCGTAGGTCAAATACTGAGCCGTCTGAAGGAGAAAGCTGCCAACAACCACAATAAAGATCCGATCTTCAAAACTATCGTGACTGCGAAGAGAGCCCGTACAAACAACAGATCTAACGTAAATCTGTGTGGATCATGGCCAAATCCAACCACAGGATACGGAGACAAAGAGATCTAGCTACATCAATCAACCAATTCAAACAAAAACAAAACAAACCCTCAACAAGGAGGGACAAAACCCCCAACAAAGAGGTACAAACCCCCTCACAAGAGGGGACATATTATTGAAAACAACAAAAAACAGTAGAGGAAATGGTTAAGGGCTCTCTTATGGTGGATGGAGGAGCCCCTAAGGGGTGGCCGCAAGGAGAGCACAGAAGTTAGAGAGAAGGGAGAGAAAACTTGGTTTAATTATAATTTGAATCATGTTGTTAGTAAATGTTCCAAAAATAACCTCCATCACAATTCATATTATTTATTTATATATGTATATTTTTTTTGGGGTGGGTGGGTGGGTGTTTCAATTCCTATATGTTAAAATTGAATTTACAAATAATAAAGTTTTATGCATTAGACCAATAGACGCCTAATCATAACAATATGAGATAGTTGTGCAGTTCAATAAACTATTCCACACACTTCACGCTAAATGGCATCACTAAAAAAATGCATTATTTAAGTAGAGCAAAGAAAATTGTATATTCAAAATATTAAAGTTGTAAGAAAAAAATACTCAAACATATGGTAACAATTCAATAACAACATATAGAAATTATTACGGAACAAATAAACAAGTGGTAAAAGAAACATAATTCAAAAGTATTTAGAGGTGTTTTAACTATGAATTGATTTTAGGGTAAATATCATTGACCTCCCCCGAGGTATAATCGAATATCAGAGACCTCCCTGAGTTTTGAATAATATCATTAACCTCTCTTATTTTTCAAACTTTGTATCACTAACCTCCCTTCTGTTAACGGCAATTGATGAAATCTTGCAATGTCATAAAATTTTAAAGATGAAATGACATTAGTTCCCTTGTTATTGACTAAAATAAGCTCACAAGCTTGTCAATGGTATTTCAAGATGTAGGCACATTAGTCAGTGAAATATCCAATTTGAGGGTATTTATATCATTTGACACAACTTGTGAGCGTATTTTGGTCAATTAATAAATAAAAAAGGCAACAATGTCAGTTCACTTTTAAAATTTTGCTAATAGCACAAGATTTCATCAATTACCGTTAACAGAAGAGAGGTTAGTGATACAAAGTTTTAAAAATAAGGGAAGTCAATGATATTATTCAAAACTTAGGGGATGTTTATGATATTAGGTCAAACCTCATGGAAGGTCAATGATATTTACTTTGTATGTGCTTTGCTTATCTTTAGTATGTTTACTGTTATATTAATTCGTCTTTGTCTAGTTTGAGTGTTTTCATTATTTTTTTGGTTTAATATTCCTACTTGGTTTTTAGATGGGACTATTCACGTGCAACGCACGTGTGCTCAACCTGGTATATATATATATATATATATATATGACTTTTCACCCCTGCATTTTAAGGGTTAAGATACTTTAGTCTCTATAGTTTTAATTGTGGCAATTTTAACTCTACAGTTTCATTTCTGTGCACAATCAAACCTTTTGCAAAGGACCAGAAAACACATGTGACGAAACAAGGGCAAGATGGACATTTCTCATTTCACTATACTTTGTCTTTCTAATTTTATTATTATTATTTTTTTAGATTTTACTGCTTTAATGTAAAATATATATATATATATATATATATTTAAAAAAAATTGCAAAAACTTAGTGGAAAATGAAATGAAATATAATATAATATAATATATACACCATATCATATACTCCAACTACTTACCCAATATCCAAATGAACCAAATATGGTCACATCATACTATCCCAAATACACTTGCATATAATTATTTATAGTTATGTAAGTACCCAATGGTGCTCCACTATGTACGAGCCAAAGCCATTTGCTATGCTTTCCAAATTTCCATCTCAAATCCCCATTACAAATGATGTAGCAGTGGAACCACTGTAGGTTCACTTCAACATTCTCCAATCAAAATTTAGTAATCCCAGTGCCACATCATTTGGGATGAAGATTTTGAATGAAAATTTAGAAAGCATAGCATTACTCTTTTATCATTCTGGTCGTATAATGACTAACCATCATACTCAATTGGTTCACTATATTAACCCAATATATCCAATCAAACTAAACCATGTGTCCAAATCACTTGAGATTAAATTAACTCAATATGCCAAAAACTATTTTACCTTACATGAAGGAACCAAATATGGTCATTTCCACCATGATTCTGCAAAATGTTTTTACATTAAAGTAGTAAAATCCCAAAAAAAATAGAAAGACAAAAGTATAGTGATATAGACATCTTGCCCTTGCTCCGTCACATGACTCACATGTGTTTCATGGCTGTTTGCAAAAGGATTGATTGTGCACAAAAATAAAGCTAAGGGTTAAAATTACCAAAATTAAAACTATAAGGACCAAAGTATCACAACCCTCAAAGTACAGGGGTAAAAAGTGCAATTTACCCTATAACCTATATATATGAAAATTCTCTAAAGAGGGCGTCTTTTGGCCGTCGGATCGTGTTTTCATTAAAGACAGTGTTGTTATTTCATAGTTTTTAAACACAATCTGACGACCACAACAGAGGCTCTCTCTTTAATAAAGAGAGGGCGCCCTCTTTAGAGCCTGACTGTGTATATATATATTGTGTAATATTGCCTTTTTAAAAAAAAATGTGGGAGACGAGTATAAATCTTACACCTGTCCCCCGCGTTTTTCTAACAGAATTACAGACACCATTCTCCAGAAATCAAATGCTATTTGAATCTTTTTACAATTTTGATTCAACTTTTTTTTCAAGGAAAAGATACTTTTTAAAGTTTTTTTCATGGTAGAGGACAAAAAACAGTTGGATGGACAAAGAAAACAAATAGAATGTAATTACACAAAGAATTAAACATATTGGATATATATATATATATATATATATGTGTGTGTGTGTGTGTGTGTGTGTCAGTGTGTGTACACATATGCAAGTGTGGGAATTGGGATGATTATACCACAATTTCTTTCCTTTGCACCAAAAAAAAGAGATTATACCACAATTTATACAAGATATTTTCATGCTTTAAATTGAAAACATTTACTCAAAGCCGACCAATTAAGTAATGAGTTGATGGAAGAAACCAAACCGAATAGAGAGGTAACTTTTAGGTAAATTTTATACAGAAAAAGTGCTAAAGTGTACTCCATATCCATAAAGTAGCAAAGCATGTGATCAAATAGTGGTATGTTATTCGTTTTTTCCTACTTTAAAGTAATATAACCATGAAAATCTCTGAGTTTCAATAGTGTACTACTATATATATTTTTTTTAAATTCTTACAAAATGTGATGATATTATACTTGAGAAAGATCTTTCATTTTAAAAACAATTTTTTGAAAATTGGATCGTTCCTTTAAAAAGATCGGGTCACAGATCACTGGTTCGACTACCGGATCAATCGGAACTGAACCGTGATGTTATAATTATATAAGAAACAAAATTCCCTTTTCTTCTCGATTCAACCACCAATTTTTCCAGAATTCAAAAAATTGAACGGTTTTAGAACTTTCTGGTTTACCAGTCCAAACCCGGACAATTTCCTTCACCATTCGATAATTCAAATGGCCAAATGCAGTGTTCCCGTCCGGTTTTCAAGACACTGTTTTGAGGTAATACAAACCAAATAAGTCACTAGACTCACTACAAGTACAGCATCTAATTTCTGAAGTGACATCCTAAGAAAAGGCCATACATATGAGACAATGTTCATACAAGTACATTAATGATCACAGTTCTTGTTTCATACTATTATACTAGCATTTTAAAGACCACATTGTTCAAAGAAGCACATCAATGACCACAATTTTGAAGGAGGCTGCCATTTGTGTAAGAAAATGAAGAAAAGGTGTAGATATAGAATGAATCATATAACATCATTTTGAATTGTATCTCTTGTAGGACAACTATAGGGTATATATGCAGAGCAAGTTAGCTTGAGCTTTCATTAGGTTGCTAAGAATATAACAGCAAATCATATATCTGTATAGGGTACACACACCCACACACACATGTAGAGCATGTTAGCTTGGACTTAATATTACAAGTGAACATACCATGATCACAGTCTTTTATATGTAGATGTCGATTAAAATATCTCCGTACGCTTTGCATTGCCCGCCTTTTAACTGAAAAAAAAAAAAAAAGAGCATCGCTCCTCACGTCTCGTTACACGTGTCTAATCCATCTTTAACTGAATATAAAGCCAACAGAAATGCAATAATAGTGTGAGGAACATATCTAAAAGGGGGTCAACTGGGGGTGAAAATCAAATAATACCATAATTTCAATCATGCCTCACAAATTTAAACTTGTATTGTGAATTCAATTTAAAGAACAATCAAGACTAGTATAAGTGGGAAAGAAAAAGAGATGGAAAGGGGGAAAAAAAAAGGATAATTATGAGTGAGCATTGAAAGGGTAAAGATTCCCATATAAAGAGAGTGTTGTCCTATACAAATCATTTTATCTTTATACCCTTTTCACAATGAAATGAGTGGAGTGAATATTGAATATATACATACCATATGAAAAATGCTTTTCTCCTTCGGTTGGTAAGCAGTTGGTATTTCTGGCCTTGTCGACAAGATCCGCTGTCTCTCCACCAAATGAGTACTTAAGTGAAAATCAAAGGGTAAGTTATTAATGACACCACATTGATTCTACTCTACTACTTCACTCAACCTAAAGAGTGAGAAGCCACTTAATTCATATAACTTTTTACTCCCGTACCCACTTGGCAATTTCACTTTTTACTGCTCATGAACAAGAGTAGAAGTCTGACCCCAAAAAAGGGAGCAGGGAGCTAATATTGGATATAACGGGGATATCACATCATTAAATATAGTGTACTAATATATATGGAGTTTGTGCTTATGTTTGGGGGGGGGGGGGGGGGGGCTGCAGATGGATAAATAAATGAGTTTTATTGGACACAATTGGGATAACCAATATTATTTTTTTCCCCAAAAAATGAGGGTAAATGAGTCCAACCTTCTCTGTGTGTGTGTGAGAGAGAAAGAGAGAGAGAGAGAGAGAGAGAGAGAGAGAGAGAGAGAGATGGGCGGTTTTTCAAAGTTCAAGCTGCTTTGTGACCGTCACACTGCGTGATTGTCACATGGTGTTGCGTGACTGCCACCGTGATTTTTCTGCTACTGTGCAGCGGCCCACATGGGATCCACAGAATACTCAAAACCATAGGGGACGGACGTTACACGTATGTGACTATCAGAAGAGACTTTCTCGATTTGTGGGTTCATACAACAAGAGGTGATTGGACATGTTCTCTTGAAACTATGCTTACTAGATTGTTTTCTAGTAAATTCAAAGACGCGTTACAACTACATTAGAGGATGGGATGGTAACTAAAGGAAGAGGCTTTATTATGCGTTGTTCTCCAACTGCGTATCCATAACCCCACAACCCCCATCAACCCCCCCCCCCCCCCCCCCCCCCTAACTTTTTCTTCCATCCCCTGAACTGCTCGATACTCTTCCGTTATTATGTACTAAGTGTGTGTTAAACCATAAAACCCATAAGCTCAACAAACCCAACCAGCACTTAATTTGCCAGTGGAACTCAGGAACTTGAATCCTGGCACTATCCCTAAGGCTCCGTTTGGTCCATGGATTTGGGCAAGGAAAAGAAAAACAGTATAAAGGAAAATATTTTCCCTTGTTTGGTTACATAGGAAACAATGAGAAAAATAGGAAGGAAAGAAAGTAAGATGGAAAATACATGAACTTGTTTTTTTTTTTAAACATTTCAATTATTTTTCATCTTTTATGATATTCAACTAATTTTTAAGAAATTTCTAGTTTCTAAGACTAGTGAAGTGTGGGACAAAACATTTTCTCTCCTCTTTTTTCCTTCACTAAATCCACAAACCAAATGAAGCATTAGGGAGTTGTAGGTTATGATCCAGCATATGTCATGTTTGAAGTCGAAATTTCCTACACAACCAATCCTAAGCCTGAAAAAGGAGGATAGTTACCATAGAGTCAACATGCGAAAGAGTGACATAGGACCTATTTCTATACAGCCAACCATTGCCTAAAGAGAATGGAGGACGGCAGTATTTAGGGTTTGTTTGGTTCATGGATTTCGTGAGGGGAAAGAAAAGAAGATTTGAAGGAAAACACTTTTTTTCTTGTTTGGTTAGTAGGAAAGAGTGGAAAATATGAAGGAAAATAGAATAGAGTAAAAATCGAACAAAAAATTTCAAACACTTTTGAGTCGTTTTGCTTCTTACATTGAGTTACTAACTTACTATAATATTTTCAAAATTTTTAATTTGATAAACATGGAGAATAACACAAGGGAAAACACCAAGGAAGTAGTTTTTGTTCTTGTTTTTCTCTTCTTTACCTTTTCCTGCTCTAAATCCGCAAGCCAAACGGAGCCTCGATGTGAGTAATACGTGTAGCGAAATGTAGAAAATAACAGCACTGCCAATAGAATCACCACCTTAATTAATTATAGTCAACGGTACTTACAAAATAAAGAACTTACATAATCACTTCAAGTTTGTTGCCAAATCTCTTTCAACTTTGCCATCTTCTTCCTAATGCTGACAACCTTCCTTGCTTCTTGTTTGCTCAATCCCTTTTTAACAATTTCCACTTTATTCAACTTGGGATCAACAAGTCAACATAGGGCCCAGCCTGATGGCAAGAAAAAATTTGTGATGTTTAAAGAACAAGTTACCCAAGATGTGGATTATAGGTTAGAGAAAGATAATACGAAGTGAAAAATATATATATATATATATATCATGCACATATAGGGAGAGAGAGTAGATGGGAAAGGAGGCCATTTAAACCTCACTTTTCTTTGACTATGACAACCAAAGCTCTTAGCTGGACATCCACCATCCAGTCTTCATGGTGGGGGACTAGTATCTTGTAAACACATACTCTGTGAGATATATGTGCGAGGTAGACCTATGTTATGTAAGGCATGTTAGTCATCCAATCAACAAATTCTAAAGGATACTTTAACAAGACTTCAAACCAATGTTTATAGTTATGTCCTAGTTGAAAACTTTATTTTCAATCAAACAAGGAATGGAAGGAAAAAATTATATGAAAGAAAAAAATAGAAAGAAATAAGAAAGGAGCCACTCCAGTCCAAATATATTCTTGTCATGCTTCTAACATCAAAAGGATGTTGCTTTTGTTGTATCCAAGTCCATATAATACTGCAGCTTACTCCTTGTTCTAACTCTAACAATAGAGAAGGCAAGCAAAAAATACTGTCCTTAACATGGATGCAAGGATTTCAAATTGCTAGTGACGCATACATATTATTCAAGACTCATGGCACTTTCGGGTTCGGGAACAATAACCGATCTTAAATTAATTGACCACGCTTGGCTGCCAAAGGGTTAAGACAGGACAATTAGTCCATTTTAATTGAATAGTCCAAGGAATACCACAGTCCCCCCCTGCCCCAGGGATAACATAATCCCCCATATGGGGGCCTGTTTAGCTAATTGGACCCCATGCCCTATTGGTGACCCAAACACTGGACTATTTGTCTCTCTCTCTCTTTTTTTTTTTTTTTTTTTTTTTTTTTGTAAATTTGGTAATTTTCACACTTGTAGCATGTAGTCCTAATTTTAATTTTATGTTATTTAAGGGCAACTATCGATGTAGTCTGTATTCTTCTCTTTGAGCATAGTGTAAGTCTCAGCAGCTCCGTAGTTTTGATTTGTTGAGTATAAATACTTAAATTACACCCTCTCTAACAGCTTAAGCTTTTAGAATAGATGGTTCTTAACATGGTATTAGAGCAGGCAAAGGTCCTGAGTTCAATCCTCTTCGTCACCCTGATTTCTAACATTTTCACGTGTTTGGCCCTTATCAAAGAAAGTCTGGTCACACGTGAGGGGTCGTGTTGAGAGTATAAATACTTAAGTTACCCCACTGTTAACAACTTAACCTTTTAGAGTAGATGGTTCTTAACATGGTTGAACCACATAAAATCTAGTGTTCTTGTGTGTGCCTTTTTTATTCCGTTTTCATAACTCACAGATCATGGAAAGGGAAAAACCCGAACATTTCTTTTACGTGTAGACCTATTTTTTTTTAATATAATCTACCTTCTTCTTTTATATCATGGCATTGCATAGGCATCACATAAAAATCTCTGCTTATTGGGCACTATAATGTAGCACAATTTTTTTATGAACATGTTTGGCAACTCACATTCATGTTGGACTTCAACACTCCTCTCACAAAGTCACTGTCCTTGGCAACACAGCTAACCAAAGAAATAAGAAATTATTTGTCATCCAAGAGTGTTCATTGAGAAACTCCTCTGTTCTCTTTTAAGCAGAACCACATGTTGTAATGAGAATAATCCCTCCGCCCAAATTAAGAGTCGGGTCCTTTATTCCATTCAGGGATCTCCCATTTTAAGATTACTCTTTGAAAAGTCAATGTACTACAACTAGATAATTTCCAAGTTTACCCTTTACAATATAAATTCTCCCACTTTTCATTTGATGTGACACTGAAAATTAAAACTCAAAATAAGGGCAATAATGAAAAGTTTAATATTTCACTGTAATCAAGTAACCTTCCATAAATAGTTGGAATTCCCAAAAGGGTTCTTTAATGTGGGACAGAGGGAGTATATCACAGAAGATTATTGTTCAGCAGGGAATAAAGCTACATATTTATGTCCATAGTTCCATGATGAGTTGGTTACATGCAGCAGTTTACTAGTACAATCAACAAGAAACATTTTCAGAATTTAGAAAAATAAAAAGAAAAATGAATGCGATGCAAGAACTAAAACAAAGCCGTGATCCTTGAATCCCTACTGCTTGAGAAATGATGGAGCTCAGTTTCTGATCATAAAATAAGCAACTTCTAAGGGAAAAAATTCGTATACAGTGTTTATACCAGAATAATGTATCAAGCAAATTGTTAGGATAATCGCCATGTTCAGTTCCTGAATCTTTTTTCGTGTACATATAAGCATGAATGAATCTCGTGTCCAAAATCCCTAGAATCACCACATGACCGCCTAGTGATCCATCTGAACAATGTGCTTCTTTTATCACCCTATTTCAGTAAGTAGATCCATTTGTATCATGAGGACAAATTTCCAGAAATACATAGTTCAATCCCCTTTGCTCCCCTCCAATCCTACCTCTCTGACTAATACAAATAAACAAAACGAACAGAGAAAAGAAAATGAAAGAATACATATATATCCTACAAAAGTTGTAAAGAAAAACATTACATTGAGGGTGCATCTGCAAAGACCTCATTGAGCATATCAACCTCACCGCTGGACATAGAAAACAGTTCTGCATCTTTTTCTCTCTCACTAGAAAAATCACCTCTCTCTAACTTGGCATGAGCTGCAATATATATCATCTTCTGAGCTTTGTCCAAGCCTACCCATTTCATAAAAGACCAGTTGGATTTAAACCCACATGAGGTTGCGTGAAGAAAGAGAAGCCTAGAGGCAACTTTTCCCAATGACGAGAATTCTTTTAAGCAAGTTTCCCAAACAAGCCTACTACTCTGAGGATTCGCATTTCTCATCTTACCTGTCAAAGGGTCTCGCTGTTTTACCTGAACAGCCTGTGCGTATAGCGGTTCAAGCCCTTCTGACCTCCATTTCATGAGCTCCATTAATGCAATATGAGCTTCGTCCCTTGAAACCAATCGGGTTATGAGCTTATCCACATCCGTCTCTTGCTCGTGCGTTAAGAACTTGAACGGTGGAAGGTATTTTCCACTCGTGTCCCTAATCAAGTATTGTGGGTCGAGTATAAATGCTGCGGACCATGCCGGGTGATAGTTTTTCTTGAATCTCTTTTCGACTATTTTCTCAACTGGGTCTTCGGCAATTCTGAATTTGGCACACCAGTCCTTCACTTTCGTTCTCAAATCCTCCCATAAAGGAAGACATTGACTAACCAATGGCCTCTCAGCCTCAATCTCTTCACCCATTTCTCTGATCAGCTTCACAAGTGAATATACAGCTTCCAAGTCATTCCAAAACTGGGAATCTTGAATCATCTCCGCAACTTCTCTAGCCAATAGATCCTCCAAACATATAACCTTATGTGTATTATCCAACACAACTAATTGTATCACCCGTGAACAGTTCAATACATCCTCCAACATTGCAAGAACAGGAGAAAAGTCATTCGGGTTAATGCATTTGGGAGAAGGAACTCTAAGAAACCCGTTATGCTCAACCTCTTGCATACGAAATTTGTTCAAACTATTCCTAATCAGAGACTTACTGTTAAAATAATTTGCAACTTTCAAGCAATTATCAATAACAGTCTTAAAGAGAGGAAGCTCTTTCCTAAAATCCTTAATTAAACTAATAACACCCTCAAATTGACAAGATAAATTAACCATCCACTGATTCTGAATCTCCAAATTTCTTAAGGCCTTGGCCTTATACTTATCAGCAACTATACTTGCACATCTATGCACAACATTCCCACATATACCCTCAATAGTCTCCCACAAAATCTCCTCGGCATATTTTGAAGGTACCAAATGAGACGAAAATACCGCCTTTTGGAACACACTCGTCCCATTTGGAAGATTAACCATAAACTTAACTAAATTCTCTCCCTCATACCCACAATTTTTGCCCTTCCACCCATCAGAAACAACTTGAAAAAACACAGCTTCTCTAACTCTAGCTTCTGATTCCATTCTTGCTTCATCAAACTTGGAATCGAGCCTAGCACCCGAAAAGTCCCGCCTAGACACTGAGGGCAAGCCGACTTGGGCAAGGAAAGCTTTAAATTTCGGGTGCTCGAGGCTCGAAAAAGAGACTGACCCACATGACTCATAGAACCAATCTGCCAACAAGTCCAATGCTGACTCAACCTGGTCCTTGGTTAGGGTCGGACCAAGTGAGGATTTGGGACTCTTGAGCTTCTTCACACTATCTTCCAACATAGCCAAAGCACCCAAATCCTCTTTCCCACCAGACAACACCAAATGCTGTTGTTGGGTCAACCCAGTTCGAGTCACACTAGAATAACGCATATCTTTACAAAACCTTAAAGATTCAGCCATATTATGAGCCAGAGAATGAACTTGGTTCTGAGCTGAAGAAGTACCTGTGTTTTGAGAACTTCGCTTACGATTTTTGTGGGAAAGAGGCGAACCAATCGTCGCTATAGGTGTTGGCGAAATAGGTTTCAAAACGGAGCTGAAATTGGGGCATGTGCCTCTCTTGAGATGCTCCGAAGCTGTTCTTGATGGGTTCGACGCTGAAAAAGCTGCGTCGCACAAAGTGCACCTGAGCTTCACGGATTTGGGCAGGTCGGTATCGGGGCTTCGAATCAAAATGGGCTCGAGATGGGTCCAATACCAAGCTCCTTTGCCTTTAATGGCCTTCGTTCGAACTGTCACTAGTCCTTCGAATCGCTTGTTCACGGCTTTAACAGAGACGTCTTCAATCGACGCTAAAGGGCTCGAAGAGTTGTCTAATGGGTTTGCTGAATTAGTGTTAGCCATTGAAAAAATGAGTTAATAAATGGGTATGAAGTTGGATTATATGGGTCTTTGGGTTTGTTAACCGGGGAAGGTCGCCGCCGTCGAGATGGGTTTTGGGTGTCGCCGGAATTCCATGTCGGAAACTTGCGATGTGGTCAGAGAATGTGAGGGGTTTTGGGACGTGAAGAGCGTTATAGTGAAGTGGGTCACTAAACTGTTTGTTGAAATGTTTAGCTGAAAGTGATGTTGGTGAGAGACAGAGAGAGAGAGAGGGTAGGAGGGGGGGTAAAGGCTGGAAAATATTGGCAGAGATATATAGAGAGAGAAAGATGAGAGAGAGCGAGATGCAAAGTCTTTGTTATTTTCTTTCACGTGCTGCTTAAATGAGAATAAACCTTTAAAAAATCAAAAATCAAAAATGCTACACCCTTACCAAATTCTACACCATCTAACGCATTCCGATCCTGATTCATATGAATTCCATGTAGGACTTATACGTGATCAATTGGATTCAAAAGTTAAGATGTGTTAGGTGGTTAATCAAGGGTCAGAATTATTGAGTGTGTAGTATTAATCATAAAAAAAGTTTCAACATAGTGTAGTATAACAGTTATATCTAATATTTATTCGTGTTAAAAATATATTTATTATAATTTTTACATGATCTTTTATGGTATCACAAATTAATAAAAGATTTGTATGAATACATCTGGCCCCTATTTTCAGGGAATATATTCCAATTTAGCAAAAATTTAAATTCTGTGAGAGAGGATAATGCTACACCTACACTAAATTTAAAATATTCATTAGTTGAGTAATGCTATATCTACACTAAATTCCACACCAAATTAATTCCAGTGAATCTCATGTAAGTACCACATGGATCCTACACATAATACAAAAGAACTAAGGATTAAAATGTGTTGAATGTAAAATTTGGTGTGAATGCAACATTTTTATTATTAATACATCCAATATTTGCTCTGTTGGAGATGGGTCCTATATTGCAATTGAATAAAACTCCTTAAAATTTTGGTCATCGCGCAACAAGTCTAGTAGGGAATTTGAAATATAAGGTCTCACATAGTAACGTTGTAGTTTTTAATTTCAGTTTTAGTTTTTATTTTTGTATTGAATTAGAAATAGACATCAATGTATAAAATAAATAGAGAATTAGCAATAAATCATTCATACATGAACATTCATGGATTAAGGACAAGCTAAATTCATATTTAATATAAGATCCCTAAGATCTCCTAACTATGGTTGAATAGTTTTTCCTTGACTGAAATACCCTAATAGATCTTAATGAGATATAGATATATAATATAAAACAACCCCATGTATTGTGCCATAATAAATATAGTCAATATGTAATTTAAATTAGCATTAAATGATACTCATAATTATTGGCATATATATTTAATTTTTCTTAATTAAAACTCTTGGTGACCTTTATCTCTCCCAAATCAACACCAACATCACCAAATCTGCATATCACCAATCAACACGATCACCCCATCGCCACATTAGTCCAATCCCCATTGATGCATCCTCATCCAACACTTGATTATTTTGATTATTTTGTAGTTTTTAAATTCCAAACACTTGAATTAGCATCCTCATCAATCCCACCCCCATATACCATACCAACACACCACCACCACTCTCATCTCCACCAAATGAGTCACCACCAACAATCGCCAATCCCAAACCATCCCTCTTCCAAACCACCACCACCACCACCAATCACATTTGTCGCCATCATATCCACACCGCTCACCACTGTCATCAAATCACCGTTCTTGCACCACCACCATCACCACTACTACCACCACCATACACCCGGTGCCACTCACCATCATCATCAAACCACTGCCACTACCACCATCACCATAACTACCTCAACCATTGCCATATCAATGCCCTCACCATTCTCTTCAAACTGAACATATTGTGAGATTCACATATCATGTTGTGACTCTATCTTCTTTTTTATTTTTCAGAATATGCTGTGAAATTCGCAAATCATGTTCTGTGATTTGTTTCCCAGAAGATGTGAAATTCACAAAATATGTTTTGAGATTTGTTTTTCAAATGTTGTGAAATTCACAGAACATATTCCGTGATTCACAAATCATGTTGTGACTCTATCTTCTTCTTCTCTTTTTTTTTTCTTTTTTTTTTTTTTTTATTCAGAATATGTTGTGAAATTCACAATTCATGTTATGTGATTTGTTTTCCAGAAGATGTTATGAAATTCATAAAATATGTTTTGTGATTTGTTTTCCATATGTTGTGAAATTCACAGAACATGTTCCGTACGTGATTTGTTTTTCTAGAATATGTTGCGAAATTCACAAATAGGATTTGTGAATTTCAGTTGGTAAAATTCACAGAAACTACTGTGATTTTTTCAAACCTATGTGCATATGCAGTGGTGTGGTGTTGGCTAGCAGAGGTGATGAAGATGATTGTGGTTAATGGTGGGTAAGATGGTGACTTTCAAATTTTGATTCCTTTAATTGTTTGGAGAGATATTTTGGGAGAAAACATTAATGGTGGGGGTGACAATTTTGAAGATTACCAAACTTGATGAGGGAGGGGTAGTTTAGGCCCTAAAAATTTTCAAGCGCTTAATGATAAATATGTTTTAACCAAGGGACTCATCGCCAAATAAGTACATACAAGAGGGATATAAAACTAATTCACCCTAAAATAAAAACCATAAACCATAACGTTACTATACAAACCAAGTTTTTTATAATTTTATTTTTTTTCTTTTCTGCTTGTTGAATAGTAATGCTATAAAAGAATGAAATTTTTTCGTTCTTTGGAATGACTGAAACATTTGAGTGTACAAACCGGTACGTAAATGAATGAAACCCATGTACAAACTGGTAATTGTAGCATTTCCTCGCATTGTTATTGTCTGACATATACGACAAAGGTATCTTATTAATATCAGAGAATTGAGTTGAAGCTCTTAAACTTAGCTATCTACCATTTAGGTTTCTACTTTTTCGATTTTAAGTGACATATTGATTTGGGCCCAATTTAACTGTATGCATAGTGGTCATTAGAACAAAAAAGGGTCATGCAACCGAAAAATAAAAATAAAAATTTGAAAGTGAAAAAATGTTACCTCAAAAAGATCCAATTATAGGTGTAAGAAACAAATATCTCAATTACATAGATATACATCTATCTGTTAGAAAGTTACCAACTAGGGGTGTCTATGAGTCTGGTGAGTCGGGTTTAACCCCCACCCGTTCATCCACTTGAATCTCATCGAATTCTGTTTATAAGACCCGTCATCCATCCACCTAATTAGATGAACCGACTCATCGGATTTCGGGTGAATCGGGTCGGTTTCGGGTATATAACCAACATATATAGAAAGGGGGAAAATATTGTGATGGTTTCTCATATCTACAGATTTCATAAGCTCAGAAAGAGAACAAAAAAACAAAAACTCGTTTCAACAACGACGACTTAGCAACAAATTCATACAATCTAGTCAAATGTAGATCTACAAATGGGAGAGAATCTCAAGTAAATCAGATGAGATTAGAGATTGAGATCAGATTTGGGCCAAAATGGAGAGCGCGAAGGATAGATCATAGAAGAAGAAGGAGGAGGAGGAGGAGGAGGAGGAGGAAACCTGAGATGAGAGATTGAGCGAGAGAGATGTCTCATGTCTGATTTAGCGTGTCGTCAATTGTTGAGGCAACAAATAGCAGATTTCATTGTCACTCACCAAGGAAGCAACAAATATTAGGGTCTCTCTGATGTAGTAGTTGCAACGGCGTCGAAGAGATTCTGAAGGCAGTGGGATGTGGTGTGTGAGAGGCAGTCATATGAAATAGATTATGAGTGGGGATTTAGGAGAGGCATTGATTTTCAAGGATTAATAGGGCTTGTTTGTGTATAAATGTGTGTGTATATATACTCCACGTATATTAAACAATCTTTTAAGTAGTTCACGGGTCGAGTTGCTCATGAGGAAAATCGATGTCCGATCCGAATCCCATCGAGTTTAACACTCATTACCCGTGACTCATCCAACAATTCGCCAAAACTCACTCAATGCCTTAGGTGGAGTCGGGTCTCGAATTTTTTTAGACAGCCCTAGGGGTAGACACGAACAGAGCCGCTCAACAAGGGCTCGAAGCTCGGCTCGATAAAGGCTAGGCTTGGCTCGCTCATTTGTGTGATAGATTTTGAGAGTTCTTGGGAGACACACTCACCTTTGATTAAATTCACCTACAACAACAGTTATCATTTGAGCATAGGGATGACACTATTTGAAGCTTTATATGGAAGACCTTGCCGATCGCTACTATGTTGAGCTGAAGTCGGTGATACTTAACTTCTTGGGCCAGAGATGGTACGAGAAACCAGCGAGAAGATTCAGACTGCACGTGAGAAGATGAAGATAGCTCAGACCCGACACAAGAGTTATGCTGACAAGCAACGTAAAGACTTGGAGTTTGTTGTTAGAGATCACGCACTACTCAAGGTTTCACCTGCTCGAGGCATCGTCAGATTTGGTCAGAGGAGAGGCAAGTTATCGCTCGATTTATCGGATCGTTCGAGATTCTAGAGCGTGCTAGGAAGGTTGCTTATCGACTCGCATTGCTGCCAAAGTGTCAGGAGTACACAACGTGTTCCACGTCAGTATGCTGAGGAAGTGTGCTCACAACCCAGCGCATGAGATCAACTTCGAAGACATTAAAGTCAACGACAATGTTACGTTCAATGAAGGACCAGTGCGAATTCTTGATCGTGGGATCAAGAAACTTAGGAACAAAGAGATTCCGTTAGTCAAGATCCAGTGGAAGCATCATAATGAAGAAGAAGCTTCGTGGGAGCTAGAGTCAAAGATGCGAAAGAAGTTTCCGTTATTGTTTTAGACCTTGTTTGTTTTAGATTTCGAGGAAGAAATCTTTTAATGAGTGGTGGATGATGTAATACCCTGTTTTTTCAGTAATTATTTAATACAAAGAGATTTTATATACTCCCTTTGATCATTCATGAAAATTCACTTTCAATGGATCGAAGCTCTTTTGAGCGATCGAACATTCCATAGTCCAAGCGATCGAATATTGTTCAATCGATCGAACCCTGTCAACATAAATTTATGATGTGGTCCCCACTTCAATCGATCAAACCCTTTTTAATCTATCAAACCTGACCGATCTGTTTTTGATCGATTGAAGTTTTCTCAATCGATCGAACATGTAATGATCAGAAATCCCAGGTTTCCTGCAAACATGGCCACCTGCACCCCTCCCCTTCTATATGTAACTTGTGCTCATGTGCTTATGTGTGTTTTGTTGAGCCAAGAGTTTAGAGAGAGTTGTGTGCTTGTGTTTTATATATATAAACATATATATACCCATATATATACACACATATAGATATATATATTCAGTCAGAGGAGAGAGAGATAGAAGAACAGAAGAATGAGAAGAAGAAGAACAAGAGGGGATAGAAAGAAAGGAGGCAGAGACAGAGGATAAAGAGAGAAAGAGGCCATTAAAGCTCAAGGTTGGAATTCAAGCTAAACACGCCCTTACAATCGTTCGGTGAGTTTAGGGATGGCAACGGGTCGGAGTTGGTATGGAGTCCTCCTATACCAACTCCTACCCCGTTTATTTTCCTCCTACTCTGACTCCGCCCCATCCCGTTTAAATAAAATACCAACTTCTACTCCATTCCTACTCCGTTTACTATCGGGTACTCTTATTACACTCCTACTACAGTTGTTAATCACCATTCTAAAATTAAATATTCTTTTATAATTCAAAACCCACTTATATTTTAGCTTGATTTCCTAAAAATCACTCACATAAATAATTCTAAATTTGTTAATCACAATTCAGAAATTAAATATTAATACTGAAGAGAAAGAGATGTATATATATGCCCTGATTTGTTGTAAATAATTGTACGTATGAGCGTAGTTTAGTAACTTAATGATTTAATCGGGGCGGGGTGGGTTTTAATTAATGGTAGTATTTCATGGATACCAACTCCACCCCGACTCCTATAGGGTTTTTGTTTTTCCATACCAAATCGATTCCTACTCCTATTATAACTCTTCCAAACCCGTTCCATTAGGGGCGGAGTGGGGCAGAGGTCCAGCGGGGCGGGTAAAATTGCCATCCCTATGTGAGTTCCAAACTTACTCAGTAGCTTAGTTATAATTTTTTACGAGTTTTATACATTTAAAAAGGATCCAAACATGCCCTAACAGATTCTGGATGTTCACTGCCAGAATCTAGATAAAACAAAGTTCGAGCGATTGAACTAAGTACAATCGATCGAACACACTGAGTCTCAATCGATCGAGAACACCTTGACTTTAATCTTTCAAGAATACTTAGATCGATCGAACTACACAATTCTCAATCGATCGAAAGGACTTCAATCGATCGAACCTTAGCAGAACTTGGATGTTTCCTTTAGTTTTTAATTCATAATGCATAATTGTTCAATCGATGTTCCATGTTCCTATTATGCGATATTATGGATTTTAGAGGTAATGGGTTACGATAATGAGATTGAGATAACATGGTGAGTAACGTAGTCGAGTTCGGAACGTTAGTAATAATACGATGCAATAACGAGATAAGTTTGAGTTATAGTGATAAATAACATTAGTTAATCCTGGTGATTGAGTCAGTGGGATATTGGTGACCATTAGTGTAAGTATGTCTGTATCATGGGTTGGTCATGAACACATCTGCATGGGATGTGGGCGTTATGTATTGTGCTAGCAATAAGTACGAATACATATTGATTATGAACGGACGATACTCGTAAGCGTTCTTAAAAGTGGTGAACAGTAAGAGTTCTTAAAAGCGGTGAACAAGAGTATTGGTGCGTCCATAACTTTAGTTATATGAGAACGATGTATGATGCTCACAAGAGTTCTCAAAAGTGGTGAACAATAAGAGTTCTTAAAAGCGATAAACAAGAGCACTAGTATGTTGTGATGATATAATCAGTTCGAGATAGTAAGTCAGGATTTGGTATAGTCAGTTTTAGAGTCGGAAGACGATAAGAGTTGATTAATGATGTGTCTGAATAAAAGAAGGAAAGATATTAGTAATATCACTGCCATTCATCGTGCATGGTTGGTAATTACTTTATTTCTATGAGTCTGTGTTAGTTAGTTCTCACTCAGCTTTCAGTAAACTGATGGCCATTATTGCCTGGGCATTCCCCGTCCAGACTACCATGTCCTTAATAATGCAGGTGATAGAACTTACGGTGAAGGTTACTACCCTGAAGGGGAATATGCTGAGGGAGGTTCCACTGATGCCGGTTATGCCGGAGAAGGTTGTTATACTAACGACTACCCTTACGCCAGTTGAAGATCTAAAGATGGATGGCAGTTTATATTTACTTTTTATTTTTGTTGAACTTTATTTTAGTTTTGCGGGTACTTGGGCATATGTTGTCTTCAAACCTGTTGTGATCCTGAGGACCACTCTGATGTTTGTAATAGTAACGCTGTTATTATATTTCAGTTGATTATGTTACTGTTCATGTTTATCTTATGGACTAGTAATGTGTGATGTGGATAATTAGTGACTTTCACATGTCATTCCCTATGGACCCAAAAAGGAAATTTATTTTTCTCTATTTTTGCTACTCCGGGGCGTTACACACACACACAGAGACACTGTGTGTGTGTGTGTGTGTGTGTGTACATATGTATTTATATCTCTCCATTTTGTAAGGACATATAATGAGCACCAACAACCCACACTTATATCAATACTTTAATTTTAAAATCTAAATGTAATTAATTAAGAAAACAGAATTTTGATTTTGATTTTAATTAAACTAAGAACAATGAAAATAAATCTAAACTACGAAAGCGATTAAAAATTGTTTTGATAAATATGAGAATTGAACCTAGGATTGCAAATCCATCACTAGCTTCACAATAAGGGTCTCTATGCATTCAATTAGCTTATTACGTTGGATGATAATGGGGAATTGTAACTACAAGCCCAATTCCTCCATCAAGAAAATAACTACGATTCAAGCATCAACATAATTCATCTTCGGTTGGCACGGAGTGTCTCACACTAAACTAGGGTTGCGGCACACTCCGTCTTTCCTAGGCATGAATTATTCAACTACTTGATATCACAATTCAATTAAGCACCATTACATGTAAATAATCCATACAAGCACAGCAAATATAGATCATTGAGCACATCACATTCAAAATAGATCTAAGACAAGATTAAACTTTGAAAGTAACGATTTAATCAATAGAAGTTCAATTTTATCGTAAAAAATTCTCTAAACATGTAATCATCATCCATACATAATAAATCTAAAAGAAAAGCATAAAATACACCACATTACTTGGCTAGGGTTTCATTGAAACCCTAGATCTTGGTTTAAACGGCCATAGAATTGAAGATTGGCAAGTTGTTGATAGAGGAGGCCATGAGAATCCTTGGTCTTCTTCTTCTTCTCCTTACTTCTCTCCCTTCAATGGATGTGTATAATGTTGTGTATATAGGTGTGTAATAATGTCTAACTCCAAAATTGATTTATAAAAGAGTATATATAGATTTGGAGCAAGTTTGGAAGCTTTCCTAAACCTATTTGCACTAAAACTGCTGTATTTTACATTCTGGACGCAATTAGGCAGTTTCGTTCGCTTAGAGATTTTCAGTACACAGAAGTACGCGTTATTGGTTTTTTGTACGGATCGCGCGAGTGGGCCGCGGGAGCGCGATTTTGGGAGGTTGCGCGAGCGAGGTTCCGGTAAGTCGCGCTAGCGGACCGCGCGTGCTAGGTGCCTTTTTTTTTTACTTCTTTTCTTCTGCTTTTTCACCCCATTTAGCCTGGAATCCTTACTTTCCTCCAAATCCTGACATAAAACAGAAATGAAATAAAAATACACTAAAACAGGATAAAACGTGCTAACAAATGTGAATTAAGGCGTGTAATTAGGTCTTGTTCACTCCCGATCAGTACGGAAGCAATGTTGAGGCAATGGACTGTCGAGGTTACTTAATTTATAGCATTGATAGACGCACTTTTCACTTCACACACTTGACGCGTGTCCGCATGAGTGTGTAGTTTAAACTAGGTTATCGATTGCTCTTTGACTCGTGATCTTGACCACATAGCCGGTTTGCGTAAATTTGCATGCCAAATTGAATTCAAACTCGTTGGGTCATGACCCTTGGCCCAACGGCTACTAGGCGAATATACATATAAGTATGTGAAAAGGCATCAAACAGTCTATAAATTAACTTTTCAAGATTCAACTTGAATTCAAATAAAAGTACCAGAAAAAAAAATTCTTCCTCTCTACAATCAATGCATTCTAAATTCACTGTTTCTTGCTCTTAACTTTTGCTAGAAATTTTTTCTAAATTCTATTTATCTACAGAAAACTGAATACATGGTGTTCATTATTAGTGGATTTTAATGACTAGTCTTCATTAATAGTGCTGAGTTGTGGACAATGAGGTTTCAAGTTTCATTATATCTTGGATACAAATTTACTGAACGTTGCACGCCACTCTCAGATTTTTGTGGGGCAAATTAATTAATATTAAATGAAAGTTCCGGTACATGTCTTGAAGACTTCTGTTACTATTCAATTTTTGAACCCCTTTTTGCAACCAGAGCCGGCCTTTAGGGGAAACAAAACAAGTGGTCGCGTAGGGGCCCCCATTCAAATTAAGTCTTTAACCTATGTATGTACAAACACGTTGGGAATCGTGTTGAATATCTTAAAGCAACAAGATACCAAACTCCACAAATAAGAGATGCTTTAATTGACATGGCAAATAGCAGGGAGGATGCCAAAACAAAGAGCAAAGCTAAATGTTTAACAACATATGAGATTGAGAATTTTGAGTTCTCATTTGGCATGATTATTTGACACAATCTTTTGTTTCTTATTAATGCTGCAAGTAAAACCCTTCAAGCTGAAAATATAGATATTGATGTTGCAACAAATCAATTGAAATGGCTCATTTCATTTTTTGAAAAATATAGAGAGTCTGGATTTGTGGAGGCTATGGTTGAAGCTAGGGAAATTGCAAATACAATGGGAATTGAACCTGTATTTTGTGAGAATGCATCATTCATAGAAAAGGATAATTTGATGAGAGTATAATTGAAGATGTAACACAGTCGACTGAAGAATTCTTTAGAGTTAACTACTTCATTTATGTAGTGGATCAAGCCCTTTCATCTCTCAATAGTAGCTTTGAACAACTTCAAGTATATGGGGAGACTTTTGGGTTTTTGTTCGACTTAAAGAAGTTGCAATCTATTGATGATGAGAGTTTGAACACTTATTGTGCCAACCTTGAAAACTTTTTGAAGCATGATAATTATGATGTTGATGGGATAGATTTATTTTCAGAATTAAAAGTCTTAAAAACAATTTTATCAAAAGAAACAAAGGAGCCAATTTGAGGTGTTGAATTATATGCAAGCGATGGACGGTTGTTTCTCAAACACATGGATTGCTTATAGAATTTTATTGACTATTCTAGTTACAGTTGCCTCGGCAGAGAGAAGCTTTTTAAAGTTGAAGTTGAGATCAAGTCTTATCTTCGATTGACTATGTCACAAGAAATATTGAACGGGTTAGCTACATTATTTATTGAAAGAGAGATGGTGAAGGAGATTGATTATACAAGTGTAATTTGTGATTTTGCAGCTAAAAATGCACAAAGGGCAATATTTAAGTAATACTATTATTTGATGCAAGTTAGTTTTACTTATTAAATAAGGCACTTTCTTTTGTAAGTAAGTTTTCCTTTAGTAATGTTATTTTTGTTATACGAAAATTTATAAAGGGTCCCATTTTAGAAGTTCGCATAGGACCTCCCAAAAGTCAGGACTGACACTGTTTGCAACATTTCTCACTATGGAGGATAATAAGGACACAATACATAATCGTTAGTGCATACAATACAACCATATGAATATATGAGTATAATTGTGAGTGGAAGATGTAATTAACTGGGGCTAAATACATTTTATTTTTGTACTTAGACTCATTTTCACTTTACCATCCTGTGGTTCAAAAGTGAACACTTAACCCCCCATGTGATTTTGGTTGATATAAAAATTCTAAAATTAGCCAAAAATGTTAATACTTAACCCCAATTGTGAGGTTAATTTTGGGTTTAATCCCCTACATGAGGATAATTCTGCCATTTTACCTACCTATGTACTGCTAATTTTAACACTAAACTCCTTTCGGAGGCTAATTTTGGGATTAACAACCTATGTCGGGTTACTTTGGACACTTAAACTATCCTATACGGGGCTAATTTTAACACTTAATTCTCATGTGAGACTATTTTAAGAGAAATCTTAGTAGTTTCACTTTAGTTCAAAACTACAAGGGAGCTAAGTGTCCACTTTTGAACTACAAGGGGTAAAATAGAACTAATCCTAACTGCAAGGGTAAATATAATTAACCCAATTAACTGTCATGGTGATAGCTAAATCATGCTTTAGAATTTGGTGAAGTTGTTACATGTGTGCCGCATAACTGTTTTATCATTAATAAACTTTAGTTAGGTTAGATGATTTCTTCCAACTAGAAGGAAAAACTTAGGGAGAGAGAGAGATAGCAAGTGGCATACACAAGATTATGAACTTCAAACATTTTTAGAGTAAAAAAGCTAAAATAAAAACTAATTTAGCAAATTTAAAGGGCAAATAAAAGGGTTTATTATTATTATTATTTTGAATGGTGTCACAGGGCTCCTGTGACTGGGGGTTAGCGGGGTTAACAGTTAGTAACACACACACACACACGACAGGGCACGAAAGCACAGGGGGAGTCAAAGCCCTCATTAAAGAAACACTCCCTAATGCGGCCCCAAAGATTCGAACCCACTACCTCCCATTTGGGGGAAGGGGTCCTGACCATCTCATCTAAGGTTTTTTTTTTTAAGTAACAAAGTTTTTTTTTTTTTTTAAGAGAAAAACAGACAATTAAACAACAGAATCAGAGAGAACCAAGTTCTCAATACAAGAAGGATAGTCTTCCAATCAAACTTGACAACCCTGTAAGCCCAAACTAAACTTAGCTAGAAAATGAGCAACATGATTACAATTTCTGTTAACATGGCGAATAGAAATATCATCAAAAAATGCCATAAGATCCCTAGCTTCATGAATAATATTCCCGTAGAGAGCAAAGCAAGGATTGACCTCTGTGACATCCTTCACAATGGTTAGAGCATCAGTCTCAATAATCACCTTACGCAGCCCCAGTTGAATTGCAAATTTCAAAGCATGTAATAAAGCAAAAGCTTCAATAATCACCACAGAAAAGCAAGGTTTCTCCCTTTTCGCCAAGGCACCCACAATCTCACCGCACCAATTTCTTGCAATCACTCCAACACCGGTACAGGACCCCCCAAACATAAAAACCCCATCACAATTTAATTTAAAAACATCCCCTTGTGGGGGGCTCCAACGATCTGCAGACTTGAATCTATGTTGCACCATAGGGTGAGCTTTTGAGGCAAAAAATTCGTCCACAAAATTCCTCACAATTCTTACCAGCTCATCCAAAGTGTAGCGCCGATCATCATGAATTAAAGCATTTCGAGACGTCCAAATAAACCACGTCGTATAGGACATGAGAGAATAATCAAAATCACCTGCATTATGCATCACCATGTCCCACCAGTTGCTAAACCGAAAGCAAGACCTCTTAAGGGAGGAGCAATCCTTTAGAGTGGCAAATAAAAGTTGACTAGGCTTTTTATATGCATCCTAAAGTTTTGTTTGGAGAATCTCTCTCATTTTTTCTGTGGGATTTTCATGAAAACTATAATCACAAAGTTTTAATACTAATTTAAAAATCATGGACAAATTCTAAGCAATTAAAAAAAATTTCCACTTAAGCATTTAGAACTAATTCATTTTGCACGATAAAATTGGTTCTATCGCTCTATACCTTCCCAAACAGCTCTTTAGAGTTGAGATTTGAGAGAGATTTGAGATTTGGACTCATTTCTGAATGATAAAAATAAGATTATCTTCAGACTAAATCTCACTTTAGCTTAATTTTAAAGAAAATTAGTATTATATTGATCTTATAAAGAACTAGTTCTTCGGCATTTTTCATCCAAACAAAGACTCATTATGTACCTTAAAAATCAGTTAGTGGTGATAAAGAGCCCATTACAAACACAAATACAATGTGTGTGTATTCTTTTTGTCTTTAGGAAAAACAATATTATGAAAAATATGGAAAAAGAAACTGGTGATGGGCAATTTGGATTTGATGTTTGTCCTAGAAAGTGCCTTATTCAAACATATCAAGATGGCTATTGAATTTACCGAAAAAAAGAGAATCCATGATGTAGCCAAACGACGATAATTATAGATACAAAATGTCTACTTTTGTACTAGTACTACAAGCATGTTGATGGAACCCAAAAAGTCAAAAAAAAAAAATAGGCCCTGTTTGGTTGCAAGGTGATGGTGTGATTCCACCTAAATTATTTATTCCTCGAGTAATGCTATCTTCTCAAATTTGAATCACAAATTCAGTTTTCGAATGCTTTAATCGTTATATCACAAGTTGTGGTAGTGGTCGGTGGTACCACATATCACTACATATGGTACAACTGTTAAATAATTTGAGAAGCAAATTTAGAATTCAAATTTAAAAAGGAAATCATGTTTATTTTTTCAAGGAACTATATGGAAAACAATGAAATGCAGTTAATCAAGGCATGAACCAAGTTGAATGACTTGTTCAAGATTAGGGGTGACAATTTTTGACATGACAACCCATTTCACTGAGATAATCCGAACACGATGCAACATGACACGATTAATTTAAAATAGTTTGTATTATAGATGAATAGCACTCGAAACTAAAAATCAAACACAAAACACAAAACGCGATAAATGACACGATTATGATACGAGAACCAGAATTGCCACCCCTATTCAAGATTTATAAGAAACTCTGTTTCAATTTTTTTTTTTTTCATTTTGCGAGAGATTTCAATGTATAGTAAGGTTGCTCGATTACAGACTTAGAGATTATGGGTTCGAAATATGCATAAAAAATAAATTAAAACGTCTCTACAATATGAGGTGTGATTGTGTACGTTTATCTCTCCTCAAATCTCATAATGGTCCATGTGTGCTGATTTTGCCCATTTCACATATGACTTATTACAGAAATAATACAACTGCTAAATTGTGGAGTCCACATGAGATCCACGCAGCATTCAGATTACAATGGAACTCACACGAAATAAGTTCTACAGAGAGGCTAAGGAGGAAATTTGGATTGCCAAGGCAATTTATACAAACCAAACAGGTAGGCTATATACTATATTCGTCGCAGCATGAGAATACAAAATGGTATCAAACCAAGTCAGTTTTGACATAAATAGATGTTGGGGTTATATCACATGTGGGATAATCCCATTAATTTAGAGATTATGATTTTGCTAGATTCCTATTGTGATTTGATTTCCTTTATGATAGAGTTGTATTACTTGTCAAATAAGTAATGGGTTGTAAGCTCTATATATAGGGATGTTGTATAGGAATTTATGTAAGCCCTTGGTGTACCAAATTGGGGTCTCCCCTCATGGGGGTGCATGGTCTAGGGTGAGAGAGATTAATCATTGGGGTTTTCTGTAAGGGGTGTTCACAACATTATAGGGATGTGAGATAGGGATGGGTATTTCTTTATCTCTGTGATTTCTCTATGTTACAGTGATTAATTGTGTCAGGTTCTTTGGGGTATTGAGTGAGGAGAGTACAAGGGTTTTGTATTTGGGTTATGGGATTTAATTCGTGTAAGCTTGTACCATATTTTACTCAATAGTGAAAGAATGGATCTCTCAGGTGTGGACATAGGCAGGTGTTTGGCCGAACCACGTAGAAATCTGTGTGTCTTTTCTTTAGTGTGCATGTTTAATTACTGCTCATGTGTATGTATTTATTTGGAGGAATTTGATTCCGCGTGTTCAATTCCCAACAATAGATACATGTACAAAGTACAAAGAGTGGGTATATATGGGGAAGCAACTTCTGTGCAGTTGTCACAGTGCATTTGCAACTGTACTGTGACAACTGCACAGAAGTTTGCTTCTGTATATATGGTGAGAAGAACAATGCTAAACCCTCTCCTGCGTGGTTGCTTTGCAAGTTGTGATGGCATGCAATTTCATGATTTAACTAAGTGTACATGTTAAAATTTTAAAAGTAGAAATAAACAAGGAGTATCGTATGGGTTTCAGTGTCTGATATGGGGTTCAGTATTTGTCTCTCTTATTTATTTTCATTTTTGGAACATTAACATATTTCTAAGGGCACATGTTAACAAAACCCTTTAATTAATTAGGAATTGCTTACTTTTCCAATGTAGTTTTGAGAAATTTTATGAAAGCATTTGAATTTAAAGCTTATGCCTTGGATGTTATTTACTACCAATATTTTGGGTAAGTTCACTCAACCCAGTTCGCTTAACAGTCTTACCATATATATATACATAGGGTAATGCTATGTGCACATAAAGTTCTGAGTCATTCATTTCGGTGGGTCTCATGTATGCACCCACCGAAATAAATGGCCTAGATCTTTATGTGCATATTTGATGTGCACCAATCATTACTCACATACATATTATCATAATGATTAGAGCATCTCCAACCCAAGCCTTTAATCTTTAAATCTTCAAATTTTGAAGACAATTTTCATTTTCTCCACTCCAACCCACCTTCATAAGATGCTAAAATCAAGAAATTTTTTGAAGCCATGAATAGTAGGTCTTCATATATGAAGACCCAAAATATTTTGAAGGAACCTCCTTCAAAACACCATTCTTCCCAATAAATTCCACTTATATCCCAATTCTTTCCATAAAATTTCACTTATGTCCCACTTATATATATTAATACTTAATAACTAAAATTTATAGCTTGTGCACTTTTTACAAATTATATCCAACATAATATTTTTTATAATTCCATAAAGAAATATGTAATTACTTAACTTTTACATTTTTTAATTGAATTTATTAATGTATTAAATATTTTTAATATAGACAAATTGGCACCTAAAACATAATAGAGATAAATTGGTACATATTAGAACATGATTGATTACATTGCACACTTAATGAGATTATTTTTATAAAAAATAAACAAGAAATTACTAAAAAAAAAAAGTTCTAGAAATTCAAGAGAATGTGGATCATCATCTGCTTTTAGTCATGGTAATTTTAGCAACTTTAGTGAGACTGGAGATGGATATGGGGGATGTGACTTACCCGATTATTAGTAGTCTCAGTTAATTATTTTCTTTTAAGTTGAGTTTGTTTATTATTAGTTTTAATTATCGTTCGTCAAATAATAAATATTTTAGTTTTATATTAAAAAAAAAAAATTTAAGTTTGAATAATAGCTTATAAGAAAATCAAATAATATATAAAGTTGTGAATAAATGAATAGATTTTAAGATTTGTTGAATAAAAGAATAGTGATTTGAATAAATGAATAGTAAAATGAAGGAGGGATGGTTGGAGTTAATTTTTGGAAAAGGTGGGGCCATCTCTTTCAAAAATGAAGGAGATGCCAAAATGAAGAAAAAATTAAGGACTTGGGTTGGAGATGCTCTTAGGGTCTATTTGACAATGCCATTGCGTTTGTTGTATTATTCCTACGAGACAATCTGTGTAAACAAAACTGTAATTCACAGCAATTAAGATGAACAGAAACAAATTTGAGAAAGTAATTAAATAAAACTCACAGTAATTAAGATGAACAGAAACAAATTTGAGAAAGAATCCGAGCCCAGTGAATTGTTTTCTTAAGACGAATTTGCTCTCTCTCGGTGCACAAGGTTGATGAAGAATCGTCTCCCAAGATAGAACGGATTTTTCAATTCTGCAGAAGTTGCACTTCAATCTCCAGAATATAGCGAACACAAACTAGTATAATACTCGAACACAATGATATGATATGTAGAGAGAGAGAAATTTATTTCGTGCTTATGAAATGAAACTAGAGGAAAATATATAGACAGTCTGGTGACTGTACGAATCAACACATCCAAAATAGAGCATTGCAACTGTTAAAAATGGTGATTGTACAGAGCATTGCAACTGTTGATAATGGTGACTGTACGAAAACAACACAACCAAACAGGGCCTTATTATTCTAGAAGGACATGACTATTAAAAAAAACTGGAGGGAAATTCAAATGAATTTTCTCCAAAAAGATTAATTGCCCAAGCCCAGCTGGTCGGCGCGTGTGTGTGTGCGCGCGCGGGATAAATCCCACAAAGGCCTAGGTCCCCCCCTTTAACAAAAGTGGGTACCCCAAAGGGGCATGCCCCTTAGGAGACTTCTCTCTTAAATATACCCTTAAATTCTTTGTTGTTTTTCCTATGTGGGACAATCAAAGTTTCCCACATTTTCCTCCTTCACCAATATTTCACATGGGTCACTTTGGATGACAATTTCTCATTCATCCCTTATTGAATTTCAACATGTAAATATACGGCGTTCATCTCTTAACTGGGGAGAACGCATTCCAATGTGGTCCTGCCTCAAAATACGTGTAGGGCCCACCTTAAATTGGAGCCAAAGTTTACATAAAACTAGTTACATGAAGTCCAATTTTCCAACATGTTGTGTCCAACGAAAAAAATCTATGATTGTCCAGAAACTGGATGTTGCCAAATGTGCTCGTACCCAACATGAAACCGATGAAATAATCACTTGCCTTCCAATTTTTAAAGGAGATTCCATTTCTATATGTTCATACATTTTGAGAAGTACAAATATCATTTTGAGAAGTACAAATATCGATATAAGTTTAATCTAATTATAGTCTAGATCACACATTTTGGTAGGGACGGATCTACGAATTTAGTCTAGGGGACGAAAACATACGGGAGTTTAAAAAAAAAAAATTGGCATTTATTTCATACATTTTTTATAATGAGATAAGTATCTAAGGAGAGATATATGCAAATTATTTGAATCAACAAGGTGTGGAGTAATTTGTAAACTAAATTCAGAATTCATATTAATAAACACACACCAATCTTTTTCAAAAAGTATATATACACATCAATTTAAAAATAAATCTAAAGGGGGGCGAGCTTAATAATTTAAAAAATTATTTAGGGAGAGTGTATATACTTAGCGTGTATTTTCAAATAATACTATTATAATTACCTTTTTTTTTTTTTTTTTCCAATCGCCCCTAGATCCATCCTTGCATTTTGGGAAGTACTAGCATTGATATAAGCTTAATCTAATTATAACCGTCATTTCAATTATGTTGAATAGGATGCCACTAGGCAAGATCATAGTAGTAAATTGTTCTAGTTTCGATGGACTTTTGTATATTTTATAATTTGTAATTTACAAAATGTAATGTATAAATGGCTCTGTGGCTTGAAAAATTAATGCCTTAAGCTTAAAAATCACCCAAGTGGTGGATGGAATCCTACCCACCACATTTGGCAATAATCTCATAAAGTATTAGACACAAAAAACATGTGTACAAATAATTTTATAAAAAAATAATTAACAATAATTATATTGTAGCCACACGCTTTTGCAAAGCCCATATACATGTATATGCGGTCTATGCGGAATCTCAAAAACTAGTCATAGGTTGAAAAGCAACAATACATAATTACATTGAGGACCATCATAAAGAGAAGGAGGCTCTGTTTGAAATCTCTTTTGTATATTTTGGTCCAAATGTGCTTTAGCGACCTAATCTAGTAGGTAGGGATGTCAAAAAAGCCCAGCCCGGTCCAATATGAACTGAGCTTAGGTTTTAGCCCACCGGCTCATACTACTCTTTGGGCCGGATTGGACTCGAGTAGGGGTAGACAATCAGTCGATTCGAGTTCAAATCGACAAGTTCAGTTTGGGTTGGGAATTATGGTGTCGATATCCGACCGAACTAAATTTCGAAAGTATAGTTTAGTTTTGGAAATTAAAATATATATATATATATATATATATATAATAAGAAAGAGCGGTGTGAGTCCCTCCCAAGTTAGCAATTTTCAATCTTAATCGTTGAGACAGAGTTATATATTTTAAACCGTTGGATCAAAAGTGCGTATATATATATATCACGCATGTGCATGTATATATCTATATAATAAGATAGAGTGGTGTGGGTCCCTCCCAAGTTAACAATTTTCAATTTTAATCGTTGAGACAGAGTTAGATATTTTAAACCGTTGGATCAAAAGTGCGTACATATATCACGCATGTGCATGTATATATATATATCTTGCCTTATATATGAAGTGATATCCATTTAAGTAGGAAAATTGTTGTCAAAATAAAATTAATTTAAGTAGGGAAATTAAATCCTCCAAATTAATTATAATTTGATAATTAAATCACATTAAATATCTCTTTCTCTCACATCTCACATTAGCATTACTCATATCACAGGAAAAAAAATTCCCATATCCCTCACGTCTCTCTCTCTCTCTCTCTCTCCATATCCCACACACCAAAGCTTCCAATTCCTCACGTCTCTCTCTCTCTCTCTCTCTCTCCATATCCCACACACCAAAGCTTCCAATTCCTCACTCTCTCTCTCTCTCTCTCTCTCTCTCTCTCTCTCACACACACACACACACACGCACACACACACTTAATCACTCCAAAACATTAACTATGAAGATACATTTGTGCTAGATTATTTAGGATAGAGCTTATTTTTTTATAGGGTTTTCTTTTTTGCCTTTCCGTGACTCCGATCAAATGACTTTCATAGAACTAATCAAACTGACATAATGAGTGAAAAATCACATAAAGTTGAAGTTTAGGAAGTGGGTTCCAACAATGGATTTCATAATTCAAGTCGCAAGTAATGTATTCTCACTTGCACTTTTTTAAAATCTAGGAAGCTTATTTGTTATATTCTATTGCCTATCTAGAAAATAGATTTTTTCATCACTATGGTTGTAAATTTTGCTATCAGTTTGATTAGTTCCACCATTCTTACAGGTCATTTGATTATTTCTATCAGTTTGATATAATCCATAGGGTCAATTAGTGAAATGAGTAATGTTGCATCCCAATATGGGTTAAATAATCACAAAAGTTTTGCTTTCCTTTTCTGTTTCTTTCCAAAAGCTTAGAAAAAGCCTCTCTCTTTTTCACTTCGTGCCCTCGGGCACAGGTTATGACTATTATATATATATATATATATATATATATCTTGCCTCATATATGAAGTGATATCAATTTAAGTAGGAAAATTGTTGTCAAAATAAAATTAATTTAAGTAGGGAAATTAAATCCTCCAAATTAATTATAATTTGATAATTAAATCACATTAAATCTCTCTTTCTCTCACATCTCACATTAGCATTACTCATATCACAGGAAAAAAAATCCCATATCCCTCACGTCTCTCTCTCTCTCTCTATATATATATATATATATATCCCACACACCAAAGCTTCCAATTCCTCTCTCTCTCTCTCTCTCTCTCTCTCTCTCTCTCTCACACACACACACACACACACACACACGCATACACACACACACACACACACACTTAATCACTCCCAAACATTAACTATGAAGACACATTTGTGCTAGATTATTTAGGATAGAGTTTATTTTTTATAGGTTTTTCTTTTTTCCTTTCCGTGACTCCGATTAAATGACTTTCATAGAACTAATCAAACTGACATAATGAGTGAAAAATCACAGAAAGTTGAAGTTTAGGAAGTGGGTTCCAACAATGGATTTCATAATTCAAGTCGCAAGAAATGTATTCTCACTTGCACTTTTTAAAAATCTAGGAAGCGTATTTGTTATATTCTATTGCCTATCTAGAAAATGGATTTTTTTCATCACTATGGTTGTAAAATTTGCTATCAGTTTGATTAGTTCCACCATTCTTACAGGTCATTTGATTATTTCTATCAGTTTGATATAATCCATAGGGTCAATTAGTGAAATGAGTAATGTTGCATCCCAAATATGGGCTAAATAATCACAAAAGTTTTGCTTTCCTTTTTTGTTTCTTTCCAAAAGCTTAGAAAAAGTCTCTTTTTTTCACTTCGTGCCCTCGGGCATGGGTTATGACTAGTATATATATATATATATATATATTTTAAAAAACGGGTTGAGTTCAAATCTTCGGGTTGAACCAAAACCGAAGTTTATGTGATCTATGGTGAAGAAATTAAAAGGGGGATGGTGATCTATGGTGAAGACCTGAAAAAAAAATTATAAGAAAAAAAAACTTAGCGTTCAAATTCAACAGATCTAGAAATCAAAATCGTTATATATTATTGACAATGAAGCATTAAAACATAGGTAGACCAAAAGGGTATGTTTCATATCATACATGATTGATGATACAACCAAAAAATATGTACCTTTTTCACAACAAAGATTATCTAACATTTTCCAGAAAAAGAATTCTCAATAAACTATTTTACAGAGAGAGAGAGAGAGAGAGAGTGAGTGAGTGAGAGCCCACCTGAGTCGCCGGCCACTTGAGCCTCACCTTGCCTCGCCGGAGCTGGTTGCTGGCTGGATTGGACTAGACTGAAGATGGAGGAGAGTGAGTGTGGTGCATGCGACTAAGTGTGAGTGAGACGGTGAGAAATTTTTTTTATCATCTAGAGACAATGAGAATTGAACTAGTGAAGTGCCCTAATTTTTTTTGAAGCTTACATATCCCACATAATTTCGGATATTCAGGTCGGGTTCGGGTTGGGATTGCCTTGCTGTAAATCGACTCGTAGTAATAAGTATAGTTCGGTTTTGACCTGAATTGGTTTCCCAAATCGAAATACTTGACCCCAATTAATGTTTAAACTTCGGGTTGACCTGAAGTGTGCCCACCCCTAGGTTCAACCCCGGATTAAGATTTATAATCCAGGCCCAGCCCTAGGCGCTAAGATAGAGCCTAAGTGAGCGCTTTAAATTAATCATAGAAAATATAAATACTATTATATATGTAACCATTTTTGCTTAGGTTGAAAATAACTTTTGAATATAGCAACTTGCAATATTTCATATTTTTAATACTTAAAAATAGTCAAAATTTTGATTGTTAGGAAGCTTCTAGTCAGACTTCTATGCAGGGCTCGGGCCGATCTTAATCAAGTCGGGCCGGACTCGGACTTCAAGAAGTATGCCCAGGTCCTATCATGACATGCTATGGGTCGGGCTAACCCTACCTAGAGCTTAAGGCCCATTTTTTTTTATTGGGCTTCGTGCCGCTTGTTGGGCCAAACATTTTTTTTTATCCCTTTACTAACAGCCTAGCAGGAAAATGAGAAAAACGGATACTCAAATTAAAGTGAGTACACTTACCATACTCGAACTCATAGATATATATAGAATTCTGTGTAAAGTCGTATTCAATGAAAGTTATGTACGACTTTGAGAGAGATCTTTCATATCTTTCGAGATCCACCATACAACATGGGGTAAAAAAAAGTCAAAAATAAGTGATTTTAGCCCTTATAAAAAGAACCAAAACGTAGATATTGGCCTATTTTGGTCACTTTTAAGTATTTTAGATGCTCAAAAGCGTGTTTTTTCAATTGAAGTAGTTTCAAAGATGTGTCAACCAAAACGTGATGTGAGAAGCAAATTTGAGTTCAAAGTTTTTTCCTTAATATTCTCAGAGACCTCATGATTTGGACTTCTACTTCTGTTTTTGGTACTACATGTACTAAAGTCAATCCAAAAGGAGCCCTTAATATGTGTTTGGAAAGGTAATAAGTTCTTCTTTTTTTTTTTGTTGATAAAAATGGATAAAAATTGATATAATGCATTTAAACATGGTAGTAAAGTGATATTCCATGTGCAATGCTGAGATTGGACTTGATAATATGTTGAAGGGAAGGTTTGAGGAAGGTAAGTGGTTTGGTCAAAATGTATGATCATATGCACTTGTTTTATAATGACTGGTCAAAATATTTAGGATCGGGCTTGATCATTAGGTTTTTTTTTTTTTTTGAAAGATTAGATCACTAGGTCAAATAACATACTATTAGTATGTTATATACTATTACATAACTTCTTCTCTCTTTTTTTTTTGGGAGGCTTGATTTAAGGTATTTAAAGTTGGGCATATTTGGATTAAAAGACAGCACATTAACAACAAACTCACCAAGGACAAAAGCCCAAGCCCATTTTTAACCTATATCCATAATATTAAAACATCACTTTTCAAGTCCATTTTACTCTTTCATCAGACCAAACTACTCTTAAAGGAATTGTAAAATAACCAAGTCAAACGTGCCTTAAGCGCGCCCAACGCACGCGAATTTTTCACCACCGCACCAACACGCGCGCAACGTGCGAAAATTGTCTCCCAAGCCACTCACATGGTGTGAGTATTGTACCGTATAATTTCTAATTTCGAAAAATATTTTTAAACTTTAAACCTCCATAACTTTTGATCTACTACTCCATTTTTTGCAAATTTTATATCACTGGAATCGATTCGACGAGATCTACAAACTAGTACCATTGTTGATATGTTTTGAGCAAAAAAAAAATTCAAAATTTTACACATATGAATAATAAGTGAAATTTTAATTAATATTTATGGAGGTTGAAATATTCTCTATTGTAAGATTTCTTTATATTTATGGAGGTTGAAAATTTTCCTTTTTCCATGTGGATATGTACTCTTGCTATTGAATAATTGGTTCTTGCAATGAAAACTGGGACGTAAAGAAGAAAATGAGTAATATGTCGATGAAGGAAATGATTTTGAGATGTGGATTTTTGACTTTATTGGGTATTCTGCAATGGGTGATTTTGAATTGATCAATCTGATGAGAGAGAATGAAGAAGATGGGGTTGAGAAAGAGAGGTTCATTATCATGGTGTTTTCTAGGTTTTTTTTTCTCTCTTTCTTTCTTGGGGGATTAAGAAGGGAGGGTTTGTACTAATGAGGGAGGAATGGATGGGGGACACTTTAATTCACTCAGTTTTGAGAGACATGAAATCAACTGAATCTAGAGGAGGAAAGAGATATTATGTGACATTCATAGATGATCACTCGAGATATACTAAAGTATTCTTACTTAGAAATAAAGATAAGACAGAAGGAAAATTCATAGAATACAAAGCTGAGGTTGAAAACAAGTTAGATAAAAGGATTAAAAGACTTAAGTCTGATAGGGGAGGTGAATATGAATCTGACCCCCTAGGCCAATTCTGTGAACAACATGGTATAGTACACGAGGTAACTCCACCCTATTCACCAGAATCGAACGGAGTAGCTGAACGAAAAAATACAACGTTAAAGGAAATGATGAACGCAATGTTAATTAGTTCTGGAGCACCTAATAATTTGTGGGGGGGAGCTATCCTCTCTGCGTGTCACATTCAAAATAGAATTATATTTAAGAAAATAGGAAAGACCCCTTATGAGTTGTGGGAAAATCATAAAACTAACTTGAAATACCTTAAAGTGTGGGGGTGCCTAGCCAAGGTTCTACTTCCATAACCTAAGAAAAGGAAAATAGGTTCGAAAATAGCAAATGGTTTATTCATAGGGTATGCTGAGAATAGTGTTGCATATAGATTCTTGGTTCTTAAAAGTGACGTGTTAGAGGAAAACATATTAATTGAATCGAAAAATGCAGATTTCTTTGAAAGCATATTTCCTTTGAAAACAACCATTGAAAGACCAAGGTTAGATTCTACAGTTAAGCCTAACGTTGACTCAAATGAGTCTGTAGAAATTGAATTAAGAAGAAGCAAACGAGATACAAGAGAAACAAACCTAGGAGATGGATTTTATCTAACTATTTCCTCTCCTGATGCTCCCTTTTGGAGAAAAGCGATTAATAGTTAGATAAAATCTATCATGGCTAATCACACTTGGGAATTGGTTGACTTACCTCCTGGTGAAAAACCTATAGGATGTAAATGGATATTAAAAAAGAAGTTAAAACCTGATGGATCTATCGATAAGTTTAAAACTATACTTGTAGCTAAGGGATACTGTAGAAACCCAGAATTTTAAAAGGGCATTTTGGTAATTTTGGACCAATTTGTGGGTCTTGGTTTGGGACAGTGTATTTTATTTTGGTACATGGTGGTATCACTTTGGTATTTGTTTTGGGCATGTGTATAGATGTATGTTACATATTTGTGTGTGTGTGTGTGTGTGTGTGTGTGTGTGTGTGTGAGGGGACAAGGGTGAGACCCACAAGTCACCTCCCAAACAACTCCCAATCACTCCAAACAACTCCTAATCACTCCCAACCACCAAAGCTTCTTTAAGAAGCTTTCCTCTCTCTCTCTCTCACTCTCTCTCTCTCTCTCCCACCTTATCTCTTCTTGTTTTGTCATTTTTTTGGTATACAACTCTCTCTATATATCTCATTTCTCTATCTTGTTTGGAGATTTCAAAATCTCCATGGAAGCTTAGAGCTTCAAGCCCAATTTTGAAGACCATCAAGCCATATATGGAGCAAGTGAAGGAAAAATAATAATAAAACTCAAATCAAATATGAGGGAAGAATTTTCCTTTTCCTTTATTTAAAAATAACTCCAAGAAAATCCACATAATTTACATGAATCTATGACAAGGAACTTACCTTACAAGATTTCAAGTGCAGTCCTCTTAAAGTTTCCAAAGCTTGTTCTTCTTTTCATCTCCAAAACAAACTCACTAGATTTTACAAGTACAAAATCCTCCTAAGTCTCAAATGCTTATGCTTCTTTTTCTCCCACTAGCCACCAAGAAAAGAATATAGAAAATAAGTTTCAAGTGAATGATTTGCAACACTTGCTTGTACCTATTTATAGGACTTCATTAAGCCCTCTAGGATTCTTTACTAGGCTAGGGAGGAAGCATGGTGCATTGGATCCATTAGGGATTCTCATTCATTGGGTAGTCAAGATGTACTAAGTTCCTTTGTATGTTCATTGTACACTATTCTCTAATAAGTACATACATGAAACTTATTCCATTATAAATCCATTGAACATACATGATACATAGTACATGGAATCTAATTCCATCATCTTTTCATATTATAAATACATCCCTCTTGACTTGATAATTGCAATCATGTCTATAAGACAAATTGTAACTTTTACCCAAAGAATAGAGAATTAATACGTGAGTATACCCTCTTAACAATTTTTCATATTAGTCCCTCTATCAACTAACATTCCATATAAACCTAGGGTTGGACCACCAAAGGTACTGTTACCGATTTAGTTTACATGTATGTCTCTTCACAAATATTGAATATATTATAACAATTTAGAAAACCATTTTTTAAAATTGCACCGGCCGGTTTAATCCAATATGCAAAAAACATAATCTTGAATATTCTCTCTAACACTAAGAGTGATGGATCCCTTATTGGACAACTACAAATTTTCATACATTATTAATGTAGCCCAACAAGTTCGTATATAATCTTTAATTAGACATCACCGGTTGACAATATTAAACTACACTAACAGATATATAAGACTTAGTAATATCCTCAGGTCAATAAGGACTTTCTATAATTGTTAGATGAACAACTCTTCTAATAATAGTGACTGGTCCAAGAGTGTTCTTTAATGATCCTGTTCAGCATTTGTCATCTTACAAATACCCACAATGTCTACTAAGGGTCTCTACCCTGATGGCTTAAGCACGCCATCCTATCATATATAGTAGTACCACAAGTGACAACCATCTACAAGACTACAAGCATGTTGTCCTAGCATGCTTATTGATTGCGAACATAACTTAGATTACAAGAAAATTAGAGTAAACATTTCTAATCAATGATCAATATCATTTTTCGAATAATGTAATCTTAGGACAAAATGTACCAACTATAATGGTATTATAATACAACCCATGAAATGCATGTGATAAATTATTATTATTATTATTATTATTATTATTATTATTATTATTATTATTATTATTATTGGCTTTGTAGGGCATACAATTATTTCAGTAAGGCTATTAGATACAAAATTGTTCCTCTTGCCAAGAACTTCTTTTAGGTTCACTCCTTTTCCATATTGGTTTCCTATTTATTGAGTTTCTTGCTCTAGAACCAAGAGGTAGTTTATGTTGTTTTGTTTTACCATAGTTATAATTCTTAAATGCAATTTTATTTAACTAGATGTTGATAGCTTTGGGAATATGCTAACGTTAATGATTTTTCCTTTGGATTTCTTTGGTGAGAGTATTTGCTCAAATACTCAAGAGGTAGATTTCATTGTTTACGTGCACTATTCCTTCTAATTTCATGGTTTGCTATGTGTAGGTTAGAGTTATTACATGTTGATCTTGTTTGAAGAACTCTTCCTACATAATTTATTAAATGACTAATTGCTCTTATGTGCCTATTTGAATCCATGTCTAGCCTAAGTGTTAATTGTGTTGCTATGGTTTCAAATGATTATAAATGTTAATAATCTCTTTCTTGTTTAAGATGTTGCTTATGCTTTGTAGGAATTTCATTATCAATTTAGTTTTGGTACCATGGACTACTATGTTTATTTCTTAACATTCTAATATTAGAAATGACATTGTTAAAGCATAATCGCATCTAGTAGCATTTCATGGTCGCCAAATTGGCAAAGCATTCATGGCATTGGCTTGGGGCATATGAAATTGTTAAAATTCCCACGTTTGGGGAATGTCTCTTGAAATCCCCATTTGGGGGTGGTTATTGTTGAAATTCTGGAAACGGGTGTGAGGTGAGGAAGGTTGTTTGTGATCCTTAAAACATTCGAAAATGCAAGATCATATTCGGTTAGCTACCGAAGATCTTGTATGCTACACTCACGTTGGAGTGGCTCGCATCTAGTGTGAGAGTGAGTGCTTATAGGATATTGAGTTGGGAGTGTCTCATGGTTTGGCCATCCGACTAGTTGCATCGCCACAGTGGCAAAACATTGTACCGCATGTCATAGCATGGTTTTAGAAGTAGTAGTATTGTCACACCTCAACCCGCCTCTTGCGAGTTAGGACACGTGTAACAAAGCCAACCGGGTCCAACAGTTTATTTTGACATTCCAAAAATGACATTTTTACTAAAATACCAGGGGTAAAATATTATTATATCAAATAAATTAACCAAAAGAAATAAAATAAAGTTTTAAAATCGTCGAATGGTACTTGGGCAGAGTTTCCCCTATTACAGCATCATTCACCCTGTTTTCACAAACTAAAACATTTTAACCCCTGCTGCACTTATTTATTTAAATATTCTAAAACATACTAAAAACTCAACTAAACATATAAATATTACAAACTCATTCTAACATTTATTTCTAACACATATTTAAAATGATAAACTTCAAGCTTATAACAAGTCTATTTAAATTCTCACATGTAAATATATAAACAAGCTAAATCCAGCCCCGTAGTCTCGATTATTTCTCACTGTGGTATTCATCTGAACCTGCGTGGTCATTAGCCACGAAAATCGAATAAGCTTTCGCTTAGTGAGTACGTGGTGCTAATCATGCAATTGGAGTATTCAATGATTTATAACACCAATTAAACATCACAACAATAAATGGTCGCCGGTGTGTCAAGCAATCAATCACCATCGTTCTGGACCCCTGATTCCGGGCCAATCTCACTTTTTCCGTCGCATATAGCGAAATCACTCTTATTCACTCCTGACCGTAGTCAATTCGCTGTGGTCGTCACCACTATCCCCTTTTCTCTGAGGATTTCATCATCATCCCCCTTTTCTCTGAGGAATGGGTGTCCCTTATATACGGGCTAAATAATGGTGATTATCAATTGACACCCTTTGACCCAAATAAGCACATAAACAGCTCAACATGTCAACATGGCAATTTCAACATTTTAGACATGTTAAATACAACTAATCACATGCTTTTCTACTTAATCAATAATTAAGCATTTAAAAACATTTAATAACAAATAAATAACATTAAACATCCAATTTTGGGATTAGGACACTCACCTCGCAAATAGTTCCAAAATAAGCCTAAAATTCCCAAATTTCTTCGCAACACTAGCTCCTAATGATTCCAATGATAATCCTATACAATTTTAGTAAACTAAATGTTACCAACCCATTTGGGTCACGAAAAACCCATCGATTAAACTGAAAATAAATTATACCATAAGGTTAGACTTACCCCCATGAGTCCAAATATGACATCATATCACGATTTGGGCAACATATGACAAAGCTATGGCGTCGGAAAGGGGAAACCCTACCTTTCTCTCTCTTTTTTTTTTCTCGCTCACTGCTCTCTCTCTCAGTTCTCAGTTCTGATTCTCTTTTTTTTTTTTTTTTTTTTTCCTTTCTTATCTTTTGTTTTTTTTTTATTTAACTAATATATCACCTCCCCACCGCCGCCTCACTTGCACACACTTTCACGTTTGGTTTTTTTTTTTTTAGATAATGAAAATGGGAGATGCTATGGTGCATCTCAATGTATCTAAACTTACCACTATTTACACTTACACCCTCACAAGTTTCTAAACTCCTATTATAACACCTAACCTAATTATATTACTATCCCAATATCTAAGTGGGTCTATATATATACCAAATATGAGCCCCAAATGTGGTCCCAAATATTATATGAAGGCACTAATTTGCCTACTAATTATGTCATGTGTCCCATTACGACCTCACAAGTGTATCCAAACTGGTCCCATAATTAAACATGATCAACAATAGAATATTAAAGCACCAAACATTTTATCAATTAAATAATTATATGGCATCATCATGTATCATAATGTACACATTTACATTTACATGTCTACCATTTAACCACATAAATGCACATTTATGCAATTTATATCATCCAGACCTCTCTTGGGTCACACTTTCATATCTGTCCCACCTCTAGTGGAACTTTCAACTGTGCCTTTTATCAAGCACTTATCACATCAGGGTAACTGGAACTTACCCAATTCATTACATGCAATTAATTAAATTAATTAATGCATATAAAATAAATATTACTACCTTTTTCGGGTACGGGTATTACAAGTATATTTCTATAATGTTTTCTACTGAGCCGTTGTGTTTAATGAATCTATAAAACCCCTTTTTTTTCCAGGAATTATTGATTAGGGCAAGGCCCAAAAGTATTCGATGCGTGGCGTCCCATTGAAAGATTTCTTATGAGGAAGTCTTATGTTTTGAAAGAAAATATTTCTTTGACACGACTCATGGTAGGAGCATTGTTCTAGTTGTAATTCATTTATCTTAATTATAGATTTGAATTGCAAGGATTTATCATTATTATTTTTTGTAGAAGTTGTGCTTGGGTACATGTTTAGCCCTTACTTTTAAAATCGTTCTTTTGGACTTAGTTGATCTCGTATTATATTGGGGATCTTAGTTATCCCCCCTTTAATCTTAATCTTGACAGTTGGATCCTCTAGGATCCTTGTTAAATTATGTTTTTAATACTAGTTAGTATTTCTTAGCCCATGGTTACCCTATTATGGGAAAATTACTACTTTCAATTTCCTAAGGACCATTTGGTCTTATTCCTTCAAAAACCACTTTAGTGATAAACTTTCAAAGCAAACTTCATTACTTGTTACTTTTAAACCTTTGGAGTTTCTTTAGACTTCTTTACAAACTCCTTTCAAAACCAAACTATGTTGGTTGACCCTATTTGACCCGTTTGGTCCTTGTGGGTCGACCCTTAACTTATTGACTTTTCTTTGGAATCCACGTAGGATTCCCCTATGCTTCCGCCTTGTGGATTGGTCCACGCTGGACTATTCCGTGCTTTACGTTGTATTGTTTGACTCGTTGATCTCGTCCATGTGACTTGATTTTTGGAGCGTTACAGATACACTCAAAAGAAAGATGTTGATTATTTTGATACTTACTCTCCTGTGGCTAGAATATCATCTATTAGAATTCTAGTAGCTCTTGCTTCCTTGCATAAACTCATAATTCATCAAATGGATGTTAAAACTGCATTTCTTAATAGAGAATTAGAAGAGGAAATTTACATGGAACAACCTGAAGGTTTTGTATCTCCTGGAAACAAAAATAGAGTTTGCAAATTAGTGAAAACTTTGTATGGTTTAAAACAAGCACCAAAATAAATGGCATGAGAAATTCGATAGTGTAATGACCTCTAATGGATACATTGTGAATGAAGCTGATAAATGTGTGTATCATAAATTTGATAATAATGTTGGTGTAATCATTTGCCTATATGTGGATGATATACTTATTTTAGGCACTGATATGATTGTGATAAATGAAACAAAACATTTGTTATTATCTAGTTTTGATATGAAAGATCTAGGTAAAGCCAATGTTATACTTGGGATAAAATTGACAAAAACCATTGAGGGTTTTATGATGTCTCAAGAACACTTTGTAGAAAAGATCCTTAAAAAGTTTGGTCACTTGACACCAAACCAGTTAGTACTTCTTATGATATGAGCATACAATTGAAGAAAAATAATGAAACTAGTGTATCACAGTTTGAATATGCTCAAATAATTGGTAGTCTTATCTTATGATTTGTACCAGACCTAACATTGCTTATGCAGTTAATAGGTTGAGCAGATACACTCATAATCCTAATAAGGAACATTGGACTACTATATGTAGAGTACTAAAATATCTCAGAGGTACTATGAATTTTGATTTGACATATTGTGGATTTTCCGTTGTACTAGAAGGGTACAGTAATGCTAACTGGATCTCTGATTCAGATGAGACAAAATTCACAAGTGGGTATATATTTACCCTTGGAGGAGGTGTACTCTCTTGGAAATTATCCAAACAAACATGCACTGCTCGGTCCACTATGGAATCTGAGTTTATCACCTTATAGAAGGCAGGTTCTGAGGCTGAGTGGCTTAGAAACCTCTTGGCAGATATCTCTTTATGGATGAGACCAGTTCCATCTGTGTCATTACATTGTGATTGCCAGGCTGCAATAGCCCGAGCAAGAAATAAGGCCTATAATGGGAAAAGCAGGCATATTCGCCTAAGGCATAACATTGTGAAACAGCTGTTAAAAGATGGGATTATATCCCTATACTTTGTGAGGTCAGAGATGAATTTAGCAGATCCTCTGACCAAACCATTAGCAAGAAAGCTAGTGGCTAATACATCGAGGGGGATGGGACTTATGCCCATAACAGAAGTCAATAGTAGTGATAACCCAACCTATATGAGTGGAGATCCCACAAACTAGGTTCATATGGGTAATAACAAACTACTAGTTGATTTGGTGAGACACTATCAATTATATAATTATAGTCCATCCCTATGGTGCAGATAGTGTAGACTGCAACGTGTGAGGTTGAGTCTTAACTCTTAATGAATTCATAATCCTTATTGAATGGTATGTATAGTTGCAGTACATACTTGATGAATTCACCTATGTGAGTATGGAGGTGGGGCCGCTTCCTATGAGATCTTAGATAGGTTCTCTAGAGAACTCATGAAATCCAGGTACGGCGCATGGCCGAAAAACATGCCAAACCACATTAACATCCTTGTTTGTTAAAGTGTATTGTAGGTGATAAGTACTTTAATTCACACAAAGAAATAAGGTTCATAGAAATTTTAATTTCACCAATTTTCTGTGAATCAATTCGTATTTCCCTAAGTCTTAGTTCATAATCTAAAAGACACCATTACTGATGCAATATACTAAAGTGGTCGATTGTTACTTATAAAAAATTTGTCTTTGAAAAATGTGGGGGATTGTTGTAATTTGTAGTTCAAAGTGGAAGTTTTTCAAAACCAAACTCTTTCTCTCTCTACATCTCTCTAGTTGGTGTGGTATTGGGTAAAAGTGTGATTGAGACCCTTGTCCCACATTGCTTAGGAAGAGGGAGTTGAGAGGCTTAATATAAGCTTGCCCAATATGGGCTTAGTAATAAGTTGGAACATGTGGGCTCTCACGCGCATATAAGCCAAGCCCAAGCTAATCCCAAATCCAATGGAAATTTGGGTTTTGATCCGAAAATCGTTTAACCGGGCGCGTTACGTCTTACTCGCGCGCAGGGGGCGTGCAAATCCCGGCCTCCAAGCCTCACAGGCTCACACGGTTGGACTATCCTTTTGCAAATTATTTTTTCCAAAACTTTCCTTTTAATTTTGCTTTGACTGAATAAAATCTTTCCCTCACAGATTTATTACGCCTTCCTAAACTGTGCAATTAATTAGCCTTTTAAAAATCTTATCCTTTCTTTGTAACACGTTTTTGATAAATCAAGGGATTTCTGTCGGGTCTATGTGGCTATAAATTTGTGGGTCTTCCCTATGAATACACAAAGCAACACAGTAATACAATCTTTTCTCTCTGGTTCTTCTCTGTTCTTCTATTTTTCTCTCTGTTTCGATCATTGATATACATACAACAAGGTTGTTCTGTACCCCTTGTTCAACGAGTGCACGTGAACAAGGATGAGACTGCTTAATCCTGGAGGGTAAACCACTGAGACCTTTCTGTACCGAGGCAAGAACTCCAAGGAACGAAAATTACTTTTAAGGACAGTGTTCTCCAACACGACTCAGTCAGACTCTTCGACCCGTTTGATAAGTATTTTCGTTCATTGCAATGTCTATTCACTATTATTTTTCCTACAGAGATCCATGCACTTACACCATAGGGATAGCTAATGAGCTAGTGCTCAGTTTAGTGCATGTCAATCAAACCACTCTATGATTCGTTCTTCCCTTTGAACCTAGATCTCAGGATCTCTGGTCCCTAGGTGGGGTATCCTCATAGGTGATTTATCTTTCTTTGGGCATTAGACATATCCCCCTCGATGCAATCCAAATCCTTACTTTAGCTAAAGTTTATAAATGAATTTCTCCACAAATTGTCACTTATCTCACAATATTATGTTTACTCCTTATAGACTTTGATTTTCCATTGCAGTACTTTTTACACTATTTCAATCATTGAAGTACTACGACAATGGACCAAGACAAGTGATATTGATATTTCCCCACATTGAAGTTTCATGTAGAAAATCATGAACAAGCCCACTTCTTCATTGGCATTCAACAATAGCTCCACCTCCCAATATAACATATAGCCAATGATATTCAACCAATCACCTCATAGGGTGTTCCAAAACTTATCACTATATCTTTCGAGTATAGTGGAAATACCGTTGGTTTAATAAACCATAACCAATAATTTCTTAAAGTATATCTCATTATATAAGTAATGGTATTCAAGTAATCAATATTCATCTTGGAAATCATCTTGGTTAACTCCATAGAATCATGAATTTCACATTTTTCTTTCTCATGTCATCTTGAAAAAAATTCAAGTTAGTTTGTCATTTTGGAAAATATCCAAAGCTATGATCTTGGATTAAAAACAATACTAACCCAACTATTCATCGTGGGGAATCTCCAAGGCATTCACAAAATAATCATCCTGAAAAAATATTCAAGGCAATTTTTCATCTTGGATAATATCCAAGGAAAACACACGTTGTCAAATTAATGACACCACTCTTATTATTGTACTTTGCTAGCGTTTTAAGATATAAATCATACTTTAATTTTTTTTTATTGTTTGTAAAAGCCCCCACTATTTGGAATCACCAATTTCTTGCACTTAATAACTAAATCCAAGTAACTTTTCCAAAGTCAAAACTATACCAATACAACTCAACTTTTTTTTTAAAGAGCCTCCACTATGGAAAAATCCATAACTCACAATTTAGAACCCATAATATAGATATGGTTCATTAACAAACATATTTGGAAGCCAAAATTATATTCAAGCTTTATCAGTTTTTTCAAAAAAAATTCCTCACCACCCTTGTAAATAAAATTTCAAGCCTCGCACATATCACAAAAAAATAATATCTCCATTTTGAATAAAAATTCAAATCTCTCAAAATTCCATGCGTGCTCCTACATGTAATCTCCAAAAATTTATAATTTCCACAATCTCAATATGGAGATTATTGTTTCAACTACTTTCTCCAATAGTTTTTGCATTGTAGAAATATTTTCCAAGTCGTAAAATATCTTTATTTCTCATATCATTTTTTCCTTTTTCTTTTTCCAACACACTAAATCTCCCTTTGAAATTTGCACTAATGTAGGGAGAGAACCGGAATTTCGTACACATCATCAGTTGTGTAATGTGGCAAACAATAGCAACCAAAATTAGTGTGCTTGTAACACATACAGAAACCTATATAGTTCATGAATTTTATACCTTATCATAGACAAGATTTCAAGTTAGCTTAGCCACAATAATGACTAACTTATATGATGAACATTATGTGAAGCGCGAAAACTCAACACATAGGACTCCCAAGCAATCCCTTACTATCACAACAAATTAAGTAGTAAGACTTCAAAATATACAACATGATTTTTTCTTCTTTCTATAAAATCATCATTACTATACTTATATATGGTCATCTATAATTTGTACTCTTATAACTAGATTTCAAGAAAGGTTACCTCCTTCATTTATATTTATATTCAAATCAGCAATATCAGCTCTACAGACATATCAGTAAGAAACTTATATGTATATTGTCAATGACTCTTTCTAAAGTACCAGGAATTTCTCTTAAATAATTAACTTCACAAATTTTCTATCACCAATATGTAGTCCAATTTGCCATTTTAATTTCACAAGAAAAAAACTATTGAAATAATCGAAAGCTTATACCCCACTATTTCCATCACATTCTACTATATCTCAAAAAGCAAATTTAGATAATGTACCTTAGCCATGAAAAAGTATCCACAAAAAGAAATCCAAATTCTTACCAAGTACAGTCTCAGACTCTCAAATGATCATATTACTCTTCGTACATATCGTCTCAAATTGTTGGAGAATAATATAATAATAGTCGTCAGAATAATATGCCTTCAAAGAATCCACCAGTAATAGAGACACCGTCCATTCCACCAAAATCGAATCAAACCAATAATAAGGTGACCAAGATGAGGCGCAAAGCTCTCTTGAGACGATACGTGCCCTCTACGGATAATATCCGGTGCAGTAGAAAATAGCACACCGTCTTAGGGATACAACAGCCCGACCACCCTTACCGTAAGCCCGTCAAATCTGCACAACTTGATAGATATGAATCTTGCCCACTATTGCCTTCTTTACCCAAACTTTGTATATAAAATGAATATAATATACATAATGCTTATGCGTAATATTTGGGACACAACTTTCATACAACTTTCATACAACCTTCCCAAAAGACGTGTCTATCTCTCTCCTATGATGTCACTGGACCCCACAGTGACATAGGAAAGAGATAGACATATCTTTTGAGGAGATTGTATGAAAGTTATATGAAGGTTGTGTCCCAAGTATTACCCAATGCTTATATGCTTGCCGGAAGCAAAAGTCTTTTGTATGGAAGGAAGGAAAAGACACATCTTTTGTATGGAAGGAAGGAAGGAAGGAAGCAAAAGTCTTTTAACAGTCTTTTGTATGGAAGGAAGCAAAAGTCTTTTGCATGTGACCTTTGAAAGGTTACATTAAGTACTCTTTTTAACAAAAGGATAAGTGACTGTTAAAAGTAATACACAGCTTAATTAGCATGTAAACGTTGGACATTAATACATATCAGCAAAGGCTTTAACCGTTTGCTTTAGAGTAATACTTGGGGCACAACCAAAGTCACAACATTTTGCTTACAACCTCTATTTTGTGTCTATCTCTCTCCTAGTGGGCACTGTGGGGTTACTAGCACTGTGGAATCCATCAAGAGAGAGATAGACACAAAATGGAGGTTGTGAGCAAAAAATTGTGACTTTAATTGTGCCCCAAGTATTACTCTTTGCTTTAAGTCTATTGCAAGGCCCACCGTTAGAAATGTAGAGTTTGTATTGTCACATAAAAATATGTTTAAACCTTATTAACTCCACATAATTAAATTGCAATATTTAGTTTTTATTAAAATAATACAACATATATATATATATATACACACATTTTTTCAATGCACTTGTTTGTGTACTAAATTACTAATTAACTAAAAAATAGTCAAAATCTACTAAAAATATTAAGTAGCAAATTCTAATGAATAAAGCACTTAATGCAATTTAATTCAGTACTACAAATTTAGAAAATTAAAATTTTCCCGCCCTAAAAATTACTAGTACTTCATTTCCAGTTTTAGCAAAGGAGTAAGTCCTTGAGCACAAATAAATCTCATAAACACAATCCATAAATACTACAAATATGTCTATCTCTCTCTTGGTGGGGTTAATTGATATTGTAGAGTCCACTGACATTGTAGAATCCACATATGAGAGAGGGGTTCATTGATACTGTGGGATCCACTGACATTGTGAAATCCATAAAAGAAAGAGATAGACACATTATAGTGTTTGAGAGATTTGTTTGTGCCCAAGACTTGACCTTAGTTTCTTGGAAATTCTATTCCTCACACGGTAATGCAAAAAATCTCCACTGACTATACCCTCTCTTCTCTCCACGTGTCCCATTATGGGAACAAAATTCATGTGTTTTTCGTCAAACCGGAGGTGGCCCTAACCTACAAGTACAAAGTTTCGAAACGAGGGTTTTAAAGCCAGATAGATTAACACTCTCTTTCTAGGGTTTAAGATAAGAAAGAAGCTGCAAAAGTGAAAACCCAATCTTAGAAATGGCTTTCTGGGGTTAGTTTTTGAACTTCCATTGTCGTTTTCCTTTCAATTTTTCATATTACTTTCTCAGCAACCAAACAGATTGTTGTGTACTACTCTGGTTGATATATCAATTACGTTTTTTGGACTCCTTTATTTAAATTTTTTCCTTCCTATTATGATTTTCTTAGCAATCAAACAGATTGTTGTCTACTTTTTTTTTTTATTGGTTGATTTGTCAATTTACACTTACGTATTTGTTGATTTCTTTCAGGAATCGAAGTGAAACCAGGGAAACCGTACACTTATCAGCACAAAGATGAGCAAGGAAGGCTTCATTTATCTCAGGTTTGATTACCCAGCTCAAAACGATTTCTAGGATATTAAGTTGGGATTCAATTATAAATTTGTATGTGTGTATAGAATCAGTGTATGTCTATGGATGCATAAGTCCAAAAAAAATTATGTGAATCATTCAGGCTAAGTTATTGCAAAGCAGAACTTGGATTGCATTTATGTTTGATATCATTGTTTAAGGTTTAGAAATTTCGGTTTTTAGTCCAAATGCCGGTGTTTCATTTATCTATATCGTCTATTGGATTATTGATGTGTTTATTTTCCTTGTGAAAATTTATAAAATGATGATAGTCACATGTTTAATGTTGTTAACACTACTATATCTTTCTATTTCCTATTTTTCATAGTTGTGTCTTAGAATCGTTCTCTGCTATGTATGGTTATAGGATTATGGATATGAGTAATGCTATGTTTCCCAAATTTAAATCTCAAATTTGGTTCCCAGATGCTTTAACAGTTGTATCATGCGCTGTGGCGATGGTCGGGATGTAGCATACCAATGCATGTGGTACAACTGGCAGAGCATTTGGGAACCAAAAATGGGATTTAAAATTCGGAAGCATAGCATTACTCTACGGATATTGTAGGCGGGTATCAAAATCTCTTGAATCCTCTCTTTCCTCTTTCTTTTTTTTCCTTTTTTTTTTTCTTTTTTTAAAATGTATGTTGTGTATGTGACTTTACTTTCTTTTTTCTTTTCTTCACCCCCACCCCTAGCTTTTCCATACAAGGATTTTGGATTTGGATGTGGTTTAATATTGTATTCTCCTTTTGTATTGATTGATGATTCAGGCAACGTTAGGAACTGGTAAGTCGACAAAGAAGAGCATAGTTCAGTGTAACGTAGGAGATAAGAAGCCAATCTACTTATGTTCGTTGGTGCCAGAAAGAATTGAGAACTGCCTCTTGAATCTTGAATTTGAAGAGGATGATGAAGTAACCTTCTCAGTAGTTGGTCCTCACAGCGTTCATCTTTCTGGTTTCTTTTTTGGTGTAAGTCAAGAAGATGCTGTTCGCGACGACTATGAGTCGTATCCTTCTGATTGATTTGTTTAAATGATTATATCTCTGTTTTTTATTTATTTATTTATTTATTATAAATGAATATTAATAGTTTGTAGTATTAGTGTGAACAAAATATATACATTGAATTGTTTGGTTGGGATTTGTTTTGGCTATTTTTGTTTATCCTTCACTTTAGTTGAAGTGATTCATACGGGGAAGATATTGCTGAGACTGAGAGTGAGGAGTCTAAGGATTATGATACTGAAGATGAATACGAGGATGATTTTATTGATGATCATTTTGTCGGGTTCCCACCTTCACCTGTACCTAAGAGTGGAGGTATAGAGCTTTGAACTTTTTCGTATCATCTCATTTTCTCATGATTTCTCCAATATTTGAATTATCAGTATTCACTTTTGGCATAGATGGTGTTTAGGTTTGCGGCATGATTTAGTCGATTATCTAGGTTAAGTTGCCCCGTTTCGTTAAAGATCCAATTGAACTCTGCGAGTTTGCTCATTTGTTTTTGTTTTCTTTCTTTCTTTTTTTTGAAAGCCTTTCATTACTTTTAATTGGTACCTTTATAAAGAAAAGTTTGATCAGATGAATATACGGTCATTTAGATTGGAATAATATTCTACAAATATAAACTTTATGAACCCTACTCTGAGTATGTTAAATTTGTCATTTTACTCGCAACTGCAAGCATGATAATGTACTATGTTTCGGCAATCTTGCTTCATATATATATATATATATATATATATGTATGTGTGTGTGTGTGTGTATTCTCTCTCCAGCAAACAACCGTTTGGGATCCACATTGGAGAGCAGATCCCACTATCGTGGTTCCCGGACCATCTAGGAAAGTCTTAATCTGCGGCTCAAATTCGTGCTTTTCGCGATTGTCACCATGTTTCCCAAATGGCGCCCTTATGTTTATGGGGTTTTTTTTTTCCTCCCAAAAAGATCTTTTCATTGTGGGTTATGATTTGTGTCAACATCTGGCTGAAACTTTTTCTTCCTCCTGAAATTTTCTTGGTTTTTATAACAGTGGTAATTGAGGAGATTCTGGATGATGAGAAACCTGCTAATGAGAATGGCACGTCTAAACGACTGAAGAAGAAAAATCAGTCCAAAGTATCTGATGGCAATCATGACTCTCAAGGACAAATTGTTGTCAAGAGTCGTTCTGGTGTCACAGTATTAGAAAGTGAAGACGAGGATGGTTTTCCTGTCTCTTCAACCCGTAAGAACAAAGCTGATAGTGTAAAGGACAACGGAAAAACCGAGGAAACCAAAGATGATAGAGAGGATGAGGAAGTAAAGAAAAAGAAGGCAAAAGATGATCATCGTCACTTAAAAAGATTAAAAAGGAAAGTCGATGCTGTTGTTTCAGATGATGAACAAGCAAGGTAACTAGAATCTACCCAATTACATTGTTTCATGAGAGATTGAAGTTATTTACAGTAATTTTTTGTTGAAGCTGACATATTTAAAAAAAATAAAAAATTCTAGTTCTTGACATTTTGGTTAGTCAGCCTTAGAATGAGCAACTTTAAGATTAGTCCTATTTTTCTGTCATCATCTTTGTTCCATTTCGCTTAGGCATGTTTGGGCGTCCTTGACGGCAATAAATTTTTTTGTACTTTTTCATAGTAGTTTATTTAACTCAAAAATGATACTCCCTCTGTCCCTTTTTATGAGTCCCTTTTGGGAATTCCGACTTTTTAAGGGAACATTTTGATTGTTGTGAAGTTTTACAAGTTTCTATAATTGCACTTTTTGAATTTCAAAATTCTAGAGTCACATCAAAGAAAAAGTGGGAGTGTCTTATACAATAAAGGGTAAACTTGGAAAGTGTCTCACAAAGTACGTTGACTTTTCAACGAGTAATGCTATGCTTCCCAAATACATATGACAGTGGGTCCTCTGAATTTTGAGTGGAATATGTTGAAGTGGTCCCATCGTAGCAGCGTTTTAAAAGGCAAGCTTTTTTTCGCCTTGAGTCTCGCCTCATGGCGAGGTGAGGCAAAAATGCCTCAAGGCTTTAAAATTTTAGCGGTGGTCGTGAAAGGCTATAACTTTTTGTATGAGGCGTATCATATATAGCGAAAAAGACTCGCCTTTTACGCCTTTTGTACTGAGGCTTACGGTTTTTGTCATTGCAAGAAAATTACACACTTGCCCTTTTTTTTTAGAGCTTTAAGCTTTTTGTTGCTTCTAAATCTCAAACAAAGGCAAAGGCAAATCATCCAAAATTAGTCATAATGGATGAGGATGATGATCTAGAGGAAGTGGGAGGAGATGATTTTGGAACATCTCCAATAAATAATTGATACATCGGATGAAGATGATTTGAACGAGGAAGACTTAATGTGATATACAGCATAGATTATGAATGAGGTTATCTATTTTCAGTGACAAACATGCTATTATTTCATTTCCTGCAAAGGGAAACTGTCCAGGTAACAGCTGAAGTCGTTCCTGAAAACGATAATAAGAAAAAGCAGAGGAAGAAGAAGAAGTCGAATCTTAAAGAGGAAACAATCGAGGACATAGACCAGACTCTGCCAGTTGGAGAGGAACACGACCAGAAGGAAGCCACCAATAGGTGAGTTTTTTTGTCCATATTTTGAATCACGAACATGATTAAATACTGGACGACATTGTTTCATATTGGTTATAAGGTTATGTAAATCTTCCGAGTAATGTTACTTTAATAGGGCATTGTTACAACTTTATGAATCATCTACAAGTATCTTTCCACCCAAAATTTTAAATGTTCTTTGAAGAGAGTGTGCTTTCTCTCTCCAATATCTGTTGTGTTTGTATCCGTTCTGTGTAAGACATTGAGAGGCAGTACTAGGTGCAAATTTCATTTGGAAGATAAAAGAATAAGTTTAGCCTTTCTGGTTGTCCTCAGCACAGAAGGGGCATCAATTATGAGAAACGAAATGTTTGGAACTTATCGGCATCTTTCTATATTTTCTAGCAATAAAATTATGCTAATGGACATACATCAAGATGTTGGAACTCTATGACTATTTGTTAATTGTTTATTCTTTCTTCTTCTTCTTCTTTTCCTTGTTGAAATTGGTTCCTTGTGCTCAGGTTTTTCTTTTGTTGGTCGGTGCAGAAGTAGTCTTGAGGTTGACACTGACTCTACTGGTGATGTGAATCACACCAAGGATAAGAAGAAAAGGAAGAAAAAGAAAAAGACAAAGAAGCAGGAGAGTGAAGCAAGTGCAAACACGGCGAAAACTGTTACTAAGAATGAGTCTACCGTGGATATAGAGGAGAAAACTGATGACATGCCATTTCAAATGAGGTCCTTCCCAAACGGATTGGCTATTGAGGAGTTGACTATGGGTAAACCAGATGGGAAAAAAGCTTCTCTTGGGAGTCAGGTGAATATCTCATAAATCATAATTGATATAATTTTAGGCTTGTGTGACGCTGTATCTTCCATAGTAAGAGCCCGTTTGGATTATAGCTTATTTGGGACCATTGAGAGTTTTGAATCCGTTTGGGAAAAAACGTTTTCACAGATTTTTTAAAAGCTGTTCCGTTTAATAAAGCTTAAAAACAGCTTAAATTAGAACCAGGCGATTTACTAATGTATAATCTTTCGGTTTACAGTTATACTAGAATGGAGAGGAATGTAAATATTACCTTAAGAGTAGAAAGATGAAAAATGATATGTTGGCTTGCAAGAAAATACTTAGTAGCCTTTGAATTCACTCATGTCGACTTCATTCTATTTTGCGACTTTAACTTCAATGGAACATATATTACTTTTTTAATTAACTTAAATCTCTATTTGTTCTCAGGTCAGTGTCCATTATATTGGGAAGCTGAAAAAAAATGGAAAAATGTTTGATTCTAATGTTGGCAGAGCACCATTCAAGTTCCGACTAGGTACAAATTCTATAATATGAATAATAATTATTGCTACTCCGTATAACTTATGGCCTGATCATGATTATATTTTTGTGTTAACCTAAATGCATTTTTCTTACAGGTGTGGGGCAAGTAATTAAGGGATGGGACGTGGGGGTTAACGGTAATTTTTTTGATGAATAATGTTTGACTAGATCTCCAATTGTTGCAAAACTTTGATACTCAATAACTCTTTAATTGGTAGGCATGCGCGTGGGGGACAAAAGAAGGCTCACGATTCCACCAGCAATGGGGTATGCATTTTCCAAGAACTAGAACCAATCCTAACCAAAAAAAAAGGAAATAGAGAAAGACAACAACAATTCATTTTGGCATCCAATCTTGGTCATCGATGTTAGTAATATGAGTAATATGAGGCGCCTTTTCTAATTGGCTTAGGGATCAGTTTGTTATTCTCCATCCGGGGATGTTATTAAAAAGGGAAACCCAAATGCATAAAGTTTCTCTATTGAAAATTTGAAAGTTGAAACATCGCCACAAATACATGTATGTATATTTGCATGGGATCAGTTTGTTATTCTCCATCCGGGGATGTTATTAAAAAGGGAAACCCAAATGCATAAAGTTTCTCTATTGAAAATTTGAAAGTTGAAACATCGCCACAAATACATGTATGTATATTTGCATGTATACACTCGTGTAGAAATAATAATAATATACTTTTTACAAATGCAGATATGGGGCTAAAGGTGCTGGTACGTTAATACCACCAAATGCATGGTTGGTTTTTGATGTGGAGTTGGTAGATGTCCGTTGATCGGCCTCCTGTGAAGTTTGAGATATATCTTTCCTTGAGTATGTCAATTGTTTTTGCCATGGAATACTGTAATGCTTTCTGTAAACCAGTGAGGTAAAGATGGGTATTGGATGCTATTTTCTTTTTTTAATTTTTTTTTTCTGGTTTACCAAAAATATAGTGTCCCAATTTTATATGAGCAACAGGGATTTTGTGGAAGCTGGTACTTTTTATATTTTTTGTTACAAAATTGAACTTGGAGTAAGATTATTCATGCAAAATTGAAACTGGTATTTTTCTATTTTTTGTTGCAAAATTGAACTTGGAGTAAGATTATTCATGCATTGTCCCCCCCCCCCCCCCCCCCCTCTCAAAGATTATGCATGAATGCATAAAAAGGACTAATGCTTCGCTTCTCAAATTTGAATCTCATGTCCCAAAATGATGTACCACATGCAGTGGCATGGGTACCAACGATCACTGTCATTGGGAACCAATTTGGAAAGCATAGCATTATTCCAAAAGCAGTTCGTTTGGGTTGCTATGGCTGCTAAAAGGGGCTTCTTTCCCTACATGGGTTTCAAATCCTCCTGCTGAACTTTAGCCATTTTGATGGAATATTGACCTTAGAATTGTCTCTTCGCAGCCTCAATGCTCTAAAAATCGCTAGGTGCTAGTCGGGCGGTGGAGGGGTCCTAGTGCCTAGGGGTCTATTAGTAAAAATAATAACATAGTGGATATATATACATGTTATGTGGTGTTATTTAGAAATAATTATAGATATGGGGTTCAAAGAATAGATAGATATAACAGTTATGTGGTGTTTGAAAATAAGTAATGATTGAAGAAGATTATTAATATTTGTAAAACTATATGGGATGTATTAATAATTTCCATAAACCTCAAGAGAATATATATACACATTTTACATTTAGTAAATTTCAGTCAACACAACAACACACTAAGTCACACACTCACTGCGACACACGACACACGCACTTGCACACACACACTCGACGAACACATAAACATATTTCTGGAGCAGTAGAGCAAAGTAGATCTGAAGAGAGAGAAGATACAAGGAAACCCCCAATTTCGAAACCCTAATTTGATTTTGATTATTTGAGAAATAAAAAATTAGAAACCCTAATTCAGAAGGTATGTACCTCTTTCTCATTCTTCTTCTTCTTCTTAGCAGTTGACATATTTTTTTTTCTCTCTCTCTCTCTCTCTCTCTCTCTCTCTCCCTTTTTTCTCTTTTATTTTACTTAAATTACACTCTTACCCAGCACTGCCTAACTCCCACTAATCTCCTGGTCGATTTTAGCAAACGATTAGGGGAAAGTCGCGGTGGCCGGGCATCGTCCAGTGCCTAGGCGGCTGCTTAGGCCGATTTTTAGAACACCGCTCAGCCTTAAGCCATTTTTTCCCGTTGATCCAAAAGGAAAAGAATTGAATTTGGATTTTTTGCTTAGCCATATAAAAATATTTCCGTCAATCCAAAAACCAAAAAAAAAAAAAATGCTGATTGAATTAGAGACTCGACTTTTGCCCCAAAAAGTGTCTTCAAAGCTTGAATGTGATATGGTGTCATGAATTGCAAGAAATGAAGAGAAGCTGAAGTAAACGATGATCAATTGCAAACCGTCTGATTTAGCTGAAATCCTTGCATATGGTTTTACTGTTCTTGTACGGTCTACAACAATGAAAGAAATCAATCTCTGATGTTTAGTTATGCTTTGATGCCCGTGTCCACATAAAATAATAATAATAATAAATAAATAAATAATAAATAAATAAAATGAAAAAGAAGTGCATTTGCACTCTTTTATAATTGGAAAAAATGCTTGTTTAACAGTGTACCATATAATGTAATAGTACTATTGTAGGTTCATCTGACAATATTTGAATATTACCTTTGGGAAAACATAAATAGCATTCCTCTTATTATTGTGCGTAAGTATTCAGTACTGTAAGAGACTTTTGGACCAAAGTCTCGCGGTGATATGAATTTTCTACTTAGTACTAATTGTTCCATTTTCTTGTAGTCACTCTCGATAAGATCATTGTCGTTTCTTCTTCATTCAAATCGCACCATCCTTTACTCATTGCTTAAAACTTCACAAGTTTGAAGCACTTAGTTTTACCATATGGATAAGAGAAATCAAGTTTTGAACTTACTAAAATCTCAGTAAGTTAGTGGTAAGAGTAAGGGCGGAGCAAGGTCTTTTTATATATATATATATATATATATATAATTTTATTTTTATGGAAATTGGATGAATGTACGTATAATTGCAGAGCTGAAATTTTTTGGGTTCATATCAAGTATTGCCCTTTTTCACCAACACCCCTTAAACTAAAAATTCAACAAATTGACCCCTTAACTATTAGATTTCTTTTCAAATTGACCCCCTCAAATATCCCTCACAAATAGGGTTGGCAATTTTCGACACGACATGGCAATACGACACGAATTCAACACGAATTAAACGGGTTTGAGTTTACCTTATATGGGTATGGGTCATAAACGGGTTGACCCATTTAACACGATTAATAAACGGGTTGGTCATATTTTAATTGGGTCAACCCGTTTAACACGATTATAGAGGGTATTTTTGGAAATATACATTTTTTGAATACATTTTTTTTAAAAGCAAGTAATCTTTATTTTTTTGGAGGGAAAAGCGGTGTTAAGAGTATTGCAATAATTTTTTTAGGGATACTTACAAAAAAAAGAAAAGAAACTTCGGGTTAGAAAACAAATAATTAAACTATGAATACACTAAAAGTCTAATAGTGGGAAATTATTTTGACGGCATATGTATCATGTATGCACTTTTGTGTCCTACCTTTATAATAGTTAGATAATGTTATGTGAGACTTAATTAGTTTAAATTTGGAACAATTGATCATTTACTGTTGTTGACTTGTTAGTAGTTGGTACATTAGGTGAGAATACTTGTGTTCTTAGAATCGTGCCTCTTCATTTTTTTTCTTCTCTGTGTTTGGTTTTTTATTACATGAAGTTGATCAATTAAATAGGTCATGTTTTACAAGCAAAAAAAAAAAGTTACAAGAAAACGGCTTGTTCATTACATGGGTTAGTGGGTCAAATGTGTGACACATGAATTGCATTAGATTAGGGGTGAAATCGGTTCGGTTCGGTCGGTTTTGGGAGGGTTTTTCCACCGACCGAACGGTTCGGTTCGGTTCGGTTTTTTCTGTTTTAGGCTTAATTTTCGGTTCGGTTCGGTACACTGCACCACCCCTATGAAAACTGACCGAACCGATCGGTTCGGTTCGATGGTTCGGTTTATTTCGGTTTTTTTTCACCCCTACATTAGACGGGTATAGGTTTAGGTTTTTGACACGTTTAAAAATGACACGATTATTGACACGGCACGATTATGACACGACACGATTATGACCCAACACGACACGATTGCCACCCCTACTCACAAATAGTTGAAGTGGTTAGTGAAAAAAGTAAAATACTTGAGGGAATGTCTGTATAGTACTTCTGAGAATTCTTAATTGGCTAGTTTAATTTACCCTATTTTTTATTAGAATTTTCTGTATTTTTCAATATAAAGAGTTGAGAAGTGACAAGAAAATATAATAGGAAATATACATAAGGTGGGCTAAATTACAACTGGCCAATATTTTACACTTTTAAAAAAAAAAATTTGGGAATATGACTACATATATTAATTTTTTTTGGGCCCTATTAAATCCCTCCAGGGCTATAGTCCACCCTAGCCCTCTCCATGCTACGCGAGATGAGACTATGGCAAGCCCATGCACTGAAAAAGAAAGCATTTCAATAAAAGAAACTCTTCCAACATGCTGCTAACTACAAACAAACACAATTTATTTTCATTGATCAGATTTATCCTGAAAGGGGAGCTCAAAATTCAAACTTTCGAAAGCCTTGATTCAATTTGAAAATTTTGAGTCCAGATTCCATACAAAGGCTTATTCTTCACTCCAAGTTCTGAAGATACTGACAGAAGTACGATGCCATGCTTCACCCAAAAAAAAACTCATTTAAAAATAAACACACTGCGCCGGAGGGCTAGAAAGTACTTGTAGGAGATATTCTAGTTTTTTAAATCTCAAAGACTAAAACTCCTCCACTACTCTGCAATATATATATATATATATATATGCTTCTTAACTCCAGAAACTGTAAAGCTTATTAGAACACTGATAGCTTGGTAAGTCCAGTAATGTTTTAGTAAGGGTCCACCGGTGCTCGGAATTTGGCTCCTGCATAGACTGCCGCAGATCCCAATTCCTCTTCAATCCTAAGGAGCTGCATTCCAGCAAAAAATACAACACAAGTTACTAAAATCAATCTGCTAGAAAAACACAACCAAAAACAGACTACATAAGATTACTAATGTGCTAGGTACAAAAAGTCCTATGATTATAAGACCAGTACAGGCCTAGTGTGTCATTTGTCAAAAGTTAATTTGGTGGTCAAGCATATTGTCCAGGAACTATAATAAATCAAGTAAGCCACCACAGCTGCTCAACTAATCCTCTTAAATGTGTTTAAACTATAAGATGATGAACCAAAACCAATGAAATTTTACCTGATTGTATTTTGCAAGGCGTTCTGATCTACAAGGAGCCCCAGTCTTGATCTGTCCCTGTTTCACCAACAAAGCAGATTACATCAGATAACATGAATTTGGAACAACCCTGTAGGAAATCTCATGGTAAGAAACAACCAAATTACTGGGTTATTTTTACTAAAAGATCAATCCGGGGGGCCAAAAAAGGTGGGGAAAATATTAGAATCCAAATTTACAAATCACTCGCTATGAATCAAATCCAGTATACTATTCTCACAATTACAGGAACAAAACACTATTGGATCCGTCTCTACACATTTGTAAAAATCAAGTAGTAAAGTGACTCTAGGGGACAATGGTTTCAAAATCAGCATTTTCTCATGGATTACAGTAGGTGAAGAGCCAACAGAATCAACAAGTTAAGTAAAGCAACAATGACAAAAACAAATACTACAGTAAGGCCAGGCCAGGTAACCTATATAGCACACGAGAATTTAAGAATGCAAAACCAACTGAAAGGTGAAAGAACTTACTGTTGCCAAACCAACTGAAAGGTCTGCAATGAAAGTATCCTCAGTCTCGCCACTGCGTTACACAATGCAAATAGATCAGTGGATGCCTAGAGGAACACAACTAAACAAAAATAAATTCAAACCAGGGAAATAGGGTGACCTACCTTCGGTGGCTAGCCATGACACCCCAACCAGCACGTTTAGACATTTTCACAGCTTCAATGCTCTCAGTGACAGAACCAATTTGATTCACCTGAGGACCATAGGAGGTGATAAATACTCAGCGGGAAATAATTTACATACAAACACAAGTTTTGTAAACGGGGTACAATTTATTGATAGCATGACATGTAATATCCCAACATTTTGACATGTGATAATATTATCTTAATGTGCATTATACGGTAATGACATGAATATATATGTGATTTGCATACCTAATCTTATTATTAAGTAATGGAAGGAATTTAAGGGTTGATAAACTCTTGTTATGTGTTATACATGGCAATCTATTTGGCATTTGCATATTTTGAAAAACATGGAATTATTTAATGCCTTGTATTGGATATATATTTGATGTAAAATGTTGAATTGCTAGACAAGGGCATAAATGATAGGAGTAAAAAGAATACATTTTCCTAACTAGTAGGTGAATTAGCAATTCGCGAGAACTAGAGGAGCTATTGTGTAACTAGTAAGAAATATGGTAGGTGAAAGTGTAATTTCGGAAATTTGGTAGAATTTTCCTAATCAAGATTAATTAGTCTAATTGAGATTAATTAGCTTAATGATGATTAGTTAGCCTAATCAAGGTGCTAGCTTACATTACCTAAGCTAGTAGGTGGCCTAGTAGGTGGGCAAGTAGGAGGTGTTGGGCTATATTTGGCTAAGTCCATGTGTATTCAAGTGGGCAAGAGAGAGAAATGGAAGAATAACTAGTTAAATAAGATGTACATCTTTTTGAGGTGCTTGTCTCTATACAAGCAAGTAGGTGCAAAGAAGAAAGGGAAAAACAAGAGAGAAAAGAAGGAAAACCAAAGGGAAAAGGGTGCTAGGGAGATTTCAATCTCAAATTGAAGCTAGACTTAAGAAGCTAAGGGTAAGAGTATTCTTTGTATGTGATTTAATTTCATTACCATAGAGTTATGATGGATGAATTAGAGGAATTCATATTGATTTGCTATGAAATCTTATATGACTTGCAGGAGTTTGAAAGTGAGCATTACATCTTGTCAATTCTATATCTAGAGCAAGGTGAGTAACTTCTATCTTTGAGGAAACTTTTCAAGTAATGAAATTGTGGCATATAAATGATTTACTTTCAATTCATGAATTATGAGCACGTGTGTATATCATGATTGACTATATGTGCAAGAGATAGAAAGGATTATGTGTTGGAAACATGTTTATGTGATTATGTGGTTGAAGAAGCAATTGTTCTATCACTACAAAGAGAAAGCTCCAAAAGGGAGTCTAGAAAAGCCTTCTAAGGCTTGAGTGTTCAATACGCCTTGTGTAGGGTATTGGATAGCTCGGAACAAGGCTAAAGGGTGCCATTACGGGCACGGGGTAGTGAGAAGAACAAGAAGCTTTGGAGATAAATACTTACTTGGTTGTGATTCATTATGTTACATTGAATTGCATATCACGTGTTTAAATGATATACACAAATTTATGTCAAAGAGCATGTTATTCACTGAGCTTCAGCTCATGTGGTTATTGAATAACCATTTCAGGTGAAAGGAAAGAAAAGGAGAAAGAGAAGTAGAGGACGAAAGAGGAGAGCAAGTGTTTAATGTGCATATTGTATATGGAGTAGTTGTTGTAGTTTGGAACTAAAGGACTTGTAAATTATGTTGTTAGGTGAGCATGTGTAGAACTTGATGTATAAGACTCCTATGTTCATGTATGAAAGGTTTTGGTAAGTGCTTTTGCTATTCAAGCATGTTTGATTGCTTAGATGCTCATGGCTAGAATTGTGGATAGAAGCTGTTTCGGTTGATCGAAATACACACTGTTTTAATTGGTTCAAAACGACGACTTTTACGAAAACAGACAACTTTTTCTGAAATTTTGAAATCGTGCACCGTTTTCAACGTTGGAACCTAGACTCAAACGACTATCTTTTGGTATAAAATCTAACTCAAATTTTCAAATTCCTATTATACCCTTGGGGCTAATCACTTGCAAATGTGGTTTAAATGGGAGCCTAAAAACACATTTTGTACGTTATTAACATAGAGTCAGGTCTCGGTGGCATGTCATGTACCCTCGTGCCATACTTAGTGGATTTGGGTCGTGACATGACACTTTATTATATGAAAAAAAAAAGTTGACTCAACCAAATGGCTGAACTAATTGGCTTTTGGCTACACAATAGAGTTCAAAATATCTATACAACATTAGAACTTCTATGCAGGATGGCACACTTGGCCAACAACCACTAGATGGAAATGTGACACTGGATTCAATTAAGATTCATAGCCAGTATATACTATGGTGTATATTGAAATGTATCCTCCTATCTACAAAAGCAAGGGCACGGCGCACATATAAATGACAATACTAGAAACAGAAAACAGTGAGCCCTCCTATTTTGATTTTTGGGAATACAGTGGGTGGTGGCTATAGAACAACTGAAAGGGGCTCTACTTTTCTGGTTGGAAGGCCTTTGGTTGAGGTCCTTGACGAGGAGAGTTAGACCTTCTGTGAATCATTTGGGAGGTAATAGACTAATAGGGTGGGATCAAAACAAGTGTATTGGGCCCTCCCTTTCTGTGGACCACCAGAAAGTCTTCAGTGTGCATAGATGTTGCATAATCTTCTTTTAGGATGCACCCTTTTAGTGCTTCAAGGAAAAGTGGGGGGAAAAAAAATAGAACAGTAACTATTACGGTATTACCTTTAGAAGAAGGGCATTGCAGGTCTTCTCCTTAATTGCCTTCTCTACACGCTGAAAGAACAATAGAGTTAGATACATACATAAATATGTATCAAAGATTCTCTAAAGAGGGCCACCTCTCTTTATTAAAGAGAGGACCTCTGTTTTGGCCGTTGGATTGTGTTTAAAAACTGTGAAATGACAAAACTGCCATTAATGAAAACACGATCCGACGGCCAAAATAGAGGTCCTCTCTTTAATAAAAAAAAGGGCGCCCTCTTTATAGCCTGACTGAATATGTATATCTATATAATCTAAATAGTTATCCTCTTCTAAACTTTTAAAGAGTAAGATACTTTTAGAGTTTACCTTAGGATTCGTGACAAGGAGATCATCACCGACAATTTGCACTTGTTCACCAATTTCACATGTCATCTTCGCATAGTGCTCCCAATCATCCTGATCAAATGGGTCCTCAATGGATACAATTGGGTAATCAGCCACAAAAGACTTGTAGACGTTTTTCAAACTATCTCCTGATATCTTTTGTGATCCATCATTGTTCTGCAATAAACAGTCATTGGTTCAGCTATAATTATATCTGACATTTTAGCTTAAAGAAGCGAACAGGCAATCCTACTGACATTCATAGGTTCATCACAGAGAGCCTGTTAGGATTAGCTTATTAGGCACCAACAATCACTTAAATGGGATTATTGAGAGATTTGAGTTCGTTTGGCAAAAATAATTTCACAGTTTTATTGAAAATCTGTTCCATTCTAAAGCTTAAAAAAAAAAAAAGTTTAAATTAGAAGCCGCTTTTGAAAAAATCTATAAAGAAAAATCTCTTATTCCCACAACAATACCACACGGGCACTAATATTACCAGGCAGGCAGAAAAAGCGACATATAGGTTAATTGAATCATGCTATTAGCATAAATGATAAACCATTTCCTATAAAAACATTAAGGGAATTCAAAGTCTCAATAAACACCTCCTCCTTGAAGTTCAAATCGTAGGTCTTATCATTGTTATCATAGAACTCCGAAGCAGCAACATCCATTCCGATTACAACCTGCAAGAAAAGAAGCCAAGCCGTCAATCAACAGAAGAGAATATAATATGAGCACCTACCTATTCCTCAACAAGGAGAGAGAAAAGCTTTAATTATGAGTGATTGTCAAAATTACCTTTCCAGTATATCCAGCTTTTGCTATAGCTGTCTTCAGCAATTCAAGGCCCTCTTTGTTTTCCTGCAAAACACATAATGCGCTTTATTACACAACCCAACTCGGTACAAAATTTAATGTCGAAACCATTAGGGTAAAATCTCTGGGGGTGGGGGGGGGGTGTGTGGGGTGTGGAAGCATGGTCTGTTGGTTATTATTATGCAAATAAAACAACCAAATGATCTACAACTGTATAAATGATCCTCAAAATACAGAAAAGAAACATAGATATGTCAAACCTGGATATTAGGTGCAAAGCCACCTTCATCGCCAACATTGGTGGCATCTTGACCGTATTTTTTCTTAATTACCGCCTGGAATTGGAATCACAGAAAAAAATGAGCAAAGTATAATGCAACTAATTGAACATAACTTCAAGAAGAGCAGAGGAATAGCCACCTTCAAGTGATGATACACTTCAACACCCATCTTCATGGCTTCTTTGAACGAAGAAGCCCCAACAGGGAGAATCATGAATTCTTGCATGGCCAACTTATTGCCTGCATGGGAACCTCCATTGATAACATTGAATGCAGGTACAGGCAGGACTATGGTTTTGTTACCAGCAAGATTGGCAATGTGCTGCATAGTAGACACAAAACACCATTAAGCATAAGCAAATCATGCAACATATAACACATTACGGCTCTATTTGGTTTGCCGATTTAGAGAAGGAAAAGGAAAACTAGTTCCCTGGTGTTTTCCCTTGTTTTTTTTCCACAATGCTTAAACAACATTACAAATTGTAAATTTTGCAAACGTAATTGTAACTTCAGAAGAAAGGGAGGGAATTGACTTGTAAAGTTCAAAACTTAAAATTTATTCCTCACTATATTTTCTTAAAACGAAACTGTTCTCTTTAGTATTTTCCTTTCCTTTCCCTATCACAAACCAAATAGAGCCTAAAAATAAAAGCAAGTGATTCATAATATTGCCAAAACCTTGTATAGTGGAATCTTGTTCACAACAGCTCCTGCTTTACAGACAGCAAGTGACACGGCCAATATCGCGTTTGCACCCAGCTGAGATAGTTGATTAGAGGGAAAAAATTGGTTAGCATAAAATTCAAATGGGTTGCAACATTGTCGACGTGAGAAAACTATATAATATCCTCGGTACCTTTTGTTTGCACCAGCCCCATTCGTTAACTGTTCCATCCAGCTGTTGTACCATGAAATTGTCAATTTTGGTCTGCTCTGTTGGGTCCTGCAAATGCAAACAATTCAAAGTATTGTATGAATAATAGTCTATCACTTTATGCAGACTACAACCAATTTTTTTTTTTTTTGAAAACTGCAAGCAAAACTGTACCTTGCCAATCAATGCAGGTCCAATGATTGAATTCACATTATTCACAGCCTGAAGATTTTTAATGCAAACATATCAAAATCAGCTATAAAATATGTACCCGGTATTTTATCATTCATTAGTGCTATGCATATGGATGTTCCTAGGCATGAGATCATGGTAACCTCTAAAGTCTAAACAGATGAATGTCTCAATTTAGTAGTCTGAGAACAATGCTAAAATTTAATCAAAGGCAGCCCTCTAACTATACAAATATCTCAATTGAATGCTTCCACATCAACCCTTTGCAGAAGAGAATGGTGGTTGCAAAAGAAACACTTTATAAGTTCTTATTACAGACTCTATCAATATTGATCATAACATTTAGAGTGCAGTTTTGCTCACTCTAAAATTGCTCACCATTTGCTCACCCTCCTCTCCCACTGGCTAATGCAGGTGGCCCTAGTATTAAATGAGAAATAATTAACTACATTAGCCAATGGGAGAGGAGGGTGAGCAATTTTGGGATGAGCAAAAATGCATTCATAATATTTATCAGTACGTGTGCAAACTAGTATACACATCTTAATCATAAGAAGCAGTCAACGGTGCAAACCACAAATTTCAAAACTCAGAATTTTAGGGACAGAGTATAGATTATTTACAAACCTTGAGAACACCTTTTCCAAGGTAGTCAGATCCTCCATCTCTCAATTCCAAAGCTTCATAAATACCTAGTAACACCATGTTTAAAAAGAGTTTCAATAAGCAGTGAATTTAATCATTACCAATATTACTTAATCTGGAATAGTTGTTCTCATTTACAAAATAAAATATATAATTAATTACACTTTACCCCCTGTGGTTTGACTCGATGTCACTCTACCCCGTGGTTTAAAAGTGACCACTTAACCCCCGTGCTTTCGGGTAATGTGTCACCGTTTCAGAAAGTGTTAAGTTGACGCTTTAACCTGAAAGCACGGGGTTTAAAGTGTCGTCGAGCCAAACCATAGGGGTTAAAGTGTCATCGGGCCAAACCATAGGGGTAAAGTGTCATCGGACCAAACCGAACCACAGGGGGTAAAGTGGTCACTAATTTTAGCGGTGACACTTTACCCGAAAGCACGGGGGGTTAAGTGGTCACTTTTAAATCAAGGGGCAGAGTGATATCGAGCCAAACCAAGTATAATAAACTCTAAAATATAAGGTTTAAATGTAGAAACAGAACTTAATCAACATGAAGGCAATGACAATGGAGATTACCTGTTGAAGCACCACTGGGAACAGCAGCTCTAGCAAAAGTTCCATCACAAAGAGTAACATCAACCTGAAATTTTCCACAAATTTAAACAAACCAAACCACCAAGGCACCAACACGTCACAATACTAAATCAATCAATGTTTCTTAGCTAGTAAATAAAACACAAGAAATGTCAATTTCAAAGATAAACAAATAAAGTATCAACCAATTTAATCCAAAACAAACAGTGGAATCATACTCACTTAAGGGAAAGGTTAATAATCTGTTTTCTCGTTTTAGAAACAAATCTAAGATATACTCTTTCCGTTTTCTTCTTTCCAAAAGTCTCTAAAAACACATATCATATGAAAATAGGACTCTCTCTCTCTCTCTCTCTCTCTCTCTCTCTCTCTCTCTCTCTCTCTCACACACACACACACACACACACACACACACACTCACTAAATCAACCTATCGACGAACGCTCGATTCCTAAAATGAACAGAAAGCATCAACCAAATTAATCCAAAAAAATCAGTGAAGTCACGCTCAGTTATAATAAGTATAGGTTGTTTTCTCGTGTTAGAAATAACGGAGAATCCTAAGATTTTGGATGCTTTTCAGTTTTTCATTTTCTTTCACTTTCCTACATTTTCGCATCAACCAAACACGCCTACGAATAACATATACGAATCACATGAACTGGCCAAATAAAAATAAAAAAAAGTTTCGATCAGAAAAAGCTCAGATGAACATCGTAGGAATCAAAATAAAGCTTACTTCGACTGTTGGATTTCCACGGCTATCGAAGATCTGGCGAGCTTTAACGGCCTTGATCGTCGTCGTCATTGTTTGTTCGATGATCGCAACGAGCACACAGTTTGTGTTTCTGAGAATTTTTTTTTTTTTTTTTTTTGGAGATACACAGACTTGGTTTTTAGCTGCCCATTTATATAGTGGAGTATACAGAGTTGGTTTTTAGCTTTTACAATGAATGTTCTGATTATGACCGTTGGATTGTGAGAAAAAAGAGATTTGGCGGCTGTGATTGTTTTACTTGGGCATCACGAGACTTCGGTTGATTTTGGGAAGATTTGTGTGGGCCCAGTTTGGTACTTTTTGGGCCGCTGGTCTGTCTGTATTTCACAGGAGAGTAGCGAATATTCGGTAGATCCATCACTTGCCTCTTGCTAGAGAACTTCTCGGTCTCCCCTAGTTTTTTTTTTTTTTTTAAACAAAGATCGGGACACATATAAAGACACAATTATTTAGACACAACTTTAAAGAAATGTCTATATCTCTCATGTGATATTACTGGACCCCACAGTGACACAGAAAAGAGATAGACACATCTCTTGGTTGTGTCTTTGAGTGTGCCCAAGTATTACCTTTTCTTTTCGTGTTTTTTTTTTTTTGGATCAAGAACAAGAAAATTTTAATTAAGAATGAGCTGAATTGTTATCAGTAAAGTGTTTTTTAAATGATGTGGTAATAGGTCAGATAAAAAAATTTCAATTAAAATTCAACTAGTTTAATTGTGTTAATTCTGTCCTGACTACTACATCATTTAAACAGTACTTTTAAAATAAAATTTTGAAAAACATAACATTACTCATTGATAAACATGTGCTTGAAAAACTCAGTGGCTGCCCTCGCCCATGCAGCCCAGCTACTTTCTATTGATTAAGGCTTAGTTTGGCCGTATTTTGGCGCTTCTCTTTTTTTAAAGCACAATTTTATATTAATTCATTTGATAACTAAGTTTATGAGTTTTGCAAAAATTGAACTTAACGCTTTCTTAGGGGGAGCTTTTAAAAGTTCAAGGTTGTCTTTTAGTTTCATAATATCTTTTTAAAGAGTAGTATGTAGATATTGTTAGTGCCCGTAGCATTATCTTTCAAAAAAACTACCACTCCCGTTAAAAAGTGGATCACGGCGCTGGCAGTGGCGACAATGAGATCACCGACGTCGTAGTGAACGTTGAGAAGATGAGAGAGAGAGAGAGTGACGTGGAAGAAATTGCTTTTAAGATATTTTGAGGATAATTTGGTCATCAAAAGTGAAAAGAACATAAAGAGGGAACTTAGAGCATCAATGGGGCTATCAAATTCACTATTAAAATTATAAAATGATAGCTCATCAAATTTAACCCACTCCAATACAAGGTCAAATGCTCTACTAAAAAATGACAAAGTCATTTACATTGTCAAATCAATAATGATAAACTCACTCCCTCAACCACACCCTTAACCACATTTAGTAGATCCTATCCCTTGATTTTAGTGGGTCCAATGTGGAATTTATGTGAAACCCACCAGATTTAAGGGCAATCAATGGTCATAATATGCTGAATGTGATTGGAGGTGTGGTTGAGGGAGTGAGTGTATCATTACTCTTGTCAAATTTGAGAGTTCAAATGACTTTTGTCAAATGAGTTGGCCCCACGAATATTTGCAATAACAATGGATATATTTTGTGCTTTTACTTTTATACCCTTCCGAATATCCATAAGTAAAAAACTTGAACCCAAATTTTATATTGTGGTCTCTTGTCCAATTTTATTATTTATTTATTTTTTCCTTACAATGGTTGGTTGAGTGTCACCCAAGATCCAATTGTTGGTAACTTGCAGTCACAAAATAATTGAGTGTCTCCATCTCCATGATTATGTGAATTTTTTTTTAATTTTTTTTTTTATTTATGATTAATGAAAATGTTAAGTTCTTGTTGAATTCATTAAGCCGTAGAGATTCATAGATTAACATATTATTACAAATATGCATACTAGCATTTAGTAGTATTGTAGGTGAAAGTTGACTAGGAGAATGGTAGTTGACCCAAAATTTGGTAGTTTGGATGAAATCTACCATTGGAACAGTATTGTCAAAATATAACTTTTTGGTACTGTAGCAGTGTCAAATTATAGCTTTGAGATGAAAAAAATGGCTTTTTGCATTGGAGATGCTCTTAGAGTGTTTAGTTTGAGGGAGTTTAGCCCAATTTTTTCATATTTTTATATCATTTAATCAACATATGATACATAAATATTAATAACATGATATTTATTTATTGTTCTTTTGAGCCGTTAAAAATTTTATGACAAAATTATCATTTGCTACAAACGAAATTACCTTTTGTTGTACACAAACTTTTATACAACTTGTTTCCTACGCAAACTTTTATCCAAACTTGTTTCTAAAATTTTTAATGACTCAAATGAGAGGCAAATATGTCACGTGATTAACACTTTGATATAATGTGTTGGTAACATGATACTACAAAAAAATTTGTTTTTTGGACAATAATCTAACAGAGGATATGTTAGTGAAAATTTATAATAATTGAAGTCAATTTATTGAGTTTTATAATTTTCAGACTATGTAAGAAAAGGTCATAACTGAGAGTCCCCCCTCTCCTTTCCTCTTTTTTTTTTGGTGGGGAAAATAGGGATGGGTGTTTGTTAATTACATTTTGTTCCCCTTGGTTACACTTATTTATTCTTATATCCTATGTTTAAAAGTTGAAACTCAATCCGTTGTAGTTGTGGCGGAAATGAATTGTGTAGGTAATAGTGTCTCGCCCTGCATCCCAGTTAAATAAAATAAAATTTCTTCATAATCCTTTTGATAAACACGTGTCATCAATTTCTCAAGCATAACCATAACCTTTATAATTAATAAGTACTCCTTTCGACCCTTTTTTTAGTCTTATATTTTATTTTTTTTGGATGTTTTAAAATTAATATCCACTTTCCTGAATTGGTATACAATTTTTACTTATTTTTTAAAACTACCCTTCTTTGAAGTCTACACCAAGACAAAACTAAAAATGTCATTATAATAATTAGGGGCAGTTGTGGAAAGTAGATATAGATTCTTTTTGTCCTCTTAGGGCTTGTTTGGTTGTCCCTTCAAATTGAATGGTTCCATTCAACTTTTATATTGAAGGTAAATGCAAAATTCATCACCATGAATGAATCCATTTACAAATATGGGAGATTTCATCATATTTCTTCTTATGAGGCAATTTATTCATTTTTCTAGAATGCCAAATTCATGATTGCAAGCCTCATTTTTTAGACGAGCATCCGTTTTCTAAATGAAATAGTTCAAACTCTTCATCTTTTATATAAAATTGTATACGGAATCATGAATAAAATTATTTCATTCAAAGATAACCAAATAAGCCCTTAATAAACTAAGTTTCCAAAAATGGACTAAAAAATGAACGGAGGGAATACTTCCATTATTCACAACCCAAAGCCAAATGTGGCCTAAGTCGGTTTTACCAAAGAGTAATACTTGGGGCACAACCAAAGCCACAACCTTTTGGCCACAACCTCCATGTTATGTCTATCTCTCTCTTGATGGGTCCCACAGTGCCAGTGACCCCACAATGCCCACTAGGAGAGAGATAGACACAAAATAGAGGTTGTGGGTAAAAGATTGTGGCTTTAGTTGTGCCCCAAGTATTACTCTTTACGAAATTGTGCCACTAGGCCCACAAATGTCTAATTTGCGAAACAATTAATCAAAGACCACCCACCACTTATAATTCCGCCGCGGCTCTTTTTTTTTTTTTTTTTGGCCTCCTCCTCCAAAATGTACTTGCACATATCAATAATATTTGTCTCACGTCACAAAGTTGCAATACCAACCACAAGATTTCATATTTAAAGCACAAGATTTCATATTTAAAGCACATGATATATCTGATATATAGTATTATTAACAGGGCCGGTCCTGAGATTTTGGGGGCCCAAGGCAAACTCTAATATGGGGGTCCTGATTATATGAGGGTTCGGGAATAACGCCCCCAAGTCGATTTTTTTTTTTTGGTTTACTTATACATAGAATTGGTTTTATGCATTTTTTTTAACATCAAATAAATATTTTATTAGACCCAAAAAACTAGATTAAAAAAAACAATTAGTTCATGGATGGATTTGAAGCCTAATAATATTATGCAGACACACACACACAAAAAAAAAAAAAAAGAGCACCAACCTCAGTTTGACAACAAATAGCTCAAGTGCTTGACAGTGAGAGAAGGAAACAACGTGAAAGAGATAATATTTTAGTGTTAGGTCTTTTATCTTAAAGAAACTTAGAGTAGGGCCTATTTGGAAGGAGAAATAAGGTTAGATTGGGGATAGGGACTGACGAGGATAATAAGGGCTGTAAGCTGTTGGAGTTTAACGGGCTGGGATTTTTATTAACTCTATTGGGCTTTTTTGGGCTGACCTATTTCTAGCAGTGGACTAAACAATTACTAGTAGTAGGGGCCCTTAAATTTGTGTTGAGGTTGGGGCCCTAGGCATTGGCCTTGCTCGCCTATGTCCAGGACCGGGCCTGATTATTAATATGCCTTGTGCTTAAATGGGGGTCTTGAATATAGTGCCATGTATTTTAAATGTAATACTTGTATGATTGGTGTTGATGTGTGTTTAGCATTGTTTTTGCACATATATGTATATATATACACAATATGGATAATGTTATGTGTACATAAAGTATGCACATACAGATCACATAGGATCCATAAAAATAAATAACCTATATCTTTTATATGCACATTTTATGTCCACGAATTATTACTCACACAACATACACTCGCACCGACTTGATAACCAAGTCTTCAATGACTCACACGTGGCCAACTAGCCATTGCTCCACAATTCTTATCATTTTACTATAAGCATCATTATTCATTATCCCATTTATTACATATTATATATGATGTCTCTTATATGTTCAAGATGCTTATCATCTACTATGTCTTCACTTCTCACACCGTCACACGTGCACTTGGATTACAAGTCCATCTTATGATTCTTGTTCAAGATGCTTATCATCTACTATGTCTTCACTTCTCACACCGCCACACTTGCACCTGACAATCCTATTCAAAGACGTATCATGATTTATTTGATTAACAGAGTAAATACCAAATAACATCATATATATATATATATATATATATATATAAAACCAGAAGCCTTCGCTTCCATCACGTGTCAACTTCTGTAAAATTTAGTTTTTTTTTTGGTAATATTTTCATATAGTTTCTTCTTCTTCTTTTTTTTTTTTTTTTTCGGAAAATGGTACATAAATCCAAAAAAAGGGATGTACAAATTAATGTATAAAGGGCATATCCCAGGATAAAACAATAAGCTCACAGCATGATGACACAACATGATGACTGTGGCAAAAAGGGCCACAAAAAATCCTAACAAAGGCAAAGAATCAAAACAAACCCTGAGGTTCAGTCAAGAACACAAAACAAAAAAATACTGAAGAAAAAGGGAACTAGCTCCAACTAAAGAGAATGACACCTAGAAGGGGGTTTTGTTTCCATTTAATTATGATATGAGCATTTATTTGTGAGAACATGATCTTCAAAAGATGTTCTCTGGGAGTAGAGGAATTCTTGAAGATCCTTTTGTTTCTCTCTCTCCATAATCCATAGGTAGCAACTCCCAAACAAATAGTAGGAATGCGTTGTTGAAAGGACTTTCCTTTCCAATGGTTAGCCATCCAGTTCGCAGTAACGTCCTCGGGGTGCCATTCCAGACTAATCCACATCTAGACATCAATTCCTGCCAAATAAAAGAGGAGTTATTACATTCAAAGAAAATGTGGTTATGAGATTCGATTTGTTGAACACAAAAGACACAGGCAAAAAGGCCTAAGGTGAAGTGGCAAATTCTATCCTGAGTGGCAAGACGTTCATGGACGGCAAGCCAAATTCTGCCTCGGGGAACACCCAGAGAACCAGACAAACTGGTGCCAAGGAACTACAGGGTTAGCAGGTTTAATATGGTCCCAAACTTGTGAAAATTTATAAATACCACTGGGAGAAGTAATCCATTCAATTTTATCCTGCAAGAGAGTAGGTTTGTACATGTTGGTCAAGAGGGCTCTTACTTCGTCAAGACCAATGGAATTAGATCTAGGCCTAGACCTAGGTTAATTCCAATCAAGATGAGCAATTACAACATCCACTTTGGCATTAGAAGGAATAGCAGCGTCAAAGGCAATTCTACTAGTATATTTTTCAAATAAAGGGCCAACAGGAAGCCAAAAGTCAAACCACGGGGAAGTATGAAGACCATTACCAATTTTGTGCCTTAGTAAGGGTCTAGCAATATCCATGAGTTTCAACAACTTCCTCCAATACCAAGAGCATTGTCCAGGGACTTTGACCTCCCAAATGCTCTTGGATTTGATCATGTACATGTGGATCCAATTTTTCCACAAAGATTTATTAGCCGGATCCAAAAGATTCCCAATATGTTTCAAATTAAGAATAGCATTAGTAAGGAAAATATCCTTAATCCCAAGACCACCCTCATTTTTAGGCTTGCAAATATTGACCCACGCCACTTTGGCTCCATGGGCATTCTCAATAGACCCAGTCCAGAGAAAAAATCTCCTCATAGCTTGATCCACCTGTTTAATTTAAGGACATTTTTTGGTAAGATGAACATCCCTGACCAATAAAGTTGAATCCCAGACAAAACAAATTTGATAAGTTGTATCCTACCTGCAAAAGAAAGAAATTTAGACTTCCAAGAGTTAATTCTAGAGCAAATTTTAGAGTTCAAATCTTCGCAGTGGTGTTTCTTAAGCTTAATAGTAATTAAAGGAACTCCAAGGCACTTTAGGGGAAGCGTTCCCTTACTAAATTGGAGTTCACTCATCAGATCACTAGCCAACACATCATCAATACCAGAAAAGAAAAAGCAACTCTTAGAATTATTAGCTTGAAGTCCAGAGAAATCAAAGAATTGGTTAAGGGCATGTCTAACAATTTTGGCAGAGTTCAGGTTCCCATTAAAAAGAATGATAAGATCATCAGCAAAGCAAATGTGGGATATTTTCATTTTATCACATTTCCAATGATAAGAGAAGGAACCATTAGAATATTAAATTGAAGCAATGGGCTTAAGGCATCCATGATTATGACAAACAAGTAGGGAGATATAGGGTCTCCCTGCCTCAGGCCTTTGGCACCATCAAAGTACCCCACAAATTCACCATTGAAATTGATTGAGTACCTAGGGGTAGAGACACAAGCTTGGATCCATTTTCTCAACTTAAGGGGAAAACCCATAATGTTAAGTAAGTCATAGAGGAAAGGCCAGCTCACACTGACATAGGCTTTCATAAGGTCAACTTTGGCAGCAGCCCTAGGCTTACCATCAACTTTATGATAATCCCTCAAAAAATCTTGAGCAAGTAAAACATTATCACTGATTTTTCGGCCCTTGACAAAAGCAGACTAAGATTGGTCAATAATAGAAGGAAGAGCAAGTTGAAGCCTTTGGGCAATGATTTTGGAGATACATTTGTAAACAGTATTACAACATGATATAGGTCTAAAATCCCCCATCTTAGAAGGATAATGAACTTTAGGTATCAGGGCTATAATAGTGGCATTAGACTCCCTAAGCATATCACCAGTAATAAAAAATTCAGTAATAGCTGCAGTAACTATAGGACCAACAATATGCCAGGAATTTTTAAAGAAATGGGCATTGAAACCATCAGGACCAGGAACTTTATTGTCTTGCAAGAGGAAAAAGGTCTTTTTAATCTCATCCGAATTAGGAATCCTATCAAGATCCATTAAAAGATTTTCAGGGACCCTTTTATGGATAAAACTTCTTAAGACATCAAAGCCAGGATAGTGGCTCTGAGCTGGAGTGCCAAGCAGATCTTTAAAATGCCTAACGGCTTCAATCTTAGCCTCTTCAATGTTACAAGTAAAATGACCATTAGGTTTTTCTAATTTAAAAATTCTTTTCATATCCCTTCTCCCCTTAATGTAATTGAAGAAGTATTTAGAATTCTTGTCACCCACCTCAGGCCATTGCAACCTGGATTTCTGCTTAAGGGTTTCCTCCTCAATCCAAATGGAATCAAGAAAATCTTTCATGCATTGTTTTTGTTTGGAAGTAAGGGAAATGTCATGAGGTTTATGAAGAATCTCAGACTGAACAATCTTCAAATCTTATCTGGCTTTATCAGCAATGAGTTTTTCTTTACCAATAACGAGTTTGCTGAATGTTTTAAGGGCCTGCTTTACTAATCTAAGTTGATGGCAAACTTGGTATTTAAAGTACCATTAACATTAGTTGTCACACCCCAACCCCCCCCCCCCCCCCCCCCCCTCGCGGGCTAGGCCACGTGTAACACAACCAACAATGACCAAACCATTATTTATAACGTTCCAAAAATAACATTTGTAAATTGAAATATCAGGGGTAAAATAGCTTTTTATCAACAAAATAATAAAGAAAATAAAATAAAGTTTTAAAACCATCGAATGGTACTTGGACAGAGTTCCCTCTATTACAGCACCATTCCCCCTGTTAAACAAGAATCTAAAATACCAAACATCACCAAAACACTTGAAAATACTTTCAAAACTTCAATCCACAATTTTTATTACAAGGATCAAAATATAAACACTAAAACATAAACTTATTTCCAAAATTCAAGCACTAGGAATGTAACTACTCAGTTAAAATTATTTACATATGAACATATTAAACAAAAATTATTAATCTCAAGCTATCCCAGAACCCCCACACTTCAACGCTTCTCACTGTGGTGCTCTTCCGTACCTGCGTGGTCATTAGCCACAAAAATTGAATAAGCTTTCGCTTAGTGAGTACGTGGTACTAATCATGCAATTGGAGTATTTAATGAATCGTACCACCAACTATGCAATCACAATAATAAATGGTCGTAGGCGTGTCAAGTAATCAACCACCATCGTTCTGGACCCTTGATTCTGGGTCATTCTCACTTTTTCTGTCGCATATAGCGAAATCACGCTCATTCATTTGTGACCGTAGTCAATTCGTTCATGTGGTCGTCACCATTATCCCCTTTTCTCTGAGGATTTCAACATCTCTCTGTCCCTTATATATGGGCTAACTAATAGTGATTATCACTTGAGACCCTTTGACCCAAATAAGCACATAAGCAACTCAACATGTCAACATGGCAATTTCATCATTTTTGGATATGTTTTTAAATAATAATTAATCACATGCTTTTCTACTCAATCAATAATTAAGCATTTAAAAGCATTGAATAGCAAATAAATAACATTAAACATCCAATTTTGGGATTAGGACACTCACCTCACGAATAGGTCCAAAAATAAGCTAAGAATTCCAAAATTCCTTCACAAAACTAGCTCTAGGTACTCCCAATGATATTCCTACATATATAGGTCACATATATGTATCACCCCTTAAAATGGGTCGGGGAAAAACATTACCAAAATTGAAAAAGAAAGATATAGAAATATTCCTCTTACCTTCACGAGTCCGAATATGGTTTCGGTTCGCGAAATAGAGGTCAAAAGGTGAAGTTACGGCGACGAAACGGCACGAACTCCTTTTTTTTCCTTCCCTTCTCTTCCGCCGACCTACTCTCTGCGTCCTTGTCTTTATGTTTTATGTTTGTTAAGCTTTATGTTTTAAGAAGATATGGAATCGAGAAATGTTACGGTGCTTCTCGGTCTATATAAACTTAGCAATACTCACACTAACACTCCTACAAATTTCTAAAGTCTTATTATGAAACCCCTTAATAATTATATTAACTACCAAGTATCAAAGTGGGTATCTGTCTATGTCACGTATGGGTCCAAAAAGTGGTCCCAAATATTTTATGAAGTTGCTAATTAGCCTACTAATTATGGACCATATTCCTATTCGCTTTCACATGGGTACCCAAATTGGTACCATAAAAGGTCACAATTAACAATAAAATATTAAAGCAATTAAACAAATATTCATTTAATCACATAAATGCAACTAAATGCAATTTATCCAATCTGGACCTCCCGTGGGTCCCATGTCACATCTATCAAACTGTGCCCTTTATCAAAGCACTTATCACATCGGGGTAACTAGAACTTACCTAAATATCACATGCAATTAATTATACTAATTAATGCATAAAAATAAATATTACTTCCATTTTCTGGGTACGGGTATTACATTAGTATCCCAAGCATGGGAAATAGACTCAGAGTAGTTATCAAGTTGTGTCCAAAAGTTATAGAACTTAAGGATCTTCCCTTCCTTCTAGAGATTTTATCAATATGGATAACACAAGAGGAGTGGTCAGAGAAACCTGGTTTATGGAAATGAGCAAAGGAGTCTGTGAAATTATCTAGCCAAGATTGGTTTACCAACACTCTATCCAACTTCCTTTGAGTAAAGTCAGGTCTACCATATCTCCTGTTGCACCAAGTAAAAAACTCCCCAGAGTATCTCAAATCAGAAAGACATAATTGATTCACAGTATGATTAAAATCAACAATGTCAGAATTCATACAAGTGTTGGCATCAAAATTTTTAGAAGGGTGTAACACAACATTAAAATCCCCAAGGAAAATGTGGTTAGGATAATTAGAACCAATAGGTATAGATTGCATGTTGGTCCAAAGGTCAAGTCTTTCTTGACCAGTATTAAAACCAAAGACAAAAGAGGCTTCAAAAGAAATACTCTGGTCATCACTCTCAATAAGGGTATGAATAAGCTGGTGAGAGTTCCTAAGAATGGTAAGACTAATTTTGTCAGGGTTCCAAGCAACCCAAATCCTACCAATAGAGTTTGGGGTGCTATTGGTGACAAGATTCCAATTATTGAAAATGCAATTCTTGATTAATGATTCACTGAATTGTCTCACTTTGGTTTCAACAAGACCAATGACATCAAGGCTATTTTCACAAATGAACTTAGCAACCTCAAATTGTTTAGAGGGTTGGTTGAGATCCCTAACATTCCAGCAGCTAATAATCATTAAGAACGTTTACGTGTTTTTTTTCCTCTTTCCAGAGGAGTTACTTTTGTAATTACCTATTCCTTGAAGTAAAGATTTATTACCATCAGAGGTAGGAGAACTGTGAGGGAAAATCTGACCGTGATTCATAATAATAGCAAGATCGTTATTACTGGAGCTGGGGAGGGAGCTTGAGGAAAGAGAGGAGTCTGAGCTAACATCAGCATCTTCTGGAACTGGATCTAGGAGCCATCTGAACTAGCAATAAAATTAGGAATTGCGTTAGCAATACAAGTCTGAGTGCTCATACAATTCATCTCTGTAGGATTTTGAAAACCATTAGCATCATCATCTGACTTTTGATTTGGATCAGCTTCCACTGTTTGACTAGCCAGCCCAATTATCTCTACCTTACCATCCTCAATAACTTGATCTAAGTTTTTTAATGCTTGGTCTTCCACAACATTGGAGTCACTAATGCCAGAAACGTGAGGTTGGGAAACAATAACCTTCTCTAAGGTATTTGGCAGACTACTAGGGTCATCTTCCTTAGCAGTATAGTCTGCTAAGGATGAAAATTTGTTGCATTGTAGATCAGAGGACATAGGAACTGAAGGAATACAAGCATTGGGGGATATAGCTGAGCTAGTCCCAGCACTGGCACCCAAGGTGAGAATAGTGGCAGATTCAACAAAATTGGCAGACAAATGGGGAGTATCATTTGTGTTTGCTATAACGAACTTCCATTTATCCTTTAATTTCCAAGAACCATCAGAATAATTCTGAGTAATAGGATGGCCTTGCTAGACAGGTAAATGAAACTTAGGTAATTTAGCACAGTCATGCCCAAAATTTTGACATTTAGCACAACGGATAGGAGTCCATTGGTACTCGACTGGAAGGTAAATTGGCTCAATATCACCAGTTATGGGATCTTCAAAGTCAACCACATGATCTTTGAGTAACTCATGATTGGCATTAAGTTCAATGTAGATGTGAGCATAGGAAATTCTCCTACCTTCAGCAGTAACCTTGACAACATGAAAAGGCTTACCAATGGCACTGGCTATGCAGTTGAGTCCCTGAGGATTCCATAACTCAAGAGGAATATTATGCATGTGCACCCAAACTGGGATGGTGGAGATAGACTTCCTAGAAAGAGTAAGCCCGAATTTCCATTTCCTTAATATGATTGGCTGACAACTCACATGCCACGGCCCTCCTTCAAGAATGGGCAAACTATCCTCTTCATTATTAAATTTGAAAAAGAAAAAGCCAGATCAGTGGCCACCATATCATTAAGCCCTTTCTTTCCCCAAAGCCTGCTGGTAGCTTTTTTAACATAGGAAAAGGGAATTTTCTTTCCAATAAAATAACTAACCAAGGTATTATGCCAAGCATAGCTACCCTCAATGAAAATCTCCTTAGTAATACTAATGTACTGTCTATCAGTACCTTGCCGAGGCTTTATATAACTGAGTTTAAAACCTAATGAAGTCTTCTGAAAAACAAGAGAAGCCCAGGATTTAGTTTGGTTAGGTCCAACTAGACTGCCAGGTGGGCCATTAGATTGGGTAGGAAGTGTGTTAGGTAAAGAAGTGGGCACACCCATGTGATGGTTAGGTGTTTGGTTGAGGGGAATGACTAGCAGACAAGTTTGCTAAAATTGGGGAAAAGTGATAACCACCCATGTGTTTGTCAGAAGCTATAACAGAGGAGAGAGGGGTATGCAAGTAACCGTTGGGCTATTGGTTGGAAGGAGCGTGAGATTCACTTGCTAGTAACACCTTGGAAATCGAGGAGGGCACAAGATTTGGATTGAAATGGGAATCTTTGCTAGTAACACCTTGTATGATATCATCCTTATTACTCTTGGATATGTCAAGAAGATATCTCAACTGGGTATTTTCTTCAACCAATTTGGAATTCAGTCTAATGGCAGAATCATATCAAACCTTTAGAGGGTGATCACAAGTAAACTTACCATCCTCAATGTCTTCAAGCGAAGTCTGATTATGTTATGTAATTTTGGTTGTACCAATTAAAAGACCCACATTCTCATGGTCCCCAGCTTTCACTAACTTATCAAAATTAGCTACAGCAGACTCCACATCATTCAATGAAATAGACTTAGCCATGAAGGATGTAGAATCTGTAGCAGCACCAGTAGTAGCAATACAACTATGAGCTTTAAAAATATCTTTCTCAATACACTCAGCTTTAGGCATCTTCACATTAGGATTCTTAGAAGCAACATCAGAAAGTTCAATTGAGTTAGAATCTAACGCAGAGGAGCCAAAAGTAGCTTTCGTCTTTCTTTTGTGGATTTCATTTGAATCTTGAAGAGATTTGAATGAAGTACCATCAGTTCTACTACCATTCACAATATTGTGGGTAGCATTTGAAACTATGGGAACCTTATATCCTTGGAAGGAACAGAAGCATTAATAGTGGTATTGATGAACCCGTGCCCTGGGCACAGTCCAAAAAGATAAATTGCAGGGGCCGCTGCGGTACGGCGACAGCAATCTAGAGGTGGGCATTACTGGCAAAAATAAAAAATTTTGCGTAATCGGAAGTGCCGAACAATGAAAATAAATGTTGAAAACATACAGATTCAGAGAAGAACACCAATAGTTTTACTTTTTTATTTTTTCACTTCGCAAGTCAAAAAAAAAAAAACTACAAATGAAGGTTTAGATTGGCTAGAATTAGCAAGAAGATTTTGGATCTTGACTATATATTAGTGGCCGTATATAAATACAGTTTTGATTGCAGCTATATAAATACAGTTTTGAAAAAGAAAATCAAAACTGCAACTAATGATGATTGTAGCGATATAAAAACAGAATTATCAAGAAGAAACTGCAATTGTGATTGCAACCAATGGTGATTGTAGCTATATAAATAGCCAATCTAAACCTTCATTAATAGTCAAGTCAAAACTCCAATGGTGATTGCAGCTATATAAATACAGTTTAGAAAAAGAAAATCAACCAATGAAAGTTTAGATTGGCTAGAGTTACCAAGAAGAAATTTCACATCAGCATAATTGCTGCTAGTCATAAAACCTCAGACCTGACAAAATAAAGAACAAACACAAAGCTATTTCTTAAAGTTTTGGGCATCAAAATACAGTAAACTTGGAACCATTGTGGAGGAAACAAGATTTTGCCGTTAGTGGATTTTGGTGCAGGGGTGGGGTAGTTCAAGATTGAAAGATTTGAGCATCATACACCACTAATGTATTGCCCGTACCTAAAGGCACTACCGCAAAAAAAATTCTAACCATGCATGCTTTCTGCAAATAACTACACCTTTGACACTTAAAATTTTGAGTGTATTCCACATTTCTTGATATGACAAAAACATTAAACTACAATCCTTAAGTAAATAGCAAAACTAACATTCAGCCTCGTCATTAAATCAATTTCTTAGAGCTTCATACTGATCACCTCCAAAATGACAACACTTCCCATATGGGACTTATCAAATACATACTTACAATTAGATCAATCACCCTTAGCTAGGAGCACTGCCTATAATTGATGCATTGCCTACAGCCAAAACTATTAATTCATCGCCATAAGACCCGTTGATCCTTTCGTATGGTTAAATATCACCAAAAACATTTAATACTCTCAATTATCTTAAATAAGAGAACCTATCTGGAAGTGTCATACCCGCTCCCGCGATATTTAACTATATTAATTTAGCATGCATGGTATGCTCACTGTTGTGCTATTTAACACGTGTGAAGTGAGTGATGACTCACTAGTTGTTTCGGGTGTCTTTTGAGAACCCAGTATTTGGCCTAGAAAGCAGTCCAGAAGTTGGGCATGTGAGAATTCCCTACAGTTGGAAAAATGAGTAATAACTCATAATTATGTGCTTAAATGTTTATTTAGGCATATGTGAATACAATTTATTATTATATTATTGATAGTGACTCATTAGGGTCATTAGATACCTGATGAGGACAAAATTGGACACGTTGCATAATTAATAGGCTAATTAGTAACTTCGTGAAATTTGTATGTGGGACTAAGTGTGGGACTCACACGGGACTTGGTTGAATACTCAAATATTTTTGGGTAGTTAACTAGTTAGTTTAATAATTAGTGGGGGTGTAATTAAAATGAACCAAAACTAGTGGGGTTTCACTAGAAATACCCATAATAGAGATTAGATATTATATAGAGGAGAGAGAAAGAGAAGACTCATTTTTCTCTTCTTCAATATATCATATATATATATATAGAGAGAGAGAGAGAGCGCTTAAGAGTTCTTGAACTTTGGCGGTTTTCTCAACGACTCGAGTAGCAACCGGTCTTCAATCTTCAATACAAGACCAGTTTTGGACTCGTATAGGTAAGGCGTACACATAGCTATCTTTTGTTTCGAGTTTAATCGATAGACTCTTGGCCGCCCATGTGGGACCCATAATACAAAATTAGCCAAATTTGTATAGGATCGAACCCGGTGTAGAGGTGAACTTCTATTTCACGTTCTTAAGGAAATCGTTTGAGGTGAGTGATATCAATCTCGATTTTTGGATGGTTCTATGGTTTAATGCATTTAATATGCTAGAAACTTCATATAGATACCATGTGTAGTTCATATTGGGCAAAACTCATGCGTGAAGTAAGCCCAAGATATGTTGAAATGAAAAGCATGGTGATATGTGTTAAATAAGCATGTTTATGTGTCTATGTGAGTTAAAGGGGGATTTGTGCTAATTCACCGTGAGACGTTCTCTCGATGAGTGTTTTTTATATTTTTGTTTTTATGATTTTTTGTCTTTTTGTTTTATGTGCTAGAAGTAAGGGTCAGTGCCCCAGGGTTTAGAAAAGCATGCCGGAAGTAAGGGTCGGTGCCCAGTGAGGTGAACAGTATACCAGAAGCATGGGTCGGTGCCCAGTGGATGGAAAGTTTTACCGGAAGTACAGGTCAGTGCCCACTAATGTAAAAGAGTAACCGGAAGTAAGGGTCGACACCTAGTGGTGTAAAAAGAGGTGATGTGAAAGTTTTACCGGAAGTACAGGTCGGTGCCCATGTGAATAGAGAGAAGTATCAAATTTTTTTGTTTCTCTGATTTTTATCAACGAATATCTAAAACAGGAGATAAAAATGCAGCCGGGTAGGTCATTAGATATCCTTCCGGCTAATGCAGGATATAAAGTCTAATCAGGTGGAGTTCGAGGCCTCCTTCCGACTGGTGCAAGATGTAGTAGTTTGATAAAGTTCAGCCGGGTGGGTCATTAGATCTCCTTCCGAATGACGCAGGATATAAAGTCCAATTCAGTGGAGTTCGAGGCCTCCTTCTGACTAGTAAAAAGAAGGCGGAATATCCGACCAGCGAATTTATAGGGAGACCACACCACTAAAAGAAAATAAAAGAGAAAGAAAAAAAGCGTATTATCCGAACAGTGGATTTATAGAGAGCCCCAGACCACTAAAAGAAAATCAAAGATAAAGAAAAAAAAGGCGGAATATCCGACCGGTGGATTTATAGGGAGACCCAGACCACTAAGAGTATGAGTTTGAGTGTATTACCTGTGCAGAAAGGGCTATTAAAATTCAGTTGATGTTTGTTGAGAAAGAATCTGGAGCTTTGAAAGGATCGTAAGTGAGAAACGTCACAGAAATAAGGCGAGAAGGTCCAAGGTCATATTTTGACACAAAATTAACTTGAATGGCTGTCATAGTTGGGTCCGGAAGGGCCGAAATAGTCTGAAAAGTCATAAGTTCGATCAGAATGGGTCCGAGCTGAATTGCGCGGGACCTGCAGGGGTCGAAATCTGGCCGAGATAGCCTGAATGGACATATAAAATGCAAAACATGCCTTAAAAGTTGGAATTGACCAAATATAAGGTCACCAGTGCATTTGGAATAGCCAAATTAGCTAGGAACAAGTGTCCGTTCGTCGAAATCCGGACCCAACGCGGAGAAAATTGGGAAAAACAAAAGTAGGACCAACTGCCCGTCATCAAGACACGTGGCAGTCAATGCCACGTGGCGCGTTCTTATTTGCTGGTCAAATCTGACTGGGCGGCTAATGTGGTAGTTGACCGAATAAACCACGTGGCAGTCAATGCCACGTGGTAGCTTCTGATTAGATAGTCAATACTGACTCAACATGACATGGCATTGACATGGCATTACACGTGGCAGTCGATATACCACGTGTCATCCTCTGGTTAGTTAGTCACCGCTGATTAACCGTGATGTGGCAGGATGACGTAGCGTCAAATGACACGTGTTAGCTAATGATTGGGTGGTCAAAGTTGACTGGATGTCGATGTAGCAAACACGTGGCAGCTGACTGGACTGCTGACTCAACAATCATTGCCACGTGTCAGTACTGGATTGGCTGGTCAACTGCTGAGTCAGCGCTGACTGTTGGCTGCGCGTGAGAGAGACGGAACAAGTGTCCATTCGTTGAAATCCGGACCTAGCGTGGAAAAAATTCGGAAAATCCAAAAGTGGGACCAACTGCCACGTCATCAAGACACATGGCAGTCAATGCCACATGGCGCGTTCTTATTTGCTGATCAAATCTGATGGGGCAGCTGATGTGGTAGCTGACCGAATATACCACATGGCAGTCAATGCCACGTGGCATCTTTTGATTAGATAGCCAATGCTACAGCATGACATGGCAGTGATGTGGCATTACACGTGACAATCAATATACCACGTGTCATCCTCTGGTTGATCCGTCACCGTTGATTAACCGTGACGTGGCAGGTGACATGGCAGGATGATATGGTGTTAAATGACACGTGTCACCTGATGATTGGGTGGTCAAAGTTGACTATGTAGCAAACACCTGGTAGCTGACTGGACTGCTGACTCGTCAGTCATTGCCATGTGTCAGTGCCGGATTGGCTAGTCAACGCTGACTCAGTGCTGATTGTTGGCTGCGAGTGAGAAAGGTGGAACAGAATGGAGTGGCCCGTGCAGCACGTGTGGTCATTTCCAGTGGCCGTTGGAGGTTTTGGCTGGCGGCGTTGGGATCGTCTGGGTGAGATGATTGGGCCAGTGGGGGTGGTGGTCGGAAGCTATTGTCAGAAAGTCTGCCGGAGCAACTTATCTGTAGCGACGACGCGTGGGAGATTCTGACGGCACGTGGGCCCTCTGTGGTTTAGTTTTAGTGGTCTAGCCAACTGGGTTGGCTTCGTTTTAATGAGAGGAAGGCTATGGTATGGGCGGTGAGAGACAGAGAACTCATTAAGGGCTGTTTGGTTGGGTTGTTAGAAACTGGGCAGTGGCTAAGGCTCTGTTTGGTTTGAGCTCGGATCATGGGCTTTCTGGGTGTGTTTAGAAGCTGTTTTTTTAAGAGGACTGAGTAGTGAGGTGAGGTTTATGGGTTTTAAGTGGTGGAGGCCATGGTGGTATGGTGGTGGTGATATGGTGGTGTTTGGTTAATAACCAAACATAACCTAAAACAGGGCTTTTATGGAGGCTGACCTTTTTTTTTCCTTGCGTGAGAGAGCTTTCTATTTATAGAAAGTTTTCCAAAACCCTACATGGGTTTTAATCCCATGTAAGGAATGCGAGGTTGTAGGTTCCAACCTCCGATCGGGGCCGTCGATCGATTTCGAACTTCGATCTTTGATATTTTCAATCCGAACGTCCGATTTGGCCGATTTGAAAAGATCTGGACTCAGTTTAATGTCCTCTTCAAATCCGTATGGTTGGATCAGAATTCGTTTGAAACCGGGAAATGCATCCGTTTTCTTCAGACTATCGACGTCTGATCTAGACCGTCTGAACTTCGACTGTCGTTATCTTTTGATCCTACCGTCTGATCTTCCTGATTCAAGATGATTTGAAATTGTATTGACGTTCTCTTTGAATCGGTATGATTCGATTGAGAATCTCAAACTTAGAAGCGACCGTTTTGCCCTCTTTTTTCCCCGATTAAGCTTTAAAACTTTGATTGGACACCGTTTCTTCTCTGATTGTCCAATTGGACTGATTCAAGTTGTAGGATATCTTTTTTTCTCCATATTTCAGTCATTTATGTCTCGTCAGACCTCTGGTGCTTCCGGATTGACGATCTCATCCTTTTTTCTCAATTTTGGTGCACCAAAGCTTCGATCAGAGTCCGATTCTGTAACAACCTGAAAATTCATAAACATTTAATTTCAATGTCATATTTAAATTCAATTTGTATTATTGCTTTCATTTTAATTTCAATTCTCACATGTTAATTCTTATTTCTTGACTTAATTACTATTGAAATTATTGTTGGGGCCAAACTGCAATTTCTGTAAATATTAATAACACCTGTGTTGCATTTGCAAAATCTGTATTTCAAACGGTGAAAATAATTTCTTTTGACTCAAACAGTATCTTTATAAAACCAGAAAATCATTTCCTGAGTTAAAATGAATTTTCTGTATTTTTGTGGGGATCACAGCGTCACAAAAATACCAGTTGATACTCAAAACTGTCCACACTGTGCTAAACTTCCACAGATTTTGGAAGTGATGTAAAGTTAGATTTGACATACACTTTATTGCCATTTATGGAAACTAATCATTAGTTAGTCCTTGTTTGGCAATGCTTAAGGGGTGTGTGTTATAGTGTGACTACAAACTAGTTTCCCAAACATACCCAATTTGACCCCCAAGCACCTACTTGGCCCTTGGTGAATTGGTAAGTTAATACATCTGTGTATATACGTATATGGATAATTAGTTAATTTAAATCAATTTGTAGAGTAAAACTCATTGAACTTGGGCACCAAGTTGTAGATTTTAGAATTTCTATATGTATACACTCCCACTCTCACTTTCTGCATATCTCCTAAACCAAAACAAAGAGAGAGTTCAGAGAATTTAAGAAAACACTTTAGAAGGAAATAGTACAATCACCATAGCTTGAAGCTCTATTGGGTTTGCCTAATCTTAGTTCTTTCTCAACAATCTCTCTGCTTTTAATCACAGTGAGTACTATTAACTCACTATGAAGGAAATTCCATGCTTATTTTCTGTGTGTATAGCTTAGCTTGTAAACCTCCATGGAAAATTTACGCTGATGTTCATAGTTTGAAAATATGAAGTTTTTCAACCTTAACCAAAATCTGTTTTTGGAGATAAAAATGAAACATTATACATCATAGTTATCATGTGTAAAGTTTTAGAGCTTAATTTATTCATATGGAAAAGTATATAAAAAATTAAGTTTTGACAACTTTTAATTTTTCATAAAATTTGAGAGCTATAGTTTGTTTCATGTTAAATTGATTACATATTCATAATCCTTGTGAAAAACTAAAGAGATCCATATATAATATGATATCTATACTAACAGATTTGGAAATGGGTCAAAAAGACCCCTGAAATCTGAAACAGAGCAATCTGACGAGGAAGAAGAAGCCTCAGCATTAACTCGCGCGCGCGATCGCGCGAGCGACCCCTCACGCGAGCCCTGTGATTTTCTGGCAGTTGGAAATTTTTATAATGGAAAATGAAAAATAGGCAGATCGCGCGAGCGGCCCGCGCGCGCGACCTGCCAGTTTATGGATTTTGTTTGTTTTCTTAAGGGACTGTTTGGTTCAACTTTTTAAGGACTGTTAAGGTTCTGTTTGGGATATTTATTAAAACAGACTCCTATTTGATTATGTTTGAACAATTAGGACGATGTATTGCGACTTATCAATCCCCGTACGTACGTTGTTCCTTTAATTCATTAAATTCCTTTATGTTTAAGGTTCATGACATACATGTGGAGTCAGTTGTACATGCATGTGGGTCTCAGTCAGTGTGGAAAAGAGTAATGGTCAGTGTGGAAAAGAGTATGAGATTGAGATTGTGTTGTGGACACTCCCTGGTTATTGTGTACCAAAGTGTGACGTGCTGAGACTGCGGTGAGAGTGTCTTTGAAAAGCGACGGTGGCAAAATTGGACACTCCCTGACGTCCATGGTAGCGTTAAAGTGTGTGACGCCGAACTTGGACATTCCCTGGCACCCATGGTAGTGCTAAAATGTGGCCTACGGACACTCCCTGATACCCGAGTCTGGATACTGCGTGAGGGTTCCTCCGGTATTTGCATGGCGGATTAAGTATTCAAAGTGTGAGGCATTGGACACTCCCTGGTACCCCGGACCAAAGTGTGAGGCAAACTGGACATTCATTGGCACCCCTGTGCTAAAGTGTGTCTATCGGAGTATTTCAAAGATACTGGTGTGAGATAGTGGGTTGTTGTGTTTGTCAAGAGAAAAGAGTCGGTAAGATGAGTGTGGTGCATTGTCTCATACACGGTCATGTGTTTTAATGAATGAACGACTTTTATATATATTTCCTGTTATTTTTATAATTGAATTCTTTCCATGATTAAACCATTGATTTTACAAAACTTAAAAAGAGAAAATTTGTAAATGGGTATGTTTTACATTCAAAGTTATGTTTTTAATACTCACCAGCTTCTTGAAGCTGACAACGTCGATGCATCCTGGACATTCGTGTTCAGGCTTTTCAGGTTATGATCAAGCTGAACAGTACGATTATGCTAATTGAGAACGGCTTCTTTGAAGAGAAACTGTTATCAATATTATATGCTTTAAGTTATGAACCGTTTTGTAAAATCATCATCGTCCGCTATATTGTTTTCCCCACTCACATTTATTTCTTTGGTAGGCTCAATATTTCGTTTTACCTCACCTTCCACCTCACATAGGGAATCGTCGTTTTTAGGAGGTTGATCCATAGCGTTAAAAACGTTTAATTTTAAGTTCATGTTCCCAAATGACACTTTCATTACCCCCGTCCGACAGTTAACACGTGCGTTGGCGGTTGCTAAGAATGGACGGCCTAAGATGACAGGAGTATGTTTCCTAGCATCTATCACGGGTTCAGTGTCAAGGACCATGAAGTCGACAGGATAATAGCATTTATCAACCTTAACCAAGACGTCCTCGACGATTCCTCTAGGTATTTTAATAGAACGATCCGCTAATTGTATTGTAGCGACCGTAGGTTTAAGTTCACCTAATCCTAGTTGTTTATAGACGTGATAAGGTATGAGATTAACACTAGCTCCTAAGTCAAGAAGAGCCCTATGAATGATAGTGTCACCTATGACACATGAAATCGTAGGCGTACCGGGATCCTTATACTTTGGAGGAGCGTGTTGGAATATAGAGCTTACTTTTTCCGTGAGAAAGACCTTTTTAGGAGTATGACTCCGTATTTTACGCTTTTGTGTACAAAGGTCTTTTAAACATTTAGCATAAGCGGGAATTTGTTTTATAGCATCGAGGAAAGGAATATTGATTTTAACTTGTTTAAACACCTCAAGTATATCCTCAACCTTAGACCCTTTCTTAGGCAAATGTGCCGGTCCCTCAATGTTTGGTGGATATGGCATTCTCGGAATATAATTCGTTGAGACCGGTTCATTTTCTTTTCTACTTTGATTCACATCCTCACCTTTTTCTTTATTCAAATTTAAATTTTTATCTTTCTCACCCCCATCCGGAATTACAACAACTTCCTCATCTCGAGTAGTCGTCCTAGTCGAAACAGCGTTCACGCTCTCACTCGTACTACCCACTGCGTATTGCCCCTTGGGTTGCTGAGTAGGTTGACTCGGCAACTTACTCTCAGTTAAACGGTTTAATGTATTAACAATTTGCCCTACTTGGGACTCCAGTTCTGCGATGGATTGTGTGTGAGAGTGTACTAACTGAACCACCGAACCAAAGTTTTCAAGTGAGGCCAACACCTTCTCCTCAAATGCATTATTGTGTGGAGGTGGAGGAGGTGGTTGGTATTGACCTTGTTGGTATTGGGGTCGGTACGTATTTGGAAAATTAGTCGACCTAGGATTATAATTATTTTGTGGGAATTATTGCATAGAATTAACGTGTTGTTCAACAAATTCCGGATATTGAGATGCAGAAGGACATGCAAAGATATTATGGGACGGTTCAGAACATAATGCACATACTTCTAAAGAGGATGGATTAGACGGTTTGTTCATTTGCATAAGTCGGTCAAGTTTTCTATTTAATTCCTGTATTTGAATTGATTGACTTGACTCAACTGTCACCTCTCGCTTAGGTTGAAGGTATCCCTCAGAACGTATCGACACAGCCTGATGCATCGAATTCTCGCTTAACGTTTCAAATATTTTCCAGGCCTCGTCGGCGCTTTTGTGTAGGAACGTTCCCGCACAAATGGCATCGACGGTATTCCTAACAGAGGGAATAAGCCCCTCGTAAAAGACTTGAACCAATTGCCACTTGGGAACCTGATGATGTGGACACGAACGTAATAATTCTTTAAATTTTTCCCACGTGTCATAAAGAGTCTCCCCATCTTGCATCACAAAATTAGTTATATCTTTTCTTATCTTATTTGTACGCATAATGGGGAAAAACTTTTGTAAAAAGGCGGTGTGTAAGGCTTCCCATGTTTTTATTGTGTTTGGCTCCAAAGATTGAAGCCAATATTTAGCTTTGTCTCTTAAAGAGAATGGGAAGAGCCGCAATTTTAATTCATCACTATTTAGGTTTTGTATTTTCAAAGTAGAGCATATACCCTGAAAATCCCCTAAGTGTTGGTAAGGGTCTTCATTTAGACGGCCATGGAAGGAAGGTAGTAGCGAGATCGTAGACGACTTTATCTCAAAGTGAGATGCCGTCGCCTCCGGTAATTCGATACCGGCTTGTGGCGTGTAAGTAGTAGGAATAAAATAATTTATAAGTGGAGGTGGTAGCGGTATATTAAGATTGTTCATATTCGCACCATCATTTTGATTGTTATTGTTATTTCCACCGTCAGCCATTTTAATCGGTTCAATTTGAAAAGTTCGAGTTTTCCTTAACCGTTCACGGGTACTCTGAATTTCGGCCTCAAACAACGACGATGGAATCGGAGTTGATTCGTCGTCTTGCAACCTAGCTCTAGAAGCTTGGGTTGTGGACTTACTAGTTCTTAAGGTACGTTCAAGTTCAAGATTGAAAGATTTTAAATCTGGTTTATTTGAACGTGTACCCAACATAAACTAAAACAAAAGAAAAGAAACTAAAAACAAAGACTAACTAAACAAAATAAACAAATACAATCACGCAAATAAGATAACAAGCACTCAACTACTATGATGCATGCAAATTATCCTGTAATGCAATGACCGCGTCAAGCCCAGCGCCCCGGGTTTCCTAGCTAATGCAGTGCAATTAACCCTAAACTAATGCAAATAGTGCGTCACAGCGCCCTGACTTACAGCGGTTTAAAGCGAATTCCAAAGGAAGCAATTTATTTAATTGTATTTATATTTTTATTTGCGTAAGCTCCTTTGATGTAATTAGCTGCTCCACTCAGAAACGTTGACTACAAAATAAAAAAAACAAGTTAGTAACTAAAAAACAAAAACAGAAAATAAGAAAAATAAAAACTAATCTAATATTTACGAATTAACTAAACTAAGATTATAAAACTAAAGGTAGTAATGCAATCCCCGACAACGGCGCCAAAAATTGATGTTGTCAGAATCAAGATATAAAAAGTATTCTTTACTTTTCTAAAGATTTGTAGTGTGAAAGCAAAGGTCGAACCCACAGGGATTGGTTAACTACCGTGTTTTAATCTTAAAACCTAAATCTAATTAATTATAAAAACGGATTTTGATTTGAATTTAATTAAACTAATAACAATAAAACTAAATCTAAACTATGAAAGCAATTAAAAGTGTTTTAAATAATGTTTAAGGGAACCTAGGATTGCAAATCCACCACTAGCTTCATAATAGGAATATTTATGAATTACTTTAGCTTATTACATTGGATGATAATGGGGAATTGTAGCTACAAGCCCAATTCCTCCGACAAGAAGATAATCATGGTTCAAGCACCAACATAATCCATCTTCGGGTAGCACGAATTATCTCACACTAAACTAGGGTTGTGATCTAATCCGTCTAACCTAGGCATGGACTATTCGGCTACTTGATAGCACGAATCAATAGAGCACCATCACATGTAAACAATCTAAATAAGCACAGCAAGAATAGATCGTTGAGCACATCACAGTCAAAATAGATCTAAGACAAGAATAAATTCTGAAAGCAATGATTTAATCAATAGTAGTACGATTTATTTATAAAAATCCTCTAAACATGTGACTGTCATCCATACATAATAAAACTAAAATAAAAATATAAATAAAACCCTATTACTCGTCTAGGGCTTCATTGAAACCCTAGATCAATGATCTAGCCGTCCATAGAAGTAGTAGATAGCAAGAGGTTGATGGAGGAGGCCATGGAAACCCTTGGTCTTCTTCTTCTTCTTCTTCTTGCTTCCCTCCCTTCAATGGCTGGAAGTATGGTTGTAGAATGTGTATGTATGGGTGTGTAACAATTTAATTCAAGTAAAATAAGATATATATAGATTTACAACAAGTTTTGGAAGCCTTTCCAACTCGAAACGGACTGAAACTGATGTAATTTACAATCTGGACGTCATTCAGCAGTTTTGTTTGCACAGGAGTCTTCAGTACACTGAAATACGCAACTTCGATTTTTCCACATATCGCGCGAGCGCGACAATTGGGACTTCGCGCGCGCGGATCGCGCGAGCGATTCTGGGGTTCTCGCGCGAGCGGATCGCGCGAGCGATTTCTGGATTTCGCGGGCGCGGGTCGCGCGCGCGACTTGGATTTTTCAGCTTCTTTTCTTCTGCTTTTTCACCCTTCTTAGCCTGGTTTAGTTGATTTCTTCCAAAACCTGTCAGAAACTAGAAAACAAAGTAAAAATATACAAAAATAGGATAAAATGGTCTAACAAATGCGCGTCAAGGCGTATAATTAGGATTAGTTCTCTCCCGATCAAAATGCATATTTGATTTCTAGAAATTATTAATGTTGATTAATAACTGTGAATGGAGTTGACTATGGGTCAACAGTGGGTGTCAATCGAGGACACGGGAAGTTGGTAAATGTACCTATGTAATGTACTTTCTGATATATTTTGATATCGTTTAAGATCATTTTGAATGATTTAGTGATAACGTAGATGATACGTTGCATAAAAAGTAGGTGATCTAGAAATTTCACGGAAATAGTTTTCGGAACGTAATTACAAACCCAAACGAAACTTAGACAAAAACTTTTATGAATTAGAAATTTTCACTCGTAAATCGATAGCTTAGACATTTAAGACATTTTGGAGAATAATTAGGAGATTAAAAAACTCGCTGGGAGGTAAACACAATTTCTGTGAATTATGCCTATATATAGAAATGAGGTGGATATATTTATGAAAAAATCTCCAAACCATTTGAGAGCTAAAGGGGTGGGGGTGGGGATGGGGGGTTGGTTCCTTCGAGCTTCATGACGCCAATCAATGACCATTCTTTCGTCAGATTTTCTTCTCGTTTATATTTTCGGACTCCTCAAGATAAGAGCTACATTTTGATATCTATTAGGCCATGTTTGGAAAAGTTTTATAAAAATCCTAATTTTGGAAATTTGGGAAAAACATATGAAAACTTGTAGGATTCACTTGTAATCGGAGATTCGGCGTAGAATCGGACTCCTGGTACTTCCCTTAAAGTTATAGGAGTGTAGCTTAAGGTATGAATTCTAAACTTATGTTTTGTAGGAAATTCCATATCCGGTGTGATATTTTGGCTCTGGGTAAAATTCATGTGTTAGTTAGGCCCATTAATTATGCACGTGAATATTATGAAAAAACATGCCTATGTGTTTATATGAGCATTCTATTTTTTTATGTGATTCAAAGGGGAGTTTGGTACAATTTCATTCCAGGGTAAGCTTCTCGATGTTTGAGAATTTTTGTAGCGATAGCTACAGTGTAAGAAGGCCCTGCCAGGGCACTTGAATGCGTGGTTGGGAGAAGGTCCTCACGGTATTAATTTTATTTACTGGATGAATGCGTATCTCTCACCCTAGAGACTATTTGACATGTTTTGATGCTTTAAGGCAAGAATTTCCATATATGCATTCGTTTAGAATTATACACTCAACAAATAGCTGAGCAGTGGGGATTTATTCCATTGCAAGTGATAAGAAGAAAGGAAAGAAGAAGCGAGATGATTAGTGAGGCTAATGGAATGCCGAGATCGTTCGTGTATATATTTTTGTTTTGTTCCATTCCAAATGATGTAAAATGAGTTTTTGAAGAGTTAGAACTTTTACTTCAACTTGGAAGCCTCAGAATGGATTTGTAGTATTGTAATATGTAATTAGACATCTTTTGATTAGGTTTGAAATGAATACAAACTCTTGGTATCGTATTTTGAATACTTTACTTGTCAAATTCATGTGTTTGAGTGATTGTTGATAGTGTTTCCTAACGAGCCTTAACTGTTTTGTATATTCTTGCTGCCTTGATATATATAATTTGAAATGATTGAAGAATTTCGCAAGGGTCGTTTGACCTTAGGCAAAATTCTAATGTAAGATGAAATGCTATCAGAGGGTCATTCGATCGGTCATAGGGGACAATTCGACTAGTTGAAATACCCTTGCCAAGAAGGAATTCTGCCCAATGGTCATTCGACAGGTTGAAGGGGCAGTTCGACAGGTCAAACTATCCCCTGCATGTTTACTCTTCGCTATCCTTTTTGAAAAAATATTTAAAAGTTCTAATTGGTTCTAAGGGTACCTTTAGGTTCCTTATTAATATATGTAAATAAATATGCACATAAGCATACGAGTCAGGTTTAAGTCACTTACCTAGCGGAATAACCCAACGGATCGCCAAACGGTGTTGTTACGAGCCCAGTGTCTTCACCCACAAACTGCTGCTCCATGTAGCCTCCGTGTACTCGCTTATGCTCTGCATAGGTCATGAAGATCACTACTAGAGCGATCCTCATACATATCACACGCTAAATCCCAAAGCTCCCATGGTGATGGCTTTAGAGAGAGAAAACTGTGAGAGAGGCTGCTGAATAATGCTAGGGGAGAGACCTATGTGTGTTGTATATATCATATATATATACACACACACATTCACCAAACCATAGGGCTCCAAGAGCCAAAGCCCATTGGACCCGGTCCAATATATGTGGGTGTAACTATTAGACCCACAAATTTCTTACATTTTGTTAATTTAAAAGCCCTTAATGAATTGGTTTTAAAATATGTTGTAAGACCGAAAATTGTGTTAAAATTAGTGAAAAATCCAGGATTTTTCATTGATTTTACTTTAGCTTATAGGAGCCATCTGGGCTGTGGAATAATTATTTTATTGCACATTTTATTATTTTTAGAGGTTCGTTGCATTGTTGGTCATGTTTATATTACTGTTGTTTGTGATTGGATAACCTGAGACCTCTAATCCTCCTCCTTAAATGGTGTGATGGATTAGTCCATTTATTTTTAAATAGACCGCATGAGTGCTTGGTGTATGTGATTAATGCATTAATCTGGATTAATGAATGGACAATTAATTGACAATTTATGGATCTTGTGTCCTCACGATGTATGTTTAAGGTTGTTCTTGTATCCTCACGATGTATGTTTAAGGTTGTACTTGTATATGTTTATGAACAAAGCATCCCTATTTTTTATGGGCTATAAATGTAATGTGAGGATGAGGGTTTTATTTCTTGTATTGGAAAAACCTACTTGTAAAGGGATGGTTTCCTTTGTTCATAAATCATACACTTGAATTACCTTAACATGAGCTCTAAGTTGTCAATTCGGACCCACGTGGGGGTCCATGCGCCTTTGTTGTATGACGTACTTTATATCTTGTGGATGATCGTAGATAGGTAATTGTACCATCTAATTGATGTTTGTTTAGAAAAATCAATTATAAAAGGTTTTTCTTGACTTACAAAATTAAGATTTGATTAATGAGCAATAGCAAATTTTTTAGTCTTAAATTGTAGAAAGGGGAAAACTCATTTGTAATTGGATTTTAAAACAAACCTTGTGAAATGTGCAAATAATAATGTCAATCCCTTTCGCATGTTCTCAAATATTATTCTTCAAATTTTTTGGATTCACAAAAAACAAATGTTTTCCAAACCACACTTTGTCGATCTTTATAAAAGTAACAAGTTTAACAGGGACTAATTTTTGTAATATGGCACTACAAAGTAACACACCGATAGAATGAGTAAGAGCTTATGGGCTTTAGGCTTATTCTATGGTCCAACCCTATAACACCCGTATTTGTGTTATTACTTTTGCATTACATTGTCATGCATGATAATGTGATGTGGCGTATCTTATGACACATGTTTGGGTGAGCTTTGACTCGCGAGTTGATTTGGGTGTCTGTATTAGAGAACACTTTGAAACTGTGGTGATTGAGGATTTGCTGTTGCGACGTCTCTCCAAGTATGAGACGGTCACTGTGGAATACTTTAAATGTTTATCTGAAAATAAATGTTTACCTGTGTATTTCAATATCTGTATTATCTTCTGTTTTAGAATTTATATCTGTTGTTAGTTTTAGTATCCTGGTGAGAACGAATTAACACGCTATTAATTTGGTAGGCTAATTAGCAACTTCGGAAACGTCATGTAAAAATTCGCGTTTTAGCGACCAAACGAAACTTAGTCGAAAACTTTTATAATTTTGAGGTTTCACTTATAAAGCTATGAATAAGCTGTATAGAAAGTTTCAGAGACTGATTAGGAGTTTTGAAAACTCGTGGGGAGGTAAACGTAATTCCCGATAGTTTTGCCTATATATAGAAAGTGATGACTTTCATAAATTTCACAAGTCTTAACATAATTCCAAAAAGGGGGCCATAGGGAGATTTTGGAGCTTAGAGCTTTGCGACGCCAAACGACGACCTTCCGTCAGTTTGTTTTCTCCCATATTTCATATTCGAGCTCCTCGAGGTAAGAGCTTCGTTTTGATATATGTTAGGACTTGTTTGGCCAAGTTTTCCGAAAAGTTGTTTTGTAGAATTTTTCATAAAGTTGATAAATGGAATTTTGATCCATAGGAATTGTACTAGACGGAATTCTGCACGTTCTTTGTACATGGGTTTCCTTTGGATCGAAGTTTAAGAGCGTAAATCGGAGGTGAGTGATCCAACTATGTTTTGGAATGATTTCTTGGCGTGTATTCATGTTATGTTTGAATAGCATGTATTTAATTCATAGATATATACTATATAGTTCATATTGGGCATTTGTATTGATAAGTAGGCCCAATAACACGATGAAATGTTTGATTTCCGCGAGCATGGTGATATGTATTTGAGCATGTTAAGTTGCTTATGTGGGTCAGAAGGAACACGTGGTCACTGTGCCATTTTGTGGAGCCGATATAGGCATTAAGGTCGCACGATTGAAAAGAAGAATCGTGGGTCTTACCCTTTCGCGTGGACTTAATGGCGAGGAGTCGCGGATTGGGAGCATGGACGGGCACGTGAGTCTCCCGCGACTAGTATGAATTATAGAGATGTGAATGCTATCATTCATGTGCATATGTTGTTTTATTCACAAAGTGTTAGCTTAAACAAATCGAATATCTGTGGTTATTCAAATAACCATTTCAGGTGTTAATGCTGACAAGGAATCGGAGAAGTGAGCATGTGGGTTCAGAGTTCGATTAGAAGGCAACCCGAATGTTGATCTTGTAGTTTTGGAACAATAGGAATGTTGTAATAAGGATTTGAATGTTTTAACTTATGTTTAACTTAGTATATTAGAATGGACCTAAAGCATGGTAATAGTTAGTAACATGTTGTAATTATACTTTGGTAATGTTTTAATACAGCTAGGATTACTTTGATGTGAGGTTGGAGTGTGTAGTTAACACTTGGTTATTTTAAAAAGCTTTTGAAACTTGTTTTTCTGCAGATTGGGCTGCTGTCAGGGGAGCAGTCGACTGGTTCAGTGTCCAGTCGACTGGACCCTTGTGCCTGCTAGCTACTGCTTTTTAATATGGCAAAAGCAGTCAACTGGGCCCTGCCTCAGTCGACTGGACCTCTGAAGGTTTATGTGTTCATTTTGTTTCTGCTTGATTCAGTCGACTGAAAGTTGGAGGCCCAGTCGACTAGACCCCAGTCGCAGTCGAATGGATGGTCTGTTAAACCTTTTCGAAAACTCTCTGCTTTCTTCATTCGACTGAGGTCCCGACCCAGTCGACTGGACCCCTAGTTTTAAAATGTGCTTTGTTTTTCCGCTGCGTGTGTTCTTTAAACTAAATTTCGGGAACGTTAATGAATTGATTTAGCCTCAGTGGTGTGCCACGGGCTCCGGTGCCGCTATTGTGGGACCGGGCTGTGACAAACCCATTAAACCGAATAATGGGCCTCTGGCCCAATATCATTATAACCTTAATAGCCTATAATACTTGGCTCGAGAAGGATCATAGCACGCGCTTTGTGATAAGCAGCATGCACCATGATCTTGTTGGAAAGTATATGTCCTACCCAATAGCCAAAGAATTGTTAGATCAGCTCGAATTTGTTTTCGATGGCACATTCACTACTAGATTAAGCATCTAGTTATGAAGTTTAGGAAAGTAAAGGAAATGTTCCAAGTACACGATGACTGGACATCTAAGGTCGATGACAGGTATGATTCATGATTTCAGAATACTCGGAACATCTTTACTGGCGAACTGCAGTTTTAGGCTATGATTAGTTCTTTGCCTGATTCGCGGGTCCATAGAAAACAAATCATGATCCACAACGAAAATGTTAAATTTTTGGTTTTGACATTTTCTGACATGTTGAGCTGAATACGGAGCGCCAAAAAAGGAGAGGCAAACTGTATAGCTACACTCTTGACCACTACTTCCATAAGTGGAAGTAAGCGCAAGGCCAGTGGGCCTAAACGCAATGCTAAGGGTAAACTTGCCTAGAGGCAGGGTGGGGCCAGCAAGCTTACGCCCAAGGCTAATAAGGTAGAAGAGCACAATTGAGGGCATTTTTCAGTTCGGTGGTAATAGGATGGACATTTTTGGGTGGTAGTGTGTAGACACCCCATTTTGTCGGCTATCAGATTTAGGAGACCCATAGCTTGGTGGTTCACAATGATCATAAAAGACTCAAAAGGACTCCTGGAAGTCAGCTCTATCTCTCAGAATGCTCAGATTGACCAAAATGCCCTTGAAAGCCCGAAAACTCCCAGATTTGGTTCTGAAGTTCTGAAAACATGCTATGTCGTAAGAAAAATGATAAAATAAGTTTTTGAGTAAAATTGGGAGGAATTGTCAGCTCCCAGAGACCCCCAGAAGTCCCGAAAGTTCCCGGAAAGTCCCCGTTGACCAGTTTGACCAAGGTTTGACTAGGTTTGACCAAGGTTTGACCAAGCTTGACCAAGTTTGACCGAAATCATCCAAATTCGCCGGAATCATTCTAGATCACATGGAAAGTATTAAAATGAGTTTTAAAAGAAAATCGAGCGAAAACGTCGGCTCCCGGTAGTTCCAAGAGGTTCCCAGAACTTCCCGGGAATCCCGGATTTGACCAGTTTGACCAAGATTTGACTTTAGAATCGGGGCACCGAAATAATTTTCAAATATTTTTCATGGATACTAGAGGTCAATAGCTTTCCAACGGTATATCGCACATAATTCCTGGATTTAAAACGAATTTATTTTTAATTTCCGAAGGCGGAAAAAGCGATCAAATCGGCTTTTATCGTGAATACCGCAAAACTTTTCAAAGTGACCTATCCCCGAACTATTTTTTTTATGTAAAGTAGACTCCATTACCTTTCCAACGGTATATCACAACCTCAGTTTGGAGTTCATACGCATTTTCAGTGAATTTCGGACGAAATAGGGCCTTTTCGCGAATACCGGAACATCAGGGGGCCTAAACAGCATTATCTGGACGGGGGAGGAGCAGTGCCGCCGCGGCACTGGCCCAGTGCCGCCGCGGCAGTCCCCTCCAGAATAGTGTATTTTTGTAATTTGTTTTGAGGTCCCATTTTGATTAATTAAAAACCAAAACGACATAGTTTTATGATTTCAGATGATTGGAGCCAATGAGAATACTTTCTAAATCCCAAAACCACCCCAAGTTGGCCTATTTAAACCCCCCATTGCTCTTCATTTTGGGGGGGTCAAATGCAAGTTTAGAGAAAGTTTGGGAGAGAAAGTTGTAGAGATAAGGTGAGAATAGAGAGAAAAGAAGCTTTCTTCTTTGATTTTCAAAACAAAAGTGAGTTCTAAACTTTGTTTTTACTACATTACTCCTATTTACTTCAATATTCAATACACCCAACCACCATTTTAGTGAGCATTTAAGAGAGTGGAAGCTTCTTCCATGTCCAATGTCATTACATATGAGTGAAACACCATGCTACAAGTTCAATACTTCAATGAATATCATCTATTGATCATTATCTACTTGCTTGTTTATTCATTGTTTATCTCTTCTCACCTCATTTCTTTTTGATTTTCTTTATTTAATTACTAGTTCACCATCATCTAAATGATGACATGAAGTTTGGGGTGAGTGAATCCTTATGGATAGTAGCTCTTGACCTCAAAAACATGTTTGATAGATGATGATCATAACTTCAATACCTCCAAGGCATCCTTGAAGTGTATTGAAGTTATGCTCAAATAAAAATGAGTCTCTCCAACAATCTTGGAGGTTCTTGATGATGAGTTGAATGTTGGCATTTTAAGTGATCATAATCTTTATTGAGTATTGAAAATACACTTTCAAAACCTCTATTTCAAAACCCCCCTCAATCCCTCTCATTTTGATTTCAAGAAAGAAAACCTTATTTTCCCCAAAATCTTCAAAACAGTGAGTGAGCTGAGTTAAAAGATTTCTCTAGAACTCAATACTCAACATATAGATGCAAGGCCACTTGGAAAGTCTTCCTAACTCATTGAAGAACACCCATGATTTTTGGTTTGACTTGGAAGTACTTGAAAATGGTCCATTTGGACCCAAACATTCCTTCCAAACATTCTGCCTCTGCTGTCACAGCAGCTTGACTAACTTCCAACTTCTTTTTCAGAAATATTTTCCAAAAGGGGTGGTCCCAACCTATTTTTCCCTTAAACTTCAATGTCTTAGGGAACTTTCTGTATAAAATGGACCTCTAGATCATTCGTTTTCATTTTCTAAGATTTTTCAACATTTCAGTCGACAGTACGGACTCTGTTTCTGAGTGACCTCTGTTGTTCATATGATTTCTCTCAATATGTGATAGTTATTAAAGATTAGCTTTTTGGGTAGCATTCTAGACACAATAAGGAACATCTCCATAAAAAATCATGCATTGAAAACATTCCTAACCCTTCTTTTTAATTTTCCAAAGATCTAGCTACTGTTCTGTCCACTATTCACAACAAGCACATTTTAACTTTTATTCTTTGATTTGATGCTTATATTCATTCCAAATTAGTTCATATCTTAGGAAGTAGTTCATACTACAATTGTACATATCCCATGTTGATTTCATCCATCCATTCATACACATTTTAGACTTCTAAGTAATTCTAGGAATCCATGAACACAAAAGCACACTACAACCTTGACACATTCTAGATACATACATTGCATACATGCAAAGATTTGGGGTTTTTGTAAATCCTAATCTAAGAAGATTATAAGGAATGATCATGATCACACGTTCATGCTCCCCTCGATCTAATCATCCTTTCTCATCCGTCCCGGGGATTGAGAGATCTTCTTTTCTCAAAGAATGACATGCATCATACTAGCTTGCTAAGCATATTTTGATTTCTTCGATTATTTTGTTTCAAGAACAATTCATGCTCCCTTTAGATTAGGAAAACTTAATTACTTGATACATGAGTAGACGATTTTTCCTAGGTTTGTTTTGTGTGATATTTCACTTTGCATTGTGTGATACTTGGCTTAGATCTTATGAATGATATCTTATCTTTTGATCTTCCAATTTCAAGTTTCTTATGTGATGTAATATATTATCATAGTATTAATTGTCGAACCATACATAGTATAAGATGATTATTTGGATGCTAATTGAGGCCCGTCAAAAGACGGGGCGAGTTGAGGGTGTTTTAGTCGTGACAAAGGCTCCTTCCTCTCTCGTACCAAAACCCCGAACCAAGTTCTTTGGTTATGAAGGGTCGGTGCCCTTTATCCATTTGGGTGAGTCAAATTAGGTTTCTTGGTTCCTTAAAAACTAAGTGGCGACTCTGTATCTATTTTCAACAGACCTTTTCTCTTTCTTTGATTCAAAAATCAAACAAGTTTCGAAAGCAAACGAAGCGGTGGAATCCCGGTATCCACATAGTGTTACTAGGACATGGTTATCTAAGGATAACTGCTTAAGAATTGTTTTCATAAATTCTGGTTTCCTCTGTCATTCATTTATTCTGAGACAAAGCATGCTAGACTTGAACGCATAGGATGTGATATGATGACTTGATTAGCTCAAGAAGCCCTTTTGGGCCCACTCGCTAAGGTTAACCTACCTATGTGTAAGTCTTGCTTAGTTGGAAAAGCATGCCGAAAGCCTTTTAGAGAGGCTATTAGAGGTACTCAAGCATTAGAACTAGTTCACTCAAATATCTATGGACCTATGGTTATAAAGGCACGTCATGGCGCCTCTTATTTTCTCACTTTTATAGATGATTTCGCGCGATGTGAGGATCGTGAGTATTTATCTAATCAGTTCTAGGTACTATGTGAGGAAAAAGGGGAAACGCAGATAACTTTCTATTCTGGAAACTCCGCAATAATATGGTGTTGTAGAAAGAATGAATATGACATTCCTAGATATGGCTAGGACTATGATGGCGCAAGTCAACCTCTCAAAGTTGCTTTGGGGGGATGTACTCTTGATTGATGCCTACATACTAGAGTGCCTCTTCTTAGTCAGTTCCCTCTACCCCCTTGTGAGCTATGGAAAAGCAAAAAGCTCATTTTGGAGCATTTGCGCCCGTGGAGCTTAGGATTTTATGTTCACTATACCTCGTATAAGTGCGAGAAACTACGCTCGAGAGCTAGAAAGCATATCTTTATAAGGTATTCTAATCTGCACGCACTGTCTTGAATCAGTCCACGTTTGTTAAACATCACTGTCTTTGTCTGTCTAAAGTCACCACTGTCCAAGATCTAATCTAGTCCTCTCAAAATCTGTCAGGTCAGTATAAATTCCCAAGGTCAGTAGTCAGGGTCCACTTCGTGGGTCAGGAGTTCGGATAACCGATTGATCAGAATCAGCCCGACAGCTTACTTCAGCATGAATAGGGAAGAGTTGGAAAACAAGGTTACTGAATTGGGAGCGATCATAAGCCAGCAGTCCGACAGCCTAGCCCAAGTTCTGAAGTTCATGGAAGAATTGAAGCAGCGGCGGCCGCAACCTCCGCCCGGGTTTCCACCACCGGAGTTTGAACCACCCCCACCTGAGAATAATGGGAAAGAAGACTGGTTTCAAGGGGTCCCACCGTTCGCGTATGAGAAAAAGCTCCAAGAGAAAATGGACAAGGTCGACAAGCTAGAAAGCGTACTGAGGAAGAGCAAGGGGATCGATGATTACATGCTAGACCTGGAAGGCCTCTTCGAGCCTGTCAAGCTGAAACTGCCAGAAAATTTCAAGATGCCCGCCATCGACCGTTTTGACGGAACTGGGAATCCGAAAAGTCATGTGAAGCTATGTATGAGTATCTTCCAGTCTATGGGTTGTACCCACGAACACATCGCGATGTTGTTCCCGCAAACTCTTGCAAAGTCTGCACTATCGTGGTTCCTAACCTTGGAAGCCTCCAAAACCCGGGCCTGGGAAGACATCGTTCGAGTCTTCGTCGATCATTACTCCTACAATCAAGAGCTGGATGTCACCATCAGGGATCTGGAGACAACCCGACAAAACAACAATGAATCCTTCGCTGCATTTCTGAGCAGATGGAGGAACAAGGTAGCTCAAATGACCAACCGGCCGGTTGAAAAAGAACAGGTAAGGATGCTCATCCGGAATCTGCAGCCCCTCTACCATGAGAAATTATTCTACCAGTCCATCTCCACCTTTGAGGAGTTGTTTGAAGTCGGAACCCGGATTGAAGACGCTATCAGAGAAGGAAAGATAAAAAAGGAAGAGCCCCCGAGTCAGTCCAGAAGGCCTAACTACTCCCGGAATCCCCCGGATGTCAATGCCCTTAGCAGCCAACCCATGACGTACCCTCTTAGGCCGTACCAACCCTCCAGCCAGGCAAACCCCTCTAATCGCCCCTTCCAGAAAAAGCCCCCTCGCAACTTCGCCAAGTTAGAAATCTCTCTCTCCTCAGCTTTAGACCGCCTCCTCAAAAAAGGCCATCTCCAACTGCTCCAACCCCGAAACACCCCCCTCCCGCCAAACTGCGATATGTCCAAGCGGTGTACCTACCACCAAGCCCTGGGCCACAACACTGATGATTGCGTGCGCCTTCGCCATGACATTCAGGACCTTATTGACCGGAACATCATCGAGCCGCCACCAAAGCAGCCCCATATCACCCAAAATCCTCTACCAAACCACCAAAATGTCAACCTCATTGAGTCCAGCCCCGTACCCTTCGACCCTGCCACTTATATCACCCCTCTAGGACAACCCCTGCCTTTCATTGACATTTCGGATTCTATGGGAATTCATCTGATTGAAGGGGAGAACGACGAGTGGCAGCAACAACTAGACGATGAGCAAGACTTGTTATTTCTGGAAGAGCACGATCTGGGGATGGTAGACCTCAAATGGTAGGATCCCAACGATGAAAGTGATGCTTCTATCTAGGACGAGCCAGAGAAACCATATGTGGGAACGGATTATGATTGGTTCAAAAAGGATGGGACTGTAGAAGGGCCTACTCCTGCTGAAATTGATCACCTGACCAGGTCAGGCCGTCACTACCAGCTGTAGACACCCCAATTTTGACCGAACTATTAAACTTAGGGGGGATTTACCTCTAGATATCAATGATGAATAATGTTCCGACGATTTTCTTCAAGTTCATCGCTTCGACTTCTGAAAAGTTTCAAGCTCCCAAACCTTGCTCCTAATATCCCTAGATTTGGCCAATCATTGACCATCTGTCTTGAGCTCACTAGATCATGGGTTACTTTCTAAAAAAAATGGAATAGATTAAATAATAATAATGATATTTTCTAAAAATAACATTATTTCTCATATTTTTAGATTCAAAAAGAAAAAAAAAAAGAAAAAAGAAAAAAGATACTATTTGGTAACTCATATGATTAATTTAGATTTAAAATAAAAAATGTGTCTATACATATATATATATATATATATAGGAAAAGGAAAATAATAAAAGAAAGTAGCCCATGTGATTTGGAGAGTTAGAGATTCCTTGGCATATTCCTTATATAAGAAATACCCAAAAAGCCCTTTGTTGGGCACTAATCTCCCATGTGTTTTGAAGATGGTCTAGAATGTTCCTTTATTCTAGCCAACTTAAATGCCCTTCAAGTTTCTTGGAATTACATAGAAGTGCCATGGAGAATTAGAGATGCCATAGAATATTCCTAACTCACCACAAATTGACCTATCTACCCTTATCTTAGCCCCTAAGATAATGAAAGTCTATAAAAGAACCCATTTTCTCTCATTTTGGGGGAGACACTTGAATTGTATAGAAAAATATTAGGAGAGCTTTAGAGGAAAGAAATATAGAGAGAGAAACTCTACCAATTATCTTACCCAAATCCCACCAAAACTCTACCCAACCATCAAATCACCATTGAAGGAGCTTGAAGCTTGAGGAAGAAGAAGAGGAAAAGCTTGAGGAATTCAACATCTCTACAAATCCTGAGAAGATCTAGAGGTTAAATCCTTATCCCTATACTTATTATATATAATTCAATCACAATTCATAGATCTAGGACTTTTACACATTTTCAAAACCTCTCTTCCCACCTCATTTCATCACACACCACATAGAATTGTGATTGAATTCCTACTTACTCTCATTGATTTGGATCTAAATAAGAACCTTAGGTTTAAAATAAAACTAGTTTGTGAAGGGATCTTCACTTGGTTTTCTTCAAGTAAACTTTGATTCTATTTTTCTTTGTCTCTATTTTTCTTTTGAGATCCATGAGATCTTTAATATCTCATTGGATCCTCTTGAGTTTGATCATCTAGTCCCCTATGATCCTATGATTTATATGGAGACTAAGGTTGATCATGGTCATATCTACCCATGGTTGGTGAAGATTCAAGTCTTAACCCATGAATTGAACCTCCTCATTAAGAATCTTATGGAATTCATTCAATATTCCATAGAGGTTCATGTAGAAATAAATCTATATCCTCCAATGACCACCAAGTGGTAGGGGTAATATTTTGAACTCAAGTTTTGGTCCATAGGTTTGAGTTCTTTATTTGAGGATTCTGTGAAGTTCATTTCAATACTTCATCAAGATCCATAAGTGTGGTGTGCCTCATAGTCTTCAATGACCATCAAATGGTAGAAGAAGTAGTTTGGTTTGAGCCCCAACTTCATGTTTTAATAGTTGAGGCCAATCAATAAACTTGAACTAGCAAAATGAAACAGTGGGTTCATAAACTGTTTTTGATCAAGGATTTTTAGTTTGAAATCCTACCGTTGGAATCGAATGAAACCAACGGGAAAATGTTCATAACACATTGTTTTACCACTGTGATTTTTGTTTTAGCAAGATTTTATGCTTAGGAGGGTTTGATCATGGTTTTTGTGAGCTAAACACAATCTGTCCAGAGTTTCAGAATACTTTCAGAACAGTAAGTCCGTTTTGAAATTAATAAATCAGAACCCTAATAAAGTTTTCGGGGTCTCAAATAATTTTTTATAAGTACCTTAATGTGTTAGGAAGGTACCCTAAAAAGATCTAAGTGTTTCTCATTTATTTACTATTTTTAGAAAATCATACAAGATCTCTGGACAGAGAGTTGCAGAATCCTGAGTGAGGTCTAGTATTTTCAGTATTCCCGGAGATCTAACCGTTGAAACCTCAATTTTCTTTTTGGGTTAGAAACTAGACTCACAGAGGCGTAACATATCCAAAAATCAGTAAGATCCAACCGTTGAAATATTTTATATCCATTTTTGAACGTCGGGTCTGCTCTCTGTAAATCACAAAAAACTGCTACTGTTTTTGTCTAATCTTATTTGTTTCAACTCAAATGGTCTCTTAATGTCTTGGGACTCAAACCATATTTTGAATAATGATAATTTAGATTAAACCCAGAGGCTTAGGGATCCAAATTAGTGAATAAATTCATGTCTCATCCTTGTTCATAATCATTCATTCATTCATGTACATTGATGCTTATAGTTAGAACTAGTTCTTGGATGAAGTTGGACTTAGTTGAATTTAATTGAACATGACCTATGATTAATTACCTTTTGATATTATATCTTGTCTAAGGCATGCGTACTAATCTTTGTTTTGTAGCGCTTTGAGGTACAATTTCTCAACCCTTCTCTAGTTTAATCTATTTTATTGATTTTAATTGATTTTTCGACCCCATGTGCGACACCTTAGCTTAGGTTTTGCCTTATGTGTATATATGTATTAGAGACCTTTCTTAGGTTTATTTTTGCATGCATTGCACGTTTGATATTCGCGGCCGGATCCCGGGTATGTTTTCTAGTTCTCTATTGCATATCACGATGTTTGCTAGTTGAATTATGTGACTTATGAATGATATTTTACCGTTAGCAATTTTGCACCCTTTCAACATGCTTGTGTTATGTATACCTATATATGTATTAATTGAGGGCATGCTTAGATTATTAATTTGATTAAAAAGGATGTTGAGTAGAGGCCTATCGTGAGATAGGATGAAAGGGGGTGTTTTAGTCCGCCGGGCTCCTTCCCCTTTCATTCCATAATCCCCGGACCCAGTTTATCTTTGGTTTCGCAAAAGATCAGTTTGCTTTTAAAATGGTTTCTTAATTTTTCCCTTCTAAAAATTAAGTGGCGACTCTTTGAAAATTGAAAATATTTGTTTTAAAAGTGGGTAAAATTTGAAAACCTGCGATATCCACACCAGCCTCTGCAGCCTACTACTGAAACTGTCGAGAAAGGCCCGGTGAAAGACAAGGGAAAGGGTAAGATGGATGAGGTCATTGAAGAAGATAATGAGCTGATCAAGCAGCTAAAGAAAACCCAAGCGCATCTCTCGATGTGGGACATCATGGTAACATCCTACAAGCACAGGCAAGCCGTGTTGAATGCCTTGGCTGGAATTGAAGTCCCTATGGACACTGCACCGGAGGACATGGTAGCTTTCTTGGGTGCGCTTACCTCCGAACCAATCATTACATTTTCTGATGAGGACCTGCCACCAGAGGGATCCGCACATAATAAGGCATTGTATGTCACCGTGGGATGTAAAGGACAACAGGTGCCGTTTTGTCTAGTCGATACGGGCTCGGCCTTAAATATCTGTGCCCTAAGGACTGCCACCGCCTTGGGGGTCAATGTCCTTGACATCACACCATCTGTGCAATCTGTGAGGGCCTATGACAACACCAGGAGAAATGTGATGGGAACCGTTTCTCTCCAAATCCGGGTAGGATCTTTGGTGAGCACCGAAGTCTTTCAGGTCATGGACATACCTGCCTCTTTCAACTTGCTGATTGGAAGGCCCTGGTTGCATGTCAACAAAGCCGTATCGTCCACTGTGCATCAAATGATCAAGTACATCCATGAGAAGGAAGTGAAAATCATCCTCGGTAATAGTTGGGGTAATGAAGCTTTTCCGAACTACGCTCCCATCTTTGAAATCCAAATACCTGAGTTAGAAGAAGGAGAAATTGGGGGATTCTTCATGGAAGAAGTCCACATGATCAATGATGAAGACAGGTTCCCTGAGATCCACTCTGCGGTTGTCAACATCGTCTGCAAAATGAACTACTTCCCTGGAATGGGATTGGGCCGGCGCCAGCAAGGGATTCGAGAGTTCCCTCAGATCAAAGGACAGCAAGGTACTTTTGGGTTGGGATACAAGCCCACTGAAGAAGACATCGAGCTACAGAGGCCATGGAAGAAAAGGATAAGGGGTCTCCCACCATACCGCAAGACCTTGAATGGGCAATTCATCAAAGAGGGGGATGACTTCCCTTACTGAGGGTGTTTTAGTCGTGACAAAGGCTCCTTCCTCTCTCGTACCAAAACCCCGAACCAAGTTCTTTGGTTATGAAGGGTCGGTGCCCTTTATCCATTTGGGTGAGTCAAATTAGGTTTCTTGGTTCCTTAAAAACTAAGTGGCGACTCTGTATCTATTTTCAACAGACCTTTTCTCTTTCTTTGATTCAAAAATCAAACAAGTTTCGAAAGCAAACGAAGCGGTGGAATCCCGGTATCCACATAGTGTTACTAGGACATGGTTATCTAAGGATAACTGCTTAAGAATTGTTTTCATAAATTCTGGTTTCCTCTGTCATTCATTTATTCTGAGACAAAGCATGCTAGACTTGAACGCATAGGATGTGATATGATGACTTGATTAGCTCAAGAAGCCCTTTTAGGCCCACTCGCTAAGGTTAACCTACCTATGTGTAAGTCTTGCTTAGTTGGAAAAGCATGCCGAAAGCCTTTTAGAGAGGCTATTAGAGGTACTCAAGCATTAGAACTAGTTCACTCAAATATCTATGGACCTATGGTTATAAAGGCACGTCATGGCGCCTCTTATTTTTTCACTTTTATAGATGATTTCGCGCGATGTGAGGATCGTGAGTATTTATCTAATCAGTTCTAGGTACTATGTGAGGAAAAAGGGGAAACGCAGATAACTTTCTATTCTGGAAACTCCGCAATAATATGGTGTTGCAGAAAGAATGAATATGACATTCCTAGATATGGCTAGGACTATGATGGCGCAAGTCAACCTCTCAAAGTTGCTTTGGGGGGATGTACTCTTGATTGATGCCTACATACTAGAGTGCCTCTTCTTAGTCAGTTCCCTCTACCCCCTTGTGAGCTATGGAAAAGCAAAAAGCTCATTTTGGAGCATTTGCGCCCGTGGAGCTTAGGATTTTATGTTCACTATACCTCGTATAAGTGCGAGAAACTACGCTCGAGAGCTAGAAAGCATACCTTTATAAGGTATTCTAATCTGCACGCACTGTCTTGAATCAGTCCACGTTTGTTAAACATCAGTGTCTTTGTCTGTCTAAAGTCACCACTGTCCAAGATCTAATCTAGTCCTCTCAAAATCTGTCAGGTCAGTATAAATTCCCAAGGTCAGTAGTCAGGGTCCACTTCGTGGGTCAGGAGTTCGGATAACCGATTGATCAGAATCAGCCCGACAGCTTACTTCAGCATGAATAGGGAAGAGTTGGAAAACAAGGTTACTGAATTGGGAGCGATCATAAGCCAGCAGTCCGACAGCCTAGCCCAAGTTCTGAAGTTCATGGAAGAATTGAAGCAGCAGCGGCCGCAACCTCCGCCCGGGTTTCCACCACCGGAGTTTGAACCACCCCCACCTGAGAATAATGGGGAAGAAGACTGGTTTCAAGGGGTCCCACCGTTCGCATATGAGAAAAAGCTCCAAGAGAAAATGGACAAGGTCGACAAGCTAGAAAGCGTACTGAAGAAGAGCAAGGGGATCGATGATTACATGCTAGACCTGGAAGGCCTCTTCGAGCCTGTCAAGCTGAAACTGCCAGAAAATTTCAAGATGCCCGCCATCGACCGTTTTGACGGAACTGGGAATCCGAAAAGTCATGTGAAGCTATGTATGAGTATCTTCCAGTCTATGGGTTGTACCCACGAACACATCGCGATGTTGTTCCCGCAAACTCTTGCAAAGTCTGCACTATCGTGGTTCCTAACCTTGGAAGCCTCCAAAACCCGGGCCTGGGAAGACATCGTTCGAGTCTTCGTCGATCATTACTCCTACAATCAAGAGCTGGATGTCACCATCAGGGATCTGGAGACAACCCGACAAAACAACAATGAATCCTTCGCTGCATTTCTGAGCAGATGGAGGAACAAGGTAGCTCAAATGACCAACCGGCCGGTTGAAAAAGAACAGGTAAGGATGCTCATCCGGAATCTGCAGCCCCTCTACCATGAGAAATTATTCTACCAGTCCATCTCCACCTTTGAGGAGTTGTTTGAAGTCGGAACCCGGATTGAAGACGCTATCAGAGAAGGAAAGATAAAAAAGGAAGAGCCCCCGAGTCAGTCCAGAAGGCCTAACTACTCCCGGAATCCCCCGGATGTCAATGCCCTTAGCAGCCAACCCATGACGTACCCTCTTAGGCCGTACCAACCCTCCAGCCAGGCAAACCCCTCTAATCGCCCCTTCCAGAAAAAGCCCCCTCGCAACTTCGCCAAGTTAGAAATCTCTCTCTCCTCAGCTTTAGACCGCCTCCTCAAAAAAGGCCATCTCCAACTGCTCCAACCCCGAAACACCCCCCTCCCGCCAAACTGCGATATGTCCAAGCGGTGTACCTACCACCAAGCCCTGGGCCACAACACTGATGATTGCGTGCGCCTTCGCCATGACATTCAGGACCTTATTGACCGGAACATCATCGAGCCGCCACCAAAGCAGCCCCATATCACCCAAAATCCTCTACCAAACCACCAAAATGTCAACCTCATTGAGTCCAGCCCCGTACCCTTCGACCCTGCCACTTATATCACCCCTCTAGGACAACCCCTGCCTTTCATTGACATTTCGGATTCTATGGGAATTCATCTGATTGAAGGGGAGAACGACGAGTGGCAGCAACAACTAGACGATGAGCAAGACTTGTTATTTCTGGAAGAGCACGATCTGGGGATGGTAGACCTCAAATGGTAGGATCCCAACGATGAAAGTGATGCTTCTATCTAGGACGAGCCAGAGAAACCATATGTGGGAACGGATTATGATTGGTTCAAAAAGGATGGGACTGTAGAAGGGCCTACTCCTGCTGAAATTGATCACCTGACCAGGTCAGGCCGTCACTACCAGCCTCTGCAGCCTACTACTGAAACAGTCGAGAAAGGCCCGGTGAAAGACAAGGGAAAGGGTAAGATGGATGAGGTCATTGAAGAAGATAATGAGCTGATCAAGCAGCTAAAGAAAACCCAAGCGCATCTCTCGATGTGGGACATCATGGTAACATCCTACAAGCACAGGCAAGCCGTGTTGAATGCCTTGGCTGGAATTGAAGTCCCTATGGACACTGCACCGGAGGACATGGTAGCTTTCTTGGGTGCGCTTACCTCCGAACCAATCATTACATTTTCTGATGAGGACCTGCCACCAGAGGGATCCGCACATAATAAGGCATTGTATGTCACCGTGGGATGTAAGGGACAACAGGTGCCGTTTTGTCTAGTCGATACGGGCTCGGCCTTAAATATCTGTGCCCTAAGGACTGCCACCGCCTTGGGGGTCAATGTCCTTGACATCACACCATCTGTGCAATCTGTGAGGGCCTATGACAACACCAGGAGAAATGTGATGGGAACCGTTTCTCTCCAAATCCGGGTAGGATCTTTGGTGAGCACCGAAGTCTTTCAGGTCATGGACATACCTGCCTCTTTCAACTTGCTGATTGGAAGGCCCTGGTTGCATGTCAACAAAGCCGTATCGTCCACTGTGCATCAAATGATCAAGTACATCCATGAGAAGGAAGTGAAAATCATCCTCGGTAATAGTTGGGGTAATGAAGCTTTTCCGAACTACGCTCCCGTCTTTGAAATCCAAATACCTGAGTTAGAAGAAGGAGAAATTGGGGGATTTTTCATGGAAGAAGTCCACATGATCAATGATGAAGACAGGTTCCCTGAGATCCACTCTGCGGTTGTCAACATCGTCTGCAAAATGAACTACTTCCCTGGAATGGGATTGGGCCGGCACCAGCAAGGGATTCGAGAGTTCCCTCAGATCAAAGGACAGCAAGGTACTTTTGGGTTGGGATACAAGCCCACTGAAGAAGACATCGAGCTACAGAGGCCATGGAAGAAAAGGATAAGGGGTCTCCCACCATACCGCAAGACCTTGAATGGGCAATTCATCAAAGAGGGGGATGACTTCCCTTACTGAGGGTGTTTTAGTCGTGACAAAGGCTCCTTCCTCTCTCGTACCAAAACCCCGAACCAAGTTCTTTGGTTATGAAGGGTCGGTGCCCTTTATCCATTTGGGTGAGTCAAATTAGGTTTCTTGGTTCCTTAAAAACTAAGTGGCGACTCTGTATCTATTTTCAACAGACCTTTTCTCTTTCTTTGATTCAAAAATCAAACAAGTTTCGAAAGCAAACGAAGCGGTGGAATCCCGGTATCCACATAGTGTTACTAGGACATGGTTATCTAAGGATAACTGCTTAAGAATTGTTTTCATAAATTCTGGTTTCCTCTGTCATTCATTTATTCTGAGACAAAGCATGCTAGACTTGAACGCATAGGATGTGATATGATGACTTGATTAGCTCAAGAAGCCCTTTTGGGCCCACTCGCTAAGGTTAACCTACCTATGTGTAAGTCTTGCTTAGTTGGAAAAGCATGCCGAAAGCCTTTTAGAGAGGCTATTAGAGGTACTCAAGCATTAGAACTAGTTCACTCAAATATCTATGGACCTATGGTTGTAAAGGCACGTCATGGCGCCTCTTATTTTTTCACTTTTATAGATGATTTCGCGCGATGTGAGGATCGTGAGTATTTATCTAATCAGTTCTAGGTACTATGTGAGGAAAAAGGGGAAACGCAGATAACTTTCTATTCTGGAAACTCCGCAATAATATGGTGTTGCAGAAAGAATGAATATGACATTCCTAGATATGGCTAGGACTATGATGGCGCAAGTCAACCTCTCAAAGTTGCTTTGGGGGGATGTACTCTTGATTGATGCCTACATACTAGAGTGCCTCTTCTTAGTCAGTTCCCTCTACCCCCTTGTGAGCTATGGAAAAGCAAAAAGTTCATTTTGGAGCATTTGCGCCCGTGGAGCTTAGGATTTTATGTTCACTATACCTCGTATAAGTGCGAGAAACTACGCTCGAGAGCTAGAAAGCATACCTTTATAAGGTATTCTAATAGCTCGACAGCCTATGTTACGTATAATGAACAAACGGGTATAGGAATGACAAATGGTGCTACATGATATTGAGAATGACTTCCCCATATTTGTATTACTAAGAGATATCTTGATCTCTATAAGTTGGAGGATGTTGAAGACAACATACCATATTTAAGCGAGGGTGGGGAGATTGAGAATCTACATCCAATAATCGCTGTAAAATGGTACTAGTCTCCCCCCGAGTGGGAGTACACCGCTAGACACTAGTGGGAGTATACCAGATAGTGGGAGTGCACCACTAGGCACTCAAGATTCTCAGGTAGTACACTGTATGGTGATGAGGAAAAAGTTCCCTATCGCTATTTTGAAATTGAGGAAGACATTTTTCATATGTGTGCAAATGTGTGCACAAGTGGATGAGGATAAGCCTGCTTCCTTTTGTGGAAGTATTTTTCTTCGTCTGCTGAAGCTGAGTGGATAGTTGCTATGCCAGATGAAATGAGCTCTATGGATGCAAATAAAGTCTAGGAGTTAGTTGACATTCCGCCTGTGCGTAAGACTATTGGAGACAAGTATGTTTTCAAAATCTAAAGGCAAGGCAGATGGTTCAATTGACAAGTATGAGGTGCGCCTTATGGCAATAGTTTGTACCCAGAGAGGGTACAGACCATGGAAACATGTTCTCCCAAAGGGTGAGATCTGACTCCATTCGCCTTATCCTAGCAATTGTCGCATATTTAGTTTTTGAACCTTTTTAATTGGATGTTTAAACTGCTCTTTTCTCAATGGAGAACAAGGCGACGAGATAAATATGGATCATCCCATTGGTGTTGTGACCAAAAGGGAATGAGTGCAAAAGTGTGTTGTCTCAAACGATCTATTTATTATCTCAAGTTAACAATCGTCTACGCAATGGTACAATGTGTGTACAGAAAATGGTCCAAGAAAAGTGTTCTAATTCTTTATATGTTGATGACGTCCTTTTAGCTGAGAATGAGATGAGTTCCATTGTCGCCACTTGAGAGTGGTTGTCCTCTCAGTTTGAGATTGAGGACATGGGTGATTCCAACTATGTGTTGGAAGTTTAGACTGTGAGATATTGTTCTCAGAAGCTCCTCTGTTTGTCTCAAGGGACTTACAAGATGTAGGTTCTTGAACGTTTTCACATAAAAAACTGAAAACCCATAGACATCCCATTTTTTGGGGACTTACCTTGACCTTAGATCAATGTCTTAAGAATAATGAGAAGAGGAAACAAATATCCAGTTTGCCATATGCGTCCGCAATAGGGGAATCTGAAATATGCTAATGTGTGTACTCGGTCAAATGTCTGCTATGCGGTTGGTTTAATTAGTCGTTGTCGTAGCAACCATGGTCCTGTCACTAGAGAGTAGTGAAGAGTATCTTGCGATATGTTCGCAGGAGTACTGTGGACCTTGCCTTATGATGTCCATGATGGAAGCATAATATGTGGTGTGCTCTGCAGCTGTTAGAGAAGCTGTTTTGGTTTAAGAGTTTTTGCAGTGGCTAGGCTCTTTATCTCATAGTGATGAGGTTGTGCTCATCGAAGGTGATAGCACGTAAGCCTGAGCATATGCAAAAGATTTCAAAAACCATTCTAGCACGTGTCATATTTGAGATGTGGTTTGCGCAAAGGGAAGTTGTCTTAAGGCACATCTCCATTGGGGGATTTGATGTGCTTAGACATTTTATTATGGTATTGACATTATTATTCAAGTTTATTATCAGTTAATAATAAACTAATTGGTTTCCATACATATATGTTTGTTATATGAATGGAATGAATGCACATTTCTTATATGTCACCGGGCTTAAATCGACCTGCTCACACGGGTGATTCATCTTGGCGCCGAGATAGCGAACTAGAATATGCGTGTCCATGGTGCTTAGATGGCGAGCAAGATGAGACATTTGTGTGCATGGCGCTTAGATAGCTTGCTAGGACATGTGTATCCATAGCGCTTAGAAAGCGAGCTTGAACACTTATATCTACACAGTATAAGGACAGCGAACTAGACATAAATCCTATTATTTTTATATGTCGCCTTAGATGGATCTAAGATGAAACCTTTTACATTTGGTCGAACATAGAGATATCCCACGACTCTATGTAACCTGTTTACAGTCGAATGTGAGTTTTCAGACAGGCGCCATGAGTAGCGGCTGTGTTGGAAAACTCAGGTTAGACATTTTGTGTAACGTCTAGACTAAGATTCGTATGGTGTTACTTGTTTTCCAAACACAGAGTGACATGCCCATTTTTATGGAAGAACATCATAGTATACATTTCATACTGTATGTGCTTTTGCGATCGATTGTGGAGTAGTGAATGGATTCCTCTTCATTGCTATGTGAGCCACGTAGCATATCCAAGACATTGATTATTCTACAAACTGGTTGCCTTCACGACTAGAGACTATGTCATAAAGAGGACGCTTGATGAAAGCTACTTTAGCATGCTATCCTAGGACGATGAGATAATTCCGTTCTATGGGGCGTGTCTGGGCAAGCGGTCAAGTTAGTCGGATTGACATGTGGTCTCAGGGAAGACCATTCAATAACACACCATGTTTTTGTGACTCATTAGCAGGCCTGCGACAATCGTAATTTGTTACTGATATGTCATGAGTACATTACATTGAGGTGGTGCAGCAATTCTTTTCACCGAGGGATTGAGAATGCTGTGTCCGGTATGGTTGAATCGTCTAAGGCATACACGAGAAGCTTCCGAGTGATGTGTCTTGCTAGTTATGGTGATGATTTGGCATTACACTCCTGTCGATGTACTTTTTTTTCTTAAGGTCGTACGTTCTATTTCCTTGTATGAAGAGATGAGAAGTTCTGTTTTGAGAGATTGGTTTTAGTACTAGCCCTATGTGGGTGATGGGAGATGTAAGAAATTTGTGGGTCTATTAGTTATACCCACATATATTGGACCGGGTCCAATGGGCTTTGGCTCTTGGAGCCCTAGGGTTTGGTGAATGTGTGTGTGTATAAAAATATGATATATACAACACACATAGGTCTCTCCCCTAGCATTATTGAGCAGCCTCTCTCTCTCTCTCTCTTTCCTACTCTCTCTCCCAGTTTTCTCTCTCTAAAGCCATCACCATAGGAGCTTTGGGATTTAGCACGTGATATGTAAGAGGACCGCTCTAGTAGTGATCTTCACGACCTATGTGAAGCATAAGAGAGTACACGGAGGCTACATGGAGCAGCAGTTTGTGGGTGAAGACACCGGGCTCGTAACAACACCGTTCGGCAATCCGTTGGGTTATTCTGCCAGGTAAGTGACCTAAACCCGACTCGTACGCTTACGTGCATATTTATTTACAATATAAATATGCTTGTTTTGAAATATAATTAACTTTTTGATTTTTTATACGAATTCTACGGACTCTTAGTGCAATATTTTTTAAATGAACTTTGTTTTAAAGAGATTCTTTTTAGTTTCACTTATGCTGCTATGATTATTTAAATGAATTGGATGAGCCTTGGTGGTATGCCACATATCCTATTTCCGCGCATCGCGGGATGGGTCGTGACACCCTTTTGAGGAGTCCAACTTTTTAAGGATACATAATAATTGCTATCCATATGAGCCTAAATAAGGGAGTTTTTCCCAAATTGCGCTTACTTTGCTTAAGAGAGTAGTTTGGTGTGCTAACTCATTAGGGGGTAGTTTTGAAAGTTAACTTAAAAGTGGACAATAATTTTGAAACAGCCAAAAATAGAAAGAGAAACACATAAAAATGGGACAGGGGTACATTACATTGGATAATTTTCTTACGTTTTGAGATATACTTAAAGTCAGTCCAACTTGGTTTCTTTCCATTGTAATCAATACACATCCTGTTCCTTTTTTTTCTTTTTCTTTTTTTCCCACTTACTTGGATTATCGCTGGACACACACATATCATGCACAACGCCTTTGATTCAACTCAACTCTAAAGCCTCACAATGGCCCATAGTATAGTCCAATAAAGGTCACTCATTCCGACTGAATAATAAATATGGGACAAGCAAAGACTATTCTCAAGGAGAGTCGAACCCTCCACTGAAGAAAAAAAAAATGTCACTCCATATGAACAAAACCCGCTTGATCTTCCCATTCCTTTAATCATTCCTAAAAAGACTAATATTTATCAGCTTGTTAGTAATACGCGAGTTTAACCTAGTCTTTTGAGTAGTTCTGTAAAGAGCCTAAAGACCCAAAACACATTCTTGGTGTCTAAATATTGGATACACAAGCTCTCCCACTTAATTGTGCTACGTCATTGTCACATCACATGTCCAAATGCAATCTGAATGGCTAACGTGGGACGCAGCTACGGTCCTACTCTACATATGGCTGGTACGCCACATATCTCCTCTTGGGTAACCGTAGGTAGGGCCGATTTTGAGATGACAAAAATTATTCGAGGTCTTAAATAAATTTTCAAAAATGTATAAAAAATGAAACCTTTTGTCACACCCAAACCCGCGGGCTAGGACACGTGTAACAAAGACAACAAATACCAATCAATCAAATTTTAACGTTCCAAAAATTTCATATTGACTGAAATACCAGGGGTAAAATATCATTTAATCAAATAAATTAATAAAAAGGAATAAAATAAAGTTTTAAAATTGTCAAATGGTACTTGGGCAAAGTTTCCCCTATTACAGCACCATTTACCCTGTTTTCATAAACTAAAACATTTTTAACCCCTGCTGCACTCCTTTATTTAAATATTCCAAAACACATTAAAACCCAACTAAATATATAGATTCATTCTAACATAATAAAAGTTAAAATCATAACTTCTAATATGTACTTATACATAAAACTATACAACTCCCAAAATCTCTAACTTGTAATTTAAAAATAAATAAATAAATAAAATGAATAGTACAAAACACATCTTAGCAAACCCAGCCCCGTAGTCTCGATCATTTCTCACTGTAGTATTCATCTGAACCTGCGTGGTCATTAGCCACAAAAAAATCGAATAAGATTTCGCTTAGTGAGTACGTGGTGCTAATCATGCAATTGGAGTATTTAATGATTCATAACACCAATTAAACATTCACAACAATAAATAGTCGCAGGCGTGTCAAGTAATCAATCACCATCGTTCTGGACCCTTGATTCCGAGCCATCCTCACTTTGTCGTCACTTTAAAAGCGATATCACTCACTCTCATGTGACCGTAGTCAATTCGTTGTGGTCGTCACCACCGTCCCTTTTTCTCTGAGGACTTCATCATCATCATCCCCCTTTTCTCTGAGGAATGGGCGTCCCTTATATACGGGCTAAATAATGGTGATTATCAATTGACACCCTTTGACCCAAATAAGCACATAAGCAACTCAATATGTCAACATGGAAATTTCACATTTTTGAACATGTTAAATAATAAATTATCACATGCTCTTCTACTTAATCACAATTAAACATTTAAAAGCATTTAATCACAATAAATAACATTAAATATCCAATTTTGGGATTAGGACACTCACCTCTATGAATAAACAAATAAGCCTAGAAACCCCGAATTTATCGTAGATCCAGCCCAAATATGAACCTGCGGTTAATCCTACACAATTTTGATAAATTAAATATCACCAACCCATTTGGGTCACGAAAAACCTATCGATTAAATTCAAATTAAATTATACCAAAAGGTTAGGCTTACCCCCATAATCCAAATATGACTTCATATCACGATTTGGACAATATATAACAAAACTATAGCATCGAGAAGTTGAAGCCTCACTTGCCTTTTCTCTTCTCTCGCAGCTCTCTGAGAACTCTCTGATCTCTTTTTTTTTTTCTTTCTTATCTATCCTTTTGTTTTTTGTTTTTGTTTTTTTTTTTTTTGTTAACTAACTAATATATAAATGTATAACACATCCGCCGCCGTACACCCAGCACACACTTTCACGTTTGGGTTTTTTTTTTAGATAATGAAAATGGGAGATGCTATGGTGCATCTCAATGTATCTTAACTTACCACTATTTACACTTACACCCTTACAAGTTTCTAAACTCCAATTATAACACCTAAACTAATTATATTACTATCACAATATCTAAGTGGGTCTATATCTATACCAAGTATGAGCCCCAAATGTAGTCCCAAATATTAGATGAAGGCACTAATTAGCCTACTAATTATGTCATGTGTCCAATTACGCTCTCATAAGGGTACCCAAACTCGTCTCATAAATAATCATGAACTATAATAGAATATTAAAACACTGAACATTTTATCAATTAAACAATCATATGGCATCAACAACTATTATAATGTACACATTTACATTTACATGTCTACCATTTAATCACATAAATGCACATTTATGCAATTTATATTATCCAAACCTCTCTTGGGTCACACTTTCATATCTGTCCTACCTCTAGTGGAACTTTCAACTGTGCCCTTTATCAAGCACTTATCACGTCGGGGTAACTGGATCTTACCCAAATCATCACATGTAATTAATTATACTAATTAATGCATGCAAAATAAATATTACTACCTTTTTTCGGGTACGGGTATTACATCTCTCCCTCCCTTTTAGGAAGTTTGTCCCCAAACTTTTCTTATTTTACGAATCAAATAGCTTCTCAAACCTGGACTGGTTCATATGCAAAAACAAGATCATAAAATATAATATACCCACTAGTGTGCCCACAATCGCAAACGACTGGTACCCACTCTTTTCAATATTTCCGATTGGCGTACTGAAATTTCAATCTCACTTGGTTCGTCAAACTATACCATTTTTCTGAGATAAAACTTCAAGAAGTATTTCTCTCCCCACAGTAGTCATTTCCCAATCATTCTAGAATAAAACTCACTTGCATTTATTATATTTCTCCATCAGATATCAGCGGATTATAAAATATCTCGCAAAAAGTTCAGTTCCACTTCCATTGCTTCTTGCAAGATTCCATAACTTCTTCTTAATCGACTACTTCCTTCTGGGATGACAAGTGCTAGTATCCGCATAATTGCATAATTCTTCTCTCCTATAGGTTGTTTAATCCCAACAATCTGCAGTTTCAATCAATAATCACATTCTGATTGGATTAACCTGTCGACAAATCATTTATATGACAACACCTAATTCTTGTTGACTTTGGCAATGCCGTCATAGAATTTAATATGATAAACATTCAATTTCATATTGTTAATAATATCAATCAGAATAATCTCATGGACCTTCATTGTTTCTGCTCTTATACCACATATCACAAAGAATGCTTTACATTTCTCATATGGAAGTAGCTTTCTCAGTATCTTGGTTAAAACTTTTACCTAATAGTATTTAAATGTCAAATCAATCTTCATGAAGACTTGTGCCCGTGTAACTAATTACTAAGTCATCATAACAATGAAATACAATTAGTAATGTCGTATACCCAATTACTAACATATTATATACTCAAATATCATTATATACTTCAATATTTCTTCTGACTTCACGCGAAGTACATACTTGACTTTGAGATCCTGACACATTTTACTGTAGAGTAGATCTTAATCACTTTTCTTTCAGTACTTTATCACAAATTTCTAAAACAGAAACCCAAATCGATCTTCCGCTCATCTGTTATAGTAATGCTAGTTACCGTCAATTTATAATCATCATTCCTTCCCCAATTTCTGGAACAAATTCAGATTCTAATAAATTTTGAATCTTGACTCAAATCTTTTCTGAATGGTCAATGTATACACTAAACCTCATTGATCTCTGATTCGAGCACGAACAACCATTTTGCCTTTACCTGATTAATATAAATTTCAAACTGTAGCTATCATGAGTTTCAACTGTCCTCCGTACCGTCTATTCAATTGTCGTTGTATCACTAAATATCCAAGTCACGACAATTAATATAAATATCCGGCTCTTAAGAATATTACTGCCAAATGCCCAATATAAAAGAATACCATGAATTCTATATCTCGTACCAAATAATTCATTTTATGAGATTTCAACCATATGTAGTATATTTATTGTTGTGTCAACATATAACCCAATCCCAACACAAACATTTGCAATAATAACATCAATATCATCATAGAAGAAATCTTCAATGTAACCAATATAAATTTCACACGCGTCCCTGTACAGAAAAGAAATCTTCAATATATTTTTAATAATACCCAGTCACTCCCATAATTTCAAATTCATGTCACCTTTCATAAGTCCCGATTGATTAATTCCCAATGACACCCACAAAATCTCTATCCCCCCCCCCCCCCCCCCCCCCCCGATGTTCAACATTAAGCAGAGCTTCATAATTCTTAAACTATTCAGACTGTAGAACTTACTCGTCTTTCGGTTTACGTTGTCTAAACCCCAATATATATAAATCGATATACTCATTTGTCCCTTCCTTGTAGCACTTACAATCAATAAGCAACTGATTTTGTCGCGATACAACTTAAATATGATCCAACACACCTCAATCTCAAATTTTCTCCTGTTTACCCAAGTGTGCAATATCCTTTTAAATGCGTTACTTATATATAACTAGATCCCTCGTTGATCTCCGACTGTAGTCCCAAGCAACAAGCGATTTCTTCTTTCCAGTGTTAGAATTCTACGCAACCATACGTTCAAGGAATACAATACTCACCTTGTAACCAAGAATATCCCAACTCAGTTCCCAAGAAATAAATTGATGCTCCTTATAACCCATCAACCCAATCATGTATTCACAACAAACAGTATTTAGAATAATACGTAGAATATCACAAGTTACTTCCAGACCATTTTCTTACCAAAGTCATTTGGAATTCATTTCAATATTTAATATTCCAATTTAAAACCAAAGTGAAGGTAGTGTACTCATCTAAGCTGCCTAACCCAATAATATTCATTTAAAATCTCTTTCCATAGAATAAAAATGTTTAAACAACTATCATATAATCAAAATATTCTTCATTAATAACTCCTTTGAACAACAATTGAACATACTCTATTTGATTAAAATTCTTTTCTCTAGTTTCCCACTTCTACCCAATTTGGGTCAAATCTAACCACTTCCTTTTATCAAAATATTTTTTTTTAACACTTCTTAACTTATGATAAATCAATTTTTTTTTCCTTCCACCAAAAGATGATTTCAAAACATTTTTACTCATTTAAACATATATAAACTCACTTAGCGTGACATACAAAGAATTCCAAAGTCTGAAAGTTTCCAGTGATATACTAGGATACCTGACAATTGCTACAGTGTAGTGCAATAGTCAGATCTCTATTACTTACATATAAAGTACAAAGAAATAATAATAATAATACTATTACCTGATATACATGGTGATTGAACGGATCTTGGAGTGGTTTAGATATCAAAGAGATTAGTACTGATTAGACTGGTAAACCCATTTTCAAATTCAGATCTCTGGTAGAAAATTCTGATACCTCGTATAGCCAATCAACCCAATTGGTTATTCGTACAACACAGCTATTTAATCTTGATCACAATCAACCATATTCTTAACCAGAAAAAATGGTGTAATTCATAACAGTAGTGATACCAAATCGATGGAAATATAATAGGAAAAGTCTGTTACTCTGAGTTAACCCCAAATCGATTATTCATACTGACACGTTGGAGAACCAATCATTATTCAATAATAATAGTGTCATTCCAAGATATAGAAATAAATAAATTTATGTTGAGAGATTCCTCAACATGCCGATATAACCAAAATAAAGTTGAGAGATTCCCCAACAACCCAAGATAATTCAAGCGACTGGATAAATTTCCCAATATCTTATTACCAGGACAAACTCAGTATTTCACACTCAGTTCCAAGAGAATATAATGAGCTCGATAAATACTCCCAAAGATCATCACCGAATAAATTGAGAAATAAGAGATAATAATAATATCGTATCTGCTCTGATGACCATATAAATCATAAGAAATCCAGAATTTTTCCCAAACTATAATATTTGAATACTAGAAGGCCCACCGTAAATAAAGAAATCCAGATATCCATTTTCTTGACATAAAATAATAAATAATCTTCACTAACAATAATACCCGATAATATTCAGGAAGAAATCCATACCCGCAATTATAACCCAATTCTGAATAGCTCTTCATCAAATCAACCCTTGATAATATAATATCAGTCAAATCATTTCAGGAGACTAACTCAACTCTTGATTTCTGAACCCAAATTTCACAAATATTTCCAAGCTCGGATTTTCTTACTCAATTCTCAATCCCTCTTTCTAACTGAATTAATTCATCACATGGGAAAATATTCCCCTTTGTACTCCATTTTTTTTCTTCACAATGAAGCTTTCAGCCATCCCTCCACATATTATAATATGTAAAATGCATGCAATATGATATGCATGCTCAACAATATTTAAATCACGTGGTGTAAACATGTATGCCTCTACATGTAGCTACGTGTCATGATTATCATACACATGTTTTTTTTTTTTGTTTTTTTTTTTGTCGTATTCGTCTCTCGTCCCCAAAGGCTCTAACCTATTGCTCTAACCTATTGCTCTGATACCAAAATTTGTCACACCCCAACCCGCGGGATAGGACATGTGTATCAAAGACAACAAATACCAATCAATCAAATTTTTTCCAAAAATTTCATATTGACTGAAATACCAGGGGTAAAATATCATTTAATCAAATAAATTAATAAAAAGGAATAAAAAAAAAAGTTTTAAAATTGTCAAATGGTACTTGGGCAAAGTTTCCCCTATTACAGCATCATTTACCTTGTTTTCATAAACTAAAACATTTTTAACCCCTGCTGCACTTCTTTATTTAAATATTCCAAAACACATTAAAACCCAACTAAATATATAGATTCATTCTAACATAATAAAAGTTAAAATAATAACTTCTAATATGTACTTATACATAAAACTATACAACTCCCAAAATCTCTAACTTGTAATTTAAAAATAAATAAATAAATAAAATGAATAGTACAAAACACATCTTAGCAAATCCAGCCCCGTAGTCTCGATCATTTCTCACTGTAGTATTCATCTGAACCTGCGTGGTCATTAGCCACAAAAAAATCGAATAAGCTTTCGCTTAGTGAGTACGTGGTGCTAATCATGCAATTGGAGTATTTAATGATTCATAACACCAATTAAACATTCACAACAATAAATAGTCGCAGGCGTGTCAAGTAATCAATCACCATCGTTCTGGACCATTGATTCCGAGCCATCCTCACTTTGTCGTCACTTTAAAAGCGATATCACTCACTCTCATGTGACCGTAGTCAATTAGTTGTGGTCGTCACCACCATCCCCTTTTCTCTGAGGACTTCATCATCATCATCCCCCTTTTCTCTGCGGAATGGGCGTCCCTTATATACGGGCTAAATAATGGTGATTATCAATTGACACCCTTTGACCCAAATAAGCACATAAGCAACTCAACATGTCAACATGGAAATTTCACATTTTTGAACATGTTAAATAATAAATTATCACATGCTCTTCTACTTAATCACAATTAAACATTTAAAAGCATTTAATCACAATAAATAACATTAAATATCCAATTTTGGGATTAGGACACTCACCTCTACGAATAAACAAATAAGCCTAGAAACCCCGAATTTATCGTAGATCCAGCCCAAATATGAACCTGCAGTTAATCCTACACAATTTTGATAAATTAAATATTACCAACCCATTTGGGTCACGAAAAACCTATCGATTAAATTCAAATTAAATTATACCAAAAGGTTAGGCTTACCCCCATAATCCAAATATGACTTCATATCACGATTTGGACAATATATAACAAAACTATAGCATCGAGAAGTTGAAGCCTCACTTGTCTTTTCTCTTCTCTCGCTTTTCTCTTCTCTCGCAGCTCTCTGAGAACTCTCTGATCTCTTTTTTTTTCTTTCTTATCTATCCTTTTGTTTTTTGTTGTTGTTTTTTTTTTTTTTGTTAACTAACTAATATATAAATGTATAACACATCCGCCGCCGTACACCCAGCACACACTTTCACGTTTGGGTTTTTTTTTTTTTTAGATAATGAAAATGGGAGATGCTATGGTGCATCTCAATGTATCTTAACTTACCACTATTTACACTTACACCCTTACAAGTTTCTAAACTCCAATTATAACACCTAAACTAATTATATTACTATCCCAATATCTAAGTGGGTCTATATCTATACCAAGTATGAGCCCCAAATGTAGTCCCAAATATTAGATGAAGACACTAATTAGCCTACTAATTATGTCATGTGTCCAATTACGCTCTCATAAGGGTATCCAAACTCGTCTCATAAATAATCATGAACTATAATAGAATATTAAAACACTGAACATTTTATCAATTAAACAATCATATGGCATCAACAACTATTATAATGTACACATTTACATTTACATGTCTACCATTTAATCACATAAATGCACATTTATGCAATTTATATTATCCAAGTCTCTCTTGGGTCACACTTTCATATCTGTCCTACCTCTTGTGGAACTTTCAACTGTGCCCTTTATCAAGCACTTATCACGTCGGGGTAACTGGATCTTACCCAAATCATCACATGCAATTAATTATTCTAATTAATGCATGCAAAATAAATATTACTACCTTTTTTCGGGTACGGGTATTACACCTTTATACTAAGTTTCATAGAAATTATGAGAAAATATGCCTAAAAATGATAAGTTTCATAGAAATTAGAAAGAAATTAAAAGAAAAAAATAAACCTAAAAATGAGAGGTTTCATAGAAATTAGGAAGAAATTAGAAAAAAAAATAGGCCTAAAAATGAGGCCTCATGCAATAACCTCGGGGCATGGCCTCAAGGTCGGCCCTGATCATAGGTAGAGTACCATACCGCCGAGAACAACGTCCGCTCTGATACCATTTACAACGCCACAGGCCCACAAGTCTACTGACCCCGTAATCAAAAGAAAGAACTCAACAACACAAACCAAATACTTGAGTTCAAGTTACTAATAATAGACTTATGGTTTTTTTTTTTTTTTTTTTTTGGTTTAGCGTCTCAGAAACAAACCACCATTGTAACATGAGTGGGGTTAGTAGTTAGTGTTAGTAACACACGCACACTCAATGGGGGGAGGCATATCCCACTTTAAAGAAATTGTCTCCCTTGCTTCTCCTATAAAGAGGTTCGAACCCACAACCACCCCATTAGAAGAAGAGACCCTGGCCAACTCGCCTAACAAGCTGGTTGACTTATGGTGTTTTATGAGCCAATAGCATTGTTCTTGTCGTCGCTTGTGGTGTTTGACTAGTATGTTCTCTATAGTCCATATGCAAATCATATAATTGTTCTTTTCTGTGAAACATAAAAAATACTCAAATTGTTACCTTCGTGATAATGGTAGGAATAGCGGAAAAAAGATGAGAGAGCAAGTAGTAACCAAAGGAAGAGTGGGAATACTATGATTGAGCAAAAATAGTAAACCAAGGTTAAAAAAAAGACTTTTTCCTGGGCATATAATGTAGACTGTAGAGCAATGCTATACTCACAATTTTACACTAAAAAATTATGGTCTTTAATTTTAGTGGGCCTCATGTAAGTCTCACATGGATCCTACACAGAATCCACAGGAATCAAGAGTCAGGAATCAGGATGTAGGGTGTGTTGGTGTGAAATTTGAGGTGGAATTTGGTGTGAGTGTAGTATTTTTGTATAATGTATTGCAGACATATATGATCATGAGTCTTCACACACAACATTCAAATAACTTTTTGTTCACAACCCACAAAAGTGTGTCTATCTCTCTCTTGTGCCATCATGTGATGTCAGTGGACCCTATAGTGATATAGAATAGAGATAGACACTTTTTGTTAGTTATGAACAAAAAGTTGTGTGTGAAGTTTAATACTATGATGATTACGCTTAAACCGGATGTAGACACCCCATTTTTGCTCAAACCAATCATTTTACAATAAAGTGCCCGTTGACACGAGCCTACCGCTTTTTTAAAATCATCACAATCTGACCTCAAATGGAGAAGATATTGCAAGTCAAAAGCTATGGGGTCAAAAGATCAAGAATTATGCATGCACCCTACCACACATGATTATTTCTCACACACTTGTTGGAGACACATCTCGATGGAAAACAAGCAAAAAGCAAAGCAAATAAATAAATAAATAATTGAAACAAAAAAGGGGACAAAAGGTGTTGGACTCTACTTTAGTTAGTGGAATGTTTGATTCCACAGAAAAACAAAACAATTAGTAAAAAAAGAAGAAGGTTTGGCCTATAAATTGGCCAGTGTTCTTTCAGAAGGGGAGGAGAGCAAAGGAGAAAAAGAGGCTCCTCTATGTATCTCCCTCATACTCCACATCTCTCTCATCATCTTTCCATATCCCTCACTTCATCATTAAATAATAAAAAAAAACCCTACAAAAAAAAAAGAGTTTACATTTTTTCACCACCATACCACCCCTTCTAAACCATTACAATCACTACACTCCACCTAGCTATCATATCATCACGATTCTCATCAAGATACCTCAGGGCCACTGTCTTATCGCCATTATCATACTGGCTCAAATCACTGCCCAATATCACAGTCACTTACCACCAATATTCTAGCAGATTTCTCGAGTTCCTCTAATAACTCAGGTTTATATATTATATATATATATATATATATATATTTTGTACATATCATTTTTATTCCCGCTTAATAAAAAATAATAATAATAACATTCACGTCATACTCGGAATTACTTGGTTTCCAATATAAAATTCACTTCCGACTCTAGATTACATGGTTCACAATACAGGAATCCTACGTGGTTTCTAATAAGGAGAGCCATATTCTACTGGGGATGACGCGATTGCTAATACGGGGACTAATGTTCTACTGGGGACTACGTTTTTTTTTTCAATATGGAAATTCATGTCTAAATAATAAAAATCTCTTAATTCGCATAAATAAAGGAATAAAAAGAAAGTAACGATTAATCGGACCAAACAGTCCCCTTTGCACTAGGAGATTTTCACAGGTAAATCTTCTTATCCACACACTTCACATTTTTTTCTTCCTTTTGGGCACCGACCCTTACTTCCGGCATAAAAAATAAAAAATAAAAAAATTCTCTTTTCTTTCTTTTGGGCATCGACCCTTACTTTTGGCGTAAAAAATAAAATATAAAAAGAAATCTCTTTTCTTTCTTTTGGGCACCGACCCCTACTTCCGGCATAGGAATAAAATAACAGAAAAAATACAAAAATACAAAAATATATTTTCTTAAAGTTGGGCACCGACCATTACTTCCGGTACATTTTTCAATCACTTGGGCATAGATCCTTACTTCTAGTATTGGGGAAAAAAAAGTACAAAAAAATACATCATTCTCCAATCACTTGCATAGTCTCATTTCAATCTCAATCACTTTCCAAATGTTAAAATCTAGGACTGTACCACGTGGGTTAAAGTTCCTAGTTACACCGACCCTTTCTCAAATCACTATATCACACGTGCATGGTCAAACGGGACCACTTTTCTTTCTCTAAAAAAAATCATGCATACACTTGCACACACAAAAGTCAGAACTACGTTTGGCCTGAATCCTGTCTTGGGATACGTAGCAACTCTCAAAGGGTGCAGCCACACCTATCACAATTTTCCATCCTATTCACTTTCTAAAAAAACTTTTTTTCTTTTTCAAATGCCCTATTTTAATAAAAATCACTAAAATTGACAACCGTGTTCGCACGGATGTTCGAGGGTGCCTAATACCTCCCCTCGACATAATCGAGTCCCCGAACCCATCTAAAATTTCTGGTTTTTGCATGCTATTCAGAGTCACACTTTTAAAAGGGCCACTTTTCTCAAAATTGTTTTTCAAAAGTCAAAGATGAATTACTTTAATGTCTTTGCAGGGACCCTAATATCCCAAATGTTAGGTGGCGACTCTGAAACATTTCAAATAGGCCCTAACATACTCTTTTCACCCTTCCCAACAAAAATCAAGTCACAATTCACCAACTCTCAGGAAGCCAGGCCCACACCGATAGCCTGGCGCTGTGAAAATGCGGGCGCGCGACAGCTGGCGACTCTGCTGGGGATAGCACTTAAAAATACTCAGGCCATCACTTTAGTGATTTTCGTTACAATGGGGCATTTTTTTTTTTGCACTAACATTTTTTTCACCTTTTCTTTGTAAATTTATATTCTTTTGCACAGGTGTTCGCAATTTAGGCTAAAATAAAACTACAAGGCCAATGTCAATATTGCAAAGGCCAATGCTAAGATCTTTAACTATCACGCACACTACACACTAGTATGCAAGCATAACCCTTCCTTAAGAGGAAACCTTTAAGATTAGATAGGAGGATTAGTAAGTGGCATGGCCGTTACGGTAGTACCGCAGGTACCATCACCGAAAGTTCCCCCACTTGAGCCACCAACCTAAGAAAGTGCTTTGGCGCTGGAGGTTTGAAGGTTTGGGGACCATGCTTGATTTAAGTTTGCATTAGACATCAGCCTCTCCACATGCTCTCACTCTCTACATATGCATCAATGTTGACACATCACTTTCTCCACATACTCTCACTCTCTATGTGTGCATCAATATCGATACGTCTATCTCTCTCTCTCTTTATGTCACTCTCACTGTCCCGCCTCTCTCTCTCTCTCTTTCTTTTTTCCTTTCCCACCTGCTCCCTCTCTCCGTAACTCTCGTGGACACACACACACACTCTCTCTCTCTCTTTTTTCCCACTTGTTCCCTCTCTTTTTGTCTCTCTCGCCGACACACACACACACACTCTCTCTCTGTCACTCTCATGGACACCCCCCTCTCTCCACTATATCTCTCTTTTTTTTACATGTTCCCTCTCTTTCTGTCACTCTCACAGACTCTCTCTCTCTCTCTCAATGCCCCCCTCCCTTTCTCTCTTTCTATCACTCTCCATGACCTCTCTCTTCCCCTTATTTTAAAAACCCCTCATATCCCCCTCTTTCTCTGTCCTTCTCACACATTCTCCATCTCTCGTTGACGAACCTCGCACTGTTTCACTCTCCTCCTCTCTTTCTTCTTATTCTCATCCTTCCATCTCTTTGTAGAAACTCATCCCTCTTCTTGGGAAAACAAAAAAAAACCTAATCTGAATAAGAGGAAGCAAAAATAATCCCTGTACAGGAGCTTCCCATAGAGATCAAGAAGAGTAACAGAGAATCATAACAAAAATGGGTATGAAGAGAGTTATGGACCCAACATATCATCGTTGTGGTGCATGTATATATAATAGAAGACAGTACCGAACTGATTGTCCCTTGGCTCCCTACTTTCGGTACACAGGAAGTAACAAGGATTATGGGGCAATTAACAGATTTTTTGGATACAGGAACTTTTTATGCCTTATTCAAAATGTATCTGAGGCAGATCACCAACAAACTATCAACTCCCTTGTATATGAAGTCACAACTAGACTTCAGGAGCCCATCTTGGGATGTGTTTCTTATATCTTTCTCCTTGAACAACAAGTTCGAGAACTGAAGGAATAAGTTTTACAACTTCAAGCTCAATCAAAAGAAGAATCACCCAAACAATCCAAAGAGCATGATCTGGATCCTTGGCTCAAGTATGCCATCGAAGATCTAGATTGTAACAAAGAAATTCTTCATAAATACTCCAATCTCATTTCTCCCATCACAACTGCTCCAATTTCTTTTGAAATCTCTAGCCTTACCCATATTCTTCCTGTCACTCAAATCTGTACAACAACTTCTCATTCTCGTTGGTCTGATCTAGTCCAGCACTCGCAATCTAGCAACAATCACTAAAAGTCTCCAGGTCCGTTGGATCTCTCTATTTCCAACACGAGCTCTTCAGTCTCTAGTCCTACCCACACCCCCTCTGATACTCCAAATTGCTCCCACTGGTCTGATCTAGTCCAATACTTGCAATCTGGCAAGTCCTAAATTCCCTTGAATCAAACTGAAAAATTAGGGGTCCCAAAATATCCAAATCTCCCTCTAAATCTTCAAGCGAGTTCGTCAAAAGCATCTACTCCATCCACTGATCCTTACTCATTCTTCACTGTCAATAACTTAGATCAAAGCTCCTTCTTGGATTTAATTGATAAAATGGATAATCAGCATGCCTTCAAAGAAAAGAAAAGAAAATTCACGAGGTGGTATGAGCCTTAGAACTAAGGCTCTTTTTGTTTGTTGTAAAAAAAATTAAATAAAAAATAAATAAATAAATAAAATTGGAATGAACATCACGGTCCGTATTCGAGGTAGTCTCTGTACGTCGAGTGTGCATGGGATTGTGCCCACATGTCTTACTATGCGTGTCCCTCCACCACCTTAATATAGTTTGGACCTTTGGGTACTGTTTTATAGGGCAACTGGGAGGGTAAGCATCCTAGGACGGTATTGTCCTCAGAAGTAAGTCCTAAAGAACATTCACCCAAGGTTCTGTGTAACGGACTGTAGGATCTATATGGTTGTTGAAAAGTGCGTAGGATGTTGTTAGCATTCGACCTCTGAAAGGAAGCCTCGCGTTAGTAGAATTCTGCTCCCACTCAGCAAAATCCAAATGTACATTTGCATCATTGTAATTTTTCATTTTTTTTATTTTCTTAAAAAAAATCCTCTTTAGCACTATCTTCGCTTCTTATGCAATGTACCCTTACATTGGGCAATCAGTTTAAGAATCAGCTGTGGAAATACTATCTCTTGTTAATAACATAAGTGCACTTTCTAAAATGAGGTCTAATCCCCATCACTTTCATAATCCACTTGTGTTTGCTATCATCAATTTGAACCAGCTCAAAGGCTGACATGACATGTTGGATCATTTCTAATCCTTCATTCAGGTCTAATTCAATACAATGATAGCACGTGCAAGTCAAAATTGCGAACATTGATAATATCAAATCCAAACAGTACTAGTGCATTCGCAACTATCCAAATCATCTCATTGCCAAATCATTAGGCTGCTCTACTATCTCAAATACACTCTTACTCTCTTTCAAATAAAAAAAAAGTCAAAAAAGTAAAAGAGGAGAGAGAGATTGTCGGTCACGAGAAGAGAGAGAAAAAGAAAAGAAAAGAAAAGAAGAAGAGACGGAGAGAGAGAGAAAGTGTCGGTGGTAAGAAAAAAAAAAGAGCATAAATATTCACTCTCTCCCTCATTTCTTATTCCCTCCTCCTCAAACGCGACTCTTCCATCCATCTTTGCATCTCTGTATTTCTCTCTCTCCTCTCCCTTCTTGCTCACTCATCTTTCTTTTACTTTTCTCCCCTCACGATACTCATAGTCAATGTCTTTTGCCATTGTGCCTTGCGACTGCGACCAAGATCAAAAGTTTGACATTGTTTTAGGCGTGTGGGTGCTCATTAAAAAATGGGGAATGACATGGATTTGGGTGAGATAATTATACTCTGCAAAGTGTGAATTCTTCTTTGGATGGCTGTGGCGGCTGCAGCTTACTTCTGGCTCAAACGACTTGATAATGAAGAAGCCCATAAAGATTAGGAAAAATGATTGCCCCTGTGATTCAGATCATTTGTTGGGTGGATTGGCTTTACCAATGAACAATGGGTTGATAAAATGTAAGGGCTTTCTTGTTGTTATCTTTTTGCTCTTATAAGTATCAAAATATATCATCAATAAAAAGAGAATATCAAGGATTGTGTAAATAGACGGGGAGCCAATCATATGTGTTGTTCCCAACCATCCAGTCCATGCACTGTTTCTATACCCTTTATTAACAGTCTGATTCTCCACTGATACACCCACGTGCCTTTCATCACTCTCGCAAAAGGCCAATACTTCACTCACTGCCTAAAATTTCACTCTTTACAAGGCATCAGAACGCCACACAGGGCAATTCCTCCACTACTAAATATATGCATTGTCTACTTTGTATAAGTACATACATTTCTTTTATTAAAAAAAAAAAGAAAAAAAAAAAAGAAACAAGTTTAAAAAAAAACAAAAACAAAAACAAAAAAAGCTTTTTTTTCATCATCTTGCTTTAAAATCACACAATTCATTGGATATGACTGTCTTGTAACTTGTTGAAGCCAATTTGGACATCGCAGTGGACTTTTGGACACAACACATGATAGAACGCGCCAAAAAGGCTTCAAGACCATGATTAATCATTACAGTGTCTGACACTGCTCATCATCGCAAGTGCATGCTGCTCTACCACTGCTGTAGCATATGGACAATACACTCTCAGGGGCAGAAATAACTTAACTCAAGGCACGCCACACATCATCAAATACCAAGTGGGGCGGCCCATTGTTCCCCATAACATTACACGAACTTCAATGTTGCACATACATGATTTCTAAAATTCAACTATATTTGTGTCAAAATGATGAGAGGCAATCCTTTCAACTATGTAATAACATGCATTTCCATCTAATTATTTGTATTTGCATTTGACATATTAAAATCCAATTTGAATTTCCATATTTAATCTGTATTGCTGATTTCATTTTAATTTACAATTCCCATATGTTAAACCTTATTATTGGCGCCATTTCATAATTAAAATTTTTTTGGGGTCAAACTGCGATTTTATAAAATTTAGCAACGCCTGTGATAGATTTCAAAACTGTATTTCAAAACAGTGGAAATATTTGCTTTTGACTCAATCAGTATTTTTATAAAACCAGAGAACCATTTCTTACGTTAAAGTGAATTTTCTGTATTTTTGGGTTGACCACCGTGACGCGAAAATACCAGTTTATGTTCAAAACTGTCCGCGCTGCAATGATCTCCCACAATATGGGATAATCCACCAATCATGATGTGACACATACTTTTTCATTTATGGCAAGTAATCATTGGGTTGGGCTTGTTTGGGAATGCTTTGTGTGTGTGTGTATTCTTATGCCATAAGCTTGATTACCCAAACAACATTCTTGTCTTGACCCCTACACACCTAAACTTGCCTCTTCAGATTTTGTTGGAACATTTATACGTATGTATATTTGTGTATTATAGTATTTAGTTAATTAGAAAATAAATCCTTTTGTTGAGTAAACTTGAGAGTTCTTGGAGCCCAAGATTGTGAGGTCTTTATAAGCTCATACACACTTCACAATCTGCACATTTTGATAAACATATAGAGAGAATTTCAGAGAGAGAATAGAGAGTTTACATAGAATTTATTCAGAAAACATTATAGAGAGAGAAAGCTCACCTCCATAGCCAAGTTTAATTTGGGTTGCTTAATTCTTATATCCTTCTCAACACACACTTCATCTTCTACCTCTGTGAGTATTTTAAACTCACTCCAAATGTAATTTGTGCTTAATTACTGTGTGTATTTGTCTAATTTAAAATTTCTATTGATTGAATTTTACGTTTGAAACTCCATAGCTTGAGATCAAGATTTTTCAATCTCAATCAAAATCCGTTTTCTTAGATAAATATGAAAGATTACATGTTGAAGATGCTATATTTAAAGTTTTATAGCTTAATTTGTTCATAGGAGAAAGTATATAAGAAATCAAGTTTTGACATATTTCTATTTTTCATAAAATTCGTGAGTGATAGATTGATTCATGTAAAATTGATTGTAGATTCATAATCCTTGCGAAAAACTGAAGAGATTCATATATTATAAGGCATGGTAACTTACGGATTAAAAAATGGGTCAAAAGACCCCTTAAAAACTGAAACAGGGGAATCCTGGGAAAGAAGACGAAGCTACTGCACAAACTCGCACGCGCGATCCCGCGAGTGAGGGTCGCGCGAGCGGCCCGCGCGAGCCGTGTGGTTTCAGGCAGATAGAAAAGATCTTAATAAAAAAAATGAAATTTAGGCAGATCGCGCGCGCGATCTTCCTGTATTCTGGCAAAAAGAAAAGTTTTTATAATAAACGGAAAATGGGCATATCGCGCGAGCGGCCCGCGCGGGCGACCTTCGCGCGAGCGGCCCGCGCACGTGACTTTGGACAGTTTCTATTTTTTGCTTATTTTATGTTAAGGAACTGTTTGGTTGTTACCTTGTGGGTCTTTAAGGCTCTGTTTGCGAAAAATGTTAAAACATATTATATTTTGGGTATGTTTGGACGATTCGAACGTTGTATTACGACCTATCAATCCCCGTACGCATGTCATTTATATAATTCAGTGATTTGCCTCATGTTTTAAAGTTTCATGACATACATGTGGAGTCAGTTGTACATGCATGGTGAGTGTGAATGTTGGTCAGTATAGAAAAGAGTAATGGTTAGTGTGGTATAGTGAGTGCGGTTGAGATTGTGTTATGGACACTCCCTGGTAAGTGAGTACCAAAGTGTATTGTGATTGAGATTGCCGCGAGGGTGTCTTTGAAATGCGACAGTGGCAAAAACTGGACACTCCCTGACGACCATGGTAGCGTCAAAGTGTGTGAAGCCGAACTTGGACATTCCCTGGCACCCATGGTAGTGCTAAAGTGTGGCCTACGGACACTCTCTGGTACCCAAGTCTGGATACTGCGTGAGGTTACCTCCGGTATTTGCGAGGCGGATTAGGTACTAAAGTGTGAGGCATTGGACACTCCCTGGTACCCCGGACCAAAGTGTGAGGCAAATTGGATACTCCCTGGCACCCCTGTGCTAAAGTGTGGCTATCGGAGTATTTCAAAGATACTGGTGTGAGAAAGTTGGGTTGTTGGGTTTTGTCGAGAGAAAAGAGTCGGTAAGATGAGATGGTGCATTGTTCTCATACACGGTCACATATATGAATTATATATTTCATATGATATTGTTGTTGTTTTCTTAAATGAACCCCTTACTTTAATGTAAACTTGTTGAATTAAATAGGAATTGGAAGATGGTAAATGAGTATGTGTTACATTCAAAGTTATGTTTTTAATACTCACCAGCTTCTTGAAGCTGACGGCGTTGATGCGCCCTGGACATTCATGGTCAGGCTTTTCAGGTTTTGATCGAGCGGAACATTACGACTACGCAAATTGAGAAACACTGCTGGAAAGTGAATTACTTTTATATGTTTTAAGTTATTAACTAAATTCTGAAATAAGGATGACTGTAATAGATGTTAAGTTATTGTTTTGATTTAAGGCGTTATGTGCCTTTAGAGACCCCGTGCTGTAATAACTATTAAGTTAGAAAATTTTTGTAAGCCTTGATTGCTCTACTCTGATCATGGTTTTATGTTGTTCGGCGTTTGGGACGGAATCGATCCTTCAAACTGTCGCGACCTATGGGTCCGTAAAGGAAATTAAACGCTTTCCATATTTATGCTACGTCGGGGCGTGACAGGATTTAGTGGTATCAGAGCCAGGTTATCTAGTTTGACCAGGCTCGGTTATTCACGCCACAGATTAGTGACATAGATTAGTTTTAAGTTTTCGCTAAGCCATACGATCAAGATTAAGTCGTGTCTGATTTACCCAATTTAGACTTACCGAACAATCGGGTTCCAGATTTAGTTAATTAGCTCCGATTGTTCATAGTTCAGAACTCGTGATCCAGGTTACTTTCATCATAGAGGCGATTGTACATATTTTGTCACATCGACAACAATGTTAGCAGTCGCCAAATAGCCTTGGGTGCATCCATTTAGAATTTAGCCAAGTTGGTTATGACATATGAAACCTATATAGGCAGATAGTAGCCGAGTTCCTAAGAAGTTGAGGAAAGCCAAAACCCTCATAAATAGCTTAGACACTGACAAACTTCCTGAATCAAATCTCGAAACAGTCAGCATAGCCCATAGCCTAGAGTTTGGAAGGAGATTAGAAATATGACCTCTTTGCTATTAGACAGTCCTAGTGCAAATACGTGTATGGTGTAATATGTATACTTGGATATTGCCATATGCTTATGTTGTAGTGATATTAACCCGTTAGGCTGGACCTGTGTGTAGGAGCATAGATGGCCGAGCCACCTCAGGCAACCGAGAACCAATCAAGCGGACAATCCCAGCTGTTATCCCCAGAAGTCGATCCCACTGGCTTGGTCGAGTCACTTATTCTGAGCTTTTGGGAGCTGGGTAATGGAATCACTGTAGGTTAATTAGGAGATCATTTGTACGAGAGTTTCCTTACGAAATCATCTGAACTACAGCAAGCCAAGAAGAAGTTCCAAGAAATGGTGACTCCCGTTGAGAACAAGGGTACAAGCAGGCCATGCGGCCTTTGTGCTAATTGCAACCTACCAGGTCACAGTTGGTATGATTGCAATGAGACTCAATGGATGAAACACGGCAGTTTGAGTCACCTCCGTAAGGAGAAGAATGCATCAAAAGCGGAGAAGAAGAAATGGAAAACCAAACTTCAGGTCTGTTTTAACTGCCAGTTGCCCGGGCATTTTGCTAAGAGATGTGCTTTACCCAAGAGGGTGACACGATGCTTTAACTGTGGCACCCCCAGCCATTTGGCTCGAGATTGCAAGGCACCTAAGTGCATCGCTCATCAGAATAAAGTCTGTTACAACTGTGGTGAACCAGGTCACATTAGCAAGTTCTGCACTGCTCCTAAGCAGGTGACTTATGGTCAACAGGGACAGACTCATGTGAATGGTAATGCTGCTGGATATGATAGGACTATGTACGAAGAAGGGAACTATGAAGAAGCTCAACCTGATCAGCAAGCAGTGGAAGGTACTTTGACTTTGTTTAACTCCCAAGTTAAAGTTTTAATTGATACGGGTGATGCTCTTTCATTCATATCTGTTAATACAATTCAGAGATTGGGTATCTTACCTCATCGTTTAGAGAAAGCTTTGAGGGCTACTTCACCATTAGGAGCTGCAGTCAGATTAGGACACGTGTGCAAGGATTTTCCTTTACGGCTAGGAGATCGTGAAATTCCTGCACGGCTAATTGTCTAATCAATGAAGGAGTTTGACATAATCCTATGAATGGATTGGCTCTCTGAAAATCAAGCGAAGCTGGATTGTGCGAGGAAGAGAATTACATTCCCTGACAACGAGAATCAACCCTTTGATTTTCAATACGACTCTTTGAGAGATATGTTCCTCACAAGATGCTTAGCAAACATCGAAGTCGTCAGTACAGAAGCGACAGTGTTGTCTATACCTGTAGTCAAGGAATTCGAAGAAGTATTTCAAGACGTTTCTGGTTTGCCGCCCGAGATAAGTATAGAGTTCTGTATTGAGCTTATACTGGGTACCATACCAATCACGAAGGTTCCCTACAGAATGGCCCCCACCGAACTGTTGGAATTGAAGGAACAAGTTCAAGAGCTCGAGAACCTAGGTTTTGTACGTCCAAGTACATCGCCTTGGGGAGCACCAGTATTATTTGTGAAGAAGAAAGATGGAACACTTCAGTTGTGTATCGATTACAGAGAATTAAACCGAGTGGCTATCAAGAATAAGTATCCCTTACCCCGGATCGACGACTTATTTGATCAATTACAAAGAGCTACGACATTTTTCAAAATAGACCTAAGGTGGGGATATCATCAGTTAAGGGTACGGAAGGAAGATATACCTAAGACTGCATTCAGAACTCGATATGGTCACTATGAGTTTTTTTTAGTGATGCCGTTTGGAATGATGAAAGCCGCGGCAGTGTTTATGGATTTGATGAACAGAGTGTTCAAGCCTTATTTGGATCAATTTGTCATCGTCTTCATTGATGATATTTTGATCTATTCTAAGTCAGAGGAAGAACACGAGCAACATCTACGGATTACCATGCAGACGCTTAAGGACCACCACTTGTATGCCAAGTTCAGTAAGTATGAGTTCTGGTTACAAGAAGTGAAATTTTTCGGACATAAGGTGTCATCTCAAGGAATTTCTGTGGATTCGTCCAAGACGGATGTGGTGTCAAACTGGGTTAGGCCAAGCAACCCTACAGAGGTTAGGAGTTTTCTGGGACTCGCAGGCTATTACAGAAGATTTGTTGAGAGATTCTCCAAAATAGCTGCACCATTAACAGGGTTGACGAAGAAGAATTTAAAATTCGAGTGGACAGAGAAGCATGAGCGCGCCTTTCTAGAGTTAAAAGAGAGACTCACTACCGCACTGGTACTAGCTATACCCAAGCCTGATTAGAAGTTCACTATTTTTAGTGACGCGTCATATCAAGGACTAGGGTGTGTACTTATGCAAGATGGTAGAGTTATCGCCTATGGATCTAGACAGTTGAAGCCGAATGAGTTAAACTACCCCATTCATGATTTGGAATTGGCGGCAGTGGTATTCGTACTCAAGATTTGAAGACATTATCTCTACGGTGAGAAGTTTGATTTGTTATATGATCACAAGAGTCTGAAATATTTGTTCACACAGAAAGAGTTGAACATGAGACAACGCAGATGGATGGAGCTGATCAAAGATTACGACTTTACATTAGAGTACCACCCCGGTAAAGCTAATATGGTCGCCGATGCTTTGAGTCGGCAGATTCGTGAGACGATCGCCTCCTTAATGGTTAGAGAATGGCGAGCATTGGAGACGTTGGTGGAGTTCGATGTACAGAGTGCTGAAGAAGGAGAAGGATAACTTTTCGGATGTCTTATCCTACAGCCTGTTCTTATCGACCGTATTATTGGAACTCAGAAAGAAGATGAGAAGTTTTAAGCATGGTTTGTTAAGATGTCAGAGAAAGACCCAACAGAATGGAAAGTGGGAATCAGTGGAGGATATCGGTGCAGAGACAGATTATGTGTACCAGACTATGGGAATTTGAGAAACGATATTACGGCAGAAGCACATAAGTCAAAATATACAATTCACCCGGGAGGAACGAAAATGTACAAGGATTTGAAGAGAAATTTCTGGTGGGAAGGTATGAAGAAGGATGTGGCCGAATTTGTATCCAGGTATTTGACGTGTCAACAAATCAAAGGCGAATATCAGAGACCGTTAGGATTATTGCAACCGCTACCTGCCCAGGTTGGAAGTGGGAGCACATAACCATGGATTTTGTAGTAGGATTGCCTCGATCGCAACAGAATCATGACGCCATTTGGGTAATCGTGGATCGACTAACTAATTCGATCACATTTCATTGCTTATAGTATGACGTACCCGATAGAAAGAATGAGTCGGATGTACATACAACAAGTTATGCAACTTCACGGTGCACCTGTGTCGATTGTGTCAGACCGTGACGCACGTTTTACTTCTGGATTTTAGGAAAGTTTGCAAGAAGCTATGGGAACCTCGCTCAAGATGAGTACTGCTTTTCACCCTCAGACAGATGGACAAACTGAGCGTGTTAATCAGATCATGGAGGATATGCTTAGGGCTTGTGTGATCAATTTTGAAGAATCTTGGGAAATACACTTGTCGTTGGTTGAATTTGCCTATAACAACAGTTATCACACGAGTATCGGGATGGCTCCATTTGAAGTATTGTACGGATGACCATGTCGTTCTCCGTTGTGTTGGGCAGAGGTGGGAGACACAGAATTATTGGGACCAGATTTGGTTAGAGAAACCAACGAGAAAATTTCTTTGGTCAAGGAAAAGATGAGAACCGCTCAAAGCAGGTATAAGAGTTATGTTGATCGACGCCGGAAAGATTTGGAGTTCAGTGTTGGAGATCACGTACTTCTTAAGGTTTCACCGACCTGAGGAGTAGTATGCTTCGGTCTCAAGAGAGGGAAATTGGCTTCGCGTTTCATCGGTCCGTTCGAGATTTTGGAACGTGTCGGGAAAGTGGCATATCGACTAGCTCTACCACCGAAGATGTCTAGGGTTCACAATGTATTTTATGTGAGTATGCTGAGAAAGTACATACGAGACCCCTCACACGTGGTTAGTTATGACGATATTGAGACGAGTCATAACATTTCTTACAAGGAGAGACATGTGAAGATTCTGGATCAGAGTATCAAGAAATTGAGGAACAAGGACATTCCGTTGGTGAAGGTTCAATGGAATCACCATGACGAGAATGAAGTCTCGTGGGAAGTAGAAGCTGATATGAGAAAGAAATACCCGAAGTTGTTTTAGGACTAGTTAGTCTAGATTTCGGGGACGAAATTCTGTTTAAGGGAAGAAGGGTGTAATAACCTGCATTTCCATCTAATTATTTGTATTTGCATTTGACATATTAAAATCCAATTTGAATTTCCATATTTAATCTGTATTGCTGATTTCATTTTAATTTACAGTTCTCATATGTTAAACCTTATTATTGGCAACATTTCATAATTAAAATTCTTTTGGGGTCAAACTGCTATTTTATAAAATTTATCAACGCCTGTGATAGATTTCAAAACGGTGGAAATGTTTGATTTTGACTCAATAAGTATTTTTATAAAACCAGAGAACCATTTCTTACGTTAAAGTGAATTTTCTGTATTTTTGGGGTGACCACCGTGACGCGAAAATACCAGTTTATGTTCAAAACTGTCCGCGCTGCAATGATCTCCCACAATATGGGATAATCCACCAATCATGATGTGACACATACTTTTCCATTTAGGGCAAGTAATCATTGGGTTGGGCTTGTTTGGGAATGCTTTGTGTGTGTGTGTATTCTTATGCCAAAAGCTTGATTACCCAAACAACATTCTTGTCTTAATCCCTACACACCTAAACTTGCCTCTTCTGATTTTGTTGGAACATATATACGTATGTATATCTGTATATTATAGTATTTAGTTAATTAGAAAATAAATCCTTTTGTTGAGTGAACTTGAGAGTTCTTGGAGCCCAAGATTGTGAGGTCTTTATAAGCTCATGCACACTTCACATATATACGTATGTATATCTGTGTATTATAGTATTTAGTTAATTAGAAAATAAATCCTTTTATTGAGTGAACTTGAGAGTTCTTAGAGCCCAAGATTGTGAGGTCTTTATAAGCTCATACACACTTCACAATCTGCACATTTTGATAAACATATAGAGAGAATTTCAGAGAGAGAATAGAGAGTTTACATATCAGAAAACATTATAGAGAGAGAAAACTCACCTCCATAGCCAAGCTTGATTTGGGTTGCTTAATTCTTATATCCTTCTCAACATACACTTCATCTTCTACCTCTGTGAGTATTTTAAACTCACTCCAAATGTAATTTGTGCTTAATTACTGTGTGTATTTGCCTAATTTAAAATCTCTATTGATTGAATTTTACGTTTGAAACTCCATAGCTTGAGATCAAGATTTTTCAATCTCAATCAAAATCCGTTTTCTTAGATAAATATGAAAGATTGCATGTTGAAGATGTTATATTTAAAGTTTTATAACTTAATTTGTTCATAGGAGAAAGTATATAAGAAATCAAGTTTTGACATCTTTCGATTTTTCATAAAATTCGTGAGTTATAGATTGATTCATGTAAAATTGATTGTAGATTCATAATCCTTGTGAAAAACCGAAGAGATTCATATATTATAAGGCGTGGTAACTTACGGATTCAAAAATAGGTCAAAAGACCCCTTAAAAACTGAAACAGGGGAATCCTGGGAAAGAAGACGAAGCTAGTGCACAAACTCGCGCGCGCGATCGCGCGAGCGAGGATCACGCGAGCGGCCCGCGCGAGCGACCCCTCGCGCGAGCAACCCACGCGCGCGAGCCGTATGGTTTCAGGCAGATAGAAAAGATCTTAATAAAAAAAAACGAAATTTAGGCAGATCGCGCGAGCGACCCGCGCACGCGATCTTCCTGTATTCTGGCAGAAGAAAAAGTTTTTATAATAAAACGAAAAATGGGCATATCGCGCGAGTGGCCCGCGCACGCGACTTTGGACAGTTTCTGGTCTTTGCTTATTTTATGTTAAGCAACTGTTTGGTTGTTACCTTGTGGGTCTTTAAGGCTCTGTTTGCGAAAAATGTTAAAACATATTATATTTGGGGTATGTTTGGACGATTAGAACGTTGTATTATGACCTATCAATCCCCGTACGCACGTCATTTATATAATTCAGTGATTTGCCTCATGTTTTAAAGTTTCATGACATACATGTGGAGTCAGTTGTACATGCATGGTGAGTGTAAATGTTGGTCAGTATGGAAAAGAGTAATGATCAGTGTGGTATAGTGAGTGCGGTTGAGATTGTGTTGTGGACACTCCCTGGTAAGTGAGTACCAAAGTGTGTTCTGATTGAGATTGTGGCAAGGGTGTCTTTGAAATGCAACAGTGGCAAAAACTGGACACTCCCTGACGACCATGGTAACGTCAAAGTGTGTGAAGCCAAACTTGGACATTCCCTGGCACCCATGGTAGTGCTAAAGTGTGGCCTACGGACACTCTCTGGTACCCGATTCTGGATACTGCGTGAGGTTACCTCCGGTATTTGCGAGGCGGATTAGGTACTAAAGTGTGAGGCATTGGACACTCCCTGGTACCCCGGACCAAAGTGTGAGGCAAACTGGACATTCCCTGGCACCCCTGTGCTAAAGTGTGGCTATCGGAGTATTTCAAAGATACTGGTGTGAGAAAGTTGGGTTGTTGGGTTTTGTCGAGATAAAAGAGTTGGTAAGATGAGATGGTGCATTGTTCTCATACACGGTCACATATATGAATTATATCTTTCATATGATATTGTGGTTGTTTTCTAAAATGAACCCTTACTTTAATGTAAACTTGTTGAATTAAATGGGAATTGGAAGATGGTAAATGAGTATGTGTTACATTCAAAGTTATGTTTTTAATACTCACCAGCTTCTTGAAGCTGACGGCGTTGATGCGCCCTGGACATTCGTGGTCAGGCTTTTCAGGTTTTGATCGAGCGGGACATTACGACTACGCAAATTGAGAAACACTGCTGGAAAGAGAATTTACTTTTATATGTTTTAAGTTATTAACTGAATTCTGACATAAGGATGACTGTAATAGTTGTTAAGTTATTGTTTTGAATTAAGGCGGTATGTGCCTTTAGAGACCCTGTGCTGTAATAACTATTAAGTTAGAAAAATTTGTAAGCCTTGATTGCTCTACTCTAATCATGGTTTTATGTTGTTCGACGTTTGGGACGGAATCGATCCTTCAAATTGTCGCGACCTACGGGTCCATAAAGGAAATTAAACGCTTTCCATATTTATGCTACGTCGGGGCATGACAAAATATCCATACACTATTATTCACTTGCTAGCCCACTTGAGCCATACAATGAAAATCTCTTTCCAAATTCAAACCCCCTGCCCCCACACTGGGACAATGAAAAAAAAATGAAGCTCAATGAAAAAGCAAAAAATAAAAATTAAAAAAAATATGGAAGCTGGACAAATCCACAGAATACTATCCAACTTGGATACTCGCTTTGAACTGGGGCAATTCCATCTAAGTCGCATTTCACTCGGTAATACTCACCCCACACTAGATTGGGGCTGGCAAAAAGAAAAAAAAATAGAGCATAAGGTGATCTCAGGCATCGACCTTTCAAAAAAAAAAAACTTTGAGCCTTCATACGATCCTTCATTTCTTAACCCATGACCCTGGCCTACAATAAAAACCACTAAAAGTCAACTCTGATTGACACAAGTCTTGTTGGATTTATTAAATCATACTTTTGTATCATTTCAGAGACATGGGCCATCACATACTATCAATTTTAAGATAATCCGGCGGGCATAGTGAAAACCTGAGGGAAAAAAAAAAGGTGCTATGAATCAAGACTATGGCAAAATTGTCAACGCAGCAAATACGGACAAGGACTTGGCATTCACCAAATACTGGGGCACTGAGCTCATACAGTCAAATACGTTGTGTTCCAACAAGCAACAAGACAGACAATATCCACTAACTTATGAACATTCTTTTGCAGATGATAAACTTATGCATCAATTACTGTTGTAAATACTCTGTACATACCATAACATTTCATTCAAAAAAAAACACACAAAAAACAAATATTATTCATACTTTACAGCATAGCAGAAAATACATAGCAGTGACCCAACACTTATAGCAGAAAATACATAGTAGAAAATTATTTATACTTTACAGCATAGCAAAAAATACATATCTTTTGTAACAGGGGCTACTGGTCTTGATACTTCTATCATCATTGCCCAGCCCAACATACTTTCCAAAGCCCAACTATTGGCCTAACATACTTCCAAAAGCCTAACCTCTGGCCCAACATACTTCCAAAGCCCAACCAGTGACGCAACACTTCCAAAAACCTCACCACTAACCCAATATTCTTTCCAAAGCCTAATGATTGGCCCGACATACTTCCAAAGCCCAACTACTGGCCCAACATTCTTCCAAAAGCCTAACCACTGGCCCAACATACTTCCAAGACCTCCCACTTCATGCAGCATTTACTCAGACTCGCCAACTCTACAACAACCCCTCTGCTCAGGTCCACATGTCAAGTTAACCTCTCCTCTACGGATCATCAAGAAGTATGTCCCGTACTCGGGATCACCAAGTTCATCTCATTCAGACTCTGTCAAGGGACATCCTGTTCATATCATCCAGCTTCACGTGTGAGTCCGTCAAGTGGCGTCCTGTTCATCTTATCCAGTCACAGGAGTGAGTCCGTCAAGGGCCATCATGTTCACAATCTCACTATTGGGAATGAATTCATCAAGTGGCGTCCTGTTTACATCTTCAGCACAGGAGTGAGTCCATTAAGGGGCATCCTGTTCACAATCTTACTATTGGGAATGAGTCCGTCAAGTGGCATCCCATTTACATCTTCAGCACAGGACTGAGTCTGTCAAGGGGCATCCTGTTCACAATCTCATTATTGGGTATGAGTCCGTCAAGTGGCGTCCCGTTTACATCTTCAGCACAGGAGTGAGTCCGTCAAGGGGCATCCTGTTCACAATATCACTATTGGGAATGAGTCCGTCAAGTGGCGTCTCATTTACATCTTCAGCACTGGAGTGAGTTCGTCAAGAGGCATCCTATTTCACAATCTCACTATCGGGAATGAGTCCGTCAAGAGGCATCCCGTTCACAATATCACCGTCGAGAGTAAGTCCGTCAAGTGGCATCTCGTTATCATCAACATCAACCTTAATTTAGGATTATGCGGCTTCGCACTTCCTGGCTACATCCCTCTTTCCCCAGCATATAAGAACTACGTACGATCTAATTCTCTGAAAGGAAATACGTAGGCACCTGTAAAGGCTCGACTTTACCCTCACTTTACTACATTCTGGGTTAAAGTTTGAGATTACGCGACTTCACACTTCTCGATTACACCGTCTCTCACCATCTCTCAGCTACCCTGGTTTGCATGAACTACGCACAGTCTGATTCTTCCGACGGGAGATACGTAGGCAGTTTTAAGAGCTCAATCATACCCTCAATTTACTGCATTCTCGGTTAAAGTTTGAGATTACGCGGTTACGCACTTCTCGACTACACCGTCTACATCATCCCTCTTCTATTCGACTCTCACATGAATCCCCAGACAGAGTCGTTTGCCCATTTTGGTGACACTCTCAATCTTCAGCGGAACTATCTACCTAACCTCACACTACTCCCAATTCCCAACTGCCTACCTTGGCAGGTCACTCACTTGCCTACATTGGCACCTCATACTCACTTGTCTACGATGACATTTCACATTCACTTGCTTACCTTGGCACCTCATAATCACTTGCCTACGATGACATTTCACATTCACTTGCCTACATTGGCACCTCATACTCACTTGCCAACGATGGCATTTCACATTTACTCGCCTACGTTGGCACCTTATACTCACTTGCCTATTTTGGTACGTCTTTTACTTATTCTCATCACTTAAAAGAAAAGGGACAAAAATTGGTCGTCTAGTATCTTTGTCACGATTTGCTTTGCAAAACATGATAAAGAGGGCCAGCTGTAGACACCTCATTTTTGCCTAAACCAATCATTTTAAAATAAAGTGCTCGTTGACACGAGCCTACCGCTTTTTTTAAATCATCCCAATCTGACCTCAAATGGAGAAGATATTACAAGTCAAAAGCTATGGGGTCAAAAAATCAAGGATTATGCATGCACCCTACCACACACGATTATTTCTCACACTTATTGGAGACACATCTCGGTGGAAAACAAGCAAAAAAGCAAAGCAAATAAATATATAAAATCCCAGCAAAAAAAAAAAAAATTAAATATATAAAAAAAATTGAAACAAAAAAGGGGACAAAAGGTGTAGGACTCTACTTTAGTTAGTGGAGTGTTTGATTCCACTGAAAAACAAAACAAAAATTAAAAAAAAAAAAAAAAAAAAAAAAAAGGTTTGGCCTATAAATTGACCAGTGCTCATTCAGAAAGGGAGGAGAGCAAAGGAGAAAAGAGGCTCCTCTCTGTATCTCCCTCATACTCCTCATCTCTCTCATCATATTTTCATATTCATCACTTTATCATTAAAAAAAAAAAAAAGAAGAAGTTTACATTTTTTCACCACCATACCACCCCTTCTAAACCATTACCATCAAGGTCACCATTACAATCACTACCCTCCACCTAGCTATCATATCATCACGATTCTCATCAATATACCTCAGGGGCACTGTCCCATCGCCGTTATCATACTGTCTCAAATCACTGCCCAACATTCCAGTCACTTATCACCATTATTCTAGCAAATTTCTCGACTTTCTCTAATAACTCAGGTTTATATTATATATATATATATATATATGTTTTTATTTATTTTTGTACATATCATTTTTATTCCCGCTTGATAATAAAAAATAATAATAATAACATTCACATAATACTCGGAATTACTTGGTTTTCAATATAAAATTCACGTCCGACTCTGGATTACATGGTTCACAATACAGGAATCCTACGTGGTTTCTAATATGGAAAGCCATGTTCTACTGGGGATGGCGCGATTGCTAATACGGGGACCAATGTTCTACTGGCGACTACGTTTTTTTTTCAATATGGAAATTCATGTCTAAATAATAAAGATCGCTTAATTCGCATAAATAAAGGAATAAAAAGAAAGAAACGATTAATCGGACCCAACAGTCCCCTTTGCACTAGGAGATCTTCACAGGTAAATCTTCTTATCCTACACACACTTCACATTTTTTCTTCCTTTTGGGCACCGAGCCTTACTTCCAGCATAAAAAATAAAAATAAAAAAATCTCTTTTCTTTCTTTTGGGCACCGATCCTTACTTCCGGCATAAAAAATAAAAATATAAAAAGAAATCTCTTTCTTTCTTTTGGGCATCGACCCTTACTTCCGGTGTAAAAAATAAAAGTAAAAAAAAAATCTCTTTTCTTTCTTTTGGGTACCGACCCTTACTTGCGGCATAGGAATAAAAGAACAGAAAAAATGCAAAAATTCAAAAATATATTTTCCTAAAGTTGGACACCGACCCTTACGTCCGGTACACTTTTCAATCACTTGGGTATAGATCCTTACTTCCAGTATTGGTATAAAATGACTGAAAAAAAAAAAACAAAAAAAAAAAAAAGAAAAAAGAAAAGTACAAAAAAAATACATCATTCTCCAATCACTTGCATAGTCTCATTTCAATCTCAATCACTTTCCAAATGTTAAAATCTAGAACTATACCACGTGGGTTAAAGTTTCTAGTTACACCGACTCTTTCTCAAATCACTATATCACACGTGCACGGTCAAACGGGACCACTTTTCTTTCTCTTAAAAAAAATCATGCATACACTTGCACACACAAAAGTCATAACTACGTTTGGCATGATTCCCGTCTTGGGATACGTAAGCAACTCTCAAAGAGTGCGATCATACCTATCACAATTTTCCGTCATTTTCACTTTCTAAAAAAAAAACTTTTTCCTTTTTCAAATGAAATGTCTCATTTTAATAAAAATCACTAAAATTGGCAACCGTGTTTGCACGGATGTTCGAGGGTGCCTAATACCTTCCCTCGACATAATCGAGTCCCCGAACCCATCTCAAAATTTCTGATTTTCGCATGGCTATTCAGAGTCACACTTTTAAAGGGCCTACTTTTCTCAAAACTGTTTTTTAAAAGTCAAAGATGAATTACTTTAATTGTCTTTGCAGGGACCCTAACACCCCAAATGTTAGTGACGACTCTGAAACATTTCAAATAGGTCCTACCATACTCTTTTCACCATTCCCAACAAAAATCAAGTCACAATTCACCTACTCTCAAAAAGTCAGGCCCACACCATTAGCTTGGCGCGACACCGGATTATACTATTCGCCGGTTTAATAGGGGTCAAATGATATCACTTTTGTCATATTTAAAGTGTAAAACCAAAAACAAAGTAGTTGGCATGTGAGGTTCTTTGGTGGTTGCAAACAATTTGATTAAATATACTCAAGAGAAGCCCCACTTTCAATATGGATGGAGATTCACAAATCACAAGTTCATAGTAACATTGATGATTAAACAATAGCAATATAAAATGTCAACCCTCAGCTTTCACACCACACTTCAAAAGCTTCCCACCCACACTTTCTTTTTCCTCCAAACAACCCCTTTCAAAAGGCTCATCCAATCACCCATTCTACAAACAAAAAAAAAACAAAACCCATCTTTCTTGAGTCTCTTTTAAACCTCCTTTTTTTGTTTTCCCATTGGAATTTTCTCTAGAAAAATGTTTGATTCTACAGTTGAGTTGATCACTCTGGCCACTTCCAATTCTCTATTTATCTTCTGTTTTTGCAACTTGATCATAGCAATTTTACTTGCTGGTGGATCAAAATTACCAACCTCAGAGTTTGATCAAGAGAGTGCTATTCCTATTAGTAATGAGTCTAATAACATTGGGCAAGCAATTTCTTCATGTTCATCTGAAAAGAATGTCAAACTTACAGGCATTGTTGAAGATTCAAATGTCAATAATACAGTGGTTGATGTTGATGAAGAAGATGATGAAGTGAAAGGTGATGAAGAAGAAGATGATGAACTGAGGAAAAGAATTGAGGAATTTATAGATAAGATTAATAGAAGCTGGAAAGCAGAAAAGTTGAGGACATGTCAATTAGTCCAACCACACATTTTATATATGCAGAGTGAATGAGGATGACTCTGTATGTCTTTTTTCCAGGGTGACTCTGCTTAAGCATGAACTTTAGGGTCTGTTTGGTAATGTTTTGTATTTAGTTCACAATCAGTTGTACTGTTATGTGGTTCCATGCAAACTAGTACATATTCTGTTGGTTTGATTATTTAAAAAAAAAAAAAAAAAAATTGGGTATTTTTAAGTCAGACGTGCACTTCAGTGTAACCAGCGACCAACTACACAAGCACTTAACTATTTAGAACCAGTTATTTCTTGAACAACAAACCTCTTTCTTGTACTACCCAAACCACCTTTTTTAGTTTGGATAATTAAGATTGATAAAGATAATGAACACAAGGAAGACAAAACTTTGAAGGGGTGAAAACAATAAATTGACTCAAAAACTAAATCCAAAATCCTGGGATAAACATGATAAAACCTTGAAAAGTTTGGTTTGCATATTTTGGAATACTAGTGTTTTCTTAGTATTCCCTAGTCTTTTCTTCATCCTTAAATAATGCCAGACAATTTTAAAAAAAAAAGGGGAGGGTTAATTAGACTCACCTCCCCTGTCTTTTGCCTTAATTACACGGACCTCTCTCGCATTTTGAAAAATTACATTTCCTCCCTCAAAATTAATATTATGCAACACTTTCCCCCCTTAAAGTGTAAAAAAAACATAATAGGCATAAGGGGGGTCCGTGTAATTTCCCAAAATGCGAGGGAGGTCCGTGTAATTACGGCAAAACACAAAGGAGGGGAGTGTAATTAACCCAAAAAAAATTATTAGGAACTCAATAAACCTATTTATGTTCCTCATTCTTCTTCCTATTTAACCAAATAAAGAAAAGTAATTCCCCAATGCTCCATAAACCCAACAGATGCATATTTCAAGCTTCCACAACCACATTGCTTCAAATTTAACACTCTTATAGATTCAAGAAAAGAATAGTTTATTTATAATAGAAACAAGAACAAATCTCTTTTAGATACAAAGAAGTCATAAACATAAAAGGCAGCTCTCTTGCATCATAGTTCATAACCACATTTCAAAATATAAGTCCACTAATACAAGTCCTAACCTATTACCTAAAAGTACAGTTCCGGTTTAAAACCAGAATGATGTTAAACCCTACTTTGTCATGTCATAGTAAAGAGTTAAATGAGTTTCTATAGGTCAGACAATGGCCGAGTGAACCTAACCCGAAATACGCGTTATATATGAATGATCAGCAAGAAAGTTCGAAATTAAGTGGGCCCGTGTCTGTATTGGAGTTCAAAGAACCATACCCTCCAAACGGAAAGAGGACGGAGACGTGGTATCTGGCATAAATTTACCATAATGCCCATCTGTTCCTCCTTCGGAGATGGGAATTGGAGGTGTGAGTGCAAAAGCTGTTGTGGGCTCGATTCTATGCTTCTTTGGCTTCTGCTCGTCCTGATGGTGTCCCGGTAGAAAACTGCCAACCACAACCTGAGGGGGACAAAATGGTCAGAGAATTTAGATAGCAAATTCAAAAACATAGTCAAACATATATACACACACACACACACACATATAATTATAAATTGTGCGTAATGTGTGCCACTTTCCCTAATAAACATTGAAATGACTTTCACTCTAGTTTATGGCTAAATAGAAGTTTCACTTAAAAAGAAAAGAACAGAATGGAAACATTTGAAATCATATCTAGAAATTCATTTACACTCATAACTTATTATTTCACAATAACCAAATACTCATCAGAGTTACCCCATTTGTGTATCTTTAGGAAATGCATTAACAAGATCTCTTTCAAATGAGTTACCGAAATAAACAAGAAGATAATCACCGAAAGCCGTCTGATATTGCAATAAAAATAAAAGATTTTCAAAAAAGTGGCAAAATTCCAATTTAAGGTGCCTGTTCAGCTTTAAAGTGAATTCGATTTTTGTAAAAAAAAAAAATAATAATAATAACAAAAAAAAAAACTATGAAGAAGGTTTGCCAAACAGACAGACTCAAGTCTCTCCAATGATCCAAAATAAGTGGTTGTTGGTCCCCAAATAAGCTAATCCCAACCTATGTAGCACGGCTACAGACATGTGACACGGGTACGATATGATACGGGTACAGGGGTACGGCAATTTCCAAAAATGTAGGGGTACCGGTACGGCTAGGGTACCTTGAATAAAAATATATTTTTAAAAATTTTAAAAAAAATAAAAGGAAAAAGAAAAAGACGAAGATTGAATAGCACTACAACATTTTAATCCACATATTAGCAAATAAGTAGTCTAAGGACTAAAAAACATGTTTTAGCATTACAAGTCCATAACATTAAAGAAAAAAAAATATAAATAAAAAAGACGAAGAAGAAGAAGCAAGTCCACAAAGTACCTATGCCGTACCCACGAAGTACCCCCATAATTTTAAAAAAATGCAATCTGACCCCGTCCCGTACCCACGCCGTACCCATGAAGTACCCATGCCGTACCCACGAAGTACCCGAGCCGTACCCAAGTTGAATCCTTCACTTAACAGTATCAGGACACTGCTAGAGAAGTACCCGACACGTACCCAGGAGTATGGTACCGGTGTCGGTGTCCCCCAAGTACCCGGTACGGGTAGTTTACTCAAAATGGAGTACCCATGCTTCCTAGATCCCAACAAGCTCTAACTTAAAAGGAAGGATAATTTAAAATCCAATGCTTAATTCTTGGCCATATGAGTAGATAACATACATGATACAACCAGGCCAGTCAAAACTCTAGAATATATTATTTCTTTCTTTTTCTTTACCCCTTCGACTTTATTTATGGAATATAGTCTAACCTGAACAGGACCGGCAGCTATTAGTAGACCAGCAAGTCCTCCCCCAACAACACGACCATCTGGGCCCGCCAAAGAGATGCTCATACCCCCAGTTCGGCTTTTCGTCCCTACGCTATCAGTAGGCATAAACGATCCAGACAACGAAAGAATCTCAAAACGACCCTGCTCAAGAACAGTGAGAAAAACTTCATAGCCTTTCAGGTGATATAATATATATATATATGTATAGGTATTAAACAAAAAATGAGGCGGCAACCATATATATTTTTTATTAAACAGAAGATGCGGCGGCAACCATCTAACAAAATCAAGTTAGCATATGCCTGTAATTAGAAATTTAGAACCCCAGTACAAGGTAAAAGACGAATCAAATTAACTATACTCTCTCTATATATAAAAATGAGCTTAAGGTGTCATATCCGTTTCGAAGAGGTTGTTTGGGTAATACAAAGCTGCTTTGTACAGGAAAGAACAGGTTCTAAATAGTTTAGAATTGTGACGCTGCTACATAAGAGAGTGTGCCTGACATAAAAATACTCCAAGAACTTATTCATCCTCAAACCAACACAATTCTGGTCTTCATAAAATTCAGATCAAAGTGAACTGGTACCGAACCTTATCCTCTTTTAAACATTTCCAAACAGGCCCTAAACATTTGAAAGGGGGAAAGAAAAACAAGTATACGGAACAAGCAAATGGATTGTGGATGATGGTGGTGAAAGGACCCTCCAGAAGTAGCACGTAAGCAAACTATTTATGAATTGATAAAAAGGAAGGAAAAAGTTCCGCACCTCATACGTCAAAGTACCACCACAAGAGTTAGCTTGGCGAAGTGTAACATTTGAAATTGCACCGTTTGCCGCAAGAATGCAAATTGCTCTAGACCCTTGATGAGAAAGCGATAATATCTTCATCGAAACATCCTAATGGACCACCAAAAAAAAAAAACTGGAATGCTTTAAAATACACAGAGAACGACAACACTCAATTATATGTTTGAAGAGTGTTAAGAGTGCACCGTAATAGTCCCATTAAGTGCATTGTTGTAATTTTCCTAAAAATTGCAATTAATATGCAATAATTTTTTTCCGGTTTTAAAGCCTGATATCAATATGCAGTGTTCACTCCATAGTCTGCATCCTAGTTTGTTGGTAGTGCTTCTCCGAGATCATAGCATACCACAAGTCATTTAGCACAGAAAAATCAGCACCTTTTCTTTTCTTTACACATATAAATAAGCGCACAATAATCTTCGCATATTCTGAATCCACAATATTCTAATCGCCAGAAAAGTGAAAGACAAAGCAATTATGATATAGCTGTAACAATCATATATAATAAAAACACATAGTATACAGATTGACCATATACCTCGCCAGCATTAACAGTGATCACATGGGGAGTGAAATTTGCACCAACGGAGTAAGCCAACCTCTCGCCTACAAATTAAAATGAATAATTTGAGTAGCTCAAATGAAACTTCACAACTCAAATTGAAATTGCACAGTTACACATTGAAAGAATAGACATGCTACATTGTTTACGCATAACACCAAGACTCGATCCTCCAATCAGAGATGCATTGTGTTTATTTCGAGTCAAAGGAAAGGGAAGTGAATTTTTTTTTTTTTAAATATAGATAAAATTCTTAAAATCTTCTCTATTTCATTGTACTTTTATTTTCTTCTAATTTTCATCCTCATATTTTTATTTTTATTTTGTTGGGGTATCAAAACAACAAAAAAAAATCCTTCCATAAATCCTAATGCATCGTTTGATTTGTTTTCCTTCCATAAATCCGGATGCATCTTGAAACTTCTCCATAAAGGGTGAGAAGTTTCATATTGAAGAGAAAGATTTCCTCAACCTACAATATTTTTATATAGCATCACTACTACCATTCATTTCAAATATATTCAGCATCTAAGATAAGGGTCCCACTTCCACATCAATCCAACGAAGGCCCCATTTGGCAAATCAAACAATTGCAATTGGCAAGAAGCAGCCCAAAAGTGCAATTGGAATCCCAATCACGCAATAGGACATCCAATCGTGGCCCCCAAACGAGTTGTAATAATATCTATCTCGCAAAACCCATATCAAACTCAAAAGGCAAATCACAAAAGCATATATAGTTTTCACATTAATATGACTTGAACCATCAATAGTTGTATCATATTCTCAAGAACACTTTGATACCAATCAAATCCAATTAATAGTAGGAACATATGATGATCTCAAATGCAGGAATTAAGATCAAATTGCAATTGAACTTATATATATATAGCTCATTACCTGAGCTCTCAAACTCCAATTTATTTTTCTTCTTGAATGAGTCCACTGGCCTCCCTCTGCCCTGTTTCCAACCTGAAAACTCTCCGGTCATCGGAATCGAAGCTGAAATTGGCATCGGAGACAATGCCTTGGCGACCGTGCCATCCGGGCCGTACTTCCTCGGCCTCCCCCTCTTCTTCTTCATCTCCGTGCCCGGCGGCGCCACCACTGGTGATCCAGTGAACTGACCAGAGTTTTCAACCCTCACCGGAGCTTCATCCCCTTTTACTGTAACCCCACAACCGTTGATTCCTTCTTTTTCTTCCATTCATAGACTCAAATCAAAAAACCCAAAACCCTAAGAAACCTTAAACCCCTACAAAAACAGATAATCTAAAACCTACACATAAAATAAACTAAAGTTTTCGGAACTTAAAACACCCCAAATAAAATTTTTTTTTTTTTTTTTTTAAAACACAACTTTCAATACAAAGTTACGAAAAATCAGATCTTTGTTAACAGAATATAAATGAGATCAAAAACCCAGAAAATTTAAAGCAAACCCACTTCAATTTAACAGAAAATAACCTCTGATCCTTACTCGACTCTTCAAATATCGAAATCCGAGTACAGAAACTTCTACAGTGAAATTTACTTACTGTTAACTGTTCGATGTATCAATCTCTGCCAATGAAGAAGAAGAAGGACAGAGCTTCAATAGTGACATTTGATTATTAAAAAAATAAAAATAAAAAATAAAAGAGAAAATACTAATTTACGGTAGTTTCAGAAATTCTTTGAAGGTTGAGAAATTAGGGTTTTGCTAGAAAAGGAGGAGAGAAGAAAAATAAAGTAGGAAAATGATAAAAGTAAATAAGAAAAATACATTGGCAAATTGGAATATAATTTAATATTTATTTAAAACCCAAAATGCAAAGTATTAATTTTAGTTAATGAAATGGTTCAAGTCCGTCTTGGAAATTTAATAAAAATAATTATAATAAATAGGAAAGACTTGTGAATTTGAATATAGTATTAAGAAAATTTGGGAAAAGAAAAATTCATTAAATTTTAAATTGCAACTTAAGCTATTAAAAGCTGTAAAGGTTAGGTTGGAGAATGCCAAATTTCTCAAGCCATGACCAGGTCTTTTGACCATAAAATTTTTTTTTAATAATAATAAAAATAATAATAATTATAAATAAATAAATAATTATCAGATCTTTGTCTTTTCAGGTAAGAGTGACTCTACCTACACCTACCTATTTTACTCTCTACACCCGTTTACTCTATACACCCATTATTCTAATTTAAGTTAAAATAATTTACTCTATACACCCACCATTCATCCCCAAATTAACCCTAATCTCTATTTCTCTACACCCATCATCTTGTTCAACCCAAATATTCATCTTTCTACTCTCACCATCTTCTATCCATTTTACTTCTCTTTTAACTCTTAAGATGATCTTTAATCTGTATTTGGATTGTAAATCTGAGCAAGGAAATCAACCCATCACTGGGTTTCTACAAAACTAGTTTCGACATAATATACAAATCGATTAAGAAAAAAAAAATTGTGAACTTTAATATGTCAATTCTATTTGAAAGAATGGAGTACAATGGTGATTTTGAAATTGTCCAATGAATGGGAAAGACTATCATGTCCAATAAACATATCAATGTATATATATATATATATATATAAAGAGAGAGAGAGAGAGATACATATACAATAGAAAGCATACATATATATTGAATACATACATATTTATATATGTATATATATATATAAACGTATATGTGGGATTTTATATGTGTATATGTGTATACATATAAGTTAGGGTTTGCTCATACATATAAGTTAGGGTTTGCCCAGGTAAGTGGGTGTAGAGAGTAACTTTTTTAGAATTCTTTTAATTGATTTTGTCTTAATATGTAATTTTATATAGGGATATAACTGTAATGAGAAAAATTCATTAAAAGGTGGGTGTATAAAGCAAAATAGGTGGGCGGATAGAATTTCTATTCAGGTAAATTAAAGTTGACCCTGAAAAAATTAGATGCCCTTCTATTTTTGAAGGATTTACTGTTAATGCCACAATGACCATAATATGCTATACAATATGCTTTGAAAGAAAAAGAAATTAACTAGTTTTTCCTAGCTATATTTCCTATTTTTGTGAAATGTAATTGAGGCATGTGTGTATTTTTGTATATATGGAATATGTAATAATGTAAGAACCAATCACTTTTCAAATGATTTGCATCAAAATAAATGTATTGAAGTAGTGTCTGATATGATTGTTAGGTTTTCACAGTAACGCAGTATATACTCAATGAAAGTGGATTAAAACCTACAAGATCACAACATCTTAATCAACTCAATTGTAATTATTAAATTGTTAAATTGCTTTTTGGTTTAGAACTTTTGTCAATACCATTTTAACTGAGATGATGTTTTGAGTAACCTGAATCAGTGTTGTTTAGAAAATAATTTGTTTTAAATTATTATTGTGTTTATATAGCTGCTTCTTTTTTCTTTTTTTTTTTATCAAACCAACATAATACGGGTAGTCATATGAACCAATAAAAGTAAGATTTAATTTGAACTTTAAGAGAAAACCACAGTCAAAAACTCTCTTGGGTCAGGGAACACTTTTTGGATGCATCTTCGAATATCAGTTGGTAACCTCTTAGAATCTTGATTTCTTTTATTCCCTTTTTTTTTCGATTGTTTTTTGAGAATTTGTACTCTTCAAAATTAGCCAATTGCCAAATTATCAAAACCTATTCAAGCAAAATTTATCACACCTCTCACTTGTAAAATGGTCATAGACTCATAACAGAAAAAGCGTACCTGTTCAAGGCTTGATGGAACAACCATGTAGCCAGAAACTAGACCAAAGCTAGCAGGTTTCAGTACTTCAACCTCTTGTTTTTTCTTTGAAGCTAAATAGGTTATATATATACATATATGTTTGTGTGTGCACCACTTCTTTAAAAACCACATTCCACACTCTCTTCTACTAACAGGAAGAATCAATCCAAACTAAAGGGAGAAGCTCACATTAATCAGGGAAGAACAATTTCAACATCCTAGTCCACATTGCATTACTTGTAGACTATATGCACAAATGTCAAAGAAGCCAATTAGAATTGACTTATCAATCACAACCCCAAGCTTCACTCAAAAAATACACCAAAAGCCAAGCAGATTCATATATCAGATCAATATCACCTAAGAGGCTCCGACTATAAATCAAACTTGTAACACAGTCTTCAGATGTGTTCTTGGAATCACAAAACCAGCTCTTCTTTCCTCAAACGAGTATTCAATCTCTTCCGGCATTTCTTCAACTGGATTTGCACTGTAAGAAGTAATTGGAGGAGGATGAGCCGGGGTCATGGCAGTCTGCATTGGAACTGATACCGTTGAAGGTGTAGAAGGTATAGGAATTGGCATTGCTTTTGGCGTTCTGTTCTCATATTCTTCAACCGAAATTGTCTTGACAGGTGTCATGAACGGTGTATTGTTATTACTTGCAATTGTTTTCTGTATCATTTCGTTGGGTTTTCTGTTCGGATCTTCCATTAAGTTTGATGCATTTGATCTGTATGATTCTGTGGAAGAGATGGGCGAGAAAGGTTTCCGCATCTCTACTACTTCACGAGCATTTACTGCGTTAAAAGAATGCTTTTTCACAGGTAGACCGGCAATGTCCAACCCTCTCCTCCCTAAACAAACAAGTGAAACACATTATGATGCATTAAAGCAAATGTGATTAACCATAAAAAGCACAATTATAAGGTGACTTGTGCATGTTCTTGTAACAGGACAAAACAGACATTTAAGTGCATTATCACTTGAATAAGAAGAACTTTAGCAATGGACAAATCTTAAGGGCCTACTATATAGTTCTTATATAGTAGTTTTCCTGTTTTCTTGGAAAACTACTATGAATTCTTTCACGACGATGGATAGTACACTAAATGAATTCGTTCACGATGATGAATGGTACACTTTAATGTATACAATATTTGTCAAGTGTGAGGCTATTCAAATTTGAGTGACAACCAAACATGGCAGGATGATGGATAGTACACTTTAATATATATATATATATATATATAATATTTGTTAAGTATGAGGCTATTCAAATTCTGAGTGACAACCAAACATGGCAGGATGGCACAAACAGGAAGAAATATAAGTACTGCTGTTGTCTACAAGAGTTGCACAAAACTGGATATCTTTTCATGATAATGTCAGCTTGATTAGATTAGAATCAATGCTTCTACGATGCTTTCTAATTTTAGCAGATAGGAAAATAGCACATATACCCAGATATTGTCTTATTATTAAAAGATGAATCCAAACAACCCCCAAAAAATAGTTACCAGCTGATAAAGCTTCTAACTGGTCATTTTGGTGCAAACGATCGTTCTTCTTGGTTTGTCGCGTGTTGGGTGTACCTTTCGTCGAGTGAACAGTATCAGCTCTAGGTGTTTGTAGCATAGCTCCCCCAAGGGAAAGTCTTCTATTGTTTGCTCCTCCCGTTGACAATCTAGGACCTTTTTTTCCACTCTGGGCTGCCTTCATAGGACTCGGTTTTGATCCAAACAGTGCCTCCTGTTCTGCTATTAACTGTCCCTGAAGTTTCTTATGGTCCTGAAATAGATCAATAACACATTTAACGACACGAAATTACGCATATTGGGTCCATAAGCGAGCAAAGTGAGATGCCAATACCCTCTGTCTTTTGCGTTCTTCCTCTTTCTCTTGCCGTAAAATGTTATACTCTTCGAGCATAGAGAGAAGACGAATCTGGACAACAGATGACAAGAAAAGGTTTATATAAATTTGTTTAAGGCTCTGTCTGGATCATCCACTTCCGAAAACATTTTTTTGTTTGGTTGGTGAGGAAATAAGCGAGGTAAATGGGAAGACAGAGAAAATAGGGTCAAATTTTGTGAGTCCCTCACCACCTCTTTTCTTGAGCTTTTATGATATTCATAGATTATTAATTTCTGATATCATTTAGAATTGAGGAAACAGGAGGGAATTAGTTTTCCTTCTCTTTTTCCTATTTTTCCCCCTTCTCTAAATCCGCAAACCAAACGGAACCTAATAAGGCAGCAAATATTCCCAGCATAAACATAAAACTGGAATAACTTATTGGAAGGTAAGGGTGTGTTTGATAACCTAATTAAATGGTGAAAATGAAAACTTTCAGAACTTAATTTATTTCAGTGCGTTTGATAATGTAACACTTAATTGAAAAAGCAGCCAAAAATACACTGAAAAGTTTTAAGTGAAAATTTTATGCTGAAAATAATCACTGAATGCAGTCTGTTTCAGTACTTGAAACACTGTTTTCAGTATTGTAAAACCAATCGCTTAAGTTTCAGCACTTAATTTTCAGTTTTATCAAACGGCCCTAAAACATTCAGCCAATAGTGGGGAGAGGCTTACGCCATCATAAGTGAATTCAATGCCTCTTTCATTCTCCCATGCTGTGGTTTTTGATGCCAGAGCTTCCACCATTCCTGTACCAAGTTGATACATGTCAATGGACACATATGGAACGAACTTGCATAGGTGATGTTTATATCTCTTAAGTGCCTGCTTGGGAATGCATAAAACGAGACCAGGATCTATTCTCATTTTCTACATGGTTCTTATGAAAGTTATGAAAACCAACATCATGATGATTTGACAAAGAATCTTCTGTATGAGTTATTTTAAATCTGACATTGGCTCCCACACAACAAAAGGGCGTCTACCAAGCGCTTGACTATGTAGGACCAGAACACTTATGAACCAAAGAACCAACTTCCCCAAACAGCAAACCTCCCCCCCACCCCAAGGGCTTCTGTTAAATAATGGCTGCCAGCCTACAAGATGCGATATTTACCTGGAAGTTTATTAACCAAAGCACGTGCTTTCTCAGCACGCTTTAAAGTAAGATGGGCACCTCTTCCAGCATTGTATCGGTTGTCATCCTGAACAAGCAGCAGGGACTAAGCAATCTTTTGCATACACTTATGTATGTACATATATAAATATATACAGAACAAAAAAATGATACAAAAATGAAGAAATCTAACCCTATTATACTCCTCCAGCCAACACTCCTCCTCGCATGCACCCAACCATTTCTCAACCTTCTCAAGTATTTCCTTCCTGCTGAAAGCTTCCTCTTTAACTTTAGCAATTTGAAGCTCAATTTGTTCCAAGACACAAGCAGGATCAACAGCTCCTGCATCAAAGAAAGCAACACAATTAAAAGAATTAAATGCATAATAGGGATGTTATTAAATTTGTATGACTTATATTCAATATTATAAGTAGAATACCAGACTCAATGGCTTCAATAACTATTTCCATTGCACTATCTGATTCTGGTATCATGTGTGTCTTCCTACCAATCTCCTCCAGCTCTGACCTCTTCTTCAAAACAAGCTCTTTCATTTTGCTTGCCTTAAACTCCTCCAGCCTAGACACCTCTGCCTCAACCTGCACAATAAAGTTCCCTTCTATTTTAGGGGCTGGCTGTTTGGGAAGGCAAAAAACCGGTTCCATGGTTCATAACCAGTTCTGTATATTCAAGTGTTTGGTGAATTGTCTATTATCTTTTACAGGAGTACGTGACCAATCTTATATCTCTCTTAACTGGTTTTTTGTCAACCCTACATAAACTTCATTCCCGTAAATCTAGATTAAAAGTGAGACTAGACTGAACAGATCCTATTTTAAGCATTCCCAAAGTTCCTGTAAAGAAGATATTTGTGAACCTGGGAGACATAAAAAATTGTGAAAACACGCAAGAAACGAAATTAAATAGACCTATTTCTAAAACAACATCACTCACATAATTGATGAAGTCCTCGGAGAGCATGTTGGGCTCTGTTATCTCATGCTCCGAAGCAGCTATCTTACAGGTAACATTCTGAAACACCTGTTGCTCTTCAATTGGTGTATCCATCAAATTCCATAGCTCCAACATGGAAGTTGCAAGATCTTGGAGCTGCCACAATTTCAAAGTTAAAAGGGATCTGCATATTTTTATTTTTTTGATGAACTATAGACTTTGACCATCATAGTTTACACTCGGTGTAACTTTGCCCCGCGCTAACATATTCATTTGACAGATTAGACTTGGAGTTTATAATTTTTGTCAAATTGCACATTCTGTCAGAAATCTGTTGGAATTTACCTGTTTTTGATATTTTTTTGATAGAATTCTGGCGGAGAGCGCAAATTGACAAAAATTAGTAACTTTCCAGAGTCTATTGTGTTAAAATTTTAGACTACGAGGGGCAAAGTGACACCAAGTGTAAACTACAAGGGTGTGCTGTGCAATTATTTTTTCATTTGTTCAGAAAAATGTCGTTTAAGTAACCACTACTTACCCGTTGCATTCTTTGTATTTTAGCTTCTCGCAATCTTTGTATTGCAATTCCCAACTGCTGAATAGTATCATTACTTATGTTCTTCGTTCCTTCAGAATCACCTAAACTGGGATGGACCTCGTTAACTATCTGCTTGAAATCCATACCAAGCACCGAGCACAGAGAATTCACAGTGTTCAGGTGGTCAAGAACATGCTTCAGACGATCACTCTGCATGTAGATAAACAATAACAGAAGTAAGTCAGATAAGAATCATAAGCTCTGTTTGGTTTGCGGATTTACAGGGAAAAGACAAATGAAGGAATACAAGAAGGAAAACTAGTTTCCTCATGTTTTCTCTAGTGTTTTACTCCTTGCTTAAATAATGTTTAAAACTAAAAATCTTCAAAAACTTCAAAGGTTTTAATTTATTTCTTACCACATTTGCATTTCCTTCAAATTTTCTTGTATGTTTTCCTTATTAACCAAGAAAAGTGTTCTCCTTAATGCATTCCTTTCCTTTACAAATCCAAGAACCAAGAAGAGCCTAAAGGAATTCGGAGTTTATGAAAGAATGATCATCAGTATTACCTTTTCTTTCTGAAGTGCATGCAGCTCCCTGTGCAACTCTTCAAGCTTTCTTAAAGACAAATCAGTTTCATCTAAAACGGTGTTCGAAGGAGTATACTCAGAGGACTTATATATCTCATTTGATATCTTCTGTATCTGCTCTATTACTTCAAGAAATTGATTTCTTCGGTCACATTTTCTCTTCCGCATCTCCTCTATTTGTGGAAGAATGGTTCTGAGCTCTTCTTTCAAGTTTCCAGGATTTTGAACAGACTGAGAAAAAGGGGACCACTTATAATTACTTAAAAAAACAGGGAATAAATTTTTTTTTTAATTACAACACAAATTAGACCTTGTAGTTTTTTCTCAATGTCTTTTTTTTCAGTTAAAAAAAAATGGAAATGCAGGTAGGTTACCCCACAATTCCGCCGGGGAGCTAGGAAGCACCAGTGCGGATGTGGGGACGTGAGTGCCGAGAGTCCAGCAATTTTCTCAAAATCATGAATGTGAGTGCGGCGGGGGTACTTATATAAAATATTAAAAATAGATTTAATATAGCATTTATAGTACTATATACAAACTATTTTACCACCATTTTTTTTCTAATTAAGACACAAAATACACATAAACTACTTATTTACTAATAAACAATGTAATTCAACTATTCAAGAAAACAACAAGCAAGTAAATTAATATTAAACGTTAACAAAGTCTCCAAATTAATATTAATAATATTTTTTTTTGTTTGTGTTCTGGCCCCAACACTCTCCAATACTCCATTTTATCACTTAATTCCAATTTTATCCCCCGGCACAGGGGGATACCCAATGATGTGAACAATTTAGATTCGGATAACAAGATGTCAAGAACGATAGAAACTGGTCCATCAAATACTAAAATAACCATCAAACACAAATGCATTCCAGAACAAGAATCGTATGACCATAGGTTTGCATGAAAATATAGCTATAAACTTTAAAAAACACAACAAAGAACTTGTTATTCATAAACTAAGCCAGATAGACACAATTTTAACTATATCTTCCTCATTCTTATCATATTATAGCGAGACAACATCGTCTCATTGACCAACAATACCAAGATTTCGGTCAGAACATAGTACTTTGAAGTTTGAACCACGACCATCACATTGTATTAGTTTTAGGTCGTATACTCAAGTCATTGTTATTTGTTAAACTACAATCAGCAGTGACACATTTTTCTCACAATTTTTAAAAACTTCACTTGGAACTTAATCAAACGGCTGTGTCCTTTTAATTACCTAAAGCTTAACAGTCTTAAGTTTGAAAGGTGAATATAATAAAATATATCAGATCTTCTTTCATAAAGAGTTAAAAATAACTTGAATCCAGACCTGTCTAATGTGTACTGGTCGCTCCCCCATAGCAGAACAGATTGCTGCTAAATCAGCTTCAGAATCAGCGATTGCTTGCCTTAGCTGGGCTCTACATCGATTTGCCTGATCTACCTTTCTTCTGTATACTTCTAGACACTCCTTTTCTAGCTCAAGGAGCATTTTGTCCCTTTCAGCATCGGTTTCCCCAACTTCATCCCATATTATCTGATTTTTCCAAATAAACGTACAAATAATAAGATCACTGATAGGATAGAGCATGTATCGAAGCATAGACTCTACTGAAAAGGAACTAGAAATGCATAGTCAACGAGTAAAATAACAAAAATTCATTGGAAAACCTGGAGTTCATATAGAAGAGATCCGCATGTTGTTTCCACTTGCAGAAGTGGATCACTTTGAAGATTAGTCATGTCGGAGCTTTTGTACCTGTAAACATCAATTACTTCTATAAGACAACCCGAACTTCTGCACCAAATTGATCAACTAATACTTGACGGGTCCAACAAAGAAGGGGTAAATTACAATCAGTTTAGCACTTAAAATTTGATGAAAGTGCTATAGTTTACAAAGTTCCTGTAAAAAAAAAGTAGACCAACAGCCCAACAGGGTGTGTAGCATTTGCTCGGTAATATACCCGATAAAATAGACAATCATCACGGATTCACGAGAATAATAATAAATTGAGAAGTGGAGCCGTAGGGTTTTTTTTAGCAGAGTCCTAGCATTCATCAAGAATATCGTACTTCCAAGTTAGAAACAAAAGCATTTGAAACACTGCGTCAATAAGAAATCTCCTTACGGAGTCCCATGTCCCTCTTAAATGTACACTCAATTTTTCATATTGCTAAATCTAATTCCGCATATATATATATATATATATATCTTCCAATATTGATGCTATCTAAATTTTAATTTTAATTTTAGCTAGGAATCAATCTCTCTCTCTCTCTCTCTCTCTCTCTCTCTCTCTCTCTCTCTCTCTCTCTCTCTCTCTCTCTCGTGCAAGGAAAGAACCTACAAGTGCTAGTGCATATTATATTACTTAAGGCTGGTTTCAGTTTCACATACTGGAACAAACTTTATCAATGCAAAACCTAGATACTTCTAGATGAGATTCAGACCAGAGAAAAAGATTTCAAGAGAACAACAGATCCAGCTAAATTTAGCATATTTCTAAATCTTTTTTTTTTTTTTTTGGTAATCGGGGGTGTCCGGGCCAGCTTGCGCACAACTCGACTAATCCCCCGAGGCCTGGAGTCGCCGGGTGAATACTCCAGTGGCCACGCTGCCCATGACTCGAACACTAAACCTCTTGAGTAGTAGACCCAAGAAGCTTACCACTCGGCCACAAGGAACTTGGTTGCATATTTCTAAATCTAATCACTGCTATGAAGTAGAAACACAAAGGAAATGCTAAATTACTTGGTAAAATTGAAGAAACTAAATCAGAAGTATTTACATTTTCAACCATAAACATTATTAAACCCTAAAGCTTAATCAATGCAAAACCTAGATACTTGTTTGTATATGAGATTCAGATCAGAGAAAAAGATCCCAGAGAACAACAGATAAAGCTAAATTTAGCATATTTCTAAATCTAATATCTGCTATGATGTATAAACACACATAGAAAATGCTAAAATTACTGTGTAAATTGAAGAAATTAAATTGCATTTTTCAACCGTTTAGTTAGTTCAATGAAAATAAATTTGAAAATTCATTCTTTCACAAAATCCAAACAGAACAACAAGATCAGAGCACATACCTTAAAAAATCTATGTTGCAATTGCGTCCCAGAAAACAAGTGAATTATCAGAGGAACCCAAATCGGTAATCTGTGAGAGATGTTTGAGAAATCAGATGCTTGATTTTGGTGATAACATGAGGCTAGCTACCTAGAGAGAGAGAGAGAGAGAGAGAGAGAGAGAGAGAGAGAGAGAGAAGAGTAGCTGTTTGAGAATTCGACCGTTGACAACGAGCGTGAATTAGGGTTTAATAAAATATGGGAGTGTGTTTGTAGATCCACCGAGGGAACGAAGAAGATTTGAATTTCAAAAGCCGAGAGAGAAAAAAGAATTTAATATTAATAGGGAAAAGGACAAAAGCCACGAGGCTGTGACATTTGATAATATAACGAGCACCTCTAAAGTTCACCATGTGGTAAAGAAAAGACAGCAGTTAAGAGTAAGGGTGCGTTTGATAAAATTGAAAATTAAGTGCTGAAAATTAAGTGCTGAATTTTAAGTACTGAAAATTTTAAGTGATTGAATTTGTAATACTGAAAACAATGCTTCAACTACTGAAATAGAATGCATTCAGTGATTATTTTCAGTAGAAATTATTCACTTAAAGTTTTCAGTGGTTTTTTGGCTGCTTTTCCAATTAAGTGGTAAGTTATCAAACGCACTGAAAAAGAATAAGTGCTGAATCTTTTCATTTTCATCACTTAATTGGGTTATCAAACATTCCCTAAGAATAAGACACAAACCTTCATATTTGTAGTAATAGACGACGGACGGATATACAGGGGAGTATGATAGAGATGGAACCCCTTTATCAAAAAAAAAAAGATAGAGTTGGAAGTGTATATTTTGGGTAGATAATACAAGTTAATGTTATAAAAATTATCACAAAAACATAAGAGGGAGGGGTTTTTTATAATTAGCACAAAAATATAAGGAAAATGGGTTTAATATGACAATTTTATAATATCAGGGAGAGACTTTTATAATTTTTAAGGGGGGTGGCTTAGATGTAAATTTTTTTTATTAGTGTAAGTCTATAATTTTTACAAATTTAGGGGTGTGCTTGAGCCCCCCACGCTTCTACATAAATCCGCCCATGGTAATAGGGACACCGAAGGAGTGGGCCAATTGGTAAGACAAAGAGGTGTTCGAATGCCCTCCTCTACATTCCACGCGTGGTGAGAGCTAACTGATAGATCCACCACTCACAAATCAATACCAAAATATATATATATATATATATATATATATATATATATATAGTACCAGGGACATTGTCTTTTGCCTTACGTTTTTGGACAACAAAACCAAAACAAGGTTTTTTTTCCCACCCACTAGTTAAATATGTATTTGGAGTAGTTGTAATATTTGCCTATTTGCCTTTTGTTTTGCACAAAACCACAACATACTTTTTTTTTAAAAAAAAAAGTATTATTGTTAAGTATGTTATATCTACTGCATTTAAATATCTACTGCATTTAAATAGAGACTGCTTGGGTAAGATTTTATTTTAAGGTTCGCAACAATCAAAAGCAAAAGCTGTGGATTTTCCATAATTGCAATGCATGGAAGTTTCCATTCAACACAAAATAAGGTATGGAAGGAGTGCAGTTTGACATTACAATACGTTACTACTGTACTACCAAATTTGATGTCACAATTGAAAAATATTTGCTAACATTATAAGCATCAATACTCTTTCACCTCTTCCTAACTATTTTACCTATTTAGTGTTAAATCACCAATCGGTCAAGCCATTGAGCCCAACCCAATCACAATCTACCACCATATTTGAGTAGATTCAACGAGAATTACAAGGTGGTGCAAGTCTTGCTAGTCAAGTAGCGAGCTTGGTACATTATTGAGTTGTTAGAGGTGCTCTTAGGTCCTGTTTGGTAACTACTTTTGAAGTTAATAAGTGATTATAGCAACTCCAAAAGTTAAAATATAGTAACTTTTTGGCAAATCATTTATTTTGCAATTCAATCGCCAAAAAAAAAAAAAAGTCAATTGCAGAAATTTTCTTTTAGCCAAAAGCAAGTAACTGAATTGGGACTAGTATATTTTGCATTACTTAAAAAATAGTTGTAAAGTATGCATGGTTCTCAACCTCTATATGAGTAAAATTTCATTCTTCTATAGAACAAACAAAAATCTAAGGTACAAACTATCAGCCTGTTACAAATGATACTTTCCCTATAAGGGTGTCTTGAAAGAATAGGACTAGTCTAACCTCACCATCTCCAAAACTTACTAGACCTTCACAGACAAATTGCCCTTTCAATTACATAATCACAAGAATAATTACTTTACACCAAATACACACACACACACACGTGTGTGGACATCTCATGAAGAAATGCTTTGGCTGCCCTCAAACTCTCTTCTAATAATTTCAGCCACCATCTCATTCCATGTATCCACAGGACCTGGCATGCACCAATGTAAGCAATCTTGAGGAGGGGGCTTACCATCTGGGCCCCGTTCCGTGATCTTGTTTGGGTCGGGGCTCCTATACGGGCCCGCATGCCCGTCATGGCGGTACCCAAAAGCTTCCGTGATATCCATCAATCTAAATTTTGATTTGTTTGTCCTCTTCTTTATCGCGCGCCTAAAACTTTTTACCTGTTTCTCATACATAACGTTTGTAAAACGATTATCCACTAATTCACCATCCAAGGCCGGCCTTACCTTCCCTGTGCAGGACCCACCCGTATTCCAGGCCCCACGCTCGTAATGATCGGGCGAGTAGGACCGCACGATCGTCAAACCAGTGTAGTTTGGGTGTGTAGCTATGGCAGTGAGACTAGTCTCAACAGATATTCCATAAGCTTCAATGTTATTAATCTTCATCGGTTGAGACTTGTTTGGCCACCAAGATTGACCTCCCACGATCTCATTGTTCAAGATATATGCTGATTTCTTTGTAAACCAGTGGCCAGAGGAAAGGACGATCACATCAAAGTTTGGGATGAATTCCATGACGTCTTCATCTGGAGTGTCGAGGTGGAGCTTGATCACACCCTCCGGAGCATAAACGGACGGATCTGATGTTTTGTGGACAAGCCATGAAGACCATATCCGGATGATCACTGTTGATGTTGACTTGAAGATATAACGATGCACTCCTCGTCCCCCGCGGCTCTTTGGAACTTCAACCTGGAAATATCCCATGTTATGAATTGTGATTATCAGTGTTCATCTTATTTTTTGCTATGAAAAGAATTGTCACTTGAAAATTTGAAATATCCTCCCCCCCCCCCCCCCCCCCCCCCCCCCTTTTTTTTTATTTTCCCTAGTTTGTTTTTGTTCTTACTTCTTTTGGGGCATGTCAATGCACATGTACACGCACCCACCCACACGCATTAAAAGATACGATGTAAAACGAGGCTTTTTCTAGTAAAACATGGGTTACTACCCAGCCCATTCAACTCCTTAAAACCCAGGTGTTAAGGAGAGGGGAACTAAGGCCTTATAAACCGCACAGGTAACAACACATCTAAGCGATGTGGGACAACAACACACCCCCGCATGTATGGCAAAGGCTCACACATGGATTACGGAGATAGGGGACAAACAAGGCTCTGATACCACTTGTAAGGCCCAGCCCATTCAACTCCTTAAAACCCAGGTGTTAAGGAGAGGAGAACTAAGGCCTTACAAATCACGCAGGCAGCAACACATCTAAGCGATGCAGGACGACAACACTTCGTATGGATTGGAAGTTAAAAATGACAGACCTAACCTCAAGGTCATTAACAAAAAATTTCAAAAAGATGCTCAATTCCTTGGGGCTTTGTTGGGTTTGCAGATTCATTGAAAGAAAAGAAACGGGAAAGGAAATCAAGAACAAAAACTAGTTCCCTTGTGTTTAAAAAAAAAAAGTTCAAAATATAATTTTACCTACGAAAAAAATGGAGGAAAGTGACTCACAAAACTCGGAAGTGTAAACTGATTTTCACCTATATTTTCATCACTGTTCCTTGGTAACCAAACAAAAGAAAACGATGGTGCCCTTTCTTTTCCCTCACTCAATCCATGAACCAAACAGATCCGAGAAATAAAAACAAGGACATGTATACTTCTTCAAAATTAAACAATTGTACCAGCTAAGTGTAATGCAAAAATTTGCCGTCGTATTGCAGGAACTTTTGACATTTTGGAACAGTGTATAATTGCAACATAGTGCCCTTAATAGCAAAGACTAAGAGACAAGTCTAGAGAAACATAACAAATGAAGAGCAACTGTAGTTCATCAACAGATTTCAGTATCAGTGAAGTTCAAGGATTTAGTGAAGGAAAAGAAACTAACACACCAAACATAGTACTTTTCCTTGTATGGTCGTCAAAAACAAATGTGAGGAAAGTAGGAAGGAAAAGACTACTAGAAGACTTTTATGGATTTCAATCCCTTACCTTTGCTTGGTTTTCAAGAGTTTTTTTTATGATTTTTTTAGCTTCTAATACTATTTGTGTATATGAGAAAATATTTGGAATTTTAATTTTACTTGCCTTTTCTTTTGTTTTCCTTCAATAAATCCACAAACCCACAAAGCATCAGAATTCAATTGGACTACGATGGGACAATCATACAAAAGCCATAAAACCTTCCCCTAAGGTTTGGAGTAAATTTCCTCAAACAGTGAACCTTGGTCCTGCCTTCCAAGCATAGTCAATCAATAATATATAAGCATAAAATTCATCTAGAAAATCAAGTATTCAAGATGGGGTTAGGTGCCATAAAGGCGGAAACTTTTCGACAACTATAAAAAATCAGAATTTCGATCCATCCATTTGTATAGTTTTACAAAAATCTTATACTTGCCTGCCAAAGAATGCACAACAAAGATTCCATCTGGTTCCGAGAAACCGAGTCACCAATGAAAGCTAATGTTTTCCCTCTCATCAACTCCAAGAATTTCTTGACATCAAATCGAGGGAGATCACACTGAGCAGGTTTCCATCGCCAATTCTCATATTCCTTGTCAGGCCTCCCATTTCCCTGGCAATTCTGCATCTGTGACAGGACAGGGCACGAGTTGTTTGTGTATAGTGCTCCGTTTGGATCGTATACCCATTTTCCATGGTACAGATCGCACCCTTCATAATAACCAGAAGAAAATATAGTTTATAAGTCACGGAAAAAATATAAAGTACTCCCTCCGTCCCATATAAGAGTCTCTTTTGGGAATTCCAACTTATTAAGGGGATAACCTTGATTTTGGTGAGATTTTCAACTTTCCAATATTGCCCTTTTTGAAATTCAAAATTATACTGTCACATCAAAAAAAAAAAGAGGGGGAAGAATTGGATATAAAAAAGGGCAAATTTGGAAAGTGTGTATTAAAGTACTTTGACTTTTTAAAGAGGACTCTTAAAAAGGGACATCAAAAAATGGCATCAAGGACTCTTAATATGGGACAGATGGAGTAATATAAAGTAACAAGTCAAATTTTCTTTTATTACTTGTGAACTTGGAAGTGCGGACACTTCTAAGAAGGTAACGTATTGCATGTCGTGTCGTGTTCGACACACGGACACGACATTCTGCAGGCACTTTTCCTGCTGTGTCGATGTGCAATTTTTTTTTAGGATTTATGGCGTTGACGTGTCCGTTTAAAACAGTTTCCATCGGGACATATCTTTTTAGTTACTTGTATTTTATCAGGTTAGGATTTAAGACCCAAACCAAACACGTCCAAATCCATTGCCCCTCGAGCGGGCAGACTTAGGCTTATTTGGTGCACAAATTTATTGAGCAAAAAGAAAACAAAAGAAAATCGAAAAATACTTTTCTTTGTTTGGTTAATAAGGAAAAGAGTGAGAAAAAAAAAAAAAGCAACGAGCCAAGGAAAAGAGAATACGGTGAAAAATAAATTGAACTTTTTTTTTAAATTGTGGTTAATAAGGAAATAGAAGATTGAGGGTAGTACCTGAATCATCTGAACCAGACTGGCTTATGTTGTGGGGCACAGAAGCTAAAGGAGCCAAAGCCTCCTTGTAGGTATAAGATGAAACATTGGAGGAAACAATACGGTTAATGACCTCCTCGTCGTGTGTTAAACCAGATGGCGCTGTTTCATTGGTCCATGACGCTCGAGCTAATTCTTTTGAATGATCAACACCATAGAAATACCCAGAAACTGTGTACCCAATGGGTTGCGAGACGAGAAGCAATGAAGCCAAAATCAAAAATATGGCAAGTCCTCCCACTGAAACTGCAATTGATAAGATAGTCTTTGGATGGGTAACAGTTGCTAGAGACCCTTTACGTGGTGAAGCCAAAGTCATTTTCTAAATCACTATATCACCAGCCACTCCTTGGAATCTCGGGTTCTGTTGCATGACATGGAGCAAATAAAACACTCAGGTCAAGGGTTGGTATCAAATCAACAGTTCAACATTATATCTATAGCTAGGATCTATATATATGACAACCTTACCATCTTAACTTCTTAAAATCTAATTGAACATCCAAAAATTCTAACTCTTAGTATAAGATTATCACTCCCAATTCCAATATCTATTCAGAAAGTTTCATTAAGACCAGCAAATATTTTCAGCACAACTAATGCTTCTCAAAGGGCTTCTCAACCGAATCCACCTTGTCTAAAAATTCAAGGGGGGGGGGGGGGGGGGGGGGGGGGGGGGGTTCTTTCTGAACAATAATTTTTATTAATAGAATACAATCCAAGCACTAGTACCTGAATCCCAACAGCCCAGAAAAAGCCACCCTGAGTCCCTGACAGAGTAAATCCATTACAAATCCCTACCATATATAAAGCCACTCAGGCCCGGCCCTGGGGGTAGACGGCCCGCCTAGGGCCACAAATTTTGTCCATTTTTTCTTCTTATAGAAGGCCCTAGAAAATATTGAGGAGGGCCCAAAATAAAAATATCATGTGTAATATATAATGCGATTGTATTTGAGCCCACCTAGTTATTGGAAAAAAAGTATACATCATGTATTGTAACCAGCCCAACACTTTTATTCCTCACTTTCCAATTTAGCAAAACCCAAATTGTGTTACATCGATCAAATCTTTACAATTTATATTAAGCGATCAACCCTTATTATTGAAAATAAAAGTGAGACTATGAACGAATGTGGAATCACAAAGGGGTTGGGGGAGAAAATGATTACAATTCACTATGAGTAATGCTATGATTCCCTAATGGTTCCAAACACATGTGGTAGTAGGACCACGTTCAATACTGGTGGGATCACTTCAACATCCTCCAATCAAAATGAAGTAGACATAATACCACATGTGTTTGGAAACCATTTGGGATACAAAATTTTGGAAGCATAGCATTATTTATTCGCTATATGCAAATGAGCATTCCAAGCAATAAATATCTAAACTCTCAAAATTGCCAAAAAAATTTCACACGATATAGAAAATCCTAACCACAAATATGTATAAATATACGTAAAAAAATTTGCGCATGGCCCCCCGTGGGGTTACGGGCCAACCTTGATAAGGGGCCTGTCTTTAAATGGTCACCTAAGCCCCCAAAATTGTCAGGGCCTGCCCTGAGCCACATTCACTTAGGCCAAAACAAAAACACTTATGCTACATCCCCCAAACCCAATGTACTGAACCCCCTAATTCAAGTATTTACTTGAGCATTTGTCATCAACTTTAGGGCTAAATTTAGTTCTCTGAATATCCTTTGGATAATCAAATCCACCAAATAAACCTGAAGAGACTAATGCTAGACTCTTTTTTTTTTTTTTTGGTGGTACATGTATGAATATCAACGCAGTTTAGAGATGGGGAGAGAAAATAAAAATTAAATAAATAAATAAATAAGGGTACAGATGAAGATAAAATATGATAAAAGTGAGTGTTATCTTCAAAAATTTAGTAACATGGGTTTCTGTCAAATCCCCAAGTCATGTCCTCAAATGCAGAAAAAAAAAATTTTAATTAAATAAATAAATAAATGTATTTTTCAAAAGTTAAGAAAAAATAAAATTAGGATGATTAGAAAAATAGACACAAATTAAAAGGAATAATGGAATTATCTGAATGCATTCAGAAAGAATAAAAAAAATGCTATTCCAAAGTCCAAAACACCTTAATCTCCACAAAATTATCAAAATTTAAAATGAATTCTGCATCAAAAAGTAGAGGGAACAAAACAAAACAAAAAAATAATAATAATAATAATAAAGAAATATAATTGCCTATCTTCTGCTTCTTCTTTTTTCTTTGGAGAAAATACTTTTTACCCCCTGTGGTTACACTCATTTTCTCATAACCCCTGTGGTTCATTTTGTAACACTTAAACCCCTGTACTACGGACTGTTAATTTTTCTAACGGTAGTCCCACTTCAGTCATTAGTACAGGGTTAAGTGTTACAAAAATGAACCACATGGGGTTATGAGAACATGGGTGTAACCATAGGGGGTAAAAGGTATTTTTCTCTAAAGAATATGTATAGGGGCTTGGGGTATTAACGTCATTTCCTTTTTTTCCGTTAGAAAAGTTAACAGTCTCACTTTAGTCCGTAGTACAGGGTTTAAGTGTTACAAAATGAACCACGTGGGTTATGAGAAAATTGGTGTAACCACAGGTGTAAAAAGTATTTTCCCCTTCTTTTTTTTTTGGTTTAACATATAGTAATTGCCTATCTTCTTCATTTCCTAATCATTGAGCAAATACACCATTGATTGAGACCAGAATCGTAAAGTTTTCAAGATTGGAAACCTAAATGACACTAGAGATAAAGATTGAAATTCTCGGATGTGCAAAAGGTTTCATATTTTCAAGATATTTAGAAACCCAGAAAAGAAATGTATGTATCTATCTATGTGTGTGTGTGTATATATATTATTGTAGGATATAATATAGATGTAATATCTCTAAAAGAATATATATATATATATATCGTACCTTTGATTAGAAACCGAGCTACAGGAGCATCTATTTGCGACAATTCTGTCTGGAAAATTGAAATTGTGGGATGTGGAAGTCACCTGGAACCTCAAAGTCAACAGCCAGGAAAAAATTTCACCAGATGAAATCATATTGGGTGATTGGAATTGAAGCTTGGGAAAGGTTTTCTTTATTTGTCCGTCGGCCAGTCAGATTACAGAAATATTATGTATGACCCTATATATAGATATAGAATAGAGACACACACACAGAGGGGGAGAGAGGGATGGCCATTGACTATTTAAATACTATTATTCTTAAACTAATTGAAATTCATAGATTTCGGGCAATATTTGGGAAACTTCGAGCACAGTGGTTTGGCCGCAACATGAGTGAGACGCATCTTTTAAGTCAAATTTAGAGTAGTTTTGACAAGTGGTTTTAACTGTTATAATTTTTTAACTGTTATAATTTTTCTCATGCAAAAGTTACAAATTTTGCCACAAGTTACAATTTTTTCACATATGTTACAAGTTCTCTCATGAAAGTTTACAATCTTTCCACATGCATGCTATAATTTTTCTGTCATTAAAAAGTGCGCATAGCGCACCTAAACCATCGTGAGCGCACCTAAGAAAATTCCCAATATTTGATGCTGATATTTTGCTATTGTTTGCTATTAAAATATGTGGTATGTGCTTGGGCGTGACAGAGTCCACTTGGACTCAGGGAGGTGTTATATACCTCTATCTAACTTCTAATTCAGGCGGTTATTATCAAAGTCATTGACAATAGCAATGGGTTTTACTCTACCTTGATGCAAGTAACACAAATGGAAATGGAAAAATGAACAAACACATAATTCAAAATACCTCAGAGATCACCATCTTCATTGATATCAAATGAAATAGTAATTACAGTAACTCAATAAGGTTATTGAAACTCACAATCACTCAAGGACAGACAGAAATGCTTGAGGAGAAAACAAAACAAAGTCTATTGGGGCATAAATGGCGTGTGTGTTAGCAAAATGAAATGTTACACATTTAACCGTATTTATAGACAAAGTTAATAACTACCCATGACAATGGTGTTGTGGCTCCTAAATTCAAGGCATGACAATTAACTTTTCCACTTTGCATCCCATTATCTCTACTCTTCTACCACGTTGCAATTTTAGTGGATGTAACAGCCTTCTAATCCCAACTTAGCAAAGACACATGTTCATGTCCTCATCCACATTCAACTGCCCAGTAAACCTTACCAATATTGTTCTCATTGCGTGACGCCTTGTTGCTCCAAGTTACTTGCTACCATATCTCAGTCTTGATCATATGGGGTCTCCATGAGCAATCATCGATCTTGTTAACCGATGTCCTTACTATCATTGTACCATTTTCATGACCTCAGTCTCTTGGCTTAATTGGATGAGCCCGAGGTCAACATTGATGTACCATTGTCTGCTGCTTTGTCCCTTTACACGTTCTGGGATCGGTTATTGATTCGTGTCCAATATTGCACTCTGAACTTCATGATTTTTCCCTTATTGGACACAAATTATTACTCAAATCAGAGACTTAATGGATAAATTGTGCTTTTGATTGTTCTTGTTGTTACCCTCTTTTAGCTAATAAAGATCTCTTTTTGTAGGGTATGAAAGCTTGGGTGAAGGGGAACCCAGCCTTGGTAGCATTCATGTAGTTGAAAAAAGTCAAGAAGAAGAATTTTAAGAAGGGCGGATCGATCCGCCCTAATGAAGGGATCGATCCGCATGTTCAAGGGAAACTTACTGTCTAATTCAAAAAGGGCGGATCGATCCGCCATAATGAAGGGATCGATCCGCGATCTTCCCATAGCATTCTGCGAGAAGGATCTATAAATGGATCGATCCGGCCAGAAGAGCGGATCGATCCGCGGGTTCTCGAAGAGATAGCATTCCCCCAGATGAAAGGCGGATCGATCTGCCAATCTGAAGGGATCGATCCGCGCCTCTGCTGATGACTCTCCCTTTTTATTGCAAGTTTGCCATCTTGTGTATAAGCTATATATAGTTAGAGATGGATTTTTATAAGGGTTGTTGTTTTTTCTTAGGTTAAGCTCTCTCTCTCTCTAATCCTCTCATCTCTCTCCCCCATTACTCCTCAACTACCAACTTTTACTTCCATTTTTAGTGTTAGAGAGAGAGGGGTGTGAATGTATTGAAGGGTTGAAGTATTTATTGAAGAATCTCTTGGATTTCCTATGGCATTTATGGTGATTTTCTCTTATTGGTATAATTTCTCCTCCCCTATCTTTAATATTGTTGTCATTATGATCATGAGTAGTTAAATCATGTAGGTTGAGGATCATAAACCCACCATTGGACCCATGTGTGTGTTATTGGAAGGCTCTTACATTTTGAAGCATTTCTAGAGTTCATGGGTGCATGGTTTGATGTTTTGAGACCCCACTTCCAATGTCAAGCATTGGAAGTTGTTAAATCTCTAAACTCTAACCCTATACCCATGTATTGCATTGCAACATCTATCTAACATGTTGGTTGATCACCACATGTTTGATAGTTTGTCACAATGGGATTTTCTACTATAGAATGTGCTACAAGTGTGATAGTCATGTGTTCTTTGGTCCAAGGTGGGGGAATGCTCCCCAACCTCAATCTCTCTTTTTACAAAACCCCCAATTGTCAATTAAACTTAGTTTTACTCAAAGTTCACTTTCTCTTTTCCCTAGATAGTTATTGTAAAATAATCTTTTACAAATCAAACCAATCTCAAAGTCGCAAAGACTTAAATTTTATTTCTTAGTTTGTTAATCGTTCCTCGCATTATAATTGGTTATTAAGCACCCAACAAGCCTTGTTGCATTGCAATCCCTGTGGACTCGACACCCTACTGCCAACATACTACGTTTTAATAGGGTTAAATAAGAACTTGATTTTGAAAACATCAGTTATCGGTCTAAACTTTGGTTTTTGGGCCTTATCCTTAGTCATTTAGCCAGTTGTACTCATGGTGACATCATCAGACCACGTGACCTTTACGTGGCTTAGAAAACCACAAATTAGAGTGTAAACGATGCCCCCCAAACATCTTGTCAAACTCCATCCAGCAGTTTGATAAGATGTTTGAATTTCAAATTTAATGATATTGCTGCAAATGACGACGTACACACCTCTTCCTCGCCACGTGTTGCGACCCTGATGGTATGCCTTATCTCAGTTCTAAGACCGAGGCGTGCCTTTTGGGAGCCTGTTCCAAAGTAATGATGAGCCCTTTCTTTCATATATAAAGCACCATTATAGAGGTGGGGGAGAGAGGGCTCTCCCAAAGATTCCCTATATAGGAAAGTAGGGGGTCAACAAACAAGTGCCCTCGACGGCGCAGCCTTGGGTGAAAGTCACTTATTGTCACGCCCCAGCGTAGCAAAATAAAGAAAAAAAATTTATTTCCATTTTAGACTCGTAGGTCATGACATGTGAGGGATCGCATGTCCTGTACTTAGCTTAACATGTACTAGAAAAATAGAGTATATAAAGCAGCAGTGAAGAAAATATAAATCAACATTACAAACTTTAATTAATATTACATTGTCTCAATAAAAGTATTTCCTAAGGCACAAGCCACCTTATTCAAATTAAAACATTATTCATATCCTTTATTACAACTTTAACAAATTATAAAAGCAGCTCTGCAGAATTCTCTAGTTGGCATAATAATATAACCTTGCATAGCCATCCCCTGGACAATTTGGGTGTCCAGGACAAAATAAATTTATCAGCTAATGAAAGTCGAGTGAGCATAATGAACACACAAGCAATGTATATAAAAGAACATTAACTGTCTTTACATTTAGTATTTTACAGTACTGTTAGTCCATTATTCTAGTCGTTGTATATAATCAATTAACGAACAGTTAAATCAATTGCATAAGACCGTGCATGAACAATATAACCATCTCATATTACTGACTCTTTTATCTCGACCACAACCTCTCGACTCATTCGGTTCGCCAGAACCATCAGGCACGAGGTCGTTGTTTTAGATCGGTCTACCGTATCCGAGTCGGCCTGCATACGACCTGATTGGCCTGCTGTATCCGAATCGACCTGGGCTGAATCCTTCCTAATTAATCTACCGTATCCGAGTTGGCCTGGAATAGTTAAGGTAACACAATACTCTGATTGGCCTACCGTATCCGAGTCGGCCTGGGCTCAATCCTTCATAATTAATATGCCATATCTGAATCGGTCTAGAATAATTAAGGTGACACAACTCAAGACACCCTTTCATTACTTATTCCTCACAAGATGTATATGTCGACCCAAACGACTCATTTCCAACATGCCAGCTCGACTATGCACATGTATGACTTATTCTATTTACTATTTTCTTTAACATGACAATGGTTGTTTTAAACTCGTGATTATCATCAAGTAAACCAATTTATCTTAATTTGATTTTAGGAAACTGACGGCGTAATTTTCGGAGTCATGGAATTTTTATTATCAATTTTAGAAGATAAAAATAGCATATAAATTTAACTATAAGGCCCTTCTCAATGACATAATTATATAAAAGTAGAGGGTACATGTTTTGACATTATTTTTAATAAAGACAAGACATCAAAATACAATTCTTCCATTTTTTTCATAATTTTGAAAATACCATAGGTATTTTAAAATAATTAAAATATTAGTTAAGTAACCACTAATTATTTTATTTAACAATATGAACTTCTAGTTTTATAATTTGATAAATTATAAAACTATATAAAATGACCTCCAACATGTCAACAATAATTAAATAGAATTTAATAGAGTCAATGAGTATTTTTTACTACTTATTTTATATATAGTAAACTAATATGTTTATTATTTATTTTTATGTTAAAAATAACAATTTACAAACTTAAATGTAAGTAAAAAGTATTGAACTCCCAACCTTGGGGTCAAGGAATTAACCAATCAACAAACTATTTCAAGGGGGACTAACTGGGATCCTAATATTTCATTGTCAATTTACAGAATGAGTTTTCGTTAACATTTTTGGTACCACTAATTTTGGACCTCCATAGCTACATATACATATCTATACATACTCACTTATTTTCGAACCCCATGGATTGTGCGTAATGACTTAAAGTACATTAAGAGCGGGTTCAAGAGACTCACCGGTTACTGGTTTGGGCGGCGTAAGAGACCGAAGAATTCCATAAATATCCGCAATATAAGTTTTGAGCTATAGTTGCAATGGAGCTCCTACTGTGATAATAATCCTTCCACGCTTCCCTCTCCTCTTTTGATTCCCAGAATGTATATACAAATGTGTATGTGATTGAAGTGAGAGAAAGAGAGAGCTAATGAGAGCTTAGTTGGAATGTGGTGTGCTTTATGTGTTGAGTATATATAGGAATTCATTTGGCTTTTAAAATCCTTTAGGAGTCAATTAATATGTGGGTAATAAAACTACACAACACCCACGACCTTAACACCACAAATTTTTATTGATTGATTTTCAATCATTACACGCAAAACATATGGCTTAGTTCGTTATATCAGTTAGTTTACTTAGTCAGTTAAGCTAGTTAGTTGGTCCAAATAGTTTTAGAAAGATATCCCAAACATAGTTATTAGGGACAAAAATGTAAGCAACGCGATATTATATTTTATTAATGGTTCTTATCCCAAATCATATGGTAACTTAGGGGCGCAGTCTTAAGCAACAATACAATTAAATTAAGGGTTAATTAGTGATAAATCCCTAGATAGTATAATTATATAGCTTTAGGTTCTTGAGTTAAACATGTTTATAATTAAGTCCCTGATATTTTTTAGGGACTAAAATGTCCCTCCCTCATCAAGTTTGGTAATCTTCAAAATTGTACTCCCCCTCCATTAATGTCTTTTAACAAAATTTCTCCCCAAAAATTAAGGCAATCAAAATTTGAAATTCATCATCACTCATAATGACAACCATTTTCAGCCACAATCATCTTCATCGCCCTACCAACCACCACCACACACACCACTGCAGATGCACTTATATCTGAAAAATTCACAGCAGTTTCTATGAATTTCACGATATGATTTGTGAATTTCATAACATTTTCTGAAAATTCGGGATTGGAAGAAAAAGGTACAACATGATTTGTGAATTTCACAACATGTTCTGGAAAAATGAGAATAGAAGAGATAGGAAAAACATGATTTGTGAATTTCACATGTTCTGGAAAAATCGGGATTGGAAGAGAGAGGCACAACATAATTTGTGAATTTCACAACATGTTCTGGAAAAATGGGAATGGAAGAGATAGGAAAAACATGATTTGTGAATTTCACAATATATTCTGGAAAAATGGAAATGGAAGAGAGAGTCCCAGCATAATTTGTGAAATTCACAACATATTCTGGAAAACGAATATGAAAGAGACAGAGAGTCATAACATGATTTGTGAATTTCACAACATATTCTGAAAAACGAAAATAGAAGAGAAAGTCACAACATATGATTTGTGAATCTCACATGTTCTAAAAAATAGGAGAGAGAGAGAGGGAAAGAGAGAGAGAGAGAGAGAGAGAGAGAGAGGTCACCACTTACACATGGTTGAATCCAACACCAGTGTAGTTCATTAGTAAAATTGCAAAAATCACTTCTGCCATGTGTGTTGCGCTCTATTCCTACTTTAGCACAATACAAATAAATATCAAGAGGAACATGTTGAAAACAAATGACTACTACATTTTCACACGTTTAATTATAGCAATTTAATGTGTTGTTTAATGTTAATTGATAATGCCATAATTCACACAATAAATTAGTCAATCAATTTGCATTTGTTTCTTACATGTAAGGAAAGTTCACAGTCAAATTAAGTCATCCATAGGAGTCATTCAATATATTGCAATACCATAAAATAAGTGTAACTAATTAAGGAGAGTATTATTTTCAGAAAATAGCAATTATAAGGGTATTATGGTCACAGAAAAAGCTTTAACCATGGTTAATGAAATATATCAGGATATGAGGGATCTTATATTGAAATAGATTCATGGGTGTCCTTGAGCCATATATTTGCAATGATCAGGGATTTAAGGCTAATTGTCTTTTAAATTAATAAGGGGCTACAAAATTTCAAGGCATTATATTAATAAATGTTAACACAAACATTATTTATTTATTCAGATAATATTACTACTAACATTAATACACAGTAGTAAAATAAAATGGCATTGAGTTATCAAATTAATAATGCTAGTACCAATAATTTATGGAAAGATTATCACAACTAGAAGAATAATACAAATTAATGGAATAAAAATTTACATTTTATTTATTAATAGGGACGCGAAAATACAGGTTGCTACATCACTCCCTCCTTAATAAGGATTCCGTCTTGGAATCTAAGCTAACTATTCTTGAAACAACTCTGGGTACTTAGTTCTCATTTCTGATTCTAACTCCCAAGATGCTTCATTCTCATCATGATACTTCCACTGAACTTTCACTAGAGGAATGTCTTTGTTTCGCAGCTTCTTTGTACTGTGATCTAGAATACGCACAGGTCTCTCTCTATAGGTGACATTCTCGTGGATCTCTATGTCATTAAATTCAATTGCGTGTGAAGGATCTCTTTTGTATTCCCTCAACATACTGATGTGAAAGACGTTATGTACTCCAGACATCTTTGGTGGTTACGCGAGTCGATAGGCTACTTTCCCAACGCGTTCCAGTATCTCAAACGGTCCAATAAAATGAGGTGTTTTGTCCAAAACGTACTACTCCTCGAATTGGTAAAACTTTCAAGAGTACATGATCTTCGACAGCGAACTCTTTTGTCTACTTTGTGCGGTACGCATCATATCTCTCACAATTGTGATCTTCTCATTGGTCTCTGACACGATTGGTATTGTGTTCTCCGAAGAGTACGTCCAAGTGTAGACGGTCGCGTCGCGTTAAAACCGGTAAGACCGGGTCGAATCCCAAAAGACGGAAGATAAAGGCAGAAAGATCTAGATTGAATCCTAAATAAAAAATAAAAAAAAATGATTTCTTTAAAGTGGAGGCTCTAAAGGTCCTATTGAATAAATAAAAGAAACAAATTATAATAAAGTGATAACTTAACTAGATAGAATTAAAAACTTGTGATATGAATTTAAATATATATATATAAAAAAAAAAAAGAGTTGGGAACATGTGAGTCCACAAAGTACCAGCCACTACCATGATTTAACAAAAATGGACAGTTGGGGTTTTATCCTTAGAGTATTCCTTATTTCGAAAATGATTAAGTTAAGCATTCTAGGCACTAAGTATGTAAATCTTGCATAATTAGTGGTTTGTTTGCCTCACTTATTTATGAAGGACTGAAATAAGAAGTTAATTAAAACTATGAACAATAACTAACAAATTGAGTATTAAATATTCATTGTGTTTGTTATGAGTGTTCATTGAATTAATTAATCAAAAGAGCTCTTATTTCACAATCAGATTGCAATTTGAACTAGAAAGATCAATTTGGACTTAGTTTCTGAAACAAAAGTTCTTGGAATACAAAAAGGAGCCAACCCAAGTCATAAACATACCAATCGATTGACATCCTGTCAATCGATTGATGTGAAATGGCTCTCAATCGATTGATAAGTATATCAATCGATTGACTTGAAATCTTATGTCAATCGATTGGTTTATGTTTCCAATCGATTGACATTGATTCTAAAACAGAATCATGGCAGAGGGCTGGAAACGATGTTTCTTCACATTATTCCCAACCAGGATTCTACTCAAACATGTTTAAGACTGCATAAACATAAATAAACTGAAAAGTAGGATCAAACATTGCTATGGATTAAAATTTTAAACTAAAAATGTTGAAATCAAACTAAAACTTAAAATGTGATTTACAATCAACAATTCCTAAGCAACTAAAGGCACGAAAAATAACCTGAACTTGAAAATGAGTTGAAGAAAAAAGAGCTTCTCACTGATACACAACCAAGAACTCAAAAATAGCAAAAGAGAAATCCCTACAAAACAACATAAAAAAATGAGCTAACCCCTGACCCTCTTCACTCTCTTCTATAAATAATGTCAAATCCACGAGCTGAAGGCGTCTAGGTTCATTCCATAACGGCTGGTCGTCGTCCTGGTTGCTGAAATCTTGCGCCATTAACGCAGATTGTTTCCAGTTTTAACCAATCGATTGACAAAGGTATCAATCGATTGATTAAAGAATTCAATCGATTGGTAAGTATGTCAATCGATTGATCATGAAAAGAAGTCAATCGATTGATATAATGTCAATCGATTGATACCAAGACTTCATCTACATGTTTCTTCATTTATTCCTTTCAACTTGTTATTCATTTTAACTTCAGAACCTGCATTCAAAGAGCTAAACACAACAACATACCACGAAAAATACATCATTGTGTAAAGAAACGAATTAAAACACAAGTGCAGGTAACACTAGAGAAATGGGGTCAAATTCCGTCAATTTTTACTCTTTATCGAGCTAATATTAAGCAAATATCAGCTCTCATCACGACCCCCAACTAGCGCTTTGCTAGTCTCTAGCAATGAAGCGGAATTAACGCAAACTAGGACGAACAACAATTGACGTTACAGTTTTATTGAGCTAAAACAAAAGAGAACTCCTAACTCACTGTCGCAGGAATCGCGGTTGCATTTAGCGTTTGCAACAAGCCTTTGAACCCTTAGGTTTACCCTAATGGACGAGTTGTGTCTCGTGAGGGTTTTCAGAGAATTTACCCACAAAATTCAAATGTCAAATTTTCTAAACTCATCAAAGAGCTTCAGTTTCTCTTTTATGCTAAAAATTCTGCTTAACAAGGACATGAATTCCTTTATCATGCTATGGAAGTAAACAACATGTTACAAAGTAACTATTCAAGTTAAACTACATCCACAGCCTTTATATATCCTTGTGTGTGTGTGGGGAGTTAACAACTACGATTGAAATCTTTATCTTAGAATTATTTAGATTGACATGTTTAAAATTTCATAGTTTCAACTCAATTCTCACACGGTTTACGCTCAAAATAAAATCACTCTGAAACTGGCGTAAAAATTATGCACTCATAGTATGAAGCTTAAATGAGTAAATGTAGAGGCAATCAAACATGCTTACATACTAGACACTGAAGAACGCTTATTTCAAGGTGCATGAGTCTCATGAATGGAATACCAATTACTACAGGAGCGATCTACTGTGGAAAACTCATTTCATACTTGAGATTTATTAAAGCTATCTAGAATCCTTAGGACTTGTGACAGAGATATGAAGAAAGGTAAAAGATGGTGAAATATGGAAATGGATTCAAGCATGTGACATGGTAATATCAACTTCACTTCACCCTTTTTTTTTTTTTTTAGGATCCAATCTCCAATTTCTTTTATTCCTTCATTTTCATCGTTGTTTTGTTTTTTTTTTGTTTTTTTTTTTTTTGTTTTTTTTTTACTTCTTCTCCTCCTTTAACTATTCTCACAACCATCACATGCTCGACTATAAAAATGTGATTTTAGGTAGATGCGTTGATTTGTGATAGGTAAGTGGGAATTTAGACTTTCTCGGGTGATGAGGTGAAAAAAACGATGGCCTAAATCATCTTCTAAATATAATAATTTATCTCGAGTATTTCCTGAGTTTTAAATTAGTAGATCCTGAACATTCTCCTGAAGCATTAGCTAAATGAAACAAGAATGAGACTCTCAACGAAATAATAGCGCATTTCAAGAATTGACACAAGTTTTTGTAATTAACCCTCAGAATAGAAGAATGGCTCGAAACTCACTAGGGTTTAAAGTTTTACTATTAATCCAATCACATGACAATCATATTTCACTCTAATTCAAAGATTCTTTCGTGATTGTCAACTCGTGCAAAATGTTTTCAGGATATATTTATGTTATGGACGTAAAACCAGATTAGCGACTAAGTAACATGTAATCGAAGTCCATAATATAACAAGAAAGATATGAATGCATCATTGCACAATAATTTAGCTAGGAGGAACGAGGTTTTGAAAGTTAGAAACTCAACAACAGCATTTTTTTTTATTTTTTTTTATTTTTTATTTATCAAGAACAACACGGAAGTTTTAATATTAAACAGGTGTGTATTTTAAATTCAAGAAAACACAGGTGGATATCTACTTCCTACCCCCAATTGAAATCGACATTGTCCACAATGGAAGCATTTCAATTAAAAGAAGATATCACCTGATTGAATCATTTCAGTATACATCAGAGAATTCACCTGTTTCAATAATCCAAACTCCACAAACAACTCAGATCAAATAGCATGGATAATAATCGAGAGCATATAGACACACAATCCATGAGTAAAACAGAGCTATCTATATAGTCATATCCAGAAAGTCCAAAATAGTCCATGTACAGATAGAAAATCATCATCCAGCTAAACCATAAAACATCCACAAAAACAAAATAAAACTGACACAAGAGGGATCACAAGATATACAATATCAGAACACTCTCCTGCTCTCAAAAACTACCTCCTAAGGCTCAACAGTCTGGTCACTAGATAGCACGGGCGCACCATCATGTCCTAGATCAACAACTACCTCACCGTCACCCTCAACAGCTGTCCCAGTCTGGGTGACAGCCGTCGGGTCACTCACAGCCGGTAGGGGATCAGCAGCTGGAGGTGGTGGCGGTGGAGGCGTCTCTAAGATAACTCCCTCTGGTGGAGCCGATGTAGAGGCTGGAGCCATCGGAGGCGATGGCATAGATGAACGCAGGGATTGCTTGATCCCTAACAGCATCAAAATCTGCTCTATCTGACCACCTAGCAGCTCAAGTCTCCCCTGCACAGCATCACGATCCAACGACATCTGAGCAGTTATCAACAACTGCTTTGCAATGAGCTCTCTAACCATCCCCTGAAGCTGTACTCTCGCCTCTCGCTCCTCTACTAAGAGATCGTAAATGGTCTGGAGAGATGGAGGGGTAGATGTAGAGGCTGTAGGTAATGTAGAGGCTGTAGGTGGCTTACGCTTCCTCAATTCATACTGACCCTCAGCCGCAGTCGGCGTCCCTGAGTCCTCATCCTCCTCGTCTTCAACTATAACCGTATCCTGACCCTCCGCCTCAGTCGGCGTCCCTGGGTCGTCGTCTTCTTCCTCAGTTGAAGATTCTCCTCTCTTCCTCTTCTTCCTCTTACTACTCTCTCCTTTTTTCCCTTTTCCTTTTGCTTTATTTTTGAACTGTGACAGCGACCGCCGCGCCACAGACTCTCCAAAAACCCCCAACTTGGACTTCTGTAGAATTTTGCCAGCTGGTACCTCTAAACCAGCAACCTCACAAACCCGATGAATTGCCCACGCACCCTTCAAGTGTTGCGATTTGCTAGGATGACGTGTAGGCTCAATGAAAAACTCGATGAAGAGCCGGGCGAGGCAGATAGGCAATCCGATCCCAATAGCATAAAGAACTCTCGTGTACCACCCTGCAAAGTCCAGCTTATAGGTCGTGGGGAGAATGCAGCTGCAAAGTGTCAGATGCAGCAGATGATAGTCCATCGTCAGGTCATGGTCATTGAAAACTGAGATCCCTGAGTATTTCTTAACCTTCCCGCCTGAGATCTCTGTGGCCACAACATCGTATGCTGGAAATGGGCGGTCTGGATGAATAGGGTACATATGATCGGGAACCTTTGGGATACCAAGCGCCTGAGCGACTGTAGCTGGGATGAACTCAATTGGCCGTCCTGATACACACGAGAAATATTTGTAAGGGACATTCGGTACCTTTACCATGCTCGCACAAGCTGCTCGAATCCAAGAAGGTCGCACTTGTTTATCCGCTGTAAGAACTGGGAGCCAATCAGGAAAAGCTCGAAGGCGAGCTAGATGGAATGGAATCTTATCGTCGCTCCACAGGTTTTTGAATTGCCTTTCCACCATAATTGCGCGAGTTCGAAATTATTTAGTGTACCACGTGTTCTCTTTGGCGTTCCTGAACCCGTGGGCGAGCGGTGGGTCAGGAATCTCGAGAGAAGCTGATTTTTCGGGGTGTGGTCCACTGTCCTTGGGCTTTGGAGCCATGGGAGTTGAAATGGAAGCAAAACAAAGAGTTATAATGAGAGAAGAATGACTCTGCTACACTGTTTATGTCAATCGATTGACATAAGTTGTCAATCGATTGAAGTTGTATTCCAATCGATTGAGCCCTGATGTCAATCGATTGACATCAGCGATTATAGGGGGCTGCCCACAACAAGGTCTCACGTCCCCCTATCATCAATTTAATGGTCTTAAGACCATGAGGGGCTCCCTCTATCGTTTTGAATAAAAAATGATAAGAATGGGAAGTGGGTTTGGGAGTCACCTCAATCAGAATCGCGACAAAAACAGCGCCCACAGATGGTTGATGACGAGATTGATGATGATGAGATGATTTGCGGTCCAAATCACTATCCTTTTTCTCTTCCTTTGTCCACGCGAGGACAGAGGCGGCGGAGATGGTGTGGGCGAGAGCGACGGTGGAGGTGGAGAGATGAGGATGATGATGATGATGATGATGATGATGATGGTGATTATGGAAGGGAATGGGGTTTGGCCTTACTCACCCAAAATCGCCTAATCCATCTCTCTCTCACTGATTTTTGAAATGAAATGAGGGAGAGGGAGATGAACATACATTACGTCTGGTGGGGTTGTCAATCGATTGACAAATCGATTGACATTGGATTTCAAGTCAATCGATTGACAAAACTATCAATCGATTGGAAACCATTTCATACCAATCGATTGACAATAATAGCAATCGATTGATATTAGAAATTCATGGGAATCCAAATGTTCTTCATGTAATCACCCCCAACAGTTTAAAAATGCATTTTTAAGGTAGAAACAAGACTTCGAGCATTCAAGCAAGGATCAAACCCATCAAACACAAAAGTAGGAAGAATTTATTCCAAACATCATCAATTTGTTGCTCAAATTGGATTATTATCATCCAAAGGTACAAGATTTTGGTTTAACGACAAACTAACAAAAAGAAAACTAGAAACAAAATTATGTCTTATTCATTTGCTACAGGAGTTATCAATTCTGCTCAGGTTCAGGGGAAGAAAGGTCTTCTCTTACAGCATAATCCACGAAGTACTCCACGACTTCCCCGTCCGAATCGATTTGAAGGTCTTCCAGAATTTCTCGAACTGCGCAAAGCAAATCCCAGGTATTCATATTGGCGATTGCCTCATTAGGGGAATCAAGGCATGAGCCGGAGAGTGGAGTAAAAATTTGCCTTTCTTGTTCCCTCTGTTCTGGAGTTCCTGGAGAATGGACCCCATGGTAGAGCAAATGTGGAAGGAAGTGCAGTGGATTCATCCTATAGCCAATCAGAAAGACAGAAATAAGAACAAAAGGAAGCAGAAACAGAGAAACACACAAAGAAAAGAAACTATATACAACAACACAAGATTCTCCAAATTTTCAAGAAGAATAATCAGGATCATCCAGTTAGATGGTCTCTGATTCTGGTTCGAACTTCTCCAAAAATGGCTTTAATCGCTGCCCATTGACTTTGAATGCATTACCATTTTTGGGGTTAACAATCTCTACCGCCCCGTGAGGAAAAACTTCTTTAACGATAAAGAGTCCTATCCACCTCGACCTCAGCTTCCCGGGAAAGAGATGAAGCTTTGAATCGTAAAGTAACACTTTATGTCCCGGTTCAAGCTTCTTTCTCAGGATCGATTGATCATGCTTATCTTTTAATTTTGATTTGTACATTCAAGCACGATCATATGCATCATTTCTGATCTCCTCCAATTCATTGAGTTGTAACTTCCTCAATGTACCACTCTCATGAATGTCAAAATTCAGCAGTCTAGTGGCCCAGTATGCCTTATGTTCCAGTTCCACAGGCAAATGGCAAGCTTTTCCATAAATCAGCCTATAGGGAGACATTCCAAGGTTTGTCTTATACGCCGTTCTGTATGCCCATAAAGCATCAGTTAAACGTGACGACCAATCCTTTCTATTGATGTTGACAGTCTTTTCCAGGATATGTTTAATTTTCCTATTAGCTAGCTCTGCCTGACCATTTGACTGTGGGTGATGTGATAACGCAATCTTATGATTGACCCCATTTTTCTTCATCAACGCCTCGAAAGGCCTATTGCAAAAATGGGTTCCACGATCGCTAATCATGGCTTTCGGTGTTCTGAATCTTGAAAGAATATTTTCTTTTAAGAATGAGATCACTGTTCTGTGATCATTTCTCCTTGTCGAAACAGCCTCAACCCACTTGGACATTGTCACACCCGTTCCAGAATTTCATGGTTTTAAACATGCATAAATTGAGATTTGTGGAATTATTAATGTTATTAATAATTTGATTGAGTTGAGTTGATGTGAGTCAACGGTGAGGTGTCTAGTGGAGACACGAAGACTTGGTAACGCCTGTTGCATTGGCATGATTAAATGACATTTATATGACTTAAATGTTATATGACTTTATCTGGTATTTTGTGAATAGTAATTTTACCTGTATTGGTAAATTATGGTAATCTTTGATATTGTTATATATCGATTTGAGAACTGTGGTGAGAACGTGAGTGTCACGTTAATTGAAAAGGTAGGTTGTGTAGAGACTTCCACAGAATATAGTTTTCGGACGTTATTTTGGACCCAAACGAAACCTAGTCGAAAACTTTTGAAATTTATAATTTTCACTCGTAAAGTTATAAAATGAACGTGTGCGAAGTTTCGAGAGTTAATTAGAAGTTTGAGAAACTTGTGGGGAGGTAAACGTAATTTCCAAAGAATTTTTCTATATATAGATGAGTATGAGATTTCAAATCTCATCCACAACTCCTAAATATCTAGAGAGAGGAGAGAGAAGTGAGATTTTGTTGTCTCGGGCTTTGCGACGACAAACGACGACCGTTCGTCCGTCAGATTTTCTCCAGATTTCAGATTTGAACTCGTGGAGGTAAGATCTACGTTTTGATATCACTTAGGCCGTGTTTGGCCAACTTTTGTAAAAATCTTAATTTTGGACTTTTGGGAAAAATTAGGTAAAACTTGTAAGAATCGTACCAAATTCGAAATCCGACGATTATTTATTCCCCTAGACGATCCTTTAAAGTTTGAAGAGATTCGCACGAGGTATGAATTCTAGATCTATGAAATATATGGATTTTCATGTTTTGGACATCACTTTTGATATTCTTGGATCCGGGCGAAATTCATGTATTAGTTAGGCCCGTTAATTATGCACGTGAAATTATGATAAAAGCACGTATAACTGTTTATGTGAGCACGTTATGTGTCTATTTGGGTCAAAGGGGAGTTTGGTGCAAATTCATTCGGAGTAAGCTCCTCGAACCTTGAGGATTGTGATCTTGTTGGAATTGGAATTTGTGGTTGTGTCTGGATTGGAGGTGGGCCCAACCAGTACACGGTACCTGGTATGGAGGAAGGCCCAACCAGTGTACGAGATGCGTGGGAGAGGTGGGCCTCCTACGGCATCGACCGGATGAATGCGTACCACTCACCCCAGAGACTATTTCTATGTGTTTTAGATGCTTAAACCATGAATTGTCATATAAGCATACATTTAGAATTGTACGCTCAGCATATAGCTGAGCAGTGGAGATGTACTCCATTGCAGGTAAGAAGAAAGACAAGAAGAATCGTGAGGAGTGAGGCCGAGGAACGCCGGGGATTTCACACTTGTATATGTTTTGTTTTAAATCTTAAACTTGTGTAAGGATTTGAATATTGTAAGATGTGGTAATAGATCCTTGGATTAGCTTTGTAACATGGTAATCTTGTAATTGAACGTCTGTAGTTATGTTTTAATGCGTTAAAATCAGTTATGGTTGTGATTGTTGTGGGTGTTGAGAGGCATGAGTTGTTAATATTTCAATACAGGGCTGTTAGCAGGGGAGCAGTCGACTGAACCCCCTGATCAGTCGACTGGATCTCGTGTATTTGAGATACTGTAAGTGAATATCAGAGAAGCAGTCGACTGAACCCCTTGGGCAGTCGACTGAACACTGTTGACTTTAGCTACTGCTTCCATTGATTGAAAAGCAGTCGACTGGAATCCCAGATCAGTCGACTGGACCTCTTTGCTATATGATGTATTTTTGGTTCTGCTTAACACAGTCGACGGAGCAGTCGACTGGACCTTAGTGCAGTCGACGGGGCAGTCGACTGAGCCTCTGTTTTCAAAATTAATTTCTTTGAATGTGTTTTCAATGGCCAAAACTTTTTATAACTCTGATTTCAATAGATTTTACAAACACAGAGGGGACGTTTCCCAAGTTTTAAACTACCAGGGTTGTTTTATAGAAGTTCTTTCCGCTGCGTATTATTAGATGATGTTTGGATGAGCCTTGGTGGCGTGCCACGTGTCCTATTTCCACGCGTAGTGGGATGGGTCATGACAGACACATATTCAACCGCCAAAAGGATGTATTCAAAATGAGAGGATGGTGGAAATGGCCCCATGAAGTCAATACCCCAACAATCGAAGATTTCGATAGTGATGATCGGGGTCATCGGCATTTCATTTCTTTTAGATAAACTCCCTAACATTTGGCATCTAGCACATGCTCTACAAAATGCATAACAGTCTTTGAAAACTGTCGGCCAGTAGAAACCACTACTAAACACCTTTTGAGCAGTTTTCTGAGCTGAGAAATGGCCACCACAGGCCTCTGAGTGGCAGAAAGCTAGAATTTGAGAGATATCCTCCTTGGGGACACATCCTCTAATTACTTGATCCGCACAGTACTTAAACAAGTACGGATCATCAAAGTAAAACCATCGGGCGATGGATAGAAACCTTCTTCTGTCAGGGGTGGACCAATGAGACGGGGTCTCCCTTATTGCCAGGTAATTGACAATGTCGGCATACCAGGGCAAACTAGTTGTAGCAAAAAGTTGTTCATCTGGGAAAGATTCACGGATCGGAATGGATTGTGAAGAATTGTCTTCAAACGTCAATCGTGAGAGGTGATCGGCTACCACATTCTCCACCCCTTTTTTTATCTTTGATAACCAAATCAAATTCTTGGAGCAGGAGAATCCAGCTTATCAATCACTGTTTTGTATCCTTTTTGGATAGCAGATACTTCAATGCAGCATGATCAGTGAAGCAAATGATCTGTGAACCAATAAGATATTGCCTGAATTTTTCCAATGCGAATACAATCGCCAGCAACTCCTTTTCTGTCGTAGAGTAATTACGTTGAGCTCCATCAAGGGTTCTGCTAGCATAGTAGATCACAGTAGGCTTCTTGTCTTTCTTTTGTCCTAATACAGCTCCGATCGCTGTGTCACTTGCATCACACATCAGCTCAAAATGAAGACTCCAATCCGGAGATTGCATTATCGGAGCTGTTGTGAGGTGATGTTTGAGTTTATCAAAAGATTCCTGGCACTTGCTGTTCCACTCAAATGGTTGGTCCTTAATAAGGAGTTGGCACAGCGGCCTAGATACAACACTGAAATCCTTAATAAACCTTCGGTAAAAACCGGCGTGACCTAAAAACGATCGTATTTTTTTTACTGTAGTGGGGACAGGAAGGTTGGAAATTATATCGATCTTTGCCTTGTCTACCTGTATTCCCTCAGTAGACACGATATGTCCCAAGACAATCCCTTTTGTCACCATAAAGTGACATTTTTCCCAGTTGAGGACCAAATTCTTATCCTCACATCTTTTCAGGACTTTCTGGAGGTTCTCTAAGAAATCATCAAAACTGCTTCCAAATACGGAGAAGTCGTCCATAAAAACCTCCATGATCTTTTCAACCATATCACTGAAGATGCTCAGCATGCACCGCTGAAAAGTGGCAGGTGCGTTGCACAATCCAAATGGCATCCGGCGATATGCAAATGTTCCAAACGGACAGGTAAAAGTGGTTTTCTCTTGATCAGCAGGATCAATTTCAATTTGGTTATAACCACTATAACCGTCTAGGAAGCAATAGAATTGATGACCTGCTACCCTTTCGAGCATTTGATCCATGAAGGGCAATGGAAAATGATCCTTTCGAGTCACCACATTCAATCTTCTGTAATCAATACACATGCGCTAGCTTGTGGTCACACGTGTTGGTACCAATTCTCCTTCTTTAGTTTCTACCACTGTAATGCCGGCTTTCTTCGGCACTACTTGAGTCGGACTTACCCAAGGACTATCCGAAATTGGATAAATAACCCCAACATCCAGCAATTTCAGAACTTTCTTCTTTACTACCTCTTGCATGTTTGGGTTTAGACGCCTTTGCATTTGACGACAAGGTTTGGCATCTTCCTCAAGGTAAATCCTGTGGGTGCATATGGATGGACTAATTCCTCTTAAATCAGCAACGGTCCATCCTAACGCACTCCTGTGTTGCTTAAGCAACTGGATCAGTTTACTTTCCTGTTCGTGATTTAAAACGGATGAAATTATCACAAGAAAGGTCTTCTCTTCTCCCAGAAACACATATTTCAATTCTTTTGGGAGCTCTTTCAATTCCAACTCTGGAAATTGCAGGTTTGACGGCACAACCAACTTGGTCTTTGGCGGTAGTTGCTCATATTGAGCCGTCCACATTGTTCTTGCAACTTCCTCTTCAACAACATCCAATATAGCACATATATGGCTCATCATTTCATCTTGTGGAGTGTATTTGCCCAATTCGTAACACGAGTTAGTAATAATGGACTCCACAAGATCCGACGGAGTAGTCGAATCAAAACAGTCCTGGATTATTGACTCTACCCAGTTTACTTCCTCCTCATCATCATCAAAATCTTCTATTTTGGGATTTGAGAAGATCTTGATGTTCAATGTCATGTTCCCGAAAACAACGGTCATTACTCCACTCTTCACTTTGATAGTTGCATCAATCGTCGCAAGAAAAGGACGTCCAAAGATCACCGAAATCTGGGATTTAGCATTGTGGACTGGTTCGGTGTCTAGAACAACGAAGTCAACAGGAAAGACAAAAGTGTCAATCTGGACCAAAACGTCCTCTAAAACTCCTCGCGGATATTTAATCGATCGATCTGCGAGTTGGAGAGTAATGCGAGTGGGCTTAAGTTCTCCCAACCCTAGTTGTTGGTAAACAGTGTAAGGTAAAAGATTCACACTCGATCCTAAGTCGAGCAGAGCATTGTTCACTTTTTTCTGACCGATTATGCAAGAAACCGTTGGTGTGCCTGGATCCTTGTACTTGGGAGGCAAGTCTTGTTTTACGATTGCGCTTGCTTGGCACGCCAAATAAGCACTCTTCTTAACACTTTGCTTTCTCTTAACCGTGCACAAGTCTTTCAAGAACTTGGAGTAGGAAGGCACTTATTTAATTGCGTCAAGAAGTGGGAGATTGATCTTCACTTGCTTGAATAACTCCAAAAACTCCTGACTTTTGGTTTCTTGTTTATGTTTCTTCAACCTTTGAGGATATGATGCTGGAAAAGGGCTTTTGGGAGCCTCTTCGAGAAGGGGTTCTTTTCCAGGTCTTCTTTTTATCTCAGTATCCTCGAGAACTGTTATTTCGGGCTCAACTGTTTCGCCCTCTTTCTCTTCTTCCACCAATTCTTCTTCATCCTCCACCTCTTCTTCATTGTCAACTACAGGGTGTGGGGGAAGAGAGACTTTTTCGATCTCTTTTCCACTTCTCAACACAGTCACGGCCTTAGCCTCCTCGTGTTGTCCTGAACCCGAAGATTGGCCTTTAGGATTTGGCTATGGTTGTGCTGGGAATATACTTCGTTCTCTATCCCCTTGCTGAGTAGCCAACCTCTCTACACTTGTGTTGAGTTTACTCATTAGCTGCATCATTTGCTGCATCATGAGTGTATTAGGATCCTCTTGTGCCTTCTTGTGAGGTGGCACATAGGTGTTAGATGAGGTTTGGTTGTTGCTTCCCTGATTGTAGTTAGGTTGAGGTGAGTGATTTTGTTGGTATTGATTTGGGTGGTACCCTTGATTCTGTTGATAGGTATGAGGAGGTTGGTAACTCTGTTGGTACCCTTAATTTTGGGGTCGATACTGGTTTCCTTTGTTCGGCTGCCATTGTTGAGATGGGTTTGCTGTGGCAGCACTGTTTCTTTGGTCGAAACCAGGATGACTCCACCTATCGTTGGGGTTAAAACGACCAGGAGCATTTATAGCGTGTACCTCTACTAGACTCTGTTCTTGATAAACAGAGTATATTTGGCAATGTTGAGAGGTATGCCCCATCTGTAGACAACTCGAACATGATTCTTCAGATGCAAATTGTATTACCGGGTCCTTCTTTGCTTCCAGAACTTCCAATTTACGAGCCAGTTGCTCGTATTTTTCCATTAAGCCATCTTTCGCTTTCAACTGATAAATACTCTTTTTACTTGAACTTGAACTGGTGTGAGTTCTCGTTACTTGAGTTTCCCATTCTGGTGCGTGTTCGGCTAACCATTCGAAATGAGCTTCTGCTTGGTCGGCGTTCTTGCTCATAAATTCACCGTCACTCGTAGTTTCTACGAGTTTCTTTGACTTTGGACTTAGGCCATCATAGAAGAAGCTTATTGTTCGCCACTTCTCAAAACCATGATCTGGGCAGAGTAGTAACAAATCCTTGAAATGCTCCCATGCCTCAGCGAAAGTTTCTTCCTCTTTTTGATTGTACATCTTGATCTGTCTCAAAATGTCATTTGTTAATCGGTTAGGGAAGAATTTCTTAAGAAAGGCTTCATGAATTGCTGGCCAAGTTGAAATAGAGTTCGATTTGAGCGACAACAACCATGACTTTGCTTTGTCCTTCAAGGTGAAGGGGAAAAGCTTTAGTCGGATTATGTCACTCGGGCAAGTTTGATATGTGAAAGTGCCACAAACGTGTTCGAAATCTCGAATGTGTAAGTACGCCTTCTCTTTATCCATCCCGTGAAATGTGGGTAAAAGTTGAATCATCCCGTTACGAAAATGGAATGTACCCGTGTGCGGAGGAATGCGGATACAAGAAGGTGTGGCAGTACGATGTGGAGCCAAGAGTTCTCGTAGAGGTCGTTGAACGTCATCGATGAGGTCATGCCCATTCTCTCCTTGTTGGCTCTCCGTGTCAGACATTGGATTAGAAATAGACAGAGTAAAAATGGGATTATCAGCACTATCAATGGAATCTTCAAATAGATCAGTGATGAAAGCTACAGTGGAGTCAAAGGACATAGAATGACACAAATAACGCAGCTTGTGTCTGAAGAATGAAAGAAAAAAGAAAGATAGAAATAGGATAAGGAAAGATTGGATCAATCCAAAAATTCCTGGCCTTCGTTACCGTCCCCGGCAACGGCGCCAAAAACTTGACACGACTGGTATTGTGTTCTCCGAAGAGTACGTCCAAGTGTAGACGGTCGCGTCGCGTTAAAACCGGTAAGACCGGGTCGAATCCCAAAAGACGGAAGATAAAGGCAGAAAGATCTAGATTGAATCCTAAATAAAAAATAAATAAAAAATGATTTCTTTAAAGTGGAGGCTCTAAAGGTCCTATTGAATAAATAAAAGAAACAAATTATAATAAAGTGATAACTTAACTAGATAGAATTAAAAACTTGTGATATGAATTTAAATATATATATATAAAAAAAAATAAAAAGAGTTGGGAACATGTGAGTCCACAAAGTACCAGCCACTACCATGATTTAACAAAAATGGACAGTTGGGGTTTTATCCTTAGAGTATTCCTTATTTTGAAAATGATTAAGTTAAGCATTCTAGGCACTAAGTATGTAAATCTTGCATAATTAGTGGTTTGTTTGCCTCACTTATTTATGAAGGACTGAAATAAGAAGTTAATTAAAACTATGAACAATAACTAACAAATTGAGTATTAAATATTCATTGTGTTTGTTATGAGTGTTCATTGAATTAATTAATCAAAAGAGCTCTTATTTCACAATCAGATTGCAATTTGAACTAGAAAGATCAATTTGGACTTAGTTTCTGAAACAAAAGTTCTTGGAATACAAAAAGGAGTCAACCCAAGTCATAAGCATACCAATCGATTGACATCCTGTCAATCGATTGATGTGAAATGGCTCTCAATCGATTGATAAGTATATCAATCGATTGACTTGAAATCTTATGTCAATCGATTGGTTTCTGTTTCCAATCGATTGACATTGATTCTAAAACAGAATCATGGCAGAGGGCTGGAAACGATGTTTCTTCACATTATTCCCAACCAGGATTCTACTCAAACATGTTTAAGACTGCATAAACATAAATAAACTGAAAAGTATGATCAAACATTACTATGGATTAAAATTTTAAACTAAAAATGTTGAAATCAAACTAAAACTTAAAATGTGATTTACAATCAACAATTCCTAAACAACTAAAGGCACGAAAAATAACCTGAACTTGAAAATGAGTTAAAGAAAAAAGAGCTTTTCACTGATACACAACCAAGAACTCAAAAATAGCAAAAGAGAAATCCCTACAAAACAACATAAAAAAAATGAGCTAACCCCTGACCCTCTTCACTCTCTTCTATAAATAATGTCAAATCCACGAGCTGAAGGCGTCTAGGTTCATTCCATAACGGCTGGTCGTCGTCCTGGTTGCTGAAATCTTGCGCCATTAACGCAGATTGTTTCCAGTTTTAACCAATCGATTGACAAAGGTATCAATCGATTGATTAAAGAATTCAATCGATTGGTAAGTATGTCAATCGATTGATCATGAAAAGAAGTCAATCGATTGATATAATGTCAATTGATTGATACCAAGACTTCATCTACATGTTTCTTCATTTATTCCTTTCAACTTGTTATTCATTTTAACTTCAGAACCTGCATTCAAAGAGCTAAACACAACAACATACCACGAAAAATACATCATTGTGTAAAGAAACGAATTAAAACACAAGTGCAGGTAACACTAGAGAAATGGGGTCAAATTCCGTCAATTTTTACTCTTTATCGAGCTAATATTAAGCAAATATCAGCTCTCATCAGTCTCTCTAACCAAGTCTGGTCCCAACAGCTCTTTATCTCCAACCTTTTCCCAACAAAGCGGGGATCGACACGGTCGTCCATACAATGCTTCAAATGGAGTCATTCCTATACTTGAATGGTTGTAGGCAAATTTAATCAATGGAAGATGTGTTTCCCATAACTCTCAAAGTCTATAACACATGCCCTGAGCATATCTTCCATAACCTGATTGGTGCGTTCAATTTGTCCATCGGTCTGTGAATGAAAAGCAGTACTTAAACTCAATGAAGTTCCTAAAGCTTCTTAAGGCATCTGCGACTACATTAGCTTTACCAGGGTGGTATTCTAACATGAAGTCATAGTCCTTAATCAATTCCATCCATCAGCATTGCCTCATATTCAGCTCTTTCTGAGTAAATAAATATTTCAGACTCTTGTGATCAGAGAATAAATTAAATTTCTCTCCATATAGATAGTGTCTCCAGATCTTAAGAGCAAACACTACTACTGCCAATTCCAAATCATGAGTCGGATAGTTCAATTCATTTGGCTTCAACTGCCTTGAACCATAAGCGATAACCTTGCCATCTTGCATAAGTACACATCCCAATCCTTGATAGGATGCGTCACTGAAAATAGAAAACTTCTCGCCATCTCTTGGTATTGCTAGTACTGGTGTCGTGGTAAGTCTTTCTTTTAATTCCTGAAAAGCCTGCTCACGCTTATCATTCCATTCAAACTTCACATCTTTTTTAATCAAACTAGTCAGAGAGGCTGCTATTTTTGAAAATCCTTCTACGAATCTCTGATAGTAACCTGCAAGTCCAAGGAAACTTCTAACTTCTGTAGGATTGGTTGGTCGAGTTTAATTTGAAACAACATCAGTCTTTGATGAATCTACAACAATTCCTTGTTGTGAAACCACATGCCCTAGGAATTTTACCTCTTGAAGCCAAAACTCACACTTACTGAACTTTGTATATAAGCAATGACTTTGAAGTGTCTGTAGTGCGAGTTGCAAATATTGTTCATGTTCTTCTGCTGTCCTTGAATAGATTAAGATATCATCAATGAAGACTATGATGAATTGATCCAAGTAAGGTCTGAACACTCTATTCATCAGATCCATGAACACTGCAGGAGCATTCGTTGATCCAAACGACATTACCAGGAACTTATAGTGATCGTACCTTGTTTTGAAAGCTGTCTTTGGTACATCCTCGGGTCGTACGAGTAACTGATGGTATCCTGACCGTAGATCTATCTTGGAAAAGATCGTAGCTTCTTGCAATTGATCAAACAGATCATCTATTCAGGGTAAAGGATACTTGTTCTTGATGGTGACTTTATTCAATTATATGTAGTCAATGCACTACCGAAGTGATCCGTCCTTCTTCTTTACGAATAACACTGGTGCTCCCCAGGGTGATGTACTTGGGTGAACAAATCCCAGATCCTCATGTTCTTGAACTTGTTTCTTGAGCTCCAGCATTTCTGTAGGGGCTATTCTGTAAGGTGCTTTGGATATAGGGATAGTGCTCGGCACTAGATCAATGCAGAAATTGATCTCTCTCTTAGGTGGTAACCCAGAGATATCCTAAAAAACATCCTCAAAGTCTTTGACTTTGGGTATCGATGAAATAGCCACTTCTGTACTGGCAGTCTCAATGTTAGCTAGACAATTGGTGAGGAATGTATCACTCATAGGGTTACACTGGAATTCAAAAAGTTGACCTCCAGGTACCGAAAAAGTAATACTCTTCTTAGCACAGTCCAACTTGGCGTGATACTTAGTAAGCCAGTCGATTCCTAATATCACATCAAATTCTTTCATTGTTAGGACAGCCAAATTAGCTGGAAGATTTCGATTCTCTAGGTGTATAGGGCAACCTTTGCATATATGTTTTAGTGTGACAGTAGCTCCTAACGGTGAGACAGCATTCAAAGCTATGTCTAACTTCTGAGGTAATATATTCATATTTGGAAGAATTTTGGCAGCAATAAAAGAGTGTATGACACCTATGTCAAATAAGACTTTCACACGATGATCATAAAGTGTTAAAGTACCTTCCATGACTTGCTGCTCTGGTTGTTCTTCATATTGGGTTCCCTTATACCCAGCTTCTTCGTAATTGCCTTCCTCATAACCCGCGGCATCGGAGAATGATAGCATTTAGTTGGGCTTGTCCCTGTTGACCATAGCTTCCTCCTTTGGGGGCACGACAATACTTGCTGACGTGACCAGTCTTACCACAGTTATAGCATATTGTATTCTGACGATTATCGTGCCTAGGTGCTTTGCAATCCCGAGATAGGTGACCGGGGATGCCACAATTGAAACAATTACTAGTACTCCCTCCTGCTCATGATTGTGGCTGAGTCTGATAACGGGCTGGTTGAGGTTTCTGGTTTCCATCGAAAGTCCTCTTCTGACCTTGATTGTGATATGGTTGCTTGTTCCCAAATTTTCCTCTTTGTGGTGGGTGGAAGTCAAATTGTTTGCAGCTCGATCGCATATCTTCTTCCAATTCAGTGGCCAGGTCCATGAGAGATTCAAATATTTTGTCCAAGTGCCCAATAGTCATACGACGAATAGGCGGAGCCAACCCTTGATTATATTTTCGGATTCTCTTGTCATCCGTATCCACCATGTGTGGAGCAAATCTGGATAGCCTCTCAAATTGAGTTGTGTACTCTTGTACTGACTTGTTTCCCTGGACTAGGTTCATGAATTCTCTTTCTCGCTTGTGTCTCTCGGCCGCTGGGAAATGCTTCTTCAGGAATTTTCTCCTGAATGTAGTCCATGTCGTTGCCCGCACAGTGTCTTCTCCCATGGTGGCTTTCACTGCCTCCCACCAATCTGTAGTAACATATGTCAACTGGAATGTTGCCAGCCTCTTCTTTTCCTGGTCAGTACAATCCATTGTCTCGAAGATGTGATCCATCTGCCTTAGCCACTGTTCGGCCTTCCATGGTTCGGCAGTGCCAGCGAATTGTTCTGGTCACAAGGTACAGAACCTTTCCAATCGTTTATCTCCCGTTTGACGAGGTGGTAATACATTTGTCACGACCCATCCCACTACGCGTGGAAATAGGACACGTGGCACGCCACCAAGGCTCAACCAACATCATCTAATAATACGCAGCGGAAAGAACTTCTATAAAACAACCCTGGTAGTTTAAAACTTAGGAAACGTTCCCTTCTGTGTTTGTAAAATACATTGAAATCAGAGTTATAAAAAGTTTTGGTCATTGAAAACACATTCAAAGAAGATAGTTTTGAAAAACAGAGGCTCAGTCGACTGCCCCGTAGACTGCACAAGGGTCCAGTCGACTGCTCCGTCGACTGTGTCAAGCAGAACCAAAAACCCTAAATCTCAACAGAGGTCCAGTCGACTGCCCAGTCGACTGCTTTCTGAAACCAGTCGACTGCTATTCAATCGAAGGAGGCAGTGGCTCCACTAAACAGTGTTCAGTCGACTGCCCAAGGGGGTCCAGTCGACTGCTTCTCTGATATTTCCTTACAGTTTCTCAAATACACGAGGTCCAGTCGACTGATCAGGGGGTTCAGTCGACTGCTCCTCGGCTGGCAGCCCTGAGTTGGAAATTAACAAGTCCTACTACTCCATACCAATAACAATCACAACCACAACTGATTTTAACGCATTCAAAACATAATTACAGACGTTCAATTACAAGATTACAATACTGAAAAGCAAATCCATGTTTCTATTACAACATACTACAATATTCAAATCCTTACACAAGTTTAGGATTTAAAACACAAAAACATTTACAAAGGTGATCCCCCGGCGTTCATCGGCCTCACTCCACACACTTCTTCTTGTCTTTCTTCTTACCTGCAATGGAGTACATCTCCACTGCTCAGCTATATGCTGAGCGTACAATTCTAAATGTATGCTTATATGACAGTTCATGGTTTAAGCATCTAAAACACATAAAAATAGTCTCTAGGGTGAGTGGTACGCATTCATCCGGTAGCGGCAAGTCCAAGCCTTAAACCGCGATGTCAATGGCAAGTCCAAGCCTACAACCATTACATCCCACAAGTGCCATGGCAAGTCCAAGCCTACAACCATGCACAGTAGCCGTCACTACCAAAATTCTCAAACATCGAGAAGCTTACTCCGGCATGAATTTGCACCAAACTCCCCTTTGACCCAAGTAGACACATAACATGCTCACATAAACAGTTATACGTGCTTTTATCATAATTTCACGTGCATAATTAACGGGCCTAACTAACACATGAATTTCGCCCGGATCCAAGAATATCAAAAGTGATGTCCAAAACATGAAAATCCATATATTTCATAGATCTAGAATTCATACCTCGTGCGAATCTCTTCAAACTTTGAAGGATTGACTAGGAGGCTAAATAATCGTCGGATTTCGAATTTGGTACGATTCCTACAAGTTTTACCTGATTTTTCCCAAAAGTCCAAAATTAAGATTTTAACAAAACTTGGCCAAACATGACCTAAGTGGTATCAAAACGTAGATCTTACCTCCACGAGTTCAAATCTGAAATCTGGAGAAAATCTGACGGACGAACGGTCGTCGATCGGCGTCGCAAAGTCCGGAGCAAGCAAATCTCCTTTCTCTCTCCTCTCTCTAGATATTTTTGGCAAGTTTGGATGAGAATGAATCTCATCCTTACTATATATAGAAAAACTCTTTGGAGTTTACATTTACCTCCCCACAAGTTTCTCAAACTTCTAATTACCTCTCGAAACTTCGCACGCGTCCATTTTATGCCTTTACGAGTGAAAACTACAAATTCTAAAAGTTTCCGACTAAGTTTCGTTTGGGTCCAAAATAACGTCCGAAAACTAAAATCTGTGGAATCTCTACACAACCTACCTTTTTCAATTAACGTATCACTCACGTTCTCACCACAGTTCTCAAAATGATACTACCAAATCAAAGATTATCAGAATTATACTACACAGGTATAATTACTATTCACAGAAATACCAGATAAAGTCAAATAACATTTAAATCATATAAATGTCATTTACTCATGATTATGCAATATGAACTTCCATGTTCCCGTGTCCTCACTGACACCTTACCGTTGACCACAGTCAACCACTTATCCTCAATTATCATATATCAATGATAATTCATAAAATTTCATATCATGCATGATTAAACTATGAAATTCTGGAACGGGCATGACAACATTCCCTTGATCGTTTCGATTTCTGTTGTTCTGGGCGGTTAGGTCTCCTTTCCGTTCAATTCGCCGGACAAACACCTCAAACATATCGGTAGGATCGACAGCTAGGGGTTCCCCTCGATCAAATCGTGGTTTCTGGAACTCCTTCTTGCCATACTATATCTTAAATCCTGATAGTACAAATGTCAGCAATTTTAAACAAATATAATAAGAAGTACAATTATCAAAATAAGATTCCAAAAATATTTCTTTATATATATCTCTGTAAGCAGTTACATCAAGTATATCCAATTAATGCGTCTATCTAGTCAAAAGTGGGATATTTGGGACTACCAGACCGATATACAAAAATATAAGAGTCGTTGCCCTATATGCACCCTAGTGCTACCTATATATGCATCAATAACAAAAGGGGACTACCAGTCTAATATTTACAACAAGACCCAATAAGAACACCTAGGAGTGCCTAGCAAAGGCAGCGAGCCATCGACGCCAAACTCTGGGCCTACGAGTCAGGTGAACAACAGCTCGGTAAATGCTATCATCGTCGGATACAGAGGGTGGGGCATCCTCCATAATAACATCAAGCTCAACAGGTAGCTCTGTTGGTGGCTTAGGTAACTCGATGATATGAACCTCGGGCTCCATCTCATCGTCCTCGTCTATATCAACCTCGATCGGTACGGGGACCACTCCATCCATCTCGTCATCCTCATCATCATCAATTATGGGCTCGACAAGTGGAGTAGCCACGGGAGCCATAGCTGGGGGTGGTATAACTACATCGGCAAAAAAAGGCTAGATGTGCCTGGACCATATCCATCTCGAGGGGTACGTAGATCTCAGGGTCAAGGATCCTTCTGATCCTCTCATCAGCTATCAGTCTATCTGTCCAAGCCTGGTAAAGGGCCTCTAACTGACCTCGCCTCAAATCCACAGCTCCCTGTGTTAGGAAACTGCGTTCCCAGAATTCGTTGACAGTGCGTATAAGTTGGTACTGCAAAAAAAAATTACGCGAAAACTACAATAACCCTACAAGGGCGAAACTAGGGTTACCTTAAACTGCTAAAACGGATTGCTGTAGTAGATGAATCGAGAACATGGGCTCGATGACAGCTCACGATCTTCTACCGTATTCCTTTGCTGCCAGAATATCGAACTGAGTGTGGGCTCTTTCAAAATCCTTTCTGCTTTTTGCTCTCCCTCTTTTACGCTCTATTTTCTATTCCGAGTTATAATTCTCTATATAGAAAAACGCAAACTGAGAAAAGAGCCAAAGCAGCATATATAAGAAGTCAATAAGGAATAGGCTTCCTTATGGAATTAGGAAACCCTAATTCGAACTGAATCAGATTCCTATTTCCATAAATTATAATTCATACCACTAAAGAATTATAATTGCACTCCTACCCTTATCTCAAAAATATATTTCGAGCTCCATGTTATTAAATGCTTATTATCTCCCCATGTTAAGATTACAAATATCCATTCATTAAATATAATTACTGACAATCATATTTAATTAATTTCTTAAAATTCATTGAGATCCTCTGCATAACTTATCTTATATGTCGGATACAAAATATCAAATGTACGTGTCTACAAATTAACTTAGGATTTAGAGCATAAGCACTCATAATAGCCATGATGTATTAATTATCTTATAAGTCAGTATAAAGATAATTACCCCAAGTCAGTCCGTTTAATACACAAAGTGTACCAGCATAGTGAGTTGAAACTATACCGTTTTTCGTAGTCAAGACAAACCTACTACAACACCATGCTGCAGTCCTACCGATGGTGTGTCCAATCCCATCTAAGACTGTAAACCAAAATCTTACATTCTATAATATCTGATGGCCTGATCTTCCGTGTGTAAGCCGAACTCTACACACCAAACCACCTACTATATAGAATGAGAGACACACATGCATAATATTAAATAAATAATATAATACAAACATTGCCCACACATATTCTCATAAAAAAATGGATTAACTAATTTTATTAAATGAATAATAAATCAACTACATAAAGCATGGCTTTTAGTATATATCCCTAACATAATATTAAATAAATAATATAATACAAACATTGCCCACACAGATTCTCATAAAAAATGGATTAACTGATTTTATTAAATGAATAATAAATCAACTACATAAAGCATGACTTTTAGTATATATTCCTAACACCCTGAACGTTAATCTCCTGCCACACATAGTTCTCAAGTCTAACGGTCGCCTGGTATCGTATCAAAGTGAGGTACAGCTCCCAATCGAGTGGCTCTATCCCATTAGGGCCAATAACATGCCCTCCAAAATCATCTGGAACAAGATATGGGCCCATGATAATGACCTGACAAAAGCAAACTATCTTATATCAGGGCTAATCTTAATATATCTGGATGTCGGATCCTAAGTAGTGAGGACACTCGACTATGCCTATCATTTTGCTATCACAACCTGTGTCTAGGCTTATGCCTAAGAATACAACCAAGGCTTTAATACCAAAAATCCTGTCACGCGCCAGCGTAGCAAAATAAGAAAAAAAAAATTCATTTACATTTTGGACCCGTAGGTCATGACAGGTGAGGGATCGCTTGTCCTGTACTTAGCTTAGCATGTGCCAGAAAAACGGAGTATATAAAGCAGCAGGGAAGAAAATATAAATCAACATTACAAGCTTTAATTAATATTACATTGTCTCAATAAAAAGTATTTCCTAAGGCGCAAGCCGCCTTATTCAAATTAAAACATTATTCATATTTTTTATTACAACTTTAACAAATTATGAAAGCAGCTCTGCAGACTTCTCTAGCTAGCATTGTCACACCCGTTCTAGAAAATCATTGGTTTTTAATGCATAAATTTAATTTTAAGGGTTTTCAATGTCATTTGAAAATTTGAATGAGGTTGACTGTGGGTCAACGGTGAGGTGTCAGAGAGGACACAGGAACATGGTATTTCATGTTGCATTGGCATGGTTAAATGACATTTACATGATTTAAATGTTATTTGAAATATCTGGTATTTTCGTGAATAGTGAATTATACCTGTGTAGTATAATTTCTGGTAATCTCGATATTGTTATATATCATTTTGAGCACTGTCACTACACCATATGGCCTCATTACTAACGGATATATCCGTTAGAATAAATGTTACTAACGGATATATCCGTTAGTATTTTAGCGTTAGTAATATTACTAACGGATTTACTAACGGATATATCCGTTAGTAAAATTAATTTTACTAACGGATATATCCGTTAGTAATCTAATTACTAACGGTTTTTTACCACCTATTTTAAAAGACTTCTACTAAATACTAACGGGTTGTCAACATTTTCTAACAGATATATCCGTTAGTAATTTCTCAAAAAAAACAAAAAAAAATTACTAACGGATATATCCATTAGAAATATGCATAATTTTTTTTTAAAAAAATAATTGATTTATATGCTTCCCAATTTTTATTTACATTTCACACCCACCTAATTAACAAGCATAATCAATATCTAAGAAACACTAACAAGCTCAATCTCCAGCATACAACAAAAACCACAACATAATTGAAGAGCAATTGAAGAAAAAATTGTATAATTTCCCATCGTTATTACCAAATGGAACAGAAGTACAATTAAATATGCTCAAATTGAACATAGTGGGAACAAATCATGGTTGTCCAATCTAAACTACCATATCAGTGATATTAGAAGTTCAAATAATCATATTCCCAGGGGCACAACCCTAATTACAAAAGAAGTCACAAGAAGAATGTAAATCTACATGTCCATGCCTTTCACTCTTGGGTCTCCACTAGAAAATTTGTAGCATAACCAAACTTGAATGTACAGTACTTCCTATGCACCCCAGTAAGCTTCGACTGCATTTTTGTGGAAACCTACTATCAATCTAGAGCATTAATTCTCTGTTATAAAGCAACCAAAAAAAAAACTCATTAATACTTTATATATAGAGCTAAAACAAAATTCTATAACCAAAAGAAAGACAATAACAAAATTCGATTTCCAGTACTTGATTATAGAGCTAAAACAAAATTTGATAACCAAAAGAAAGACAATAACAAAATTCAATTTCCAATACACTATCAGCATTTTACACAAAAGTATCACAAAATCATCACCATGAACCATGAGCCATGAACATATGTTGTTCCTATATTCTCAACAAGCTCGTCAATTTTTACATAGATTCAATGCATCAATTTCACCTTACTATTGTCATTTCCTACAAATTCACATATAATCTATAATTTCATTCTTTACATTCATTGGAGGTACTTATATTCATGTGTCCAAAACCTTCGACATCAAGTTCAAGTTTTCATCTCCATAATATAACGTTGACCAATTCTTGTGTGTACATTATCATGTCAAAATACAATCCACTTCATGGATTTCATGAGGGAAAAGAAAAGGGAAAGGAAAACAAGAAGGAAAATGTTTTCCCTTGTGTTTTCCTTCATGATTAAATAACAATAAAAATTTAAATTTGCTAATACATAATTCCTGATTAACAAAGGAAAAGGTTTTCCTCTATGTTTTCCTCTATGTTTTCCTTTCTTTTCCATTATAAAATTCAATAACCAAATAAAGCCTCAGTAAAAGAAAATCAAACAAAAAGATAAGTTAAGTATCATCTACTAACCTTCTTCTTCGCAGCGGCAAGCTCCTTTCTTTATTCCACCTGAAAGATGTCAGCATTAGTTTGGTTAGAAGTTTTTTTGGATTTCCTTGTCACTTCTGATAAAGTAGTGATCAGCTGATATGTCACATTAATATCAAAAGAGTGATTGAATATGCATATTGGGTTGACTCGGACCAGGTCAAGGGCCAAAGTAATTATAACCAGACACTGCTAAGTGTGGTTTTTGGATGGTTTTTATCTCTAGTTGAGGACTTAATTGAGTTAAATTGTCAACACACATGAAATAAGTTCTAATGAGAATGTTCAAGTCTTACAGCAATCAATTGTGATAAAATAATGGCAAAGGTTGAAGTCTATCTCCCATACCCCTCCAAGCACCGCGCGTAAGTAGTAGCACCACTACCCAGTAGCTTGTATAAATGTCGTCGATGGATTAATTACTGCCATAATGTTAAACATAGAGGCCCATGCTTCTTACCTGAACAAGAGAACACTGATCAAAATCTTCAAAACAACTAAAAAAAAGTATAAGAGTCAGCTATGTACTTAAAATGATATTTTATAAGTACAATTAAAGATATGTTAGATAATATGTAATAAATAAAAACTTTAACTGGAAGATAACCATTAACTTTAAAAAAAATCTTCAAAACAATTTCTTTTGAATTCTCAGCTTGTTGTAGAGCTACAACGACACCGTTTTGTTGTGAGCCACGTGAACCTTTGGCAAAATATTTCTTGTCCAACTGCTCAGGAGGTGTGTGCTATAGAAAAAGAGGTGTGTGTTGTTTTGGCCTACCATTCAGCCATTCACAGCAGGCAATCACACACCCGATTCCTACACCAAATCTATGTTAACCATCTATTATCCCAATAAAATATATTATAGTTCTAACCTAAAGTGGAAGAGTCAATATACCCATATCCAAAACGCGATGACGCACATGCAAACAGGTTCTTCAATTGAATGATGGGGGCAGTAAGTGATTCCAAGAACCAAGAACATATCCTAAACCAAATTAATTAAGATAAAAATTGCATTCTTCAAAGGAGGCCAATTCCATTTTTTGTTGGGTAAACTGTTTAGCACCCCTATAATAGTTTGTACTTTTTTTACTTTTAAAGCTATCACTTTGCACCTTTTTTTCTCTGCGTGTGCGCATTTCTGTTGTTTAGTGGGTAGCACACAAGGTCGCTCAGTTCCCTGTGGCCATGAAACTAGATGCTGCAAGCTGATATGACAACAGTCTAAATTTTATCAATTGATTACCTCTAAGTTTTAAATGACATAGTAATATGGTCTTCGACTAAATTAAAAGGACAGTACTGCATTCAAATTAGATTAATTCCTAGGACCAATAGGGTATGAGGAGACATAAATTTTAAATACGAGGCTCAAGACCGATTAGATTCTCATCAAATTAATTGGATTTTTCCCCAATGAGATGTTCGGTCTTTCTTTCTTATTGGATAATCTATGATAATAGACCCCTTGTTTGGTCTTTCTTTCTTATTGGATAATCTATGATAATTGACCAGATGTTCGGTCTTGCTTTCAGTCTCCTCAAAAGACTGTAAAGAAGAATAGTTTCTGAGGTTAGTTCAGATACAATAGAAACTATCCACATAGGACCTGCTGCACTAATTTGAAAAAATTTGACGAATGAAAAGCAAGTCAAAATTGCAGAGTTTTAGAACCTTGTTAAGTTTATGCCGAGGATCTAGAACTCGATATTCCATTTATGCCTTAAACCCAAAAGTGATCAAACCATGCTGTCGGTGATAACAAAAAAGTATGGAGTAAATGAGATACTTAACTCAAAGAGTAAACAATTGGGAATTTTTTTTGTTTCTTCTAACATGTACAAGTTGTTACGTATGTATTATGGGGAATGATTAAAACTAGTTCTTCATAGAATAAAATAAACTCTTATCTCTGAGCTTGTGACCAAATTTTCAACGAATATTTTTCCCCTCAATTTTTTTTCCCTCTAATTGCAGCTTAGTTCACACACTTAAACATAGATATTTCACATTAAGACAAATAAAAGACACGAAACAAACTAAAGAAGAATCATGTCCAGATGCTAATGTGAAGAGCACCAATAGTACTATAAACATGAGAGCTAATCATATACCTCATGGATCTTATTATAGTTTGATGCTTCAAAGTTCTACGGTTCGTAATCTCCCTATGTACGTGTTCATCAATCTGTCAAAACCAAAGAGAACAACTCCTTTGGGATAATTTTTCCAGAGTTCTGTTTGAGGTTCCTAGGACAGTGATAATTAAAAAAGGATTAATAATTAAATATACCTGTGATATGGACATCAAAAACTATAGGAGAGCAGATAATTCAAAACAAACTCACAGACAACAGAAGATACCATCATGTTTTCAGACTCCAATTATTAAAAAACCAGCAGATAATGGGTCAAAGGGCAGAAGTTTACAGAGAACTGATTGGCCATGACAGGAGAAGCATCACATGTACTAGGAATAATTTGCCAGTGCCTAAACTCACCCCTAAATTGTTTATATAGCGTTCCTTTCGGCTCCGCAATCACAGAACACCTAAACTGTAAATCCTAAAAATAGTATCCATTTAGAATCAGTCACCAACTATATAAGCTCAAAAACTTTATGTACAATACATTCATACGTTGACCAAGAGAGAAGAAAAAAAAACTTCCATGACACTCCGCGGGTAAAATCTAGCCTACAACAATCTTTATTGGCTAATGTGGTGGACCGGGCGTAGACTATGGAAATTTCCAATTGTAAGAATCCAAGGTGTTAGTATTTTTCCTTCAGGAGTATCCTATCCTCTAGTAGTTGTACGACCAAGCCAACTAAAATAAATAATTTTTTCAGTAATTTATTCTGCCGAGTATCAATATCTGCATGCACAAGTCTCATGGATTTCAACATTCCCTTTCAAAGGGTATATAAGTTGTTATGCCAATAAGAAAAAAAAGAAGAAGAAGAAAATAATGATACCGTAGAAGATTGCTTCAAAACTTCGTTTCTCGCTTGTGATAATTCCCTTATTACTCCCAACATGCTTTTCCTCCAATACTACATAATCTTTCTTGAAAACAAATTAACTCTCATATCCTTGAATATTAGAAGACGTTAAAAGAAACAGGAAAAATTATCTTTCCTGCACAGAAAGCAGGAAGGGCAAACAGGTAATTTATTTCAAATGTAGTTATACAAATATAGAGTGGCCACTTTGGACTGAAGCAAATTTGCAGCAGTCAATACTTACGCAACTACGCAGGTTCCAACATATAATAAAATGAGTCCTAAACACTAGACATATTGATAAACATGAATACAAAATTTGTTTAGTCGTCTAACAAAATCTAACAGCAATAGTTTTAATTTATATTGACCTATGGACTATAATGAGTAACAAAGAACCATTTTCTTAGAATCCTTTGACTCCTACCAAGCAAACAGTTCAGTGGATGTTTGCAATAAAGTTCCATTTTTTCACTTGTATTGCACAATTAGGCCATGTTTGACACATGGACATTACACTTTGCGGATCCCAATTCCAATATGATCCCCATGCCTCATTTAGCCTATATGCTCCTGAAATAATACCTATGGTTAAAAAGATAAACCCTAGACTAATAACATGATAACTCCAACTATCTTTTTGAAAAGCAAGAAAGATTTATTAACAGGTCAAGAAGGCCAACTAGATGCAACAATGACTACATCTCAGCACAGCCTGAAAAAAGCCCCAAAACAGATAAAACAAAGAAAGACAAAGAAAAAATTGAGATTTAAAGCCTCATCCATGCTTCTACAGAAAGACAGAAAAATTGAGATTTAAAGCAAACTAACTACCACTAAGCTGACATGAAAGACGTGAGACAGGTGAGAACCTTGTAACAAAATCCACATTGTATGACTAACCCAAACATCCACATTAACCATATTCTGAACTGGTGAGAACCTTGTAACAAAATCCTAGTCTTAACACCACTAAAAATGTTTAGAAAGTTGCTAATGTAGCTTATTAAAGAACTGGAAATAAAATGCTACACTTGCACAGAAACACATGTAAACCATTTAATCTATTCAGTTGCGTCACACATAATGTGACGAACACGAAGCGAGGCAAAAAAACAAGTTAATTATCTGTTTCCACAGAACCTTAAAAAAAATTTCCCTCCTACAGAATGTACAGAACTTCCAAAACTCTAGTGCTTCCCATTTCATGCTCTTCCACGATCCATGATTCAAACCCAATGTCATTTATATAAAAAAAAAATAATTAAATCGCGAGGTAGCTAAAAATCTGAGAAATGAAACAAATCTTACAACTCTTAGAAATGAAACAAAAACAAAATTTGATATCAAACATGACAAGGATTAATGTCATTTAAAAATAGGTCCCACCTAGCAAGTAAATGAAGTAAGTCAATGCTTTTTGTATCATACCAAATTTGCAATCACTGCCATGTACCAAGATCAAAAGGTAGTACCATTTTATTTGGTGAGATTGAAAAAGCCTTTCTGCCAGATTTCTAATCGCCCTACAGAGGTAAACAACATTTCAGGCACCATAAATTACTGCCCAAAGAAAAAGAAACAGGTTGAAATTGTGCAAAATCAAGAAATTAACATTAGGTAGTACATTGATGGATGATTTTCTAGCAATATGCTTTCCTATCATACCCTCTCTCACCAACTAAACAAAGTAAAAAAATTAAACACCTATACAAAATAAAGTGAACAGTTAATTCTAAGAGTCAACCATGAATAATGCAACATAGGAAAAAATGAGTTCACATAAGCTATGGCTGGGTAAATTTCGCGTCAAACCAAGAAAGTTATTAATTAATGGGGAACAACTAAGGATATGTAAGATATTCAACTATAAGTGCTTAGCTGGAGAACAAACAAAAATCCAATATATGGCCTTTTATGTGTTGCTAAAAATTGATGAAAACTCTGTTTTAAACATATACTATACTTCAAAAAAATAAGGAACCATGTCCACAACTTTGCACCACCTTACACTTAATTCCCATCTAACACTTAATTCCCATCTAAGAAAGAAAAAACACTAAGCTAAATAGCGTAATTGATAATTTCTTTAGTTCCCAAATGACCAAAAAGAAAGACAGATTTAAAATCTGGTTTTTATTCCCATCATAAACAAATACTAGAAACTAGTTTATAAGAGTCGCATAGAATGAAAAAAAAATAGAGGGTAAGAATTTGAGTACCTGAAATTTGATGATTCAATAATCTAAGTGGACAATAGGTTTAGGACAACCCAAAATAGAAAGAGGGAGAATGCTTCAAAACTTGATATTAGAAAATTAAGTGAAAGATTTTGTACTACTTGAGAAAACACTCAGACCAATTGCCTCCGGACCAGCCTAAAGTCAATCAAAGCTACAAAAAATCACCCAAGCATAATATCAAGCACCTTTAATGCTCAAAACTAAAGGATCATAATAACAGCTACCCTGCTACTATATAATAATCAACTTACTATATAATAATCAACCAATCAACAAACTATACAACCCCAATGAAGTACACCAAATCTGAAACCCACATCAAAACAAGAAAAGAAAAATTCAGTTCCTAATTCAAAATCTCTAATCCACATCCTGGATGAACATATTTGGTTAAGGGTTTATCATCTAATATATAACAATCCAGGTAATATATATTATATATAACTAATAAAGCAGATGTTTTGATATGTAAGGTATCGACCCAGTAATACTATCTGATAAGAGACAAATTATAGGGCCATCCAACTGGCTTAAGCTTCAAAAATAGTTCTATTGGGCAAAGGAAAGAAAACAAATTAAGGAAAGTTCAAATTAAACAATGATTAAAATCAATTAATTATCATGAAAACAACAACCATATAATGATCAGAGCCATCGGAATAGTTTGTATATTGAGTGATAGAAACCCAAACCAAAAACTAGAAACTCAAAGTGAATTTAAAACAGCTAGACTGAATGATTTCTCTAATCAAATTTGTACCTGATACAAGTTCTCCTACATGTAGAAACACAAAATGTACACAATAAGAGAAGGGTGAAGTAACAAAAATAGAGTAGTTAATGTGGAAAGAGTAAACCCATGAGAGCACTTCTAAAGAGTGAGATGGCTTATTCAGATTTTAGGGGGAGGAAAAAAAAAACCTAAACATAGAAAATGCTAAATAGTAACTAAAAATGTATTATTCAATATATATATATATAGGTATACACAATACAGTTAACATAAACACATAAACTTGCCTCTTTAGTGAAGTTAGGGTTTCGTGTAATCTGGAGTAGATAAGAAGGGGAGAAAAATTGATACAATTTCTGAAATCGAATGGTTAGGGTTTCAAATTTCTGAAAATCAAAGGGAAAAAATGGTTTCAATGAGATGATGCAATTCGAAGAAGATATTCACATGAGCAAGGAGAGAGAAAGAGCCTTTTTGTGCAATTCATTTGACCCATCCCTAACTCAATCATATTCTCCACCGTCCAATTCCTGTAGTACACCCATGCACCCTCCCTTTCACCACAACCCTAACCTGCACACAACACAATTTCAGAGAGAGAGAGAGAGAGAGAGAGAGAGAGAGAGAGAGAGAGAGAGAGAGAGAAGTGCTTACAATTATGGAGGCAACGAAGTTGCAGGGACGATGCGATTACGGAGTCGAAGGCAAGGCCGGTGGTGGCCCAGGAGTCGGTAGCGTCGATGTTGATGAAGATGGTTGACGGGGGAAGAAAGCTTGAGTAAAGAAAGAGATAAGCTGATAGAGAGAGAGAGAGGGAATGTGGAATAATATGGGGGAAATTTTGGGGGGGAAATTTTGGGGGCAAAATTTGGGAGAAACAATTGTCACTCTTTTAAGCTTCTTTCTTTTATATTTTTTTTCTTCTTGTTCTTTTTTTTTTGTGTTACTTTTTTTTTTTATTTTGGGTGCGATTTTTTTTGTGTTACTTTTAATTACTGTAAGTATTCATAACGGATATATCCGTTAGTATGTTTTAAAAACCGTTAGAAAAAATATATGCCAATGTGGAGGGTTATTACTAACGGATATATGCCTTTTCTAACAGATATATCCGTTACTAATTACTAACGGATATATCCGTTAGAAATCATAAAATCTGTCCGTTAGAAATCTGGCCATATGGTGTAGTGTGTGGTGAGAACGTGAGTGACACGTTAAATAAAAAGGTAGGTTGTGTAGAGATTCCACTTAATTGAGTTTTCGGACGTTATTTTGGACCCAAACGAGGCTTAGTCGAAAACTTTTGTAAATTTATAATTTTCACTCGTAAAGACATAAAATGGGCGTGTGCGAAGTTTCATGAGTTAATTAGAAGTTTTGAGAAACTTGTGAGGAGGTAAACACAATTTTCAAGAAGATTTTCTATAAATAGTGGAGGATAAGATTTCATTCTCCAAAAGTTGGAAAAATATCTAGAGAGAGAGGAGAGAGAAGGGAGATTGTTGCCATGGGCTTTGCGACGACGATCGGCGACCTTTCGTCCGTCAGTTTTTCACCAAATTCAAGATTTGAACTCGTGGAGGTCAGATCTATGTTTTGATACTACTTAGGCCGTGTTTGACCAATTTTTGTAAAAATCTTAATCCTAGACTTTTGGGAAAAACAGGTATAAACTTGTAGGAATTGTCTCAAATTCGAAATCCGACGATTAATTAGCCTCCTAGTCGATCCTTCAAAGTTTGGGAAAAATCGCACGAGGTATGAAGTTTTAACTTGTGAAATATAGAGAAATAAATGTTTTATATTTCAACGACGAAATTGAGATCCGGGCAAAATCCATGTGTTAATTGTAGGCTCGTTAATTATGCAAGCGCTAAATTGTGAAAAGCATGTCTAAATTTACGCGAGCACGTTGAGTTGTCTATGTGGGTCAAAGGGGAGTTTTATACAAATTCATGCCGGAGTAAGCTTCTCGTTGTTTGAGAATTTTAGTAGCGATGGCTACTGTGCATGGCTTAAGGCGTGGACTTGCCATGTCACTTGTGGGGATGTAATGGTTGTAGGCTTGGACTAGCCATTGACATCGCGGTTTAAGGCTTGGACTTGCCGCTACCGGATGAAGGCGTATTTTTCTCCCTAGAGACTATTGATATGATTTATGAGATTAAAGCATGTTTTGTCATATATTGCATATGTTAGACTTGTGCACTCAGCATACAGCTGAGTAGTGGAGATTTACTCCATTACAGGTAAGAGGAAAGACAAGAAGAAGTGTGAAGAGTGAGGTCGAGAATTGCCGGGGAAATTACTTTGTATATGTTTTTGTTTTAAATCCTAGACTTGTGTAAGGATTTACAAATTGCAAAACGTTGTAATAGGATCATGGATTAGTTCCGTAGTATGATAATCTTGTAATTGAACTCCTGTAGTTATGTTTTAAAATGTTGCAATTCATTGGTAGTTGTAGTTATTGTTAATGTGGAGAAGCATGAGTTGTAATTTTTTACACAGGGCTGCCCAGTAGGGGAGCAGTCGACAGGACCATGGATCAGTCGACTGGATCCCGTGGGGTTTAGATACTGAAAGTGAATAGTAATAGGAGCAGTCGACTGGACCCTACATCAGTCGACTGGATCACTGTAGATTTTAGCTACTGATCCAAATAGTGACCAATGCAGTCGACTGGGTTCCCTGATCAGTCAACTGCAGTCGACTGGACACCTGATGAGAAATGTGAGTTTTGGTTTCTGCCAGACACAGTCGACTGGACCCTAGCACAGTCGACTGAACCTCTGTTTTCAAAACTGTGTTCCTTTGGGACAGGTTTCAATCGAACAAAACTTTTTAAAACTCTGATTTTAATGGATTTTAATAATGTTTTCCGCTGCTATTTGACTTTAATGGAACTGGATAAGCCTTGATGGCGTGCCACATGTCCTATTTCCGCGCGTAGCGGGATGGGTCGTGACAGGCATAATCATATAACCCTGCATAGCCATCTCCTGGACAATTTGGGTGTCCAGGACAAAATAAAGTCATCAGCTAATGAAAGTCGAGTGAGCATAATGAACACATAAGCAATGTATATAAAAGCACATTAACTGTCTTTACATTTAGTATTTTACAGTACTGTTAGTCCATTATTCTAGTCATTGTATATAATCAATTAACGAACAGTTAAATCAATCATGTAAGATCGTGAATGAACAATGTAACCATTTCATCTTACTGACTCTTTTATCTCGACCACAACCTCTCAACTCATTCGGTTCGCCAGAACCATCCGACACAAGGCCGTTATTTTAGATCGGTCTACCGTATCCGAGTCGGCCTGGACACGACCTGATTAGCCTGCCATATCCGAATCGACCTGGCCTCAATCCTTCCTAATTAATCTACTGTATCCGAGTCGGCCTGGAATAATTAAGGTAACACAAGACTCTGATTGGCCTACCATATCCGAGTCGGCCTGGGCTCAATCCTTCCAATTAATATGCCGTATCCGAATTGGCCTAGAATAATTAAGGTGACACAACTCAAGACACCCTTTCATTACTTATTCCTCACAAGATGTTTATGTCGACCCAAACGACCCATTTCCAACATGCCAACTCGACTATGCACATGTATAACTTATTCTATTTACTATTTTCTTTAACATGACAATGGTTGTTTTAACTCGTAATTATCATCAAGTAAACCAATTTATCTTAATTTGATTTTAGGAAACTGATGGCGTAATTTTCGGAGTCATAGAATTTTTATTATAAATTTTAGAAGATAAAAATAGCATATAAATTTAACTATAAGGCCCTTCTCAATGACATAATTATATAAAAGTAGAGGGTACATGTTTTGACATTATTTATTAAAGACAATACATCAAAATACAAATTTTCCATTTTTCCATAATTTTGAAAATACCATAGGTATTTTAAAATAATTAAAATATTAGTTAAATAACCACTAATTATTTTATTTAACAATATGAACTTCTAGTTTTATAGTTTGATAATTTATAAAACTATATAAAATGACCTCCAACATGTCAACAATAATTAAATAGAATTTAATAGGGTCAATGAGTTATTTTTACTACTTATTTTATATATAATAAACTAATATATTTATTATTTATTTTTATGTTAAAAACAACAATTTACAAACTTAAATGTAAGTAGCAAGTATTGAACTCCCAACCTTGGGGTCAAGGAATTAACCAATCAACAAACTATTTCAAGGGGGACTAACTGGGATCCTAATATTTCATTGTCAATTTACAGAATGAGTTTTCGTTGACATTTTTCGTACCACTAATTTTGGACCTCCATGGCTACATATACATATCTATACATACTCACTTATTTTCGAACCCCATGGATTGTGCGTAATGACTTAAAGTACATTAAGAGTGGGTTCAAGAGACTCACCGGTCACTGGTTTGGGCGGCGTAAGAGACCGAAGAATTCCGTAAATATCTGCAATATACGTTTTGAGCTATAGTGGCAATGGAGCTCCTACTGTGATAATAATCCTTCCACACTTCCCTCTCCTCTTTTGATTCCCGGGATGTATATACAAATGTGTATGTGATTGAAATGTGAGAGAGAGAGAGAGAGAGAGAGAGAGAGAGCTTAGCTGAAATGTGGTGTGCTTTGTGTGTTGAGTATATATAGGAATTCATTTGGCTTTTGAAAGCCTTTAGGAGTCAATTAATATGTGGGTAATAAAACTGCACAACACCCACGGCCTTAACACCACAAATTTGTATTGATTGATTTTCAATCATTATACGCAAAATATATGGCTTAGTTCGTTATATCAGTTAGTCTAGTTAGTCAGTTAAGCTAGTTAGTTGGTCCAAATAGTTTTAGAAAGATATCACAAACATAGTTATTAGGGACAAAAATGTAAGCAACGCGATATTTTATTTTATTAATGGTTCTTATCTCAAATCATATGGTAACTTAGGGGCGCAGTCTTAAGCAACAATACAATTAAATTATTAAGGGGTTACAAAATTTTAAGGCATTGTATTAATAAATGTTAACACAAATATTATTTATATATTTAGATAATATTATTACTAACGTTAATACACAGTAGTAAAATAACTAGTACCAATAATTTATGGAAAGATTATCACAACTAGAAGAATAATACACATTAATGGAATAAAAATTGACATTTTATTTATTAATAGGGACGCGAAAATGCAGGTTGCTACACTTATGCTGGGCTGCATGACTTGGGAATGGTCGATCATTCATCGGCAATTTAGGTTGTAGAAACTGGAGAACCAGTTTTAGGTACTCTCATTTTACATTTCCTTATATTCTTACATTCTTTGCCTGATCTCCATTTTTCTTTCTTTTTCAGATGCTCTACCAAGGGAAGGGGAAGAAAACCTTCCGGGTATGGCTGATATGGGGTCAGATGAAGATGTCCCCCTAGAGCTATGTTGACAAATTCTTCTTCCGGCAACAGGAGATTGCGAGCGCTCGAGTGGTTAGAGCGCTTGAGCCTGGCAGTATTTGGAAAATTGTTTTGTTTCATGACAAATTTAAGATGGTCTATGCTATGTTCAATGAGCTGGTTAGTTGAACCTGAATTGTATATGATATATATGAACGAGCTTGTTAATTTCGAAGCTGTACTTCATGATTGTTTAGTAGTACCATGGTTAATTGAAATTAGATTTTTAACTTAGATGAATATTCAACGGTAATCTATTTGGTGACGATTGATGGAAACGCGTCTGGTCGAATCACTAATGATGTAATGAAATATAATGCGCGAATAATGTACATAAAGGAATACGTGCTAACAGTCGTGTGAGACTTGGTTGTGTTACATGGTTGAGTTAAACAACCTCAACGGTTGATTCGTGTGTTAGAAGAGAGAGAGAGAGAGGGAGAGAGAGAGAGAGAGAGAGAGAGAGAGAGAGAGAGAGAGAGAGGAACAAGAATATTACCTTACGGTCTTGAACCCAATTATGAATATGTCCCTTTAGTGTGCAGCAGCTTCCTCTAGCTAATCTTCACCCTTATTACTCCTTGAGCACTTCCGGAAGAGGCTAGGGTTTGTGGGAACCCTAATAGAGAGGGGAGAGAGGCATAGAAAACTTATAAAAGGACCTAGACTATAAGAGAGATTAATCGATGAGCTTACGTTTTGTCTCGTAAGTACACCTATTTACAAGTTTCTAAATTGACTTTAGCTTTCAATCGATTGAAACACTTTCAATCGATTGAAACACTTTCAATCGATTGAACTGAACCTGAGTTCAATTGATTGAAACATGTTCAATCGATTGAAAACTCTTTCATTGATTGGTTCATCCCCGTACGCCTTTCCAAGTATTCTTGTTGAGCTACGAGTGTGACCTCCTAGGTTCTTTATTGTTGGCTCAAACCAGTCATTAATTCCCATGATCAAACTCTTTGATTAGCAAATTTAACCAACTGATTAGTTAACGTTTACTTCATTATAAAACGATAATTGCACTCCCACGAAAAAAAACATATTCGAAGCGAAAACTAGACTTGTATGGTTGCACTAATGTCCGTCTACTATCAGCATTCGTAATCATTTTCAGGTAGTCGGGTAAACTGTTACTGTCAACCTGAATAATGATTACTTCTTGTATTCCTTGAGTCTCATTCACCTCTTATGATTAATAAACATGTCGATATCTACTTACCAACAAGACTGCAGTTCTCAGTAATCAACTTGGTGATATTCTAAAGGGAATGCTTACTTTTTATGGGAGAGTATATTATGTCTTGACAATGTATGTCCACAACCTTATGAATATGATTTACCCAAGTGTTGATCTTTCAAGACCTCACTAATTGGTAATTCAAAGCAGTCACATTCATAGTCTGTGTCCATAATCGTCTCAAGATTCAGAACACGTGCTTTACACAAGTTATGAGTTCCTATCGACTGTTAACAATTTTAGATGTCAATAGGAAAGCTCACGGTTCGCCAATGCACTATTATCACTAGCATATTAACTAAGAGTCATACTCTAGTGATTGAGATTCATCATTCCATCATCAAATGATAGTTAATCATGCTACAATGTATACTTGATGAGATATCCAGTCTTATCATATACTGTGACAAGTTCTAAGCATGAAATAATAGTAATTCGTATCTCACTTATATGTATCTCATACATACATGAATTACCTACTATGAAATTTAAGGATTATAAACAATCATCTCATGAATCACACATAATTAAATGTACCCACATAGAAAATGGCAAATGTCACATACATAAAGACCGAGTTTGAGGGTACAACCCCAACAAAAATGACTCGTCCCGACCCAGCATTGACCGGGCTTGGATGGAGTTGGGCTTTGGCCCACGGACTTATGTCTCTCATTGGGCCGGACATGGCCTACGAGTTCACAATCCAGGTTCGACCCAAGGCCTAAATGTATAGCCTAAGTGAACGCTTTATGTTTTTAACATAAAATGTAATAAATACTATTATATATGTAACCATTTTTAATGGGTCGGAAATAACTTTTTAGTATAGCAACTTGTAATTTTTAAAATTTATAATATTACTTGAAAATGATCAAAATTTTGATTGTTGGGAAGTTTTTAGTCGAGCCGGGTCTGGGCTTCAAGAGGTAGACTCAGGCTCTATCCAGGGATGCTAGAGTCTAGGGATGGGCTGACCCGATCTCAGGCTTGGGCTGGGCTTAAGGCCCATAATTTTTTTCCTGGCTGGGCTTCGGGCGGCCCGTTGCGCCGGTCTTTTTTTTTTTGAACACCCCTAAAGTTGGATTAAATATTGGATATAACGGGGATTCATGTATGATTTTATCCCCTTTCACAAATTCAAATTTTAGTTGAGTTGAATTTTTTTTTTTCGGTCCGAGTTGGATAAGGATTCCCCTGGAAATAGGGGGTTCAGATGGATTGATAAGTTGTTATACCATGTAGGATTATATAAATGTTACATTTAGGCCTCGTTTGTTTTGCAGGACTAAGGGCGGTATAGGGGGATAGGACTATTAGTCCATTTTAATTCAATAGTCCAATGTTTGGTTCGACCACCTTGCAAGTTGACCCAACGGTTGAGTGGAAAATTTCTAATTTTCCAAAACTTAAGGGGTCCGATTTTTAATTCAACGTTCCTTTAGTACTGTCACTGATATACTTAGGACTATCATCCCGCCAAACACCAGGGAGGTTTAAGGCTCCTAAAAACCCTAGTCCCCTTCATCTTCACCTGCAGCAACTCCTCTCTCTCTCTCTCTCTCTACATACACACTCACACGCACACACATATATATATATATATATAGACATACACCGAAAGCCCAATTTGTATGAGAAGATGAGCTACGCAGCGTACAAGATGATGCACTTGCCGACGGGCATCGAGAACTGCTCCTCCGGCTTCATCACGCATTGCGGCGCCGAATCCGCGCCGCAGATTCCTTCGGTTCAGGCGGACGACATCGACTCGGATTGGCCGGCAACGAAGGCCGTCGGCCCCATTCCCAACCTCATTGTCACCGCCGGTAACGTTTTAGAGGTTTATGTGATTAGGGTTGAGGGAGAAGGCAGCAACAGAGATTCCAGAGGTCAAATTGAAGCCAAACGCGGCGGTGTAATGGCCAGTGTATCAGGGGCTTCGCTCGAACTTGTCTGCCATTACAGGTGTGAATTACCTATTCTAAACAGTAGAGCGCGCGCACACTCACACACACATAGAGGCGGAGGCAGGACTTGACTTCAGGGGGCACACATTTGTTTGGGTATTCAAGTGGCACTAATATTTTTTGAAATTTTTTTGGTAGAACTACTATAAAATTTGGATTTCTTGGGTTTTAAAAATGGTGTGGTTAATGAATTGAGGGTTAACACATATTTGTTCGAAGACAAATGAATCTCGGTTTCAAAAAAATATTATGCACATACGATTAATTTCTTGTTTCTTTATCTACTAGTTTCACCTATAAAATAAAGAATCCTTGATATGTTCAAAATGGATATCTTTAGCTTATTCAATACTTAGGGCTAATTGAGTTAATAAAATAACTAGTTTAGATAAACTTAGAAAAATTTAAGGGCCAAAGTAAAAAATTTTGAGTTTAGAAGGGGTAAATTAAAAATTGAGAGGGCACAAAAGCATAAGGTGTAAAATATATAGGGTAAAAATGATAATTTTGAAAAGTTGAGGGGGACAATTGCCCCCCCACCTAGAGCCTTAGTGCATCATCGCCAGTGCACACAGAGACACATATATGTATATATGTGTATATATATTTATCAAAATCTTGGTTTTTTCCCTCTTTTTGACTTATATTGCAGGTTGCATGGTAATGTTGAAACAATGGCGGTGTTGCCTGCAGGGGGCGTTGATGGTAGTAAGAGAAGAGATTCAATCATCTTGGCCTTCCAAGATGCAAAAATTTCAGTCCTTGAGTTTGATGACTCAATCCATGGACTTCGTACAAGGTGAGCTTTAATGTACTGAAGGGAATTGACTGGTGTTTCTTTGTCATTGTTGCATCCTTTTTTTTTTCGTCACTAAGTTCTGTACATACTACGTTTTGTGAGCTAAATAGTCGGGCACATGGGTTTTGGTCATTTAATTGGTTCTTTACCTATATGATATTTGGAATGGTCATTGATACATTGGAATTGTCATTGTTTTGTACATGATATTTTCCAATTGGTAATTTCCAATTGTATTGTACTGTATCTCTGGATAAATATGTTGCAATCTTCAGAAACTAGATACATAACCCCAGCCAATTATTCCAATTTGTTCCCCTTCTTTTTTGATAGGTTATGCTTATGCTTCAACCTCCTGTTGGTTATAGTACAATGCACTTAAGTAATATGTGCAGAACATGTGACTACTAAGTTATATGGACACCCCTTGCATTATAAGAAAAGAACTGAAAGTAATATGAAGTATAACTAGCAAGTCTAGCATAACCAAATGAGTGAAATATACAATTGATGTCCAATGGAATATATATATATATTTTAAATCTTATATTAGCGCTCCTGGTTGGAAAGAACTCATCCTCGTTGAGAATGCTCAGCAAGACTATGGAACAAATCTTTTGGACAATGTTTCAATTTGGCCTGTTCGATGCACTAACAATTTGTCAATGGCTGAAATTCCAATGTACTAGATACCTTCGCCGTATGCTTTGGTGTGTTGTATAGTTTATAGTATCACTAACGTTCTCAATGTAATGGTTTGTGGGTCTAGTAACATCTACGGTGGGAGTGTAAGTAATTTTTGTAGTCTATGGTCCCTAATATGTGAAAATGGAGAAGCATGCACATTAAAGGGAAGATTTTAAAGATAGGTATTGCTATTTGACTTCTTAAGACCGCGAAAATGCCCAACATTCTATCTATTCTACTTGTTGTGTGATCCAACTTGAAACCATGGGCGGAGCTATGTTACGGCCCGGTGGGCCCACGACCCTTACAATTTTTTTTTTAAAATCTTCCATTATGCATATGCAATTTATAGAATTTAGGAATTAATCTATGTGTTGATCCCTCCAAAATCTAAATTTTTAGAAAAGAATAACGCCATACTTCCCAAATATGAATCCCAAATTTGGTTCCTAAATGTTTTGTCAGTTGTATCAATATGCATGCACTGGCATGTGGTACCATCAATCTTTGCCAAAGCATTTGGTACATCTGTTATGCACTTATGCCATTTGGGAACCAACTTTGGGATTCAAATTTGGGAAGCATAGCATTACTCTTTTAAAAAGTGGTTCATGCCTTTATACAATACAACACTCATTCTTGTAAAGCATAAGCCAAAGTGTTACAATATGCAGTAAATATTTCAAACAACAAACTTCCCAACTCTCAATCATGACAAAAAACATTACATAGTAAAATTATAAGCTTTATGATACAAAAAATCATACCCCAAAAATATTTTAAATAGGTCCAAAAAATTTGCCTTAGGGGCATTGCCCCCACCAAACCCCTATGTCTAATAGGGTTGCCTGGCTCCGCCCTTGCCTGAAACCTCTCCCTACTGAAAAACCATGCCAAGTCTCCCACTATATAGGATTGTTCCTTTTGGTGTTGATCGGTTTATATATAGTGTTGGAAGCTTGTAGGTTTTCAAGTGTATTGTGTTGCATGTCTGTTAACTACTCGATATTTTTATCAGCTTCGCCACTAAGCTGTTTTTGTAAGGAACAAAAGAACAACCTAGGGTATGGTGAATATGTTAAGTCATGAATGGTTTCCAACCAGTGTTTTAAAAGGCTGTTTGTGGCGCACTTTGAGGTGAGGCCAAAAAGTCTCGAGGCTCTGGAATTAGGCAAGAGTCTTCAAAGGTGTTTGCTTTTTTTCATGAGGCGTCGAAAAATCGCAAAAGACATGCTTTTTAGGCTGTATGCATTAAGGGTTGCGCCTCTTGGGAGTTTTCCAGAATTGCTAACCTGCCCTTTTTAAGCAATATTTGGTACTGAAAGTTATATGTTTGTTTGGTTCCTTTGTTGTGTGATATGTGAATTATCCTTGGAGTTGGCTTGCATAACATTTTACTATTTTGGTTGGTTAATTGTGACATTATTTATTTATTGTGTTAAATAAAATTTCCCTATTTTTTGTAGTTGTTAATCTTGTTTTGTAATCCATTATAATGTATTTTAATGTATTTATCATAGAACTCGGAAAATCCATAAGCTTACGCCTCACACCTCAAGGCTTATGCCTCCCCTCAAGGGTGGTGACGCTCCTCACTAGCGCTTTCGTCTTTTAAAACATTGGTCCAACGGTATCTTTTAGTTCATTTTTTGTCCTTGGGGGCTGCATGCCCTCTGACATTTTTCTTAGGTAAGTGATAATCAAATCTTTATTATGCTCTGTGCTACTCAGTGGCGGACCTGGCACAGGGCTCAGCTGGGCTGTAGCCCAGTGCAGGTTTTGTGGGACAAATTTTATTAAGCCCAGCCCATCTGATTCAGCCCACTACAGCCCACCCTTGCTGGGAAAAAAATAATTTTTATAGAGGCCAAAAGGAATCGAACCCAAGACCTCTTGGCAAGAATAACAACAGTCTAACCACCAATCTAGCTACTGAAACGTTAGCCTCTGTTACAAACATTATTTATTTGTTACACATATTTCTCAATGAATTATAATAGTAATAATATCATATGTTACTCTATTATTAACCAAACCTTGTGTCCCAATCATATGTTACTCTATTACTAAATGATATACTTTATACATACATACTATTTGGCCAAATTGTAATAGAGTTCATTCTAAATATTAGACTCCATTAACACTTATTTTTCTTTAAATATTTGGTTCAACACTTTTTTTCTTTCACTCCATACTTGTTTACTTTTGTAGTTATAGACCTCCCCAAAAAAATAAAAAAAATTAGAGTATCCGTGGACCAAATAGACCCAAAAAAAAAATATCGAGGGCGCTGCCTTCGAACCCCTGTATATTTACGACACAATATACACATCCATTCAATCCCAACCCACCCTAGATGACCATCCTGGGTCCGCCCTTGGTGCTACTGGCAATCAAAGTTATCCCCTTATTGACACGCCCTTGATATGTTTCTTATTTCTCCAATTGGGTGCTATAGAGATCATGTTAAGCTTTTTCCTTTCTTGGTAATCCGTTGTTTTGTTAATTTGTTTGGTATGCTAATAAGCATGTTATCAATATTTATCAAACACCTCCCCCCCCCCCCCCCCCCCCCCCCTCTCCTTTTTTTTTTTTTTTTCAGCTCTATGCACTGTTTTGAGGGTCCAGAGTGGCTTCATTTGAAAAGAGGAAGAGAATCATTTGCCACGGGCCCATTGGTGAAGGTTGATCCTCAGGGCAGGTGTGCCGGGGTTCTTATTTATGGTCTACAAATGTTAATTCTCAAGTCTGCAGAGGTCTCTTTTTCCTTCTATCTTCCACTGCACTTGTAGCTTTGCTTTTTTCTCGAACTTTATTTAATAGCTATATGACAACATATATCTCAGATGGGGTTGTTTTGTTTCCAATTATAAGGGACATATATGAGATGAAGCAGCTGGCCACAACTAGGTGGTTCTCTCCGTTTAGAAAGTTATAACTTCCTGGAATTGCAGAGAATTACTTGCTGGAAATCCTGGACTGTAATTTGTATGTGTTTTGATATCTTAAATAAACAGCCAAAAGGGAGTAAATTTTTTTAAATAAACAGTCAAAAGGGAGTAAAAAGGGTTAAGATTATGGAATTAGGGTTGATTGTGAAAATGGTTACTAGAAAATACTCACACTCTAGGTTTTCATTTTACTGTCGTGACAAATTGATCTAGGCTCCACGTGACATAATTATGAACATTACAACCCTTGTTTATTGATAGTTAGAGGAAATATGAAGAAAGCTCAGAATTTCAAGTGGGTGCCTGTGGGTCAATTGGTTAGCTTTTTGTAGAGCGCGCATCAATTCTTTTGGAAATGTGAAGGGGCTTCTTTTAGTTAATTTTTAATACTATTTCATTTGCTTGTTTTTATGTTGGTTTTAATCATGGAATTCTTGATGTTAGGCTGGTTCGGCTTTGGTTGGTGATGACAGTGCTTTTAATGCTGGAGGCACAAGCTCTGCTCGCATTGAATCCTCATACATAATTAGTCTACGAGACTTGGAGATGAAGCATGTTAAAGATTTTGCATTTGTTCACGGTGAGACAACCAAGTAACTATCCTCAAAACATAGACTAAAAATCAATATCTTTTGTTGAGTTAATTGAATAGTTTTTTGTTTAAGGTTCAAGACATAAAAACTATTGCTGATATTCCACGTTATTATGCTCTTGACCCCTTGTTACTTTGCACGAAATAAAGATGTTAATGACATGCAATTACATGGAAATTTCATTGGCAAATCTTGTTTTAGAAAAGCTTGGAAGCATTACACGGCTATAGAGACTAGCTAATCCAACTCTAGTAGGACTTGGATTCCATATTGTGAAACTTCTAGGGGTTGGGCCGTTAAAATCGATGTAGTCCTGATAATCTATCTTATTCTATCTTATTTGATTGCAATGGTTTACGCTTTGTTACTTACTTCTATACTTCGTTCTTGCACTCTTATTTTTTGGCATTTTACTTAAACCATTCCCTTTTTTTTTCCGTCCATTTTTTTGTGGTACTGTTCTTTAGTTGTTCAATCAAGGTTATTTGGTAATTTTTTTTGTGACACATACACGTAAGCATTTTGAATTTGTCGCTTTCTACCATTTTGATGAAGTTTGTTTATAGGTTATATTGAGCCTGTGATGGTAATCCTTCATGAACAAGAGCTTACTTGGGCTGGTCGACTTTCCTGGAAGCATCATACTTGTATGATATCTGCACTCAGTATTAGCACAAGTTTGAAGCAGCATCCACTCATTTGGTCAGCGGCTGTAAGTACTATTCTTGATTAAATTTCGATTAGTGTCAAACTGTGAAGCAGCGAAAGAACCTATTGGAGGGTCTGTAATTAGTTTAGGCACTTAAACATGAAGCTGAGGTTACCTATTTTGCCTCATAATTTTGTGGAATATTTTCTGAAGACTGTTATAGTTTTTATACATCAGGAGGTTGCAAATCGAAGTTTCAGTTCTGCTGATTTCATCGACCTTTTTTCCTCCAATTAAGACCTTTACAATTAAGTGCATGTGACTTTCATGTTATATTTTCTTTCAATACTAGGGAGAAATTTTTGGGGAAGGAGCCTATTTAGTCACTGAATTATATGTATTAAATATGCGGATAACATATTTTTTAATAGGTATTAAATATGCTTTATGAGATTGCTTGCTGCATGAGATTAAAGTTTGTAGACATGGAGTATAAAAACCATACTTCAATTTATAATTTTCAATTAGATATGAAGGAATAGGAGAAGATTATATATATATATATAACTTACTAAACTATGGACGAGGAAGTATAGAAGGTGAGGATATAAGGTCTTAGTGAAATATGTGGAAATTAGTGGAAATGGAAAGAATTTACTTGAGAAGAAGCTTGGATTTGGGAAAAAATGACAAGTACATGGATTAGGAAGATATAAAGAAAACTGTTTTGTTAGAGATATGGTGTTTGAGGCAATATCATGCATTGATGAACATGTAGAAACATTAATCTGAGAAGAATATTAGATGTAGAAAAATGCGACAACTTTGGGTGGTTAGAAGAAACAAACCTCTAAGTTGGAAAAATGACCATATGCCATGTGTGTGAGCCTAGAGAACACAAAGCCTCCGGTAGGCCCGGCAAATGGGCAGGTTGGGTCGGGTTTGGGCGGGTCAGATATAGGTTGGGTAATAAATGGGTTTAACTCATATTCAACCCGCTTAATTCTGGTCAAATATGGGTGGGTTTGAGTCGAGCCCCCATGGCAATGAACATATATATACACACTCACACACACACACACACACACACACATATATATATATGCCAAAACCTAGATACATAGCTTGCACAGACACACACACACACACACACACATATATATACATATAGAGAGAGAGGGAGAGATGTGAAGGACAATTCCTGTAGACTCAAAGTTGTTCATTCAAACATGAGAGCTAATCAATTGCTCCGAGAGAAAGAGAATAGATCTTCTAGAGAGTGGTTGTGCGAGAGTGAGAGATTGTCTGGAGAGAGTAGAGTCTGCCAAACCCTATTTTCACTTGCAAATCCAATGCTGACCTGTAGAAGAGTTATTACACTAAATCCGGTGGGCACCCGTTGTGACTCGCTATGAACCTGTGAAAACGCGGATTTCAACTCACTGACGCAGTTTGACCCGTGTCTTGACAAAAGATGACCCGAACTCAATATGTGCGTCGGGTTCGGGCAGGTTCCCGGGTCAGAGTGAAAATTGCCAGGTCTACGCCTACCTCACTTTCTCTTGTTTCTCTTCCTTCTATGTTTTCTCCACCCATTCTTTCTTTCAAAATTTTAGAGATTTTTTAAGTAAAAAAAGTGTATTGCTCAAGACATGTGAGGAGAAACTTTTGTGAGAGCTATCTGTTATTTGGTGCGTGCAATAGAAAATAAGAAACAATGGACTTTGTTGGTCTATTTATTTCATTTTGCAGTGGGGAGCTTATGAAGTTTTTTCCAATGTTGAGGGCAATATATGATTAACGTTGTATTCTTTTGGATTTCTGGATCAGTTTAATTATTCCGATAGCTTTATGTAATAATGTACAAGGAGAGGTTAATAAAGAAACTAGGATTTCTGGAACAGTTTAAAGTATTGCGATAGCTTTATGTGATCATATACAAGGAGAAGTTATTAATGAAACTAGATTTCAGTACTTTTTATATGTTGAAGACTTCGTAAGTTAAAATTTGATTTTGTGTCGTTGCCAGAATCTCCCGCATGATGCATTCAAGCTTCTTGCTGTGCCATCGCCAATTGGTGGAGTTCTTGTAATTAGTTCTAATACTATTCATTATCAAAGTCAGGTACATGGTAAATTCATCATTGAGGAGGCAGTTTAATTGCTGCAGTGGTTTTTGATTGTTTATGTACTTTATTCCTGCTGGATCTCTTCTCTTCTTCTCTTGACCTAATGATCTTTGCTTGGGCAGTCTGCCTCATGCGTGTTGGCTTTGAACAACTTTGCTGTTTCTGTTGATAGCAGGTCAGGTTCACTCACTCACTCTCTCACACACACACACTTTCTCTCTCTATTTCTCTCTTTTTTGTTTCTTAGTGCGCCTTTTGTTTGATTTTCTAGGGGATGTATCTTCTACTAGAGTTTCAGAGATAGCATAGTGGCCTAGTTACTAAGTTGGGTGTATTGGTATCTCAAATCTCAAAGACATGAAATGGATAAAACACATTTTAATCTTATACTGCATTAAAAGTGAGTAATTTAGTTCTTTTCAAAGGAGGTTATTGTATCTTATTTCTGCAAAGTAATCCCTCCGTCCCATTTTATGTGTCCATCTTTGGGAATCCAACTATTTAAGGGGACAAAAAGAATCTACACCTACTTTCCACAAGTGCCCATAATCATTGAACTTTTTTTTGTTTTGTTTTGTTTTGGTGTTGATTGCAAGGAAGGGTAGTTTGGAAAACTAAGTATAATTTGCATACTAATTTAGGAAAGTGGACAACAATTTTGGTACATCCAAAAAACGAAAGGGGGACACATAAAATGGGACGGAGGGAGTATGTTCTAATATGACATGGCACCAATTTTTAACTTCATTTGCTGTACTATCCATTAGCCTCAGATATGTAAGGACTACATTTGTAGGAGGATAGTGGACTCAAATTGTGAGGAAACTGTGATTTTCTTCAAGTAAAGTACCTTTAGAATACATCGGTATCTGGATACTGGAATGAAGTAACGCAATGCCTAATTTAATTTATTTAGATGTGAAGGGAACTGTATTTAGTAGTTTTCTCCAATGTTCTGTACTTGTGGGAATTTTATCATCCATTTAGTGATGAAATTACATTCTATACTTCTTTTTTCACTTGAGACACCATATTCTTTAGCATATAAAGTGTGTTTGCATTTCCTTCCAGCCAAGAGATGCCTAGATCAAGTTTCAATGTGGAGCTTGACGCTGCCAATGCAACATGGTTATCTAATGATGTGGCCATGCTGTCGACAAAAACCGGAGAGATACTTTTGCTGACACTTTTTTATGATGGTCGGTACGTGATTGTCTTTCTTCTCATCTTTTGTCCTTTTCTCTGAGTTGAAGTAGGATTTTTAGCATTTCCTCTGGGATAGTGATTGCCAGATTGAAATGACATCTAGCCTTTTGTACTCTATATTAGCATACATGAAACATCTTATTCGATTGATTGTCATCTTACTACTAAATTGTCTTCGAAGTATCTCTACAAATTCTTGGTACCATCTACCAAGTATACCGAATTACTAGATACCATATATTGCAAGAGCAAAGACGAAAAAGAGAAACTAATCTCCTCCTTGTTCCCAGAGAAATCAAAGGGGCAGAAACAAGCCTCAGGCCACTTTTTGTTATGTTCTTTTTCCCTCTTGACTAAAAGTGACTAATTTCGAGCTTGATTGGGTGGATGGAAGTGTTGTGTTTAGAATAAAGATTCATGATCTAATACATAATCCCTCACGACTACGAAAGAGATCCGTAGTGAAGGTGTAAGCAAGATGAAGTGGTCCTACTTTACATCCTATAGGTTATTTACTAATGACTGAAACCTAGGTGTATGCAAGATGAAGGCAAGCAGCTTGGTGACAAGGTTTTTGCACGGTTGTGTTTGGTACTCTTTTCAAATGTAATTATTCATTGCAAATGTACTCCAAGAAAGAAAAAAATAAATCATTAAGTTCAACTATACTCCATTCATAATACATTTCATTACGTGTAGATTTTAAGTTTTCCGCTGTAGGTTCTTGCAAAGTTCACGAGTATCTCTTAGATTTTCGTAAACCTAATTTCACACCTAGATGACGTATTATAGATTTGAAGGGTTAGTAGTCTCTAACGAAATCTCCGTTTCATCTTCGTGATTTAACATAATGAGATCCTTTGACACTTGATTCCTGAGAGAATTCAATTTGTTTCCGACATGGTCAATGAGACAAGGTTACTATCAAGGGGCCTTTAACTGTTGTGCACTGGTGGTTTCTCCTGGACTTCTTTTTTCATCTTGTCGACCTAAATTTCCAAATCACCACAAAATTGTTACATTATATTTGCTTCAAATACTGAAGCCTACGCATGAGCAATAAAGGAAATGTAGTCTTACAATTGATCTGTGTGTATGACTCAACTGCTCTTTCAAGTTTAATCACAAAGAGAGTGATTCTGAGGTATCCAGTGAAATGCTTAGTTTAGGGATGTCGGAGTTTGAAAACTTCTTAGGATTGAGGAGGTTATGAAATAATCTGTTGTTTGGCTAGACAACCAGAATATACATTTATATGAGCGTGCAGTAGTTTGAGGTTCTAGTTGATTCAATAGTGGCCATATATATATATATAGTTTTCATCGTGTGTTCGTTTTTCCATCTTCAGGGTTGTGCAAAGACTTGATCTTTCAAAATCTAAAGCTTCCGTACTTACTTCGGTCAGATTCATACATTTTTAACTCGTCATGCTTTGTGGTTTAAACTTGAAATGTTCCGAGTCTATGTGATCTAGTCTTTTACTATATACTAATTTGACGTAGCTCTTACAGGGAATCACTACAATTGGGAGCTCATTGTTCTTTTTGGGTAGTCGTTTGGGAGATAGTTTGCTTGTGCAATTCACTTATGGAGTGGGAGCATCAACGCTGCCTCCTGGTATGAAGGAAGAGGTGTGTCAGAAGGGCCTGATAGTTTTCCTGCGTCTTTTCCACTTACACAAGTTTAAGTTCTAGAATAGTTCCTCATTTTGACCTTTGACTTCTTGAGCCTTTCTACTTTCGCTCTGCACGTTTTCCACCTATGTATAAAACTTATGATTTCATCTCCTGTTTTGCCTGTTTAAAATAACATAAACAAATAAATGCCACCATCTTCATGAGAGTGTACCATTATAGATACTGAATTAAGTTTCTCCGTTGGACATCTTGGAATTATTTACTATTGACAGTTCAATGTATTATATACATTTGCATTTCCTTTTCATCTTAAAATGTCAGCCCATAGGTCTTCAAAGGCTGAACGCGGATGGCAATGTCCATTTCCTCGTTATTACTCCCTCCATCCCATTTTATGTGCCCATCTTTCTTTTCTGGGATGTCCCAAAATTGTTGTCCACTTTCCTAAATTAGTATGCAAATTTTACTTAGTTTCCCAAACTACCCTTCCTTGCAATCAACACCAAAACAAAATAAAAAAAGAAAGTGTAATGAGTATGGGCAATTGTGGAAAGCAGGTGTAGATTCTTTTTTCCCCTTAAATAGTTGGATTCCCCAAGATGGACAAATAAAATGGGACGGAGGTAGTACTAAATATCATGGAATTTTTCAAACTTTTTTGTTGCTTTTATCCATTGACATTCTTGTTATTATATTTTAAAAACAATAACAATCAATATTGACTGTGTTGACCTTACCAATAAAATAATGAAAAAGTATTGAGTCTATTGACTGTCTTGTCTTTATTTTCTCTCTTAAAGGTTGCGGATATTGAAGGTGATGCTTCATCAGCAAAGCGATTAAGGAGATCGTCTTCCGATGCTTTGCAAGATATGGTTAACAGTGAGGAGCTTTCTTTATATGGTTCAGGTCCAAATAGTGCACAGTCAGCGCAGGTTGATTATCATTCTTCGAACGCTTCAGGCATTTAGTCAGTTTCATTCCCCCTACCCTCTCCCCCCCCCCCCCCCCCCCCCTCAATAATGAAGGAGCTAACCCACGAGCTCCAATTACGGAGAGCAGTTAGTTGTGACTAGGCTTAGTAAAGTGTTTATATTGTTCGTAGCATATTATAGTAATGCAATGTTTTTTCTTCATGTTTGCAGAAGACTTTCTCATTTGCTGTTAGAGATTCGCTGATTAATGTTGGCCCTCTGAAGGATTTCTCCTATGGTTTAAGAATTAACGCTGACCTAAATGCGACAGGAATTGCTAAACAAAGTAATTATGAACTGGTAATTTCCCAAGAACTTTTCTACTTCCTCAAACTCTGTGTAATAAGATGGTACAGGGTGTTGGCTTGAAAATTTTGCTGCTGGCTGCTGATACAAAGTATAATTGCATACAAAATATTGCTTCAACAATTTTCATCTGTAACTGCTTTAATTTTTTTTTTTTAAATTATATTTTATATCTTGAACCGTTAACTTTTAACTTGGGAACCTAGACCATCCTTCTAAAGTATAATGTGTATTAACTGGTTGTACCTCCAATTTCTAAGTAATTTTAATTTAATCCTTGGTATTGTGGTTTGGGGTAATTTTCAGGTATGCTGTTCTGGTCATGGAAAGAATGGTGCTCTCTGTGTGCTTCAGCAGTCTATCCGCCCAGAAATGATAACTCACGTGTGTCCATATTATATATCCCTTTTAATTACTTGGCTAAAAACTGTACTTCTGCCTCTCTTTTGTGTGTGTATCTGGCAGAGATTTAGATGTCTTATTTATTGATTTTTTTCAGCTGTTCAATGATATCATAGTTTTTAGATACGTTTATTCATTATTTCATCAGACGATCAACGTACACATGGTTTAATTTAAACTATATGGGAAAACATTGTTCATTCATTCATTCATTTATTTGTTGTTTTGTGCGTACGGGTGCATGAGTTTGAGTCCTTTTATGTCACTTTTGGCATTTTGGACCTATAAACTCGCCGACTTATTTGACACTTTGTGCACTAAATTATGATTAGATAAATAAATTCATAGCTATGTGGCAATTTAGTTAATCTGCCTCTTGGATCCTCCATAATAGGTTTGCCCTTAGAAGTGTATGGCCATGTGGCTTTAGATTCCTTATATAGTCAACATGAATGTAGTTTAATCATAAGTGAAGAGTCTACGGCCGGAAGAGAACCTGAAATCTCTTTTTCACTTTGCTATTTAGTCGTGTTATTGATAGATGATTGCTTTTACATGAAGAATTGACGGGAGATTTAGTGATGAAGGCATTCTGTTGGGAAAGCCTCTTTCCTATAAAGTCGTAATCAAGTTACTATATGCTTATTCTGATTAAAAAAGGATTTAAAGTGGTATTATCATATCAAGACCTTTTTACCATCGTTGAAGCTTTTTTTTTTTGTCATTTGAAGTGAAATCCCGTCACTTAATGTGGCTGATTTAGTGAATTCATAGACTTGGTTGGGACTATTGTGTACATAATATTTACTTGAAATGATAGTTGGACATTGTTTTTAAAATTTTTGATGCAGGTGGGCTTTCTTTAGTTCCACATGTCCATGTTTTTGCATATGAATAAGATCACTTTATGTTTCCTTTCTTTTCTCAACAATGCCAAAGAGGTAGTTTTTTTTTTTAATAGTTTCCTAAGAACAGCTTAACTTTAAACAAATTTCAGTTGATGAAAACTTCAAGTTACATTTACTTCAGTCTGGACCCTTTATTTATTGATTGTTCTCTCAAATTTGAGCAGCTTGAACTCATTTATTTGATTGATGTACTCACCCTAACCCTGTTGCAGTAATAACAATGTGTAACTTTGTATGTTTTGTAAGGCACCATTACCCGGTTGCAAGGGGATTTGGACTGTTTACCACAAGAACTCACGTGGTCACAACACCGATTCTTCCAAGATGGTTGATGATGATGATGAATACCATGCATATTTGATTATTAGTTTGGAAACTCGTACAATGGTAATCTCATTCACTTGCCATGTTTATTACAAAAGTTCGAAGATGCCTGAAAAATGATCTGTTCTGTTCTTGGTATATGTATCTTTTTGTTCATTTTGATTTTTCTTGATCCAACATTATATAGAATGTATAGGCAAAAACTTCAGTGAGCCACTTTTCTCGAAGGATTTCATTAGATTGATTTCTGAATCTTCTTTCTTTTCTTTTATTCCTTGGGCTTTGAAATTGTTTTGGCTCAGCCGAGTTTGAAAAGGAATCAGCATGGTGATCACTGAACTGTGTTTTATTTGCTTCATTTTTTTAATTTTATTTTTTGTTTTCACCCCCCTCTCTCTCTCTCTCTCTCTCTCTCTCTCTCTCTCTCTCTCTCTCTCTCTCTCAAATTGTGATATTCTCCTGAAGTTGATATTGACTTCATTTTTGGTAGATGTGCATTCTTCCGCTAAGGTCCATTCTTAATGTGAATTTGCTTAGATATCAAGTATTTTCAAGCGGATAGACCTTAAAAAGTCAAAGCAACATCGAGCTTTTAGTTTGCTAATTTTCCCGCTACCCTTTAGTTTAGCAAGTGGATAGACCTTAGTGCAATCTACTTTGAAATACTTGTCCTATTTTCATTCTAGCAAGAGGGAAGTCATACTTATTATTTTAAATCTGTAGTTTCTACACATGAGAGTCCTGAGTTGGAGTCACTTTCTTTAGATATACAATACTCCTTGATTTATCGAAAGCGTACTTTTTTTGGCATACCTAAAGGACTGATTTTCTTGTGAGTGTAGGTGCTTGAGACAGCTAATAATCTAGAGGAGGTTACTGAAACTGTTGACTATTATGTGCAAGGGACTACAATTGCTGCTGGAAATCTATTTGGAAGGTGAATTTTCAAGCGGTATTATTATATGGTGAAGGTCATTTAAAAGTTGCCAATTTGTTTCCTGACTTTGATACTCTTTCAAGTCAATTAATTTACGTTATTTTCTCAGTTTTTCCGTTCATATGAATATTAGTTTTATTTGTAAGTTTTGCAATGTGGAATTGGGGATTTATACATTTTACAAATTTGTGTTATCTTCTTGATGTAGGACAAGTGGGGGGTTATGATTATATAAAGGAAGAGGGCAAAAAGGGGTTGCTCAAGGCACTGTAAACAGTAGTCGTGAACAGTAAATCTGGGGCTGAATTGTGTTTTGGATAGATTCTAGGGTTAGGGTTGGAAGATAAGAATTTTAATGACTGAGAATAGTGTAGAAAATTAGGAAGAAAAGAAAGAATAATAAAGAATTATGCATCACACATAGAAGAAGAAGATAGAGGCTTAGAGCTAGCATCACACCTAGAATCCTTAGGCAGTAAGGCATCACACCTAGGGTTTCAATTGCATCACACAATTCTAAAAGAAGCTTCAAAGGCATCACACCTAGAATCCTTAGGCAGTTAGGCATCACACCTACAGCAGCTGTTGAGAAATTCTGAAATTACTCAACTACCGCTGACTCAAAGAAATAACAGAAAAATATAAAAATTACCCAACAGTAAATTAACTTTAATTAATCCTAAATTACGACTCAAACTTGATTATACAAGCTCTGACGTCCAACATTGAGAATATTTCAAGATATGTTTGGTCTTTGATTCTATGCTTTCCAGTGCTTCCTGTTGTCACATCACTTCTATTTCAAATTAACTAATTCTAGATTTGTGCATTTTCTTATGGCTTAATTTAAATTTATGTACTCTGATTGGGTGGTCAAAAGCAAAGTTATTTTACTCTCGGTTAAGTGGTTCTAAGGGGTTTGGTTGAGGGAAAAAAGCCATAAAACCTGAGAAGAAGGAAAACTCTATTTCTTTCTTCCTTCTTTCACCCAAGCGAGAAAAACTTCCCACGTTAGTCTTTTTGGTTGCTATGAAAATTGATGAAAATATAAGACAACCAACCTAGATTGCTAGAGAGAGAGAGACCATAAACCCCTGGTCAAATTCTCTTCTATGCCACCATCATTGTGCGTTATGTATCTCATATATCAAATCCTCTTCTATGCTTCAATCTTTGTGCGTTATAAATCTCATAGATATACGCGTGTGTGTATATAGAAGGAGACTATTAATGTAGATTGCCACAGTGACACTGAATTTTTCTATCTTAATTTAGGGCATTTCATGTTTTAAGAAATATCCCTTTTTATTCGGGGGTGGGGGGGGGGGGGGGGGGGGGGGGGGGGGGGGGGTGGGGGGGGGGGGGGTGGGGGGGTGGGGTTGTGGTGTTGTATGATAAAGTGGAAATGTGTTTATATTTTGAATCTTTGATTAGCTAATTTTGACAACCAAACTCCTTTGAATTGACTTATACATGAATGAGCTCATTCTAAATGGCCCAATTTGCAGGGGGGTGGGGTTGTGGTGTTGTATGATAAAGTGGAAATGTGTTTATATTTTGAATCTTTGATTAGCTAATTTTGACAACCAAACTCCTTTGAATTGACTTATACATGAATGAGCTCATTCTAAATGGCCCAATTTGCAATTTTGTGGACGTCCAAACGCACCATAAATTTTTGGAAATTTGGGAAGTTTTCCTTGAAATTTGGATGGTTGTGCTACAGTAATGCCAAAGGACTAGCGTTATGTGCATTCTCAACCTTTTGCCTTGTAGAAGTTTTGTTCTTGTGAACTTTTGCATCCATACCAAGTAAATATTGAATTGAATTGTTTATTACGACTATAATCTTTTGCCTGGTTCTACCTTTTGGTATTTGATTAAATTGTAATTGTATACTGAAGTTCTAAGTTTGGGTTTTTATATGCTACTATGATTTTATATTTACTTCCTTTGTTTCATCACCGAGGATGACAGACTGACAGTTGTCAGTTATATTGGACTTGTGTGGATTATATTTATGAAGTCCTTTCTTACCCAAAGTTCCACTTGGTTGCATAGTACGAAGTTGTTTCTCTTCAAAGTTTAACTTCTACAGGCGTCGAGTTATCCAAGTCTTTGTCCATGGTGCTCGAATTCTTGATGGTGCTTTTATGACACAAGAGTTAAACTTCAAAGCTCCAAATTCTGAATCTAGCTCTGAAACACCGACAGTGTCATCTGTTTCTATAGCTGATCCATACGTGTTACTAAGAATGACTGATGGAAGCATTCAACTTCTAGTTGGAGGTACATCTGCTAAGATTTTCATTAATGGCTGTGAAGAAAAGTTATTCAGATAAATGTTTTTTTTAAAATTTTTTTTTTATTATTTATTTTCTCCCCTTTTTCTCCTCTCTTTGTTTGGGAACCAGCCCTATGATTAATAAGTGAACCGGCTCTATAAGTTTAAGTGTTTCGTGAATGTTCATTTCTTGGATAGGACTCCACTCTTAGTCTATTATATCTTTTAAAACTATTCTGTCAAACCAACATAACCTTGGTTCTCATAAGAAAAAAACAGATTGAAGTGAGACTGAGGCTGAACGAGATCCTATTTTAAGTTTCCCAAACAGGCCCTTTGTTGTGATCAATGTTTATCTACCTTGTGCACTGAGACATCTGAAAGTTTATGAGTTAATTTTTGTTTACAGATCCTTCTACATGCACTGTGTCTGTCATCATTCCGCCGGTATTTGAAGGCTCAAAGAAGTTAATATCTGCATGTACACTCTATCATGATAAAGGATCTGAACCCTGGCTCCGGAAGACAAGCACGGACGCATGGCTTAATACTGGCATCGGGGAGGCAATTGATGGAGCTGATGGTATGCCTCATGACCAGGGTGATATATACTGTGTTGTTTGTTATGAAAGTGGGACCCTTGAAATATTTGACGTGCCTAGTTTCAGTTCAGTTTTCTCTGTGGATAAATTCGTGTCCGGAAAAACCCACCTTCTAGATACGTTTATCAATGAACCATCCCATGATACTGGCAACGATATGGACAAAGACTCTGAAGAATTGGCTGGCAATGACAGGAAAGAAAATATTGAGAACATGAAGGTCATTGAGTTGACCATGCAAAGATGGTTTGGACAGCATAGCCGCCCCTTTCTTTTCGGTATATTGACTGATGGGACAATTCTTTGTTACCACGCTTACTTATTCGAAGGTTCAGAAAATGCTTCTAAGAATGAGGAAGCCAGTTCTGTTAACCTTAGCAGTATAAGCTCTTCTAGGCTTAGGAATTTGAGATTTATTCGTGTTGCCTTGGACACATACACAAGGGAGGAGACTTCATCTGGGGTTCCATGCCAACGGATTTCTGTTTTCAAGAATGTCGGTGGTTTCCAAGGATTATTCCTCTCTGGGTCAAGACCAGCTTGGTTCATGATGTTCAGGGAACGCCTTCGAGTCCATCCACAGGTGAGTCCTCTACTTAGTTCAAAGGTGTTAAAAATTTCTCTAGACCTCGGCATATCCTTTGGGCTCTGTTTGATTGATGGATCTAGTGGAAGAAAAGAAAAGATGACACAGAAAAGCACCTTCTTTGTTCGGTTGATATGGAAAACAGGGCGGAAAGAAAGAAGGTGAAATTAGAATAAACGGTTTTAAAATTTACTAATAAAGTATTTTAGGGAAATAGGTTAGCACTCTTTTGTTTTCTTAATGTAATCAGAATCTCTCTCTTTTCTTAATCCCGCTTTGTACTTGCTTATATATTTATTTGTTTTTTTCAATTCAAGTTAACTCAACTCCAATGAACAAGCCTTATTCCAAAGAAATTTGGGTTGATTATTTGGATCCGATTTGGCGATTTGTGGTATTCTACATAACGCTTCAGTGTTTAGTGTACCTCATTAACCCCCACATATTTATGTGCAGCTATGTGATGGTCCTATTGTTGCCTTTACTGTTCTTCACAACGTGAACTGTAGTCATGGACTTATATACGTTACCTCACAGGTTAGAAGAGACTACACTTTTGCTCAAATATACTTTTGCCGAATTATTCATTTTTAATTAACATATATAGTTTTGTTTATTTTAGGGTACCTTGAAAATTTGCCAACTGCCCTCTGCAATATCATATGACAACTATTGGCCTGTGCAGAAAGTGATTCACCTCCCTTTTCGCAGCTACTATTCATACTTGGTCATTTCCATTTAATATTTTTACTATTTTGTCACAGTTTTGTGCTCACTTCAAACTCATTATTTTTGGTCAGATCCCATTGAAGGGCACTCCACACCAAGTCACTTATTTCGCTGAGAAGAATCTATACCCTATTATAGTTTCAGTTCCTGTGAGTGAATCCTCAATTTTTTTTTAACTCTGTTTCTTACTTACAACCATGATCACATCAGAGTGTTCTGCCAAGCTGATACAGCACACGCACATACATGTACATGCACATGAATCCCTGACATCCTTGCTGGGCTATTCCAAGTGTTTATGCTTAGTGGCGTGAATTCTGTTCCATTAAGCTTTTCAAATGTCATTATTTTAACTGTCTTTTTAATACATGGGTATTATTTGATCATCTTTTATGATCTGCATCCCTTCTGGTACCATAACTTGCTATCGTTCCACTTATCCAAGTGTATCATTTATTAACATCTAATACCATGTCTCAATGACAGATATACTCACGCAGTCTAGGGAGAGGGAAGCTAGAGATTTAATCATAATGTGGTGTACGACAATCCTTGTTTAAAATAGATACAGGGGATGGCGAAAAAGAAAATGTGGAAACTCGCTTAGTTAAGGGAGAGGGAAACTAGAGATTTTTTTCATACTGCATAAAGAGTGAGGTTCAGAGGATCTTAGTGGAATTTGATTAATTTAAATAAAGGATTACTTTGAGAAGTTTTGAATACTTGAATGAAAATCATATTCGAAGCCTTGGTTTAGTTCGTGCACTCATCATTGGGTGATTAGGAAAGTCATATTTTGTCCTGACCACTCATGAAATGGCAATAAGAACACATTACAAACCAGAATTCTTGTGGAAAATGACTCATGGAATTGATGTGAGTATAAGAAACACGACACGACCCTTCATTACTATCACTAATTTTCCAATAAGATCCACTTATCTTGATGTATTATATTTGTTCGGTACGCTGCTATCAATATTGAAAGTTGAGAAAAGAATATAATGAAAAAACAAAAGTATTGGAATTAATATTTGCAATGCTATATCTATCATTTTCTGCAGGTTCTTAAGCCATTGAATCAAGTCCTCTCATCTCTGGTTGATCAAGAAGGTGGCCACCAGATTGAGCATGATACCCAGAGTTCTGATGGAACTTACACTGTTGATGAATTTGAGGTCCGGATTTTAGAGCCGGAAAAATCGGGTGGGCCCTGGCAAGTTAGAGCTACTATTCCTATGCAAAGTTCTGAGAATGCACTTACTGTGCGAGTGGTTACACTGTTTGTAAGTTTAATTTTGTAACTCCAGCTCTTCCTCCTCTAAGGCTCTGTGTGGTTTATGGATTTAGTGAGGAAAAAGAAAAGAAAACCGGAATGAAAGCACTTTCTTTGGTTAGTAAGGAAAATAGTGAGAAGTATAGTAAGGAAAAAAATATAGGGAGAAATAAATTGAAATTTTTCTGAATTTTGTGAGTCACTTTCCTTCCCTTCGGAAGTTAATATTTTGAAAATTTTAATTTGAAATTTTATTTGAGCATGGAGGAAAACACAAGCGAACTAGTTTTCTTTCTTGTTTTCCTTTCCTTCTCCAAATCCGCAAATCAAATAGAGCCTAATTGTTTTCAAAACAGACTTCTTGTTTCATAAACTTTCATTAACCTTTAGTTTCTGCTTCATGTGCTATAACTTCATCACAGAATACAACAACAAAAGAAAATGAAACACTCTTGGCAATAGGGACTGCTTACGTGCAAGGAGAGGATGTTGCCGCTAGAGGCCGTGTCCTTTTATTTTCTGCTGAAAGAAATTCCGATAACCCTCAGGCTTTGGTATAATTTTGAGTTGTTCCAACCTTTTCTTTCATATCTAATTTTGCTTGCGCTTTGTTTGATTCAACGTCAAATGTTCTGCACATTAAAACATCTTTTGTGTAAAATGTTTTACATGAAGATATTATTTTTCCTCTTATTTTCTGATGTTTGGTTGATGCGAAAAATAATTTGGAAGTAACAAAACAGTGCACTTTTAAGTACTTTAAAATGAAGATATAGTTTATAAATATTATATGGATGTAATATTAGTAAATAGGAACATATACAAGAGGTATATGTGTATGTAGATAGTATATATATATGTATATATATAATGTTATATGTGCATGTATTTTGGTGTGTATATCTGCATGTCTATGCTCTTATATAGGTGTGTGTGCTTGCACATATCTGCGTATGTACATATGTGACATATTGGTATCCATGCATGTTGATTAATTGGCCAATTCACATAAGTTTTTTTTCCAGAAGATGACTGACTTACAGAAAATTTTCCCATAAATCATTTATCAGCAATTTAAGCCACTTTCATTTTCTTGAAAATCTTTGTACAACATTTTATTGGACAGCATACTGGAAAATACTGAAAACATTTTTCAGGAAAACGTTTTGGGTAGAAACAAACAGAGCGTTGATGCCATAATCAACTCATCCAATACTACTCTTCTCACTAGTCTTTATTTATTCGCAAAACGCTACATTGTTCAGTTAAGGGGTAATCCATTTTCAGGTTTCTGAGGTTTACTCGAAGGAGTTGAAGGGTGCTATATCTGCTGTGGCTTCTCTTCAAGGGCATTTGCTGATAGCTTCTGGTCCTAAGATTATCTTACACAAGTGGACAGGTTCCGAGTTGAATGGTGTTGCCTTTTTTGATGCTCCACCTCTCTATGTTGTCAGCTTAAATATTGTACGTTTCATTTCCATAACTTGATATTTGTGGATATTGCTTGTTAATGATAATCTTGAGGTGCATAAAATAAAAATAGAAACTTTGATTACCTTATATAAAAGCCACTTAACCTTGACAGTGTGCAGGGAATATTTTAGAAACTCTACTATTTTCCATTGCTGGTTAAATTTTATTGTTTAGCCCAGTAATATTTTATTGGGTCGATAGATAATGAGTTGCATTTATTCTAATATAAATTCTGAGCGTATTTACTCATATTCCATAGTTTTTCCTTTTTAACTCCTTTACTTTGTTACATAGATTAATTTGTTGGTTTGCTTATGTGCCTGCAATTTATGCTTCTTATTAGTGCCATTTAATGTTGCAGGTTAAGAATTTTATTCTGATTGGTGATATTCACAAAAGCATATACTTTCTTAGTTGGAAGGAACAGGGCGCTCAACTTAGCCTGTTGGCCAAGGATTTTGGCTCACTTGATTGTTTCGCGACTGAGTTTTTGATCGATGGAAGCACACTCAGTCTAATAGTTTCAGATGATCAAAAGAACGTTCAGGTTTGCACCTTTTTATTGACACTGAGTCTCACCGTCTTAGATGTATGCTGAAGCTTGCAGTATCTCCAAATATACGTTGGAGATTTCCGTAGAGAAGCCCCAAAGAGTTTTTGTTTCAACTTGATCAGAAATTTGGTTTAAATACAATTATACAAGTCATGAGCTCTTTTTTTTGGTTGGTAATTTTGTTGATAGGAACATCATGGATAGGGTGTCTTCATTTCGGTTTGACCTTTCCTGTTTCAACTTTCAAGTTCATGTTTACTAATTTTATGGTGATGCATACTTCAAGGACTAAACCAGAGATATTATGTTATGTTGATTAGAGACACACCCATATATATATATATATATATATATATATTTATACTAGTTGGAGCCCTGCGCGTTGCGCGGGAAATTTAATTGTGTCGTTTCATGTGGTTAAGTGGTTGTTAAAAGTGTATAATAAGATGTTAAAACAGTTAAATAGGAAATTGTAAATGTAGCTATTTTATCTAAAACTCTTCGTACGAAAGAAGTTGATAATTCTGACTATCTTGTAAATGAGTAGTAAAGGTACCTAATAAAGCACCACTAAAAATATATGACATAAGTAGGGCATTTCCTCTAACAAAGGACATGAATGTGTTTGTAGACCTTAATTGATATTCGAATACAATCTATAAATCCTAAATTTGAGGGAAGAAGTTGACCAAAATGTAAATATTAGTGACCAATTCATAATAGCCACTAAAATAGCCACTTTATTTGACATTTTAAATATCCCAGAACTTAAATTTTAGAGAAGAAGAAGGCCAAAATGTGAAATTAGTGACCAATTCCTAAATAGCCACTAAAATAGCCAATTATTTTATTTTTTATTTTTTACTTTTTTAAAAGTGAATAATAAATATCCCAAAACTTGCTGACCCAAATGCAATTACACATATTACAATATATGAATCCTAAATTTGAGAGAAGAAGTTGACCAAATTGTAAATATTAGTGACCAATTCCTAAATAACCACTAAAATAGCCATTTATTTTGATTTTTTTGAAGTGAATAATAAATATCCCAAAACTTATTGACTCAAATGTAATTAGACACAAGATTGTTGATTGAAACCTCATTTGAGAGAAGAAGTTGACCAAATTGTAAATATTAGTGACCAATTCATAAATAACCACCAAAATAGCCACTTTTGTGACTTTTTTTGAAGTGAATAATAAATATCCCAAAAATTGTTGGCCCAATGTAATTAGACGCAAGATTGTTGATTGAAACCTCATTATTATATTAAATAAATTTCAAAAGCTGACTTGAATGTAATTATTTGTCTAAAAGGACAGATTTACCCTCACATAAATCAATATATCCTTACGATGTATGGATAGATATATGAGTAATTATGGTGTAGTGAAGGGCAAAAGAGGAAGTTCATATTTTTGACGTGCTAGCTTATTCGTTCTTATAGTATAGTAGAGATATATATATAGAGAGAGTCACATAGGTAACAGACTAACAATAGTGCGATTGGCTTATAAGAACACACAATCTTGCCAGTAGTAACTTGGGCTTAAAACATTTTGGGCCATGTTGTTAGGCTCTTTCTTAAAGTTACTCGGCAACATGCTTGGGGTGTTACGAGAGAGAGAGAGAGAGAGAGAGAGAGAGAGATGAACAGATAAATGCTTGTATGCATGTACGATTATGAATTTGTGGGATTAAATGTAGAAATGTAACGCGAGAGAGAGAGAGAGAGAGAGAGAGAGAGAGAGAGAGAGAGAGAGAGAGAGATGAACAGATACACGCTTGTATGCATGTACGATTATGAATTTGTGGAATTAAGTGTAGAAATTTAAGGGCAAATATTTGAGTCCTCTAACATTTGATTATTTTGCATACACAATACAGATATTTTACTATGCACCAAAGATGTCGGAGAGTTGGAAAGGACAGAAGCTTCTTTCAAGGGCCGAGTTTCACGTTGGTGCTCATGTGACCAAATTCTTGCGGTTGCAGATGCTTCCTCCTTCATTGGATCGAACAAACGCTACTCCGGGCCCTGATAAAACCAATCGGTTTGCTCTATTATTTGGCACTCTCGATGGCAGCATCGGCTGTATTGCACCTCTTGATGAACTCACATTTCGTAGGCTTCAGTCACTGCAGAAAAAACTTGTTGATGCGGCTCCGCATGCTGCTGGACTAAATCCAAGATCTTTCCGCCATTTTCGTTCAAATGGAAAGGCTCATCGGCCTGGCCCTGACAGTATTGTCGACTGTGAGCTGCTATGCGAGTACGTAATTTTGTTTCTTTCTCCGTGTATCTCTGTTGTCTGAAAGGAAAATGACTTCGGGCCTGTTTGGTATCACTGCCCGTACTTGCTTCTGTGCCCAAAACATGCATACTAGGGATTAATTTTAGGGAGCACTTTAGAGCTGTCTGTTTTGGCTAAAGCATGTCTAGAGTTGCTTCAGCTCAAAGGTGATGCGGAAAGCAGATGAGGGGCTTTAATGATTTTTTGTAATTCCCACCATACCCTTGATTAGTACTTCTGCTTGTGCCTCTGCCTGGAGGCAAAAGCCACAGCCAATTCAAACATGCCCTCCCTTCTCAAGGGCACGGTGGGAAATGTTAGAAAGATGGAATATATTTATCAAACACGTAGAAAGAGGAACTAATCTCTCTCTTTGGTTGAGCAGTAGGGGGAAAGGGTGCATGATCTTAGCATTTTATCCTTGCTTTTACGAAGGATGAGTTTTTTATTTTTTTTTATTTTTAATATTAAAGGTAGAAACATAAAGGGAAAAGGGAACTCCTAGACTCCTTTCTAAGCTCCTTTGGGAGGAACTTACTTCCCACCGTGCCCTTAATTTTAGGAAGCACTTTGAGTGATCCATTTTTCACAGGGGATGGGGTGGGGTTTGTGTGTCTCTGTGCAGGTGAAGGTGAAGGTTATCTGCATGAGATTGACCACTTGTCGTATCATCTACACACACACACACACATACATATGCTGATATACATATCCAAATCCTATTGGACGGACGACGTATGTATTTTGCAAAATAACATCTGGTTTCGATGTCCATGCAGTTACGAGATGCTGCCGTTGGAGGAGCAGCTTGAGATTGCTAACCAGATTGGAACAACTCGCTCACAAATCCTATTAAATTTGAATGACCTAACACTGGGAACAAGTTTCTTGTAAAGAGTCCAGCTAAACAAAGCATTGTAGGATTGTGCAAAGTGATTTACCAAGTCTCTTCCATTAAATGGGTTAATGGGACTCTTATGTATGTACTTTGTGACAAAAAAATCAAGTCACCACATTGTATTTATAAGTGGGGTTCCCTAGTTTTTTATTTTTATTTATTTTTAATTTATATTTATATTTATTTTTGTGTAATGAAACATCATAATTTACTGTCTTGAAATTGGAACACCCTGCAGTTTAAACTGTAATGTAAACCTAGCCATTTACTCAGTTGGATTATCACTCAATCGATTTAACTTTGTTAATGGTTTCACTTAGATCACAGATATAGTTTGAGTTTAACACACACACACACACAATTACACTTGTCACATCCTAATTTGTGCCCCTTCCCAAACACCTCCTAAAATAAGTTTAGTGACCCCAGCATTATTTTGCTTTTTCTCTACCTGGTAGTTAAAAGTCTCACTATATTTGGCAACCAATAAAGAAACCATTAACCTATATAGTCACAGCAATAACAGAAAAATAAATGATTATAGATGTTCCAAACTCAAGAATAATTTTACGAATTGATATTGGATTATGACAAAGTAAACATTGAAGCACTAATTTAAAAAAAAATAAAAACAAATGATTGATGAGGACTTAATCAGCACCTAAATCTAAAATCAAACACAAAACTATAGACTATAAACAAACAGACCCTGACAGATTTTATGTTCCCTCTCTAAGAATTATGGGCTTCCATTGATTATATAAAAATTTAGTGTTAAATCTCCAGTTGGAAAAATTATTGGTCAAAGAACACAATGTAAATTTTTTTAGCGAAAAGTCGCTCAACCGAAATTTTTTGTTAGAATTAAACAAAAATTCTGACGATTTTGTGAAATTTCACTAAACTTTTTGGGCCTTTTTTTTGCCCAGTTTTACATGTGAAGGACCTTTCACTAAAATTTTCTCTTTGTTGGACCTAATGCTTAAAAAATACTCTAAAATGAACTAAATTCTAATTACCCTTGATTATATTATATGGTTTGCGAAAAACGGGTTGAAAAATGGTTCAAATTAGTGACCAGTATGAGTCAAATAATAAAGTTTGTATCCTAAAGCCTGTGTCTCCATAGTTTATCTCAATATTTGTAGTTTCTTATTAATGGGAATGTGGTATGGAGGTGTAATTGAAGGAAGATGGTGTTTTAGGTACCTAACCTTTCATTTAATGTGCCCGGTCCATTCGATCTCAACTCCAACTTATGTATAATTATAATTTAAGTTGGCGTTGGGGGCTTGTTAGCTAAATTTGAATGACAACATAAAGTTGATGAGGAAGAACCGTTGGCAATTTCTTCCAATAAGTGAAGAGGGATTAATTCACAGAGGCTTGTAGAGAACATGGCTGGAGTAAATGGTATGTATTAATTCTTTCCTGTATTCACTTATCAAATTTATGGTGTTCTATTTAGATCTTGTAAAATTCGACATCCTCGTATCCTTGTATGCAACTTTTCGCCATTACAAGCAAGATTTTCCTTAGCCAAAATAAAACGGCCAGTGTTCTTGAAGTCGAAAGTGCATGAATGTTCTTATGAGTATCTATGAATTGCACAAAACATGGTCCCACAATGGCACCCAAACCCAAGGAGTCCAGCCTTTTTCTTGCAACATTGGTACCTATTTTTCTTGGTTAAAGAGCAAACATAGTAGTAGTACTTGTACAAAACTAGGAGTAGAGTATGGATCCTCTGCAGCCAAAAGAGTACTGCTGGGTGGACATCACTCACGTTGCAGACCACACATCTTTTTAAAAATATAAATATATATATATATATATGTATTGTGGTCTTGCAAGTGTCACGAGGTGCTGCTCACCCAACAACATCCATCTTCGCTGCCGAGGATCCTTCCTCCTTGGAGTATTAGTATTCTCTTGTTGGTCCTAGTGTGGGCATACATTAGATTATTCCTTGGTTTTTTTTTTTTGTTCTTTCTTTCATTCTTTTTTTCGATGAACAATTTTTCCTTGAACTATCTGGTTGCTTATAAACTTAGTTCAAAACTTGCCAAATTAACAAAACTTCATCGGACAAAGCAAGAGGAACAAAATAATTAAGTTCGTTCACTATCCTACTAAACTTAACTTTGTGCTACGCACAACACCACAGTGAGTCTGTGAGACATAAAATCTAAATTTATCCTAAGTTATGGTATCCCTACACCACTGTGGATGCTCTAATTAGTAATCAACTTTGTATCACCCTGTGACAAGTTTAATGTGACAATTGTTATAATAATAGTAGTAATACATTTACAAGAGTTCTTAAACTTTCATTTGACATCAATTTCCTCTCAGCCCTCCCAAAATTGCTATCCATAACCCCTTTCTAATCTATTTGAGCTATTATCTATTCACGGCACTCACTACATCAGTCTCTCCTCTTCACCAAGAACTGTTTTTTGACCCCACTCCAATCCCATATTTGACTAGAAGTACTAAGGGCTGCGCTAAAAAGAAACTACCTTCCTAAGCTTTTGATAAATTTTTTTTGGTTAATTACAAGGATCTCCCTTGAGGTTTAGTAAAATGGTAATATTTGGGGTACAAATAAATCTCACAAACACTTACACCCATAGTCTATTTCTCTCTTGGGTGGCACTGTGGGTTATTGTTGGTGAAATTACATAGACTTTCACTCTATATTAGAAAATTATACAGACTTTCCCTCTAGCATGAATTTACTATTGTACCCTTACTTTATTTAATATTTTACTAAATTACACACACCTCTCTCTCCTCTCTCTAGTGTGTGTGTATATATATATACACACTAGTTTAAAGGCACGTGCATTACACGTAAATGATGCCTGCCTATAAATCAATTACTAACATTAAGCCTAAAACACAATATAACCCGTGCCATCAGAATAAAAAAAAAAAAAACTCCGTTTCGTGGCAGCAAATTCAAAAAGATTGATTTTGATAAGCGTGACAGAAAGGCAATAACAAAAACAAATAGTAGAGTGATATCAACTCCAAATTGATCATTCTTGTAAAACAAATCCTCCACTGGGGGGGGGGGGGGGGGGGTGGTGGGTGGCTTGGGTGGGGTGCGTTGGGTGGGGTTTCATTTAGGCCTACATAGATCACACAAAAAAAATCACAAGCAATAGTATTGGATCATTTATGAAATCTACACAAACACGCACGCACATAAAGATGTCTAAATTACCTCAATGGCTAGATGCTCTAGGAACAAATCCAAAGCAACAAAGACAGAAATTAACACCAAAAATTTTCCCTTAATTTTACACAAACCTAAGCTACTTAGATTCAAAGAGAGTTGTCCAATAAGCAAAAAGTATTCAATGCACAAAATGACAAGGCTGTTTGGCCAAAAAATGTGGTTCACCAATGGGCTGTTTGGCCAATTGTTTGGCAACCTGCGCTTGCTGTGCCATTCACAGTTTTCTAATCATTACCAAATGTCTAGATAGTAGAAGAGAAGTGAATCTAAGATTTGAGCTAGCTTTCTATTGCAAATCAAAATCAGAAGCAAATCTAGGGTTTAAAGAATTTCATAAATGGAAAATACGAGCAAAAACTCAAAGTCAAAAGCAAATATAGGGTTTTACAATTTTGTAAATGGGAAAATACGAGCAAAAACCTTGCACGTGGAAACATAAATCACATTGAGGCGAACCAGAACCAATTAACATGGCAGTGATAACCTCGGTCGACAACCAACGTCAAAACAGAGTCGCTTGTCTTGTCTAGGACATCGTATATACATAGATAAAAAAGATCAGATCTAAACTTGTGAAGAACGCTTGTCTAGGGCATCATTCGTACTCGAAAATCAAATTAATCCGAACCAAAACAACAACGAGAGAGATAGGAAATCAAAATCTCAGGTAAAGTTCATAGATTCAAGGTCTTGATAAGAAGAAAGAGAGAGAGAGAGAGAGATTGAGAGTTGAGACAACGATAAGCAAAGAGACGACGAAGGGAGGCGACTAGGGTTTTGAAAGAGACGATGGAGAAAGTAATGTTTACAGGGAGGAGAAGTCACCGCATTTTTATTTATGTCGGATTTATGTCGTTTGTTTCAATAGTTACATAAAAGAGTGCAGTTATTTTTTAAATTTAAATTTTTTATTTTTATAAAAAAAGTGACATAAAAACTTTATTATTTGTCACTTTTACAAAAAAATCGACATAAATAATAAAGTTTTTATGTCACTTTTTTAAAAACCGACATAAAAAGCACACGCGAGGAATAATTATGTCACTCGAAAATTCGAAATAAAAGTGACATAAAAAAGAATTAAAAATAAGATAAGTAGCGTTTTTCCTTGTAGTGAATGACTATATGTATATAAATATGTATATATAGTGTGTATGTATGTATGTATGTATGTATACATGGTCCGTATATATGGTGTGTATATATGTATGCATGTATATTACTATACACAGTCAGGCTCTAGAGAGGGTGCCCTCTCTTATTAAAGAGAGGGCTTCTGTTTTGGCCGTCGGATCGTGTTTTTATTAAGGGCAGTTTTGTCATTTCACGATTTTTAAACACCATCCGACGGCCAAAACAGAGACCCTCAGGAGATTTTTCGTTACCATACACACACACATATATATATATATATATACTGGAGAGAGAGAGAGAGAGAGAGAGAGAGAGAGTGAGAGAGGGTTTTTTATTTATTAATTAATAACTATGGATATTTTCGGCATTAACAAATTAAGAAGGGAGGTCTCTATAAATTTTGCAATATAGAGGGGAGGTCCGTGTAATTAACCCAATTTTTTTTAATTATTTTTATTTACGATTAAGTAGCAAAAGCAGAAGCTAGCTATTGGAAACAGACCCTATCATCGACTCAGGGCCGGCCCAAAGGGGGGCAAGAAGGGCAATCACTTTGGGCCACCAAAGTTCATTAAATCTTGAGGACCCCCATGAAATTTTCATAATTACATTATTTTCTTGAGATTTTTTTGTATTCTACATTTAGGACCCCTCAATTATGTTTACTTGTTTAGGCACCCCCTCAACTTATATCAACTACATATATATTAATATACATGCATATAAAACCCAAAAACAAAGGTCCTTAGAATTTTGAAAATTACAATTTTAATATAAGAATTTTTTTTTTTAAGTTTTAGAAATAGCCCTCCCCCCCCTAAAATTTTTGAAAGACACCATCTAATATTTAAGTTTTCCCAAATAGACTCATATTATAAGCAACCCCCCCCCAAAAAAAAATCACCAATTATGTATGAGTAGACCCTAAAACAATTATCAATTATATATAAGTAGACTCAAATTATAAACAAACCCCCATCAAATTGCCCTTTTAATTACACCACCACAACAATAATGACTACTTCACACCAAATACACACACATATGTGATTTGTGTGTGGACATCTCATGAAGAAAAGCCTTGGCTGCCCTTAAACTCTCTTTGTATGATTTCAGCCATCATCTCATTCCATGTATCCACGGGACCTGGCAAGCACCAATGTGTGCAATCTTGAATCAGGGGCTTCCCATCCGGGCCCCGCGTCGTGATCTTGTTCGAGTTAAGGATCCTATACGGGCCCGGATGCCCATCACGGCGGTACCCAAAAGCTTCCGTGATATCCATAAATCTAAATTTAGATTTGTTTGTCCTCTTCTTTATGGCGCGCTTAAAACTTGTTACCTGTTTCTCATACATTATATTCGTATGAGCATTTTCCACCAATTCACCATCCAAGGCAGGGCTTACGTTCCCTGTGCAGGACCCACGGTTATTCCAGGTCCCATGCTCGTAATGATTAGGCGAATAGGACCGCACAATAGTCAAACCAGCGTAGTTCGGATGTGTAGCAATGGCAGTGAGAATAGTCTCAACAGATATTCTAAAAGCTTCAATGTTATCAATCTTCATTGGTTGAGACTTGTTTGGCCACCACAATTGACCTCCCACGATCTCTTTGTTCAAGACATATGCTGATTTCTTTGCAAACCAGTGGCCAGAGGAAAGGACAATCACATCAAAGTTTGGGATGAGTTCCATGAAGTCTTCATCTGGAGCATCGAGGTGGAGCTTGGTCACACCCTCCGGAGCGTAATCTAACGGATCCGATGTTTTGTGGACAAGCCATGAAGACCATATCCGGATGATCACTGTTGCTGTTGACTTGAAGGTATAACGATGCACTCCTTGTCCCCCGCGGCTCTTTGGAACTTCAACCTGGAAATTAATATCCCATATTATGAATTGTGAAACATGGAAAGTAACACATAATTTTTGAGTTTTTGTTTTAGCTTCTAATACCATATTTTGTGTATATACGAAATATTTTTGGGGTTTTAGTTTTCTTTCCCTTTTTCCTTATATATCGGATGTTGGAAATTTTAATACTTGCCTGCCAAAGAATGCACATCAGAGACTCCATCTGGTTACGAGAAAGTGAGTCACCAATGAAAGCTAATGTTTTGCCTCTCATCAACTCCAAGAATTTCTTGGCATCAAATCGAGGGAGATCACACTGAGCAGGTTTCCACCGCCAGTTCTCATATTCCTTGTCAGGCCTCCCATTTCCCTGGCAATTATACGAGTGGATGGGGCATGAGTTGTTAGTGTACAGTGGTCCGTTTTGATCATACACCCATGTTCCATGGTACAAATCGCAGCCTACATAATATATATACCCAAAAAAAAAAAGGTTATTTACAAAATTACAAGTCAATGTAAAAATTAACAAATCAAGATGTTTTTATTTTTGCTTCTGAAGAATGAAACAGTTTTCAGCTTGGGATATATCTTTTTAGTTGGTCATATTTGTTCAGGGTAGGATTTAAGACCGAACCAAACACGTCCAAATCGATCACCCCTCAAGAAGCAGACTTGAGCTCTATTTTGTTCGCAGATTTAGTGAGGGAAAAGAAAACAAAAGAATCGAGAAAATCAATTTCTTCGGCTGCTTAACAAGGAAAAAAAAAATAGAGCGAAATATAAATTGAATTTAAATTTTTTTTTTTTTTTTGTGGTTAACAAGGAAAGAGGAGATCGAGTACCGTACCTAAATCAACTGAACTTATGTTGTGGGGCACAGAAGCTGAAGGAGCCAAAGCCCCCTTGTTAGTATAAGATGAAACATTGGAGAAAACAATACTTTTTATGACCTTCTCGTCATGTGTTAGACCATATGGCACTGTTTCATTGGTCCATGACACTCGCTCTAATATTTTTGAATCATCAACATCATAGAAATACCCATGAACTGTAGACCCAATGGGTTCTGAAACTAAAAGCAATGATGCCAATACTAAAAATGTAGCAAGTCCTCCCATTAAAAGTCCAATTGATAAGAGAGTCATGGGATATAAGGTAACACTTGTTAGAGACCCTTTAGGTGAAGCCGAAGCCATTTTCTAAATCATATGTCACCAGCCACTCCTTGGGATCTCGGGTTCTGCTGCATGAAATGAAACAAATGAAACACTCTCAAGTCAATAAGGGTTTTGATCAAAGGTGGTGTGCTAAATATTAGTGCAGTAAGGACCACAATTGGGCTAGCATATTATATGTGATGACCTTGGAAGGTTGTCAACAGTTCAACACTATATATACAACCTGTATCTATATATGTGACAACCTTCATAAATTCAAAGTTTTACGTAGTAGCTAAGTTTGTATATGATTTTCACTCCTAATTCCAATGACGCAGCACGGACACACCAAAAGGATTAGAACGTCGTCTAAATCCTTATGGAACAACTTCACCAAGGGCTCTTGGAATCCACCACGACATCGGAATCTACCAACAAGAAACACAGAACAAGTCTTATGGACAAAGAGCTTGAGATATATATTAATCAAAAGCTTTTTCCCCAATGGGCATTACATCCCTATAATTCTAATAGGCAACAAGGATAATAAAGATAAAGGACACTAATTCTAAGTTGACCCAAATTAACCTAATTGGACTCTTAAATCACTTCTAACTTTAAAACAAAATAGAAGGAACTGAAATAAATTAAAAAACAACTTCCCAAATCAAATAAACTTCTTTGTTTGCGTATTTGTATTTTCTGACCTCGCTCGAGCGACTTTGCAACTTGCTTTCTTGCCCGAGCGACCTTGTGGCACGCTCGAGCAAACCACCCCAAATTCTGCCCTACATCACAATATCTACTATCAAGGGAGAAACAGAAACTATTTTCAGCACAACTAAAATATGATGCTCCTCAAAGGGTTTCTCAACAGAATCCACCTTTTTCTCAATATTCAAGTAGTAGTTAATTAGGCATTTGTCAGTAACTTTTATGACTAAATTTAATTCTGTGAATATCCTTCAGGTAATTATCAAATCCACCAAATAAACCTGTAGACACTAATGCTACATTTAGAGAACAAATTTTTGATCACCCATTGTTCACTCAAGTACTTCATTACCTCATTGGGTGAACAAGTGGAATCTACTATTTTCCGTTACTATCAAGCGATTTGTTGTTAGGGTGCAAAATTTGGGTGAGCAAGTGGGACTTACCATTTTCCGTTAAAACGGGAATGACTTTTTCAAATAACCACCCCCCCTCCACAACAACCAACTCAAAAAAAAAAAAAAAAAAAAAAAAAAGAAGAAGAAGAAGAAGAAGAAATTTTTAAGAAGAAAATAAATTGGGATGATCATATAAAAATAGATAGAAAGTGAAGAAAATAATGTAATTTAGCTGAAAAGTTGCATAAAAAAATTATCAAAATTTAACACGGAACTCTGCATCATTTTTTTTTGGTAATCGGGGTGTCCGGGTCAGCTTGCGCGCACCTCGACTAATCCCCCGAGGCCTGGAGGCGCCGGGTGAATACTCAAGTGGCCACGCTCCCCATGACTCGAACACTAAACCTCTTGGTAGTACACCCAAGAAACTTACCACTCGGCCACAAGGGACTTGTTAAAAAAAAAAAAAAAAAGAATTGTCTGCATCATGAAGTAGAAGGAACATAACACAAAAGAATTGTCTATAACCTTCTGTTTGGTTGCCGAGAAATACTATCTTCCAATAAAGGGTATGTGTCTATATATATATATATATATATGTGCGCGCCTCGTACCTTTGGTTAGAAACAAAGCTACGGAAGCATGTATTTGAGACAATTCTTTCTCTAAAATCGAAATCATGGGGCGTGCAAGTCACTTGGAATATCAAATTCAACACCCAGAAAAAAATATCGATTGAGGAAATCCCCCAAATCATATTTGGTGATTTTTGTTGATATGAAAAATCACAATGGATTGTTTGGTACAACAACCTATAACTTGTGAATGCTCTTCTAGTTTGGATTGCCTGTCTTGGACATGGACTTCCCTCACTGGCGGTTATTTTATAAATTTTACAAATAGGTTCTCCTAAAATTCACACAGACCCGTTCTGAATTTTTAAAATTCTAAATTTACATATAATATTTTATAAGTTTTAGATATAGGCTCCCCCTGGACTTTTGAAAATTATAGATTTATGTGTAATATATTACAGGGTTTAGAAATAGGCCCCCCTAAAATTATATGATTTACCCCAAACTAGGGGGTATTAAACCAATTTTACAGTTTTATACATAATTGTGTACAAGTAGACCTAAAAAATTCGCCTCGGGAGCGCTGCCCCCGAATCCCCATATAATTTAGGCCCCCCTGACAAAAAATCCTAGGTCCGCCCTTGACTTCCCTTTTATCCAGCTTGCTTGGATGGCAATAGACACTCACAGGTAGGGGCGTGCATAGATCGGTTTGGTCGGATTTTTGTCAATTTTTTTCCTGTTTAAAAATCAACTAATAGGATCGATTCGGTCGGTTTGGTCGATTTTTTTGACACTTTCGGTCGGTCGGTGAGTGCTTTTTTTTTTTTCTCTGCAAACCTATTTTTGAAAACTGTCCGAATGGGCTCGGTTTGCTCGATTTGGTCGGTCAATTTCGTTTTTTTGTACAACCCTACTCATAGGAGTTGTACTGCACAACCGCTAAAGTCTGTAATATGCGTATGCAAGGAGAATTGAAATTTACTTAGTCTATTTTTCATACATGACATATGCTATTTTTATAATTGAATTTGGTTACGCTAATCAGGGTTGAATTTGCCCATATTTTCATTGTTCTTCTTGGGAGAGGAACATGGCCCACAGTTCCTAAGGAACTGTATTGAATACATGTTCGTATTTATAAATGGAGTTCCCTAGGTTTTATTTTATTTTTTATTTTTTTTATAACAGCCTGTAACTTAACTGTATTGTAAACATAGCCATGTTGGATTGATTCTCAATTGATTTAACTTCTTTTTTTTTTTAGAATGACATATTTCATTAATTATAAAATATTGGGCCCAAAGGCAGCAATGTAACACTACAAAATCAGTAAGCCCCCGAGAAATCCAAGAAAGTTGCATGATTTAATACCCTAAATTCTTATTATGGGACACTCCCCATTTGTGTATTTGTAAAGCCAGACCCAACCAACACCACCAAAGAAGCCCCCAACAGAAGCCTCTAAATTGTATCGTAATGACCACTACTACACCAATTTCATCACCATACTGCCACAAGGACGAACACCAAAGCACACAAACTCGAAAGCAAAAAACTTTTCAAAACCAAGCTACAAAGGGTACTGATCTAGACACCCCTCCCCTCAATTGATTTAACTTAATTATTAATGTCTGTTAGAGCACAGATATAAGTAGTTTTGAGTGTAACACATACACACAAACACACCTATCACATCCTATTTTGTGCCTTGCCAAACATCTAGAAAAGAATTATTATTTTACTTTCTCTAACTTGTAGTTAAAAGTCTCACTATATATATTTGATGACAAACAATAAAGAAACCATAAAGTTTTATTAGATATATAGTTACATCAATAACAGAAAAATAAATGATTTAGAATTTCCAACTCAAAAAAAAATAGTTACACCTATAACATAAAGTTTTATTGGAATATATATGACAAACAGGTTGCTTTCGCTGCGAATTAAGAACGTCCAGACTTGCTTTACAGCCAAGGTGAACGATCCAATGTGGCTTTGGCATTTTCACTATGGTCATTTGAATTTCAATGGATTGAAGACTCTTTTTCAGAAGAACATAGTGATTGGCCTTCCTCAGATCATTCTTCCATCCAAAGTATGTGAAGAGTGCATTGTTGACAAACAACATCATGAGCAATTCCCAAAAGGAAAGGCATGGAGAGCGCGTAGACCATTGGAATTGATCCATTCTGATATATGTGGTATCATCAACCTGGTATCCAATGGTAAAAAGAAATGTTTTATTTCTTTCATTGATGACTATAGCCGGAAAACTTGGGTCTATTTTTTGTAGGAGAAATCTAAAGCTTTCACAGCATTTCAAAGCCCAAGTGAAGAATGAAGTGCGGAGAGCCATTAAACCTCTTCGTACTGATCGTGGTGGAGAATACATGTCACAAGAATTTGCAAATTTTTGTGATGAGCATGGAATCCGAAGGCAATTGACAGTAGCCTACACACCCCAGCAAAACGGTGTATCGGAGAGGAAGAATCGAACTATCCTCAACATGGTGAGAAGCATGTTGGTAAATGAGAGAATTCCAAAGAGTTTTTGCCCAGAAGCAGTAAATTGGAGCATCCATGTTCTGAATTGGAGTCCCACATTTTCCGTTCAAAACATGACACTGGAAGAAGCTTGGAGTGGACGAAGGCCAGCAGTTGATCACTTCAAAATCTTTGGGTGCATTGCATATGCACACATTCCAGATGAAAATAGGAAGAAACTAGATGATAAGGGGCGAAAAATGTGTCTTTCTTGGGGTCAGCGAACAATCGAAAGCCTACAAGTTGCACAATCTCTCACAGAGAAGATTGTCATCAGTCGAGATGTTGTTTTTGATGAAGAGAACACATGGAATTGGACTGAAAAAGGCTCAGGGCAGCAACAAATACCTGTGAGTTTTGATGAAGAAGTAGAAACGCAGCTGCAGCCAACCCTTTCTGATGATACAATGGTGTTTCAGTCAGACCAACATTTGTTGCAGCCACTCGACTCCAACAAACCCCAAGAAGCAGGGGCAAGCTCTCGATCCCAACGAACAAGGAAGAGACCTGGATGGATGATGGACTATGAGGTTAATGGTTATGATCAATCTGATAATGATGATATACTTGCCCATTTTGCATTATTCTCAGATTGTGATCCCATCACATTCCAAGAAGCTGTCAAAGACTTGAAATGGCAAAAGACCCTGAATGAGGAGATCAGTTCTATAGAGGAAAAACAACACTTGAGAGCTGTCAGAACTTCCAAAAGGGCAGAAATCCATTGGTGTCAAATGGGTTTATAAAACGAAGTTGAAGCAAGATGGTAGAGTTGACAAGCACAAAGCCCGACTCGTTGCAAAGGGATACAAGCAAGAATTTGGTGTTGATTATAAAGAGGTGTTTGCTCTAGTTGTGAGGCTTGACACTGTTCGATTAGTGTTGTCCATGGCTGCCCAATATTCATGGCCTGTTTATCAACTAGATGTGAAGTTAGCATTTTTGCATGGTGAATTGGAAGAAGAAGTGTACATTGATCAACCTCCTGGATATGCGAAGCAAGGTCATGAGAATCAGGTATACAAGTTAAAGAAAGCATTATATGCACTGAAACAAGCACTGAGAGCTTGGTACAGTCGTATAGATGCTTACTTTGCCAATGAAGATTTTCTTAAATGTCCTTATGAGCACACACTCTATATTAAACTTGGAGATAATGGTGAAATGCTTGTTGTGTGCTTATATGTAGATGACCTTGTTTATACCTGTAATGATTGAGCCATGTTTGATGATTTTAAGAAATCTATGATGTATGAATTTGATATGACAGATTTGGGGTTGATGCACTATTTCCTTGGCATCGAAGTAGTGCAATCATCTACTGGTGTCTTTATTTCACAGAAAAAATATGTTCTGGAGATTTTGGACAGATTCAAAATGAAGGATTGCAATTCAGTTTCCACCCCAACTGAACTTGGTTTGAAGCTCACAAAGAATGGGGAAGGGAAGAAGGTGAATGCTACCCTTTACAAGCAAATTATTGGGAGTCTTATGTATTTGACATCAACAAGGCCAAATATCATGCATGCTGTCAGTTTAATCAACCGGTACATGGAAAATCCAACCGAAGGTCATCTTTTAGCTACAAAGAGAATTTTACGCTACTTGAAAGGTACTGCAGATTTTGGAATTCTGTATAAAAATGGTGGAGAGTCAAGTTTGATTGGGTATTCAGATAGTGATTATGCTGGAGATCCTGATGATAGAAAGAGCACATCTGGATTTGTGTTCATGATGAGTTCTGGAGCTGTCACATGGTCATCTAAAAAGCAACAAATAGTGACTTTATCAACTACTGAAGCTAAGTTTGTTGCTGCAGCATCAGGTTCATAGCAAACTATTTGGTTACGAAGGTTACTTGAAGTTCTTCGCAATCAGCAGCAAGGTCCAACTTTAATTTATTGTGATAATATTTCTGTTATAAAGCTTTCAAAAAATCCAGTTTTGCATGGGAGGAGCAAGCATATTGATGTGAGGTACCATTTCTTGTGTGATTTATATAAGGATGGTGTTGTTGATTTGGTGTTTTGTAGAAGTGAGAATCAACTTGTAGATATTCTGACTAAGCCCCTCAAGCCTACTGTGTTTATGAAGCTTCGAAGTCTACTTGGAGTATGTTCAAGGAAGGATGCTGGTTCTGATAAGCAAGAACTGGACTGCTGAAGTTTTTCCTATAAACTGATGTCTTTAGGATATTCAGTTTAAGGGAGGGTGTTAAAGTTTGTTTTTTAATAAGTCTTTATTGACCTAGTCTAGTGGAGTAATCTGTGGCTTTTCATTAGGAGTATTCCAGCAGTAGTGGAACTCTGGTAGTAGTGGAACTAGTTTGTTATAGGCTTGCTGAGTCATTCCTTGTTTTGTGCAAAGATAGTTCATGTACTTTGTCTATAGAAGTTGCTATTGACTATGAATAAATTTAAGCTTTAGTCTTTCTACTATTGTCCTCTGTAGCACTATTGTCCTCTGTAACAATTTCATAAATGGAAAATATGAGCAAAAACTCAAAATCAAAAGCAAATCTAGGGTTTTGCAATTTTGTAAATGGGAAAATACGAGCAAAAACCTTTCAGGTGGAAACATAAATCACATTGAGGCGAACCAGAACCAACATATCAGCCATGGCAGAGTGATAACCTCGGTCGACAACCAACGCCAAAACAGAGTCGCATGTCTAGGGCATCATATATACATAGATAAAAAAATCAGATCTAAACTTGTAAAGATCGCTTGTCTAGGGCATCGTTCGTACTCGAAAATCAAATTAATCCGAACCAAAACAGCAACGAGAGAGATAAGAAATCAAAATCTCAGGTAAAGTTCATAGATTCAAGGTCTTGATAAGAAGAGAGAGAGAGGGAGATAGAGAGAGAGTTTGAGAGACTGAGAGTTGAGACAACGATAAGCAAAGAGACGACGAAGGGAGGTGACTAGGGTTTTGAAAGAGACGATAGAGAGTAATGTTTACAGGAAGGAGAAGTAATGTTTATTTACAAAATTCCACCGCATTTTTATTTATGTCGATTTTTCTAATATTAACATAACATATTTATGTCATTCGTTTCAATATTGTCATAAAAGAGTGCCAGTATTTATGTCATTTTTTAAAAATGTGACATAAAAACTTTATTATTTATGTCACTTTTTCAAAAATCGACATAAATAGTTAAAAAGTGCCATAAAAAGCACACGCGAGGAATAATTATGTCACTCAAAATAAAGTGACATAAAAAAAGAATTAAAAGTGATATAAATTGCATTTTTCCTTGTAGTGAATGGCTATATGTATATAAATATATATGTATATATGGTGTACATGTATGTATGTATGTATGTATGTATGTATGTATGTATGTATATATACATGGTTCGTATATATGGTGTGTAGGTATGTATGCATGTATATTACTATACATATATATATATATATATATACAGTAGGGAGAGAGAGGAGAGGGTTTTTTTTTTTTTTTTTTTTTATAACTATGAGTATTTTCAGCATTAGCAAATTAAGAAGGGAGGTCTCTGTAAATTTTGCAGTCTAGAGGGGAGGTGGATGTAATGCAAATCCAAACCTTAAAGGAGGTCTACATAATTTTGCAATATAGAGGGGAGGTCCGTGTAATTATTCCAATTTTTTTTTTTATTATATTTATTTACGATTGAGTAGCAAAAGCAAAAGCTAGCTATTGGCAACAGACCCTATCATCGACTCAGGGCCGGCCCAAAGGAGGGGCAAGAAGGTTAACCTCCCTGGGCCACCAAAGTTCATTAAATTTTGAGGGTCCACATGAAATTTTCATAATTACATTTTTTTTCTTGAGACTTTTTAGTATTTTACATTTAGGACCCCTCGATTATGTTACTTGTTTAGGCACCCCCTCAACTTATATCAACTAATATATATTGATATACATGTATATAAAACTCAAAAGCAAAGGCTCTTAGAATTTTGAAAATTGTGCTTTTAGGATAGGAATTTTTTGAATTTTAGAAATAACCGTACTCACCCCCCCTAGAATTTGAAAGGCAGGCCCTCGAACGCTCGGATAGGAGCCTCCCTTTTAGTAGTTTGTCCCAAGCCTCTAAATACTCGGGATTGACCCTGCATCAACTCACGAAACCATTTCTAGATTTTATATGTTCCACTGCCCCTCGGGGAATGACAATCAAGGAATGAGATTTAACTGCACAAATTATTAACTCAATTTGGGACTTGTATCTTTTACATTAAATATAATCTTTGTGTGTACAAATTTCATTATTCAATAGAACAAACAAACATCTTGTAAAGCACAACAAACAATCAGCCTGCTACAAAATGATACTTTCCCTACAAGGGTGACTTGAAAGAATAGGATTAGGGCTAACCTCACCGTATCCAAACTTACTAGACCTCCAGAGGCAAATTGCCCTTTTTATTACACCACCACAACAATAATGACTACTTCACACCAAATACACACACACACACATACACATATGTGATTTGTGTGTGGACATCTCATGAAGAAAAGCCTTGGCTGCCCTCAAACTCTCTTTTTATGATTTCAGCCAGCATCTCATTCCATGTATCCACAGGACCTGGCATGCACCAATGTAAGCAATCTTGAGGAGGGGGCTTACCATCTGGGCCCCGTTTCGTGATCTTGTTTGGATCGGGGCTCCTATACGGGCCCACATGCCCGTCATGGCGGTACCCAAAAGCTTCTGTGATATCCATCAATCTAAATTTTGATTTGTTTGTCCTCTTCTTTATCGCGCTCCTAAAACTTTTTACCTGTTTCTCATACATTATGTTCGTATAAGCATTTTCCACCAATTCACCATCCAAGGCCGGCCTTACCTTCCCAGTGCAGGAACCACCCGTATTCCAGGCCCCACGCTCGTAATGATCGGGCGAGTAGGACCGCACGATCGTCAAACCAGTGTAGTTTGGGTGTGTAGCTATGGCAGTGAGACTATTCTCAACAGAAATTCCATAAGCTTCAATGTTATTAATCTTCATCGGTTGAGACTTGTTTGGCCACCAAGATTGACCTCCCACGATCTCATTGTTCAAGACATATGCTGATTTCTTTGTAAACCAGTGGCCAGAGGAAAGGACGATCACATCAAAATTTGGGATGAGTTCCATGAAGTCTTCATCTGGAGCATCGAGGTGGATCTTGATCACACCCTCCGAAGCGTAATCGGGTGGATCTGATGTTTTGTGGACAAGCCATGAAGACCATATCCGGATGATCACTGTTGATGTTGACTTGAAGATATAACGATGCACTCCTCGTCTCCCGCTGCTCTTTGGAACTTCAACCTGGAAATATCCCATATTATGAATATACGCCCCCACGCACACACATATTGAGATATGATGTAGAACAAGCTAGGTTTTGCGAGTAAAACATGGAAACTCACACATAATTTTTGAGTTTTTGTTTTAGCTTCTAATACCATTTGTTTATATAAGACAATATTTGGGGGTTTAGTTTTCTTTCCCTTTTTCCGTATATCGGTTGTAGGAAGTTTTAATACTTGCCTGCCAAAGAATGCACAGCAGAGACTCCATCTGGTTACGAGAAAGCGAGTCACCAATGAAAGCTAATGTTTTGCCTCTCATCAACTCCAAGAATTTCTTGGCATCAAATCGAGGGAGATCACACTGAGCAGGTTTCCACCGCCAGTTCTCATATTCCTTGTCAGGCCTCCCATTTCCCTGGCAATTCTGCGACGGAGTCTGTGACAGGACGGGGCATGAGTTGTTAGTGTACAGTGGTCCGTTTTGATCATACACCCATGTTCCATGGTACAAATCGCAGCCTACATAATATATATACCCAAAAAAAAAAAAAAGGCTATTTACAAAATTACAAGTCAATGTAAAAATTAACAAATAAAAGGGCAGCCCGGTGAGACGTTATTTTTAATTTTGCTTCTGAAAAATGAAACAGTTTTCAGCTTGGTTTAGTCATATTTGTTCAGGTCAGGATTTAAGACCGAACCAAACGCGTCCAAATTGATCGCCCCTCAAGAAGCAGACTTGGGCTCTATTTTGTTCGCAGATTTAGCGTGGGAAAAGAAAATAAAGAATAGAGAAAATCACTTTCTTTGGCTGGTTAACAACGAAAAAAAAAAAAAATAGGGCGAAAAATAAATTGATATATATATATATATATTTTTTTTGTTGTGGTTAACAAGGAAAGAGGAGATCAAGGGTAGTACCTGAATCAACTGAACTTATGTTGCGGGGCACAGAAGCTAAAGGAGCCAAAGCCCCCTTCTTAGTACAAGATGAAACATTGGAGAAAACAATACTGTTCATGACCTTCTCGTCATGAGTTACACCAGATGGCACTGTTTCATTGGTCCATGACACTTGATCTAATTTTTTTGAACCATCAACACAGTAGAAATACCCATCAACTGTAGACCCAATGGGTTCCGAGACTAAAAGCAATGCTGCCAATATTAAAAATATAGCAAGTTCTCCCACTAAAAGTCCAATTGGTAAGAGAGTCTTGGGATATAAGGTAACACTTGGTAGAGACCCATTAGGTGAAACCGAAGTCATTTTCTAAATCATATGTCACCAACCACTCCTTGAAATCTCGGGTTCTGCTGCATGAGATGGAACAAATAAAACGCTCAAGTCAAGGGTTGAATGCATGTGCACACAGTGGTGGGTCTATACGGAGGTTCGAGGTCAGCGCCCTCAAAGCGAATTTTTTTAATTTCTATTTTATACATATTTTGGGGTAAAATTATTAGTCAGTCACTTTTTTTTTTAAATAGTAAATAAGGGTTGATCAAAGGTAGTGTGCTAAATATTGGTGCAGGCTGGACCTCAATTAGGCTATAGCATATATATTATATGTGACAACCTTGGAAGGTTGTATCTATATTATATACGTGACAACCTTGCACATCCATAAAGCCAATGTTTTATGTAGTAGCCAAGTTTGTATAAGATTTTCACTCCTAATTTCAATGACGCAGCAAGGACACGTCAAAGGATTAGAATGTCGTCTAAATCCGTATGAAACAACCTCACCAAGGGCTCTTAGAATCCACCAAGACATCGGAATTCACCAACAAGAAACACAGAACAAGTCTTAGTTTGGTCCTCATTTTGGTGCTTCTTCTTTTTTAAAGCACAATTTCATGTTAATTCATTTGATAACTAGTTTATGAGCTTTGCAAAAATTGAACTGAAGACTTTTTTTGGGGGGAGAGCTTTTAAAAGCTCTAAAATAGAGCTTTTAAAAGCTCAAGATTGTTTTTTGATTTCATGATATTTTTGAATAGTAATATGTCACTTGTACAAAATTATCAACGACTTAATAATAAATTTCATAAGCTACTTTTAAAAAGTCACATGGGTGCCAAACTAAGCCTAAAGAGCCTGAAATATATTAAAAAAAGCTTTTTCTCCTATGGGCATTACATCCCTATTTATAATATTAAGAAAACTAATTCTAATAGGAAACAAGGATAATAAAGATAAAAGGACACTAATTCTAAGTTGACCCAAATTAACCTAATTGGACTCCTAAATCAATTCTAACTTTAAAACAAATAAAAGGAATTAACTGAAATAAATTAAAAGACAGCTTCCCAAACCGAATAAACTTCTTAGTTTGCGTATTTGTATTTTCTGACCTCGCTCAAGCGACTTTGCAACCTGCTTTCTTGCCCGAGCGACCTTGTGGCTCGCTCGAGCAAACCACCCTAAATTCCGTCCTACATCACAATATCTACTATCAAGGGAGAAACAACAACTATTTTCAGCACAACTAAAATATGATGCTGTCAAGAACTTGTTGGTCTAGTGGCGTGATCACCCTTTCCCCTTGTGAGAGGGTAGTGGTTCAAATCCCCCCCTGGGGGACTTGTGGGAGGATTTTTCTCTCGGGCCGTCTACGAGAGGAAGTCCCTTTGAAGTGGACATGTGGTCCCCCTAGCTCTTGAAGTGTGTGTGCTTGCGGGTGCATTGCCATCAGGAAAAAAAAAATGATAATAATAAATAACAATGATGCTCCTCAAAGGGCTTCTCATCAGAATCCACCTTTTTCTCAAAATTCAAGTATTTAATTAGGCATTTGTCAGCAACTTTTAGGACTAATTTTAATTCTGTGAATATCCTTCAGGTAATCAAATCCACCAAATAAGCCTGCAGACACTAATGCTACATTTTTAGAGAACAAATTTTCTCACCTTGTTCACCCAAGCACTTCATTGGGTGAGCAAGTGAGATCCACCATTTTCCGTTACTATCAAGCTACTTATTTGGTTGTAAAGTTTGGGCGAGCAAGTGGATCCCCCAATTTCCGTTAAAATGGGAATGACTTTTTCAAATCCAACCCCAACTCCTCCCCATCAAAAAAAAAAAAAAAAAAGAAGAAACTTTTAAGAAGAAAATAAATTGGGATGATCATAAAAATAGATAGAAAGGGAAGAAACTAATGTAATTTAGCTGAATGCATTCTGAAAATGCTATTCCAAAGTCCAAATCACCTTAAGAGTTCCACAAAAAAATTATCAAAATTTAACATGGAAGTCTGCATCAAGAAGTAGAGGGAACATAACACAAAAGAATTGTCTAACCTTCTGTTTGGTTGCTGAGAAATACTAGTATCTTCCAATAAAGGGTATGTGTATATATATATATATATATATATGTGTGTGTGTGTGTGCGGGGGTGCCTTGTACCTTTGGTAAGATACAAAGCTACGGAAGCATTTATTTGAGACAATTCTCTCTCTAAAATCAAAATCATGGGACGTGCAAGTCACTTGGAATATCAAATTCAACACCCAGGAAAAAAAAAATTCAATTGAGGAAATCCCCCAAATCATATTTGGTGATTGGAATTGGAACTTGGAAGGTTTTGTTTATTTGTCCGTCGGCCAGTTCGATTCGATTACAGAAATCTTATGGATTACCCAGAGAGAGAGAGAGAGAGAGAGAGAGAGAGAGAGAGAAACTAAAACTCATAGAAATCGATAAATTTAGGGCAATTTGCGAAATAATCGGGATTTTCTGATCTTTTTGTTCCAACTCCCTCTCTCTCTCTGTTTGTTGTATCAGGTTGTTAGAAGCACTTCTAACAATCACATGAGAGAGAGACTAACTAAAACTTATAGAAATCGATAAATTTAGGGCAATTTGCGAAATACTACGTAATCGGGATTTTCCGATCTGTTGGTTCTATCAGGTTGTTAGGAGTGTTACATCACTTCACTCATCGTGTTGAATTAGTGCGACCACCAATCATATAGCCTGCGGCACCAAATTATGTGACCATGACGATCCACAATCCACGTGGATACGTGACAACTGACAAGTATTCATCAACTGTTACTAATAAGTCGGTTTCCCATTATTTGTTTATGTCCTCCTATTTATAAGGCTTAACATGATCCTATATGATTGAATTGTCATATCACGTTACGCAAGGACGGATCCAAGATTGTAATTTAGGGGTGTGAAGACACCCGAAAAAAAATAATTTGGCGCTTATTTGTATATTTCTAATAATGAGTTAAGAAAATATAATGAGATAAATATATAAGAAGAGATAAATGCAAACTATTTAAATCAACAAGATATGAAGTAATTTGGGGCAGAGTAATTTGTAAGCTAAATTTAGAATTTATATTTATAAACACGCACCAAACTTTTTCAAAACATACATACACTAGTTTTTTTTTAAAAAATCTAACGGGGGGGCGAGTGTATATACTTAACATGTGTTTTTTTTTCCTCACTATTTTTGCTGAGGGCAATTTTTGGGACATAAAATGGTCACAAAGAGTGTCACATCCTTTTGTGACTATCTCTTTGTGACCCTTTTGTGTCCTAAGCATTACCCTTTTGTTGATATAAAAAATTACAATGGATTGTTTTGTACAACTAATAACTTGTGAATGCTCTTCTAGTTTGGATTGCCTGTCTTGGACATGGACTTCCCTTCTATCCAGCTTGCTTGGATGGCAGTAGACACTCACAGGTAGGAGTGTGCATCGCTTCGTTCGGTCGGGTTTTTGTCAATTTTTTCATGTTTAAACATCGATCAATAGGATTAATTCGGTCGGATTTTTTTGCCACTTTCGATCGGTCGATTCGGTTATCTCTATGAATATATTTTTGAAAACTGATCGAATGGGTTCAGTTTGCTCGATTTGGTCGGTTGGTTTCGATATTTTTTGTACAGCCCCTACTCACACGAGTTGTACTGCACCAAAACTCCGCTAAAGTCTGTAATATGCATATGCAAGGAGAATTGAAATTTACTTCGTCTGTTTTTCATACATGACATGTGCTATTTTTATAATTGAATTTGGTTAACCTAATCAGGGTTGTATTTATAAGAAAATGCTCGTCATGTTCCTCTCATAAGAGGAACAATGAAAATATGGGCAAAATTGTATTTTTACAATTTTCACTGTTCCTCCTATGAGAGGAACGAAGGAACACAACTCCTAAAGAACTGTGCTGAATACTTATTCGTATTTATAAATGGAGTTCCTAAGTTTTATTTTGTTTTTTTTTATTTTTTTTGTAACACCCTTCAACTTAACTGTATTGTAAACATAGTCATGTTGGATTGACTCTCAATTGATTGAACTTCTTTTTTTTTTTAGAACGACATATTTCATTAATTATAAAACATTGGGCCCAAAGGCACCAATGTAACATTACAAAATCAGTACGCCTCCGAGAAATCCAAAATGATTCAATGCCCTAAATTCTTACTATCGGACACTCTCCATTTGTGTATTCGTAAAGCCAGACCCAACTAGCAACACCACCAAAGAAGCCCCCAGCAGAAGCCTCTAAATTATATCCTAATGACCGCTACTACACCAATTTCATCACCATACTGCCACAAAGACGAACACCAAACCACGCAAACTCAAAAGCAAAAAACTTTTCATAACCAAGCTACAAAGGGTACTGATCTAGACACCCCTCCCCTCAATTGATTTAACTTAATTATTAGTGTCTGTTAGAGCACAGATATAACTTATAAGTAGTTTTGAGTGTGTAACACACGCACAAACACACTTATCACATCCTATTTTGTGCCTTGCCAAATATCTAGAAAAAGAATTATTATTTTACTTTCTCTAACTCGTAGTTAAAAGTCTCGCTATATATATTTGATGACAAACAATAAAGAAACCATAAACTTTTATTAGATATTTTGTTAAATCAATAACAGAAAAATAAATGATTTTTAGAATTTCCAACTCAAAAATAATCTTCACCAATTGATGTTGGAATACATATGACAAAATAAATATTAAAGCACTAATTTTATTAAAATAAAATTGAAGAGGAATTAATCGGTACCTTAATCTAAAATCAAACACAAAATTATGGACTATAAACAAACAGACCCTGACAAGATTTAATGTTTCACTCATACCCTAGTATGCAACTTTTCGCCATTACAAACCGGATTTTCCTTGACCAAAACAGCACGGCCAGTGTTCTTGAAGTCAAAAGTGCATGAATGTTCTTCTGGGTATCTATGAATTCCACAAAACATGGCCCCACAACGGCACTCAAACCCAGTTAGTCCAATCTTTTTCTTGCAACATTGGCACCTGTTTTTCTTGGTTGTAGTACCAAAATTATCACTACTATTAAAACATGGAAATATAGATTTAATTGGGTTTGTAGGTTCTTTCAAGCATGATAATTTGGAAGCTGAGTTTGATAACTGTTCTTTGAGAAAGTCTTTGTAGCACTTGGAACAAAGATTATGAGTCACTGATGATCCAAAGAAGAGATTATGAGTCACTGATGATCCAAAGAAGCCACAACCGTTTGTGCAGAGCTGTTGATCAGTTCCTGGCTGCTGGTTGCTCATTGTGTCCCCTCTCTCTCTCTCTCTCTCTCAGATGTATATATATATATATATATGTTTATGTGTACGTATATTTCGTGTTGGTAATTCTTTGATGATTGGAAGTCAGAAAGGTTCATGTGGTATACATATTAGAGAAAGTGGCTGGATAACTTTGGTTTGGATTTGGATTTCGTTTTTTTTATTATTTTATTTTATATACTCCCTCCGTCCCATATTAAGAGTTTTTGATGTCATTTTTTTATGTCCCAATTTAAGAGTTCTCTTTGAAAAGTCAAAGTACTTTAATACACACTTTTCAAATTTGCCATTTATTATATCCAACTCTTCCCTCTTTTTTTTTTTATGTGACTATATAATTTTGAATTTCAAAAATGACAATATTGGAAAGTTGAAAATCTCACCAAAATCAAGGTTGTCTCCTTAATAAGTTGGAATTCCCAAAAGATGCTCGGGACGGAGTGAGTATATATATATATATATATATATATACTCAAAATTGAGTGGAGAATACTGGAGATTATACTTTCCTAAAAATCAATGGGCCGAAAATTGGCCCATCAAATGAACCCAATCTTTGGCCCATTATAGAAAGTTCTAAAGGCAAGCAAACAATATTATCTGCTCTCTTTTTTGAATCATGTAAATCCAATGGGACAGTTAATGAAAAAGACATTATGACAAGAATTTTTAATTTTTAATTTTTTTTTAATTAAAAGAATTTTTAGATTTAAGAACAATTAAATTTATAATTAAAAATTTTTCTTGAAATATATGAATTCGTAGACGTGTTCAACCACTATTACTACCAACCTTGCCACTTCTGACCACCACTCTCACCACCTCCGGTGACCTACCCTTCCCTCGTTGGATCTCCGACGACCACCCCACGCCTTCCTTGATTTTCGGCGACCACCCCACGTCTACGAATATTAAGTAAAATTTCATTTAATATTCATGTATTTCAAGTGAAATTTAACTTAAATTTGTTTCACTCAAAATATATTAACATTAGTACTAGTTTTGTTGCTCTCGTCGACATGATTCCAACGGTATAAAATTTGCGAAAAATAGAGTTGTAAATCAAAAGTTATGAAGGTTTAAAGTTTAAAAGTGTTTTTTGAAATTATAAATGATACGGTACAGTTCTCACACAATCTGAGCGGGGGGGGGGGGGGGGGAGTTGCTATGGGGGTGAGTCGGGGGGTGGTTTGCTAGTTTTGGCATTTCGCTTCTTTTGTTCTTTTCACAAAATGGTAAAATCAATTTGTCCTTTAAACTTTGGAAGATTAATTTGAGGGATTTTCCACTAAATTTTTTTCACCCCAAATCGTGATTTATATGGATAATGTTTTTGTAAATGGAGTTATTTGATTTCATTGATAAGATTAGTATGTTTAAAACAAGTAAAGAGTTATCCATTGAAACAGTTTCGAATTTGCCAAAGAAAAAAAAAATTAATAATAAAAAATTTCTGAAGGTAAACTTATAAATTTAGATTAAATTCTGAAATTATTCTTTTGTCATTTTCGACAAGGTTATTCTCTATTTGATTCATGGATTTAGTGGAAGAAACAAAAAATTACTAAAAACACATTAGTCTTTGTTTGTTGCTTAAGAAAACTTTGAAAAAATAAGTATAAAAAATTATAGGAGAATAAAATTGAGTTTTCAATTTTATATGTAACTAAAATCAATACTCGTGCGATGCAAGGGGAATTGTTTCTAAATTTAATGTACGTATTTTTTTGCTAAGAAAATTTTGTGTATGTAATTTATTAGATGTATTGTTATTTTATATATAATATAGTTATATTATTCTAGTTAATTATTTTAGTTTGTATCATATATGTGTGTATTTGAAAATATTTTAATAAAAATATTTGTATATATATACATAAAAATATATTAGATAAATTAGATATTGGTGAGATTAGATATATAGATATATATATATATATATATATATAAAAGAGAGTGATAGAGTGAGAGATAAGGAAAGAGATACACACATATATATATATATATATACAGTCAGGCTCCAGAGAGGGCGCCATCTTTTTATTAAAGTGAGGGACTCTATCACTCACTTTATGTTTTAACTTTTAAAATGTCAAAATCCTATTGTAAATATGCAAATCAAACAGAGTAAGAGTGAATATGCAAATCAAACAGAGTATTAGTACTCACTGGTTGGTCCTTCTGTGGGTTTTTTTTTTTGTTGGGTAAATATCACATACCTCTTTTGAGGTTTGACCTAATAACACTTACCTCTCCTCCACTACCTCCCTTATTTGAGTAATACTTGGTGCACAACCAAAGCCACAACCTTTTTTGCACAACCTTCATTTTGTGTCTATCTCTCTCCTAGTGGGCACTGTGGGGTCACTGGCACTGTAGGACCCATCAAGAGAGAGATAGACACAAAATGAAAGTTGTGCAAAAAAAGTTGTGGCTTTGGTTGTGCCCCAAGTATTACTCTTCTTATTTTTACATTTCAGTATCAGATACCCTTCTACTCCCTCCGTCCCATTTTATGTGTCCATCTTTCCTTTTTGGGATGTCCCAAAATTGTTGTCCATTTTCCTAAATTAGTTTGCAAATTTTATATAGTTTCTCAAACTACTCTTCCTTGTAGTCAACACCAAAACAAAACAAAAAAAGAAAGTGCAATGATTATGGGCAATTGTGGAAAGTAGGTGTAGATTCTTTTTGTCCACTTAAATAGTTGGATTCCCCAAGATGGACACATAAAATGGGACGGAGGGAGTATTAAATTGCTGTTAAAAAAACTATTAGTTGAATAGTGATGTCACAAAATATAATTATATAATGTCAGTCCAAGATAACCTTTAGTTATGCCACTGTAAACTAACCCATAACTATTTCTTCTAATTATGTTTTATTATGTCATATCAAAGGATCTAATAAGAAGCTACAATTACAACTCTAAATATTTAGGCCCCGTTTGATAACCATTTCATTTTTTTGTTTTTATTTTTTAGTTTTTGTGTTAGAAATTTGTGTGTTCATTTAAAAAAAAGAAAATAAAAAATGCGTTTGGTAACTTTATTTCGTTTTTTAAAAAGAGAGAACAAAAAAAAAAAAATGTGTTTGGTAAACTATATTTTTGTGTCAAAATTTTATAACTACTTAATAAAATGACTATTTTGCCCTTAAAACTTCAAAATGACATACTTGTTAAAAAAAAATTTAGAATTTAATGTCGTCAAAGTCTATAAGTTTATATTATTATTAAAAGCATTTTAGAACCTAAAAATTAAAATACGTCATAAAATGACCAAATTGCCCTTGGGACTTACATATAAGAAGTTAACATTGTTGAAATCTTCAAATAATACGAAATGACATATCCCAATGTTTTTCGACGTTCTGGATCCAATGGTAGGGTCCATTTGGCCTGAATTTATTTGTAAAATGACTATTTTGCCCTTCAAATTTTAAAATGTCATAGCTTGTTAAGACTAAGCTAGAATTGAACGCCGTAAGAGCATGTGAGCTCAGATTTAAGATAAAGGACATTGGGACCCTACCAAATAAATTCAGGCTAAATGGACCCTACCATTGGATCTAGAACATCGAAAAACATAGGGGGTAGGTCATTCCGTATTAATTGAAAACTTTAACAATGTTAACTTCTTATATGCAAGCTCCAAGGGCAATTTGGTCATTTTATCATATATATGCTTTTTAGCTTCCCAAATGAATATTAGAATGAGTTCATAGGCTCTGACGACGTTCAATTCTAGTTTAGTCTTAACAAGTTATGGTATTTTGAAGTATAAAGGACAAAATAGTCATTTTACAAATAGATTCAGACCAAATGGACCCCGCCATTAAATCCAGAACGTCGAATAACTTTTGGATATATCACCTTGTGTTATTTGAAGACTTGATTTTTTTTAATTTATTAAATGTAATATTTAAGGGTAATTTGGTCATTTTTGCGATTATTTACTTTTTGGTCCCAACAAAAAAAAATGTACGAGTCTGACGACGTTCAATTTTGGTTTAATGTTAAATAGTTATGGCTTTTAAAATTTGTAAGGGCAAAATAGTAATCTTGGATACCAAAATCGATTAAGCTTTATTTGGAAGCTACTAATTTTTGTTTTCATTTTTTGTCCCTTTTTTGAAATTGTTTTTGAAAAAAAAAATTTAAGTTTACCAAACGCTTTTTTAGTTGGCCATTTTAAAAAAAAAATGAAAAAAAAAAAAAAAAAAAAACCAACCAAAACAAAATGGTTATCAAACAAACCCTTAGTTCCTAATATCAAATGTAAGCTAACCTTAATAATCTGTAACATAAAGATTCTCTCACTCTCAATTGCAGAGAAAATACCATGTCATCAATTGACCTCACTACAATGCAATTGATTGACCGGACCTTCCTACTTTCTTCCCCATCATCGGAGAATGGAGATGGCGATTAATTTCCTTCCTTGGCATCTAGTAAAAAAGAAGGAAGTACCAATGTCTACTATAATTGTGGTGAAGGATTTCAAACAGATGCATTTACGAATTGATTTGCAGAGGGGTTATGGTGGTAAGAGCATCATGGTTATTGGATTTTGTTTGCTAGTGTAGTGTGTGGTAGCGGTGATGGAGAATGTGGGGCCGTGGGTCGTCGGTCATGGGCCCAATCCCCATGATATCTATCAAAATTGAAGAGATTCACTCCACCAAGAAGTTGAAGATTGGCGTCGTCTTAATCAATATTCATCATCTCTGTAATTTATTTTCCCCCGTCGTGTGGTGGTCGTTGTGGATGGTGGATTGAAGGTGGTGGTGGTAGCCTGCGAGACGATGAAGATCACTAGTATAAATTTCAATAGTCAAAAACAATTTCATCGGACACAGCGAGAGAAACGAACTACTAATAACTAGTGTACAAATGTACAATCATGGTTTGTCCCCAATATAAGAGAAATTTAAGTTTCTCAAAACCTTAAACCGTAATGAGTAATACAATGAACAAGCTCTTCTAATGAAATTCATGTGAACCACTAGAAACTAGGTCACTTTCACATCACTTGAGACCCAAATTTAAAATTTTAATTTGAAATTCGTAAAATTCATGTTAGTGAAGTAGACTATTATAATCACACATATATGGATCACAAGCTCATTTATAAATATGAGCAATTCATGTGGTTTAGTTGCAATACACAACCATTAGTGGGCTGCTTATTAAAAGGTTAGTTCTATCTCCCACCTCAACCTCTCTTGAGAGAGAGAGAGCAGGTGAGCAAAACCTTGATGACATAAAGATGGTGCAGTTAGCGCACTTACAAAGTTATACAAACCTCTCTAACCCACAATAATCTCTACTATATATATATATATACACACACACACAGAGTAAGCAGGAAATGGCTACATGATCAATAGTTTCTATTCCGTTCAATTCCATAATGGAAGAGAATGAAAAATCAGAGCAATATAATGGAAAGAAAACCAAACAACCCATCTCTGTTCCGTTTCTCTGGGAAGAAAAACCAGGAACACCTAAAAGAGATTGGAAACATACCCCTCGGCAAATTCAAGTTTTAAAACCTCAAGTCAAGCTCGAAGCCTCCGTTCCTTTTAAATGGGAGGAAAAGCCCGGAAAACCACTTCCCGCATTCTTGGAGTCACAATCAGAATCAGCAATTCAGCTCACACCCACAAATCTCGCTCTCCCTTGGTATCCTGCAACTTCTCAGCACAACAATGATGATGATGAGCAAGGTGGGATTTCTGAAACAGACCATGAAGAAGCCTGCAGTTCCGAAACAGACGACTCATTTTGCTCGGTACCCTCTCTCTCAGCCAACCAACTGGTGCTAAGTGTTGCTGTGGAGCTTACTTCTCCGACGGATGATCAGAGTGGCCATCTTCAAGCCCCTTCTTCCCCCATTTCTGAAACAGGCAGCAGTACAAGCAGCTATGCAACCGGTACTACAAGCCTCGTTGGAGCGCCTTTCTTGGAATGTCTCTTTCCATTGTTACAGCCCGATTCAAGTTTCCTCAAAAAGGTTGGCTGCTCGGAAAATAGTTCTCGGGCCCCACCAAAAGTACCGAGTGTAGATTTTGATTCTGTCAGTAATTGCAGTGTTGTCATAAGAAGGCCACCAACACTCGGAGAGTTGATAATGATGAGCCGAAGAAGAAGTCACCAAAGGAAAGCTGTTCAAATGCGGAAACAGAATCTTTCAACAGTAATTCTTCGACTAATCTCTCCTTTCCTATGGCTTATTTATAATCTCCCAAAAATGGTTAATGAACTACTGAGACTGAAGCATATCAAATGAGCCGTAGTTCGATTTCTTGATAACCAAGAGAGCAAAAATGAATTGTTTTCAATAAAACCTGTTTCGTTGTCCAGTCATGAACAGTTGCCCAAACTATGAATTGTATTCACATAGCTTAACATAAGTTATTTTTTGATTATGCACTACACAAGGGGAGATAGAGAGCACTCCCAACCTATAACCCCCCACCCCATGATGAGGCTCGAACCCACAACCAGGTTGGGATCCCTTACCGGGTAAGGATTCCGGTAGCCACCCGTGTGGCCATGGCAAAACCCCCTGGGTAAGTTTTATTTTTTTGATTTTCATAAAGAAAAAAAATGGTGGTCAATGTCAAGATCACATGGGTGCTGCCGGGTTGGCCGCCCCAAATTGGCTGCAGTCCCTTGGTCTCCGCTTATCATAAGATTCATTTTTCACAAAATAAAGTAATAATATAAGCATATATAATGTATACAGAACTAAAATTTGGACATAATAACTATCTAACACAAGTTTCAGGCAATATGAAGACTCAAAATGTTGAAAGTTTAAAATTAAAACTCCAAAGCTAAAAATTATCAATAGTGAGTTGTATTGAATTGTGACTGGTATCGGGTTGTAGCAAACTTGAATCGACAATTATAAATCGATTCATTAATCAACCAATTCTAACATCCATGTATGCTTTACATCATAACAAAACATGACGATTAGGAGTATTTACTATTTTGTTAAAGAAATTTTCAGATAACTCCTCTTGCCTGGTCGTAAATTGGCAGGAATTTATGAAGAAAAACGCATTTGGTTGTTGCATCTTTGGAACCGGCAATAGGATTGGACGGCTGCACAGGACATGGAAAAGGCAGCTACAACTAAAGCTGATGTAGAAAAAGAGTTCCTCCAAACTTACACTTCACAATCACCCTTAATCAGTCCTTCGCACAAGCTTATCTTCTCAATTACTTGTGTATTTTCCTCCTAGAACATGAGAATGTAATCAATTTGTGACCCATAATGAAACTTAGAGGCTGTTCAGGTAATGCAAGAACCTGTTATGTGGTTCAGAAAAGAACTGGTTCTAAATGGTTAGGTGTCTGTTGCTGTTTTCTGATTACATACGAGTGCATGCATCACTTAAAATACCTTAAGAACTGGTTCTTTATCAATAAACACAATATTGGCTTTTATAAAACCACATAAAGTGACTGGGGTCTGAACCTGATCATGCTTTGAGCATACCAAACAGGCCCGTAAATTCAAAGGTTACAAATTCTCAGACCGTCATTCAAATGCAGATCATGTCCACCTCCAACTCCTGAAATTCTGATATCGTAATTTCTTAAACAGCAACGCCATCAGTAATCAGAGGTTTTGCTTGAATTTAACAAGATCACCCGATTCAAATGGAATGTTTACAAGTTTCCAACTACTTTACGAATCCGTTCTATAACAACAGGAATATCCTTTTCAGTTAAGGTAGTGAAACAACACCTGAACCATCCTGGTTCGATACAATGACAAGCCGATCCAGGAGTTATATTGATCTTAGCTACATTTAAGAGCTTCTCCCATAGCTCAAGCTCTCCATTCTCATTGAAAGGGCGTATATATCTGCTCATATTAGCCCAGCAATATAAACCTCCACTGCTCTTGGCACACTCGATTCCTAATTCTTTCAAACCTGCCACAAACAAATCATACATTTTCCGTATTCTTTCCTTATTAGTCTTCATATATTCCTTGGTGAATGTTGTATCTGAGAGCATCGGAATTAGTAACCTCTGGGTTGGAGCCGAAATTGAGGAAAATCTAGTCAACCTTTTAGAAGCGGTCAAAACATTTTCATTGAAGGAGTAAATAACCCCGACTCTAAAGCCCGGAAGAGATAAATCTTTTGATAACCCGTATATTATATGAACCCTCTCTCTATCAAAATCTTCCGAATCGAGGAGTTCGGCCATGCTCACAAACTCCTCAGTACCAAAGATAGACCCTGCAAATATTTCATCGGAAATGATATGGATGTTCTTATCTCTAGCGAAATCTAAGAGACTGCAGAGTGTTTCCCTGGTGATTAGATTGCCAACAGGGTTAGAAGGGTTTGAAAGGAGAATTCCACGGACTTTTTGTCCTCGTTTTCTTGCTTGATTGAATGCTTGATCAATTGCGGTGATACTTAAAGTGAAGTTATCAGAGCTACGACAATGAACGGGTATTAGCTCCACTCCTGTTCGCCATCTCATATCCCTGTCAAAGCTGCAGATATAACTCTCTGTGTGAGTTCCACCATATTAGCAATTGATAATATACATACATACATTTATACACACACACACACACATATAGGGGTTCCTTACACTTATTTTTATATGGGTATTAAAGTAATTTTGCAATGAGGCAATAAAGTAATATACTTTAGCTCCTTTCCGAAATTTACTTTACGGTTAAATATACTTACACCCCCTGTGGTTTGGCCGATTTGCACTTACCCCCCTGTGCTTTAAATTTTGGCACTAATACCCCTTTGTGGTTCGGAATAAAGTGCAACCGTGACTTTTTCCATCCAAATTAACGGTTTTACATTTGGGAGCCCTAATTTGAAGGGTAAAATGACTCTGCCTGAGAGTCATATTAAAAGGAAAATAAGTCATATATCATTTTCTTTGGTCAAGCACTGAAGCACATGACCTATACCAAGAAAATCCTAAAAAAATGTCAAAGTTTAATTCTCACCCAATTCAAAATCATATGTTTCTCCACAACGAATTGAAGCAAAACATATTTTGTTTTGAACATTGTTATGAAGACTTGGGGGTAATTTGGTCATTTTAGCTAGTTCCATTTGCAAATTTTAACGGTCGCACTTTAGTCCAAAGGGGTATTAGTGCCAAAATTTAAACCACAAACAAGGGGGTAAGTGCAAATCGGTTTAAACCACAGGGGATGCAGGTGTATTTAACCCTTCTATTCATTTTCCTTCTTATATTCGTCATTCTTCTTCTTATTTAACCAAACAAAGAAAAGTATTTCCCCAATGTTCCATAAGCACAACAGATACATATTTCAAGCTTCCACAACCATAACACATTGCTTCAAACTTAACACTCTTATAGATTCAGGAAAAGAATAGTTTATTTATAGAGTAATTCTTTGGTGACAACTTTCATACAACCTCCTAAAAAGATGTGTCTATCTCTCTCCTGTGATGTCACTGGACCCCACAGTGACACAAGAGAGAGATAGACACATCTTGTAGGAGGTTGTATGAAAGTTGTGTGAAAGTTCAAAGTTGTTACCAAAGAATTATCCTTATTTATAATAGAAACAAGAACAAATCTCTTTTAGATATAAACAAGTCATAAACATAAAAGGCAGCTCTCTTGAATCATAATTCATAACCACATTTCAAATTATAAGTCCACTAATACAAGTCCTAACCTATTACTGTAATGCTCTCATTTCAATCAAGTGGCAGTGACTTTTTTATGCATTTAAAATGCACACTTTTAGATATGTAGTCACGTGGCATTTTCCTATGTGTCTCTCTGTGTGTGTGTGTGTGTATGTATTATACATTACCTATAAAAAAATTATACCCCCTCCGTTTCAAAATAACTGTCCAGCTTTCCTTTTTTGGATATTCCAAACTAAGTGTCCACTTTGAAAAGTCCAATGCATAATTACACAAACATCCTAAAATACCCTTACAATAAAGACAAAGAAGTATTCATATGTGGTCCAAAAATGAGTAGGAAAGTCAAACACCCATCACATCAAGGGTAAAAGAGGAAAAGTAGCATTTAATTGACAAAAAAATGAATATAATACATATTTCTTAAAGTTTGTGCAAAAGTGTAGTAGACACTTATTTTGGAACGGAGGGTGGGAGTACTCTTTTAAGAACAAATTGGGTATTAAAATTACGTGATGGAAATCACTTTATTCATTAAGAAGTTAACACTCTTACTAGAAATGTTTAAAATGAAATGAATTGAGATTACCCAGGGTAGTACGGTGTGGGAACAAGAAATGCATTTCCTTGGTCTGCCAAACAAAAGCTAAGTATCTCAACCGCTGGAGTTGCACCCGATGTCAATATTAGCTGCGAGGGATTTACTTCAGTGCCCATTACATGAGACATGAAACCTGACACAGCCTGTCGAATCAATATATAATTACGAAGTCACATTACACAAATGATTAGTTAAGTACATCAAAAAGACAAGAATAATGCATGAACCAATTTAGGGATAAAAGTTTCTCAAGTTATAAACAAATAAGTAAGTAAATTAGAAATTGAAAAAAAAAAAATATATATATATATATATGCATTTTGGACATGAACGAGCACATTACTTACCCACTCAACTATCCGAAAATACATAGCATAATAAGACGAAAGAACCAATCAACTTTCAACAACCATCAGTGTTACACTAAAATGCTCTCCTCCTTTTACATTCACAGATATCAAATTATCACAAACTTAAGGAATCTTTTGGGACAGAGTCAAAGACCCTAGAATTAGAAGACTGGTGGATAAGTGCCTGGGAGGGCATGGAAGGTTCACACAAGTACATTGCGTTCATACAACCAAATCTGAATTGTTGTTGAAACTTTCTCAGAAAAAAATCCACCCCCATCTATATAAAGGACTATTAATAGACGCACAAACGTAAAGATTATTGCGTATAGACTAAACCAAAGACTAATCGTGGTTCCCTAATTGCATCATTTCCATGCAGGTTCCAAATTATAGGAATCTAAACTGTACACCATCTTGCAGCAATATGAAAATTATCTATCAAACTACCAACAACGAAAACCTTAAACATCGTGTTCATCTAAAACAACAAAGAGATATTCAACAACAAATACATTTCATCAGTGTAACATAACGACGACAGAGGGCAAATTTTTTTCCTTTATATATATATATATATATATATGTGCTTAGACTCTGAAGTAATCACAACAAGTAGAATAATTGAATAACTGAGCGAGCACAAAGGCCAAACAAGCTACTTAGTGCAATAGTATATCCAATTCAGACACAAAAGAACAACGACTAATAGATTAAACACTTGGTAATTTTGCTTCAATAAAATAGCTGCATTGCTTTCTTTTTCTTCTTTTTATTTTTTCCTCATTATGAATCATTCAAATAATCAGAACAATCAGAACAATGCCATTACCACTTTCAACTCCATCAATCCATCCAACGGTTGGTACATCGCGATTCCACTGATACTCAAACCACCACCACCACCACCAAGTATTGAATCATTCAAATTCAGTGAAAGCCATTGCTCAATCAAATCCAATGACAGCTAAAATCACAGCAAAAAAAAAAAAAAAAAACAATCACAAGAGAGAGAAAGTTAAAAGAGAGAGAAACTGGAGCAATCAAAAATGAAATATATATATATATATATATTCACACAAAAACATACTCTATTTTCTGCCAATCCGAGCTGAATTACACCATTTGGCTTGTTCAACTCATCGTACGCGTCCTTCGAAACCCTATCCAATCCGATGTAGTAGGGCGAATCGTTGGACTTGAGGATCGAATAAGCCCTAGACGAGACGTGCGCGTGACCCGTAGGGCTCGATAGATTCAAACGCGACGTCGTTCGGGGCAGCTCCGACACAGGCGCCGGAGGAGGGTCAGGCGGCGAACGGCGGCGTTTGAGGTAGAACTGGAGGAAGTAGAAGAGGGCACAAGGAATGAGTGACCCCAAGATTAGGCCACCCCTTCCCTGAACCACCCCTTGTAAGGGCACCACCAGTCTCATACCTGTCCCACCACCACCACCACCACCGCCGGATGAGGCTGAGGCTGAGGCTGAGGCTGATGTTGGTTTTCCGGTGTCGTTTACTGTGTCTGAGCTGGGGTTTGTCGAGGGAGGAGGAAGGGTCATGGGAGTCGTCGGAATCTGACGACTCGCCGCGGCGGCGGTGGTTGGGGAGTGTGTGTGTGTGTGAGAGAGAGAGAGAGAGAGAGAGAGAGTTTTGTTGTGTCGTGAGTTTTGAGGTTTTTGCTTCGATGGGAGGGAAGAGGGATTCTTTGCGAGGTGTTTATTGACTGAAATACCCTCAAACCAATGTGTGTATTGTCTCTCTTGTGTCCGCTGCATACGGACTTTATATAAATTGTCAATCGGGGCCAAACTGAGTCGGGCTGGACCCGTTTGAAAACTCTATACATTATAGCAGGCTCATAAACTCGTTCGGTTCAATGTGCCTGCTATAATGGACTCCAGGGTCCAGCCTGAGTCCATCAAAGCTTTGACTACTTCATGAACGTCTAAGAGCATCCATATTGGGTATAGCAAACTTAAGGCTAATGTTTGCTAAGTTTAGTGTACAGATGAAATACACTCGTAATGGTTTTTTGTTCAAACGGCAAGGAAAAGGCCGTGTGAGATATCAAACGGTACACAGTGTGCCGTGTGTGATATCAAACGACGTCGTGTGGGAGTAGGCGGCACAATGTGTGCCGTGTGATAACAAAAAGTGGCAACTTCACACGGCACACATTGTGCCGTGTGATATCACACGGCTCATATAATGCCGCCTGGACATTACACGACACAATGTGTGCCGTTTGGCTCCTCACGGTCCTCATTGTGCCGTCAACCTTAAGTTTCAGTGTTGTACGCTGTTGTACCATCGACCCATTGCAAGCGTCCCACATCCAAACTATGCTTAAGTTTGTTGTATGAGCAACCCACTGTGGATGCTCTAAGAAAAAAAACAAGTTCCAACAAAATTCTACAAATTTAATATAAGCCACAAGTTAAATTATAAATAATATAAATTTACATATATGTACACTAAGCCTTAGTTTGACCTCTATTTTGGTACTTCTCTTTTTTTTAAAGTATAATTCAATGTTAATTCATTTCGTAACTTGTTTATGAACTTTGTTAAAATTGAACTTAGGACTTTTTTGGGGGAGCTTTTAGGTTTAGTACGGCCCCCATTTTTGTGTTTCTTCTTTTTTTTTTTTAAAACACAATTTCATGTTAATTCATTTGGTAACTAGTTTATGAGCTTTGCAAAAATTGAACTTAGGACTTTTTGGGGGGAGCTTTTAGGCTTAGTTTGGCCCCCATTTTGGTGCTTCTCATTTTTTAAAGCACAATTTCATGTTAATTCATTTGGTAACTAGTTTTATGAGTTTTGTAAAAATTAAAACTTAGGGCTTTTTTGGGGAGAGGAGCTTTTAAAAGCTCAAGGTTGCTTTTTGGTTTCATGATATCTTTTTGAACAGTAATGTGTCACTTATATAAAATTATTAAACAACTTAGTAATAATTTCATAAGCTTCTTTTAAAAAGCCACGCGGAGGCCAAATTAAGCCTTAAAAGCTCTAGAATGGAGCTTTTAAAAGCTCAAGGTTGCTTTTTGGTTTCGTGATATTTTTTTTGAAGAGTAATGTTCCACTTGTACAAAATTATCAAACATCTTAATAATAAATTTCATAAGCTACTTTTAAAAAGTCACTTGAGGGCCAAACTACGCCTTAATAGCTCTAGAATGGAGCTTTTAAAAGCTCAAGGTTGCTTTTTTGTTTCATGATTTTTTTTAAAGAGTAATATGTCACTTGTACTAAATTATCAAACAACTTAATAATAAATTTCATAAGCTACTTTTAAAAAGCCACATGGGAAACAAAATAAACCTAAGTTATATGGACCGAGCTTATATAAGCCCAAGCTTGACTCAAAAATCAATTTGAGCTTGACATTTTATCCAAACTCGTCTCGACTGCTTCCATATAAAGATTGACCCAAAACTTAGCGGCCGATCAAGCGGGCTTCGAGGCTTGTCCGGTCCAATTGATAGGTCCTAGTGGGCAGCTTGTGTGTTTCGTGGTTGTGATAATTTTGTGATAGCTTTAATCAAAATAGATTATAGTCAGAATAGATTATCATCTTTGTGATGTTTGAGTAATGTATTGTAAAAGTGACTATAGTGATAAAATAGATTATGTAAGTATTTAATTCCGTAAATGCAAAAATAATTTTAAATGTCCAAAAGAAAATTGTGGTCTTGTGCTCAATGTACTGTATTTTGCAATTATATTTTATTTATTTTCTTAATGAACCGCCATTGGAATGAGCTTCTAATCGTGATTTCTTTTTTTTTTTTTTGAGAGAATTCTAATCGTGATTTCTGAGAATATAGGTTTGTGTAATTGTGTTTCCGACAACTTTTGTACCATGGGCTTGGGTTGTAGTACTATCCTAGTCAAACCTTAGCCGCAGAGGTCTAGAATACGGCCTGGGCTTTGTAAGTCCTTTTCATGGTGGGAAATGCTATTATGAGCAGCTTCTCATGTGAGAAGGCGGGTTTTAACCGTTAGATGAGCATCTAGCCTTAAGATTCTCTCCAGATTCCTGGGAATCTTAAGGCTAGATGCTCATCCTACGGTTAAAACCCGCCTTCTCATGTGAGAAGCTTCTCACAATAGCATTGCCCTTTCATGGTTCACTACGAATCTCAGGATGGGCTAAAGCTTGCCTTGTCAATGGTGTCCATGTTTTACTCACATATAGTGTACCGTTAAAAAACCCTAATTTGTTAAATAACAATTATGGCTCGATCGCGCAGAACTCATATTATTCAGCTTGATTTGTTTATTAAATGAGTTTAAAATTTAGATTTAAGAGCCAAGTCAAACTCATGCATACTTGAGCTTGACTTATTTATTAAGAGTAATATTTGAGCCACACTCATCCACACTCAAAAAGCATCCACACCCTGAGGTGGATCAATGAGAAGAGAGATAGAGACTGCAGCAATCCACACCCAAAAAGCATCCACACCCTGAGGTGGATCAATAAGAAGAGAGATAGTGAGTTCAGGGTCTACTGTCAGTATCTTCTTATTGATTCACCTCAAGGTGTAGATACTTTTTAAGTGTGGATGGGTGTGCCCCTAGCATTGTTGATTTATTAAACAAGCTTGAAATTCAAGTTAGAACTTGGCTCGTATAAATTATAGTTGGATCAATAACTTTTTATAAAAGCTTGGCTTTGAGTCTTTGACTAGGAGATAACTTTGGTACGTTTGGTGGTTTTGGGTGTATATACCCCAAACCACTTTGCCACTTGTCAAGCTGTGAATGGTGGAGAAAGGAAAAGCTGGGATGAAGTGATGGCTGACTGACGCGTACTGTTGCTGTCTGACGCGCAATAAATGCGAGGGAAACCTGCTATGGCCGGTTCTCATGTGATGCTTGTTCCTTGATCAGGAACGATTGTTCTATGCCATGAAAGATTGTTCCATTTTAAATGTTTGTTCTGTGGTGGGAAACAAATGTTCTAGGTTACAAATAGTTGTTCTCCGCAGATTGATTTGTGTGATGATCATGATTTACATTTATGTATGAAATCTTTTACAATATGAATATCAGCAAATTTGACTTTTGATGTATAAGTACGAGTGAATTTATTATGGGTAGGTAGTTCATTTAAATACATTAAATAAGTCTCAGTCATATCTAGTCCCCAACACAACTTTGTTCTTGAGACCAAAAAAAGTTGTTCCAAATGCCTGTTATGTTTGTTCCAGCAATAGATAGACTTGTTCCCTCCACAAATTTAATGTTGAAAGCTTTTAGTTGGTATACCTACTTGGTACTTAATAATGGGATTTAAGGTTGGTAGTTGCTTTAATTACAATAAATATGAGTCATATGAATCCCCAACAGTAATTCATATACTTGGTTGATTGAGTAGCAGAATATCTCAACACACACTGAGTTGCACAAGATTTCTCCACCGAAGAACACACAAACAAAAGTTGAACTTCTACTTATAGGTATTTTCTTAAACAACACTAGCTTTTTATTTTTATTCAAATAAGCAGCTAACTCTCCTCTTATTCATCTTGTTTTAGTTATTTTTTGTTTGATTTATTGATTTGGTTGATATTATAGTTTGTTTATGGAATGTATGTAATAAGTGTTTATGATTAAGCAACAAATCTTTTTTTTTAAGAAAAAAAAAACAAAGAAATATGGAATGAATGTTTATGATTAAGGAAAAACTTTTCAATAGCTTTAAATCAAGATGCTAAATGTATGGAATAAATGTTTAGGATTAAGCAACAAATTTTAAAATTACAAAGAAATATGGAATGAATGTTTATGATTAAGGAAAAACATTTCATTAGCTTTAAATAAAAGAGGCCAAATCTATGGAATAAATGTTTATGATTAAGCAACAAATTTTTTTATTTAAAAAAAATTACAAAGAAATATGGAATGAATATTTATGATTAAGGAAAAACATTTCACATTAGCTTTAAAGAAAAGAAAGAAATGTATGGAATAAATTTTTATGATTAAGTCACATATTTTATTATTTTAGAATATGGAATAAGTGTTTGATATTCAAGGAACTACATTTTACGGTCCATGGATCAACATTTGATAAAAATAGACCAACATTACATTTGTTTTGCACGGAACAACATTTGATGCAAATAGAACAACATTTTTTCATCAAAGAACAACATTTGATTTGCATGGAACAACATTTGGTGCTCATAGAACAACATTTGACAGTCTCTGGAACAACATTTGATTAAAATAGAACAACATTTTCTGATCCATAGAACAACATTTGACGATTAATGAAACAACGTTTGATTTGCTCGGAACAACATTTTATGAAATTAGAACAACATTTTATTATCATGGAACAACATTTCATTTTCGTGGAACAATATTTGATAATCATGGAACAACATTTGACGGTCCATAGAACAACATTTGATTAAAATAGAACAACATTTTCTGATCCATAGAACAACATTTGACGATTAATGAAACAACGTTTGATTTGCTCGGAACAACATTTTATGAAATTAGAACAACATTTTATTATCATGGAACAACATTTCATTTTCGTGGAACAATATTTGATAATCATGGAACAACATTTGACGGTCCATAGAACAACATTTGATTAAAATAGAACAACATTTTCTGATCCATAGAACAACATTTGACGATTAATGAAACAACGTTTGATTTGCTCAGAACAACATTTTATGAAATTAGAACAACATTTTATTATCATGGAACAACATTTCATTTTCGTGGAACAATATTTGATAATCATGGAACAACATTTGACGGTCCATAGAACAACATTTGATTAAAATAGAACAACATTTTCTGATCCATAGAACAACATTTGACGATTAATGAAACAACGTTTGATTTGCTCGGAACAACATTTTATGAAATTAGAACAACATTTTATTATCATGGAACAACATTTCATTTTCGTGGAACAATATTTGATAATCATGGAACAACATTTGACGGTCCATAGAACAACATTTGTTTAAAATAGAACAACATTTTCTGATCCATAGAACAACATTTGACGATTAATGAAACAACGTTTGATTTGCTCGGAACAATATTTTATGAAATTAGAACAACATTTTATTATCATGGAACAACATTTCATTTTCGTGGAACAATATTTGATAAATTGGAACAACATTTGACGGTCCATAGAACAACATGTGATTAAAATAGAACAACATTTTCTGATCCATAGAACAACATTTGACGATTAATGAAACAACGTTTTGCATGGAACAACATTTGATGAAATTAGAACAACATTGTCTTGTCGTGGAACAACAATTTACGCTCCATGAAACAACAATTACAGATCATGAACAACGTTTTCTTTTCATGGAACAACATTTGATGATCAGGTAAAATTGCAATGGCCGATGCTAACTGTTCAAAGAAGAAGGAAGTGTACGTTGATTTAACCAATGATGAGGACTTCGACATTAACCAAGGTCCAGATTTAAGTGGTGATTCGGACACGGATGATTCCTACGGTGGGTTTGCAAGGAACTTTGATGCTCCTGGCCAAACGAGTAACAATACTCCACCAAACCCGGACGTAAGGGAGACCAATTTTAATCCACCAACTGGTAATACAGAAAAAGCCATGTCAGAGCTAACTGAACAGGATATACGGTCCATGACATTCATTTCCGAGACTGAAGCAGACATCTGGTACAATTTATATGCAAAACTTATGGGGTTCAGTATAAGAAAAGATAATCTGATTGTAAACAAGGCTGGAATTATTAATGCTAGAAAATGGGTATGTTCGAAAGCCAGTCAAAGACAACAAAACCATTTAGACCAGCAAGATAGGCAGTACGAGGCACGAGCAATTACTAGATGTGGATGTCGTGCAACGCTCCGTATCAAATTAAAAAAGGACGAGTCTGAATATGTAGTCGTTGATTTTGTTAAAGAGCACAACCTTGGGTCATGCTACCAACCTTGGGTCACACAAGGATAAGTCTTGGGGATTTGGAGGGGGCTTCTCAAGTGAACAAAGTTCCTTGGGGGCTAACAATCAAACATATGGGTTGTCAACCCCACTATGAAAGATGAAAGCTTGAGGAGACTAAGGGCAAATGTTGGATTGGTAATATAGATTCAATGACCCCGATTGCATGACAATGGAAGTAAAGAAACAAACATATTACAAACCCAACATTCTTCAATCACTCAAGAAGATCCAAAAAACCTTTAGACTCTCAAGAAAACTAGCTACACATGGATCTAACTATGTAAACATTAATAATAATATCAAAGGAGTAGAAGGACATCACCACTAATGCAAGCAACTACTTCAAGAGAGAGAGAAAGACCAATAAAAACTTCAATAAATGCTAATAAGGCTAACCACACTTGAAAGTTGAAGAGTCTCTCACAATCTCACTTATAAGCCCTAAATCTAACTAGTCTATGAACAAACTAAAACAAAGAGACCTAGAAAAATACAAAGGGGTCAAGAGAGAGTATCTAAGTTGCTGTAATTTTAGGTCTCCCCCTCCAAAACGAGTTATAATGGGATATTTATACAAAAAAAACCTTCGGAGTGGCAAACTTGTAAAACAAAGGATGCAGAAACAAGGTCATTCGACCAATCGAGCGGGCCCATTCGACCAATCGAGCGGGCCCATTCGACCGGTCGAATGCCCCTCTGCATTGAAGCTTAAAAAGAACACATAAAGTGGACCGGTCGAATGGGGCATTTCGACCGGTCGAATGCCACTCTGCATTAATTCTTCACAGCTTCTCAACAGGTTTGCGCACTGATCGCTAGAAATGTCACATCTTCTCACTCCGACCTCCGACTGAGGTGAAATTTACGGCCACACGAAGAAGACTTGCAGGGCTCGCTTCATCAAGTTAAGAACAACCTCCAAACATGTGGTCTTGGAGTCCAAAAGTGAGAGAGAAGTGGCCGCAATGGACGTGATCTTCAACCAAGGCTTTGCCTCCCAACTCGGATTGCCAAACACGACTTACAAAACCCTAAAATTACCCATGTAAAAGATGTGAACAGTAGAAATGAGGGTTATGCACGAAAGGAGTATAAATAATGTACTTAGTAGCTCCGGGAGTGCTATTTTGCGCAAAAAATAAATCAAAAAACATGCAAAATATGTGATGAATCAGTTGTCCAGTCAATTCGATATGAAGGACTTGGGAGAAGCCGATCACATCTTAGGGATCAAGCTTAAGGGAGAAGCCGGTCACATCCTAGACCTGACATCTGATAGGAGTGAGGTGTGTCGCTTCATGGATTTGAGTCTAAGTGGGAGATTGTTAGGGATATATACTCAACATCATGCTTTATGGAGTTGATTTATTATTCATTCAATAAAACCAGTTATTCCATTTTTATGAGAATCTATGTGTGCAATGTTTGTATTATATTGTTTATTTAATATTATGCATGTGTGTCTTTCATTCTACATAGTATGTGGTTTGGTGTGTAGAGTTCGGCTTACACACGGAAGATCAGACAATCAGATCTTGTCGAATGTAAGATTTTGGTTTACAGTCTTAGATGGAATTGGACACACCATTAGTAGGATTGCAGCGTGGTATTGTAGTAGGTTTGTCTTGACTGCGGGAAACGGTATAGTTTTAACTCACTATGCTAGTACACTTTATGTATTAAACGGGACCGACTTGGGGTAATTATCTTTATACTGCCTTATAAGATAATTAATACCTCATGGCTATTATGAGTGCTTATGCTCTAAATCCTAAGTTAATTTACAAACACGTACATTTAATATTTATACTTTGATCCCTGAAAGGATGAGATCCTTAAATGGGTTAATATCTCATTGGATTGGGTGACAATATTGATTGTGTGGTGGATATAAATTAATGATAGATCGAATCATGATTGCTATGAGTTTCATGAGCTTTTTATGATTACTTGTACTTAGAATTCATGTTTTTCCTATGAGTTTGAGTGTGGTTTGTACGTTTCCTTTCTTCTTAAGTCCTTTTCGTATGCATGTGGAAGCGTAGGTATGCGATATTCTCCACACATGCATGTGGAAGCGTGGTTTGCACGTTTTTTTTCTTCTTCTTAAGTCCTTTTCACATACATGTGTAAGCGTAGTTGCGTAGGTATGCATTATCCTCCACACCTTCACTGCTTTAGCACGTGCAATGTGTGTAGTTTGCTTGTTGTTATGCACATATTTTCTCTTTCATGTTTCTCGGAGACAATTACATTTCTCTTCTTCTTTCTCGGCGTCTCTCTCTCTATCTCTCTCTCTCTCTCTCTCTCTCCTATGATGTGTTTGTTATGAAGGGGACAAATTATAATAGTGGAACAACAGTTACTGATCTTGGAACAACAATTTCTAATATTGGAACAACAATTTATGTTCATGGAACAACAATTTCTAATCATTGGAACAACAGTTACTGATAATGGAACAACAGTTTGTAATCCCGGAACAACCGTTCATGATAATAGGTCAATAATTTCTAATAATGGAACAACAATTACAGATCATAGAACAACAATCTGGGTAAGTTCTCGACAAGTCCTTTTTGTTTACCTCTTTCTTAAATCATGTAGAAGCATGAATAGGTTGATAAAATCGAATTTCTGATAATAGAATAACAGTTACTGATCATGAAATAATAATTTCTAATCATTGAACAACAATTTAAGTTTATGGAACAATAGTTATTGATCATGGATCAACAATTCATGATTATGGAACAACAATTTATGATCACGGAGCAAGAATTTCTGATAATGGAACAATAATTTTTAATCATAGAACAACAATTTGTGTTTATAGAACAACAATTACTGATCATGGAACCACAATTTTTAATCATGGAACAATAGTTACTGATAATGGAACAACATTTACTGATCACGGAATAATAATTTTAAATGGAAGAACAATTACTGATCAGGGAATAACAATTTGTGTTCATGGAACAACAATTCGTGATCATGGAACAACAATTTCTAATCATAGAACAATTCATACCATACACATTAATTATAGTGCTCCATATTATAATATCTCTAACCCATCTTCTTCATTTCGTTATACTGAAACAGAGACCCCCAGTAATGTCTTGTTTAAGTGTAAGAAATGAAACACTCACAACTAGATCATTTCTCAACGAAATAATGCAAGTCCTATATGAAAATTGATCCTCTCAACGAGCCCTATCCATATAAATTCGTTTGGTGTCCCAAATTTTATTAAATAACACGAATTTTGGATAAAACCGCGAAGTGGGTCTATGAAAAAATTACAAATTCGTGACGATTGGCTAAGAATTTGGAAAAACTGTTCTTAGGGGGTTATAAGGGAGCTGATACAAACCTTTTGACATAAGTTTCATGAGTTTTGGTGGTGGTCAAAAAATCAAGCTTTAATGGAAGCTTTAATGGCAGACGGCCATGGCTAAGCTTAAGGTTCTGTTTTCTTTACCTAAATTGTCTCTGTGTACACAAATAAATTGCAGAAAGAGTAAAAATAGGAGCAGCTCACCTAAGGGTTTAAGGCTCGGTTGATTCTCTCTCTCTCTCTCTCTCTATGTTTTTGCTTGTATATGTATAGGCAAAGGGGTGAGGGTGATGTTATGTCACAGTAGGGAGATGAGTCAGTGATGAGAATGTTTGGTTTGATTGGGTTATGGATGAAATGAAAATTGGGAGGGAAGAGAGAGAGAGAGAGAGAGAGAGAGAGAGAGAGAGAGTTACCTGCTACTGGGAGTGAAGAGAGAGAGAAAAAATAGTACAAAACCACTGTGGTTTTGTTCTCAAATGGGCTTGTACACGTGGACGGCTAAGAAGGGGAGAATCTTGCATCCAATGGATGAGATTGGTTTGGGTGTATATACACCCAAACCACCCAAACGTACCAAAGTGTGCGCCCTTTGACTAATATACTCATGTCTACTACCCTATATAAAAGAGGCTTAGTTGGATTGTCAATTTCAATTTTGTCTTAATTTGTTATTGAAAAATTCTATCCGCACTCACCTACTTTACTTTCTACACTCACTTACTCTCTACACCCATCACTTTAATTTAATTTAAAATAATTTACTCTTTACATCTGCCGTTAATCCCTAAATAACCCTAACCTATCTCTCTGTACCCACCATCCTCCCCTTCACTTCTATTTCAAAATCATCCAAACAAATGGGTCTTGATCCCTAATCTTATATATATATACATATATAGACACACACACTTATGTATTAGACAAATACATAACTGTACATTCGAATATGTGCACAAATCCAACACAATTAATCCTAGTCAATTACTCCGTATATGTAATGAATGAGTGGATTTGTCTTTGTAAGAAATATGGATAAATTGATTTGTGTGATGTTGCATTTTGGATTTCAAAATCGAAAACTGCCATAATTAAGGTCATTCAAACTATATGTAAATGTAGTTGTGTATCATGTATATATATGTGTGTAAATGTATACGTATTCAAATATGTATATACGTAGGTGTATATATGTGTATTACATATATATATATATATTTATGTATTAAAACTCAATCCAATACAGATATGGTATGGAGAAAGCCTTGATGAATTAGGGTTTGTTGAGATAGGTGAGTATAAAGAGTAAGTTTTTTAGATTCTTAATGTGCATTGGTCCTCATATATCATTTTGTATAAGGGTAAAAGGGTAATGAAAAAAGTTCATTAAATGGTGGGTGTAATGAGTAAAGTAGGTGGGTGTGAATAGAATCACCATTTATTATATTTTGATTTGTTTGAAATGACACTTTTACCCTTAAATTTCTTTTTTGTTCCATTTCTTTTAATCATTACTTTGAGTTTTTGTCATTTTGTGAGGGTAGGTTGGTCACTTCCGCCACAAAACAACCCTTATTACTGTTAGGTCAACTTTTAAAATTTAATTATTCTAAAAATGATGATTCAATCAACTTTTCAAACAATAATTACAAATATTTAAATTAATCTACAAATGATGTTTTCAATCAAATTTTCAAGTTTTTTTTCAAGCAATAATTACAAAATATTTACAATTTACAATTTTGTTCAAAATATCCCAAAGTCAACAATTGTAGGTTGTGCCTTGTTTACCACAACTTCTTTTCGGCTTTGTGATTTGTATGTTTTTTTGTTCTTCCCAAACAAGTTACTAACTTGTTTGGTTTTGTTTTGTTTTTAATTTTTTGGGTTTCACCAAACATACCACTAACACCAAGCCTTAAGTTAATTTTATAAATTATCATTTTCTACATATATATATATACATATTATGTTTAATTATTATCATTTATGTATTTAAAGTGTGTACAGTTATATATTGAATTAACAAACTACCCTTTTGTTAAATTGAATTACCAACTTACCTATTTGCATTTTTTAATTGCCCTTGTGTGTATAGATATATATAAATGCTTATATTATTTTATTATATAAAATTATTATTTTGCCTTTTATAACCTTTTGTTAAAGTTTAAAGTATGTACAATTATAAATTGAAATACCAAATTATATTTTTTGCCTTTTGTAAATTACCCTTTTGTATGTATATGTGTGTTATAATTTATGATTATTATTGTATATGTATTTAGAGTGTGTACAATAATAAGTTGAATTACTAAATTACCCTTTTGACTTTTGTAAATTACCCTTGTGTGTATACATATATTATTTTTATTATATATATATATATATGTATATAAATTGATTACATTAATACAAAAAAAAAATGGCATTAAAGTTTTAAGTGTGCACAATTATAAATTTTCTTTCATTAATTGGAATTACCAAAAATTCTTTTGCCTTTAGTTAATTACCATTGTGTGTGTGTGTGTGTATGCGTGTATACTTGTATATTATTTTATTCTATTATGATATGTATATATATATATACACTCAATAACCAAATTAACCTTATGTTTTTTTTGCAAATTACCCTTTTGCCAATCGTAAAATTACACTTTTGTATATGTGTGTGTGTATAAATATATGTATAGATTATCTATACATTAAAAGAAATAGCCTAAAAGTTTAAAGTGTGTATAATTATAAATTGAACATGTATTTAGAGTGTGTACAATAATAAGTTGAATTACTAAATTACCCTTTTGACTTTTGTAAATTACCCATGTGTATATACATATATTATTATTATTATATATATAGAATATATTATTAAAAAAAGAGCATTAAAATTTTAAGTGTGCACGATTATAAATTTCCTTTCATTAATTTGAATTACCAAAAATTCTTTTGCCATGTGCAAATTACCATTGTGTGTGTGTATGTATGTATGTGTGTACACTTGTATATTATTTTATTCTATTATGATATATATACATATATATATATATATAAACTCAATAGCCAAATTACCCTTATACTTTTTGCAAATTACCCTTTTGTTACCAATTACCGTTTTGTCTATCGTAATTAATTACACTTTTGTATATATGTGTATATGTATATGTATATATTATCTATACGTTAAAGAAAATAGCCTAAAAGTTTAAAGTGTGTACAATTATAAATTAAATAACCAAATTACCCTTATACCTTTTGTAAATTTCTCTTTTGTTAAATCGAAATGATCAAATTACCCTTTTATCTTTTGTAAACTATCCTTTTTGTATATACTAGAGGAGTGCCACTTACTATGTGAGTGCGAGAGAAAAAAAAGTGGGGGTGGGTAGTTGAGAGATGTTATTTTAAAAAAAAAAAATTTTGAAATGATATTTTAATACTTTGTGAAATTATTTTTATTAGGAATTTGTATAGGTTATATTCTAATTATTGGTGTGAGAAAAACTTTTTTGGTACCCCTTCATTTCTCTTTCTATATTATGTGGATATTTGTATATATATATATATATATTGTCTGTGTGTTATGTTATGTGTTAAAGAAAAGAGTTTTAAAATTTAAAATGTGTACACTTATAAATTAATTGCCCTTTTATGTTGTATGTAGTACTCTTCTGTAAAAGTTTAAAGTGTATAATTATGGCATATGAACATTGCTCAAATAACTCATTTTTATTGTGGCGGTGCATGTTTTGTTAAATCATTAATCTATGAAATCCACAATAAATGCAGCTAAATATTATCTCTATTTCGACTCAAGATATTTTTTTAATGAATTCTGAACACAATTTCTAACTGGTCAAAGAAATAGCAAGTAAATGTCAGTCTAAAAAATTCTTTACTTTACATTTTTGAATATTTTTATTAGTACTGTTTATCCAGCAAAAAATTGTAGGTTTAACATCAGTTAATATAGATGTTGCTCAAGCATATTTATTCTAAAACCATCTTAAGAATTATTAGAACTATTTTCTCTTTCATGTACACATTAAAAAATAATACACCCTTTTAACCAAAACTACTATTGGGCCCTGTTAGGTGACGATAGTGACGTGATCATTCCACTCTAAACTAACGGCGTTACACTGGTAATGTAACAAGTTACATGAGTCAGTGATGGTGTGTCACACCCATGCCAAAAATTTATAAGTTTTATCTTGCATAATTGAATTTATGAATTTATCAATGTTAGTTGATAAATGAGGTTGAGGTTGACTGTGAGTCAACGGTAAGGTGTTAGTAAGGACACGGGAACATGATGGTTCATTTTGTTTTGGCACAAGTAAATGACATTTATGTGACTTAAATGTTATTTGACTTATTTGATATTTTATGAATAGTGAATTATACCTGTATAGTATACTTTCTGGTAATTTTGGTATCGTTAGATATCTTTTGAGAACTGTGGTGAGAACGCGAGTATCACGTTATATAAAAAGGTAGGTTGTGTAGAGATTCCACGGAATTTAGTTTTTGGACATATATTTTGGATCCAAACGAGACTTAATAAAAAACTCTTGTAATTAGTAGTTTTCACTCATAAAGCAATAAAATGGACGTGTGCGAAGTTTCAGGAATAAACTAGGTGTTTGAGAAACTCGCGGGGAAGTCAACGCGATTCCCGAAGAGTTTGTCTATAAATAGTGGTGGATGAAATTGTCATTTCTTGAAAACTTCATATAATATCTTGAGAGAGGATAGAGAAAAGGGAGATTGATCCTATGGGCTTTGCAACGACAAACGGCGACCCATCGTCCGTCTGAATTTCACCAAATTGCATTTTGATAGTCTTTAGGCCACGTTTGGCTAAGATTTTATGAATTTCTAAATCTAAGAAATTGGGAAAAACACGTGTAGACTTGTAGGTTTTGCGTAGGATCAGAGATTTGGCGTGTATTCGGGCTTTTAGTCGTCCGCTCAAAGTTTTACGATGATAGCTCGAGGTATGAATTTCTAGCCTATGATATATAGATGAAATACATGTTTTTATATTTCGATGATGAAATTGTGATCCGGGCGAAATTCATGTGTTAATCTTAGGCCCGTTAATTATGCACGCGATTAAATGTGGAAAGCATGTCTAAATTTACGCGAGCACGTTGAGTTGCCTATGTGGGTCAAAGGGGAGTCTTATACAAATTCATGCCAGAATAAGTTTCTCGATGAACATATGTTAAAAGGGATCCTAAAGGTACCCTAATAACCAAACAAAACTTTTAAATATTTCTGGAAGGTATAGAAAAAGGATTCTGGCAGGAGGCATTTCGACCGGTCGAACGACACCCCATTCGACCGGTCGAATGACCCTTTAGTAGAATCCTGCACAAGCTAAAGAATTTTGCCTAAGGCATCACCCAACCTTACTCCTTTCATTCCTCTAAACAAGTTTACCTTATTATAAACTTCACAAGCTACAACATGTTATCAAAACCAAAGTTTAGACTTACTAATCCATGAACAGAAACAAAAGCGGAACAAGCTAGGGCTCGTTTGGTGCAGTTCACAAAACTCCATCCATTTTTCCTTTAAACTTCAAAATCGATAAGTCGAACATTCCAAACACGAATCCATGAGTTCGGATTCATTACAACATAACTCAAACGAGTTTTAAGATTTATTACAACATCATTAACATCATACTACACCTTTCAAGTTAATTACATAGTTCAAGCTATTCAGAAAGTTCACTATTACAAGTCTTGGAAAAGAAAAACAAAAACATATACAAGAGAATCCCCGGTGTTCTTCAACCTCTCTCCTCACGCTTCTTTTTCCCTTTCTTCTTTTCATCTGCAATGGAGTAAATCTCCACTGCTCAGCTATATGCTGAGTGCACAATTTCTAACATATGTATATATGACAAAAACATGCTTTAACTTCATAAATCACGTCAATAGTCGTTAGGGAGACAAATACGCCTTCATCCGGTAGCGGCAAGTCCAAGCCTTAAACCGCGACGTCAATGGCTAATCCAAGCCTACAACCATTACGTCCCTAAGTGCCCTGGAAAGTCCAAGCCTTAAACCATGCACAGTAGCCGTCGCTACTAGAATTCTCAAACATCGAGAAGCTTACTCGGGCATGAATTTGTATAAGACCCCCCTTAGACCCATATAGGCAACTCAACGTACTCGCGTAAATTTAGACATGCTTTTCACATTTAAGCTCGTTCATAATTAACGGGCCTAAGATTAATACATGAATTCTGCCCGGATCACAATTTCGTCGTCAAAATATAAAACATGTATTTCACCTATATAACATAGGCTAGAAATTCATACCTCAAGCTATCGTCGTATAACTTTGAGGGAACGACTAGAAGCCCGAGTAAAAGCCAAATCTCCGATCCTACGCAAAACCTACAAGTTTACACGCGTTTTTCTCAAATTCCTAGATTTAGAAATTTATAAAAACTTAGCCAAACGTGGACTATCAAAACGCAGTCCTTACCTTGGGGAGTTCAAATACGAATTTTGGTGAAATTCAGACGGACGAAAGGTCGTCGATCATCGTCACAAAGCCCGTAGGATCAATATCCCTTTTCTCTCTCCTTTCTCAAGATATTATGTGAAGTTTGTAAGTAATGATAACTTCATCCACTACTATTTATAGACGAACACTTCGGGAATCGCGTTTACTTCCCCGCGAGTTTCTCAAACACCTAGTTAACTATTGACACTTCGCACACGTCCATTTTATAACTTTACGAGTGAAAATCACCAATTATAAGAGTTTTTTTTTTATTAAGTCTTGTTTGGATCCAAAATTACATCCGAAAACTAAATTCTATGGGATCTCTATACAACCTACCTTTTTTATATAACGTGACACTCACGTTCTCACCACAGTTCTCCAAATGCTATATAACAATATCGAAATTACCAGAAAATTATACTACACAGGTATAATTCACTATTCATAAAATACCAGATAAGACAAATAACATTTAAATCACATAAATGTAATTTACTTATGCCAATGAAATCTCGATTACCGATTACCTGTGTCCTTACTGACACCTTACCATTGACTTACAGTCAACCTCAAACCAATTATCAAATAACATTGATAAACTCGCAAATTCAATTATGCATGATAAAACTTATGAAATTTTGGTACAGGTATGATAGTGACATCTAGCAAAAGTATTACACATACTATGATGATGATTGACTATACGTGTATACATATACTATTACGATGATACACCTCCTTGCTTGCTGAGAAGTGTTTATATAATTTGAGGTACTTTGTAGCAAACGTGAGTGGGTTATTTGGGTAAGACTTGTGGCTAAATATATGGAGTATCATTATTTGTGGATCCCATTCAAATAAACCACTCACATTAGATGCAATGTAAACATGCCACGTAATAGTTGGAATAAATTTTAATAAAATTTTGTTTTATAAAATTGTACTTTAATATAGTGGGGGATTATGGTATTTTTAATGATACTTAAAATACAATTTATGAACTTCAATTACTATGATGTAACCTCTGTGATTAAAGGTATGTTTTTGTAGTGGATTAGTAATTGTATATTTTAGAATACATTAAGTATTAGTTATGTATTAAACCGTTGTAATACTTTACATTATAGCCAAGAAAAAAAGTTCTGTTACTTTGTATTACCAATTTGGTGGAGATGGATATAGCAAGTATTATATATATATATGTATATGATAACGAGGATGTCTCCTTGAAAAAAAATAGTGCCAAGCTCAATAACATGGCTTATCACCCACAATCTGTTTGGTTTGGTTGAGCTTTATGTGATATGTTCCACTATTAGCATAAAATACTGATATGTGTGTGTGTCTATATATATATATATAAAATATTGTCACACCCCAATCCACCCCCAGAGGATTAGGAAACGTGTAACAAGAGTAACCGCACCCAAAATACATTAGTAAGCATGAAACCATGTTAGTTATTAAGGAAAACATGAGTTAAACCAACATAAAAGGGCTTATTGTGGAAAAACAGCCCCAAGGGCAAAATGGTCATAAATAAAGTATATTAAAATTTTACACCAAAAGATAGGTCTTTGAGTCCCGATTCCAACGCAAAAAACGGCGCGCAAATTCAAATTTTCTAGAAAGAGTTATGCACGTTTCCGTAAAATCGGACGTGCTGTGAAAATACAAGCGGATCGATCCCTTCATAAAACCCGGATCGATCCATTTCTTTGATTCGAAAACAGAATGCCTCCGAAAAAGGTCGGATCAATCCCTTCACAAACCCAGATCGATCCGCGACCTGCAGAACAGGTTCTGCTACTAAATTTTGCTGTCAAAACATTACCAAAACCTACCAACACTCATCCAAACCACATGGAACTTGCAAGAAACTTCTCAAACACATTTCTAAATACATTTTAACACTAACCAAGTATGTGGAACACATTCACACTTATGATTGGATCAAACCAACTATGAATTCACCTAAATTTGTATCAAAGACAAGTTTTGAAGTTTTAAACTCAATTCTCATCCAAAGTTTATAAAACTTGCTAGATATGAGCCCAAGATTATAACCAACATTACACATACAAATTTAACTTGCCAACAACAGTTGCGACTCATCCGGATTAGCCAAGATGGTCCTAACTACCAACTTACATCACTTGAGCAAAACAAGAGAGATAACACATAAGTTCCCAAATTCACTTCCAACTCTCCAAAATACAACTTTAAGATCCAAACTCTTTTTCTACCACTCAAGTGTTAACATTAACATAAAAACAAACCATAATTTACATCATTTTACAAGTTCAAAGAAGTTTACATGCTTTAGCCCCCAAATCTCCCCCATCTCTCCCATCTCTCCCAACGCGCGTCATTTCTTCTCCGGATACGGCTCCGAACCTGCGGTGGTTATTTACCACAATAGAAATAGGAAAACGGTTTTCTTAAGCATTACGCTTAGTGAGCATTCTAAACAAGATTGTATGTTTAATACGTGCAATGCTACAATTAACACATAAAACACAACCGTAGTCGCCGAGTCACCGGTTATATGGTTCATTCAGAACCGAAGACCTTCCTTGGTCCCGTGACCACTTCTATTCCTTGGACTTCCGTGTTTATCGGATTCTTTCTCTACACCACCCTTATTTCTCCCAACAATAAATCATTTCCCCAGTGCTCATTGACTACCACATAGACATATAAGCACATAAACACATATTCATGTATCAACATATAATCTTCATAGGATTGACATGGAATTCACATGATTAACATCTTTATATTTCCTAATCATAAATTATCATCTCTAATATCACATATAGCTTTCAACCCATTAAACACAATCAGTTTTAGGTGTAGAAAACTCACCTTATACACATATTTTACCCAAAATTACATCAAGAAGTTGCTGAATTTCAACAAATTAGAGCTCAATTCCCACTCCAACGAGATTCCTATATGAATTCGGTAGACGACGTCTCACCGATTAGTACGGCTACCCAAAATCTAAGATTAAACAAAAATTGAAGGTATAGAAACGATCATCTCACCTCCACGAGTCTGAAAATAGCTTTGGTTCGCGAATCCGACGAACAGCGACGACGGAACGACGAGATTTCGACGTCGGCGTCTCGAGCTCGTCTTCTCTCCTGACTCTATCTTTTCTTTTGTTTAGTTTCTACAGATTTTTTAGAGTCTCCCTCTCTCCAATACCTATACATGCATAAGCATGAGGTGTTTTAACCTCAATTTGCCCATTTTTCATTTACGCCCCCGGATTTCTTAAGTTCCTTATTATGAAATCCCCAAAAATTCCATTAACTACCCAATTATCTAATGAGTGTTTGTCTAAGTTCCGTATGAGTCCCAACGTGGGTCCCACATATTTTGTGAAATTGCTATCGTACCTACTAATTATAAGTTTTTTCAGTTATACCCTTATTTGGGTATCCAAACTAATACAAGTTACTAACACATGTATTATCATATATTATGAAAGTATTTAAACAATTAGTCATTTAATCATGTAAATGCATTTAATCACATAAAATGCAAATATTAATATTCGGCCCTTCACTTGGTCCCATTCCAATACCTGTCCCACATCTCTGGGGACTTTTCCAACTAGTAACCCTTTTCTGAACACTTTTCATACGGGCGAGTCCCAGCCTCCCCTTACTCCATAATATACACTAATCATATTAATTAATGCATTTAAAATGATAATTAACTCCTTTCCCCGGGTACGGGTGTTACATATATATACACAGATAGTTAGATTAAGATTCTTCTTCTACTTTAGTTCTTTTTGAAACAGTGGGTTTCAGGGTGAGAGAAAAAATCAGTATGTTTTTGTTTACAAAACTAGAGTAAGCTTTCCCAATTTTGGTTACCGAGCAATTATATCAGAAAGGTGTTTAGTATACCAGTTTCTCGATGTGCAAGAGAAACTGAGACAGAGATGATTCTGCGTTGTTTTATCCTGGGGACGGCGTGGCATGTACGAATTGCTTGCACACTTTGGACTGAGCCATGAAACGTCCTAAAGAGAGCGAGATCCGCAATTCGGCCCATGCTCCATTAAAAAGGCTACAGATCCGATAATTTTGTTCCAATTATATTTACATGTTCTAACAGTAATACCCTAAAAGTACTTAAAATTTTCTCTTACTAGATAAGTGTTTGGATATAATTGATATGAATTAATGTGAGGTATATCGAATGAAAATAGCAAAAGTGATCAATTTGTTCTCGACATGGCTGAACATTTTTCATTTTTATCCTTACATTTGTTTGGTCGATAATGCTATGGGCACTAACAACTTTGACAAACAAAATCCATTAATAGTCTATCTCTCTCCTGAGTGGCACTGTGACGAGATTTATTAAAATTAACCGGACTCTACAATACCACCCACGAGAGAGATAGACTAATAGTTAGGGGTGAAATCAGTTCGATTCGGTTCGGCTCGATCAGCTTTTTTTTTTTTTTTGGGGGGGGGGGGGGGCACCGACCGATCGGTTCGGTTTTCGATTTTAGGCTAAAATTTTGGTTCGGTTTTCAGTTTTATACTGTACCTAACGTATGAAAATCGATCGGTTCGGTTTGGTGGTTCGGTTCAATTCGGTTTTCTTTCACCCCTACTAATAGTGGATTTTGTTTATAAAAGTTGTTAGTGACCAATCATTACTCTTTTTTTGGTAAGATGAATTTGAAAAATGGGAGGAATAGAAAGGAGGAGGAATGTAAGGCCCCGACTGAAAGAAGAGAATAATGCATGTTTTACTATTTTACCCTTATACTGAACTAGTATTCCATCCGTCCCATTTTGTTAGTTCTTTTTTCCTTTTATGGCCGTTCCAAAATTATTATCCACTAAGAATATTCCATGATTAATTTTTTAGAAGTGCTAGACACACATTCCAAACCACACCCTAAACCACACCTTATGCTTTAAATGCATGTACTCTGTGCTGTTTGAATTTTTCACACTTTTCTATGCATCACTTACACAATATAGGATACATGCATTTAAAACAAGGATGTGGTTTGGGTGTGGTTTGGAGTGTGCCTAGCATTATTGTTAATATTTAGTTACTTTCAAAATTACCCTTATTGATTTTGAAATTATCCATCAAAAGTAAAGGAAAAGAAAAAACAAGTAAGAATATTTTGAAACTTTTGCATTAATTATATGGCATGTGAATGACATTTTTTATGTCCCCTTAAAAAGTTGAACTCCCAAAATTGGACTAACAAAATGGGACGGAGGTAGTTTCATTTTATTTGAAGGACAAAAAAGTCAAAAGAAGAAAAAAATATTTCTCTCTCCTATTTTGTTTATTTTTGGACGAATTAAAATTTGTAGGCCCAAAATGAAGAAGCTTCCTCTTCGATCCCTTCCTCTTTTTTTTTTTTTTGGCTTGACAAAATAAAGATCCCTTCCTTACTCTCCTCTCACCCATACTATTAAACAAGCGATTATACTCTTTTATCATATTTTTCTCCACCCCTTCTTTCTTGCCCCTCTTTCTTCAAACCAAACATAGTGTTAGGCAATATTCCTCTACATAAAAAATAAAATAAAATACATTCATTGTGGACATAACAAAACATAATCCATTTATTGCACTAGAAAATAAACCAACAAAATATGCACTACTTGAATTATAATATTAACAAAGTTCTTTTTGAGAATTGCTATTCTCATTCTAAAATTGAACTAATGCACTCTATAATACTACTGATACACTATGTAGTATCCTGCAGTCAATGCATTTCACAGAGTGCATTGATTCATCCGTAGAGTACGAATAATAATTCCCTTCTGTTTTATGGTCAATAATATATTGACAAAGTTGAGGGGGAAAAAAAGGGATGATTAATCTTTTATACTTCCTAAATTAGAATTTTAAATTTGGTTTTCAAATGACATAACAGTTGTATCACATACTATAATAGTAATAAATGGTACTCCCTCCGTCCCATATTAAGAGTCCTTAATTCCATTTTTTCAAGTCCTAATTTAAAAGTCCTCTTTGAAAAGTCAATATACTTTAATGCACATTTTCCAAGTTTGTCCTTGATTATATACAACAATTATTCCTTCTATTTCTTTGACATGACACTAAAATTTTGAAATTAAAAAAAGGCAATATTAAAAAATTGATAATTTCACCATAACCAATGATATAGTTGAAATTCCCCAAAACAACTCTAAATATGAGATAGAGGGAGTACCAAATATCACTATATATAGCGCAATTACAACTCACAAATCATTTGACAGTCAAATTTGATATTCAAATTTAGAAAACATTAGTGCTTTAAAATCTTACCAATGAGAAATAAGCTTTGCCCGCTAAATGTGGATCCCACGTGCAACTCTCTAATCTCTTCTCTTCAACCTTGGAAACTTGGGCCTATACCCTTCTAATAGCACCTCGTCACGTGTATGACTCACGTGACCGTGCCACACTGTACGTACATGCCACGTCAAACACCACCATTGCCGTCTCATTTACCAAATAATCCACAATGAAACCTTCAATCTCTGATAATATACTCTCACCTTCATCGTCAAACCATACTGATCTCTGTTGTCTCGCCGTTGATCTACGGAAATCATAATCAATCAGAGCATCAATGTCTTCAAGAACTCGACAATCGGCCAAAGGGAAGTTCCGAATTTGCCCCCACAATGCGTCTACCAGTTGGGACCCACATGTTGATAGTACCCTTGACCTCGAATTGAAATTGGGTTTCAAAATTTCTCCCAAAATTTCATTGACAAGTTGGAAAATTAGCTTTCTGTTACATTTATGGGTCACATGTGAGTTAGGATAAAAGAGTTCGAGGTAGTGAAAAATTGAGGGGTCTATAGGGTGGGTTGGAGAGTACCATTTGGTGAAGGACACGAGGGTATTTTTCTCAATACTAGTACGTTCTAGTATTCTTGTAATGTACTGAAATTCCTCTCCTTTACCGGTGGTGGTGGTGGCGGCGCCGCCGCCCTTAGATCTGTCATGGTGGTTGATTTCTTGGAGGGTCCCATTTTGGTTGTACGGATGGCTCAAACAACTATAAATCTGTGTGTTTGGTTTTGATGAAAGAGCATCACATACCTGTAAAATGTACAATTAAATGTTAATTAACCAATGCTATATGCTTAATTTGTATATGTGTTGAATCTTACTATCACATGTATTGAAATGAGAATTGGTGATATAAATTAATTTGAGGGCTACTTCCTCTAAAATATTTGCTCTGTCCCTAAAAATTTAACATGCAATCTTATGGTTTTCAAATTCGACTATTAATTAGTGTGGAGTGAGATCATATTTATTGGTAGAATAAGTGACGAGAACATGGCGGTTAGCACAAGGTGGAGTGCGGACCCGAACCACGTGCCAATTGGTCCAGTTACAAGGGCGCGAGCAAAACGGTTCAAGGACAATCTCAATGGGCTGGTTCAACAAATTTGGGTTGAGACTAATCTTTGTGGCCCAAAGGAGGATACTAGTGATCCACAAGGCTGGGTGTTCATGATTCAAGCTCTAGAATAAATTATAGGCTTGCATGCCAACTTAGGAACTTTTCATATTTGTTAGTTTGTTTTTATTTTAGTTTTGGGGTGAATTATTTTGGGCCATAATATTTCGTAGGCTTATAGGGCCCACCCGTAAGCCTCAGCTATTTAAACAGTTTAGGGTTTGTAATATTAAGTTTTGATCGTTAATAATATTGTGAGAGTTTTCTCTTTGGTTCTTTGAAGAACTATTCGAACTTATCAGATTTACTCTGTGGCGTTCATACCTGGACTTATCAATCGAGTTTTCCATCCTTGATTGTGGCATCTACATCCTTTATACTAAGGTTCGCATCTGTTATAGGTGTTGGGTCGCAGTTTCCATTCGAATCTGACAGTAGAACTGTCCGAGGCATTAATCGTGTTACGGGTTTTGTCATATTATTGGCGTGGTTCATATCAGTTGGTATCAGAGCACAGTTCTAGTCTCAGGTTTATCATATCTTTTTCGTTTCTGTTCTTATTCGTTTCTTCTGGTTCTGTTCTTAGTCGTTTTTGTTTCTGTTCGTTTTCTTATTCGTTCTCGTTTCTGAACCGTATCAAAAAAAAAAAAGGTGTTCAATTATGATCTGGAATTTCGTGTTTAGGGTTTGCGAATTTGATCTGTGATTTGCTCTTGTTACTTCGTGTTTGTTCATTCTTGTGATCGTTGTTATTGTGGTTTTTTCCTTCTCGAGAATTAGGGGTTCTGAATCAGATACGTGAACTGTGAAGTCTGCCTGATTATTCAAAACAAAAAAAAAAGAAAAAAAAGAGAAGATAAGAAAAGAAAATAAGAGATCGGTAAGCCGCGATAAAAAAAAAAAGAGTACAAAAACTCGGCTTAAATTTTTTTTTTTTTTTTTTACAATATTGGGGGTCTAAGGAGTCCAAATCTGACCTTACTCCATAGTGTGAAATTTTTTTTCCCGAAAATTCTATTTTTTTGTGCTTTTGGAAACCTAGCCATCCGCGTTCGTTTTTAGTCGTGCTTTCAACTTCCAAATTTGATTGGTCTAGTTTGGTGTGGATTGTTACTGAGAAATTCTGGTCATTGTTTGATCAGTTTCATAAGAACTAAGTGAGAATTACTACGAGTGGAAAAAGGCAGGAGTGGTGAGCACATAAGAGGGTAAAAGCCGACTTGATTTTTTGAGTGTAAACACGAGTGAATCATATTCTTGAGTGAAACACGTGAGGGAGTGTAGTGAGGATCTGTTCTATTTCTAATCCATTCTTGCAGGGATTATGGCTCAAGATCAGGGAAGAGTCACAAATGAAGAGGCTTAACAGCCGGTTGTTACGAATCTACAAATGCAAGCTTTAGTGGGGGAGATGAGGCGGATGATGAGGGAAGAATTGGAAACGATACATGAGAGATTGGATAGAGTTGAAGAGGGTACACCACAGAGGCAACAACAAAATGTTCGTAATGTACAAAGAAGAGTTGATGATGAGGAGTATTTTGGGAAAGACTTTGATGGAGAAAATGATCGGGAGTCAATAGATAATCAGAGGAGATATGGTGGTCGGGGTAGAAAAGTTCCTAAGTTGGCATGCAAGCCTATAATTTATTCTAGAGTTTGAATCATGGACACCCAGCCTTGTGGATCACTAGTATCCTCCTTTGGGCCACAAAGATTAGTCTCAACCCAAATTTGTTGAACCAGCCCATTGAGATTGTCCTTGAACCGTTTTTCTCACGCCCTTGTAATTGGACCAATTGGCACGTGGTTCGGGTCCGCATTCCACCTTGTGCTAACCGCCATGTTCTCTCGTGTGACCGTCACACTCTGTTGAGAAGTACTTATTCAATGAGCGTGTCACACCACGTTATCATATTTATAAGCAGTAGGACATAACATGTTGCATAATGTCAACCATTACTTGTCATACACCCCTTAAAAGTAGGGGCACATGTCCCAAAATAATTTTGACGTCACATCATATCATTATGCATGCAGACGTGGTGTGACGAACTCATTTTGATTTTACCCCATAGTGGGTGAAATTATTCACTGAGTCTGCCATTTCACGTCATTACGTTGACATGTTGTGACCACTTAATCTTAATAATACACATGCCCCTATTTCAAGAGCATCATAGTAAGTGGTTGGCGTTTTATTAATTAGTTTGAAATGTTGCCAAGCATTTGTCATGATCCCCTTGGAAATTGGGGATATGTGTGATTAAGATTGAATAGTCATATCTAGAGGTGTACTCGAGTTGAACCGCTTAACAAGGGCTCGCAACTCGGCTCGATAATAGCTCAACAAGTATAATAAATGAGCCAAGTTCAAGCTTGAATACAAAGATCGTTTAATAAACGAGTCAAGCTTGAGCACACAAGGTCTCGGCTCGATAAGATTCGCGAACAGTTTGATTAATGCTCGTATAGTAGGTTCATAGAAAATCTCTTTAATATGTTTGATAAGGGCTTATTTAGTTATATATATATATGATAATTATAATTATATAATATATGTATAATGCACAGTAATTAAAATTAAAAGAATATTATATATATATATAATAATTATAATAATATAATATATATATGTATAATGCAAAGTATTTCAAATTGAAAGAATATTGATATAGTATAATATGCATAGTCCTAAATTCACGTGCTAAGTAATTATTTTAGGTATATATATATGTCAACTGTCAAGCATTGAGCTAAGTTGGTCCGTGAGTTTTGGTTGACAACTTGAACTTGCTATTAGGGGTGTACACAAGTTGAGCCACTCAACAAGAGTCCAAGGGCTCGCGGCTCGACTCGCTAACAAATAGACTCGGCTCGGCTCGATAATAAACGAGTCAAGCACAAGCTTGAGTAGGATGTCAACTCTTAAAGCTCGGCTTGAATTCGAAAAACTCAGTTCGGGTACAGCCCTGAGTGTCACACCATGTTAACGTGACGATGTAGAATGATGGTTCACAAAATATTGGGGTTTATACGGAATCCACCAAATATTCTTATTATAATGGGCATCACACTAGTGTAACTAAAGATAACTTCTCCAATTTTTTTTTAAGGGATTTACTGAATTTAATTGGAAGTAGTTTTTACCTTATCACATTACCATTCTAACTTCAACTTGGGAAGGGAAAAAAAAAAACATTGCTCATTTTAAAGCATCAAAAGACAATCAAATTCGAGGAATGTTATAGTTACCAAATGTGGATCTAAGGTAGTATAGGGTGGGAATCATTGGCAACAACTTCCATTGAAATTAATGACACCAATGCCATTGAAGACGACCCACTCACATATCATATCCTAAATTGGAGAAGTTATATATCTCATGTGATCTGTCACCCATATTATGATTTGATTATTATATATGTGGATCCTGATCACACGATTTTCAAAGTAAATAAAAAAATCACAGTGATCATCTGATGGTATGACGATCATACAAGTGAGATATTTTTCTCCGAGGAATCTCAGAGTTTGTCAATAAAATTAAAAGAAAATGAAAATAAAAACAAGGACATTATATATTGTGGGCACCTGTTTTTGAGGAAATTTTGCTGCTGGAGGTGAAGGGCCTTTGTTTACTAGAACAAGGGTAGGTACAACATTGCATTTCTTGTCTGAAAGGTTTGTTCTCTTTGTTGCTGATGACCCAACAAATCTCTCTTCTTTTTTGATCCGAATTGTATCTGAAATTTGGAGAGGCTTTTTGATCCCACTAGTAGTACTACTGAACCGTTCACTAACATCTCTCTTGCATTTCTGAATTGGCTTCTTGGAAGGAAATTTAGTGTGAGAAGAGGGTTTTGTAGTGAGAGAATTTTGATTCTTAAAGACTTCTTTTTTGAAATTTTCCTTCTTATTAGGTTCCAAGAACTTGGGTCTTGGAGAAAAAGATGGGTTCTTTGATTTGATCATAACAACATTTTTGTCATTTCTTCTTTGATCTCTGTTCTTGATTGTGTTGGTTATGTCCAAACCAATTCTCTTGCTTTTAACACTTTCTTTAACTTGCTTCACAATCTGTTTAGCATAGGGGCTAGGACTTTTGGTCTCTTCATCAAGTTTGAAATCTCTCCTTTTGAATGACTTGTATGGCCTACAAAATAAATAATAATTTATCATAACATTTTTATTACATGTTTTTCATGGAATAGTATAATAACACCATTTAGAATGGTAGGTTATAATAAAAGAGAAAGAAAGAAGAAGAATGGTAGGTCTATTTTTAAATAAAAGATGGGTAAATGACACTCCACCCTCATATTTTGCAACTAGCTAGTTTGCTTTTTCATCTACGTGTGTTAAAACGTGACACATATATAAAACTCATAAATTTGGATTAAATCTCAATTCTGTGCACTTTCGCATCCCTTCTAAAAAAGTAACGAAATCAAGAAATTTTTAGAGTGGGAGTGAAGATTGGGATGCATTAGCATTTGCATCAGAATTAGCATTTTATTAACCAAATTTTAAAGTCTTACGGGCACTTTTTAAAAAACAAAGACCAAAGAGAAATTAATTGCAAACCACGACGTTGGTACTGTTTTTCATATTCCCCTCACATGAACTGTAAAAACTGTTTGTTTCCAAATATTATAAACTCTTATTTGATTTGAGTGCTTTTCTTTCACCTTTTGGTCCTTGTTGAACACGGGAATTCGATTTCATGGCTCAAATTAGCAATGTTCTCTTTGTTGATGTGAAGGGAAAGTCTATGATGATGATCCACGTCTGATCTTCGTGCTGATGATGATCTTGGTGTCTCCGGCAATGAACTTGTGCCGGTGATCATAGTACGATCAACTAGATAAGTACTTTTCTTGCTTCTTTGAGAATGGAACTGTGTCTTTAGACTTAGTAATTGAGAGTTTGAAATGGTATGGTTGGATAAGGATAGTGAGGGAGAGTAGGGAAGAAGATCAAGACCCATTAGTTTAGCGACTAAAGGGGTCTTGGCACTTGGAGAGTCACCACAATATGGAGAGAAATCATCTGTTCTTGATCTTCTTGTTTTAATTTGAATACCCATCTGTAAATTACAGAAACATATGATTCACTTAGAAAGCAATCAAAAATTGAGAATTGTACAAAAAATTAAGAAAATTATGGAAATAAAGTTAAAGAGTATCTCCAACAAACTCGTAGAATCAACAATGCTAGACACATACCTTCAATCACACCTCAAACCAAAATCATGTTTTAAATGTATGTGCTTTGTGCTTCCCAAAAAATGTAGGCCATGTGTGAAAAGAGTAATGCTAGAGTCACAAACAAAAGAGTCACAAAGAGATGCTCATAAATGGATGTGACATCCCATGTGGCACCCATATAGCAGTATGACCTACTACATTTAACTCTACCACATGGGTGCCACATGTGATGTCAAATCCTTTTGTGTGTATCTCTGTGACTCTAGATTACTCGTGTGAAAAATCCGCACAATACAAGATACATATATTTATAAGTTTAAAACATGTGTTATAGTTTGAAGTGTATTTTAAGGTGTGTGCCTCTAGCATTATTGCTCGTAGAAAGTTGCTGGCCAAAAAGTACCTTTTTAAACTAAGAATGATGGCTATCTAACAGCTATTTGTACGTGCTACATCCATCACCAGCTACTGTGACTACCTTGCTAATTTAAATTCTGTAAATGACTACCTCTATATTTGGTGTTCTTTGTGCAAATCTCTACTATTATAATTTAAATCTCAAATATAAAAGAACAAATAAAATGGACTTGCTAATTAATGAGAACATTAATTGTTGGAGTAGAACTATCAAGAAATTAATGGATAGCTTAAAATTGCTATAGCCAAAATGGATAGCATTGGTGAAGATATTCATACTTACAGGGCGGAGCGACTAGCGAGGAAGGTTCTTAGGGGCAATTGCCACCCCATTTCAACTTTTTTAAAATTAAGTTTTCACTTTATGTAATTATATTTTATTCTTTTTTTTTAAGAACTATCAAGAAATTAATGGATAGCTTAAAATTGCTATAGCCAAAATGGATAGCATTAGTGAAGATTTTCATACATACAGGGCGGAGCGAGGAAGGTTAATAGGGGCACTTGCCACCCCATTTCAACTTTTTAAAATTAGGTTTTCACTTTATGTAATTTATATTTTATTCTTTTTCTTTTCTTTTTTTTTTTTCTTCTCAAAATTAACATTAATATATTATATTCATATTTACCTCTAACTTGCCCCCATCTGCCATAATCTTTCAAAATAATTATTTTATCATATATAATTTATACTTTATTCATTTTGTTCCTTAATTGTCTCTCTTAAACTTTTCAAAATAATCATTTTACTTTATATATTTCATAGTTTATTTATTTTTGCCCCTTAATTGTCCCTCAACTTTTTACAATAATTATTTTAACATATTTTATTCATTTTTGCCCCCCAAGTTTTTAATTTGTCCCTTTTAAGCTTAAAAAAATACACTTTGTCCATTTTAAACATAGAAAAGCAAAAGCTTCTTCCTGAACAAAACTCTTGTATCGACCCTGTTACAGTTCGTTTGGTATGATTGTAAAATAGAATAGAATAGAATTGAACAGAATAGAAAAAATTATAGTAACTGATTTGCCTAATTCTCCTATTTGGTTTAAAACAGAAATAAAAATAATATAATTGAAAAGAAATATAGCTATTTTATAAAATACCCAAACAGACCTTCAAATCTGACCTTCAAATCTACCAGACTAGACGACGACGAAGAGGAGACCACCAGACGACAACGACAACAACGAAGAAGGGACCAGACGAAGAATAAGAAGAAAGACGAAGACGAAGATGCTGCAAAGAAGAAGAATAAAGACGAAGACGAAGAAGAAGAACGAGGAAGAAGAAGGACGAAGACCAGACCAGAAAAACGACGAAGAAGACGAAGAAGAACGATGAAGAAGATTTGGGTATTCTAACACAAATTTAAATTGAATTCTCATCAAATTTGACCAATTTTGATCGAATTTCACCTTGGCCTAAAACTTCAATTCTCAAGAATTGAAAATCATTTTATTTCTAATTTTTGTGTCAAAATTAAACACATGATTTGCCACAAAAAAAATTGCAAATTAATTCTTTTCTTGTTTGTGCATACCAAATGGAGTGTTACTTACATGGATTGTTAGAGTTTCTTTATCTTTCTTCATATTTGATGGCAATGAAGCATCTCCTATGTAAGGCTCTTTTAACTCCAAGCTATTTCTTGTTGCCTCTAACCCTGCATTATTATCCAAAAACCATTACTCAACACATTTATCCATCCATGCACACACACAAACACACACGCATACTTATGCATATATATATACAGAGAGAGAGAGAGAGAGAGAGAGAGAGAGAGAGAGAGAGAGAGAGTAGTACCTTTGTAGGTAGTAGTTTCTTCTGGGAGGAAAGCATTAGGCTTGTGCAAGGGAATATGAAAAGGGTGGAGATGAAAGAGTTGAAGGACAGCACACATGCAGCCAGTAGTTCCTGTGTTTCTCTCTCCTCCTCCTCCTCCTGATGATCTTCCTCTCTTGGTGGATCTACTACGGCCACCTCCAATACAATACAACCATTCTTTGCCCATGACTATGGGAACTTGTCTGTCTTGTTCTCGATCTACTTCTCTGGAGACAAGAAAGAAGGTAGAAAAAGCTTCGGACGAAAATGACAGAAGTGTGTGTGTGAGAGAGAGAGAGAGAGAGAGAGAGAGGGAGAGTGTGTGTTTTGTGGTAGAAAAAGCTAAAAAGTTAAAAGAATGCTGAGATGCTGATGAGGAAGCGGAAAAAGCGGATCCATGAAGCATAAACTCAGAACCGCATTTGATTCGTGGAAGAGAATTTGAGTACCACAGCAAACGGGCTTTGGACCTTTGTTATATTCTCTCGCTCTCTCTCTATCCTCGAACTATTCGTGTGTGTACATATATCACTAATGTCACTAATGTTAGGTGTACACTTTTACACACTAAAAAAGTATTTATATTTATTTAAATTAATGAGAAGAGACTGATAATGGATTCTGTAGTCTCTATCTCTCTTTTCATTGTCTACCTCAAAGTATGAATGCCTTCTAGCTAGATGTGTGAGGATATGTCCCAAACATTAGTCGCTAAAACTTTTAGCGACACTTTTTGCTCTACCATTAGTCATTGCTGCTCTGACAATAGAGTTAGTCTATTAATATTGTAACTAAGTCTCAAAATATTGCAACCAGCAAAAAAATAAAAAAAAAGATGTCTCAAAATATTGCAACCAGCCAAAAAAAAAAAAATTCTCAAAATATTACTCCATCTGTTTCTATATTTTGAGTCCTACTTTGGAGACCCAACTTTTTAAAGGGAGAAAAGGAATGTACACTTTTTAAAATTGTCCCTAATCATTACAATACATATTTTATTTTTACTTTGTCTTGGTGTAGATTTCAAGGGGGTTAGTTTTGAAAAGTAAGTAAAAAAAATATATACCAATTTTAAAAAGTGGACAATAAGTTTGGAACATCTCAAAATGAAATAGTGGACTCAAAAAATGGGATAGAGGGAGTAGTACAACCAATTAGTCTCAATATTGATACAGTAATACTTGAGCCACATAAAACATTCATATAAAATTACTCACAAAAATTTATTGTGTTTATGTTTCTGCTCATTGGACCTCAAAATGTCAATGAACTCCACCAAGCTAGAAGAGAGATGGATAATAAATTTTTGTAACAAACTTTATATAAATGTTTTATGTGTCTCAAACATTACTAATCATTTTAATATTATAATCAAGTCTCAACATATTGTATCCAAACAACTATAATACATGGAGTCCCAAAATATTACACTCACATGTCAAAATAATGTGCCCAAGTTTAGGTTCGAAAACATTGCAACTATGTATAGTACTCGAAAACACCCCTTTTTTTTTTTGTTTGGGTACCACATAATTCTCACCCTTTATTTATTATACTTCAGCTATCTTATTTTATGTGTCTTTTTTTATTTTGGGATATCTTAAATTGTTGTCTAGTTTTCTAAATTAATATGCAAATTTTACTTAATTTTCTAAAATACCCTCTTTTACAATTAACATCAAAATAAAATAAAAAAACGTAAGTGCAATAATTATGAACAATTATGAAAAATATGTATAAATTTTTTTTATCTCCTTCAATAATTGAATTCTCGTAAGGAGGGAGTAATATTCTAGTCTCTCACTCCCGAGTGATGATCAACTAGAACAAGAGGGCAGAGAACCTCTTTTAACTCGCTCATTGGGAATTGTATAATGCAGGTGATGACGACATATAAGTCACCACCTCTCTCTCTATAGTAAATATTGGTTGCAACATATACACTATATCATCGTCTATAATATCATTAATACAATAATTTTGTTAATGTGAAATAAAATTTCCCTAAAAATAAGATGACCAATAGACTGATAAAAGAATCTAATTAACTTAGAATATTACATCATCTCCATAACCATTGATACCAATATGAGTAATCTTAGGTGTACACAAATTTTGTACACACTTTTGCACACAAATGCTTTAAATGCATGTACCTTGTGCTGTTTGAATTTTTCACACTTTTCTGTGCACCACTTACAGAGCACAGGGTACATGCATTTAAAGCATTTGTGTGCAAAAGTGTGTGCAAATTTGTGTACACCTAGCATTACTCTACCAATATTTTCCCTCTCCAGTTTCTCTCTCCATTGTAGATGAGCTCCGCTCACGATGCAATTGTCTTCTGACTTTGGTTTTAGGTATGTGGTTAATTGGGGATCCGTATTTGAGCCTTTAATGTTTAGACATGTGTCAGGTGGAATTACCCTACCACCATGAGAGAATAAAACAAATGTGAAATTTTACATTATTTTGTATTTTGGAGTCATGCTTGAGGAAAAATTATTGTGTAGTTCTGGATCACCAGTTTTGCAATCTAATGTGGTGGTCCAGACCATTAATAATATTGCCAAGTGAACAAAAAGTTTTTCAGATCAGCTCTGCCTTTCTCGGTCTCTGTGTGCATCGATTTGATGTTTTATGTGTGGTCTGAACTATCATTTCAGTTTGATGAGTTGGTCGATGGTCCAGGACTACCCAATAATTTTTCATGCCTCAGGGCTCAATATACTTCTGTTTGCTGATTACTCTGGGATTGCTTTTCCCAGAGGTGATTAATTGTTATTTTTATTCCTGATAATTAACCAAGATAATAAAAAAGTATTTTAGCCCTTCATAATTATGTTTGAACTTTGAGTTTTCTTGCTCCGCATTTTTTTGATTTGCAGATTTGCTAAAGTAACTTAAAAAATAAAAGAAAAGATTTTAACCCTTCAAATTTGTGTTTGAATTTTGCGGCATTGTTTGATTTGCAGATTTGTTAAAGTACAAAAAAAGAAAAAAAAAAGAAAAAAAAAAGAGTAAAGTAAGAAGGAAAACTAATTTCCGTATTTTTTTTGGTGTATTTCTGCAAATAACATTAAAGTTCAAAAAACACTATTGTAACTAAGAATATATAGAGGAAATTCATAGAGTGACTACATTTAAAATAAGAGGATCAAATGGATTATGGAAATGTGAGCTCAAAAGAATTTGGTGTAGAAAAGTTGAGTTGCATCGATTTTATTAAGATACAAGTAACAAATATTCATCATTATATATCTTCCCACTTCTTGGTCACCAACAAATTTGGATATATACAAGTATAAGAATATTTTAATACTCATGTACTCGTGTACATATGTGATATATTGGCTGCAATAATTTGATGAAAGAAAAAGGGTTCTGTTAACCCAGTAATATAGTATACATATATATATATATACACACACATAGTACAAATACTTATAGCACAAATAATTTTGTTGTTATCCATAGTACTATTGTCTTACGAACCTCTCCATCTCACGCATATAATTTATTGTCTCATCCATTTAGAGTAGAAAAACGTAGTAGCAAATGCTGCAGCGGAATGTTAAAATCACGAGGAAAAACACGCGGAATGACAACTTTCTCTGAACCTGTTGATTATCACACAATAATACTAGGAATTAAGGCCTATCGTTTTGTTGATTCACTCTAATACCAAGAACAATAAAGGATGAATTTAGAGAAATCTAAAGAAATTTTATTAATATAAAACACTGCTAGAAAAGGTCTCAAAACACCCCATTTATAAGCTGCAAACACTAATTCGCATAAAGAAATAAAAAGCTGAAAATGTCCTAAAGTGCTGAAAAAAGTAGAAAAGAGTTTGGGCCTAAAGACCTAAATTGCATAGCTTTTTTGTCGGGCTCGTCATTAGCTTTTGGAAATTCTTTTATGATTAATAGCAGCAATTCCGATATCCGTAGTGAAATGTTTAGTGGAAATGATCAGAATTGGTGATCATTTTTTTTTGTATCCTGCAGTGACAGAAACATCGATCATGGTCAAATGATAGTGAGCAAGATGCAACAAGGTCAAAATTCAAGAAATAATCTTATGAATGATTGATCCGGAGGGGGGCAAACATGGGTGTTTGTCCCCCCTAGTTTTGAAAAAAAAAAATGTCTATTTATTCTTGCATTATTCATATATATATATATATATATATACTAGTGGAGTAATATTTGGGGCATTAACAAAATCCACTAACACTTACTAACACACTCTATCTCTCTCCTAGTGGCACCGTGGGGTCCGCAGTGGACCCCGCAGTACCACTAGGAGAGAGATAGAGTGTGTTAGTAAGTGTTAGTGGATTTTGTTAGTGCCCCTAGCATTGCCCATACTAGTGAGGGTGCACGTGCAAGGCACGTGCCCGTCGGATAGTTATATTCCTAGATATATTGTATATTAATCTTGACATTAGAGGTCTTTGGAAAGGTATAATTACTCATTCCGTTCTAAAATAAGTGTCAACGTTTAATTTTTTTGGATATTTTTAAAATAAGTGTCACGTTTCCCTTTTTTTTTTTTTTTTTTTTTGATATTTCAAAATAAGGCCCACTTTTAAAAATCAACATAAGATGAAACAGTTAAATAGGAAATTGTAAATGTAACTATTTAATCTAAAACTCTTCTTACGGAAGAAGTTGATAGTTATGACTATCTTATAAATGAGTAGTAAAGGTACCTAATAAAGCGCCACTAAAAATATATGACACAAGTAGGGTATTTCCTCTAAAAAAGGGCATGAATTTGTGTAGGCCTTAATTGGTATTCAAATACAATCTATAAATCCTGAATTTGAGGGAAGAAGTTGACCAAAATGTAAATATTAGTGACCAATTAATAATAGCTACTAAAATAGCCACTTAAATTGACAATTTAAATATTAGAATTATACAATTTAGTCCTTCAGATTTCGGTCAACTTATATTTAGTCACTTTGACTTTGTTATCTCTTAAATTTATCCTTAATCATTAAAAAACATAGAAATTAGTCCCTTTTCCCAAATATCTGTATTTTTCATGGACAACATTGCCCTTCATTAGATATATACATATGTGTGTATATAAACATCACCATAAAATCAGGAATTTCAATTTAAAACCCAAATTAATCCACATCTGTTTCTCTCTCTCTCATTATCTCACTCTCTATCTTTCTCTCTGGAAGTGCGGAACCCCCTACCGCCAATAACTCTCTCTCTCTAAACTTTCTCTCACTAAAAGTTCAAAGAGACCCATCAACACCTACTGTCCACTTGTGGTCCAGACCACCGTCTGGTGCTCCTCCGGCATCATCATCCTCGACGGCACCCTCGTCCAGACCAGCGACTACTACACCGGCGAGCATTGTCGTCACGAACGTGTAATCGTCGTCGGTAGCTGGAGACAATACAACTACGAGTTCTATCCGAAGAACCCACAAAAAACGAGTCTTTGTGAAGGGGAGAAATTTGTTTTTTTGTTTTTGTGAAGGTGAGAAATTTATTTTTTGTTTGGTGAGAAATTTCTCACCATTGCTATTGAAAAATATCTCACTTTTGGTTGCACTGTAATATCATTTCGGTACGGTTCGACTTTCTCTACCGTTCGATTACTGCCGAAGTTTGTGATTTTCTATTATCTTATACATATATATAGTATGGATTTGTTTCTGGTTCTAGAATTTTTTTTTTTTAGGGATTTTATGTAGTGGATTGATTTGATAGAACTTTCTGGATCTGGTTTGTGTATGTGTATGATTTGAGCTTTTTTGATTGCTTTGTACTTCATTTTTTCTATGTTTTGGTGCACAGATGTTCTATATAATATGCATTTTAATCGGTTCTTTTTAAACGTCGAGATCTTGTGTCTTCGTATAAGTTAATTTTGCATTATATGTATATTAAAGTGATGAATTTCTCATTATAGTTAGAAGTGGTACTTTCTCACCATAATGTTATTGATAAATTTATCACATTTAGTCAATGATGTCTTTTAAAGTGAGTAATTTCTCACTATTATATGCAAAATTTAACATTATGTTATCGAGGATTTGTCACATATAGTCTGTGATGAATTTTAAAAGTGAGAAATTTCTCACTTTTTTTCCTCTTTATATATATGTATATATATATATATATATAGAAAAACTGGGTTATTTACCCAGTTTTTTTTTTTTTGTTAGATCCTTATGTCTAGATTTCTGTAAGATATGTATATATATATATATATGTTTTAAATGAGTTTTAAATTTCAAAATCCTGATTTGGTATATATATATATAGTTATATAGGTTTTAAATTTAAAAACCCTAATTTGTGGGGTGGGGGTATTTTAGTCATCAAAATAGGTGAGGGACTAATTTCTAAGTTGACTTGTAAAATGGATCTATTTTTAAAAAAGGCTACAATGAAGGACTGAAATCTAAATAACCCTTTAAATATACCAGAGCTTAAATTTGAGAGAAGAAGTTGACCAAAATGTGAAATTAGTGACCAATTCCTAAATAGCCACTAAAATAGCCACTTTTTAAAACTTGTTTAAAGTGAATAATAAATATCCCAAAACTTGCTGACCTAAATGCAATTACACATATTACAATATATGAATCCTAAATTTGAGAGAAGAAGTTGAGCAAATTGTAAATATTAGTGACCAATTCCTAAATAACCACTAAAATAGCCATTTTTTTTTTACTTTTTATGAAGTGAATAATAAATATTCCAAAAATTATTGACCCAAATGTAATTAGACACAAATTGTTGATTGAAACCTCATTTGAGAGAAGAAGTTGACCAAATTGTAAATATTAGTGACCAATTCCTAAATAGCCACCAAAATAGCCACTTTTGTTGACTTTTTTTGAAGTCAATAATAAATATCTCAAAAATTGTTGATCCAAATGTAATTAGACACAAGATTGTTGATTAAAACCTCATTATTATATTAAATAAAATTTCAAGAGCTGACTTGAATGTAATTATTTGTTCAAAATGACATATTTACCCTCCGATAAATTAATATATCCTTATGATGTATAGATAGTTATATGAGTAATTATGGTGTAGTGAAGGACAAAAGAGGAAGTTCATATTTTTTGACGTGCTTGTTTCTTCGTTCTTATAATATAGTAGATATATGCCTTAAGTATATAGATTGCCCCACTAATTTTCTTGGAATTATTAAGCTCGCCTTGCTTAAATTAGATTCGTGTATCCGTTCTTGGTGACCATTATACGATGTGACACCCATTATAATTTTTTTGGACTATGGAACATAGAATACTAGATGTGACAATCAGATGAGATAACCTCTCTCAGTTAAATTAATGTAGATATTACGTGAATCCAATACTAATTCAAATGCCTATACATGCATACAAATTAAGCGGGAAATTCAAATGGCACGTACATGCTAATTCAAATGTAAATGTGAAATATCTAGCAAAAAAAAAAAAAAGAGGTAAATGTGAAATCGTGAATGGAATAGTAGATTACAATCAATTTGGCCACGTGGTGATGACTGATGAGTGATGAGTATTATTTAATGTCTTGTATTAATAGATCTGCTACTGCAAATGCAGGTTTTGGTTGACTGAGCGGGAGGGCATTGTTGGAGCTGTTTGGAGTAAAACTTGGGGTTTATATATACATTCTGTATCTATTCTGGTACTACATTGCCATCTAGGGTTTTGTTCACTGAATTGGTGAAAAGATTGGGCAGTTGGGTCACTGCTTTTAGGGCTTGACTATGATGGGTGACTTTTGATAAGGTAATGCAATGATGGGGACAAAGGCATGGGGTTGGTGATCATGGTAGTTTTTGATGGATTCATTTTGGCAGAAACTGTTTGTTTGTCATGTTTTGGGGAAACTTCACAATCAAATTGATTGTTGTAGGTCAAGACATTAAATTTTCAAATTAAGAGCAATATGTCATCTCATTTCTAATTTACTTATTGGTTGGACAAACAGTAAGCAACCTCTCCGAATGCGAAGATAATATATAGTGTATGTTTTGGCATAAGATAGAATTATAATACTGCGTACATTTGACCCTTTCCAAATTATCTGATTTGATCCACATGTATTGGGTTGTTTTCTGTAAGCGAAGATCGACTATCATCCATCTCTAAGACCCTATAATCACTTATTTGTAGCGTCATTATCAATCACGGCTATCATGTGTAGATCATGATTGCCCTTTGCTAGACTTGTATAATGTTTGGTAGGAGGGATAAAAAAGTGGAAGGAAAGAAACAAAACAAGGGAGGGAAGAGATATATGCAAGGAAAGAAAGCAAACCTTTAGGGCTCGCATGGTAACGTTTCATGTTTTGAGTTTTGAGTTTTTTAAAAACGAAAATCAGTTTTGGTTTTTTTTTTTTTTTGAAAAAAAAACAAAAACTTGTTTGGTAACATTGTTGATTTTTTTAAAAAAAACAAAAACAGGAAACTCAAAACGACTTTTTGCTGTTTTCATTTTTTACCCAAAATTTGAAAACGTTTTTTAAAAACAAAAAACAAAAACGTTACCAAACGTGTTTTCAATTTTCGTTTTCTAAAAAACGAAAACAAAAACAGAAAACAGAAAACGACAACGTTACCAAACGAGCCCTTAGTTTTTAGTTTTTATTTTTTGGTTCAATCATATGAAAATATTGAACTTCTTTGTCAATTAATAGCATCTTCAAAGTAGTCCTACTTAACTAAATAGGTGTGCTTGTTCAACATGAGTAATTGTTGAAGGCTTCATTCCAAAATCATAGGAAAAAAAAAATAAAATCCCATGATAAATCTATAAAGGTCAACCTTATTCTCTACGGGTGTAAATAAATCAACCGAACTAATTGGTTCAGTTCAATCGATTTTAAAGAATTTCATACTATGTAAAAATCGAATCAAAACAAAAATTTTCACTAAATCCAAAAAAAAACTGATCAAATTATCTAAAAATTAGACCGAACCGAACCATTTTTATCCCTACTACTGATTCCTATGCAGAGGTTTTACTTTTTAAACACATGTACCAACAACATGTGAGATCTCATATCGGTTAACTACAAAAGGTACGAGTGGGGTATAATATATAAACATGCATGCTAGTAGTAATTTGGGCACCATATTGTGGGTCCTTTCTTCCTGCCGACGAGGGCTTGGATGTTACACAATAGCATCAACATTATTGTTAGTTAACAGTAAAATCATAATTAGTCCAATAACAAAAATAAAGGATAATTCTAGGGGCACATAAAAATCTCATAAAAATAAGATATATAAACTTTATGTGTCTATCTCTCACCTCTGTGAACCCCATATACACTGTGGATCCCACAGTGTCAGTAAATCCTACCAAGAGAGAGATAGATACATTGTGATTTATGTATCTTGTTTTTGTGAGATTCTTATGTGCCCCAAAAATTATCCATAAATGAAAAACAACGTGAATTGAGCTTTAACATATATATTTCCTTTTTCGGTCAATAAAATGTATTGAAACCCCACCATATTCTTTTTTTTTTTTTTTTTTTTTTTTTTCAGATGACAAGGATAAATCCCCCATTCCGTCCTCCGCAATTTCGGAATTCCCGCTAATATTTCAGATGATTTACTTATTGCGTTTTATCAGAGTAGAATATGGGGCAGACTTCAAGCATATACACGACCCACAACACAACTCGGTAAGTCAGGGAGGTGATCAGTGAGCGGTAGGATTCGAATCCATGCCAAACTCTGGATATGATTCATCTAGCTACTTGAAATTCGTCCTCCCAATCCACTAACATGACCTCGGGGGGTTTCGAACTCTTGACCTTCCTTTGAAAGGCCAAGAGCTCTGGATATATCGGCTAGCTAGCCTAGCTAGTTACCCCCACCATAGTTGAATTGATAGTATTGTAGAATTGTATTTGAAACACTACTGCAGGATCTATGAGATACGAGAATAGACACGAAAAGAATCACCAAAAACAATTAAATTTACTTAGGTCACCCAAAACTAGACTACATCTGCGAGAGTGTTGAAATTTTCATTATGCTCAATAGCCAAAGCAGAAAGATTGCATAATCCAATGATAGTGGCCCTTATTAGGGGAGTTCGTGGTCGATTTTTTTGATTTTTTAGTGGTTTTAAAAATGAAACACCCGCTCTCGCGATTAATGTCTGATCATATTTAGCATGTATTAACATGGATTAATGGTGATTATTAGTATGTATGTGAGGTGGGTTTAACCCTCTAAGTTGATTATGGGTGTCCAGTTGGAAATCCAGTATTAGCCAATGTGGCAGTTCAAATTGGGACATGTGTTGAGATATTCCATTTGACATGGGACAATATTATGGGATCATCTTTATGTGCTTAAATGCTTATTAAGAGCATATGTGAATATTATAATGCTATTTTTTTTTAATAACATGTTAGTTAGTAGAGACCACTTCTGTGGTCAGTTGGGATACCTTTGTGAGAATGAATTGGACACGTTGCATAATTCGTAGGCTAATTTAGTAGGCTAATTACCAACTTCACAATATTATGTGAGACAACTTATAGGATCCATATTTGTAATACCCTGTATTTTTAGATGTATATTATAATGGAATTTCATTTGTGTATGACTCAATCTTATAACCTCATCTTACCTTTGGTGAATTTTGGGTCCGAATCGATTGGTCATTATTCCAATCCATTGTCACTTTTAGTATGCCAAACGATTGCCAACTTTCCCAATCGATTGGTATCCTGCCGACCTGAATCCATTACGTGGTACTATAATTGATTGCCCTTGTATCCAATTGATTGCCATTAAATATCTGATGCCAATCGATTGCCACTGAACCCAATCGATTGGTTAGGAGCTGCCTCCTACCCTCCTCTTTGCCTATATATATATTATGTTTATATGTGTATGGGGGTTTTGGGAACCAGAGTTAGAGAGAGATACATAGATATTATATATACACACATACACATATACATATACACACCCCCGTATATATACATACATAAACTCACACACACACTCTCACCAAAGGAGAAGAGGAAGAAGAGAAGCAGAAGAAGGAGAGGGAGAGAGAGAGAGAGAGAGAGAGAGAGAAAGAGAGAGAGAGAGAGTGGAAGAGAAGAGACAGGGTGGTACCACCCTGAGGACCCGCGACCACCTCGTGTCATCGGTGCCACTAAACTTAATGGTGAGTGCCTATACTCACTGATTAGCTTAGTCTTGTTGTTTATAATCGTTTCGGTAAGAAAGAACGGGCGTAGAACGTGTGTATATATATATATATATATATATTTCAGTTCATGTTTTACAATTTCTGGACAGGAAGATGACTTCCCAATCGATTGCCATTTGATCCCAATTGATTGCCATGTTTCCTAATCGATTGCCATGTCTGTTAAGCCAATCGATTGCCATTTTTTCCAATCGATTGCCAACCCAATTATCCCAATCGATTGCACTCTTAACCCAATCGATTGTGTACTTCTGATTATTGTATATTTTAGTTGTTTATAGATGTTGATCTATTATGTTGATATATGTTATACGTTGATTGTTAGTGCGGTATGGAATAATACACACGTTTGAATAATGAATCACTAATGCATTATACGAAGTGGAATTAGTTGGATGATGATTGAAGTGATATTGTTAACCGGATTGAAAAGTCGACATGCATAGTAGTGGGTCTATCGACCGTGGAGGTCGATACTATTTATATATGTACACATGAATGCGATCGTAAAGATCGTACAATGTTGGGTGTGGGATCGTAATGAGTTAAGTTAGTTAGATGTGTGGGATTTCATTTATATGTTGGTAAAGTTGGGACTGCGTGTCAGGCTTCGTTGTGTACAAATGTGTTGTTGTGAGTACCTATATCATCTTAGTATGATAGAGATTAAAGGAATATCACCTTAATTCATGACCGAGACAAGAGATATCGATAGAGATTAAGGGATATGTTGCTTTAATCCATGACAGAGGCTAAGGGATATACTGGTGGTATCGCCTTAGTCCATGACCGAGATAGGAGATCCGACAGAGGCTAAGGGATACATATGGTAAGAACGATAATGTGGCTAGCACCTTGGTCCGATAGAGGCTAACGGAATGCCGCCTTAGTCCATGACCGAGACAAGAGAGATCCAACAGAGGCTAAGGGCATGGTCACGTTAGTCCAAGACTGAGACTGAGGGTTATGTTGGTGCTATCATCTTAGTTCAATAGAGACTAAAAGAATATTATCTTAGTCCAAGATCGAGACGGGAGATCCGACAGAGGGTAAGAAATATATCACTTTAGTCTAAGATCGAGACTAAGAGGGATGCATCATGAACTGAGTCCGATAAAGGCTAAAGAAATATCGCCTTAGTCCAAGATTGGGATAGGAAAGTTCGACAGAGGCTAAGGGATATGTCACTTTAGTCAATGACAGAGGCTAAGAGGTATATGTTGTAATAAAGAAATGTATGGGCATGTTGGCCGGAATAGATCAAGGCATTGTGGCCATAAAGTTGAGACTACGTGTCAAGTTTGATGAGTCATAGTGTATTGGGCTACGTGCCAGGATAATAATGTGAGATGGTAAAGCTATGGGCGGAATCTGGACCCAGGAGTCCATGTTGTGTTTGGGATGGGCTGGGACAATGTTGTTATATTGAGTTGGTGCATATATGAGTACGAACAACGAGAAGATTATTTAATAATGTTGTTTTTATATACTGCATATCTATGGATACTTTGTTAGTATTTGCATTCACTCAGCGTTTGTAGCTGACGATGTTTATGTCGCTGGATATCCTACGTCCAGCTGGCCAGGATTATGAGTATGCAAGTGAAGAATATGCATCGAGGGGCTATAAGAAGGGAGTCTATTATGATGGAGGCTATGCTGGAGACGACTATTATGCGAGCTGAAGACTTGGAGCTTCGTTGTAGATAGTTTAAGTTTATGTTTTAGAGACCACTTTAATAGTTAAGTTATAATTGGCATATGTTGTCCTAATATTTAATTATGTTTCTGTAGACACCTATGGTTTGTAATAGCTTAGTATTAAACTCTAGTTTCATATCTCGAACTTAAAATTTCCAAATGCGTGGTTTGATTTATCACTCTGATGGTTAGACTTTGGTTATAGACAATGTGGTGTCTTTCAATTGTCATGGCCTACGGGTCTAAAAAGGAATTTGTTTTCTCTATTTTTGCTACTGTGGGGTGTGACAAGATTTTTACAGCTAGGTTTTGTAGTCGCGTTCACCAATTGTCTAACATTTCTGGAGTTTGAACCTTAAGATTCCTTGAGATAGGGGTTTGACTCAAAGTAATGTTCTTGAATTTTCCATTTAGAGTTCTCCTTGCTTTTAATGTGATAATAGTTATAAATATTATGTTTAGCTGCAAATTACTTTTATGACTATTGTTGGTTTGAAGACTAACTGATAGATGTCTATATAGGTACCCAACCCTACTACATTGATGGAAGGAAGACCACCTACCTAGAATCTTCCTGCACAAATTGAGGATGCAGCTCTAGCACCTGAGGCTGCTGTTCTAACATGCATGTTTGAGGCCTTTCTGCGTAGAATGGAACGGATGAACAATCTTAATATGAATTATGGAAATAATCATGGACCACCTCCAAGGCCAGTTGAGTATCGAATAGTGGAACATTTTCGTCAATTTCGTCCAGAGAAGTTTGACGGTTATACTGAGCCGTGGGAAGCGGAACAATGGCTCTGGGAGATGGAAGTTATCTTTGACACCCTAGGATGCACTGAGATCGAGAAGTGTCGACTGGCGACATTCCAGTTGACTTATACGGCGGCCGATTGGTGGGAGTCAGTGAAGGCAACTGTAGGAGAGGATGCTGCCGGAAGGATGCCCTGGATCACGTTCAAAGGGCTGTTTCTAGAGAACTACTTTCCTTAGACGGAGAGGAACATGAGGGAGAAGGAATTTATTGATCTCAGATAAGGGAACTAGACTGTAAGAGAATATATAGTGCAGTTTGAATGGTTATCCCGTTTTGCCCTTCATATAATCGATACCTCGGAGAAGAAGAACCGGTAGTAACACCAAGGTCTTTCACTACCACTACAGCGGATAACTTAGAATCATCAGGGTCAAACTTTTAAGGCCATGTAAGGAATGGCGATCGGTTATGAGGATATAAATGGTCGAGAGCAAGGACACTTTGGGAATCGACCACCACTCAAGGGCAACTAAGGATTGAGACCTTCGATACAGTTCCAAGGAAATAAGAGTAATTGGACTGACGACAGGAAGCCACAACCTGCGTTTCCTCAGAATAGCTATGTTGTGGCCCAAGCACCTCCTCCGCAAGGATTACTTACTGCCACTGGAGGCAATATCGATGGATTCTTTAACTACGGAAAACCCGGTCATTTAGCGAAGGACTGCCTATAATACCCATATTTGTGTTATAGCTTTTGCATTTCATTGTCATGCATGATAATGTGATGTGGCATGTCTTATGACACACATTTGGGTGAGTTTTGACTCACGAGTTGATTTGGGTGTCTGTATTAGAGAACCCTTTGAAACTGTGGTGATTGAGGATTTGTTATTGCGACGTCTCTCCGAATGTGAGACGGTCACTGTGGAATACTTTAAATGTTTATCTGAAAATAAATATTTACCTGTGTATTTCAATATCTGTATTATTTTCTGTTTTAGAATTTATATCTGTCATTAGTTTTAGTATCCTGGTGAGAACGAATTAACACGCTATTAATTTGGTAGGCTAATTAGCAACTTCGGAAACGTCATGTAGAAATTCGCATTTTAGCAACCAAACGAAACTTAGTCGAAAACTTTTATAATTTTGAGGTTTCACTTATAAAGCTGTGAATAAGTTGTGTAGAAAGTTTCAGAGACTGATTAGGAGTTTTGAAAACTCGTGGGGAGGTAAACGCAATTCCCGAGAGTTTTGCCTATATATAGATAGAGATGAGTGAGATATTTTACAAAGCTTACAACCTAAGTTTCCAAAAAGAGGCCAAAGGGAGATTTTGTTACTTCGAGCTTTCCGACGACAAACGACGACCTTCCGTCAGTCTGTTTTCTCCCATATTTCGCATTCGAGCTCCTCGAGGTAAGAGCTTCATTTTGATATATATTAGGGCTTGTTTGGCCAAGTTTTCCGAAAAGTTATTTTATAGAATTTTTCATAAAAGTTGATAAATGGAATTTTGATCCATAGGAATTGTACTAGACGGACTTCTACACGTTTTTTGTACACGGGTTTTCTTTGAATCAAAGTTTAAGAGCGTAAATCGGAGGTGAGTGATTCAACTATGTTTTTGGAATGGTTTCTTGACATGTATTCATGTTATGTTTGAATAACATGTATTAATACTTAGAGATATATTGTGTAGTTCATATTGGGCATTTATATTGATAAGTAGGCCCAATAGCACGATGAAATGTTTTTGATTACCGCGAGCATGGTGATATGTATTTGAGCATGTTAAGTTGCTTATTTGGGTCAGAAGGAGCACGTGGTCACCGTGCCATTTTGTGGAGCCGATATAGGCATTAAGGTCGCACGATTGAAGAGAAGAATCGTGGGTCTTACCCTTTCGCGTGGACTTATTGGCGAGGAGTCGCGGATTGGGAGTATGGACGGGCATGTGAGTCTCCCGCGACTAGTATGAATTGTAGAGATGTGAATGCGGACATGTTTATCATTCATGTGCATATGTTGTTTTATTCACTAAGCGTTAGCTTAAACAAATCGAATATGTGTGGTTATTCAAATAACCATTTCAGGTGTAAATGCTGGCGAGGAATCACAGAAGTGAGCACGTGGGTTGGGAGTTCTTTTAGAAGGCAACTTGAACGTTAATCTTGTAGTTTTGGGACAATAGGAATGTTGTAATAAGAATTCTTATGGTTTTTAGTTATGTTTAACTTGGTATGTTAGAACGAATCTAAAATGTTGTAATGGTTAGTAACATGTTGTAACTGTGCTTCGGTAATATGTTAATACAGTTAGGATTGCTTTGGAGTACTTTTGGAAGTGTGTGCTTGATCCCCGTTTGAATTTAAAAAGCTTTTAAACTTGTTTTCTGCAGATTTTGGGCTGCTGTCAGGGGAGCAGTCGACTAATCCAGTGTTCAGTCGACTGAACCCTTTGCCTGCTAGCTACTACTTCTTGTTATGGCAAAAGCAGTCGACTGGGCCCTGCCTCAGTCGACTGGACCTCTGAAGGTTATGTGTTCATTTTGGTTCTGCTTACTTCAGTCGACCGACGGGGGGATTCAGTCGACTGAAAGTTGGAGGCCCAGTCGACTGGACCCCAGTCTCAGTCGACTGAATGGTCTGTTAAACTGTTTTGAAAACTCTCTGCTTTCTTCAGTCGACTAAGGTCCTGACCCAGTCGTCTGAACCCCTAGTTTTGAAAATGTGTTTTGTTTTTCCGCTGCGTGTGTTCTTCAAACTAAATTTTGGGAACATTAATGAATTGGGTTAGCCTCAGTGGCGTGCCACAGGCTCCAGTTCCGCTATTATGGGACCGGGCTGTGACATTTAGTGGTATCAGAGCATAAGTTTAGAGCCTTAGGAACGGGTGACGTTATATTTGTTGAGTGACGTCAAGTGGAGCGTGTAATTATGAAGATAATTGTTATCATTGTAGAAATGCTTCATGTGTTAGCATTTGTTGATTGTGATGAACTGTGCACATATATCTATATTGTGGCATAGCATGCATGGTCATTATGCATTGAACTCAACAGGGGAATATTTGAAACATTATGGCGGATCTGCCGAGAGAATTGTCACCTCATTCGCGGATGGACCTAATAGTGAATATGGTGGGAAATTTCATACAAGCGGTATGTGAAAGAGAACAGATGAACGTTCAGCCTCCACCAGTGGAAATTCGTTACATCAATGCACCACCGGTACCGCGGCCTCAACACACAATTGTGGAACAGTTTAAGCGGAAACCGACCTTGTATCATGGACATGTTTACATAGACTTGGCCGATCATTGGATGATGGACATGGAAAGACATTTCCGTCAGGTAAAATGTACCGATGAGGAGAAAATTTTATGCGCATCCGATACGTTGATGGGCAAAGCATTGGATTGGTGGAACAACGTACTTGAACAAGGGAAGCCGACCACGTGGGAAGCATTTAAAGAAGAATTTAACAAACGTTTCTTTCCGTAATCTGCTTATACTCAGAAACGCCAAGAGTTTGCAAGTCTGGTTTAGGGAGATATGACTGTGAGTGAGTATGTATCTCGTTACAATGCCTTGTTACGATTTGGGAAAACTACTGTTCCGACTGATAGGGATAAAGCTCGTAAGTTTGAGGAAGGACTTAGGGAGAATATCCATGGCCGTGTGGATATGTTACAACACCCGACCGTTTCTCTCGTTGAGGAAGCTGCTCGTATTGCTGAGAAAAGTGTCGACAGATATCGACAGGGACAACAAGGGAAGAGAGCAAATGACAGTCGGGGTAAGAGTCAAGGGAATGCGAAGAAAACGTTCACGCAAGATTCAGGATCGCATATGGGTAACCAATGAGGAAGTACATTCATGGGAGATTTGAGACCATTCTGCTCGACATGTAACCTGCAACACAGGGGAACCTGCTATCAATTGACCACTTGCTACCTTTGCAAGAAACTGGGACACGTATCTAGGAATTGTCCTTTGAATGCGAATGTGACTACACCGAACACTACCTCGAACACAAAGAGTTACAAACCAGAGATGAGGGGAAAATGTTTTGAATGTGGACAACCGGGATATATAGCGAAGAATTGCCCGAGTAAGAGACAACCGGGAATGAGTACCGGGGCATCGAGTGTGCCAAGCGGATCAAGAGTGGAACCTCGAGTGGATAAAGGAAAAGGAGTCGCGCAACAACAAGGACGATACTTCCAGCTCAGGCCGGGGAATACGGATGATACCGTCGTATCAGGTATTCTTCCTATTTGTTCGTATCCTGCTCGTATACTTATGGATTTTGGTTCAACGCATTCATTCGTATCACGTGATTTTGTTAAGCATTTAACTGTTAAGTCAGAATTGCTAGGATATGACTTGTGTGTATCATTGCTTAGTAGTGAACAGCTAGTTACTTCTTCGATATTCAAGTCATGTAAGATCAAGATAGGTGACAAAATCTTGAGCGTTGATTTGATTTCGTTGACCGTGAATTACTTTGATGTTATCTTGGGTATGGATTAGTTGTCGGTTAATCAAGCCAGAATCGATTATGAACAGAAACGGGTTAGTTTCTATCCGTCAGGGCGAGAAGAGTTTACTTTTCAGGGTAAGGGAGTGATCGTACCTCCGTACTTGATATCGGCGATTCAAGCAAGTAAGATATTGAAGAAGGGTTGTTCGGGTTTCTTATGTTCAATTATCGACACGCGAGTTCTTGGACGACTAATAGAAGACATTTCAGTAGTTCGAGAATTTTCAGATGTTTTTCCCGATGAGTTACCCGACGTATTGATTAAAAGAGAACTTGAGTTCACAATAGAAGTAGTACCAGGGTCATAACCGATATCTAAAGCGCCGTACCGAATGGCACCGATAGAGTTGAAAGAATTGAAGGTTCAGTTACAAGAACTACTTGAGAAGGGTTTTATCCGACCGAGTGTTTCGCCGTGGGGAGCTCCAGTCTTGTTTGTGAAGAAGAAAGATGGAACGATGCGTATGTGCATCGACTACCGAGAGTTGAATAAGTTGACCATCAAGAACAAGTATTCGTTGCCGCGAATAGATGACTTGTTTGATCAGTTACAAGGGGCTCAGGTATTTTTGAAGATCGACTTGAGATCCGGTTACCATCAATTGAAAGTCAAAGAGGAAGATGTTGAGAAGACAGCTTTCAGGACTCGATATGGTCACTTTAAATTTTTGGTTATACCATTTGGAGTGACTAATGCACCAGCTGCTTTCATGGACTTGATGAACCGTGTTTTCAAGGATTATTTAGATGAGTTCGTTATCGTGTTCATAGATGACATCCTAATCTACTCCAAAAGTGTAGAAGATCACGAGCATCATTTATGATTAGCTTTACAATGATTGCGTGAAAAGAGATTATTTGGTAAATTGAAGAAGTGTGAGTTTTGGTTGACCGAGATAGCTTTCCTTGGACATATAGTGTCGGCAAAGGGAATTTCTGTAGACCCTCAGAAGATAGAAGCAGTTACCAACTGGGTGAGACCAACGAATGTGACAGACATCCGAAGTTTCCTAGGATTAGCTGGGTATTATCGAAGATTTGTAAAAGACTTTTCGTGTATAGCAATGCCGATGACACAGTTAATGAGGAAAGATATTGTTTTTGTTTGGAGTCCAGAATGTGAAGAAAGTTTCCAAGAGTTGAAGGGTCGACTAGTGAAAGCACCAATATTAGCCGTTCCGTCAGGGACCGAAGGATTTATTATTTACAGTGATACTTCATATAGAGGTTTAGGTTGCGTTCTTATGCAAGGTGATAAAGTCATTGCGTATGCATCGAGATAACTTAGACCGCATGAGAAGAATTATCCAACACATGATCTAGAATTGGCCGCCGTGATTTTTGCATTGAAGATTTGGCGTCATTACCTATACGGGGAGAAATGTGAGATCTATACGGATCACAAGAGTTTGAAGTACCTGTTTACACAACGAGATTTGAACATGAGGCAAAGGAGATGGTTAGAGTTGATGAAGGACTATGACTTGTCAATTCAGTATCATCCGGGCAAGGCGAATGTCGTCGCCGATGCTCTTAGTCACAAAGTACCAACCAACACCGCATCAGATTTGACTTCTCAGAAAGAACTGATACGAGATATGGAGAATTTGGAGCTTGAAGTGATACCGAGGATTGAAAGTGGCTTGATGTCGACGATGGTGGCACAACCACTCTTGATTCACGAGATCGCAGAGAAACAACTTCAAGATGTGGCTTTGAAGAAGATTTGTGATGAGATTCCGATGGGCAAACAACCGGGATTTACTTTTAAGAATGATGTTTTGAGATTGAGGGGTAGAATTTATGTGCCTAATGAGAAGGAGTTGAAACGAAACATCCTAAGGGAAGCATACAATACGAAGTATACCGTTCATCTGGGAAGCACCAAGATGTATAGAGATTTAAGACATGTTTATTGGTGGCCGGGAATGAAGAGAGAAATAGCACGTTATGTTTCGCGTTGTACTAGTTATCAACAAGTAAAGGCCGAACGCCAAGTACCCTCAGGATTGTTACAACCGTTACCGATAGCCGAGTGAAAATGGGAAATGGATTTTGTTAGTGGGTTTCCGAGGTCAAAGAGATCGAACACTATTATTTGGGTGATCGTTGATCGTTTGACGAAGTCGTCGCATTTCCTACCAATCTGAACAACTAAGCCAATGATGTTAGCTAAGTTATATATTCGCGAAATTGTGAGACTACATGGTATCCCAGTTTCTATCGTTTCGGATAGGGATAGTAGTTTTACATTGAAGTTTTGGAGAGCCTTGCAAGAAGCAATGGGTACCAAATTGCACTTTAGTACCACTTTTCATCCTCAGACCAATGGCCAATCAGAGAGAGTAATCCAGATTTTGGAAGACATGCTTCGGTTATGTGTACTTGATTTCCAGGGTGATTGGGAAGACCACCTGCCGTTAATTGAGTTCGCATATAACCACCTGCCGTTAATTGAGTTCGCATATAACAACAGTTTTCAGTCGAGTATTGGAATGGCTCCTTATGAAGCTTTATATGGTCGTGTATGTCGTTCACCGATTAGTTGGACAGAGGTGGGAGAAAGAATGATTGAAGGGTCGAAAATTGTACAAGAAACAACAGATAAGATAAAGGTAATTAGACAACGATTACTGACAGCCCAGAGTAGGTATAAGAGTTATGCCGACAAGCGCAGACGGCCGTTGGAATTTGATGTAGGAGACTTGGTGTATTTGAAGGTGTCACCTTCAAAGGGAATAACCAGATTTGGTAGATACGAGAAACTCAACCCGAGGTATGTAGGACCTTTTGAAATTATTAGGAGAGTTGGACCCGTAGCTTATCGTTTGAAATTGCCGAGTGAGTATGCTCAAGTGCATAACGTATTTCATGTATCATTGTTACGTAAACATTTAGTGGAGGATAGGGAACAAGTGATGGCTCCGACGTCGAATGAGATTCAGAGTGATTTGACGTATGTTGCGTATCCGGTAGAGATATTGGATCGAAAAGACCAAGTCTTGCGAAATAAGGCGATATCGAAAGTGAAAGTGTTATGGCGTAGCCAAACTACGGAAGAGATGATGTGGGAAATAGAAGATGAGATGCGTACTCAGTATCCACACCTTTTTGATACATGAGGTATAAGTTTGGGGACAAACTTCTTTTAAGGGGGAGAGTATTATAACACCCATATTTGTGTTATAGCTTTTGCATTTCATTGTCATGCATGATAATGTGATGTGGCGTGTCTTATGACACATGTTTGGGTGAGTTTTGACTCACGAGTTGATTTGGGTGTCTGTATTAGAGAACCCTTTGAAACTGTGGAGATTGAGGATTTGTTATTGCGACGTCTCTCCGAATGTGAGACGGTCACTGTGGAATACTTTAAATGTTTATCTAAAAATAAATGTTAACCTGTGTATTTCAATATCTGTATTATTTTCTGTTTTAGAATTTATATTTGTCGTTAGTTTTAGTATCCTGGTGAGAACGAATTAACACGCTATTAATTTGGTAGGCTAATTAGCAACTTCGGAAACGTCATGTAGAAATTCGCGTTTTAGCAACCAAACAAAACTTAGTCGAAAGCTTTTATAATTTTGAGGTTTCACTTATAAAGCTGTGAATAAGCTGTGTAGAAAGTTTCAGAGACTGATTAAGAATTTTGAAAACTCGTGGGGAGGTAAACGTAATTCCCGAGAGTTTTGCCTATATATAGATAGAGATGAGTGAGATATTTTACAAAGCTTACAACCTAAGTTTCCAAAAAGAGGCCAAAGGGAGATTTTGTTACTTCGAGCTTTCCGACGACAAACGACGACCTTCCGTCAGTCTGTTTTCTCCCATATTTCGTATTCGAGCTCCTCGAGGTAAGAGCTTCATTTTGATATATGTTAGGGCTTGTTTGGCCAAGTTTTCCGAAAAGTTGTTTTCTATAATTTTTCATAAAAGTTGATAAATGGAATTTTGATCCATAGGAATTGTACTAGACGGACTTCTACACGTTTTTTGTACACGGGTTTTCTTTGAATCGAAGTTTAAGAGCGTAAATCGGAGGTGAGTGATTCAACTATGTTTTTGGAATGGTTTCTTGACATGTATTCATGTTATGTTTGAATATCATATATTAATACTTAGAGATATCTTGAGTAGTTCATATTGGGCATTTATATTGATAAGTAGGCCCAATAGCACGATGAAATGTTTTGATTACCGCGAGCATGGTGATATGTATTTGAGCATGTTAAGTTGCTTATTTGGGTCAGAAGGAGCACGTGGTCACCGTGCCATTTTGTGGAGCCAATATAGGCATTAAGGTCGCATGATTGAAGAGAAGAATCGGGGGTCTTACCCTTTCGCGTGGACTTATTGGCGAGGAGTCGCGGATTGGGAGTATGGACGGGCACGTGAGTCTCCCGCGATTAGTATAAATTGTAGAGATGTGAATGCGGACATGTTTATCATTCATGTGCATATGTTGTTTTATTCACTAAGCGTTAGCTTAAACAAATCAAATATGTGTGGTTATTCAAATAACCATTTCAGGTGTAAATGCTGGCGAGGAATCGCAGAAGTGAGCACGTGGGTTGGGAGTTCTTTTAGAAGGCAACTTGAACGTTAATCTTTTAGTTTTGGGACAATAGGAATGTTGTAATAAGATTTCTTATGGTTTTTAGTTATGTTTAACTTGGTATGTTAGAACGAATCTAAAATGTTGTAATGGTTAGTAACATGTTGTAACTATGCTTCGGTAATATGTTAATACAGTTAGGATTGCTTTGGAGTACTTTTGGAAGTGTGTGTTTGATCTGCGATTGAATTTAAAAAACTTTTAAACTTGTTTTTTTGCAGATTTTGGCTGCTGTCAGGGGAGCAGTCGACTGATCTAGTGTTCAGTCGACTGAACCCTTTGCCTGCTAGCTACTGCTTCTTACTATGGCAAAAGCAGTCGACTGGGCCCTGCCTCAGTCGACTGGACCTCTGAAGGTTATGTGTTCATTTTGGTTCTGCTTACTTCAGTCGACCGAAGGGGGGATTCAGTCGACTGAAAGTTGGAGGCCCAGTCAACTGGACCCCAGTCTCCGTCGACTGAATGGTCTGTTAAACTGTTTTGAAAACTCTCTGCTTTCTTCAGTCGACTGAGGTCCTGACCTAGTCGACTGAACACCTAGTTTTGAAAATGTGTTTTGTTTTTCCGCTGCGTGTGTTCTTCAAACTAAATTTTGGGAACGTTAATGAATTGGGTTAGCCTCGGTGGCATGCCACAGGCTCCGGTTCCGCTATTGTGGGATCGGGCTGTGACATTGCCTAGCTCAAAGGAACTATAATCGTCCAAAAGTTGTCTGCTATAATTATGGTAAGTGCAGCCACATGAGCAAGAACTATAGGGCATCTCGTGGGGGTATACCAAGGACTAGCAGCTCTGGGTCAAGTTGCGCATACTCTTTTGAATGTGATTGTCCCAGAGGACACGAGATTTGACGAGACTGAACAATAGAACATGAAAGGTACTCTTATATTATTCAGTACTCGAGTTAAAGTTTTTTGATATTGGTGCTTCGAATTCGTTTATTGCTATCAGAATTGTTAAACTTTTAGGTTTAGTACCCCAGGCGCTTCATGTGGCCTTGAATGTGGTATAACCTTTGGGAGTAACCGTTAGATTAGGAAAAGTATGCAAGGACTGTGCCCTAACCCTTGAGGATAAAATTTTTTTTGCAAATCTTATCGTCCTGTTAATGAAGGAATTTGACATCATCTTAGGATTTGATTGGCTCACGAGGTATCGTGCTAAGTTGGACTGTGCCAATAGGATGATTACTTTTTCAGTACCTGAAAGTCATTCGTTTAATTTTCAGTGTAACCTCTCTAGTGATGCTTTTCTCACCTGCCATCTAGCAGCTATCGAGAGCTCTAGTTCAGAACTCCCTGTCGTATAGATTTCTGTAGTCCGAGACATTAAGGTTGTGTTTTAGAATATTTTAGGACTGCCACCTAAATGTGAGATTGATTTTTGCATCGAATTAGTGCCTGTTAGTTTATCACAATCGAAGGCTCCTTATCGGATGGCACCAACGGAGATGTAAGAACTGAAGAAGCAAGTTCAGAAGGTAGAGGACCTTAAGTTTGTTCGACCCAACACATCGCTTTGGGGAGTGCCAGTGCTATTTGTTAAGAAGAAGGACTGAACTCAATGTAATACCCTGTATTTTCAGATGCATATGTATCCCTAGTACCTTTCCTAGCCTTTTGGTAAGTTTGTATCCTAATCGATTGCCATTATTTCCCAATCGATTGCCACTTTTGAGATCCCAATCGATTGCCTTGCTACTGACCTGATTCTGTGACATGACCATCCCAATCGATTGGAACCTGGTCCCAATCGATTGGCAGTAGCTGAACTTGGTCACCACGTTTAGTTTATGTGGCTGTGATTGTTCCCCCTCCCCTTATACTTATATGGGTTTATTTGTGTACGTGTGTGTGTTAGAGAGAAAGAGAGAGATATACTCTCATATGTATATACACATATACATATATATTATATATGTATACATACACCACATTCTCGGGTTAGAGAGAGAAGAAGGAGAAGAGGAAAAATAAGAAGAAGAAGAACAAGAACAAGAAGAACAAGAAGGAGATAAGACCAGAGAGAGAGAGAGAAAGAGAAGAGTCAGAGCAGAGAAAAATGAGAGAGAGAGAGAGAAAGAGAACTCACCATATCCGCCGCCGTGGAGCTCGGGACACCGTCAATGGAATGCTGGGAAAAGGTGAGTTTCATTAACTCACGTATGGGTTTGTTTTGGGATGTTTTTATGTGCTTAATAACGTGCATGAGAAGAGAAGAGGAACCCCAACTTTTTTTTTATGTAAAACCAGCAGTTTCCAAGGAAGAAGACAGAGTCCAATCGATTACCATTGGTACCAATTGATTGCCATCATTTCCCAATCAATTGCACTGGGTTCCAATCGATTGCTATTCCAATCGATTGCCATTTTGTTCAATTGATTGGGTGAGAACATAATGTGGTTTTTATGTTGTGATATGCTATGAGTTAGATATGAAATACCTGAGTTGTTATTTGTTGTTTGTTGTACCATGTATAATAATGATATCTGGATATAAAAATGGTCAGTACGTTGTATGTCAGAATTAGACTTATATGATGTTGATGTTATGATATTGATGTTCATATTATAAGGTGAACTATTTGATTCGTATCCAATAGTGCATTCTTAACTTCATGATTTTACCCTTATTGGACACGAATTATCACTTATATTGGGAGATTTAATAGATAAATTGTACTTTTGTTATTCTTATTATTGTTCACTTGTTGATAATAAAAATCTCTTTCTTGTAGTGTTTGGGAACTAGTTAAAAGTGAGAACCAACTCCGTTTGGTTCTTATTTCATAAAAAGGGAAAGGAAAGAACTTCAGCAAAGGTGGATCGATCCGACCCTATGAGCAGATCGATCCGTGTGTTTTAAAGGAGCTTGGTATCAGTTTCAAAAGACACGGATCGATCCGGCCTTTTGAGCGGATCGATCCGCGATTCCGAAGGAACATTCTGCCAGAAAAATCCCAAGATGGACCGATCCGCCCCATTGAAGGGATCGATCCGCGGCTTTTCGAAGAGATATCAACTGCCCAGATGAAAGGCGGATCGATCCGGCCCAAAGAAGGGATCAATCCGCGGCTGCAGTTTTTTCCCTTTTTATTTACAAGTTTGTCATTATGTGGGTTTTGTATAAATAGATAGAGATAGAGTTTTTAGGATATCTCTTGTTTTTTGGCTCCCAAACTTCTTCTTCTTCTTCTCTTCCATTTTTGCTCCCCATTTGTGTAAACTTGAAGATTCCATTGAAGATTTAATGGCTTGGTATATTTTCTATCTCTTTTCCTTTGATGATATTGTTATGTTTTCTATTATTAGTTATATTTACTTAGGTTGTGGATCATGAACTCTTGGATTTAGTGTTGTAGCATTTCTAGGGTTCATTTGTGTAGGATTCAAAACTAGGGGCTTCATCTAATTTGTACTGCATTTTTGATTGTCAAAACTTAGACTTTGAATCATACCCTATGTATTTCATATGGAATATTATGTAACCTTGTGTTTTGCACTCCATGTGTTTGATAAATGTTGTGTGTGGGATTTAAAACTTAGAGTCTTCATCTTTGATGTCAAGCATCTTTGATTGTCCAAACTCTTGGGTTTTAAATACTACCTTTTGAAGGCTTCATAGGTGATTTGTCCACCAAGTAGACTAGTTAGTGTAGGGTGGACAAATCATTCGGATTAGAAGCCATAGAGGCTTCATCTTGTATGTCATGCATCCTTGATAGTCAAGCGTTAGCTTATAATCCGTTTATATGGAAATCTCAAAGCTCCTTTTATCGATCACATAGATGCACTCCTTGTGTTTGATAATATGCCACAATGAGATGTTACCTTAGAGTGTGCTTAAAACATTAGTCCATTTCATCTTGTTGTGACCCAAGATGGGGGGAATGATCCCAACCTATTGCTTTTTAGATTAGTATTTATTTACACTTCTCTTCTCCAAAAACCAAACAAAAAGTTGCAAGACGCAAAGTCATTTTTTCTCCTTTTCTTTATCATCTTTTCTTATTTCTTTCTTTTGAACATTATAATTAGTTACTAAACTTCCCAAACGTTGTTCTTGTATCAATCCCTGTGGACTCGACACCCTATTTCCAACATACTACGTTTTTAATAGGGTTAAATAAGAACTTGATTTTGATAACATCACTGTTTAACTGCCATATGTTGTTATGAATGAACTATATAGTAGACAGAACACGACTGCATGATAATAATCAGTAATGAGTAGATATGTAGAATATAGAGCATGTGGTAAATCCTATATCTAGAGCATGAGCATTGCACAACATATGGTCAGCATGCATGAGATAATGTTATGAAGAGATAAGAGAATATGATGAGAATGAGATATGTGACTTATGTGGAATATGTGATATGTGTACTTTGGATCCATGGGATCAATGGCTGATGAGCCGGGTGGACGTGGGATGGTTAGGGTTCCTAGTGCACCTCTCACTGTTGAAGACTTCCAGTGATGCGTATGAACTATTGAAGACGTCCAGTGGACCGTTGAAGACGTCCGGCTAGTGCTTTAATGTATTCTCAGCTGTATAGACGACTAGTGAGGATATATACATCGTTGAAGACGTCCGTTGTTCCGCTTCCATTGTTAACAGACAGTAGTATCGTGTAGACGACCGATAACCCTATAAAGGGATTGTGGGACCTACTGTCTAGTCGGGTGATTCCGATTGGTATTATGGTATCAACGTATGGATATTAGATTGGTATTATGGTATCGACGTATGAATATCAGATTGGTATTATTGTATCGACGTATGGATTCAGATAAGAATAAGAATATGAATACGAGTATGAATATGGATATGAGTATGGATAGAATAGATGATGGTTCAGTCATATTCAACGTCCCGACGTAAAGGTATATACATGGGATGGATACATGGGTTGCATGCATGGATTTAGTGAATATGTGATAAGATATTATATCACGATGTTTATCCTCATCATTACTTAATATGTTTTCTGCTATCATTGAATTCATGAATAGTTTAATGAGACCTCTGCTATGTCCGTGAGAGACGTCATTGATAAGAGATTTACCGCATTTTAAGATGCTGAACATTAACGGGTGAAGAGTGTGTTTGATGTACTCACTCAGCTTTGTATTCAAAGCTGATGGCGTTTGTGTCCTGGACATTCCAATGTCTAGAGCTTTGTAGGTATTGAGGACGGAAGACTAATATTCCGCTGGACTTGGAGCTGAAGGCTTAAAGACAAAGATGTGCCACTTTGTAATAGTTAGTTTTTATCTGTTGTACTGCTGTCATTATTGTTATAGGTTTCAAGCTATAAGCCAGCAGTTGTAATAGTTTTAGTATACTTTTACAATTGGTACTTGGGCATATGTTGCTTCCAAACCTTTTATATTTCCATTGTAGCCTCTGATTATGTTAATAAGATATGTTCTATGAATAGCATCCTCCCTATTATTGTGTTTGTTGGTTTGAGTAGATGACAATGCGGTTATTCACCAGTCACGAACCTATGGGACCAAAAAGGAACTTGTTTTCTCTATTTTTGCTTCTCCAGGGCGTGACACTCAATGACTTTGTATCGAATATAGGGAGCTCAACAAGGTCACAATTAAGAATAAGTATCCACTCCCTAGAATCGACAATTTGTTTGATCAGTTACAAGGAGCAATGACTTTCTCAAAGATTGATCTACGTTCGGGATATTACCAACTGTTGGTTCGACTGGAAGATATTTTCAAGACTACTTTCAGGGCAAGATATGGGCAGTACACATTCTTGGTTATGTCTTTTGGATTAATCATGCCCCAACAGTATTCATGGACCTAATGAACAAATTATTTAGACTCTACCTGGACCAGTTCATTATTGTGTTCATTGACGATATTTTGATCTACTCGAAGATCGAGGCCGAACATGAGGAACAGGTAAGAATCGCACTATAGTTCCTCCGAGATAATCAATTATAGGAAGTCAAATTTTGGCTAAAGAAGTCAAATTTCTAGGTCTTGTTGTCTCACAAAATGGAATAGTCATAGACTCGTCAAAGACAGACGCAATTTCATATTGGAATATACCAACCACCGCAACGAGAGTCAAAAGTTTTCTTGGTCTTGCTGGATACTATCGGAGATTCGTGGAAGGATTTTCCAAGATCGCGGCTCCTCTTACCGGACTAACGAAGAAGGATTTGAAGTTTGAATGGGGAGACAAACATGAACTCGTATTTCAAGAATTGAAGGAAAGATTGACCTCAGCGCTAGTGCTTGTGATACCTAAGAGCGGTGAGCAGTTCACCATTTATAGCGATGTATCACACCAAGGACTCAGATGTGTTCTGATGCAAGATGGGAAGGTAATTGTATGCAGATCACGGCAACTGAAACCTTATGAGTTGAATTGCCCTACGCATAACCTTGAGCTAGCTGCAATTGTTTTTGTACTTAATATTTGGAGGCACTACTTCTATGGTGAGAAGTTTGATCTTTTTTCAGATCACAAGAGTCTTAGATACTTGTTCTCTCAAAGGGAGTTAAACATGAGGCAATGAAGTTGGATGGAATTGTTGAAAGATAATGATTTCACTTTGCAATATCACCCTGGAAAGTAGAATGTAGTAGCCAATGCGTTGAGTCCGAAACCCTGAAGGATAATAGTAGCTTCTCTTATGGTCAAAGAGTGGCAAGCATTGGAAACTTTGGCTGAATTCGGTATTCAGGCCTTAGATCCAAGTGAAGTATGATACTTTGGATGTCTGAGGGTACAACTGACCCTCATCAGTCGTATCCTTGAGGCGTAGAAGAAGAATGAAGGAATTCAGGAGTGGTTCCCTAGTGCTGCAGTGAAAGAACCAAAGAATTTGAGTATTGGTACGGATGGGGGACTCACATATAGAGACAGACTTTATGTGCCAGATGAAGATAATCTTAGAAAGGATATATTGGACGAAACAAGTCGCAAATGACTATTCACCTAGGAGGTACAAAGATGTATAAGGATTTGAAAAGAAACTTCTGGTGGGAAGGGATGAAGCAAGAAGTTGCTAAACACGTATATCAATGTCTTACGTATAAGCAGGTGAAAGCGGAACATCAGAAGCCTCCAGGACTTCTACAACCGTTGCCAGTTCCTAGATAGAAGTGGAAGCATATAACCATGAACTTCGTGGTAGGTTTGCCGAGATCTCAGCACAACCATGATGCCATTTGGGTAGTTATGGACCGGCTCACCAAATCAGTGCATTTCATAGCTTATAGTATATCGTACTCGATCAAGCATTTGAGCTAGATGTATTTACAACAAGTCGTACGACTGCATGGTGTACCAGTTTTGATTGTATCCAACCAAAATTCAAGGTTCACTATAGAGTACTGGAAGAGTTTACAAACAACCAGGGGAACTTCTTTAAGCTTGAGCACCACTTTCCATTCGCAGACCGATGGACAGACTGAATGTGTTAACCAGGTGATGGAGGACATGCTCCGAGCATGTGTTATTGATTTTAAGAGCTTATAGGAGACTCATTTATCACTGATAGAATTCGTATATAACAACAGTCACCACTTGAGCATAGGAATGGCACCCTTTGAGGCATTATATGGAAGACCATATCGATCACCTTTATGCTGGGCAAAGGTTGGAGACAACCAACTACTTAGACCAGAATTAGTTCAGAAAACTAATGAGGAGATTTGGATCGTGAAAGAAAGGATGTAAATAACGCAGAGTAGATACAAGAGTTATGCAGATAAACGGCGCAGAAGTTTAAAATTCAGTGTTGGGGATCATGTGCTACTCAAGGTATCTCCGGTGCGAAGAATTGTCAGATTCGAATGTAAGAGAGGAAAGTTAGCACCACATTTCATTGGACCATTCGAAATCCTCGAACGTGTTGTAAAGGTTTCCTACAGGCTGCCTCCTAAGATGTCAAGAGTCCACAATGTCTTTCATGTTAGCATGTTGAGGAAGTGTGCTCATAATCTGAGTCATGAGATCAACTTTGAAGATATCGAGGTTAATGACAATGTATCGCTCCATGAAGGACCAGTGTAAATTTTGGATCGAGGAGTTAAGAAACTGAAGAACAAGGAAATTTCATTGGTGAAGATCCAGTGGAAGTTTCACGACAAAGGAAAAGCTTCATGGGAGTTAGAGCTAGAGATGCATGAGAAGTACTCTGATTTGTTTAGCAATGCTTAGTTCAGATTTTGGGGATGAAATCTTTATTTAGAGGGGGATGATGTAATACCCTGTATTTTCAGATGTATATTATAATGGAATTTCATTTGTGTGTGACTCAATCTTATAACCTTATCTTACTTTTGGTGAAATTTGGGCCCTAATCGATTGGTCTTTATTCCAATTGATTGTCACTTTTTGTATGCCAATCGATTGCCAACTTTCCTAATCGATTGGTATCCTGCCGACCTGAATCCATTACGTGGCACTATCCCAATTAATTGCCCTTGTATCTAATCGATTGGTATCCTGCTGACCTGAATCCTTGTATCTGATGCCAATCGATTGCCACTGACCCAATCGATTGGATAGTAGCTGCCACATGTCCTCTTTTTTGCCTATATATATTATGTTTGTATGTGTGTGGGGGTTTTGGGAACCAGAGAGAGAGAGAGAAAGAGTATAATACCCTCTATTTTTGGATTATATAATGATACATAAGATTCTATATAATTCTTTTGACCATACTGGAAAATTTCACTTTCAGTTGATCAAAGTCTTTTCAAGCGATCGAGAAATTTTATCTTCAATTGATCGAACTCCGTTCAAGCGATCGAGCATTTCCAAGTTCAAGGGATCGAACCATGTTCAATCGATCAAAACCCTATTGATGTAAATTTATGGCGTGGTCCATACTTCAAATGATCAAACCCTTTTTCAATTGATCAAACTGACTGATCTGCTTTTGATCAGTCGAACGAGTCAAAATCGATCGAAATTGTAATTATTAGGAATTCTAAGTTTCAGGCAAACACAGCCACTTGTACCCCCAACCCCTCTATATTTACATTACTTTCGTGTGTGTAGAGTGTTTGGAAAACCAGAGTTTGAGATAGAAAGAGATTATGTTCTTGGTTTTGAGATATATATTATACACATCCATATATATATATATATATATATTCTGTCAGAGAGAGAGAGAGAAAGAGAGAGAGAGAGACGAGTAGAGAAGAGAAGAAGAAGAGAAAGAGACAAAGAGAAAAGGCAGAGACTGAGTTAGAGAAGGAGAGATAGACCACCATTGGAGGAGCTCAAGCTTGACAAGCCAAACACGCCCTTAACGATGTTCGGTGAGTTCTAAACTCACTTAGTACCTTTAATATGATGTTTTACAAATTTTTGACATAAATAAATGGACCCAAACACGCCCTAAGACCTCTGGACATTCACTGTTCAGAATTGGTGGAGAAGACGACTCTCGAGCGATTGAACTGAGTTCAATCGATCGAACTTTCAATCAATCAAAAGGACTTCGATTGCTTGAACATTATTTTTCTCAATCGATTGAAATGGTTTCAATCAATCGAACTTTGCAGAACATAGATTATTTCTTTGGTTTATTATATAAGAGGTTCGAATGTATGATTCTCGATTCAGACTTTCATTATGCGATTATGGGTTGATCAGGGATAATGTGACAACAACGACAAGTATGATTAAGAATAATGTATTAATGTGATGACATTAGATACTATGCGATTTATGTATGAGTTCAATATCCATTCATTTCAATCAAAGTATTCAGGCCACATGGGAATTGTCATGTGTCGGTATAAGTACTGAGGTTAAAGAGGTATGATAAGTTCTGAAAATGGTACGTGGGTGGACGCCTGTTCATGATATGCTTTCACATGCGGTGGATGGTTTATATCCTTAACGAGCTGTGAGCAGGACCAAGTAGTTCAGAGATAGCTAGATAATCCATGTTATATCTTTAACGAGTGGTGGATGGTTTATATCCTTAACGAGCGGTGGATGGGGATCACTGGTATATATAGATGAGTTGTGGAAATAGTTTTGATATGTTGTTGTTCAAAGCATTATATCCCAGATATGCGGTGGATGGTTTATATCCTTAACGAGCAGTGGATGGACTAGTGGTGTCCATGATGCGGTGGATGGTATATATCCTTAACGAGCAATGGACAGAATGATGGTATGTCTATATATGTTAAACGATTGAGTCTATTCTTTCCAATCAAAGTATGTTGGTTATTGGTCTTGGAATAATCAGACGATATGGGTGGTTACGACGTGGGGATAATAAAGAGAAAGTGTAATAGCCTGCATTTTCATTCATTTGCATTGTCATATTTAAATTCAATTTATATTATTGCTTTCATTTTAATTTCAATTCTCACATGTTAATTCTTAATTCTTGACTTAATTACTATTGAAATTATTGTTGGGGCCAAACTGCAATTTCTGTAAATATTAATAACACATGTGTTGGATTTGCAAAATCTGTATTTCAAACGGTGAAAATAATTTCTTTTGACTCAAACAATATTTTTATAAAACCAGAAAATCATTTCCTACGTTAAAAAGAATTTTCTGTATTTTGGTGGTGAACACCGCGCCACGAAAATACCAGTTTATGCCCAAAACTGTCCGCGCTGTGCTAAACTTCCACAGATTTTGGAAGTGATGTAAAGTTAGATTTGACATACACTTTATTGCCATTTATGGAAACTGATAATTAGTTAGTCCTTGTTTGGCAATGCTTAAGGGGTGTGTGTTATAGTGTGACTACAAACTAGTTTCCTAAACATACCCAATTTGACCCCTATGCACCTACTTGGCCCTTGGTGAATTGGTAAGTTAATACATCTGTGTATATACGTATATAGATAATTAGTTAATTTAAATCAATTTGTAGAGTAAAACTCATTGAACTTGGGCACCAAGTTGTAGATTTTATATTTTCTATATGTATACACTCCCACTCTCACTTTCTGCATATCTCCTAAACCAAAACAAAGAGAGAGTTCAGAGAATTTCAGAAAACACTTTAGAAGGAAAGAGTACAATCACCATAGCTTGAAGCTCTATTGGGTTTGCCTAATCTTAGTTCTTTCTCAACAATCTCTCTGCTTTTAATCACAGTGAGTATTTTTAAACTCACTCCCAATGTAATTCATACTTAATTTCATGTTGTATGTATGTGTCTATTAATCACCATTGTTGATTTTCATGAAAGCTTGAAATTTGAGAAAGAGTGATTTTACAAACTTAATCAAAACAAGTTTTTAGAGATGATTTAGGAAGATTATAGTTACTAGAAGCTACTGTTCAAGTATTGAAGTCTAATTCATCCACATGAAAAAGTATACAAGAAATTAAGTTTTGACAATTTTTAATTTTCCATAAAATTTGAGAGCTATAGTTTGCTTCATGTTAAATTGATTTCATATTCATAATCCTTGTGAAAAACTAAAGAGAATCATATATTACATGTCCTATGAATTGTTGGATCTGAAAAAGGGTCAAAAAGACCCCTGAAATCTGAAACAGAGCAATCTGATGAGGAAAAAGAAGCATCAACATTAACTCGCACGCGCGGACCGCGCGAGCGAGCCCTGTGATTTTCTGGCAGTTGAAAATTTTTATAATGGAAAATGAAAAATAGGCAGATCGCACGAGCGGCCCGCGCGCGCGACCTGCCAGTTTCTGGTTTTTGTTTGTTTTCTATTAAGGGACTGTTTGGTTCAACTTTTAAGGACTGTTAAGGTTTTGTTTGGGAAATTTATTAAAACAGACTCCTATTTGATTATGTTTGAACAATTAGGACGATGTATTGCGACTTATCAATCCCCGTACGTACGTTGTTCCTTTAATTTATTAAATTCCTTTATGTTTAAGGTTCATGACATACATGTGGAGTTAGTTGTACATGCATATGGGTGTTAGTCAGTGGGGAAAAGAGTAATGGTCAGTGTGGAAAATAGTATGAGATTGAGATTGAGATTGTGTTGTGGACACTCCCTGGTTATTGTGTACCAAAGTGTGACGTGTTGAGATTGCGGTGAGAGTGTCTTTGAAATGCGACGGTGGCAAAATTGGACACTTCCTGACGCCCATGGTAGAATTAAAGTGTGTGACGCCGACTTTGACATTCCCTGGCACCCATGGTAGTGCTAAAGTGTGGCCTACGGACACTTCCTGATACCCGAGTCTGGATACTGTGTGAGGGTTCCTCTGGTATTTGCATGGCGGTTTAGGTATTCAAAGTGTGAGGCATTGGACACTCCCTGGTACCCCAGACCAAAGTGTGAGGCAAACTGGACATTCCCTGGCACCCCTGTGCTAAAGTGTGGCTATCAGAGTATTTCAAAGATACTGGTGTGAGATAGTGGGTTGTTGTGTTTGTCGAGAGAAAAGAATCGGTAAGATGAGTGTGGTGCATTGTCTCATACACGGTCATGTGTTTTAATGAATGAACGACTTTTATGTATATTCCCTGTTATTTGTTTTTATATATAATTGAATTCTTTCCATGATTAAACCATTGATTTTACAAAACTTAAAAAGAGAAGATTTGGAAATGGATATGTTTTACATTCAAAGTTACGTTTTTAATACTCACCAGCTTCTTGAAGCTGACGACGTCAATGCGTCCTGGACATTCGTGTTCAGGCTTTTCAAGTTACGACTATGCTGAGCCTACGACTATGCTAATTGAGAACGGCAGCTTTTGGAAGAGAAACTGTCATCGTCATTGCATATTTTAAGATTATATGCTTTAAGTTTATATGTTATGGACTGGTTTGTAATAAGGATGACTGTAATAGATATTAAGTTATTGTTTTGTTTTAAGGCGGTTTGTGCTTTTAGAGACCCCGTGCTGTAATATTTATTAAGTTAGAAAAATTTTATAAGCCTTGATTGCTCTATTCTAGTTTTATGGTTTTATGTTGTTCGACGTTTGGGACGGAATCGATCCTTCAAATTGTCGCGACTTACGGGTCCATAAAGGAAATTAAACGCTTTCAATATTTATGCTACGTCGGGGCGTGACAGGATTTAGTGGTATCAGAGCCAGGTTATCTCAGAATAAGTTTAGCCAGGTTAGGGTTTACCAGTACAGACCCAATTCCACATTCCATTAAGTATTACACACCTGATGATACGACAGGGAGGATAGACTCAAGACCCAAATGCCTAAGATTATTTCTGTCCTGACTTAAGTAGTACCTTTTTTATCAGGTATGGATCCAGCTCATCCACTCTATGTACCAGATGAATTTGGGGGACACTTTGTGACACCTGGGGCAGTGGTCCCAGCCTTCCTCGACTTGTATCATGCGGCCGTTGAGTAGTTGACCACAACGACCATAGTATCTGATTTATGACACCAGGTTCACGTGGTAGGCTTAGTTGACTTGACTCGTATTCGCCTAGAGCTTCGTTACTTTGCAGAGGCTCAGCGCTTGGTGTTGGTTGAGGTTCTGAGGTTGGTCGATAGCGATGCTTTCTATCTTCCCCTCGAGATCTAGATTGTGCACGCCCATCTGGCACAGTTAGAGATGCCTCCGCCAGTGGTTCCCATTGCCGAGGACGATGCTGAGGCTGTTCATTTGGTCCCACTAGGTGGGTAGGATGTAGAGGATGGCATAGATCTAGGCGACTTAGCCGCTGACCTAGAGGCTGAGCTAGCACTTGGGCTAGCCTTACCTGAGGAGTTGGTAGTTGAGGCAGATGCCCCTGTGCCTGCTTCATCGTCGACCTCTCACGGCTATGACGGGGTTGGTCCGTTTTTGGTGCAGCGATTTTGCCCCGTCAACTCGCTAGATCTCCTGATAGCTGCTTATGGAGATGATTGACTTTTTAGTTATGACTTTGTACATATTAACTACTTTTGACTATTAGCTCTATCTCTTTTTGCAAACTGTAATTACATGCATTAGAGTGTAGGGCAATGACCCCATTTTTGTAACATTAACTCTTACATGCGTCCTAACCCATATAGATAGGGTAGGCATTGACCTGATCATACACGTTTTTTATATCTACTTGACAAGAAGTTATATATATATAAAATATACTCTTTTGAATGTTGTTGTCATCGCTTAAATTGCTTTACATTTCTGCTTCATGTATGTTTCTCATCCTTTCATCACTATCATGCATAGAATGGCCGGGGGACTAAGGAGGAACATGAATTTGATCGATGGAGCACCTGAGGCTGCCGATCCTACGGGGATGTTCGAAGCGTTTGTCAGACTTTTGGAAAGAATCAGTAATACGAATGATAACCGAAGAGACCGTCAAACTGGAGACAAACTGCTGGAGAGATTCCGTGCACTGAGGCCCGAGCAGTTTGCGGGTATCGCAGAACCATGGAAAGCCGAGAAATGGTTAAGATAAATGGACCGTATGTTTGAAGCTGTTCAGTGAAGTGGGATGGATAAGAGGAGATTGGCTTCCTTTCAATTGACCGACGTCGCCGCAGATTGGTGGGACTCGGTGATAGCCACTTCGGGAACACAGCTGCTACGGGAATGACTTGGACTACATTCAAGGGGAGATTTCTGGAAAAGTATTTCCCAGCTACAGAAAGGCAAAGGAAAGAGAAAGAATTCATGGATTTGACTCAGGGGACTAAGTCGGTGCAAGAGTACACCACCCAGTTTGAGAGACTGTCTCGGTTTGCCCCTCACATGGTTGATACTGAGGAGAAGAAGATCCGAAAGTATAACCACGGGCTGACACCGCAGATTCGCTGCCTGACTCTCGGTCACCTAGATAAGTCGTTTGAGGGATTGGTTAGCTTGGCTACTGATCTAGAAGAAGACGCTCGAGTGAACCGTAAGCAATTTGAATTCCGACCGCCTCAAAGGGGTAATTTTGGAAATAGACCACCAATGAATCGTACCCAATGGCAGAAGATGAATTTTGACGGAAGCAAGAAGACCTAGGCTATTACCTATTCGACTCAACCCCGAGTAGGAGAAGGAAGTAGTAGTGGAAAATGTTTCAACTGTGGCAACCCTGGTCATCTGGCTTGAGATTGCAAGGCACCAAGGCGTGCTGCTCAACAAGGTATAGTCTGCTACAACTGTGGTGAACCAGGTCACATCAGCAAGTTCTGTACTGCCCCAAGGCAAGTGACTTATGGTCAGCAAAGTCAGACTCGCGTGAATGCTGTTATTCCTGATGCTGCTGGATATGATGGGACTGTGTACGAAGAAGAAGATTATGGAGAAGCTCAAGCTGATCAGCAAGCAGTGGAAGGTACATTGACTCTGTTTAAATCTCATGTTAAAGTGTTATTTGATACGGGTGCTGCTCTTTCGTTCATATCTGTTAATACAATTCGGAGATTGGGTATCTTACCTCATCGGTTAGAGAGAGCTTTGAAGGCTACTTCGCCATTAGGAGCTGCAGTCAGATTAGGATACGTGTGCAAGGATTGTCCTTTACGGCTAGGAGACCGTGAAATCCCTGCAAGGTTGATTGTCCTATCGATGAAGGAGTTCGACATAATCCTCGGAATGGATTGGCTCTCTCAAAATCAAGTGAAGTTGGATTGTGGGAGAAAGAGAATTACATTCTCTGACAACGAGAATCAACCCTTTGATTTTCAATGTAACCCTTCGGGAGATATGTTCCTCACAAGACGCTTAGTGAATATCGAAGTCGTCAGTACATAAGCGACAGTGTCGTCTATATCTGTAGTCAAGGACTTCGAAGAAGTATTTCAAGACGTTTCTGGTTTACCGCCCGAGAGAAGTATAGAGTTCTGTATTGAGCTTATACCGGGTACCGTACCGATCACGAAGGTTCCCTACAGAATGGCCCCCATCGAACTATTGGAATTGAAAGAACAAGTTCAAGAACTCGAGAACCTAGGTTTTGTACGCCCAAGTACATCGCCTTGGGGAGCACCAGTGTTATTCGTGAAGAAGAAGGACGGAACACTTCGGTTATGTATCGACTATAGAGAATTGAACTGTATGACTATCAAGAATAAGTATCCCTTGCCTCGGATCGATGATTTGTTTGATCAACTACAAGGAGCTATGATATTTTCCAAGATAGACCTAAGGTCAGGATATCATCAGTTGAGGGTATGGAAGGAAGACATACCTAAGACTGCTTTCAGAACCCGGTATGGTCACTATGAGTTTTTGGTGATGTCGTTTGGAATGACGAATGCCCTGGTAGTGTTTATGGATCTGATGAACAGAGTGTTCAAGCCTTATTTAGATCAGTTTGTCATCGTCTTCATTGATGATATTTTGATCTATTCTAAGTCAGGAGAAGAGCACGAGCAACACCTACGGATTGCGATGCAGACGCTCAAGGACCACCACTTGTATGCCAAGTTCAGTAAGTGTGAGTTCTGCTTGCAAGAGTTGAAATTTTTGGGACACAAGGTGTTATCTCAAGGAATTTCTGTGAATTCGTCCAAGACAGATGCTGTGTCGAACTGGGTTAGGCCGAGCAACCCCACGGAAGTTCGGAGTTTTCTTGGACTCGCAGGCTATTACAGAAGATTTGTTGAGGGATTCTCTAAAATAGCTGCACCTTTGACTGGGTTGACAAAGAAGAATCTGAAATTCGAGTGGACAGAGAAGCATGAGCGTGCTTTTCTAGAATTAAAAGAGAGACTCACTACAGCACCGGTACTAGCAATACCCAAGCCTGATGAGAAGTTCACTATCTTTAGTGACGCGTCATATCAAGGATTAGGGTGTGTACTTATGCAAGATGGTAGAGTTATCGCCTATGGATCTAGACAGCTGGAGTCGAATGATTTGAACTATCGCATTCATGATTTGGAGTTGGCGGCAGTAGTATTTGCACTCAAGATTTGGAGACACTATCTCTACGGTGAGAAGGACGGAACACTTCATAAGTACCCTTTGGATACCCCACGAAGTAACATACTTCCGATCTAGAATCCAACTTGCTCATCTTTCCTTTTAGCACATGTGCCGGACATCTCCATATCCGGAGATGTTGCAAAGAAGGCTTGCGCCCAATCCACATCTCTCGTGGTGTCCTGGGAACAGATTTGCTTGGTACTAGATTTAGTATGTAAGCAGCGGTTTCCAAAGCATAACCCCAAAGAAATAAAGGTAACTCAGAATAACTCATCATTGACCTAGTCATGTCTAAAAGAGTCCGATTCCTTCTCTCCGTTACACCATTTTGCTGAGGCGTGCCAGGTGCAGTCAATTGTGACAGAATCCCATTCTGTACGAGGTGATCAATAAATTCATTAGAGAGGTACTCGCCACCTCGATCAGATCGAATGGCCTTGATATGTGTGCCCAATTGCTTCTCCACTTCAGCCCTAAACTCTTTGAACTTTTCAAAGGCTTCAGACTTGTGCTGCATTAGGTACACATATCCATACCTAGAGTGGTCATCAGTAAATGTTATGAAATACTCATAACCACCCCTTGCTCTAATATTTATTGGTCCACACACATCAGTATGAACTAATTCCAACAATGCATTGGTTCTATTGCCCTTTGCAGGAAAGGGCCTTTTGGTCATCTTACCCTCTAAACAAGACTCGCAGACTTCTATTGGTTCGAGAACCAAATCGCCTAAGACCCCTTCTTTGACTAGTCTGCCAATCCTATTTAGATTGATATGACCAAGCCTCATATGCCAAAGCTTTGTTGGATTAGTGGAAGGTTTCTTTCTTTTAGATGGTACAGTTACCACTGAGTTATTAAGTTCCATACAAGAATCTTTAGAAATATTGGGAGTAATCACATATAAACCATTTGATTTAACACCAGAACATATAAAAGAACTATTTCTTTTAATCACAACTTCAGTTCCAAAATGAAAAGAATAACCATTATTCGATAAATTAGAAACTGAAATTAAATTACGTCTCATTGAAGGGACGTAAAGTACATCTGATAAAATCAAAACTTTATTGTCTAGAAATTCTAAAACTACGACTCCTATAGCAACCGCAGAAACGGTTGCGCTAGAACCTAGAGTAAGTACGATTTCCCCATCACTGCACTTCCTGGTTGATCTGAACCCCTGCAATGAATTACAGATATGGTTAGTCGCACCAGAATCAATGCACCAAGTGTTTGAAGTATCCGTTATAAAACTTACTTCAATCACATGTGATTCAATCATACCTTGAACTCTTGTAGCTAAGAATTCTGGACAGTTCCTCTTCCAGTGGCCCTTCTCACCGCATTGGAAACACTTTCCTTTGCCTTGGCCACCCACCTTCCCTTTGCCCTTACCTTTTCCCTTAGATTTTGCAATCTTAGGGACTGGTCCAACACTTGAACCACCAGTGCTAGCCTTCTTCTTCCCTTTCTTTCCTTTCGGCATAGATCGGGAAGAGGAAGCGCTTTTCTCAACGTTTAAAACGCTGCCCCCAGGTTTGATCACCCCTTCCGCTGCCAATAAAGAGCTCATCAATTCGCTCATTGAAAAATCCATTTTATTCATATTATAATTCAGTTTAAATTGAGCGAATGATGGCGACAGCGTATTGAGGATCATATCAACTTGGGTCTGTGCATCGATGTTAGCACCTAGGGTCTCCAGCTCGTTTAAATAACCAATCATTTTCAAAACATGTTCTTTGACTGGAGTCCCTTCCGACATCTTAGCACTCATTATCTTCTGCATAGCTACCTGTCTGGCAGGCCTGCCATGCTCCCCAAACATCTTTTTTCAGGGATTCGATAATGTCACTGGCGGAACTGTTCGACTGGTATTGGTGTTGTAACACATTAGCCATAGAAGCCAATATGTAACAACGAGCCATCCCATTCGACTTTTTCCATTTATCGAACTCGCGTCTAGCAGCAGCCGAAGCATTTGCAGCGGGTTCTTCGGGGCATGGGGTGGTGAGGATATATATGTGATCCTCCGCAGTTAACACGATGTCAAGATTACGTTTCCATTCAGTGTAGTTGTTTCCAGTTAACTTGTTTTGAGTGAGTATGGTGGCAAGTGGACTAAATGCAGATCCAGACATTATGATTTACTGAAAAAATCAAAACAAAATAAATATGGATATCAGAATTTGACAGTTTGAAATAAAAGAATCCTTTTAAAACTCTTATTTTAAAACTAAGTCGCCGGAATATCGAAACGAAAGAATAAAGCCTCCGTGTGGTGGTCAATGTTCGATCTTTCAATTTATCATAACTTATCCGCTATGCAACTCTTGCAAAACAAGTTATGACTTCCGAACCTATTTGATCTCTAAGTTTCTGAATAATGCCCCGTGTGGGATCCCTTATCCATAGCTTAGCTAGTGTGTACCATTAACTAGGATCCAATCACAACCGTCTCAAGTAGCGCCTCCGTATGGTGGTCACCCTCTAACACGTCTGATTGATCCTTATCAAAAGAAGTTCACATCTAGTAACCAATGAGTAATGCATCCTCCGTATGGAATGATCACCCCTGGCGAGGTGACACAGAATGCATCACTCATCTTACAGTGAACCGTTAATGGAAGATCGTGGGTGTAATTAATAAGACCCTCTCCCACTAGATTTAGTAAAAAAAAAGGATTTTGCTTTTTGAGAAAATCTGTTTCTACACACTTCCCATAAACATCTAATGTTTACTAATGTGTTGAAAACGGTTTTTGAATTTTATTTTAGAAAACTTGTTTTGCGTGCATGCAACAATGTATTGTACGCCAATCACAAACAAAGCACATAAAACAAAAAACTAAAATGAAATAAAAGACATCCAAACGATGCCTCTATCTCCCATGGCTCTATCTCCATAGAACCTGCTTTTGGTTTGATCGCCTCCAGCTCCATCTTCATGGATATTCTAATTCTATTACATTGAACCTATGCCTCTTTTGAAGCTTACAATTTATCTAGAAATAGAAATAGCAACAACAAAATAAAAGGCTAGGGAAACCGGTGCGACTTTCCTTTTCGTAGGATTGAAGTCGCAGCGCCCTTTACATATGCCTTAAAACCAAACCAAACTTAAAATAACACACCAATCTAAAAACATTCAAACACAAAATTAAATGCTCTTGGCGCCATGGGAGATAGCGACTAATCTTTTGCTGCAAAAGGTTAGTTGAACACACATCCACGCATATATATAACAAAATATAACTATTGGAACCCTTAATTGATTCACACAGTATATAAACTCTTTACATACTGAATTAGAACTCAAAACAGCATCTAACTTCTCTGTCATAGTTCGATCGATCGAAGACCGTTCGATCGCTCGAACCTTCGATCGATTGAACACTGTTCAATCGCTTGAACATTCTATTTCACAGAATGATTAAAAATTTTGCAGAATACGTTAAAATTAAACTTTTAATTTCAAAATACTTTTAAAACTGTGAAACAGAAAACCTGACAAAGAGTCTGTCTCGATCGATCGAACTCTATTCGATCGCTCGAACAACAGAAGGTTTCGATCGATCGAAACCTGTTCGATCGCTCGAGTACAGAGCGTTCGATCGATCGAGACTACTTCGATCGATCGAACCCATCTTGCATCCAATGCAATCACAGATTTGTATACTGCTGTGATAACACTGCAGAAACAGATCTGTGACGATGCAGTTTCGAAAGCAGTTCTAAAATCAACATGCAAATCAAAATAGTGTTCCAAAAAACGCATCTATAGATCCAAACGAGCGTGGCTCTGATACCAATTGTTGGAAAAACAGGTTTAAATGGAAAGTTTAAACGCGCAGCGGAAAAATCAAGTTATGAAACTTTATTGGCATGCCTGGATCTACTACTCGTCAATTCTACAGATACGCACAAGAGGGGACACGAGTTATACCTTAGTGTCTTGAACCCAATTCTGATCTTCAACTTCCAGCAGCCTCCACTAGATGATCTTTACCCTTATGACTCCTGCGGATGCCTGCCAGAAAGACTAGGGTTGGTGGGAACCCTAATGGAGAGGATAGAGAAGGTTTTGGGACTCCAAAACAGTTTCTGCAGCTTCTGACGTTCAAAACGACGAACAACCTTTTCCAGAACGCAGCTGCCCTATTTATAGATTCCCAGAACCGACCTAGACTTCGAGCGATCGAAGTGCCTTCGATCGATCGAACATTCGATCGATCGAACCATCTTCGATCGATCGAACCTTCAGACTTCAATCGATCGAGACATCTTCGATCGATCGAACCTGTCTGGACATCATCCTCAAGCATCTTTCCAAGCATCCTGGCGGAGCTAAGAGTGGGACCTCCTAGGCTCTTTATTGTTGGCTCAGACCAGTTTGTTAATTACCATGACCAAACTCTTTGATCAGCAAACTAACTAACTGGTCAGTTAAAGTTTACTCCACTATAAAACGATAACTGAACTCCAACGCAAAAGAACATATCCGAAGCGATAACTAGACTTGTATGGTGTACTAATGTCCCTCTACCGTCAGCATTCGTAATCATATTCAGGTAATCGGATAACTGTTACTGTCAACCTGAATCATGATTACTTCTTGTATTCCTTGAGTCCCATTCACCTCTCATGATTACCAAACATGTTGATAACTCTTATCAACAAGACTGCAGTACTCAGTAATCGACTTGGTGACATTCTCAAGGGAATGCTTACTCTGAAACAGAGGGTAGATTCTATCTTGACAATGCATGTTCACAACCCTATGAACATGACATACCCAAGATACCCAGGTGTTGATCTTTTATAGACCTCACTGATTGGTAAATCAAAGCAGTCATATCCACAGTCTGTGTTCATAATCGTCTCAAGATTGAGAACACGTACCTTATACAAGTTATGAGTTCCTATTGACTGTTTGACAGTCTTAAGCGTCAATAGGAAACTCAGGTCCGTCAATGCACTATAAGCACTAGCATATCAACTAAGAGCTACACTCTAGTGATTGAGATTAATCACTCCATCCAATGGTAGTTAATTATGCTACAGTGTAGACTTGATGAGGTATCCAGTCTCATCATCCACTGTGACACATTCTAAGTATTAAAGAATAGTAATTCGTATCTCACTTGTGTGCATCTCATACACACACGAATTACTTACTATAATACTTAAGGATTAACAATCATCTCATGAAAAGAACATACACAATAAAATGTAAAGCTGATATCCATATATTAAAATGTCAATGTCTCATACAGAAAGTAATGGTTTGAGGGCACAAACCCAACACCTACTTGGCCCTTGGTGAATTGGTAAGTTAATACATCTGTGTATATACGTATATAGATAATTAGTTAATTTAAATCAATTTGTAGAGTAAAACTCATTGAACTTGGGAACCAAGTTGTAGATTTTAGAATTTCTATATGTATACACTCCCACTCTCACTTTCTGCATATCTCCTAAACCAAAACAAAGAAAGAGTTCAGAGAATTTCATAAAACACTTTAGAAGGAAAGAGTACAATCACCATAGCTTGAAGCTCTATTGGGTTTGCCTAATCTTAGTTCTTTCTCAACAATCTCTCTGCTTTTAATCACAGTGAGTATTTTTAAACTCACTCCCAATGTAATTCGTACTTAATTTCATGTTGTATGTATGTGTCTATTAATCACCATTGTTGATTTTCATTCAAGAAAGCTTGAAATTTGAGGAAGAGTGATTTTACAAACTTAATCAAAACAAGTTTTTAGAGATGATTTAGGAAGATTATAGTTACTAGAAGCTACTGTTCAAGTATTGAAGTCTAATTCATCCACATGAAAAAGTATATAAGAAATTAAGTTTTGACAATTTTTAATTTTCCATAAAATTTGAGAGCTATAGTTTGTTTCATGTTAAATTGATTTCATATTCATAATCTTTGTGAAAAACTAAAGAGAATCATATATTACATGTCCTATGAATTGCTAGATCTGAAAATGGGTCAAAAAGACCCCTGAAATCTGAAATAGAGCAATCTGACGAGGGAGAAGAAGCCTCAGCATTAACTCGCGCGCGCGGACCACGCAAGCGACCCATCGCGCAAGCGGCCCGCGCGCGTGAGCCCTGTGATTTTCTGGCAGTTGGAAAACTTTATAATGGAAAATGAAAAATAGGCAAATCGCGTGAGCGGCCCGCGCGAGCGACCTATCGCGCGAGCGACCTGCCAGTTTCTGGTTTTTGTTTATTTTCTATTAATGGACTGTTTGGTTCAACTTTTAAGGACTGTCAAGGTTTTGTTTGGGAAATTTATTAAAACAGACTCCTATTTGATTATGTTTGAACAATTAGGACGATGTATTACGACTTATCAATCCCCGTACGTACGTTGTTCCTTTAATTCATTAAATTCCTTTATGTTTAAGGTTCACGACATACATGTGGAGTTAGTTGTACATGCATGTGGGTGTCAGTCAGTGGGGAAAAGAGTAATGGTCAGTGTGGAAAATAGTATGAGATTGAGATTGAGATTGTGTTGTGGACACTCCCTGGTTATTGTGTACCAAAGTGTGACGTGTTGAGATTGCGGTGAGAGTGTCTTTGAAATGCGACGGTGGCAAAATTGGACACTCCCTGTCGCCTATGGTAGCGTTAAAGTGTGTGACGCCGACTTGGACATTCCCTGGCACCCATGGTAGTGCTAAAGTGTGGCCTACGGACACTTCCTGATACCCGAGTCTGGATACTGCGTGAGGGTTCCTCTGGTATTTGCATGGCGGTTTAGGTATTCAAAGTGTGATGCATTGGACACTCCCTGGTACCCCAGACCAATGTGTGAGGCAAACTGGACATTCCCTGGCACCCCTGTGCTAAAGTGTGGCTATCGGAGTATTTCAAAGATACTGGTGTGAGATAGTGGGTTGTTGTGTTTGTCGAGAGAAAAGAGTCGGTAAGATGAGTGTGGTGCATTGTCTCATACACGGTCATGTGTTTTAATGAATGAACGACTTTTATGTATATTCCCTGTTATTTGTTTTTATATATAATTGAATTCTTTCCATGATTAAACCATTGATTTTACAAAACTTAAAAAGAGAAAATTTGGAAATGGGTATGTTTTACATTCAAAGTTACGTTTTTAATACTCACCAGCTTCTTGAAGCTGACAACGTCGATGCGTCCTGGACATTCGTGTTCAGGCTTTTCAGGTTACGACTATGCTGAGCCTACAACTATGCTAATTGAGAACGGCGGCTTTTGGAAGAGAAACTGTCATCGTCATTGCATATTTTAAGATTATATGCTTTAAGTTTATATGTTATGGACTGGTTTGTAATAAGGATGACTGTAATAGATATTAAGTTATTGTTTTGTTTTAAGGCGGTTTGTGCCTTTAGAGACCCCGTGCTGTAATATTTATTAAGTTAGAAAAATTTTATAAGCCTTGATTGCTCTACTCTGGTTTTATGGTTTTATGTTGTTCGACGTTTGGGACGGAATCGATCCTTCAAATTGTGGCGACTTACGGGTCCATAAAGGAAATTAAACGCTTTCCATATTTATGCTACGTCGGGGCGTGACAGGATTTAGTGGTATCAGAGCCAGGTTATCTCAGAATAAGTTTAGCCAGGTTAGGGTTTACCAGTATAGACCCGATTCCACATTCCATTAAGTATTACACACCTGATGATACGACAGGGAGGATAGACCCAGGACCCAAATGCCTAAGATTATTTCTGTCCTGACTTAAGTAGTACCTTTTTTATCAGGTATGGATCCAGCTCATCCACTCTATGTACCAGACGAATTTGGGGGACACTTTGTGACACCTGGGGCAGTGGTCCCAGCCTTCCTCGACTTGTATCATGCGGCCGTTGAGCAGTTGGCCGCAGCGACCGTAGTATCTGATTTATGGCACCAAGTTCACGTGGTAGGCTTAGTTGACTTGACTCATATCCGCCTAGAGCTTCGTTGCTTTGCAGAGGCTCAGCGCTTGGTGTTGGTTGAGGTTCTGAGGTTGGTCGATAGCGATGCTTTCTATCTTCCCCTCGAGATCCAGATTGTGCACGCCCATCTGGCACAGTTAGAGATGCCTCCGCCAGTGGTTCCCATTGCCGAGGACGATGCTGAGGCTGTTCATTTGGTCCCACTAGGTGGGGAGGATGTAGAGGATGGCATAGGTCTTGGCAACTTAGCCGCTGACCTAGAGGCTGAGCTAGCACTTGGGCTTGCCTTACTTGAGGAGATGGTAGTTGAGGCAGATGCCCCTGTGCCTGCTTCATCGTCGACCTCTCACGGCTATGACGGGGTTGGTCCGTTCTTGGTGCAGCGATTTCGCCCCGTCGACTCGCTAGATCTCCCGATAGCTGCTTATGGAGACGATTGACTTTCTAGATATGACTTTGTACATATTAACTACTTTTGACTATTAATTCTATCTCTTTTTGCAAACTGTAATTACATGCATTAGAGTGTAGGGCAATGACCCCATTTTTGTAACATTAACTCTTGCATGCGTCCTAACCCATATAGATAGGGTAGGCATTGACCTGATCATACACGCTTTTTATATCTACTTGGCAAGAAGTTATATATATAAAAAATATACTCTTTTGAATGTTGTTGTCATCGCTTAAATTGCTTTACATTTCTGCTTCATGTATGTTTCTCATCCTTTCATCACTATCATCCATAGAATGGTCGAGGGACTAAGGAGGAACAGGAATTTGATCAAGGGAGCACCTGAGGCTGCCGATCCTACGGGGATGTTCGAAGCGTTTGTCATATGTTTGGAAAGAATCAGTAATACGAATGACAACCGACGAGACCGTCAAATTGGAGACAAACTGCTGGAGAGATTCCGTGCACTGAGGCCCGAGCAGTTTACGGGTATCGCAGAACCTTGGAAAGTCGAGCAATGGTTAAGACAAATGGACCGTATGTTTGAAGCCGTTCAGTGCAGTGAGATGGATAAGAGGAGATTGGCTACCTTTCAATTGACCGACGCCGCCGCAGATTGGTGGGACTCGGTGATAGCCACTATCGGGAACACAGCTGCTACGGGAATGACTTGGACTACATTCAAGGGGAGATTTCTGGAAAAGTATTTCCCAGCTACAGAAAGGCATAGGAAAGAGAAAGAATTCATGGATTTGACTCAAGGGACTAAGTCGGTGCAAGAGTACACCACCCAGTTTGAGAGACTGTCTCGGTTTTCCCCTCACATGGTTGATACTGAGGAGAAGAAGATCCGGAAGTATAACCAAGGGCTGACACCGCAGATTCGCCGCCTGACTCTCGGTACCTAGATAAGTCGTTTGAGGGATTGGTTGGCTTGGTTACTGATCTAGAAGAAGACGCTCGAGTGAACCGTAAGCAATTTGAATTCCGACCGCCTCAAAGGGGTAATTTTGGAAATAGACCACCAATGAATCGTACCCAAGGGCAGAAGAGGAATTTCGACGGAAGCAAGAAGTCCCAGGCTATTACCTATCCGACTCAACCCCGAGTAGGAGAAGGAAGTAGTAGTGGAAAATGTTTCAACTGTGGCAACCCTGGTCATCTGGCTCGAGATTGCAAGGCACCAAGGCGTGTCTAACACTATGTCTTAGACACTTCCATAACTTGTTTATACGTTATATAATTGGTACCTTGCGAGTTTCTATTCACTCAGCTCTCAGTAAGATGACGGCTGTTATTGCCTGGACATTCCTTGTCCAGACTACCCTGTTCTTAATAATGTGGGTGATGGAGCTTATAACAACGGTTACTACCCTGAAGGGGAATATGTAGAGAGTGGCCCCACTAACGATGAATATGGTGGGGAAGATTGCTACGCTGACGACTACCCGTACGCCAGGTGAGGATCTGAAGATAGATAGTAGTTTATACTACCACTTTATATTTCTGTTGGACTATTTTTGTCACAGCCCGGTCCCACAATAGCAAAATCGGAGCCTGTGGCACGCCACCCAGGCTAAACCAATTCATTAGCATTCCCAAAAATTTAGCTTGAAGAACACACAGTGGAACAAAACAATTAAATTTTAAAACCAGAAATCCAGTCGACTGGGTCGGGGCGTCAGTTGAAGCAGCAAAAATATAGAAAAATAAATTTCCTTTTTGGGTCCATAGGGAATGATGGCTGAAAGTCACTAATCATCCACACCACACAGTACTAGTCCACAAGATAAACATGAACAGTAACATAATCTACTGAATATAAAACAGTTCTATCTATTACAAACATAAGAGTGTGGTCCACAGGATCACAACAAGTCTGGAGACAACATATGCCCAAGTACCCATTAACTAAAACAAAACAGAGTTCAGCAGAACAACAGAAATATAAACTAGATATAACTAATCTTCAGATCTTCAGCTGGCGTAAGGATAGTTGTCAGCGTAATACTCCTCTCCAATATAACTGGCATCAGTGGGGTCACCCTCTGCATAATCCAACCCCGGGTTGTAGCCATCATCATAGGTTCCAATATGTGCATTGTTAAGGACAGGGTAGTCTGGACGGGGAATGTCCAGGCAATAAAGGCCGTCAGCTTACTGAAAGCTGAGTGAGAACTAACTAACACAGTCTCATAGCAATAACGCAATTACCAGTTACAAACTATACATAACAGTGATACTAAGTTTATCTCTTCCTCTTTTATTCAGACACATCATTAACCGATTCTCATCGTCTATCAACTCTAAGGCTGACTATACCAATACTAACTGACTATCTCGAATTGATTATATCATCACAACATACTAGTGCTCTTGTTCACCGCTTTTAAAAACTCTTACTGTTCACTGCTTTTAAGAACACTTGCGAACACTATACATCGATCTCATATAATGACTAGTCTATGGACGTACCCATACTCTTGTTCATCGCTTTTAAGAACTCTTACTATTCACCGCTTTTAAGAACGCTTGCGAGTACTGTGCACCCATAGCTTCCACAATTCTGGTCAAATCCTTCTGACTCACTTATTTGGATTCAACCTGAGCGAATCATCAGCTCGACTTATATAACCTCAAAAATAACCAATAACCCACTGACTCAAACACCAGTTACTCAATGCTACCCACTATTATTATCTCCAATCCTTATCTCGTTACCGCCTCATATTATAACTAACGTTGCGAACCTGACTTCGCTACTCACCATATTATCTCAATCTCATTATCGTATCCCATTACCTCTGAAATCCATATTATCGCATAATAGAAACATGACACAACGATTAAACAACTACGCATTATGAATTATAAACTTAAGGAACATAACCATGTTCTACTAGGTTTGATCAATTGAAGTCATCTCAATCGCTTGAAATAAGTGCGGTTCGATCGATCGAATTGTTCTCGATCGATTAAAGTGAAGATGATCCCGATCAATTGAAGTCTTAATCGCTTGAGACTCAGCGGTGTTCAATCGCTCGAATGCAGTTCAATCGCTCAAACTTCGTCTTCTCCAGATTCTCCAGTGAACGTCTAGAACTTTTCATGTCATGTTTGGGTTCTTTTTAAACCTATAGAACTCATAAAACATTATAATTAAGCTATCGAGTGAGTTTGGAACTCACCGAACGTTGCTAAGGGTACGTTTAGCAAAGCTTTGAGCTCTCTCTCTCCAAAGGCTTCTCCTCTCTCTCTCTCTCTCTCTCTCTCTCTCTCTCTTTCTCTGCTCCTCTCTTCGTCTCTCTCTCTCTCTGTCTTTCTCCTTTTCTAGTCCGTCTTCTTCTTCTTCTTCTTCTCTCTGCCTATATATATATATATCTGTATGTGTGTGTATATATATATTTTTGTATATATATATAAATAACACAAGCATGCACACTCTTTCTGGCTTTGTCAAGTTCAGCAAATCCTCGCACACATGAACACAACCATATATATAGAGGGAGAGGAGTGCAGATGGCAAGGTTTGCGAAAAACCTGGGAATTCAAATGAATACAAGTTCGATCGATCAAATGGAGTTCGATCTCTCGAGATCAGTTCGGCTAGGTTTGATCGATTGAAAATAGTTTGATCGATTGTAATAGGGACCACGTATTAAATTCAGGTCGGTAAAGTTTCGATCGATCGATTGAACAAGGCTTGATCGCTTGAACTCTGGAATTTCTCGATTGCTCGAACGAACTTCGATCGATCGAAGGTAGAATTCCAAAAATGGTCAAGGGAAGTATTTAGAATCTTGTGCATAAATATTTATTGAAAATACAGGGTATTACACAGAAAACAAGAAATCCCCAACAGCCACCTTCAGTCGATTGACTCCTCGGTCCAGTCGACTAAAGCCTCAAATGTTCAGTCGACTGAGCTTGTCCGGTCGACTGAACCCAGCCAAGCAGAATGTCCAATTTTCGTGCAGAAACCAGTCGATTGTGTCTTGGGGATCAGTCAACTGAAGTCCTGAAAATAAAGGGGAGATATTACTTAAAATAGGGGTCCAGTCGACTGTGCCTTCTGTCCAATCGACTGTTTTATAGCAGCAGCCCCTTTGTGCAGCTTTTTCCAAGTTAAAGGCTTTTCTGAATTAAATCAGGGACTAAACACCTTTCAAGTTAAAGGCTTTTCTGAATTAAATCAGGGACTAAACACCACGCCAACTCACACTAAAGTGATCCTAATTGGATTAAAACATTGCTTACATGTAATTACAAAAAACTCTTATCTATTACAACATCACAATTCGTTCTACGATTCGAAGTTAAACATAGCCACAAGTCATAAATTTATTATTACAAGAAGTCTATTACAAAATGACGAGATAAACATTATAAGTTGCCTTCTACAAGAACTCCCAAACCTACGTGCTCACTTCTGCGATTCCTCGCCTGCATTAACAGTTGAAATGGTTATTTGAATAACCACACACATTCGATTTGTTTAAGATAACACTTAGTGAATAAAACAACAAATGCAAATGAATGATAAATATTCTCGTATTCACATCTCTACATTTCATACTAGTCTCCGGAGTCTCACGTATATGTTCCATACTCCTAATCCGCGACTCCTCGCCAATAAGTCCATGCAAAAAGGTAAGACCCACAATTCTTTTCTTCAATCGTGCGACCTTAATGCCTATATCGGCTCCACAAGATGGCTTGGCAACCACGTGCTCCTTTGACCCAAATAACAACTCAACATGCTCAATTCACATATCACCATGATTTTGGTAATCAAAACATTTTACCGTGCTATTGGGCCTACTTATCAATATAATCGCCCAATATGAACTACACGATACAAATCTATAAACTAATACATGCTTTTCATATCAAACATGAATACATTTCAAGAAATCATTCCAAAGCACATAGTTGAATTACTCACCTTTGATTAACGCTCTTAAAATACGATCCAAAGAAAACCCAAGCACAAGATCGTACAGACCGTCTAGTACAATTCCTATCGATCAAAATCCAATTATCAACTTTTATGAAAAATTCTAGAAAAGGAGTTTTCAAAAAACTTTACCAAACATGTTGTGGATAACGACATTTGGGCCCACTTTTGTTTTTTTTAAAACCTTTTTCAAATTCCAAATTCAAAAACAAATGAGTCGCCACTTAATTTTTAAAAAGGAAAATTAAGAAACCATTTTAAAGCAAACTGATCTTTTGCGAAACCAAAGATAAACTGGGTCCGGGGATTATGGAATGAAAGGGGAAGGAGCCCAGCGGACTAAAACACCTCCTTTCATCCTATCTCTCGATAGGCCTCTACTCAATATCCTCTTTAATCAAATTAATAATCTAAGCATGCCCTCAATTAATACATATGTACATATACATTACACAAGCATGTTGGAAATGGTGTAAAACTGCTAATGACAAAATATCATTCATAAGCCACGTAATTCAAGTAGCAAGCAACATGACATGCCATAAAGGAACTAGAGAACTTACCTGGGATCCAGCCGCGAAATGGAAACGTGCAATGTATACACAAAATACAAAGCCTAAGAAAAGGTCTCTAATTCACATATATACACATAAGGCAAAACCTAGGCTAAGGTGTCGCACATGGAATCGAAAATCAATATAAATCAAATAATATAATTAAACTAGAGAAGAGTTGAGGGATTGTACCTCAAATGCGCTACAAAACAAAGGTTAGTACACATGCTTTAGACAAGGTATAATATCAAAAATCATTAATCCTAAGTCATGTTCAATTTAGATACATCTTAGACTAGAGATAAGTCCTACTTATGAATATATTAACATGTATGAATGAATGCATGAATATGAACAAAAATGAGATATGAATTTATTCATTAATTTGGATCACTTAGCCTCTGGATTTAAGCTAAATTATCATTATTCAAAACATGATTTGGGTCCCAAGACATTAGGGAACCATTTGAGTTGAAATAAATAAGATTATACAAAAACAGTAGCAGTTTTTTTTTTTTATGAATTACAGAGAGCAGACCAAATCTTAGAAAATAGAAATAAAATACTTTTGGATATGTTATGCCTCTGTGAGTCTAGTTTCTAACCCAAAAAGAAAATCGAGGTTTCAACGGTTAGATCTCCGGGAATACGGAAAATACTAGACCTCACTCAGAATTTTACAACTCTCTGTCCAGAGATCTTGTATGATTTTTTAAAAATAGCAAACGAATCTGAATTGCTTCATTCTTTTAGGGAACCTTCCTAACACATTGAGGTTCGTAGAAAAAATTATTAAAGGTCACAAACACTTTATTAAAATCCCGATTTATTTATTCCAAAAAAGTGTTACTGTACTGAAATTCTGGGTAGATTGTTGTTACTTCACAAAACTCATGACCAAACCATTTTAAACATCAAACTACCTTAAAACAAAAATTACAGCGGTAGAACATTGTGTTATTAACACTTTTCCGTTGGTTTTACTTGATTTCAACGGTTAGATTTCGAACTAAAAATCTTTGATCGAAAACAGTTTGTGAACCCACTGTTTTCATTTTGCTAGTTCAACTTTGTTGGTTGACCTCAACTATTAAATCATAATGTTGGGCTTAAACCAAATCACTTCTTCTACCATTTAATGGTCATTGAAGACTAAGGACATCTTTAGACTTATGTACTTTTGATGAAGTATGAAGTAAATCTCACAAAATCCCAAACAATGAACTCAAACTCATGAATCAAAACTTGAGTTCAAATCATTACTCCTACCACTTGATGGTCATGGGAGGCTAAAGACACACATACATGTAAGTTTTGGATGAAGTATGAAGAACTTCTCAAAACCCAAGGAAGAGATTAGTCTAAGCCATAGAGATAGACTCAAACTAAAGTATTTTTCTACCATTTGATGGTCATTGGAGACTAAATGAAGTTTAAATCTACTCAAACCTCATTGGAATATAGTAAGAATTCCATAAGATTCTTAATGAGGAGGTCCAAGTCATGGGTTAAGACTTGAATCTCACCAATTATGTGTAGATTATGACTATGATTTATTTTAATCTCCATATGGATCATAAGATCATAGGAAACTAAGGAATCAAAACTCAAAGAGGCTCACTAAGATATGTAAAATCTCATGAGCCTTATGAGAAATAATAGAAATAAGAAATCAAAGTTTATTTGGAAACACTAGGAACACAAACTCTTCAAAATTGAATTTATCTTAAACCCAAGACATCAATTAGATCCAAATCAATGAAATATTATGAGATTCAATCACAAGTTCTAAGTGGTGTGTGATGAAATGGGGTAAGAAGAGAGGTTTTGAAAATGTGTAAAGTTCCTAGAACTATGAACTTGTGATTGAATTGCCTAATTCTACCAAGTGATTGAGAGGTTACCTCTATGACCTCAAGGATTTCTTCAAGCTTTAAGAAGTTCTTCCAAAATTTCTTCAAGATCTTCTCAAAGTTCTTCAAATTCTTCAAGAAATTCTTTTCTTCTTCACAATTCTCTCAATGATTCTTATCTCTCTCTCTAGATTCAAGTATATATGTGTGTGTATTCATTCAAGTATATCTCAAAATGAAGATGAAAGTTTTCTTATATAGACCACCAATTCAAGGTTAAATAGGTAAATTTGGGTGGAAACCCATGTGCAAAGTTTTCTTCTAGAACATGTGAGAAAAGCAGTCTGTTACAGCCAGCGGCACTCGACGGGTGCCGGCGGCATTCACTGAGTGCCGGGCGGCATTCACTGAATGCCGGGCGGCAACCCGTGAGTGCCGGCGCGGCACTCACTGAGTGCCGCCGGGTTTTCCGGGTGCCGGGGCTAACTGAATTTGCTCCTTTTTTTAATTTTTCAAAAGGAATATTAATCAAAACTTAATTTTGTGATTTATCTTTATATATTTATATATATTTGTGCTAAAATGCACCCATGTGGGTGGTATGCACCCATGTGCATGGTATATTCTTCAATATACTATGCTTTTCTTATTATTCATTATTATTTTTTTTCAAGAGACAATTTTTCTTTATTTAAAACTCTCCCCCTTTTTTTTATCATTGTTTTATTTTATACTTCTTAAAAAAAACCCTTTTTTTTTATATGTATGTTGAGCAAATTCTCAGACTGATTTCTTCATGTGTTCTTCAATGTTCGGGTCTCTCCCGAATACCCAAATCCTCTCTCTTTTATTTTTTCAATTTTGCAAATTTAATCTTGAAGAACATTTTGAAGATTTTGAATTTCTTGGAAAATCTTCGAATGTCACGATCATCGTCATCATCGGTCTTTGAGAGGTAACCAATCCCTGGATTTGACGTTTGGTCAAAATTGGGGTGTCTACACATGTCCTAATGTATATCAAAACAAAGCTCTTATCTCTAGGAGCTTGAATATGAAATTTAGTAGAAAATAAACGGGCAGAAGTCCGTCGTTTGGCGTCGTGAAGATCGAAACAACCAAATGTCCCTTTTGGCCTCCATTTGAGTTTTAGGTTGAAACTTATAAAAATATCCCAATCATCTCTATCTATATATAGGCCACACTTCTAGAAATTCTGTTTACCTCCCCGCAAGTTTTTAAAACTCCAAAATAAATCTCTAAACTTTCTACATAGCTAATTCATAGCTTCACGAGTGCAGATTAAAAATTATAAAAGTTTTCGACTAAGTTCCGTTTGGTCGCTAAAACGCAATCTCACATGATTTTACGAAATTGCTAATTAGCCTACCAAATTAATAACGTGTTAATCCGTCCTCACCAGGATACTAAAATTAACAACAAAAATATATTTTAAACCAGAAATAATACAGATAGTGAAATGCACAGGTAAACATTTATTTTCATATAAACATTTAAGGTATTCCACAATGACCGTCTCAATTTTGGAGAGACGTCACAACAACAAAACACTCATTCAACACAGTCTCAAAGGGTTCTCTTACACAAACACCCAAATCGATTCGTGAGTCAAAACTCACTCACACATGTGTTAACATTCATAACACATCACATTATCATGCATGACAATCTAATGAAATGCAATAACACAATTACGGGTGTTATAGGTTTAGTTTAACATGTACTTGGGCATATGTTATCTCCAAACCCATTGTGATCCTACGGACCACTCTGATATTTGTAATTGATAGAATCTTTATTATATATTCAGTTTGTTTACTATTCCTGTTTATTAGTTGGACTAGTTCTATGTGGTATAGATAATTAGTGACATTCACCTGTCATTCCCTATGGACCCAAAAAGGAAATTTATTTTTTTTTCTTCTATTTTTGCTGCTCCGGGGAGTGACAAAGAGAGATACATAGATATTATATATACACACATATACATATATATACATACACAAACTCACACACATACTTTCACCAAAGGAGAAGAGGAAGAAGAGAAACAGAAGGAAAAGAGGAAGAAGAGAAGCAGAAGAAGGAGACAGAGAGAGAGACAGACTGGAAGAGAAGAGAGAGGGATGAGCCACCTGAGGACCCGCGGCCACCTCGCATCATCGGCACCGCCAAACTTAACGATGAGTGCTTATACTTACTGAGTAGCTTAGTCATGTTGTTTATAATTATTTCGGTAAGAAAGAACGGGCATAGAACGTATATATATATATATATATATTTCAACTCGTGTTTTACAGTTTTTGGCGAGGAAGACGACTTCCCAATCGATTGGACTTTTATCCAATTGATTGCCATTTGATCTTAATCGATTGCCATGTCTATTAAGCCAATCGATTGCTATTTTTCCTAATCGATTGCCAACCCAATCATCCCAATTGATTGCACTCTTAATCCAATCAATTGTGTGCATTTGATTATTGAATATTTTAGTTTTTTATAGATGTTGAGCTATTACGTTGATATACGTTATACGTTGATTGTTTGTGCGGTATTGAATAATACACAGGTTTGAATGATGAATCTCTAATGCATTATATAAAATGGAATTGGTTGGATAATGATTGAAGTGACATTGTAAACTGGATTGAAAAGCAGATATGCATAGTAGTGGGTCTATCGACCACAGAGGTCGATACTATTTATATATGTGCACATGAATGCGATTGCAAAGATCGTACAATGTTAGGTGTGGGATCATAATGAGTTGAGATAGTCAGACATGTGGGATTTTGATTATATATTTGGTAAAGATGGGACTGCATGCCATGCTTTGTTGTATACAAATGTGTTGTTGTGAGTACCTATATTACCTTAGTCTAATAGAGATTAAAGGAATATCACCTTAATCCATGACCGAGACAAGAGAGGTCCGATGAGATTAAGAGATATGTCACTTTAATCCATGACAAAGGCTAAGGGATATACTGGTGGTATCGCCTTAGTCCATGACCAAGATAGGAGATTTGACAGAGGCTAAGGGATACATATGGTGAGAATGGTAATGTGGCTAGCACCTTGGTCCGATAGAGGCTAACAGAATGTCGCCTTAGTCCATGACTGAGACAAGAGAGATCCGACAGAGGCTAAGGGCATGGTCACGTTAGTCTAAGACCGAGACTGAGGGTTATGCCGATGCTATCATCTTAGTCCAATAGAGATTAAAGGAATATTATCTTAGTCTAAGACCGAGATGGGAGATTCGACAGAGGCTAAGAAATATGTCACTTTAGTTCAAGATCATGACTAAGAGGGATACATCATGAACTGAGTCCGATAGAGGCTAAAGGAATATCACCTTAGTCCAAGACTAGGACAGAAAAGTCCGACAGAGGCTAAGGGATATGTCACTTTAGTCCATGACCGAGGCTAAGAGGTATATGTTATGAAAGAAAAATGTATAGGCGCTTTGGCTATAATGGATCGAGGTGTTGTGGCTGTGAAGTTGGGACTACGTGTCAAGTTTGATGAGTCATAGTGTATTGGGCTACGTTCCAGGATAGTTATGTGAGATGGTAAAGCGATGGGCGAGATCTGGACCCAAGAGTCCATGTTATGTTTAGGATGGGCTGGGACGATGTTGTTATATTGAGTTGGTGCATATATGAGTACGAACGACAAGATGATTATTTAGTTATGTTGTTTTATATACTACATATCTATGGATACTTTGTTAGTATTTGCATTCACTCAGTTATCGTAGCTGACGATGTTTATACCACTGGATATCCTACGTCTAGCTAGCTAGGGTTATGAGTACGTAAGTGAAGAATATACGTCAAGGGCCTATGAGGAGTGAGCCTATTATGATGAAGGCTATGCTCGAGACGACTATTACGCGAGCTGAAGACCTGGAGCTTCACTATAGATAGTTTAAGTTTATGTTTTAGAGACTGCTGTAATAGTTAAGTTATAATCGACATATGTTGTTATAATATTTAATTATGTTTCCGCAGATACCTATGGTTTGTAATATGTTAGTATTAAACTCTGGTTTCATATCTCAAACTTTGAATTTCCAAATGCGTGGTTTGATTTATTACTCTGATGGTTAGACTTTGGTTATGGACAATGTTGGAAAAACCAATCACAGTGCATAGCAGAAGGGAATATACCGTTCAAAAATTAGATCTACTTCTCGTTTGTATTACATGCAATATATATACATTCACACATATATATACTCTTATATGTATAAAAACGATCATAGATATACCTCTTGTGATTCGTTGGATCAAATCGATAACCTTTCTATGATCAAATATGTTACTCACTAACCGGTTAGTGGTACCCCTTTTGATTTTCTCCTTTACATCCAAACATTCCTTCGACCTAAGAGTGAGACCCCTAGGTTCTTAATTACTGGCTCTGATTAACTACTAATTCCATCTAGTTAAACTCTTGACTAAGGAATAATAATTAATCAATTATTATTAATTCTACTATATAGTGATAATTGCACTCCAGTGCATAAGAATAAAACCACACTCATATTAGCGATTCCTAGCCTTATATAATATGACACTAATATCCCTCTACCTTTCCAGTATTCGTATTTATCATTGGGATGTATGAATAATAGTACTGTCTACCCAAGAAATAAATACATCATATATTTTTTGAGTATCAGTCACCACTCATAAATTACCAAAACATGTCTATAACAACTTGTTGACACAGTTGCGCAAATCTCAGTAATTAACCAGTGATATTCTCAAGGGAATACTTACTATAACAACCTGCATTTTCATTTAATCTTAAATTGACATTTCCATAATTAACCTGTATTTGCATTGTCATATTTAAAATCAATATGTATTGGTTGCTGTTATTCTAATTACAACCCTCACATGTTGAACCTAATTATTAATTTTATTTCATGTCTCAAGTTCTTTTGGGGTCAAACTACAATTTTATAAAAATTAGTGATACCTGTGTTGGATTTTAAAACTGTATTTCAAAACGGTGAAAATATTTGCTTTTGACTCAATCAGTATTTTTATAAAACCAGAAAACCATTTCTTACGTTAAAATGAATTTTCTGTACTTTTGTGGTGAACACCACACCGCGAAAATACCAGTTTATGTTTAAAACTGTCCGCGCTATGTTGAACTTCTACAAATTTTGGAAGTGACATAAAGCAAGATTTGACATATGCTTTACTTTCTATTTATGGCAACTCATCATTGGCTTAGGCCGTGTTTGGTTAGACTTGTTTTGAGTGTGTTAATGTTGTGCCATAAGCTAATTTCCCAAACAACTTAAGCTTGACCCCTATTGATCCATACTACCCTTTCAAAATCTGTGGAGTTATATATGTATCAGTATATGTATGTATCTATATCTGCGTATATTAGTAGTTAGTTAATTAGTAAATAAATTCAATTTTGTTGAGCGTTGATCAAGGGACTTGGAGCCCAAGTTCACCCCCATTTAGTTTCTATATATGCACCTACACACTACACATTCTACACACACATAACTCAGAGAGAAAAGAGAGAGCTTGAGAGTTTAATTGCTGAGTTTTTCTGGAGAGAGAAGTTACATAAACTCCATAGCCAAAGCTTGGAGTTCTCTTGTTCTTGAATTCTTTCTCAACAAACATACCTCAATCAATCTCGGTGCGTATTTAGAACTCACTCAGAATGTACTACATGTTTAATTACTGTGTGTATTTGCCTAATTTAAATATCTCTATTGTTGAATTTACGTTTGAAACTCCATGGCTTGAAATCAAGATTTTTCAAATTCAACCAAAATCTGTTTTCTTAGATAATTATGAAAGATTACATGTTGTAGATGCTATGTTTAAAGTATACGAGCTTAATTCATTCATAGGAGGACGTATGATTAAAACGAAGTTTCTGTCAACTCTCAATTTTTAGTAAAATCCGAGAGCTACGGATCGATTCAAGTAAAATTGATTGTAGATTCATAATCCTTGCGAAAAATCGAAGAGATCCATATATTACATGTCCTAATTGCTTACAGATTTAAAAATGGGTCAATAAGACCCCTTAAAACTGAAACAGGGGAAGTTCAGCGAAGAAGACGAAGCTTCTACCTGAACTCGCGTGCGCGATCGCGCGAGCGGCCCCTGCGCGCGAGCTATATATTTCTAATCGCGCGCGCGATCGCGCGAGCGAGGATCGTGCGAGCGAGTGTCGCGCAAGAGGCCCGTGCGCGCGAGCTATGTATTTCTAGGCACAATGAAAAGTTTTATGAAAGAAAATCGGAAAAAGGGCATATCGCGCGAGCGGCCCACGCGCACGAGCTTCGTGATTTTTGGCAGATAGAAAAGATTTTAAAGGAAAAAGGAAAATTGGGCATATCGCGCGAGCGGCCCGCACGAGCGACCTTCGCGCGAGCGAGGTGGCTAGTTTCAGGTAGACAGAAAAGGTTTTAAAAAGAAAACGAAAAATAGGCACTTCGCGCGAGCAGCCCGCGCGCGCGACTTCTGACAGATTCTGGTTTTTGCTTGTCTTATATTAAGGAACTGTTTGGGTGATGTTTTATAAACTTTTAAAGCTCTGTTTGGGAAATTTACTAAAATAGAATCCTATTTGGTTATGTTTGGACGATTAAAACGTTGTATTACGACTTATCAATCCCCTTACGCACGTCGTTTATATATTTCAGTGATTTACTTTTTGTTTAAAGTTTTATGACGTACATGTAGAGTCAGTTGTTCATGCATGGTATGAATGTTAGTCAGTGTGGAAAAGAGTAATGGTCAGTGTGGTATAGAGTGTGTGGTTGAGATTGTGTTGTGGACACTCCCTGGTAAGTGAGTACCAAAGTGTATTGTGGTTAAGATTGCGGCGATAGTGTTTTTGAAATACGACGGTGGCAAAACTGGACACTCCCTGACGACCATGGTAGCGTCAAAGTGTGTGAAGCCAAACTTGAACATTCCCTGGCACCCATGGTAGTGTTAAAATGTGGCCTACGGACACTCCCTGGTACCCGAGTCTGGATACTGTGTGATGTATTTGCGAGACGGATTAGGTACTAAAGTGTGAGGCATTGGACATTCCCTGGCACCCCGTGCTAAAGTGTGAGGTAAACTGGACATTCCCTGGCACCCCTGTGCTAAAGTATGGCTATCAGAGTATTTCAAAGATACTGGTGAGAGATGGTAGGTTATTATGGTTGTCGAGAGAAAAGAGTCGGTAAGATGAGATGGTGCATTGTTTTCATACACGGTCACATATATGTGAATTATAGCTTTCAAATGATATCGTGGTTGTTTTCCAAAATGAACTCTTTACTCTAATGTAAACTTGTTGAATTAAATGGGATTTTGAAAATGGTAAATGAGTATGTGTTACATTCAAAGTTATGTTTTTAATACTCACCAGCTTCTTGAAGCTGACGGCGTTGATGCGCCCTGGACATTCGTGTTCAGGCTTTTCAGGTTTTGATCAAGCGGAACATTATGATTATGCAAACTGAGAACGACTGCTTTAGATGATAGAACTATTATCAATATCCTATGCTTTAATTTATGAATTGTTTTGTAATAAGGATGACTGTAATAGATGTTAAGTTATTGTTTTAATTTAAGGCGGTTTGTGCCTTTAGAGACCCTGTGCTGTAATACTATTAAGTTAGCAAAATATTGTAAGCCTTGATTTCTCTGCTCTGATTATTATGTTTAGTTGTTGACGTTTAGGACAGAATCGATCCTTCAAACTGTCACGACCTACGGGTCCACAAAGGAAATTAAACGCTTTTCTTATTTATGCTACGTCGGGGCGTGACAGGAATTCATTGTATCAGAGCCAGGTTATATTAAATCTCAAGATAGTTTAGCCGGGTTAGGGTTTACTAGTATAGACCCGATTCCACAGTTCTGTTAGCTTAAGCTTTGCACCCTGATGATACGACAGAGAGGATAGACTCAGTTACCCAAACGCCTAAGATTATCTCTGTCTTGATTTAAGTTAGTACCTTTTTTCAGGGATGGATCCAGCTCAGCCCCTTTTTGTACCCGATGCTTTTGGAGGGCACTGGGTTACCTTGGGAGTGATAATACCAGCTTCGACGATACTTTATTTCACCGTTGTCGAGCAGCGTGCCGCTGCGACCATCGAGTTAGATCTCTGGCACCAAATCCACGTATTAGGGCTGGTTGACTTATCCCATGCTCGCCTAGAGATCCTATACTTTGTTGAGATTCAGCGCTCAATACTCGTAGAGATGGTTCGCTTGGTTAAAAGTGATGCCTTGTATTTGCCTCTTGAGGTTCAGGTTGTGCAGGCTCACCTTGCACAGCTGGATATGCCTCCACCAGTTGTCCCCACTGATGAGGACAACGCTGAGGCAGTTCTTTTGGCTCCTATAGGTGGGGAGGGAGTCGATGACGAGGATGGCATAGGTTGGGACGACTTCGCAGTTGACCTTGAGGAGGCACTAGCACTCGAGCTAGCCTTGCCAGAGGCAGATGCCCCTGGACCTGCTTCGTTGTTGACCTCACATAGTTGTAATTTTGGGCAGGCCCCTCTCATGTTCAGCGACTTCATCAGGCCGACTCGCTTGACCTTTTGATGGCTACCTATGGCGATGACTGACCGTTTAGATATTAGGCCGACATCACTATTCTCTTTTTGCAAACTGCATCTACGTGTATTCGAGTATAGGGCAATGACCCCATTTTTGTAACTCTAACTCTTGCATGGATGATGTACGTCCTAACCCACACAGATAGAGTAGGCACAACTCTGATCATACACGCTTTTTGTATCAACTTGACAAGAAGTTATATATTGAAATACTCTTTTGATATTATCATTGCTTAAACTACTTTATATTTCTGCTTCATGCATGTTTATCATCTTGTTATCATTGGCATGCATAGAATGGCTGGAGGACTAAGGAGGAATTGGAATTTGATCGAAGATGCTCCTTTAGCTGCCGACCCCACAGGAATGTTTAAAGCTTTTGTAAGACGTCTCGAAAGGGTTAGTAATCAGAACGATAACCTAAGAGACCGCCAAACTGGAGATAAGCTCCTGGAGAGATTCCGTGCGCTCAGGCCCGAGCAGTTTGTGGGTACCGTGGAACCATGGAAGGCAGAACAGTGGTTAAGACAGATGGACCGCATGTTCGAGGCTATCCAGTGCAATGAGATGGACAAGATGACGTTAGCTACCTTTCAACTAACTGATGCCGCCGCAGATTGGTGGGATTCGGTCATAGCTACTATCAGGAATGGAGCTGCGATGGGATTGACATGGACTGTGTTCAAAGGGAAATTTTTGGAGAAGTATTTTTTGGCTACGGAGAGGCACAGAAGAGAGAAGGAGTTCATGGATCTAACACAAGGAACCAAGTCGGTGCAAGAGTACACCACTTAATTCGAGAGACTATCTCGCTTCGCCCCTATATGGTTGATACTGAGGAGAAGAGGATCCGTAAGTATAACCAAGGACTGACACCGCAGATTCGCCGCATGATCCCCGGTCACCTAGATAAGTCTTTCGAGGGATTAGTTGGCTTGGCTACTGATCTAGAAGAGGACGCTCGAGTGAACCAAAAGTAATTGGAATTTTGACCGCCTCAAAGGGGTAACTTTGGAAATAAGCCACCAATGTATCGTACCCAAGGGCAGAAGAGGAATTTTGATGGAAGCAAGAAAACCCAAGCTATCACCTATCCGACTCAACCTCGAGTGGGAGAATGAAGTAGTGCTGGGAAATGTTTCAACTGTGGCAACCCCGGACATCTGGCTCGAGATTGCAAGGCACCAAGGCGTGCCACTCAGCAAGGCATAGTTTGCTACAACTGTGGTGAACCAGTTCACATCAGCAAGTTTTACACTGCCCCTAAGCAGATGACTTATGGTCAACATGGTCAGACTCGTGTGAATGCTGTTATTCTTGGTACTGTTGATTATGACGAGACTGGATATGAAGAAGAAGGTTATGAAGAAGCTCAACCTGATCAACAAGCAGTGGAAGGTACATTAACTCTATTTCACTCCCATATTAAAGTGTTATTTAATACGGGTGCTGCTCTTTCATTCATATCTGTTAAGACTATTCGGAGATTGGGTATCTTACCTCATCGTTTAGAGAAAGCTTTGAGAGCTACATCACCATTAGGAGCCATAGTCAAGTTAGGACATGTGTGCAAGGATTGTCCATTATGATTGGGAGATCATGAAATCCCTGCAAGGCTAATTGTTCTATCGATGAAGGAGTTTGACATAATCCTCGGAATGGATTGGCTCTCTCAGAATCAAGCGAAGTTGGATTGTGCGAGGAAGAGAATTACATTCCCCAACAATGTGAATCAATCCTTTGATTTTCAATATAACCCTTCGGGAGATATGTTCCTCACAAGATACTTAGCCAACATCGAAGTCGTTAGTACAGAGATGACAGCGTTGTCTATACTTGTAGTCAAGGACTTCGAAGAAGTATTTTAAGACATTTCTGGTTTACCGCCCGAGAGACGTATAGAGTTTTGTATTAAACTTATACCGGGTACCGTACCGATCACCAAGGTTCCCTATAGAATGGCCCCCACCGAACTATCAGAATTGAAGAAACAAGTTCAAGAGCTCGAGAACCTAGGTTTTGTACGTCCAAGTACATCGCCTTGGAGAGCACCAGTATTATTTGTGAAGAAGAAGGATGGGACGCTCAGGCTGTGTATCGATTACAGAGAATTGAACCGCGTGACTATCAAGAACAAGTATCCCTTGCCTCGAATTGATGATTTATTTGATCAACTACAAGGAGCTACGACATTTTCCAAGATAGACCTAAGGTCGGGATATCATCAGTTGAGGGTACGGAAGGAAGATATACCTAAGAATGCGTTCAGAACCCGATATGATCATTATGAATTTTTGGTAATGCCATTTGGAATGACGAATGCCTCGGCAGTGTTTATGGATCTGATGAATCGAGTGTTCAAGCTTTATTTAGATCAGTTTATCATCGTCTTTATAGATGATATTTTGATCTATTCTAAGTCAGAGGAAGAACACGAGCAACATCTATAGATTGCAATGCAGACGCTTAAGGACCACCACTTGTATGCCAAGTTCATTAAGTGTGAGTTTTGGTTACAGGAAGTGAAATTTCTGGGACACAAGGTGTTATCTCAAGGAATTTCTGTGGACTCGTCCAAGACCGATGCTGTATCAAACTGGGTTAGGCCGAGCAACCCTACAAAAGTTTGGAGTTTTCTTGGACTCGCCGTCTATTACCGGAGATTTGTTGAGGGGCTCTCTAAAATAGCTGCACCATTATCTGGGTTGACGAAGAAGAATTTGAAATTCGAGTGGACAGAGAAGCATGAGCGAGCCTTTCTAGAGTTGAAAGAGAGACTCACTACCGCACCGGTACTAGCAATACCCAAGCCTGATGAGAAGTTCACTATCTTTAGTAACACGTCGTATCAAGGACTAGGGTGTGTACTTATGCAAGATGGTAGAGTTATCGCTTATGGATCCAGACAGCTGAAGCCGAATGAGTTGAACTACCCCATTCATGATTTGGAATTGGCGGCAGTAGTATTTGCATTCAAGATTTGGAGACACTATCTCTACGGTGAGAAGTTTGATTTGTTCTTCGATCACAAGAGTGTGAAATATTTATTCACACAGAAAGAGTTGAACATGAGACAACGCAGATGGATGGAGCTGATCAAAGATTACGACTTCACGTTAGAGTACCACCCTGGTAAAGCTAATGTGATCGCTGATGCTTTGAGTCGACAGACTCGTGAGATGACCGCCTCCTTAATGGTTAGAGAATGGCGAGCATTGGAGACGTTGGCAGAGTTTGATGTACAGAGTGCTGAAGAAGGAGAAGAACAACATTTTGGATGTCTTATCCTACAACCTGTTCTTATCGATAGCATTATTGGAACTCAGAAAGAAGATGAGAAGTTTCAGACATGGTTTGATAAGATGTCAGAGAAAGACCCGATTAGATGGAAGGTGGGAAATGACGGAGGATATCGGTGCAGAGACAGATGATGTGTACCAGACTGTGGGGATTTGAGGAAGGATATTCTGGAAGAAGCACATAAATCAAGATATACAGTGCACCCAGGAGGAACGAAAATGTACAAAGATTTGAAAAGAAATTTCTGGTGAAAAGATATGAAGAAGGATGTGGCCGAATTTGTATCCAAGTGTTTGACGTGTCAACAAGTCAAGGCTGAACATCAGAGACCCTCGGGATTGTTGCAACCGTTACCTATTCCTCGGTGGAAATGGGAGCACATAACAATGGATTTTGTAGTGTGATTGCCTCGATCACAACAGAATCATGACGCCATTTGGGTAATCGTGGATCGACTGACTAAGTCGGCTCATTTCATTGCTTACAGTATGACATACCCGGTAAAAAAGATGAGCCGGATTGATCTTGTCAGAATCAAGATATAAAAGTATTCTTTACTTTTCAAAGGATTTGCAGTGTGGAAGTAAAGGTCGAACCCACAGAGATTGATTACTACAGCAACTTAATTTTAAAACCTAAGTCTAATTAATTAGGGAAAACGGATTTTGATTTGGATTTAATTAAACTAATAACAATGAAAATAAATCTAAACTATGAAAGCAATTAAAATAGTTGTTTTAAATAATGTTTAAAGGGAATCTAGGATTGCAAATCCACCACTAGATTCATAATAGGAATATTTATGCATTCAATTAGCTTATTAAGTTGGATGAATATGGGGAATTGTAGCTACAAGCCCAATTCCTCCGACAAGAAGATAATCATGGTTCAAGCACCAACATAATCCATCTTCGGTTAGCACGAATTATCCCACACTAAACTAGGGTTGTGATCTAATCCGTCTAACCTAGGCATGGACTATTCGGATACTTGATAGCACGAATCAATAAAGCACCATCACATGTAAACAACCTAAACAAGCACAGCAAGAATAGATCGTTGAGCACATCACAGTCAAAATAGATCTAAGACAAGAATAAATTCTGAAAGTAATGATTTAATCAATAGAAGCACGATTTATTTATAAAATCCTCTAAACATGTGACTGTCATCCATACACAATAAAACTAAAATAAAAGCATAAATAAAACCCTATTACTCATCTAGGGCTTCATTGAAACCCTAGATCTAAGATCTAAGCTGCCATAGGAGTAGAGATCGGCAAGTAGTTGATGGAGGAGGCCATGGAGATCCTTGGTCTTCTTCTTCTTCTCCTTACTTGTCCCTCTTCAAGGGCTGAAAGTATATGTATATGGTTGTATATGGATGTGTATAATGGTTGCCAACCCCCTAATTGAAGTAAAATAGAGTTTATATAGATTTACAACATGTTTTGGAAGCCTTTACAACTCGAAACGGACTGAAACTGATGTAATTTACAGTCTGGACGTCGTTTAGCAGTCTCGTTTGCACAGGAGTCTTCAGTATAATGAAATACGCAACTTTGGTTTTTAGGCATATCGCGCGAGCGGGTCGCGCGAGCGCGACTTTTGCTCCTTCGCGCGAGCGAGTTATTGGGGATCTCGCGCGAGCGGATCGCGCGCGCGACATTGGTTTTTCAGCTTCTTTCTTTGTGACTTTTCACCCTGCTTAGCCTGGTTTATCTGATTTCTTCCAAAACCTGTCAGAAACTAGAAAACAGAGTAAAAATATACAAAAACAGGATAAAATGGTCTAACAAATGCACGTTAAGGCGTATAAATAGGATTAGTTCTCTCCCGATCACACCCCCAAACCTACATTTTGCTAGTCCTCGAGCAAAACTAAAATAAAAACTACTAATAAAAATCTATTCCATTTTCGTATGGATCACGATTGCATTTAGCGTATGCAACAAGCCTTTTAAACCCCTAGGTGTCCCTAGTCGGACGAGTGAAGTCTCGTGAGGGTTCTCGTCAACAAGTCACCCACAACCATCTTTATTAACTTATAAATTTAAAAAGTTTTATTCAAACGAAAAATAAAACAATCAATACTCCTTATTATAAAACAATGATTCGAAATAGAATAATGAACAAGAAGAAACGGAATCAAACGTTCACCTACGTCCTGAAAACAATCCCAAGTACATGAATCGTATAAATCAATAGAATTTCTCATAAAATTGCACGTGTGTGATATGGTAGTCAAATGAACACGCGCATGTCATGAACTTGGAATATAACTCGGATGACCATCTAACTATGTCTTGACTACGAATCTCACAATGAATTACACTCTAAAATGAAACACTCAGAAACAGGTGTAATTTTTCTAATATATGTGAGTAAAGGGAATATATTTTCAAAATGAGAAATGCTCACATATGACTCGAAAAAAACGCATGACACGAAAGAACAATAGTCTCATGGATAGGATGCCAATAATCAAGAGAAATTAATCATTACCATGTTTTAATCATTTCCCATCGTTTACATATCTAAACCATCTTTCCTAGGATCAGATAGGACTTTTCAAAGGTTGTAATGTGGCTCAGGTAATGAAAAAGGATAGAATGGATATATCAAGTAATTTCAGAATGGCATTGTACGGCATGTTCGATTCTTTCATTCTTTTTCTACAAACTTTTCATCTTTTCTTTCTCTTCATTCATTTTCATTCTTTTTTTCTTCTTTTCCTTCATCATTTTTTTTTCAACCTTCCTCTTCTTTATTTTTTTTCTTTTCCTTTCCTTTTTCTTTTCTCGCTTCTCAAATGATTATTCATCGAATACCAAGCAACTACCCCAATAGCATCTTATTTTCTTCTTCTCAATCACACATCACCTTAACACTACTAAAAGGTGACAAATCTCTCAGTGGTGAACTCCAAGTTTGTCAAGTCGGAGCAAAAACAAGGATAATGGTAATCAAAGAAATAGCATTTTAACGGCTCAAAGGGGCGAACTAAGGAAATTTTCATCATTTATCGGTCGGTAATAAACAAAGAGGGCCCAAAATCATTTCCTAGAGTAATACGGTTCTTCAACGTTTACGACGGAAGATTATTTAGCATGGTAACAACTATTTTAACTTGACTATTAACCAAAACAAGAATAATGAGACTAAACAACAAGTTAATGCGCTATTCCAATGAAATTCGACAAACACAAGATGTATTTATAACCCTCTAAATAGAAAAGATAGGCTCAAAAGCTCACAGGGTCTAGTCTCCACCATGTGTTATCTAGAAATCCGAATCATATTATAGTTCACAACCAACATGCATTCAAGCGACTACGTGCAGTGCATAGGTTTATGTGCAAATCTATGATATAAAACTACGATTCAAACAATACATAACTTAAAACATTACATCATAACTTCAGCAAATGTTTAATCACATCTTCCCTTGTTTATCATTCTATAATAATTCAAAGTTATTGAACAAGAAGTATCGAATTAATCTTGCAAAAACATTAGTACTATCGTTTATTTAAACACACTTTTTTTTTTGAAAAATTTTAAAATTTAGCATAAACTAATGTGCATGTGTGTGCATACCCCCAAACCTAAACCTTTCATTGTCCCCAATGAAACAATAAAATGAAAGAAAGGGAAGTTCGTAAGAAAGGAACGATAGTATCTCGATCTTGACAAGCATAGAACAGGTTAACACCAAGAAATATGGTTATAAATTTCAATGTTACCTGTTACTTCTAGATACACGAAAAGAACTAACAAAAGAATATTAAAGGGAAAAGAAACAGAAATATAAAATAGAAATTGAAAACCTAATCTAAATTAAACTAAACTATCAAATGGAAAAGAAATACAACGAAAAAGTATAAATGTAATAAGGAAAACAATAACTAACTCGATCTATAATGGCTAAAAAAACAAAAACAGAAACAAAAACATTATCAGAACAAGTACGGGGGAAGGATACAGAAGACAAAAGAGAAAAACAGGAATTGGGGAAATCGCGCGAGCGGAGGTCGCGCGCGCGAATTCCCAAATTTTTTTGTTTTTTTTTTTTTTTTTTTTTTTTTTTTTTTTTTTTTTTAGAAAAACTTTCTCGCGCGAGCGAGGTACCTCGCGCCCGCGAGATCAGGCGCGAGGAACTACTGAGGGCTCATAAAAGAGAAAACAAAGAAAAACGTTTAAGGGGCAATCTCGCGCCAGCGGGCCGCGCGAGCGACGTCTCGCGCGAGCGGATCGCGCGCGCGAGATTGGTTTTTTTCATTGTGTGGCTAAAATTATGTAAATACTATTAAAATAACTTAATTCCAACCCCCAAACCTATCCAGAATGTCTAAAACAGACATAAACAGACCCAAAAACGTCCAAAAATAAGAAATACGAATGAAATAAAGCTTGGGTTGCCTCCCAAGAAGCGCTAACTTTTACGTCTTTAGCTAGACCTTTCGAGCTCAAGATTTTATGGAGGTGGAAAATCAGAATTTGTACCCCTAAGGATGTCAGGCAGAGCTCGATGGTAAGCAGAAATAACATCGCTTTGAATTAATTCAATTGACGGTTTGTCAGTATGTTCGAATCGATTTCTTACCTTCCGAGTAGATTCCGCATTAGGGTCCACGAGATTAGGATTCATCCACTCATCATCGTCCGCTATATTGTTTTCTTCGCTCACCTTTATTTCATTAGTAGGCTCAATATTCCGTGTTACCTCACCTTCCTTATTCTCATTTAAAATTTTATCTTTCTCACCCCCATCCGGAATTACAACAACTTCCTCATCTCGAGTAGTCGTCCTAGTCGAAACAGCGTTCACGCTCTCACTCGTACTACCCACTGCATATTGCCCCTTAGGTTGTTGAGTAGGTTGACTTGGCAACTTACTCTCAGTTAAGCGGTTTAGCGTATTAACAATTTGCCCTACTTGGGACTCCAGTTTTGCGATGGATTGTGTGTGAGAGTGTACTAACTGAACCACCAATCCAAAGTTTTCAAGTGAGGCCAACACCTTTTCCTCAAATGCATTATTGCGTGGAGGTGGAGGAGGTGATTGGTATTGACCTTGTTGGTATTGGGGTCGGTACGTATTTGGAAAATTAGTCGACCTAGGATTATAATTATTTTGTGGGAATTGTTGCATAGAATTAACGTGTTGTTCAACAAATTCCGGATATTGAGATGCAGAAGGACATGCAAAGATATTATGGGACGGTTCAGAACATAATGCACATACTTCTAAAGAGGATGGATTAGACGGTTTGTTCATTTGCATAAGTCGGTCAAGTTTTCTATTTAATTCTTGTATTTGAATTGATTGACTTGACTCAACTGTCACCTCTCGCTTAGGTTGAAGGTACCCCTCAGAACGTACCGACACAGCCTGATGCATCGAATTCTCGCTTAACGTTTCAAATATTTTCCAGGCCTCGTCGGCGCTTTTGTGTAGGAAGGTTCCCGCACAAACGGCATCGACGGTATTCCTAACAGAGGGAATAAGCCCCTCGTAGAAGACTTGAACCAATTGCCACTTGGGCACCTGATGATGTGGACACGAACGTAATAATTCTTTAAATTTTTCCCACGTGTCATAAAGAGTCTCCCCATCTTGCATCACAAAATTAGTTATGTCTTTTCTTATCTTATTTGTACGCATAATAGGGAAAAACTTTTGTAAAAAGGCGGTGTGTAAGGCTTCCCATGTTTTTATTGTGTTTGGCTCCAAAGATTGAAGCCAATACTTCGCTTTGTCTCTTAAGGAGAATGGGATGAGCCGCAATTTTAATTCATCATTGTTTAGGTGTTGTATTTTCAAAGTAGAGCATATACCCTGAAAATCCCCTAAGTGTTGGTAAGGGTCTTCATTTAGACGGCCATGGAAGGAAGGTAGTAGCGAGATCGTAGACGACTTTATCTCAAAGTGAGATGCCGTCGCCTCCGGTAATTCGATACCGGCTTGTGGCGTGTAAGTAGTGGGAATAAAATAATTTATAAGTGGAGGTGGTGGCGGTATATTAAGGTTATTCATATTAGCACCGTCGTTATTTTGGTTGTTATTGTTATTTCCACCGTCAGCCATTTGAATCGGTTTGATTTGAAAAGTTCGAGTTTTCCTTATCCGTTCACGGGTACTCTGAATTTCGGCCTCAAACAACGACGACGGAATCGGAGTTGATTCGTCGTCTTGCACCCTAGCTTTAGAAGCTTGGGTTGTGGACTTACTAGTTCTTAAGGTACGTTCAAGTTCAAGATCGAAAGATTTTAAATCTGGTTTATTTGAACGTGTACCCAACATACACTAAAACAAAAGAAAAGAAACTAAAAACAAAGACTAACTAAACAAAAAAACAATCACGCAAATAAGATAACAAGCACTCAACTACTATGATGCATGCAAATTATCCTGTAATGCAATGACCGCGTCAAGCCCAGCGCCCCGGGTTTCCTAGCTAATGCAGTGCAATTAACCTTAAACTAATGCAAATAGTGCGTCACAGCGCCCTGACTTACAGCGGTTTAAAGCGAATTCCACAAGAAGCAATTTATTTTATTTTATTTATATTATTATTTGTGTAAGCTCCTTTGATGTAATTAGCTGCTCCACTCGGAAACGTTGACTACAAAATAAAAAAAAAACAAGTTAATAACTAAAAAACAAAAACAGAAAATAAGAAAAATAAAAACTAATCTAATATTTACAAATTAACTAAACTAAGATTATAAAACTAAAGGTAGTAATGCAATCCCCGGCAACGGCGCCAAAAATTGATCTTGTCAGAATCAAGATATAAAAGTATTCTTTACTTTTCAAAGGATTTGCAGTGTGGAAGTAAAGGTCGAACCCACAGAGATTGATTACTATAGCAACTTAATTTTAAAACCTAAGTCTAATTAATTAGGGAAAACGGATTTTGATTTGGATTTAATTAAACTAATAACAATGAAAATAAATCTAAACTATGAAAGCAATTAAAATAGTTGTTTTAAATAATGTTTAAAGGGAATCTAGGATTGCAAATCCACCACTAGATTCATAATAGGAATATTTATGCATTCAATTAGCTTATTAAGTTGGATGAATATGGGGAATTGTAGCTACAAGCCCAATTCCTCCGACAAGAAGATAATCATGGTTCAAGCACCAACATAATCCATCTTCGGTTAGCACGAATTATCCCACACTAAACTAGGGTTGTGATCTAATCCGTCTAACCTAGGCATGGACTATTCGGATACTTGATAGCACGAATCAATAAAGCACCATCACATGTAAACAACCTAAACAAGCACAGCAAGAATAGATCGTTGAGCACATCACAGTCAAAATAGATCTAAGACAAGAATAAATTCTGAAAGTAATGATTTAATCAATAGAAGCACGATTTATTTATAAAATCCTCTAAACATGTGACTGTCATCCATACACAATAAAACTAAAATAAAAGCATAAATAAAACCCTATTACTCATCTAGGGCTTCATTGAAACCCTAGATCTAAGATCTAAGCTGCCATAGGAGTAGAGATCGACAAGTAGTTGATGGAGGAGGCCATGGAGATCCTTGGTCTTCTTCTTCTTCTCCTTGCTTCTCCCTCTTCAAGGGCTGAAAGTATATGTATATGGTTGTATATGGATGTGTATAATGGTTGCCAACCCCCTAATTGAAGTAAAATAGAGTTTATATAGATTTACAACATGTTTTGGAAGCCTTTACAACTCGAAACGGACTGAAACTGATGTAATTTACAGTCTGGACGTCGTTTAGCAGTCTCGTTTGCACAGGAGTCTTCAGTATAATGAAATACGCAACTTTGGTTTTTAGGCATATCGCGCGAGCGCGACTTTTGCTCCTTCGCGCGCGCGGATCGCGCGAGCGAGTTATTGGGGATCTCGCGCGAGCGGATCGCGCGCGCGACTTCTGGATTCTCGCGCCCGCGGAACGCGCGCGCGACATTGGTTTTTCAGCTTCTTTCTTTGTGACTTTTCACCCTGCTTAGCCTGGTTTATCTGATTTCTTCCAAAACCTGTCAGAAACTAGAAAACAGAGTAAAAATATACAAAAACAGGATAAAATGGTCTAACAAATGCACGTTAAGGCGTATAAATAGGATTAGTTCTCTCCCGATCACATGTACAAACAGCAAGTTGTGCGACTTCATGGTACACCGGTGTCAATTGTGTCAGACCGTGGTGCGCGTTTTACTTCTGGATTTTGGGAAAGTTTGCAAGAAGCTATAGGAACCTCGCTCAAGATGAGTACTGCTTTTCACCCTCAGACAGATGGGAAAACTGAGTGTGTGAATCAGATCATGGAGGATATGCTTAGGGCTTGTGTGATCGATTTTAAAGAATCTTGGGAGACACACTTACCTTTGGTTGAATTCGTCTACAACAATAGTTATCACTCGAGTATCGGGATGGCTCCGTTCAAAGCATTGTACGGACGACCATGTCGTTCTCCATTGTGTTGGGCAGAAGTTGGGGATACAGAATTGTTGGGACCAGATTTGGTTAGAGAAACTAACGAGAAGATTTCTTTGGTCAAGGAAAGAATGACAACCGCACAGAGCAGGTATAAGTGTTATGCCGATTGACGCCGGAAAGATTTGGAATTTAGTGTTGGAGATCACGTACTTCTGAAGGTTTCACCGACCCGAGGAGTAGTACGCTTCGGTCTCAAGAGAGAAAAATTGGCTCCGCGTTTCATCGGACCGTTCAAGATTTTGGAACGTGTCGGGAAAGTGGCATATCGACTGGCGCTACCACCGAAGATGTCTGGGGTTCACAATGTATTTCATGTAAGTATGCTGAGAAAGTATAAACGAGACCCCTCGCACGTGATTAGTTATGACGATATTGAGACGAGTCATAACGTTTTTTACAAGGAGAGACCTGTGAAGATTCTGGATCAGAGTGTCAAGAAGTTGAGGAACAAGGACATTCCGTTGGTGAAGGTTCAATGGAATCACCATGACGAGAATGAAGCCTCGTGGGAAGTTGAAGCTGATATGAGGAAGACGTACCCAGAGTTGTTTCAGGACTAGTTAGTCTTGATTTCGGGGACGAAATCCTGTTTAAGGGAGGAAGGGTGTAACAACCTGCATTTTCATTTAATCTTAAATTGACATTTCCATAATTAACCTGTATTTGCATTGTCATATTTAAAATCAATATGTATTATTTGCTGTTATTCTAATTACAACCCTCACATGTTGAACCTAATTATTAATTTTATTTCATGTCTCAAGTTCTTTTGGGGTCAAACTGCAATTTTATAAAAATGAGTGATACCTGTGTTGGATTTTAAAAATGTATTTCAAAACGGTGGAAATGTTTGCTTTTGACTCAATCAGTATTTTTACAAAACCAAAAAACCATTTCTTACGTTAAAATGAATTTTCTGTACTTTTGTGGTGAACACCGCACCGCGAAAATACCAGTTTATGTTTAAAACTGTCCGCGCTGTGTTGAACTTCTACAGATTTTGAAAGTGATATAAAGCAAGATTTGACATATGCTTTACTTTCTATTTATGGCAACTCATCATTGGCTTAGGCCTTGTTTGGTTAGACTTGTTTTGAGTGTGTTAATGTTGTGCCATAAGCTAATTTCCCAAACAACTTAAGCTTGACCCCTATTGATCTATACTACCCTTTCAAAATCTGTGGAGTTATATATGTATCAGTATATGTACGTATCTATATCTGTGTATATTAGTAGTTAGTTAATTAGTAAATAAATTCAATTTTGTTGAGCGTTGATCAAGGGACTTAGAGCCCAAGTTCACCCCCATTTAGTTTCTATATATGCACCTACACACTACACATTCCACACACACATATCTCAGAGAGAAAAGAGAGAGCTTGAGAGTATAATTGCTGAGTTTTTTTGGAGAGAGAAGTTACACAAACTCCATAGCCAAAGCTTGGAGTTCTCTTGTTCTTGAATTCTTTCTCAACAAACATACATCAATCAATCTCGGTGAGTATTTAGAACTCACTCAGAATGTACTACATGTTTAATTACTGTGTGTATTTGCCTAATTTAAAAATCTCTATTGTTGAATTTATGTTTCAAACTCCATGGCTTGAAATCAATATTTTTCAAACTCAACCAAAATCCGTTTTCTTAGATAATTATGAAAGATTACATGTTGTAGATGCTATGTTTAAAGTATAAGAGCTTAATTCATTCATAGGAGGACGTATGATTAAAACGAAGTTTCCGTCAACTCTCGATTTTTCGTAAAATCTGAGAGCTACGGATCGATTCAAGTAAAATTGATTATAGATTCATAATCCTTGCAAAAAATCAAAAAGATCCACATATTACATGTCCTAATTGCTTACAGATTTAAAAATGGGTCAAAAAAACCCCTTAAAACTGAAACAGGGGAAGTTCAACGAAGAAGACGAAGCTTCGGCCTAAACTCGCGCGCGCGATCGCGCGAGCTGTGTATTTCTAGGCACAATGAAAAGTTTTATAAAAGAAAATCGGAAAATGGGCATATCGCGCGAGCGACCCGCGCGCGCGAGCTTTGTGTTTTTTGGCAGATAGAAAAGATTTTAAAGGAAAAAGGAAAATTGGGCATATCGCGCGAGCGGCCCACGCGAGCGACCTTCGCGCGAGCAGCCCGCGCGAGCGAGGTGGTTGGTTTCAGGCAGACAGAAAAGGTTTTAAAAAGAAAACGAAAAATAGGCACTTCGCGCAAGCGGCCCGTGCGTGCGACTTCTGACAGATTCTGGTTTTTGCTTGTTTTATGTTAAAGAACTATTTGAGTGATGTTTTACAAACTTTTAAAGCTCTGTTTGGGAAATTTGCTAAAATAGAATCCTATTTGGTTATGTTTGGACGATTAAAACGTTGTATTACGACTTATTAATCCCCGTACGTACATCGTTTATATATTTCAGTGATTTACTTTATGTTTAAAGTTTCATGACATACATGTGGAGTCAGTTGTACATGCATGGTAAGTGTGAATGTTGGTCAGTGTGGAAAAGAGTAATGGTCAGTGTGGTGTAGAGTGTGTGGTTGAGATTGTGTTGTGGACACTCCCTGGTAAGTGAGTACCAAAGTGTGTTATGGTTGAGATTGCAGCGAGAGTGTTTTTCAAATGCGATGGTGGCAAAACTGGACACTCCCTGATGACCATGGTAGCTTCAAAGTGTGTGAAGCCGAACTTGGACATTCCCTGGTACCCATGGTAGTGCTAAAGTGTGGCCTACGCACACTCCCTGGTACTCGAGTCTGGATACTGTGTGATGTATTTGCAAGGCGGATTAGGTACTAAAGTGTGAGGCATTGGACATTCCTTGGCACCCCGTGCTAGAGTGTGAGGCAAACTGGACATTCCCTGGCACCCCTGTGCTAAAGTATGGCTATCGGAGTATTTCAAAGATACTGGTGAGAGATGGTAGGTTGTTGTGGTTGTCGAGAGAAAAGAGTCGGTAAGATGAGATGGTGCATTGTTTTTATACACGGTCACATATATGTGAATTATAGCTTTCAAATGATATCGTGGTTGTTTTCCAAAATGAACTCTTTACTCTAATGTAAACTTGTTGAATTAAATGGGATTTTAAAAATGGTAAACGAGTATGTGTTACATTCAAAGTTATGTTTTTAATACTCACCAGCTTCTTAAAGCTGACGACGTTGATGTGCCCTGGACATTCGTGTTCAGGCTTTTCAGGTTTTGATCAAGCGGAACATTATGATTATGCAAACTGAAAACGACTGCTTTGGATGATAGAACTGTTATCAATATCCTATGCTTTAATTTATGAACTGTTTTGTAATAAGGATGACTGTAATAGATGTTAAGTTATTGTTTTAATTTAATGCGGTTTGTGCCTTTAGAGACCCCGTGCTGTAATAACTATTAAGTTAGCAAAATATTGTAAGCCTTGATTTCTCTGCTCTGATTATTATGTTTTGTTGTTGACGTTTGGGACGGAATCGATCCTTCAAACTGTCACGACCTACGGGTCCATAAAGGAAATTAATCGCTTTCCTTATTTATGCTATGTCGGGGCGTGACACTTACTTTGTTGTGAGGAACTATTCTTTATAAGAGGGTAGATTCCATCTTGACAATATATGTTCCCAATACCATAAACTTGATCACCCAAGATACCCAAGTGTTGATCTTGAAGACCTCACTGATTGGTAACTCAAAGCAACCAAGCATATAGCTTGTGTCCATTACTATCTTAAGATTAGGGACATGTATCTGATACAAGTTTGAGTTCCTATTAACTGTGACATATTTTCTTATTAATAGGTATAACTCATAGTCTGTCAATGCAACTCGTGTACTAGCATGTTAACTTAGAGTCAAACACTCTTGTGAATGAGATTCATCACTCTATCATGTAGAAGTTAATCTTGCTACAGTGGATACCTGATAAGTTATCCAATCTTATCATCCACTGTGACTTATTTAAAGCAACAAGGAATGGTAATTCATATCTCCCATGTGTAATCTCATACACATATGAATTACATACAATGATGTATAAGGATAACAGGCTAAGCATTCATCTCATGAAATGATACACATAAATGTATTATGATTTTCCATAGTCAAACTAACTGGTTTGAGGGCACAATCCCAACAGACAATGTCGTGACTTTCAACTGTCATAGCCTATGGGTCTAAAAAGGAATGTATTTTCTCTATTTTTGCTACTGTGAGGCGTGACAATATGAGACAGACAAACATCTACTTAAGTTTGTGATAGTTTTAATAATAACTTTATAACTAGTAGAAGCGTAATTGAAATTTACCTAAACTTTCGGGGAACTCATAATTATTAGTGAAAGTTATATTAGTATATAAGTTAGAAGCTTTGAGAAGAAGCTTAGTTTTTCTTCTTCTTCTTTGAAGGATGAGTCGGCCGAAAATGGAGAATTTGAGCGTGGGGTTTCGCCGAACTTCGTGATGCTGATTCACAGTCCAAACGACTACCGTTTACAAATCAGAGACCATATTCAGATTTTTGGAGTTGAGACAAACATTTTGATACACTAATAACTGGTTGGCTTAGTGGTAAGGAGTTCGTTCAACTTCGCTCAATTCTTGGGTTCGAATCTCCCCCATAGTCAGTTATTGGGGCCAAACCTAGGCGCCCCACCAAGGTGCTCGCAGTTGGTCCCATGCTTCGGCCTTGACATAGGTACGGCGGGAACCTCTGTAGATCAGTCCTAGGGTTGGGGCCCAATGCCCTCTGACGGAATTGTGGGATAACTTACCTGTATTTTAGGGGTGGCAATTTTTGACATGAATTAAATGGGCTTGGATTTAGCTTATACGAGTATGTGTCATAAACAGGTCGACCCATTTAACACGATTAATAAAATGGGTTACGTCATGTTTTAATTGGGTCAACCCGTTTAACCCAATTATAGAGAGTATTTTTGGAAATATACATTTAAAAAAAAAACAAGTATTACATTCACTTTTTAAAATTTATTTTTATGAGTCAAAAATTGCAATCATCTGAGCCATTAAAATTTTTTTTACGGTAGCACAACATGAATATATATACATATAGACTGTGAATTAGGGAAAAACCATCTCTATCACAATATAGCCGCTACTCACAGTCCACTTTCCACAGACTCCCCACACTCTAGTCCTCAGCTCTACGAAGTGCTTAAGGACAAAGACAACGAGTCATGACTCAATATTATCATTGGTGAATAAATCTTGGGACACGTCACACGTACAAGAAGAAGATCTTGGTAAAATGGCTTGTTCATTACATGGGTTGGTGGGTTAAATGGGTGACTCGTGAATTGCATTAGTTGGGTATGGGTTTAGGTTTTTGACACATTTAGAAATGACACGATTATTGACACGACACAATTATGACACGACACAAATATGACCCGACCCGACACGATTTCCACCCCTACTGCATTTCCATTTTTTCAACAAAAACAAAATAAATTTTGATACCAGTTTTATTGAGATTAATGACAGTTTTTGAGTGAACCATTTTGGGGTGATAGCTTACAATTCACTATACATGTGTAGGATTTATACTCGGATTATAATAGAGCTTAAATCTTGCGTTGAGGAGCGATTTTCTAAGAGGTGAGTGATATTAATTATGAATTTTGGTTGAATTCTTGTTTAAGTTCATTTGTGATGATTTATTATGTCTACTTAGCTTAATTATCACATGTTTAGCTTAATTACTTAACTCACGATGTAGAACTATGTCGAATCGATGAGTAAGGCGTAGTTGTGTGCTTTTATGATGTAATGATTATGTGAGCATGTTGAGTTGCCTATTTGGGTAAATGAGATACTTGTATTTGTCACTGTGCGTTGTGTATTGAGCCGCCAGAGGCTTTTGTGTATAGCACGTCTAAAGGAAGAGGCAAGGGTGCCTTCCCGCCGCCGTGTGGACTTAACGGTGGAGTTGCGAGTTGGATTGAGGAGCGAGAATGCACTTGTTATTCCTCAATGACTATAATTTTGTGTACTGCGATGGAATTGGGCATGTTAATTATTATCACGCCTTGGAGTAGCAAAAATAGAGAAAAATAAATTTTCTTTTTGGGTCCATAGGGAATGATGGATGAATGTCACTAATTATCCACACCACACAGTACTAGTCCAACTAATAAATAGGAATAGTAAACAAACTGAATATAATAACAATTTTATCCATTACAATATCAGAGTGGTCCTCAGGATCACAACAGGTCTGGAGACAATATATGCCCAAGTACCTGCCAAATTAATAAAGTTCAACAGAAATATAAACTAGATATAAAATCTTCATCTCTAGCTAGCCTAAGGGTAGTCATTAGTGTAGTAATCTTTCCCATAACTACCATTAATGGGGCCACCCTCTGCATGATCCAACTCCGGGTAGTAACTATCGTTGTAGGCTCCGCTACTTGTAACAATAGGGACATGATTGTTTGGACGGGGAATGTCCAAGCATAAACGCCGTCAGCGTACTTCAGGTGAGTGAATAGAAATCCCACAGTATCATAGGTATAACGTCATTACCAGTTATAAGCGATATGAAGTAGTGATACTAATAATATCTTTCTTCTTTTATTCAAACCCATCATTATCCAATTCTCATCATCTTCCAACTCTAAGATTGACTGTACCAATCCCGACTCACTCACCATGAACTGATTATATCATCACGACATACTAGTACTCTTGTTCACCACTTTTAAGAACTCTTACTGATCACCTCTTTTAAGAACTCTTGCGAACACTATACATCGCTCTCATATAACAACTAGTCTATGGACGTACCCATACTCTTGTTCACCGCTTTTAAGAACTCTTACTGTTCACTGCTTTTAAGAACGCTTGCAAGTACTATACATGCATAACTCTAGTAGATACAAACTATGAGCGTGCGACTACTTTTGTTCGCCTTTTTTTTAAGAACTCTTACTATTCACCACTTTTAAGAACACTTGCAAGTAGTGTGCACCCATAGCTCCCATGATCCTGGTCAAATCCTTTTTACTCGCTTATCGAATTCAACCTAAGCGAATCATCCGCTCAACTAAACACCACATAGAAAGAAACCAATACCCCACTAACTCAATAACTAGGTTATCCAATGTTACCCACCGCTATATCTCCAACCTTATCTCGTTATCGCATCGTATCATTACTACCGTTCTGAATCCTACTACATTACTCACCATATTATCTCAATCTCATTATCGTACCCATTACCTTTGTAATCCATAGTATCGCATAATAGAAACATGGAACATCATTTAAACGGATAAGCATTATGAATTATAACTTTAAAGGAAACATCCATGTTCTGTCAAGATTCGATCGATTGAAGTGTTCTTGATCGATTGAAGAAAGTAAAGTTCAATCGATTGAAGTATTCTCGATCGATTGAAGTGAAGGTATTCTTGATCGATTGAAGTGAAGGTATTCTCGATTAATTGAAGTCATTTCGATTGATTGAGACTCAGTGTGTTCAATCGACTGAACCTAGTTCGATCGCTCAAAACTTGTCTTCTCCAGATTCTGACAGTGAACTTCTAGAACCTGGTTGGGGTTGTTTGGGTCCTCATTAAATGTCCAAAACCTTGTAAAACATCACACTAATACTACTGAGTGAGTTTGGAACTCACCGAAAGTTCGTAAGGTGCGTTTGGCAACTTCTAAAGCTTCAATGGCGTCCAATGGTGATCCTTTCTTTCTCTCCTTTGCCTTGTCTCTGTGTCTCTCTTCTTCTTCTATTTTTCTCTCTCTGGCTATGTATATGTAGGGATGGCAACGGGGCGGGTATGGTATGGGGTGACCGTTCCCTGACCCCGCCCCGACTAAGAGAGACCTTTCTTCGACCCCGCCCCGCCCCGTCCCGTCCCGTCCCGACTTACCACTCGTCCCATCCCCGACCCCGACATTAATAGCTAATCCCATCCCCGACAAGAAAACCCGATTTTAAAAGTAAAACTATAGAAAAAGACACTGGACAATCATATTGGAATAAAACATAGTAAAATATTAATAGAACTTTTGAATTTAATACCAATATATGGTTATCATGGCACCACGTGTAAAGTGGGGATATCCCTGAACTGATGCCTTCTAAACTTTTGTAAGCTTCTAGGGATGATTATCTAAAGCTTTTAAGTGTCAGAGATTTATTATATATAAATCAACTCCGCAATAGACACATATATTAATGCACTGTACATGTACAAGCTTTTAGTCATTTTATAAGCCAAACGTCTCATCCTTGGTGCTTATTCTCTTGATGTGGGACAAGAGATGCCACACACACATTGCATAATCAGGGTAATCGGGTTTACACCATCTGATCCCACCCCTACCCCAAACCCGAGACGGGTTCACCTATCCCAACCCATACCCGTCCCTATAACATTTTATGGCTTCCCAAACCCGCCCTATTAGGGGTGGGGTGGGGTGGGGTGGGGTGGGGTGGGGTGGGGCGGGGCGGGGACCCGATCTAAACGGGTGGATTGCCATCCCTATGTATATATATATAGATATGGGTATGTATATATATGTATATATGAGTGTGTATAATATATATATATATATAACTCTCTCCCTCTCCCAACTCTCTAGTTCAGCAAACACACACAAACACACGAGCACAAAGTATATATAGAGAAAATGGGGTGTATGTGGCAATGTTTGCACAGAAACTGGGATGAAATATCCAGGCGAGTTCAATCAAACAAAGCTACTTCGATCGCTTGAGGGTAGATCGGTCAGTTTTGATCGATTGAAAAAGGGTTTGATCGATTGAGATGGGGACCACGTCATAATTTCATGTCGGTAGGGTTTCGATCGCTTGAACAGGGTTCGATTTATCTAAAGTGAAACTTCAAGTATGATCAAAGGAAGTATATGGAATATTATGTATTATTTATATAATCCAAAAACACAGTGTATTACATTTATTCATGTGCTTAATTAATATTATTCACTAAGCATATAGTTTATTTATTGTAGTGGTTATCGTATAACCATCGTAGGTGAATGAGGTGAGGATCTGAAGAAATAAGACGGGGAAGGGCTTAGTCGCGGACTTGGCAAGAACGATAGCTTGTTTATAGTTTTATGTTTCTATTTCTATGCCTTAGTTTGGTGTTATAATATGTTGTAATATCTGGTACTAGAACTCTTGTCATAATCCATTCTAAATCCGAGATGTTAGCATAATGTGAATTCTAGTTTTAAGACTAATGTTGTAGTAAGCTTTGGCGTATAATTTGGAGGTGTTGTAGCTCTTTTAAAAATTGGGTATAAAATGTTTGGAAAGTATGTTTGAGGAATATGGAGATGTTCCAAATGATTTTTGAAAGGTTTTGGTATGTGTTTTTGTGATTCAAGCATATTTTTAGCCTTTGGATTTGTGTAGCCAAGGTTGGGGATGCTGCAGAATCCTCTCCTGCTAAGAAGTAGTAGACCAACTCATGTCCAGTTGACTGGATTCGGTGGAAAATCAAGTCAGGTTTTTAGTTTCAAAAGTTGACTGAATTTATTAAAGTAGTCGACTTGATAACTTTTCAAACTGTGCTATCTGGAATGTGAAAACAGTCGACCGAATGTAGTGATAGTCAACCAAACTTATTTTCCTTATTTGTAAAAGTAGTTGACTAGGTTTACTATAATTTAATCAACTAGATTGTAACTTTCCAATTTGTGTTCTCTGGAAATTAGAAAACAGTCGACCGAATGTATGATCAGTCGACCAAACTTGCTCCCCTACACTTGTTGCTTGATTTTAAGAGAAAACTAGTCAATCGAATATTCAGGTTAGTCGCCTAGATCTTTGTTTTCTAAATGGAGATACTTTTCCATGGTTTTAAAGAAAATTTATTTTTAACCTAGTTCTTTAATAGACAGGTCTGGGCATGTGTGGATTAAGTGCGAGCTTTAGTGGCGTGCCACGTGTCCTAGATTCGTACGTGTGGATCCGAGGCATGACAAAAACTGACCCTTCAATTTCGGTAGGTCGGTTTTAGACAGTGTCAGTCGATTTTTGATCAGTTTTAGCTAATGCACTTGTTTGAAAAATCAACCAATCGGTGCTTGATTGATTTGGTTTTGATCAATTTTTAAATTTTCTATTTTTTTGAACACCCCTAGCCTTTATGTAACATTAGGGGTACATGCTATTACTGCAAAAAATAACAAAAATGACCCTCGTAATAAAAATTAGTAGGAGAGGTCTAAGGCTACGAGTGATAAAATTGATAATTAATAACTGAATTTTATTTGTTCAAAATTTTAGCCTCCTAAATTTGCAACGTAAAAAGTAAAGTTCCTTGTATTAAAAAAATATATATTTTATTTTTTTACTTAAAATTTTAGTAGTTTTTTTTACCCTTTTTTTTTAATTAAATAATATATTATCAAATCCATTATACAAACAATCTTCGAGTATATATATATTGCCAAATGTACAGTGCTCAGATCAGAACTTCAATGCTTTTACCAACCAAGGTCAGTCCAGTGGGTGTACAAGTTTTGCAACCATGTGAAAATGCTGGAGACACCTCAGTTATAAGTATACTCTTAATTATACAATGCAGAGTCCATGTCTCATGTAGTAATTACAGACTGCCAAACACTGCCTCAAAGCACAATAACAAACTTGTACAGCCTCTCCTGTTGTGTTGTTTCACCAATCAAAACTAATTACTAATCACATCATGGAATTCTATCTCATTGAATTTCATTTGACCACTCACTCGAATAAGCATTTTTTTTTTAACAGCAATGTTTTAAGAACATTTTGAAAAAGAAATGTCAAATTGTTGGATGAAAACAATCTAATCCACAATAATCATTCTTGGCCCAGACTTGTACCGTGGCGCAGAAAATATGGTACACATGCAGTGAACTTGCATTTTTCAAATTTAAATTAGTTAATAGACAAATCTCCAATGCAATGATACATCTTTAGGTACCTTAAATTTGAAGGGATCACGTGACATACTGTTGTATCTTTTCGGTCAATGAAAAGTAGGTTATTTGAATGAGACTCATACCTAGGGGTATAGTTTGAAATCGCACTAAGTGGGTACCAATGTGATGGGGTTAAGAAAGTTATATAGGTGAAAAATAAATAAATTTAGGGTCTATATATATATATATAATTTTTTTTTAATAATGAAATAAGATAAGAAAAGATTATGAGATAAATATATAAGAAGAGATAAATACAAACTATTTAAATCCATAAGGTATAGTGTCACCTATCCCCAAAAAAAACAAAAAACACATAGTATGGTGTCAAATTAGGTTTGGAACACTTAATTGGATTTGGTTGAAATGAGGATAGACATAATAAGGTTTAAATTAGGATGATCTTGGGTTAGAAGATCACATGGACTATGTATGATGTCAAATATTATGTGAGTTTAACTATAATTTGAATTTAGAACACTAAGGGTTGAGCTGAAATGAGAATGTACATAATAAAGTTTGATATGAAATATTTGGGTGGATTTGGGCTATAATATCACATAGACAATTATTATTAGAGTGGACTTGACAACATTTGGGTTAAAAATATCACATGTACTAAAAAAAAATTCCTAAACTTCAAAAGTTGAGTGGGTACTGGGTTTGGTACCCACTAGTTCCCATGTAACTACTCTCTTGCCCACACCCTTGCATATAGAGAGTCTTATAATTTGTAGGTCCTGAGGTATGGATCCCACTCAAAGAACATACTCTTATTATTTGAAAAGTACCACATCAGTATACTACATAGTACCCTCAAAGTGCCTAAAAATTTCCTGCAACGAATGAGTAGAATGGGGAACCTTTTGGAAAAAAGCATCATTTTGGCTCCTCTTGGCCAAAAAATGATCTCTAAAGGAGATCCAAAATAGGATCCAAAATGGGTCCAACTAGTATGGTGACCCATTAATTTCGGGTCTTTAAGAATGATGTAAATTGAATTTGGGTGAATATCACCTGCCTCCCTTAAAGTTTGGCCTTAATACACATATTTCTCCTCATGTTTCATGATTCTCACTTACCTCCTTTATTTTTGAATTTTAGTGTTAGATTTTCATAAATTTTCTAACGATTTGTTAAAGGGTGGGGGGAGTCTTACCTCCCTTATTTTTTAATCTTAGTGTTAGATTCCTATAAATTTTCTAATGATGTTAAAGGGAAGGGGAAACTGATACTAAAGTTTAGAAATAAGGGAGGTAAGTGAGATTTCTCAAACGTGAATAAAAATATGTGTATTAAGGCCCAACATCAGAGGAGATAGATAATATTCACCCATTGCATTTTTGAGCGATAATTAGTATATATTAGATAGCCAGACTCTATTTCTGGTGTTCTGTCACCTCCCAATTTCCCTCAACCTGTTATTGACTCTTTTTCCCTGACTTTTCTCAACCCTTTTTTTAATTTTTTTAAAATTTTATTATTTACTACTATTATTAATATTATTATTATTTGGTGTGGTGGTCTCGAACGAGGATATAAGTGTCAGGATATGAGAGAGGTTCAACCCCTGATATAAGCGTGACATGAAAAGTCTTTTTACATGCTCACTTTTCTCAGCCTTAATAATACTCCCTCCGTCCCATAATAAGTGTCCACTTCAATTTTGCACATTGTTTAAGAAAGTTGTATTATATTAGTTTTTTGGGTTCATTAAATGGCCACTTTCCAATTTTACCCTTAGATGTGATGGGTGTTTGACTTTTTGCTTGTTTTGAGACCACAAATAAATGCTGCTTTGTCTTTATTATAAGGGTAGTTTTGGAAAGTAAATAAAAGCTATATGCCAATTTAGGAAGTGGACACTTATTGTGGGACATCCAAAAAAGGAAATGTGGACACTTATTATGGGACGGAGGGAGTACTTGTTTGTTATTTAGCCAAAAAAAAAAAGAAAAAAAAGAGAGAAGAAGATAGCCATGTGAGACAGTAGTTTCAAAATCGGGTCATAATTCTTTGAGTAATGCTATGCTTCTCAAATTCAAATTTTAAAATTTTATATTAGATGATGTGACACTAATCAAAATCCAATGGATCTAATAATTATTGTGGCGTCACTTCAACATTCTCTAATCAAAATTCAGTAATTCAATAAACCCACCACTATATCATGTAAGATGGAGATTTGTAATTTAGATTTTGAAAACATAACATCACTTTAATTCTTTTTTTTCCTGATATGGGTCGGAGAGTAATACTAACAAAAGAACTGGGCTTTTAGAAACAACAATGCTATGCATACACAAAATTGCACACAAAATTGCACACAAAAGGGTAGCTAAGCAAAAAATAAAAGAAATTGTGGGACCCACAATCTTATTTACACACAAAAGCCCTAAGATCAGCAAATCTATCCCCAAATCTGATTGAACCCCAAACCCACGCCCCTGCTACCCCGCGACCCCCTCCCCCCGAGCCCCTCGCCGTCGCCGTCGCCGTCCGTCGCCTGCCTTCTCTGTCCGTCGCCGGTATGTCCTCTCTCTCTCTCTCTCTCTCTCTCTCTCTCTCATATGTATATATATATATACTTAGCTTATCCAAAATGGGTTGTATAAATTTTTTTTTTTTTGCTGAAAGTGGGTTGTTTCATGATGAATTTACTCATTTTTTTCTTGATGAACTAAAGAATGATGAACTTGGAGGAATGAAATTACAAGTTTTTGAATTTGGGTAACAAGTTATACAAGTGGGTTGTTTAATTTTTTTTTTTTTTTTTTTTTGCTGAACTAGAAGGAATGAAATTACTATTAGTTTCTTATGCAATATATAACTGAGTCCTCAATTAGATTTTAGATTGTTAAAAAGTGCTAAATGCTAAGTAAGGGTTGTTAATTGCAGTACTTACTTTTGGGTAAAAAGTTATACAAGTGGGTTGTTTAATTTTTTTTTTTTTTTGCTGAAAGTGGGTTGATTCATGATGAATGGTTGAGGGTTATTATCTTCCTTCTAATGATGTAAGAATTGACAGTCCAACATTTTTTTCTTTTTGAGTTGGTGTTCAAGTTTGCAAGTGTTGACTAGTGTTTGGTTTGAACTACTTTTTAAGCTCACTATTGGTTTCTCATGCAATATGTAACTGTTTAATACACAAAAAATATTAATCCACAAAATTGCTCACTATTTTCTTCCTTCTAATGATGTAAGAATTGACAGTGTTTGCAATTTTTTCATTTTATTTTGCTTTCATAATTGAAACATTAATGTAATCTGTATATAAATCCACTTCATGGTGATTGTATATGCTATATTGTAGAGCAATGGAAGAAGAAGTTTCAAGTGGTTCGGTAAGCATTGGTGAGGATACTATTGAAATTAATCGTGACCAAGAGCAAATAAGAGATGTACAAAACCAAACAGATGAGCCGAAGGAGGGGATGGAGTTTGATTCATTGGACGAGCTCATGGCGTTTTATGCAGCATATGCCAGAGACAAAGGGTTTGCTGTGGCTAAAAGAACCTCTACAAAGTATCAAGGGGTCGTGAGATATGTGATGTTGCAGTGTACTCGTGGTGGTACGAGAAAGAGCAGAACAACCAACCCGTTAAATGTGCGCCCAAACTCAAAAATTGATTGCAAAGCTATGCTTAGAGCATTTCATTGTCCTAATGGAAAGTGGTCTGTCAAATCAGTTGAACTGTCCCATAACCATGAAATGAGTCCAGGTAAATCTCGATATTTTAAATGCAATCGGTTCTTGCAACCACATGTGAAAAAGAAACTAATGTTGAATGATAAAGCTGGAATTAGAACGAACAAGAGCTTTAATTCGTTAGTTATTGAGGCGGGGGGGCATGAGAATTTGTCATTTACTGAGAAAGATGTAAGAAACTATATCAATAAAGTTAGGCGTTTACAACTTGGGGAAGGTGATGCTAATGCAATGCACAACTATTTTTTGAAAATGCAATCTAACAATTCTGACTTCTTCTACATGATGGATTTGGATGAAAAGGGTCGCCTAAAGAATGTTTTTTGGGCTGATGCAAGGAGTAGGGCAGCATTTAGAGAATTTGGGGACGTGGTTACTTTTGATACAACATATTTAGTTAATAAATATGATATGCCATTTGCGCCTTTCGTAGGGGTGAACCATCATGGGCAGTCGGTGTTGTTAGGGTGTGGGTTGATCTCAAGTGAAGATACTGAGACCTTTACTTGGTTATTTCAGTCTTGGCTTACATGTATGTCTGATTGTCCGCCCAATGCAATAATAACAGATCAAGACAGAGCGATGAAGAAAACAATAGAGGTTGTTTTTCCTAATGCACGACACCGATGGTGTTTATGGCATATAATGAAAAAGTTGCCTGAAAAATTGAAAGGGTACAAGGAATATGAGTCGATCAAATTTATGTTGCAAAATGCTGTTTATGATTCATTAACCATTGATGAATTTGAAGATGTGGAACAATATGAGAATGCCTTGGCAAAAAAGGTAGAAAATGAAAGGCATGAAGAGTTCAATTCGTACAACTCATGCTACCCCTGTGCTACTCCTTTAGGGATGGAAAAGCAATTTCAAGGTGTTTACACACGGGCGAAATTTAAAGAGTTTCAAAACGAGTTATTTGGGAAGCTTTGTTGTCATTTGGTTTTAATTAAAGTGGATGTTGGATTTAGAGAATATGAAGTACGTGAACGGGTTCGATTTGGAGAAGGTCACCGGTCTGCAACTTTTAAGCTAATTTTTTATGATAATACAAAGGAAGTGAATTGTAATTGCCGGTTGTTTGAGTTTAGAGGGATAATGTGTAGACATCAACTTATGGTGTACACTGATATGGAAATTTATGATGAAGTACCCTCCAAGTACATTCTACAAAGATGGAGTAAGAATATTAAAAGGAGACACACCAAAATTCGAATCAGTTATGACAACTGGTCAGACAGACCAGAGGCCCGACGTTTTGATAAAATGTGTAATGTTTTCTATGAGTTGGGTGAAGTGGTAGCAGATTCTGAAGCAAGGAGCAACCCAGGTATGACCATATGACAGACAAAAGTTCAAGGCACAACTGTGCAAGCTCTATGTGCATTTTACTTTGCCTTACCAGGCTTTTAAAAACTATTGCTTTTCCCCTTTATTCTATTTCTTTTTTCCATCCTTTTTTTTTCATTATTTGTTGTGTTCCTACAATAAGATTACAAGTTGGAAATGCATATGCCGCGTATCCAATATCCAGTAAATCAGATTCAAACCAGATGCAGCACATAAGGTGATAATATATTCAATCTCTTAAACTTCTATTCTGTACAAGATCCCACAGATTCTTGGCAGGAGGGATCAATAAATATATTTTCACCCACTAAGAAATGTGCACAAGATGCAGAGGAACAACCACATGAATAAGTTTATTCAGTCAACTGATCATTTTTGTGAATTGGAATGGAAAAAACAATTTTCTTATCAATGAACACCTTCAAGGTCACAAAATAGATATCAACTGCAGCAATCAACATAAACAATAACCAAATAACACTTTCAAAGCCCACAAAAAAAGGAAGCCTCACCAAGTTACAAATTAAAATAATACACGATCTTCTATATTACAGAATATGCACGTGTGATTAAAGCACGGAGAATTGGAAGAAAACTCTTATCAACTTCTAAAACCAAACGCTGACCACTTCCTTGATGCCTCTTTCTTTGTCCTCTTAGAATTCGGGTCAATGAGGTTTTCCAATGATTTTGCCTTTTTATTACGGGACCTGTCCGCCTCTCTTAAGAGCTCAGCTAGCCTTCCCTTCTCATCATCAAAATCAGGATTTGCGGTACCAAGCTTTTCTTCTCTCAATTTTAAAACATACTCCAATATCTCAATTGCATCTTCCACTCTGTAATTATTAGCAAAGAAATGAAGTACAGTACTATTAGAACACCATTTACCACGAAATCATATGGGAATTGTGAAAAAACACACACATACACATATGTATATGTATCAACTAATCAGTAAAAGCTCAAGAAAAAACCCATATAAATTAGTTTAGATATGATATATTACCTTCCCATAGCATCATAAGTTGCTGCAAGATTGCTATATATTACCTTCCCAATAGTTCAAACAAAACACTAGTCAACACTTGCAAACTTGAACACCAACTCAAAAAGAAAAAAATGTTGGACTGTCAATTCTTACATCATTAGAAGGAAGATAATAACCCTCAACCATTCATCATGAATCAACCCACTTTCAGCAAAAAAAAAAAAAAAAAAATTAAACAACCCACTTGTATAACTTTTTACCCAAATTCAAAAACTTGTAATTTCATTCCTCCAAGTTCATCATTCTTTAGTTCATCAAGAAAAAAATGAGTAAATTCATCATGAAACAACCTACTTTCAGCAAAAAAAAAAAAATTTATACAACCCATTTTGGATAAGCTAAGTATATATATATATACATATGAGAGAGAGAGAGAGAGAGAGAGAGAGAGAGAGGACATACCGGCGACGGACAGAGAAGGCAGGCGACGGACGGCGACGGCGACGGCGAGGGGCTCGGGGGGAGGGGGTCGCGGGTAGCAGGGGCGTGGGTTTGGGGTTCAATCAGATTTGGGGATAGATTTGCTGATCTTAGGGCTTTTGTGTGTAAATAAGATTGTGGGTCCCACAATTTCTTTTATTTTTTGCTTAGCTACCCTTTTGTGTGCAATTTTGTGTGCAATTTTGTGTATGCATAGCATTGTTGTTTTAGAAATCATGGCCCAAGTTGTGATTTATTGGGACTTAGGCCCAGGACTGGGCCCATCAGAACCAAAAAGAGACCTTTAAAATTTATCTAGACAAGCGCTTTTTCGAGTACACGTGGCAGTTACGATTTTGCAAACCAGTCCCTCTTCTTCTTCTTCTTCTTCTTCTTCTTCTGTTCTCTCTCTCTCTAGTTGCAGGGGAACACTGAAACAAAGCACCAAACAGTTAATAGCCTATCAATCCTCTAATGTTACACGATCATCCAATGCCACTCTCTCTCTCTCTCTATATATATATATATATACATATATATGTGTATTTGTATACACACACGCAGATATATATAGATATATATATGAATTATACAATTGTTTGGGCGTAATTTCTTAATTCTCGGATTAATTCCGTTACAATAAATCCAATTGAAGGCCAAAATTCAGGAACGAGAGATCTCAGAAACAAGGTATGTCTATTTGTTCTTCTCGTTACCAATTTCATTGTTTCCAGCTATTTCTGTTACCTAATTTTGAATTCTGATTGTTATCTTTGTGGTTAGGTTATACTATTCATGGAAGAAAATTACAGTGCCAATCGAATCCAGGTTTGAATTTCTACCGTTTTGTGGTTTGAAAATTTATGTGTTTTGGGGTCAAATGTCAAGTGCATTGTAGATTTTGCATGCTAATTAGGATTTTTGTATGGGTAGGAGCATTGTTTAATTCGTTGCTTTTTTAGGATATTAAGCAGGATTGTTGGTATTAGGAGGGGATGGTGGATAAGATGCAAACAAAAATGTTATTTCCTTAATGTAGTGTATTACTAGAGAAAATATTGATTGCACCGGTGACACCACGTCACCGTGCCTACTTGGGAAAGTTATTTAGTGTGAACCATGCTGACGTGGTGTAATCATTGAATCTAAACCATATACCAGCCCCCTATTTTCGGGGGTTTTATGACTAGTAGTTGTCAGTAGACAAATTGTCATGATCTCTTTGGAAATAGGGGGTACATGTATGATAAAGATTAAAAGGATATGCATGTTGACGTGGTGCGACGGTTACACAGAATAATTTCTTTTGATGCCCACTTGGAAAATTAAGGGAAACTTATTGGTTGGTGACACCACGTAGGCACGGTGATGTGGTGTCACCGTTGCAACCAATATTCTCTCGTATTACTGGCTGCTTAATTATGTATTTTGGAGAAAATTTGTGCTTCTTGATTTTTTCTGGGTTCAAATTGCAGATAGTTATTGTTTGCTGCATGGAATGGATTTGGTAATATTCTGGTGAGCAAGTGTATATTGCAGTTCTATGAAGTCATTATTATCTGGGGATAAGTAATTGACAATGTTACAATGATTTAACATTTTCAGCATGTATTGTTTCCCAAAGTTTAATCAAATAATGAATGATAATGGATGTGGGAAATTTCCCTTATCCTATCTGTGGAGTTAGACAACCATGTTCTATATGGTAGTTGCATGTTTATGTTCAAAACTAAAAAGGTAAAGCTATAACTATACATGAAGAAGAAGCAAACAACTACGGCGATTGATTTTGAACAGCTGAAAGTTAATTGTTTTTTAAAATGGTTGCATGTCACCTTTCAAACCTCGAAAAGCTATGTAGGCAGAGTCAAGATTTGATGTTCAAATGACGATTCCTTATGATAAATGGTATCTTGTCATTGTCATGTACGGAAAAAGTTTATTCTCTTGAAGGGAGATAGAGCTGGCTATGTACACCATGTAGAATAGTTAGGTTGGACTTCTGAATTGAAAATTTCTTGATGAAACACACCAATAGCCTTCTTTGGGAGGTGAGGTTAGGTTCTTCCCCAGTTTAAAATGAGTTATGAGACCAATCTTTGGTCTACTAACCTCGTTCCTTGGTTTGGCAGCTATTTTGTAGGCTGTCCTAGATACTTGGTGCCAGAACTACATTCCTTTCCTTGCTTTATGGTTGTCATGCAAGCCTTCTTTAATATAGTTTTTCTTTTCCAACTGTCATAAGCCTTATTAAATCATACATTTTAGCTCAATGATGAATAGGTGGACCTGTGTTTATTTCCTAGTCCCGCACCTTCTATGGCTTTTAAGGACAATCATAAGGTATCTTTTTCGCAATTGCCTCGTATATAAGATGGATTTTTTCAGGGGTGGTTTGTGTTTGGGAAAATGAAATCTAGGCTTACTCTACTCATGTGAAGGTCCATCTCCCCCTTCATTTTCATTATTAGCTGAGATTTTCTTTGCCCTGTTTATTCTCTCTCTACGTTCCCCAACCAAATCCCTTAAATGCTTTCACCTAATTGACCAACATGTTTTAAATTATTGCGCCAACCCCAAAGCTGCCATAGCTTAGGTTCAAAAGCTTGGGGGGTAAGGAGTTGATATTTTTTTTTTCTCTCTCTTCCTCCCCCCCCCCCCCCCCCCCCCCCCCCAGGTATCAAACAAATGTAACATGAATATCTTAATTTTCTTCTCCTACATATTGGACAATCTAGTTAATCTGTTAGTTTTTGGGATTTTTTGAGATGACAAAGCCACATTTTGAAGCATCTTTACTCTTTTATTTATTTATTTTATATTATTTTTTTTTTTTTCCGGTTTTGTTGAAGCTATGACATTTTTCTTTCTTAGCTTTTGTTTAGATAGTATTTGTTAATGGGAAATTTAGTAATTGAGTAGATTAGGGCTTGTCATCAGTGACGTCAGCCCTAGTAGTATTTTGGTAATTTGCCTTTTGTGTTATTGCCTATATATATAGGCCTCCATTGTAACCCTTTCATAATATCATCAATATAATCCTTCTAGTTTATCTACATGGTATTAGAGCGCATGAGATCCACTTGTGATAGGTCTCCACTATATTCTGTCTACTGGTGGGAGGCAGACACCTCCTGCCAAACTCTAGTAGCCACCTTATTTTTCATCTTTGCCGACCCATCGTCGAGAGTCCCTAATATTGTCGGAAATAGGTTTCAGCCGCCACTGTTCGTTGGCACTATTCATCCTACAATGTTCATGTTTACTGTTCACTGGCACTATTTGGCAACATTGTTCATGTTTACTGTTCATCAGCGCTATTTGCCGATAATGTTCATGTTATTGTTGATTGGTATTTTGCATACGACACTGTTCATTCAACACTCAACAGTGTTCGTATTCTCTTCCACCTTCCATTCGAGGGGGAAAATAATGGAAGGATGTAGCAAGCCATTGTGCCAATCTTCTTTCTAGATTGAGTGTATCCACTTGTCGATCATCATTGTGAGATCGAGAAAACCCTAGCATGCCAATCTTCTTTTTGAGATTGAGTAATTGGTAACTTAACATTAAGCTGTTAGAGAATGGGCCCACAATGTATATCAAGCTTCAACAGTTTGTGAAGTTGAGAGAATTTTGTTCATTGCCATTTTTTTTTTCTAGAGATTGAGAATCTTCCTTTGCGGATTGTTTTCGTGAAATCGAGAACCCTTTCGCCGGCCTAGTTTGGTTGAGATTTGTTTTGACAATCCATCATTTGGGTTGTCCGTGGTTCATTAATTACAAGAGTTAGTTTGGATCGTTGTTGTTCAACAATCCTCGCTATTGAATGAAGATTTATTTTTTGCCGATTCGGTGGAGTAGAGAGTTTGTTTTTTTGTTTTTGGTTGTGATCATCTTTCCAAATTTCGGTTGTAATTTCTATTACTACTGTAACCCTTTCTAGCTGCTAATTTGGCATATATAGTTACTTAGTCTAAAGCTAGCAATAATATGATGCGAACTGTCATTGAAAAAAATGTACAAGTATGCCTACACTTAACTGGGCCTCGAATTTATAAGAAGCAAAAATTTACATATAAGACATGGGAAAAAAGGTCTAAAGTCCAATAAATTAAGTCATCTGCCAAGGTGTTATAAATTAAGTTGGAAGCAAACTATTGTAAACATCAAAATGTGACAAGCTGGGATCAAAATATATGTAATAGTGGCTTTTAGGGATTTGCTAGTGATCAAAACAAATTCATGGTGCAGATATCTAATTTCCATTTCATTTTGACCAATATGCGGTACGACAACATCGTAACTCAGACCATTACACAGCCTGATACCATGATTTAAACCAAAAATGATTGAGGAAAGATGCTGGGTTGCTGTCAATTGAACTTCAATATTTTCTCTGTGAACTTATTTTGTTTTCCGGGGGTAGGGGCTTAGTGATAAAGTACCCAGGCCAAGAGTTTGGAGAAATGATCAAGGACGACAGGGAGCGCATTTTCTTGGTTTTCTTTTTGCCTACCTATAAGAGAGTCTTATTATATGTGCGAATTTTGTAGGCGTATTTGGCACTTTCAGATTCGGCAATTAAAATTATGGGGAGATCTTTTCTTCCTAGATACTGGTGGATTGAAATCCATTGATCGTTACTGTGCAAGACCAGTGGAATTCTATCATGCTAAGTAAGGTGCCTCATTCAGGAGTAACATGAAGGTCCAAAGCATACTGAGGTAAGCCGACTCTTCGTAATGCAGCTTTATGAAGTTCAAGTGTTAGGCCATCATTTCATTCTCATAATGCAGCAATTTGAGCCATGTCTCTCAACACGATGGATGCCCAAACTGCACTAAAACCATTTCTAGTTTAGTCCATTGTTAACTCCGTGAGCTTGCTTATGTAATATTTTGGGCATGTAAATGTTGTGTTCTTGGATCTGGCTTTCTCTGAATCGAAGTTGAAGGAATTCCCAGGAAGGGAAAACACTATGGTCCTAACATTGAGTTGAGGAGAGTGTAAAGTTTGTGAGCTTCACTTAATGAGACATCACCAAGAGCAATATTGAAGCAGGTTGGGCATCCCATGTTTTCTCCTGCATGTTTATATTATACATTCTTTGTTTCTGAGGTCCAGTTGCAGTGCATGCGATCTGGGTTTTAAGATAATGTTACGATGTAATCATGTGTTACATATCTGTGGATAACAAATATCTTGTCTTCCAATAAAGTTGTTGGTTTCATTTCCCTTGCTGGTTTAGTACCTTAAGTGCAAAGTGCAAACCACTTTAGTTAACTAATGCTAATTCTGAACCAAGGAATTTACCTAGCAAAAGTGTGGAATCCAAAACATCCTATTGTTGGGTCCACATCATGATTTGGCCGGTTTGTGAGTCTACTTGCATGCTTGGCATGAAGAGTTTTTACTCAATTGGTTTTCTTGTTTTTGGATAAACTACAACTTGTGGTGTGCTTAGCAAGATACATTGGATTTTATCCAATCACTTGGGTGATGCAATGGAGTGATCTCCAAAGGTGGCATGAATAGGAGGAAGTCTTCACCAAGGAGCCGTATATATGATATGTATATATGTGTATAACATACACATGTGGGCAAGGGGATACACTTAGCTGGGCTTGTGTGTGAGAGAGAAAAAATATTGTGAGGAATTTTTCTTTGGGGTATTGAGTGTGGGAGTACAAGGGGGCTGGGTTATGTGATTTGATTCAACAAGTGTCTTTGTACCAATTTATTCTCAATAGTAAAAGAAAATCTCTTGGGTGTGGACGTAGGCAAGTCTTTGCCGAACACGTAGAATTCTCTTGTGTGATTTCTTTTCTTTTTCCCTTGTTATTTTCTTTCCATTGGGTGCTCGTTTAATTCTGCTGTGTAAATTCTCAATAAGTGGTATCAGAACCAGGTTGTGCCAGTCAATTTACCATGTTTAATTCTGCTGTGGAAAAGATGGAAAGCTGGAAGCCATGAAGTCTGACGAGTGGGAGGAGTTGGAGTTGCGGTGTGTTAGTACGATCCGATTCTGTACTGCTGATCACATTATCAATAATGTTATGGATGAAGATTCTGCGTCAGGCTTGTGGGAAAAGTTAGAAAAACTCTATATGGCCAAGAGTTTGACTAACAAATTGCATCTGAATCGACAGTTGTACCGGCTGAAGATGAAAGAAGACGGGGATCTCATAGAACACATGAGTGTGTTCAACGGGTATTTGGATCAACTGCGAAAAGTTGATATAAAGATTGAGGAAGAAGACAAAGCTCTTCTATTTCTTACCTCTCTTCCAAATTCATATGACTACCTTGTGACTGCGTTGCTGTACGGCAAAGATACGGAAAAACTCTATATGGCCAAGAGTTTGACTAACAATTTGCATCTGAAGCGACAATTGTACCGGCTGAAGATGAAAGAAGACGAGGATCTCATAGAACACATGAGTGTGTTCAACGGGTATTTGGATCAACTGCAAAAAGTTGATATAAAGATTGAGGAAGAAGACAAAGCTCTTCTATTTCTTACCTCTCTTCCAAATTCATATGACTACCTCGTGACTGCGTTGCTGTACGGCAAAGATACAGTGGTTTTGGAACAGGTGGAGGCTTCACTAGTGTCCTACGACACTCAGAGAAAAACTAGTGATGGTGGACATGAAGCTACTTTGGCAGTAGCAAGTGGGAATCAGGGAAGGACGAAAGATAGATCTGAAGGTAGCAGCAGGGTTAGATCTAGTTCCAAGCGGAAAGAAGTTCCATAGTATTTGTGCAAGAATTGGGTCACATCAAGAAATATTGTCCTTAGCGTAAAGGGAAGGACGCAGTTGGGAAGGATGGTGAAAATTCTTTGGTTCTATTGGGAGATGATGGAGATGTCCTCACATTCTCACAATCTCCGATGTATACTTGTTCTTGTAATGATTGGATTTTGGATTCTGGTTGTAACAACCATGTATGTTCTAGGAAGGATTTTGATATGTTCTAAGAAAATAATTATGGAAATGTCATTAGGTGACGGGACTCCTTGTAAAATTATGGGAGTTGGAACTATGAATATCAAAATGCATGATGGAGCGGTTCGTACTTTGGGTGGTGTGAGATATGTCCCAAAGATGCGAAGAAATCTAATCTCTCGCTTAGCCAGATGGATTTCATGAGGTGCCCGTATTCAGTTGCAAGTATAGCCATGAAAATCACACGTGGCTGCATGGTCCTTAAGAAGGGAGAAAAGTGTGGTGGGTTGTATCGTCTGGTTGGAAGCTGTGTAGCACCGACACTCCAGTTTGGGTGCCGTTTGCGTTTCTGACACTCGTCGGAGACGGACACGCGTGCGACACGACAAGATACGTACGGGACACGCCAAAATCCATGTCTGCATTATTTTAATTAAAATAGAATGTCGGACACGTAGTGGATACGTTTGAGACACGCAGGGGACACTTCGAGATACGCAGAGGACACTTTGGGAGAGAAGAGAGAAGAGAGAAGAAAGAAGAAAGAAGAAGAAGAAGAAGAAGGAGGATATGTGGAGGACACTTTGGGAGAGAAGAAAGAAGAAGAAGAAGAAGAAGAAGAAGAAGAGGAAGAATACCTGTCATTGTCATCGTCGCTGCAGTAGAGCTGCTCGTTGTCGAACCAGACCTCCTCTTCCTCCTCGTGTGGGTATACGACAGTACAGGTACCCCTTCTCTCTCTCTCTCTCTCTCTCTATTTCTATCTTCCACGACTGTTGCTTTAGAATAAAAGACAAGAACCTAATGAAACCCTAGATATTATGTGTAGATATATGTATATTAAACATTTAGCACTTATTATGAACAAACCCCATAAGTTGTTACAATATTAAACCCTAATTCAACTATTATATTACTTCTTTGCAAATAACACCACATAACTTATGTTTATCTAATGTTTTTAGTTCTTACCCAAATTTATATTATTTCTAAAAGAGCCACAAAGAAATTATCAATTTAAAAGTATGACTCACCATCTTTATCTCAATATTATATTTTTCAAGTATTTTTTGTAAAGTATTTTTCATTATATTTTAAGTTTTTTTTTTATACTTAAAATTAAATTATATTTTTAAAAAATATTTTCTTATTCGAAGTATCCTAGTCGTCTTCGTATCCTATATTTTTGGGATTTGCCGTTTCACCGTCTCCGTGTCGTATCGTGTCCATGTCGCGTGTCCGTATCCGTGCTACATAGGTTGGAAGTACAATAAATTTAAACTCGATTAGTGTTTGGAAACGGAGTGCACAGGAAAAAGGGTACCCTAGGCGTGTTTCTTTTGCGGTGGAGGCAAAGACACGTGTGACAGGTTTCCAAGGAGCAGACGATGGTGAGGGGAAAAATACTACGGGTGGTGGAGGGGGTGGATCGAGACCCTACTCCGGCATTCATGGGTAAAATTAATGGAAGACAGTTACACATGTTCATTGGCCGGGGTGAATCAAATTAGGACTATGTTGATTCAGTGTGTGTAACTCAGATTTTTTTTTTGGCCAATGGTTTTGGCATCTTGACTGGTTGCTCAAGGTGGGATATATATATATATATATATATTTTTCTTCCTCATGGTATGGAGGTGGAGATTGTTGGGTCCACACCACAATTTGACCGGTTTGTGAGTATGCTTGCATGCATGGCATGAAGAGTTTTTACTCACTTGGGTTTCTTGTTTTTGGATAAAGTATAACTTGTGGTGTGCTTAGCAAGATACATTGGATTATATCCAATCACTTGGGTGTACATGCAATGGAGTGATCTCCAAAGGTGGCGTGAATAGGAGGGAGTCTTCACCAAGGAGCCGTATATATCATATGTATGTATGTGTGTATAACATACACGTGTGCAAGGGGATACACTCTGCTGGGCTTGTGTGTGAGAGAGAAAAAAAATATTGTGAGGAATGTTTCTTTGGGGTATTGGGAGTACAAGGGGGTTGGGTTATGTGATTTAATTCAACAAGTGTCTTTGTACCAATTTATTCTCAATAGTAAAGGAAAATCTCTTGGGTGTGGATGTAGGTAGGTTTTTGCCGAACCACGTAGAATTCTCTTGTGTGATTTCTTTTCTTTTTCCCTTGTTGTTTTCTTTCCATTGTGTGCTCGTTTAATTCCGCCGCATAAATTCTCAACACCTATTTGGCTAATAGGTTTGGTGGCTTGGTGCTGATTCTCTTTTTCGTTGAACACCTCAATACAAGACGTACTTACCCATCTAGCTAATAAGTTAGTTTGTTGGGTGTTTCTAAACCACATAATTCAGTACCAAGGCACTACTTAATCGGCTATATACTTATAGTCCGCAATGGATTTCTTCTAAGGTAATGCGCATAGGACTCAGCCATCTGGGATTGTTGAGATGCAAATTCTTCATTTGTGTAATTATACTGCAACTACAAATCAATGGTTTAATTCACTCTCTCGCCTGTTCGAACTTTGCTCCTAAAGAGGATGAATTTGATAAGATTTCCCATGACTAAAATCAAGCCTTTAGTGCGGGCAATGGTATAATTGATTTTCATCTTCGTCATTTTTGTTTGGATCTCTCTCTCTCTCTCATGTATTGTTGTAAACATATCATTCCGTACAAGTACATGAATATTTCTCTTCAGAACAATGAGTTAGTGTGGTATTAGAATAGGGCTACAATTAATTAATTTTGTAGTGGGTTTAGGTCAAGGAAAGCTTGTAGATTTTATGTTTTACTAGATGAAAGAGAGGTTGTGTTCCTTGATAAAAAATTTACTGCACTGGCCTTCTTGTAGAAGAAATTAATTGCTGAATAGGGAAGAGTAATGAAAGAGAGAGAGAGAGAGAGAGAGAGAGAGAGAGAGAGAGAGAGAGAGAGAGTAAGTGCTGTGATCTTTAAATAGCAGGTGATTTTGGGTGTTAAGCAGTTGTTCACTGGCACAATAAGGAGTTTGGGTTAATTAAAGCTTATAGTAGTACAGTTAATTGCAATAATAAAAGGCTTTACTAGGAAAACTCAGCTTTGTTCCCCTTTTAATTCTATAAAAACTTTGTTTCATTCCTTTACAGTCCTCATTTCTTGTTGAAAAAGCACCGCAACGATTACTGGCAACCGATTGTTGTCAACACAATAAAACCAGCTCTTGATATGTTATATACCAAGTGTTGAACGTGGAAAACCCAAAGGAACCAGAATCTGAACCTAAGATGAACCAAAAGGGAATCTAGGAGAAAACAATCAACCGAGAATAATCACAAGTAATAAAGAACACAAACGATATACGTGGTTCTCCCAAAACCGGGATACTACACTATTAGGAGATAACAAAGCTTCACTATGAGCAAACCGGAGATTACAATGCACTCAACACTCTTCCCTGTGCCCTCTAGACTCTCTCTATATGCCCAAATTCGTCCTCCTTCAGAAGCCCTAAGAGTACCCTATTGACATAGGAAGAAACCTTACTTTAACAGGATTAGGAAACCACCTGCAGCGGTCCTTGCTCGAGCGACCTGCACATCTTTATTCTTACCCTATCTCGTGCTCGCGCGACCACATTGTCGTCAACCTTGCTCGAGCGAGACTCCAGATTGTTGAATTCGATCCAATTTTTTTTTAATAGTTCTCAATCAATCTACACAAGACTCATATTGGGGTTTTGTTTCATATGTTGGCTATGTTTGTGTTTGTTAAAACACGTTGCTCCAAAAATCAAAGCTGTTAGAGAATGAGCCAAAGCATGTGTCAAGCTCTAACACCCTCCCTCACGTGCGACCCCGTCTCCCACCTAGAGATGCAATGGAGATAGCTAGGAAATTGCAACATGCAAACTAGAATTGGGACGGAGGTTGAACCCAAGACCTCCCTGAACCAAGGCTCTGATACCATGTTAAGTTAGCAGTTGTTGCTCTACAAGCTTAAGCTGCTAGAGAAAAGTCCCAACAATGTATATCAAGCTCTTACTTTGTTATCCAGGAATATAGTGGATATATCTTAAACTTTACATTGCTAATCGAGTGAACATAACAGTCTTTAATATTGTTCGGAGTCGCTACCCCTCGCCTTGGGACTCTTTTGTTGGTCTCTATTCTGTTGTAAACTTGGGGATAAATTGTGAAAGAGAGTAATCTAACAGGAGATATTTTCTGTCTCAGGGTAAATCCGTTTTGGGTGGTGAACTTTGAGTCGGCAGCTACAAGATGCATATTTATTTGTCTTCATTGGTATGTGCTCTAAAATTCTTAAACTCTTATGGTTCCTTGTTCTTGCCCCTCCATGAAGGTCCACATAGGACCTCTCCCCGTGCGTGCCACAACCTCATACATTATCATAGTCCTCCTTCCTAAGGACACAATTAGGTGTTGTTTCTTTGGATTATCAAGACAACTTCATACTAGTTGATACCCATCTCTCTTATTTGCTTTTGGCTGATTCCTATCTGCATTATCCAAACATCAAATGGTCGGTCCCGATCCCTACGTGTGCATAGCCAATTATTGAACTAGGACAAGAACTATCACCAACTTCACTTGGAACAGTTCAAGTCTGACCAATTACAATAATACCTAACATTTTTCTCCGTATGCTAGCCAACAATACACTCAAGTGCCATATTGCCGCGGCATGCACTCAAACACGAAACAACTTGTCGAGAAATTGTATTTGTCCTTGAAAAGCTTCCTGTAGTATCATCTTTCCTCGGTGACTTGAAAGCTCACTTTTCTTTGGAAGTGACAGTGTCCCATTGCTCTCAGGGTACATTCCTTTTTCCACAAAGAAACATACGCTGTAGACAAGCCCTGGATGTGCGCTTTCTAGTGTACCAAAGATTTTATATTTGTGTCGGCCACCCTTTTTCTTTTTGAAAAGGGTCATCAGGGGTTCCCTTTTCTGTGAACTTCAAAGTTATACATGCATTACATGCTGATGGAATTTTCAGCACAACTATTTTCCCCCTTTAGATGTTGATTTTGTCAGTAATAATGTCCATTAACTGATTAATTCTGTAGATACATAATTTAGACTTCTTCTGAGCAAGACTTTGTTATGGATCCATAGGAGCAGTGGGTTTATTTTATTTCATTGTTACTGTTGTTCTCATTATGATTTTTATTCTGAACATTCATATCAGGTAGTTCAGTGATACTGACATAGTAAATAGAATACACGCACATATATACATGTGTGTTTGTGTGTGTTTAGGGCATTGGGCTCCAGTGTTTAGGCCTAAACAGTTAAATAGATTTTGGTGGCGTTTCAAGTGAGATTAGACCAGGTTCGATGGAAATTCGTGGGCAAATAAAACGTACTTTCTAGACCATTTCCATCAACTACCCAAAAAGATACAAAAGCAAGATCAATTGGGGATTGTCTTGCTCCCCATCTCTAATAAGATCTAAATCCCAAACCAGACCCACCAATAAATTATAATGGCACAGACAAGTAGAAAGTAAGCAATCTTTTTTTAGTGCATAATGGCACTGTGTTTGTCCTAAATGTGTTATACTCACTAACTCTATATAACCATGGTTGTAAAAGATCCTACTTTGTTGGGTCTATCACTTTCATGGGATTTAATATAGTAGAGAACTCATTTGCCCCACTTTTTCTTCTGCATGACATTGTGACCATTCCACCATCATGTTAGTTGCCTATAGTAATGGACCCCTCTTATGTTCCCTCCTCTTCCCCACATAAGATTGTCTTGTACTGACAAATAGGGGATTTATAAGTTTCTAAAATTGGGAAAGTTTTTTGGATTATTATGGATAATAGTGGATACGTGTCGAAGAACTGGAAGTAAGTTGCAAAATATTGACACACTTGACTGTTCACCACTTAATTTTTGTTTTGAATTGTGATTGATGTTGGTATCATTTTATGATCCATGTGAAAAGCTCGTGGGGTCAGAGAGTTTATCTGCGTAAAAGATAGAATCATTGTGTGGGTTATATCCATAGCAATATATATATATATATATATATATATCAATTTAACGAAAATAGAGATTAATGTGACCAGTTGTAGTCTTAGCATACAGTGGAAAAAGATGAAGGATAATTTTTTGATATTTTTTTATTCATTCTATGCAGTCCATTATATACACATCTAAGATTACATTAAAAGGACAAAAAAGAAGAAAGAAATGAAATAAGAAAGAAAGGAAATAAAAAATAAGAAAGAAAGGAAATAAAATCAATCCAATCCTAGAATCGTGCGATAGAATTTGATTGAAATTCTATCCACGAAATCTTATCTTCAATACATACAAATACATGATATAAGGGACAGGACTATCCCCAAGCCATAACCTCCTTTTTCTTTTTTCTTTTTTCCCTTAAAAAAAAAAAACACAAACACAAAGGAAGAGGAAATTACTATTTACTCGCTTTTCCTTCTCTTATCTGTTAATTGGAGGAGGAAAAAAAATAGAAGGAATATCATGTAAACAGAAGGTGTGTTTAATTAACGGCTATAGTTTACCATATTATTACGTGAAAATCATGAGTCTTGTTCGATCGGTCAATCGGTGGTGGGTGGTTGACAATTTATGGATCCACATAGGACCCAGTTAGGAAAATAAGAAATCACATTGTTCATGACAAGAAAATAGTCAATGAAGATGGATTACTCTGGTTTTCTTGAGCACTTGCAGGTAAGAGACTTTTTAGAATTGAGCATTCTGTCTAATCCACGTGATGTTGTTGGGGTTATGTTAGAGTCAACGTGATTATTTGAGCTTTATGATTTTTGTCATTGAAATTATTGATTGATTATACATTTTGATCTGTTATCTTGCTAACACAATTTATAAGATCTCATAAATTATCCTCGGAAGTAATTTACTGTTACCTAGTTTACTTCGAGAATAAATTTATGTTTCTCAAATTTGAATCTCACATCTGGTTGCCAAGAGGCTTAACAATTGTGCAATATGCTAACAGTGATTAGTGGTACCACACGCCACTGCATATGGGTACAATGGATAAAGCATTTGTAAAGCTTAACATTACTTGTAGTTCCATTGTTTACGTTCAAATCTCTCTCTCTCTCTCTCTCTCTCTCTCTCTCTCTCTCTCTCTCTCTCTCTCTCTCTCTCTCACACACACACACACACACACACACACACACACACACACACACAGCAGTCTCCAGAGACATACAGCAAAGTTGTGTCAATATATGCAAAGAAAAAAAAAATCTGTGTGTGAACCATCCGAGCAGTGATTGAAAAAAACACCATGCTTATCATTTAACAATAGAAGAACACAAGTTATGGGGTTGTTACACACCAGCTCACTTTAGGTGAGACTTAAGTTGGACATGACATCTTTTTTTGAGGCCACATGTGGAAAACCACCCTTGGTTTTGCCTCTAAATTCAATACCAACATCAATTTGGGATTTTTGCAAGTGTGCCCAATTTTCTTATAAATTACTCCAAATTTACACCAGACCCACCACCACAATAATGGGTACATTACATATATGAAGCAATATTGTATTTGATAATGAGAGAATGTGTACTATGTATGTCCCCAACATGCTCCACTTGACTTCCTAGTTATAGTCACAAAAATTCAACTCAGTTTGGACTTTGGAGTCTCAGTTCCAATGGGATCTGTTTATGGGAGAATTGAGATGACCCCTTTTCATTACATAGCGTTTTTGTGACAACCCCACCACCGTGCTACTCACATGTGTATTACTTGACATTGATGGCCACCCCCACCTGAACCCATTCTCACTTACACATACACACATATTGATATGTACAAAAATGTTCAGTAAAAATAAAGCCCGGTTTCTACGTACCCGAGCGGCTCTACCGATGTTATCCTGTCTTGACCAAATAGGTCGGGAATGGAGTACGGGCTAGTTAGTGGCGGGCACAGCCCTGCCACATCCAATGACGTGCTCCCACATAAGTCGGACAGTTTCCTTCGTGAACTGGAATACTGATGGAAAGATAAGAATGTTTCCTAATCCAATTATGAAACACCCGTGATTTGTGCTAATCAATCCTAATCTGATTACATTACCTTATTAGCATTACTTACCTTGTACGGGTGGGTCACTTGTATCTATAAAAGAGATCCTTCACCCCCATTAAAGGGGTCGCGCATTTTTATCTCACAAGCATACGTTTTACCCGGCCAGTTTCTGGTAGCTCTATGCTCTTTGTTGGTTCACCAAAGACCCCCGGCGTTTTGATATCTTAGTGCAAGTGCTCCGACACACATGTAGATGTAGGTTCTTTCATTAATAGGGCCGAACCACACTCAAATCTATATTGTTTTAATTCCATTCTTTTTATTCTCTCTTAACCAAATTTCGGCATCATCAGTTTGGCGCCGTCTGTGGGAAACGACAGTTTTTCTCCCGAAAACAAATCCGTTACTGATCAACATGCCACCGAAGAAGGGTAAGAAGATTGTTGCCCCAACAGGTCAGGCGGATTTGCAGGCTGGGCAACCGGTGGCCTCCATGACCTCAGAGTAGATCATCGTGGCTCTTGCGCAACTCCTGGAGGGCCAGCGTCAAGCTTAGCAACAAATCGAAGCACCGCTGGTCCGACAGGATAAGCCCCCTCAAGCCGAGTATCAGCTCGGGAACGACGCACGTGATCGGGTGCCTGTGCGGACTCAACGGCGTGCCCATACTGTGCCAGTATCCCCCCCGGCTTTGGGGAAGTCCGGGAACGATGAACGTAGTCGTGGCCCCGAGCGGACCCGGCAACATGCTCAAGCCAACCCAAGCTGGGCGGGGGACGCCAGAGAGATCATCAACAACATGCGCGATGATAGAAGGGAGGGGCAAGAACAAGCGGCCTAAGAATCGACCCAAGAACACCCGGCCAGGAGCCGTGGTGGCCTTAGGCACACGATTACCCAGAGTCGAAGCTATGCCCCATTCCTGAGGACAGTGCACTTTGAAGAAGAGGCTTCTTCGTCCAACTTGACCTACTGCGCAAATACATAACGGGGGGCTGATCGGGAGGACATTAAGGTCCGCATCAATGACTTGCAGAAACAGATTGAGAAGTTGAGTCACAAACCAGGTCGTGACTACACCAATACTGAAATTGAGTCTACCTTCACTGTACGGATCACAGAATTTTCCATTCCTCGCAAGTTCAAGCAACCACACCTTGATTCTTATGACGGTTTGGGGAGCCCAGTCGATCATATCCGGACTTACAAGGCTCAAATGGCGTTAGCTACCAACGCCGATGAACTGCTCTGCCTGGCCTTTCCTAGCACCCTCAAGGGGCCAGCCGCACAGTGGTTCCACTCACTCAAGCCCTGATCGGTTGGTGACTTCAAGGCACTCAGTAAGCTTTTCATCAGCCAGTTCGTGGCATGCTGGACCAATCATAGCCAGACACCTAATTGTTGGCTGTCAAGTAATGCAAAGGAGAATCCCTGAAGGACTTTGTTGATCGGTTCAATCAGCAAAAGCTTCAGATCCGCAACCTAAATGAAACGGTCGCAACCACGACCTTCTGCTCAGAGGTTTAACACACCAAGTGCGCCACGTCGTTTCATAGAGACCGAACGGCAACCTTGGTTGAACTCTCTGAGAGGGTCGGGAAATACATAGACACCGAGAAATTCCTGAAGGCTAAGCGCTCGAGTTTCACGGAGGATGACTCCCCGAAGGTCAAACGGAAATGGGAAGGTTCTGAAAGAGGCCCGGGAAAGAAGCCGAAGCAAGACCAGCAACGAGGTGGTCAGGACCAGGCCCCGATTGCCTTCACACCACTTTTCCGGCCTATCTAAGAAGTTATGGTCGCTGCCGAAGCCCAGAGGCTGCTCAAGAAGCCGACAAAGCTGAAGAGTCCGCCCGAGAAGAGGAACAGGGACAAGTACTGCCGCTATCACAAAGATCATGGCCATGATATTGAGGACTACTTCAATATCAAAATTGCCATTGAGAAGCTCATCGAGCAGGGTCACCTCGCCGAGTTTGTCACCACAGATAGACGACCATGGTCGGACACCTGAGCTCCCGAGCAGTCGCAACCCCTCAGTCACATCAACGTGGTCTTCGGAGGAACATCGAGCGGAGGGGACTCACAGTCGGCCTGGAAGAGACATGCCCGGGCATCCCGAGCGGATGTTCTGCAAGTCCAACCAGCCAATTCTTCACCGACCGATGTATTGACATTCTCGTTCGATGATATCAGGGACCTGCATTTGCCTCTATGATGACTTGTTGGTGGTGACACTCTCTATAGCTAATTACATGGTCAAAAGGGTGTTAGTGGACACAGGCAGCTCCTCTGATATTGTGTTCGCCTCAGCCTTCTATCAGTTCTGGATATCAAGGGACCGGCTCCAACCAGTAGCCACTCCCTTGGTAGGGTTCAAAGGATCCAACACACAACCGCTCGGGATGATAGAGCTACCAGTCTTGATGGGGATCTACCCACATCAAACCTCTATTATGGCAAACTTCGTAGTGGTAGAGGGGGCTTCCGCCTATAATGTCATCTTTGGGAGACCAACGCTCAACAAAGCCAAGGCTGTTGTGTCAACCTACAGCCTGGTTGTCAAGTTCCCAACCCCCTAGGACCCGGGAAGCCTGCGAGGAGATCAAGCTACTGCCTGTAGCTATTACGTTAGCTCCCTGCGTAAAGAAGCAATTACAGAAACACTAAACATTCAAGAGATGGACCCGAGGGATACGCGGTAAGGGGTTAGCCCGATTGAGAAACTCGATCAAGTGGTGCTGGACCCCCAATTCCCTGACCGGTCCGTCAGCATTGGCACTCTTCTGAGACCAAGTCTCAAAGAAAGGTTAATCCAGTTCCTGAGAGAGAGCCAAGACGTCTTCGCCTGGTGACATGTAAACATGCCTGGAATTGATCCCCGGGTTATGTCCCATCGACTCAACATTAATCCGAGTTGCCACCCGATCAAGCAAAAGAGGAGGGGTATGGCCCCCGAAAGGTAGGAAGCAGTACGTGAGGAGCTCGGGAAACTTCTTAAAGCAAAGTGCATTAGGGAAGTACAGTATCCCGATTGGCTAGCTAATGTGGTGCTGGTCAAGAAGAGCAACGGAAAGTGGAGGATGTGCGTGGACTTCACTGACCTGAACAAGGCTTGTCCCAAGGACTGCTATCCACTACCTAGGATAGACCTCCTTGTGGACTCCACGACTTGTCACTCACTCATCTTCTTCATGGATGCCTACTCGGGATACAACTAGATCAGCATGTATCCAAGGGACGAAGAGAAGATTTCTTTCATCACCGACCAGGGGACATATTGCTACAAGGTGATGCCTTTCGGCCTCAAAAATGCCGGGGCAACTTACCAATGCCTGGTCAACCATATGTTCAAAGATCTCATCGGGAAAACGATGTTGACGACCTCTTGGTCAAAAGCCGAGATGAGTCTAACCATCTCGAGCACTTGGCCAGGGCCTTCAGCATCTTAAGAAAATTCCGGATGAGGTTGAACCCGGCTAAGTGCACATTTGGGGTCTCATCCAGGAAGTTTCTAGGACACTTAGTGAGTAGGCGGGAATCGAGGCAAACTCTGAAAAAATTCAAGCCATCATCAACATGCGGTCCCCTAGGTCAACGAAGGAAGTTCAAAGTTTGGTCGGTCGGGTAGCGGCATCGAACAGATTTGTTTCCCGAGCAACCGACCGGTGCCTACCATTCTTCAAAATCCTTCGCAAGGCTTTTCAGTGGTTAGAAGAGTGTGAAGAGGCGTTTCAGGAACTCAAGAAGTACTTGACATCGCCTCCTCTGCTCTTAACTCCAGTACCAAATGAGGAATTGTTTATTTACCTGGCGGTGTCACCCTCAACAGTAAGCTCGACACTCATCCGTGAGGAGCACGGGATACAGTTTCCGGTCTATTATACCAGTCGGGCGGTCCAAGGTGAGGAAAGTCGATACTCTCGCATCGAGAAGCTCGTCTTTACATTCGTCACCTCCGCCCGTACTTCCAGGCCCATGTTATAGTGATCCTTACAGACCAGACTCTTCGCCGGATTCTATGCCAGCCTGAAACATCCGGGAGGCTCAGTAAGTGGGCATTGGAGCTGGAAGAATTTGAAGTGGTCTACAGACCCCGAACGACAATCAAGGGACAGGCAGTGGTAGACTTTCTCGTGGAATTTACATATCCAGAGGATCCAGTTGAGGAGCTCAACCCACCTGAGCTATCACCCGACCTACAACCTGACATCCCGACCTGGGTACTCTATGTAGACGGGTCCTCCAATAAACAGGGTTGTGGGGCAGGGGTCATCCTGACGACAAGTGACGGGATCCAACTGGAGTACGCACTAAGGTTCGGGTTTCAAGCGTCCAACAATGAAGCCGAATATGAAGCCTTGTTGGTTGGTCTGCAGTTGGCTACTTTAATGGACGCACAACAAATTCAAGGATACATCGACTCCCAACTAGTGGTCAACCAAGTCAATCAAGAATACGAGGCCCGGGAAGTCAACATGGTGGCCTACTTGGCCCTAGTCAGGTCACCAAAGGACTCAAAGAATTTTTGATCAAACAAATCCCAAGAGATGAGAATGCAAGGGCCGACCGGTTGGCGCACTTGGCATCATCCTCTGAGTCAGACCTCCCCGGGATAAGGATAGAATACCCATCCGAACCTAGCGTGTATAACTTGGAGGGAATGGACATTGATCTGATCGATTTTAGGGTCCAGCTGCATGGATTCAATCATGATGTTCCTCATAACCGGTGGTCTATCGGACGGGAAAGATGAAGCCCGACAGGTAAAATACCAGGTGGCTAGATATCACCTCGATGACGGTGTGCTCTCTATCCCCTATCTCCGATGCGTCTACCCTGCCCAGGTCCAAGGAGTCTTATAGGAAATCCACGAGGGTGTATGAGGAAGCCACGTTGGAGGCCGGGCACTCTCTTGCAAGGCTCTGTTATAAGGGTACTATTGGCCAACAATGGCCCAGGACTCCAGGAGTACGTCAGAAGGTGTGACAAAAGTCAAAGGCATACTAACATGATAAATCACTCGGCGGAGCTCCAAACTCCAATCCTCAGCCCTTGAACGTTTGCTCAGTGAGGCATTGACATAGTCGGGCCCCTACCCATTGCAAGTGGCCAGGTCAGGTTTGCCTTCATCGCTGTGGACTACTTTACCAAGTGGGGAGAGCCGAGCCCTTGGCAACTATAACCGAGAAGAAAAATGGAGAGTTTTATCGAGAAGAACATCCTAAGCAGGTTCGACGTGCCCCGGGTATTGGTCACTGACAATGGAAGGCAGTTTGACACCTCGGTATTCAGGCAGTTTTGCTCCGGCTACGGGATATGCAACCACTACTCTTCTCCCAAGCATCCTCAAGCTAACAGACAAGCCGAGGTAACAAACTAAATAATCCTACAGTCCATTAAGACTAGGATTAAAAAAGCCAAGGGCCTTTGGGCAGAAGAGCTACCGACCCTTCTGTGGGCCTATCGCACCACTCCCCGAGCGGCAACAGGGTACATCCCGTTCTCACTTACCTATGGCTTCGAGACAGTAGTCCCCACAGAACTTGAACTGCCAACATACCGGGTGACCAACTTCAGCGAGCAAGGCAACGAGGAAGCCCTCAGAGGAGAGCTTGACTTAATAGAAGAGAAAAGGGATCGGGCGTATCTAAAAGTAGCAGCCTATAAGTAGCAGGTCTCACGGGTCTTCAACAGCAATGTAAAGCATCGCAGTTTTCAGGTTGGGGACCTTGTCCTTAAGGCAGTAAACCAATTTACCAAAATTCCGAGTCACGGGAAACTGGGACCAAACTGGGAATGTCCATATATAGTTACTCGGGTTAACCAACCGGGAACCTACTGGCTGCAGACACTGGATGGACATGATCTGTCATATTCCTGGAACGTGGAGCATCTGCGGAAGTACTTTCAGTAAAACGGGGATCAATATTGGTTAGGGTTTTCTTGTAGCTCCTTTTCGAGTAGTTTTTTTGAAATGAATGAAGTGCTTTTCTTGCAATAAATGTTCCTTACCAATGATCCACGGCACCAAAAAGACCTCGGGACCACACCCGAGGCACCAAAAGATCTCGGGATCACACCTAAGGTACCATAAGACCTCGGGATCACGTCTAGGGCATCAGTTTCGCTTAGGCCCAGAACCTACGATGGGGACGAATCCCCCTAGGTGGCTGATGATAGCAAACTTCAAAGGACCCTAGAACTACCAACGTTCTAGGTCGGTTACCTATAGTCATTTCCTATGCATTCACCTGTCTTAGCAAATGCTTGGGGGCAGGGGGAATATCGAACTAATACAGGGAATCACATCGGGTATTAACAGGATCTGGAATTAATTAAGTATAAACCCTTAAATATTCCTAAGTACCTACAATGTCCAAAGTTAACTGACCGGACAGTAATAGGATTACTATACCAGACAGGACCTACAAGACTCCTAGCCATCAATGGTTCGGGACATTTAAGGGCATTACAGGTTCCTAAAAGACCAAGTGCTCCCCACCAGTCACAGTCCTAAACCCTTTGCTAAGGCAGGGTCAAGAGAGGCTAACAACTAGTCGGGTACAGGCAATTATAAACAAGCACAGGCATACAAATACAAGAACATAAAGTATTGCTTCAAAAAGTGACCTCAGAGGGCCTTTTCATTACTTGTTCAAAGGGAAATGTACAATGCGTGGAGGGGGGGGGGGCAGGATAATTGCCCCCCTCCCCCCAAAAAAAAAAAAATAAAAAATAAATAAATACAGGTATAGGCCGGGGACTAAAGTCATCCACCACCACCATTTCATCCTCGGTCTCCCCCGACATCTGCTCTGGCAGCATCTGATGGAAAAAACAGGTTTAAAATTTATTTAAACATGCTGCGGAAAAACAAAGTTCAAAACTTTTAATGGTTGCCTGGATCTACTACTCGTTAACTCTATAGATGCGTACATGAGAGGGAACAGGTGCATTACCTTATGGTCTTGAACCCAATTCTGATTAGTCCTTCTCCTTCTATGTGCAGCAGCAACATCTAAGAGATCTTCACCCTTATGTCTCCTTGAATGCTCCCAGAGTGGCTAGGGTTGGTAGGAACCCTAATAGTGAGAATAGGGAAGTTTGGGAACTCTAAACAGGTTCTGCAGCAACTGGTACGTCAAAAACGACGAACTTATTTTTCTGGACGTAGCTGCCCTATTTATAGATTCCCAGAACCGACCTTACTTTCAATCGATCGAAGTGACTTCGATCGATCGAACCTGTCTAAACTTCAATCGATCGAAGAAACTTCGATCGATCGAACCAGTCTTGACAGCATCCTCATTTGCCTTTCCAAGCATTCTGGCGGAGCTAAGAGTGGGACCTCCTAGGTTCTTAATTACTGGCTCCGATTAATTATTATTCCATCTAGTCAGTACTCTTGACTAAGGAATCATTAATTAATCAATTATCATTAATGCCACTATAAAATGATAATTGCACTCCAGTGCATAAGAACATAATCACACATACATAAGTGATTGCTAGACTTGTATAATATGATACGGATGTCCCTCTATCAGGCAGTATTCGTATCTATCATTGGGATGTATGTTTTAAGATACTGTCGACCCAATAGATAGTACATCTTATATTCCTCAAGTATCATTCACTACGCTTGGATTACTAAACATGTCAACAATAACACTTTGTTGACAAGTTACTCTTCGTTTTATTGAAGAGGGTAGAATTCCATCTTGACAATATATGTTCCCAACGTTGCATACTTGATTACCCAAGATACCCATGTGTTGATCTTGCAAGACCTCACTGATTGGTAAGTCAAAGCAACCAAGCATACAACTTGCGTCCATAACTGTCTCAGGATTGAGGACATGTATCCCTATACAAGTTTTGAGTTCCTATTAACGGTGACAGCGTTTTAGGTGTCAATAGGTTTAACTCAGGTCCGTCAATGCACCGGGTGCACTAGCATATTAACCAAGAGTCAAAGACTCTTATGAATGAGATTCATCATTCTACCCCTTAGACGTTAATCATGCTACAGTGTATACCTGATAAGTTATCCAGACTTACCATCCACTGTGACTTATTTGAAACAACAAGGATTTGTGATTCATATCTCACATGTGTAATCACATACACAAATGAACCACATACAATGTTGTTTAAGGATTCTAGTCTAATATTCATCTCATGAACTAACATACATAAATGCATTATGATATTCCATTGTCCAACTAATTGGTTTGAGGGCATATTCCCAACAAACTCCCACTTGCACTCATAACCATATAGTGTTAAAACAACAATAGCATTATCTACGTGACATGTCAAAATCCTTAACCCGTAAGGTTTTGTAAAGGGACTGATGATCATCGACTGAAATAATCCATAGTAGAACATCTTCATGTTATACTATATCCCTAGACAAAAGACGTCACCAGACATGTATCCAGTAAAGCTAATTTGAACATTGTCCAAAACACCATCACCCTGCATATATCCGCTAGTTCTTTCTCAAGTCCTAGAGAATATATACTTTATGATAGTTCAGAAAACTGAACATTCATTTGGACTGATATCTGTGAACAACCTAAACGGTATAACAGATATCCATACCTAACATCACATACAAGGTTTATCAATGGCGAAGGCTTATGATATACCTTTCATGCGACCTCTTTCATCTTGTATCCCAAGATACAAGTCTTGAAAAAGCAATAGGTTATGTTCAAAGGTGAAAAACCTTTATCGAAATGTTCTACGTTGAGTCTAGCCAGCAACTTTCTGATATAGAAGCTTGAGATAATCTCATTATCTTAACTTTCCGATCTTGAATGAGCAAAAACCTAAAGATTATAGCTCGCCTCACCGAGATCATAAATATCAAGTATACTGTAGAAACTTAACCTCAATCATTGATAACACTACTTTAAGATCTCGCAATGATAAAGATGTCATCAATATATGGAACCATAATCACCACCACACTTCCTTTGCGCAAGGATCCTTACATCCACTTAAGCTACATCCATACTTTAGACGAATCCAAAGTATTTTGACCAACATGTCAAAACAGATGTCCTTATCTCTGGATGATTGCTTAAGTCCGTAGACTTATGCAAATCATATACCAGAGCTTCCTTATCATAAAACTTCAATGCATAAGGAGATTTTAGCAACGCTAAGAATTCTCCCACTAGAATGAAGTACCGATGTAGGAACGGATGAAGAGGTAGTAGATTTTAGTTCTAGATGATTTATAGATTGCTTTAAGATTTAAATTACTTTACTCCTTTTTATATTATATTTCCTTTGCAAAATTTGGTCTCCAACCAACTTTTGTTTTCTCTGGAAACACTACAAAAGTATTATACTTCTAATCTAGGTTCAAAAGGCTCATCATTTCTTTACACCAAAGTGCTAGACATCCTTATCCAAAGTTACCATGAGAAAGAAGTTGCATTCTTTTCACAACTTTGGGGATGTCTATCGAAAAAATTTGCTTTTGAATAAGATCCAATATATACATTGTATTTCCATCGAGAAAAACAAGGAACAATAGTAACTCTAAATAACTCATCCCATGACCCAGTCATATCTAAAAGAAGATAGTTCCTTCTACCTGCTACACCACCCCGTAGAGGAACACTAGGTGTAGACTATCGAGAAAGAATTTCATTCTTATCTCTTATAGACACTACACCAAAATGGCACTTTTCTAACGGTAATTTACCGTTAGTAAAATTATTCCTAACAGACTATTACCGTTAGTAGTACCCCGTGGCTAATATTTCTAACGGATTTTCTAACGGTAAATGTCCGTTAGAACAATTATTTATACTAACGGACTTTGTCCGTTAGTAATATGTTTCCTAATGGCTATTGTCCGTTAGTAATTTATTATTCCTAACGAAAATTGTCCGTTAGTAATATATATTCTAACGGCTTTTTACCCTAATAATTTTGTATGCAAAAAACTAACGGTAATTTGTAATGGATATTCTCCGTTAGTAATATCATTACTAACGTTTGTAATATGAGAATTTTCCAACACTTTCGAGACAATTACTAACGGATATAAACCGTTAGTAATTTTTACTACTAACAGTTTATTTTCTCACACATGTGTAAGAATTCTAACGGAAATTATCCGTTAGTAATTATTTTGAATTTTAAAACGTAAATACTAAAATATGCTCCTCAATTTTTTTTGCACCTAATTTACATCACATCCACATCAAACTCAAATCTAATCCATAATAAGCACAAGCTCAATCTATATTAAAACATGAAATATAATCCAAAAGAAGCATAGTTATCCTTAATACAAATAGTTTCTACATCCAAACCAAAAACTAACAAGCCGTGACTGAAATTAAAAGAGTAAATCCATCCAAAACTAAACTAAACTAACTGACAAAAAAACCATGTCTAAAATTTAAAGTCATAGAAAATAAGACAAGCATATATAGTCAACCAATCTTTAACCAACACTGAAGCCAAATCACAAATCCCCCTTGAACAACGCTTGCCAATGTATCGTGTTCCCCTTGAGAATCCCACAAACGAGCATCAGGCTCAAACACTTCCTCGATATAAACTTTCTTTTCACCAATACCAACTTGTTTGCCGTGACAGACATTAGCTGTAGCATCCGTCACAACATACCCCTTTGCCAATTGTTTACCAAATTTGTCAAATAATATACATGGGGGCTTGTCGGTGGGAGGAGGCATAGGATGAGTAGAATGTGTAACACCCGTCATGGCAAAAACATTATTCAGGTTTTGAGCTAAATGAGTTGGAAGATTAACTGAATTTGATCCAAACTCACTTGGGGTAGTAGTCACCACTGGAGGGGTACTGACATTTTAGAGTTTCAAAACTAAAGACATAATTATACCTTGCATATCATGAAATTTTGAGTCAACATGAGAGATAATCTTATCCTCCAATGCAGCAACTTCTTCATTTACCTTCTTTTTTCCCTCAATTTTGGACCTTGCCAACCCGATATGAAGTAGTTGCCTCTTAGAGATACGGGATCCCACAGCACGAACCCCTTCCCTTTTTTCCTTCCCAAATACCTGGGTTAACTCGTCATTGTTAAAGTCTTCACAATTGTTACTACATCCCTCGTCAGTCAAGCTGCTGCTTTTTCTTATATTTTCAATTGCCTTTATTTCATCCTGTAGTCATTAAATGTAAATATTGTGATAATACACTAAAAAATTTAAGCTATGAATTAAAACCTACAAATAATATGTTGCAATCTGCTAAACACACACACACACAATCGCTATGAATTTAAGCTAAGAAAGAAAAGTTGCAATCTACTAAACACACACACACACAATCGCAACACACACACACACACACAATCGCAACACATACATTTCTGTTAAGCAAAAGAAGATGAACATTTCACCACAGATACTACTCACTTTTACAGCAGAAGCAAAACTAACCTGTCCAAGTCTATGTGCAATGTGATTTCAGATTTAGCAACCAAAACATTACTCTCACTTGCTAAACTTGTAACAAAAATCAATACAATTATTAACTACACCCTAATTCTCTTTTTTTCCGAATCAAATCATTTTCTCAAAGCAACAACACTGACAAAGCTCTATACGAAGATTTGGAACCACAACGATACTATTAAGCTGTGCTCGTGTCGTGAATCGAGTCGTGAGTTATCATCTGAACGAGAAATGCTTACGATAGAGCGAGAGAGTTGGCGAATTTTACCCCAAAATTCATGAGAAATGTGGAGCGTTACAGAGACTGACAACAGCAAATTTCGTTCCTTCAATGAAGTCTCAGTCCCTAATTAACACAATCAATAGAAAGAAAAAAAAAATTCGAAGATTAGATCTAAAAATTCACTATCAGAAGGTGAAATTAGGGGCGTTTTATGTAGAACAGAGATGGTCACTCACCGTGAGAACATTCGAGCTCCTCTGTCTCTGAAGAAGCTCTAGTTCTTCAAAAACACCACTCAACGGAGATACACATGTGAATACATAACATATACGTATTCAGATCTAGTGTGTGTCTATGTGTGTGTAAGAGAGAGAGAGAGAGAGAGAGAGAGAGAGAGAGAGAGAGAGAGAGAGAGATCTGGTGTTTGTGTGTGTATGTGTGTGTGTGTGTGTGTGAGAGAGAGAGAGATGACTAACCATAGTGGAGTGGTGGCGGCGAAAAAAGGATAGCGGAGCGACGGCGGCGGGAGGGCCTCGGTGGAGCGACGGCGGCAGGAGGTCCTCGGTGGAGCGACGACGGCGGGAGGTCCTCACAGATCCCCTTTTCTCCTTTCTCTCTCTCTCTCAGCCCTTTAGTTTCGCGCCTAAGACACCCTCACAGCCCTTTTGTTTTGCCGCCCAAGACCCCTTAGGTTTTTCATTTACTCCCTCCATCCCATAATAAATGTCCACTTTCTTTTTGCACAATATTTAAGAAAATTATATTACATTAATTTATTTGATTCATTAAAGAGTCACTTTCCAATTTTACCCTTAGATGTGATGGGTGTTTGACTTTTTGCTTATTTTGGGACCACAAATAATTGCTTCTTTGTTTTTATTATAAGGGTAGTTTTGGAAAGTAATTAAAAGCTATATGCCAATTTAGGAAAGTGGACACTTATTATGGGACATCCAAAAAAGTAAATGTGAACACTTATTATGGGACGGAGGGAGTATCTTTTTTCTTTCTTTAATATTTTCTTTTAAATAATTAATTTAGGTAAAACTTGTAATGGTAATTTACCGTTAGTATTTATTTTGTTATTGTTAGAAAATTCTAAAATAGCTATATGTGAAAATTACTAACAGAATTTATAAATTACTAACCGAAATTTACCGTTACCAATTTGTAACGGTAAATTACTGTTAGGAAACCAAAAACCTCTATGTTAGAAAATTGGCTAAATGGTGTAGTGAGACAATAAGCGCATTAGACAGATACTCACCATTTTGATCAAATCAAAAGGCAATGATATTATTTTACCAACAACTCCTCATTCCAAACCTTTCGAATTTCTTCAAAAGATTGAAGAAAATCTGCAATAGGTAAATTTATATCAGTATCTGGAGTAGCCAAAACTACTTTTCAACTCTAATGTTTATTGGCCTACATACATGAGTATGTCCTAATTCTAATAAGTCCTTGGTCGTGTGATTTTCAAAAGAAAATCACCTGATCATATTAGCCTCTAAATAGGATTGACAAACAGGTAGTGGTCTCAACACCCAAAAGAGTTTAGGATCCAATCATTTATTCCCTATTTATCCTATTTAGATTAATATGATCTGATCACGTTTACTCTCTAAATAGGATTGACAAATAGGCAATGGTCTTAGTAACCAAAAGAGTTTAGGATCCAATCCTTTACTCCCAATTTATCCTATTTAGATTAAATGTGATCTAACCTCTAAACCAAAAGTTATAGAATTAGTTGAATGTGCTATCCTTTTAGATGGTAAAATACCCATGAGTCATTTAAATACTACATTAGATAATATATAAGAAACAAGAGTAAATTGGTGAGATACTTGCTTGACAAGTTATTTAGATCACATAAAAGAACGCTTTCTTTTAATCAAGAATTTCAGTACCAAAATCAAAAGAATAAATATTATTCATTAATTCAAAACTGAAATACATCTAATAACTCCAAAGTTTTATTGTAATATAAAACTATTAATCTAATAGCAACTGTTGCATCAGATCCGAAAAGGCAATCAAGATCTTCTAATCACTGCACATTCTTATTTTTCAATTCCCTGCAATAATTACAGATATAATTAGAAAATACAGAATCATTGCTCCAAGTAGTTGAAGTATCAGTTTTTCAACTTACTTCAAAAATTAGTGAAAAGGGATCATACCTTGCCTTTTGGCAGTCAAGTATTCCACACAGTTCCTTTTCCAATGCCCTCTCATGCCACAATGGAAACACTTTCCTTTTGGCACGGCACCAGCCTTTCCCTTTCCAAGTCTTGCCTTTTTCCCAACAGTTGGCTTAGGCTCACCTACCCTTGAGTCTTGCTTCTCCTTCTTTGAACTTATGCCCTCAGGCTTAGTTCCAGAAGATGAGGTCATTCCAATGTTTTGAACATTTGACTCCTCTTTGACTATTTCCATCGTTGCCTCAAGAGAGCTCATCAATTCACTTGTTGAAAAAACTGTTTTACTCATTTTAATTTTTTTTAAAATTGAGTGAATGATGAAGGCAACGAATGCAAGATTATGTCAACTTGAATCTCACCATCAATGTCGGAACCCAGAACTTCCATTACTTTGAAATAAGTAATCATTTTAAAAACATGCTCTCTTATAGAAGTTCCTTCCAACATTCTGGTGTCCATGACTAACTCCAAGGCTCTAAGCCTTGCAGCACGACTCAGTTCCCCAAACATCTCCTCGAGGTTCAATATTATAGCACGGGCAATGTTCAAAGGTTGATGTTGCTGTTTCAACACATCAGACAAAGAGTCTAAGATGCTAGAGCGAGCTATACCATCAAATCTTATCCACTCCCAATATTGATCTGCAAGATCAGTTGGGGTGTCATGGCATGGAATAGGTGGACAGGGAATGGTAAGAACGTATTTACATCCATTAGCAATTAATAACTCATCCAGTTCTAGTTTCCATTCAACGTAATTATTTCCAATCAGCTTATTCTTAATCATGGTTATAGCAAGTGGGCTAGACATAATGAATCTGAAATACAAGTAATGTAACAGAATTACAATATGGAAATCATGAATATGACAATTTATATGACAATTTATATGATACATTGGAATTCCCTTAACCAACTCATTAATTGTCTTCAGGATGTCAAGCCTATGAAATTAAGTCTCCGTGTGGCGATCATAACCTCATAGCTTGATTGGGAAATCTATCATGAATGTCTTACAACTCTTACAAAACAATTCATGACTCCTGAACTTTTGGTCTCTAAGTTTCTGAATAATGCTCCATGTGGAATCCCTTACCCATAGCTTAGCTAGTGTTTACCATTAACTAGAATCCAATGACAACCGCCTCAAATAGTGCCTCAGTGTAGTGGTCACCCTCTAACGCGTCTCATTGATTCTATCCAAAGGAAGTTCATATCTAGTAACCAATGAATAGTCTATCCTCCGTATGGAATGATCACCCATGGCTGGGTGACACAGAATATACTACCCACCTTACAATGAACCGTTTATGGAAGACCGTGGGAGTTATAAAATAAGTCCCTCTCCCACTAGATTTTTATAAGAAGTTCATATCTTGTAATCAATAAGAAATACCCTCCGTATGCAATGATCACGCATAATGAGTGACACAGAGTATTTCTCATACTTACAATGAACTAATAGGAAATTTTCAATTTGAAAAAAAAAAAAAAGTTTCTTCACATTGCCCATAAACATCAAGTGTTTACTAATGTGTTAGAAAAAAGGTTTTTGAATTTCATTTTAGAAAACCTGTTTTACGTGCATGCGAGTAGTAACAATATATAAAATGCCAATCACAACTAAGCACATAAAACCAAAACTAAAATGGAATAAAAACATTCAACAATGCCTCTATCTCCCATGGCTCTATCTCCATAGAACCTCTTTCTTGTTTGATTGCCTCCGACTCCATCTTCATGGACAACGGCTTGTTCCGCCATCTTCATGGATTTTCTAATCTATTACATTGGTCCGATGCTTCTCTCGAAGCTTACAATTTATCTAGAAATAGAAATAACAATAATAAAATAAAAGGGTAGAAAAACCGGTGTGACTTTCCTTTTCATAGGATTGAAGCCGCAGCGCCTTTTACATATGCCTTAAAACCAAACCAACAATTAAAACATAATAAACGCCAATCTCAAACAATTAAATACAAAATTTAAAAGTCTTGGCGCCATGGGAGATAGCGGACTAAGTTTGTTGCAAAAGGGTTAGTTATACGCACAACCACGCATATATAACAAATATATGTACCATTGGAACCACTAATTGATTCACACAATATATAAACTCTTTACATACTGAATTAGAACTTAAAATACTGAATTAGAACTTAAAACAGCATCACAGTTCTCTGTCACACTTCGATCGATCGATTGAACCTTCGGTCGATTGAGCATAGTTCAATCGATTGAACTTTTAGTTTCACAGAATGTCTTGAAAAACTTACAGAATAATTAAAAATTTAAAGTAAATATTTTAAAACCTTTAAATATGTAAACTGAACACCTGGACAGAAGAGCTGTCTCGATCGATCGAACACCATTAGATCGATCGAACAGAACCAAAGTTCGATCGATCGAAGATAGTTCGATCGCTTGAGAACAGATGATGTTCGATCGATCGAGACTACTTCGATCGATCGAACCCACCTTACATCCAATGCAATCACAGATTTGTATTCTGCTGCATAAACACTGCAGAAACGGATCAGTGACGATGCAGTTTTGAAAACAGTTCTAAAATCAACATGCAAATCAAAACTAGTATTCCAAAACGCATCTATAGATCCAAACAAGCGAGGCTCTGATACCAATTGATGGAAAAAACAGGTTTAAAATTTATTTAAACATGCTGCGGAAAAACAAAGTTCAAAACTTTTAATGGTTGCCTGGATCTACTACTCGTTAACTCTATAGATGCGTACAGGAGGAGGAACAGGTGCATTACTTTATAATCTTGAACCCAATTCTGATTTAGTCATTCTCCTTCTATGTGCAGCAGCAACATTTAAGAAATCTTCACCCTTATGTCTCCTTGAATGCTCCCAAAGTGGCTTGGGTTGGTGGGAACCCTAATAGTGAGAATATGGAAGTTTGGGAACTCTAAACAGGTTCTGCAGCAACTGGTACGTCAAAAACGACGAACTTATTTTTCTGGACGTAGCTGCCCTATGTATAGATTCCCAGAACCGACCTTACTTTCAATCGATCGAAGTGACTTCGATCGATCGAACCTGTCTAAACTTCAATCGATCGAAGAAACCTTCGATCGATCGAACCAGTCTTGACAGCATCCTCATTTGCCTTTCCAAGCATTCTGGCGGAGCTAAGAGGGGGACCTCCTAGGTTCTTAATTACTGGCTCCGATTAATTATTATTCCATCTAGTCAGTACTCTTGACTAAGGAATCAATAATTAATCAATTATCATTAATGCCACTATAAAATGATAATTGCACTCCAGTGCATAAGAACATAATCACACATACATAAGTGATTGCTAGACTTGTATAATATGATACGGATGTCCCTCTACCAGGCAGTATTCGTATCTATCATTGGGATGTATGTTTTAAGATACTGTCGACCCAATAGATAGTACATCTTATATTCCTCAAGTATCATTCACTACGCTTGGATTACTAAACATGTCAACAATAACACTTTGTTGACAAGGCTGGCCAGCTCTCAGTAATCACTCCTAGTGGCATTCTCCGGGGAATACTTACTCTTCGTTTTATTGAAGAGGGTAGAATTCCATCTTGACAATATATGTTCCAAACGTTGCATACTTGATTACCCAAGATACGCAGGTGTTGATCTTGCAAGACCTCACTGATTGGTAAGTCAAAGCAACTAAGCATACAACTTGCGTCCATAACTGTCTCAGGATTGAGGACATGTATCCCTATACAAGTTTTGAGTTCCTATTAACGGTGACAGCGTTTTAGGTGTCAATAGGTTTAACTCAGGTTCGTCAATGCACCGAGTGCACTAGCATATTAACCAAGAGTCAAAGACTCTTATGAATGAGATTCATCATTCTACCCCGTAGACGTTAATCATGCTACAGTGTATACCTGATAAGTTATCCAGACTTGTCATCCACTGTGACTTATTTGAAACAACAAGGATTTGTGATTCATATCTCACATGTGTAATCACATACACAAATGAACCACATACAATGTTGTTTAAGGATTCCAGTCTAATATTCATCTCATGAACTAACATACATAAATGCATTATGATATTCCATTGTCCAACTAATTGGTTTGAGGGCATATTCCCAATAGCATCAGCCTCAGCAAGGGCTTCCCCAGCAGCCTCAGCGGGGGCCTCCTCAGCAACCTCCTCCTCCCGCCAAAAGTCGGACTCAGCGCAGGAGTAGCCTGAGAGATCCCAATTCGGATGGTCCGAGATCGCCCTCTAGGCATAACCCTGGTGGAAGTCGGCCTCAAACTCTTCCTCCGCGTCCTTCGCATCTACCTCCCGAGCGGCGACAACCTCGGTTAGGGTCGCCTTCTTGGCTTCTGCAGCCGCCTTCTCGGCCTCTGCAGCCGCCTTCTGGGCTTCTGAAGTCTTCCGGTCCGCCTGGTCGACCGCTAGTTCCTCCTGGGCCGCCCCCAAGTCCAGGGCCAGGGCCCTTGTCTTCTCCTTCTCTACGGTGAGGGCGAAGTTGAAAGCTTCCCGTGCCGCCTTCTCCGTGGACAGGGGTAGTATCAGTAGCGGCAAGTCTCTCGGCCACCCCGGGCAGGTAGGCCTCGGCTCTTGCTGCCAAGAAACTGGTCTGCAAAAAGGGTAATACAAGCCCATCATTACTATAGACAAAAATAAAGAAAGGTGTGCGTGAGGTTACCTATCATGTGGCTAATGCTGTACAACCACCCGATCAATGCCTCGAGGCTCAGCCCAGAGCACCTATCAACCTTGCTTTGCAACAACCCAGGCCGGACCCTCGCCCGGACGTCATCCTCTGCGTCTACAGCCGCAACCTTGTTCGGGATGTCGTCTGTAGGGCGCCCAGAGGGCGCAATAACCTCTACCCAAGGAGTCGTCGTCCCGACCAGCGTGACACTTGCGGGGTGCCTGGAGGGTGCAGCTTCTTCAGCTCGAGGAGCTAATGTTCTGACCATCTCCTTCTTCGTTCAGGGTCCTCGGTGAAGCCTCTTCAGTTGCTGGCTCTCAGCGGTGCCTTGCTGCTTCCTCCTCTGGCCCACCCATGCGGCCAGGGCGGGTTCCTTCTCTTTTAGAGCATCCATGTCTCTGGGAGCCATCTCTATGAAAAGAAAAACAAGAGGAGTTAAAGGGAGAGAAGTCGGGCAAGCCAATGGATAAACAATGAAAAATAGCTGAAGGACATACCCGCAATAATTGGGGGTAGACAGGAGCTTCAAAGGCTTGGTTGGGCTCATAGGTTTCCTTCTGAGCTCCCGTTCGGGTCAGCACGTTGGCGACGTTAGTGGGTTTCTCAGTCAAAGCCCGGATCCTCTCTTGACACTCCTCGGGAATGCTCGGCGGGTCAGATGCCCCCATTACAAAAAGAACGCCTCGGTTAGTCCAACAGAAAGAACAAGAAGAAATGAAAAAGTAGACGCAAGATGGGAGCTTATTTCTTAACTTCCCCACCCAGGAAGTACTCAGCTGAGTTCCCAGGGCGTCTTTACAAAGCCAAGGGTGGACAGATGGAAGAACTTCTTCTTCCACCCTTTGTTGTTACTTGGGCACTTGTCAATTATTTTCCTCCGCTGTCGAGCCCCTAGAGATAAGAAATCGACCTCCCCATGTAGCAGGAATGACTGGTGGGTTCAGAAGAACTTTGAAGGGTGAGTTCGTACCCGAAGACTTAGGGCCAGAGATGTATGGCCCCCAACAGGAATCTCCGCCTGTTCGGGGCGAGTTGCTTGGGAGTGATTCCGAGGTAAATCAATGCGTCCCGGACGACCGGGTGGAGGGGAAGACGAAGGCCTGCGATAAATGGGTCCTCATAGAGGGTCACAAAGCCCGATTGACATTGGTGATCCCCGCCGGTGAGTATGGCTAAGGAACAGGGCCCGGGGATGTCGTACCTGTCCCGCAACTGCACCAGGTCATCAACGAGCAGACTGCTAGAAATCAGCTCACATGAGAAGACGAGGTCGAGACTCCCAGAGACCGAGGCCTCATCGTCCGATCCCTCCAACCCAGGGGCTACTTGAAGCCTTTCACCAGGCTCGTCATCAGATACCCGGATAGGAATCCTCCCTTCACTATGGTGATCAGAAAGAGACAATGAAGGAGGGTCCAAGCTGGTGTCCGGGGTACCCGACCTAGATTGTTCGTCTTCCGATTGGGAGGATGAGTTGAAGCCAGAATAGCACATCTCTAAAGCTGCTACGGTGGGATAAGGAATTAATTGACGACCTAAGTAAGGGTCAAAAACCTCGAACCTAAGGTACAAGGGGGGAAGGTTAAAAGCCTATAAGGCTGGATGTACAAAGCTTTCAGTACAATGTAACACTCGGTTAGAATTACCCTGGGACACCTTGACCGATTCAACTGCTCCTCCAGGGAGAGGGAACTACCCGACCTAAATCCCAAGCGGATTCCTACCCTCCAGGTTCACTCGGAATAAAGAACAAAGAAGGGAAGGAAAAGTACAGAAAACTGTAACTGGGGAAGTGAAGACTTACAAGGAAAGGCGCAGAAAAGAAGTCGGAAGCTTGACCGGACACTTTTTTCGCATTGACCTCGTTGGATCCTAAATAGACCAACCACTCTTTGACACGTGGCAGGTACCAACCCCAAATTCCCGAGGTAACCGATCAGTCCAAGTCCCAGGTGACCACGGCGACCGATCCGGACCCGAACAATTTCCTGAGCAGCTTCCCGGACGTTTTACTGAACTATGCTAATTTTCAACCTTCATATGATAAAGCATCATATTGGCTTCGAAAATGGGGGGCAGATGATATGTACAAAAGTGTTCAGTAAAAGTAACGCCCGGTTTCTACGTACCCGAGCGGTTCTACCGATGTTATCCGGTCCCGACCAAATAGGTCGGGAACGGAGTAAGGGCCAGTTAGTGACGGGCACAGCCCGGCCACGTCCAATGACGTGCTCCCACATAAGCCGGACAGTTCTTCACGAACTGGAAGACTAATGGAAAGAGAAGATTGTTTCTTAATCCAATTAGGAAACACTAGCGATTTGTGCTAATCAATCCCAATCTGATTACATTACCTTATCAGCATTACTTACCTTGTATGAGTGTGTCTCTTGTATCTATAAAAGAGACTTCTCACCCCCATTAAAGGGGTCGTACATTTTTATTTCACAAGCATACGTTTTACGCGGTTGGTCTCTGGCAACTCCATGCTCTTTGTTGGTTCACCAAAGACCCCCGACATTTTGATATCTTAGTGCAAGTACTCTGACACACGTGGATGTAGGTTCCTTCATTAACAAGTCCGAAAAAACACTCAAATCTCTCTTGTTTTAATTCCATTCTTCTTATTCTCTCTTAACCTAATTTCGGTATCATATATATATATATATATATATAGAGAGAGAGAGAGAGAGAGAGAGAGAGAGAGAGAGAGAGAGAGAGAGAGAGAGAGAGAGAGAAATGTCTATGAGTGTGAGATCTTGTTGAATGTAACAATAGAACTCTGGATTAGCAAGGGACAGAAAGCAAATTAGTAACTGTATGCAAATAGAGTAGAGATTGGGACACACCCAAAGACAGAACTTTTGGGATACAACCCAAAAGATGTGTCTGTATCTCTCCTATGATGTCACTGGACCCTACAGTGACACAGGAGAGAGATAGAGACATCTCTTGGGTTGGGTCTCAAAAATTGTATCTTTGAGTGTGTCTCAAGTATTACCCATGCAAATAATATCAAAGCGACTAGCCTCACGAGGTTAGTTTAGAAGGGAAGGCACTCGAGTCTAATCTATATGCAATGTGCTTGGACTGTGGATTTTGGGATGAGTAATGCTATGCTTTTCAAATTTGATTTTTAAATGTATTGACAGTTGTATAACATGCAATGATATATGATACTAATGATCATTTTCACAACATGTACATCTGTTAAGATAATTGAGAACCAAATTTAAAAGGCATAACATAGTTCCATTTAGATACATGGACTTTCTATCCACTAGCATAATATTATGTTCTAATGTTCAAAAAAGTTTAATTGTGTTATCATTACTGCAAATTTGAAACGTAAAATAGCCTCTCCGTATTTTAAGACTGTAGGATTACACTACGTTTGCCATTACTGTAAATACAAAATTACCCTTGAAGTTTGGTTATTGTTTTATTTTAGTCCTTGTAGTTTCAATTACATCAATTTAGTATCTGAAAATTTTAAAATCGAAGCAATAGGGTCCAAATGTCAAATTTTGTTAGACAATTTGACAGAATTCACCCACTATTACACACAATTACGCTGATAAGCGGATGGAGAGATTACTGGTGTTCCATTTTTGTCCCTAAAAAGTGCGATAGTGCATAAAACGTGAGGAATTCCATAAACTTTTCTTACGGAATTGAACATTTGAATCACATTACTTCTATTTCAAAAAACTTCAAAAATCAAATTAATGCGATTGAAACTACGTGAATTAAAATGAGACATGAACTAAATTTTAAGGGTACATTTTGTAATTGAATTTTTGTTTGGATAAATTTTTTTGTCAAAAAAAGTTACTCGTGAATAGGTTCAGAGGACTCGGACAAGAGGAGTGTGGTGTTCTCACTTCTCACTGGGTACTGGACCGGGTACGCTTGGCCCACCCAAGTGGTTAGTGGGATTGTTGGAGAGTTGACAATCCATTCAAAGTGCATCACATCATCACGTGAAGTTGACTTAACAATGGTGTTTTAATATGTGCATTCATAGTTTCCACCATTATGTTCCCGCAACACTATGGTACAACCAAGTGCCCTTTTGATTGCACTTAGCACCATACCACCAAAATAGATAAAGTAGTAAAAATTTGAGTAATGCTGTACGCTTCAAAATTTTATTTTAAAAGTGCTTTCTAAATGACGTAGTAGTAGGATCAGGTAAAAAAATTTCAATTAAAATTCAACTGATCTCATTGTATTAGACCTGAGCCTACTGTCACATCATTTGAGAATCACCTTGAATAGAAGTTTTTTTTTTTTTTTTGCTAAGAACCTTGAATAGAAGTTTGAGAAGTTTAGTATTACTCTAAAAAAAAATTGGCACAGAGAAGTCAAAATTTGGAACTTGAGTGTCAACATTGACAATCTGTTAGAGTTTTGAGAATGCTCTGATATTATCTTGGATATTGGGATGCTATGATACTATAACATTTAATATTTATTGTAAAACATTGCTTTGGAGGTGTACAACAAATGATGTACAAAGGTCTTGGTATTTGCCCTGCTTTCAAATATTATTTTATTAATTCAATCTGGAAAGCTTAATTGCATAACAAGGATCGAAGTATTTAGACCCTTTTATACTTGTACTTAGACCCTTTTATACTTGTACACATAATATTCTAGAGGCTCAATTAATTCTCTCACCTAACCCTCACTTAGAAATACTAAATAGTACACAAAATTAACCAACAATCCACAAACTATATTTTTCTAGAGAATTCTAGAAAATTTCAAAGTGGATTTCCAACATAATCTTTGAAAACGAACATAATTTTGAAAGTTAATAAAGTTTGGCACTCAGGTACCAAGTTCGGCACGTAGTTACAAACTTAGAAAGTTAATAGTTTTTTTTTCAAAGGTTGTAAACTTTGGGTTCTCAGGATGCCAATAAGTTGCAAGTCATCTAATTGTACAATATGATCAAATCACTTGATTGTAGCATAGTCTCCTTATGTTCCCATGTTTTCTTTGTGACTTCACATTGTAGTTACTACTGGTTTTCCCACTTACTTCCTTCTTATCCTCCCCCCGTCCCCCTCCTCTCTCTCTCTCTCTCTCTCTCTCTCTCTCTCTCTCTCTCTCTCTCTCTCTCTCTCTATATATATATATATATATATATGTATATACATGTATAGATACACACTCATTATGTATTTATATCTGTATTTTTGTTTTCTGACTCTTTGGGACAAGTAAATGTGTATAAGGGCTAGTTAGTGATAAGTACATTTTATAGTTTTTGTATAAACATAGGTCCAGCAAAAAAAAATTACTTAATAGAAGAGAAAAAAACTAAGGTCTCTGGGTTCTTCCTTAGTTCAATATTTAAAAATTTCTAACTCTGTAATTTATGAAAGTATATGTACAAATACGCACAAACTAGGCTAGCAGAGACAAGAGATGAATGTCCTAATCAAGCTCCTTAGGAAACTCGAATTTAGGCACTTGATTTTGCTCCCAATGTATTGGCAAAACCATGTGCATTGTTCGAGTTTCAGCAAACATGTTCACAAGGTTTTCTATTTTGGGGTTTAGCAAGTAGGGCCTACTAGTGTTTGGGATATACACACGCACCCACACACACACACACACATATATATATATACACACGCATACTGTGATGTTCTTTTTTACTTTGCGTTTATAACTTAAAACTAATTAGTAATTATTAATGGATGAAAATAATGAATAAAATAAATATGGAATTTCGATATGATGTAATCCTTCATACAATTTTGTTTTACAAGCACAAAATATAATCATATCATCGTAATCCTTCGAATGAAAATTTTAAAAACCTTGTATGATTGTATTGGTAGATCACAATGTTGAATTAATTCTTATTTTGGTTCCATGTATAAACACAAATAAGTGATCCATATTTTGTCACTTGTTAAATATAGTGATTTTAAATAGTTTCCTCTTTGGTTTTTTAATTTATTATTTCAACTAAACTATTAATCGATAAATATTCTTAATAATGCATTTTAAATTTATGTACAATATTGGAGTTAAAAGATAATCAAGTTAAATTGAATCGATGTAATTTAAACATTAATTGTTAGTATTTATTGAATTTCTCTCTTGACTCCTATAGATCCCATTTTGTCAATCTCTCACTTGGCCTAAAAAAATATAAGCTCAAAGTTATCCAGTTTTTTTTTTTTTCCCTTTCTTAACTCACTCCTAATTTGATATCTCCTATGACTATTTTCAAAAGATACATTATGGGATTCATTAAATCTTTGATTGTCTTTCCACTCTCTCAAAGTCTTAGGCTTAGGGTTTGTTTGATAAAACTGAAAAATTAATACTAAAATTTTAAGTGATGAATTTGCAATACTGATGATAGTTTTTCAAATACTGAAACATACTGCATTCAGTGATTATTTTCAATAAACATTTTTCACTTAACGATTTCAGTGATTTTTTGGCTGCTTTTTCAATTAAGGGGTACATTATCAAATGCACTGAAAAAAAGAAAGTGCTAAACTTTTTATTTCACCACTTAATTGAGTTATCAAATACACCCTTAGTTTTTTAAGTTATCTGTGGTTACTATTTTATTTTAAAAGAAGAGTTAATTAGTAATAAATCCAATTTACTCTAAGATTGTTGTAATTGACCCAACTTATACAACATTTTAATGATAGGTCCATATTTTTATTTAGTGACCAAACTACCCCTATGACTCATCAAAAGAATCATTCCCATTTAAACTCACCAAAAATCAAGGGTTTTTAAATTTTAGACACTATATTTAGATATAATATATATATATATATATATCATCATCTCCAACGTTTCATACTCTCTCTAGAATAATATACTACATATCAGTTGATTGTCAACCTCCTTCCACGAACATATAGGGCTCTACATTTAATTGCAAGCTAAAAAACTTCCTAGGCGTCCAAAAAGTGTGACGGTGAGGCTCCGGCCGTCCAACTCCGACGAGTAACGACAATGGGGGATAAAAGGTGAGATTTATTTTTTCAATCGTGTGAAATTTCGGTACTACATGTTGATGTATGATTTTGATGGATCATTCATTGTGGAATTGAAGACAATATTTGGGGAAAAATCAGTTTTTGTATGTGATTGCAGTCTTAAATTTAGCACTCACTATTGCATGTTTGGAAAATTTGTAAAATTCCACAAGAATTTCGGTGGTGTGAAAATTCCCCAACAATAATTGACTTTGATAGATCGTTCATTCCGTAGTGCAAAATTTAACACTGCAAATGTATTAAATTTCACACTATTGCTCTTTCGCAGCATGATTTTGGTAAAGGCCAAAAAAGAAGCAACTATCTTGGAGAAGATCACCAACACAAATTTGTCATCTTTTTTCGGCAGAGCCAGTTTTTACTTCTCTCTATTGGACGTGCTGGAGTCTTTCACAACCTTCGCAGGGATGTGATGGCTTCATAGTGGTGCTTTTGAAATGGAGATATATGTTGTAGTTTCATTGTGGGATTGATGGTTTTTTCTTTTTCTTTAAATTTGTTTGCCTTTGTATTGATCTTGTTTTTGAATGTGCTTGGGGTGGATTAGTGTGGTCCTGTTGGATGCATGCAAGGTGTTTTGTCGAATAGTTTGTCTTGTGCACTTGACTGATATTTGAGAGTGGCTCTTGAATTAAATTGTTCTTAATCTTTCTGTTTTGGATAAACAAATTAGATTTGTGGCAGCATGTAAAACATTTTTGATCTTAATAGGGTTTCGTAGTATCAGTTTGAAATTTCATGCTACTCGCAGCGAAAAATTTAACCTAAACATTATTCAGCAGTATGAAATTTCACACTACTCGTAGTGAAAAATTCATTCATTTATTCCAATTGAGTTAATATTTTCTCTTCGATCTATTGTTATCTCCTTCAATCTTAAAACTCTCACGAATGCAGTATAATACATACTGTCATGAATGATTACTGGTAGAACAGAAAACCCATGGATGACATTAGCAAGATGTGACAAACCCATAATGTAGATACGTAAAATCCTGGGATTTTATTTTCATTTATTAGATATCCAAAAATAAAGGGATAGGTGATCAGATTTTTCAACAATTTTGATTTATGACACAAACACAAAAAACGGAAAGCACTATAATTATGGAATATTAATTCAAATGAGATATTGGCAGGTCAAAATGCTATCATAACTACCAGAATTAATGTGTATATATGGCAAGTCAAAATCAGATTTAATGAAAGCAGTGAAATTTTGCAGTGTAAAATTTCACACTTAAACCAGTTGCGGTATAAAAATGAACTATTTGCAGTAAAATTCAATACCCTCAGAATCATCAATCCAAAACGTAACACTGAGCCCAAACTCGTTTATGATGTGATATCTAGATTGAATATGCAATACACTGTGAATTAAAAATGGTGAAACTCATTTGTAAGCGTTTTGTAAAGTAATATCCTAAAATATTGGGATATAATTTCTATAAATATTGTAACCAATATCAATTGGGTTTTGATTAGATTTGGTCAGATTTGGTAACTGATTCAATCATTAAATCTGAATTAAATAGATGTGTATATATATATACGGTTCTATATATATAGGTTAGGGGTAGAATAGTCATCTACTAATTCTATAATAGGATATTTTGGACTAATCTCTAATAACAACTATAATTATAGGGTCTATTATTATAAAGTACGAAATGGTGGGCCTATTATAAAAAACATTGGTAGAATAGGAATTTTGACCAAAATTTTCTTTTCTAAATTCCATTAAGTCACAATTTCTAAAAGTACTCTTACAACTGTGTAGTTATTCATGAATAATTATTCAATACCTTTTTTTATTAATTTTGAATATTGTAGTTTTAAATTTTTTTAAGTAAGTATGTTAATATTGATTTTTATGTAATTGCATGAAATTTTAAACAATAACACTTCTAATTTGTTTACAGCATTTGCAATTTTCTTAGACTAATTATGTGCTATATTCACAGCAAGAATTTTGTCTATAATTAATAGATTGTTACAAAATTTATTCTAATATAAATATTGTACTATCATAATGATGTATAATTAACTATCAAGTGAACTAACTTAATTGCGGTACGCTTTTTTATGTTTTCAAAAACTGTAATTAACTCTAAAATTATTACGTACACACCACATTTTAGTCATATGGCAAGTTTTCCAAAGTCACCTTTCCAGCTTTCCTTTCATGTTTCTCTTACAACTCTTCCTTTTTGAGTTCCACTTTTTCAATTTCTTGTTTTTTTGGGCTAATTATATTTTACACCCTTATAGTTAGACTTATTTTTACTTTAGTCCCTTGTGGTTCAAAAGTAGACACTTAACCCCTATAGTTTTAGGCTAAAGTAAAACTATTAAAATTTATCTCAAAATAGACCCACAGAGGGATTAAGTGTTAAAATTAGCCCCGATACCACATGTTACTGCATGTTGGGCTAATTTCTAATATAAATATTAACCCATGTGATAGTAATCCATGATACCACATGTTACTGCATGTTCATGTACAGCTAACAGAGCATTTAGAAATTAAATTTAGGAAGCATAACATTACTCTAAAATACTAGTATAATAACCTTAGGTTTGGTTAAGGAGTTCTAAACATTAAAAAAAAATGTTCACTAAAAAAAAGAAGTAAAAACAAAACAAAACAAATATATGAGACCGTACTTTTTTAAAAACTCCTCATTTAACATGTTTCTTTATGGTGAAATTTGAGAATAATAGTAACTCTTGAAGTCCTAAAGACTTGGCTAAGAAAAGTCATGAAAAATTCGGATACAAACGTAATGCCGCTTTGAAAAGAAAAGAAAAATGTAATGCGGTAGATGTTTAATTGGATAGATGGAAGAGAGTCAAACTAAGTTTAGGACTCAATTAGTGTGAAAATTCAAAATAATTCAAACTTCGTGTAAGTTAAAGAGACCACAATTAACACTCAACCTAAAGAGACCACAATTAACAACCTACACAATTAAGAAGTGGGACGTAGGGGAAAAAAATTAGTAGGTAATTAAAAAATAGAGAACAAAACAATAGGACCTCATGGACGGATAAAAAAAAGTGACATACCAAACTTATTAAAACTCTAAGAAAAACCACTTAAAAAAGTGCACCGATTGATACTTTATGGTGAAATTTGAGAATAATAGTGACTCTTGAAGTCCTAAAGACTTGGCTAAAAAAAGTCATAAAATAATCATAATGCCGCTTTGAAAAAGGGAAAAAAGTGTAATGCTGTGAATGTTTAATTGGATAGATGGAAGAGAGTCAAACTAAGTTTTTGACTCGATTAGTGTGAAAATTCAAAATACTTCAAACTTCATGTAATTTAAAGAGACCACAATTAACACTCAACCTAAAGAGACCACAATTAACACTCAACCTACACAATTAAGAAGTAGGACGGAGGGGAAAAATTAGTAGTAATTCAAAAATAGAGAATAAAATAATAAGACCCTCATGGACGGACCACCAAAAAAAAAAAAGTGGCATATCAAACTTATTAAAAACTCTAAGATAACACTTAAGTGAAAGTGCACCGATTGATATTTTATGGTGAAATTTGAGAATAATAGTGACTCTTGAAGTACTAAAGACTTGGCTAATAAAAAAGAGTCATAAAACGTGGGATATAAACGTAATGCCGCTTTGAAAAGAAAAAAAATATGTAATGCCGTGGATGTTTAATTGGATAGATGGAAGAGAGTCAAACTAAGTTTAGGACTTAATTAGTATGAAAATTCAAAACACTTCAAACGCCGTGTAGGTAAAAGAGACCACAATTAACACTCAACCTAAAGAGACCACAATTAACACTCAACCTACACAATTAAGAAGTGGGACGTAGGGAAAAAAATAGAGAACAAAAAAATAGGACCCTCATGGACGAACCCAAAAGAAAACCAACTTAAGTAAAAGTGCACCGATTGATAAAAGTGTAAAACACTTATGAAGATTGGTACACTTATATATAGTATATATATACACATAATTTGTAATTGTTTGAAAATCTTTGAAAGTCACCTTGCATTTTCTCCAGTCAATATATCGTAACCAGGAGTGCATATGAGTCGAGTTGAAATAGGTTTATAAATGTTTGAACTTACCTTATTTATTAAATGAGTCTGAAATTTAGACTTGAGCTTGGTTTGTTTATTGAACGAGCTGAGCACAAGCTCGAGCCGAGCTCTATGCTTGGGCTTGGCTTGTTCATTAAATGAGCTTGAAATTCAAGCCTTTATCAAAGCCTACTCGCGAGCTTACTAACGAGCTTGAAATTCAAGCCTGTTAAACGAGCTTGGCATATTTATGCTTGAGCTTGGCTCATGTAACCTCAAAAACTAGCATAGTTATATGATATACTAGTTATGATCCATGACTAGAAACACTACTGAACAATTCTAAGTAAGCGTGCATTTGCCAATAACATACTCCATGTGCCTTCGGCACTTCATACAATTGCACATGTATTTTAACAACAAAGATAGAAGTTGTCACACCCGTTCCAGAAATTTATGATTCTGAAAATGCATCATTTGAGATTTTGAAATTATTAATGTTATTAATAATTTGAGTTGAGGTTGACTGTGAGTCAACGGTAAGGTGTCAATGAGGACACGGGAACATGGTAGTTTATATGGCATGAGCATGAGTAAATGACATTTATATGATTTAAATGTTATTTGACTTATATGGTATTTTGTGAATAGTGAATTATACATGTGTAGTATAATTCTGGTATTTGGATACTTTAGTATATCATTATGACAACTGTGGTGAGAACGTGAGTGACACGTTAAATAAAAAGGTAGGTTGTGTAGAGATTCCACAGAATATAGTTTTCGGACGTTATTTTTGGACCCAAACCAAACCTAGTCGAAAACTTTTGAAATTTATAGTTTTCACTTGTAAAGGCATAAAATGGACGTGTGCGAAGTTTCAAGAGCTAATTAGAAGTTTGAGGAACTCGTGGGGGAGATAAATGCAATTTCTGAAAAGTTTGTCTATATATAGTAGTGGATGAGATTCATTCTCATCCAAAACTTGCCAAAAATATCTAGAGAGAGGAGAGAGAAGGGAGATTGGAGCCAACGAGCTTTGCGACGCCAATCGATGACCGTTCGTCCGTCAGATTTTCTCCAGATTTCATATTTGAACTCGTGGAGGTAAGGGCTACGTTTTGATACTAATTAGGCCGTGTTTGGCCAATTTTTGTAAAACTCTTAATTCTAGACTTTTGGGGAAAACCCAGTAAAACTTATAGGAATCGTCCCAAATTTGAAATCCGACGATTAATTAGCCCCCTAGACGATCCTTCAAAGTTTGAAGAGAATCGCACAAGGTATGAATTCTAGATCTATGAAATATATGGATTTTCATGTTTTGAACATCAACTTTGATATATTTGGACGTGAAATTATGTGAAAACCACATATAACTGTATATGTGAGCATGTTATGTGTCTACTTGGGTCAAAGGGGAGTTTGGTGCAAATTCATCCGGGGTAAGCTCCTCGAACCTTGAGGATTGTGATTTGATTGTGATGGAATTGAAATTATGGCTGTGTCTGGATTGGAGGTGGGCCCAACCAGGACACGGTACCTGGAATGGAGGAAGGCCCAACCAGTGTACGAGATGTGTGGGAGAGGTGGGCCTCCTACGGCATCGACCGGATGAATGCGTACCACTCACCCTAGAGACTATTTCTATGTGTTTTAGACACTTAAACCATGAACTGTCATATAAGCATACATTTAGAATTGTGCACTCAGCATATAGCTGAGCAGTGGAGATGTACTCCATTGCAGGTAAGAAGAAAGACAAAAAGAATCATGAGGAGTGAGGCCGAGGAACGCCGGGAAGCTACAGTTGTACATGTTTTTGTTTTAAATCCTAATCTTGTGTAAGGATTTGTAAATTGTAATAATACGTTGTAATAGATCTTTGGATTAGTTTAGTAGTTTGGAAATCTTGTAATTGAACGCCTGTAGTTATGTTTTAAATGTCGTAATTCAGTTACGATTGTGATTGTTGTTAGTGTAGAGGAGCATGAGTTGTTAATTTTCACAGCAGGGCTGCCCAGCAGGGGAGCAGTCGACTGGACTCTGGATCAGTCGACTGGATCTCGTGGGATTAAGACACTGAAAGTGAATAGTAAGAGTAACAGTCGACTGGACCTATTTATCAGTCGACTGAACATTGTTGATTTTTGGCTACTGCTTCCATTAATGGCAAAGCCAGTCGACTGTACCATAACTCAGTCGACTGGACTGAAAATGTTGTATTTTGGTTCTGCTTAACACAGTCGACTGGGGACCTCGATCAGTCGACTGAACTACTGTAGATTCTAGCTATTGATCCATATAGTAACCAGTCCAGTCGACTGGGTTCCCTGATCAGTCGACTGGACCTCTGTTAAGAATTTAGGGTTTTGGTTTCTGCTAGGCACAGTGGACTGGACCCTAGACACAGTCGACTGAACCTCTGTTGTCAAAACTGATTCTTTTGAATGTGTTTCCACTTGGCCAAATTTTTTTTATAACTCTGATTGCAAGGGAATTTCAATTCAAGGGTAATGTTCCCTAAAGTTTTACTTACTCAGGGTTGTTTTAAAGTTCTTTCCGCTGCGTATCGTTAGAGGATGTTTGGATGAGCCTTGGTGGCGTGCCACGTGTCCTATTTCCACGCGTAGTGGGATGGGTCGTGACAGAAGTACATAATTCACTAAATTTCAAACATTATAACAAAAAAAATGCAATAGAAACAAAATTGTTAGGAAATCGTGTTCCCAGAATCTGTTGACAGCGCGTATAAATTGGTACTACAAAAGTTATGTAAAGCTACAATAACTCTATAAGGGCAGAACTAGGCTTACCTTCAATTGCAAAAATGGATTGCTGTAGTAGATGAATCAAGAACACGGGCTTAATAACAGCTCACGATCTTGTACCATATTCCTTCGCTGTCAGAATCTCGAACTGAGTCTGGGCTCATTCGAAATCCCTTTTGTTTTTCAGCTCTCTCTCTCTACACTTTCTGTTCTATTCCGAGTTATAGTACTCTATGTTAAAACAACCTAAACTGAGAGTATAGTCAAAGAAAAATATATATAGACTACGATAGAGATCATAAGAAGTCAATAAGGAATAGACTTCCTATGGAATTAAGATACCCTAATTCGAACTCATTTAGGTTCGTATTTTCATTAATTATAATTCATACCACTAAAGAATAATAATTGCATTCCTACCCTTATCTCAAAAATATATTTCGAATTCCATGTTATTAAATGCTTATTGTCTCCCACGTTAAGATTACAGATATTTATTAATTAAATATAATTATTAAGAATCATATTTAACTAATCTCTAAAAATTTCCTTGAGATCCTCTGCTTAACTTATTTGATATGTCGGATACAAAATCAACCTACAGCGTTTGACATAATTAAAGCATATAATCTTCCTCAAGGGGATATCATCAATCCCAAAACTGAGTCGTGGATTCCATCATTAATTGATATCCACCACACAATTATTATTGTCATCCAATCCAATGAGATATTGACCCATTTAAGGATCTCACACTTTTAGGGATCAAAGTGTAAATACCAAATGCATGTGTCTATAAATTAACTTAGGATTTAGAGCATAAACACTAATAATAATCACAGGGTGTTAATTATCTTATAAGTCAGTACAAAGTAATCACCCCATTGTTCCCATTTAATACACAAAGTGTACCAGCAAAGTGAGTTGAAACTATATGTTTCCCACAGTCAAGACAAACCTACTACACCATCATGTTGTAGTCTAACTGATGGTGCGTCCAATACCATCTAAACTGTAAACCAAAATTTTATATTCTACAAGATCCGATGGTCTGATCTTTCATGTATAAGAGACAAACCTGCACTTAAATAATATAATGCAAACATTGCCCACACAGATTCTCGTTAAAATGAAATAATTGAATTTATTAAGTGAATAATAAATCGACTACATAAAGCATGACTTTTAGTATTTATCCCTAAAAATTTCCCACTTAGACTCAAAGCTTTGATGTGTCATACCTCACTCCTATCCCTTCAAGGTAACTATCAAAATGGTGAAAGGATCTGCCAGGTTATTTGCTAATGCTATGTTGGTCGCTTCAACATTACCTCTTTGCATGATCTCTCGCATCAGGTGATACTTACGCTCAATGTGTTTTCCCTTCTTATGGGCCCTCGGTTCCTTTGAGTTAGCAACCACTCCACTATTATCAAAATAAAGGGTAATAGCCGATTGTACCGGAGGTACTACTCTTAGATCCATAAAGAAGTTTCTGAGCCAAACGGACTCTTTAGCGGCTTCTAAAGCAGCCACATACTCGGCTTCCATGGTGGAATCAGCCATACATGACTGCTTGATACTCCTCCAACTAATGGCTCCACCTCCTAGGGTAAAACATAGCTTGAAGTAGACTTTCTGGAACCCTTATCTGACATGAAATCAGAATCTGTGTACCCAATGGATACAAGACTGTCTGCTTAGTAAACTAACATACAGTCTCGAGTCCTTTTCAGGTACTTGAGAATATTTTTCACCACAGTCCAATGTTCTTGCCCTAGATTAAACTGATATCTACTAACCATGCCAACAATAAAGCAGATGTCAGGTCTAGTACATAACATAGCATACATTAGGATTTCTACTACCGAGGCATAAGGAATAGCCTTCATCTTCTCTATCTTTTCAGGTGTCTTAGGACACCGATCCTTAGATAGAGTAATTCCATGCCTAAAGGGAAAGAATCCCTTCTTGGAATCTTGCATGCTAAACCTTGCAAGAATACTATCGAGATAAGTGCCTTGTGATTAGCCCAACATCCTATTCTTGCGACCTCGCATAATCTTGATTCCAAGGATGTAACCGGCTTCTCCCAAGTCCTTCTTATCGAATTGACTAGATAACCGTACCCTTATAGAAGATAATATACCCACATCATTTCCGATTAGCAAGATATCATCCACGTATAGCACTAGAAACACCACCACAATTCCATCATGTTTATTGTACATAGGATTCATCCGCACATTGATCAAAACCAAAAGACTTGATTGCTTGATCAAAACAGATATTCCAAGACCTAGATGCTTGGTTAAGTCCATAAATTTTGTACACACAAGATTCATCCGCACATTGATCAAAACCAAAAGACTTGATTGCTTGATCAAAGCGGATATTCCAAGACCTAGCTGCCTGCTTAAGTCTATAAATGGACTTCTTGAGCTTGCACAACATGTGTTCTTGGGCATTTGTGATAACCCGTCTGGTTGCATTATATAGATGCACTCGTCAAGATTTCTATTAAGGAATGTTGTCTTGACATCCATTTGCTAAATTTCATAATCAAAATATGCATCAATAGACAAGAGAATCTGGATAGACTTTAGCGTGTCCACTGGCAAAAAGGTTTCCTCAAAATCGATTCCCTCTTTTTGAGTGAACCCTTTTGCAACAAGCCTTGCTTTAAAGATTTCTACCTTACTATCTGCCTCTATCTTCTTCTTATAAATCCATTTACATCAAATGTGTTTTATTTCATTGTGTGGTTTTGCAAGATCCCAGATTTGATTGGAGTACATGGACTCCATTTTAGACTTTATAGCATTTTGCCAACGACCTGCATCTTTATCTTGAAGTACTTCATTGTAGTTACAGGGATCAATACCTTATACATCTAGGACCTGGTCATAAGACTCTCCCAAGACCATATACCAATCAGGTTAAATAACAACCCTCCCACTACGACGAGGCACAACCTGTGTCTGTGTACCATTGGTGTTATGTTGTGAAGTTTCTGAACCTAATGCATTATTATCCAAAAAATGTACTGGTTCAGGAACCTGCGTGTTAATGGATCTTACTATGTCCATGAAAGTCCTATTCTTTCTTCTGCTACAGTGTTCTGCTGAAGCATAACAAGTGCAGATAACTGGGATATAATCCGTCACTCTAATAAGTATTCCCTAAACTCTCCCAAGAAGTACTCGCCACCGCGATCAGATCGTAGTGTCTTGATACATCTACCTAGACACTTCTCCATTTCCACCTTGAAGTCTTAGAATTTCTCAAAGCATTCAGACTTGTGTCACATCAAATAAATATACCCATACATTGAGTAATCATCAATGAAGGTGACAAAGTACTCAAAGCCTCCTCTAGCTTGGACAGTCATAGAACCACACAAATCAGAGTGAACCAGTTCCAACGGTTCATTTGCTCTATAGCCTTTGGCCGAGAATGGCCTCTTGGTCAGTTTATGTCATATCCCGGTCCCACAATAGCGAAACCGAAGCCAGTGGCACGCCAGCGAGGCTAAACCAATTCATTAACGTTCCCAAAATTAGGTTTGAAAAACACACGCAGCGGAAAACAAAACACATTTTCAAAAGCAGAGGTTCAGTCGACTGGGTCAGGACCCTCAGTCGACTGAAGCAAGCAGAACAAAATAAACACATTAACCTTCAGAGGTCCAGTCGACTGAGGCAGGGCCCAGTCGACTGCTTTTGCCAAAATAAGAAAAATAGCTGAACTGCACTGTCCCGTCGACTGCCCCGTCGACTGCTCCGTCGACTGCTTTTACCATAATAAGGGAAAAATAGTTAACTGCACTATCCCGTCGACTGCTCCTCTGACAGCAGCCAAAACTGCAGATTTTCAAGTTTTAAAAGCTTCCTAACTTTCACCAATGATCAACCACTCCATCCAAACTCAACCCAAAGTAATCCTAACTGTATTAAAACATTTCTAAAGCAGGATTACATGTCACTAACTATTACAACGGTTTAAAATCCATTCTATCATACGAAGTTAAACATAAGTTAAAACAATAAAAAGTCTTATTACAACATCCTATTGTCCCAAAACTACAAAGTTAACATTTAAGTTGCCTCCCAAGCGAACTCCCAACCCTCGTGCTTACTTCTGCGATTCCTCGCCAGCATTTACACCTGAAATGGTTATTTGAATAACCACACATATTTCAATTTGTTTAAGCTAATGCTTAGTGAATAAAACAACATATGCACATGAATGATAAACATGTCCGCATTCACATCTCTACATTTCATACTAATCGCCGGAGACTCACGTGCCCGTCCATACTCCCAATCCGCGACTCCTCGCCAATAAGTCCACGCGAAAGGGTAAGACCCACGATTCTTCTCTTTAATCGTGCGACCTTAATGCCTATATCGGCTCCACAAAATGGCACGGTGACCACGTGCTCCTTCTGACCCACATAAGCAACTTAACATGCTCAAATACATATCACCATGCTCGCGGAAATCAAAACATATCACCGTGCTATTGGGCCTACTTATCAATATAAATGCCTAATATGAACTACACAATATATCTCTAAGAATTAATACATGCTATTCAAACATAACATGAATACATGCCAAGAAATCATTCCAAAACATAGTTGAATCATTCACCTCCGATTTACGCTCTTAAACTTCGATTCAAAGAAAACCCGTGCACAAAGAACGTGCAGAATTCTGTCTAGTACAATTCCTATGGATCAAAATTCCATTTATCAACTTTTATGAAAAATTCTAGAAAATAACTTTTCGGAAAATTTGGCCAAACAAGCCCTAACATATATCAAAACGAAGCTCTTACCTCAAGGAGCTCAAATATGAAATCTGGGAGAAACCAGACTGACGGAAGGTCGTCGTTTGGCGTCGCAAAGCTCTAAGCTCCTAAATCTCCCTCTAGCCCCCTTTTGGCCTCCTTTTGGAATTAGGTCAAGAACTTATGAAAAACCTAAAATCATCACTTCCTATATATAGGCAATACTATTGGGAATTTACGTTTACCTCCCCACGAGTTTTTCCAAAACTCCTAATCAATCTCTGAAACTTTCTATACAGCTTATTCATAGCTTTACGAGTGAAACTTCGAAATTATAAAAGTTTTTGACTAAGTTTCGTTTGGTCGCTAAAACGCGAATTTCTACATGACGTTTTCGAAGTTGCTAATTAGCCTACCAAATTAATAGCGGGTTAATTCGTTCTCACCAGGATACTAAATCTAACATCAGAAATATATTCTAAGCCAGAAAATAATACAGATATTGAAATACACAGGTAAACATTTATTTTCAGATAAACATTTAAAATGTTCCACAGTGACCGTCTCATACTCGGAGAGACTTCACAAACAATAAATCCTCAATCACAACAGTTTCAAAGGATTCTCTAATACAGACACCCAAATCAACTCGTGAGTCAAAACTCACTCAAACACGTGCCAAAATGCACAACACCTCACATCATCATGCATGACAAATGCAATGAAATGCAATAACACAAATGCGGGTGTTATAATACTCTCCCCCTTTAAAAGAAGTTTGTCCCCAAACTTGTACCTCATGTCTCAAAAAGGTGCGGATACTGAGTACGCATCTCATCTTCTCAAGTCACTAAGACTTCACGCAAGTACTTCCAATATTTGCCACATACACAATCCCCTTCACTGAGATGACACAATCTCATGAGGAAAATAAATCCTCAGGCTTTTAAGGAAAATAAATCCTCAGAGTCCCCGCCTCAATCTGATAGAAGATTCAAACAGAATCCTAGCAATACCCCGAAGCATCTCGATAGATGAGAACATCGATACCTGAGTAGAACTTACTCAATAGTCAAACCTGACACTAAATCACATCACGACGTCACCACGTCCACTCACATATCCTTTTATCGTACTTATCACATATGCTGTTCGAAACCCAAAGGTTATATCCCAATCACCAAAATGAAGGAAGTAACGCATCTCCCTTCACCTATCTTTCTTGTTGACTAAAAGTCGTTGACATTACGTCTCAACTGGTTAACATCTATACACGATTCTTCATCCCGAAGTGAACCACAACTGAGTACTATCACGCATATATACCCCGTTGATAAGTCAATGCTTCAATCAATGGTTTCACATACTATAGATTTAATCTCTTACTCTGCTAATCACCAAACCACTTGTAGCGCTATAACGCATTTCAAAAGACTCCCAAGTTCTTATTATTCTGTTCAATTTAACCAATCTCGTACTATACTTCCAATCATACGTGCCTCCATTCAAATTTTGAGCTTACATAACGTCCCAAATCACCCACAATGAGGTCAAACATATTCATCATTTAGCTCTCCAAAGTCTGCACCCGAACTACTGCCGATTGAAATAGAAGATCATACCTAACAGTTTTGATTTAGAATTTTCATCAAAGTCAAACACATTTCTTTCATGTTGTTCTTTTAAAGCAAATAGATTTAAAATTACACATAACACTTCATCTCCTTCTCAACACAATTACTCCCAATATTCATCATAACGAATAACATTGTAAATCAAAATTGGCTTACTCAGTCATATACCTACCATAGAGTTCATCAACACTTATTCCCATGCTCAGAACATATTTTGTTCATGTCTCAACTCTTGACCATTCACAATCCATTTTATTTATATAACATACACACATCTTGAGTCAATTATTTTTCTGCCGGAGATCTCAACTGCAATGTAATTCATTTTCATCCCATACCCTACTTGTATACTATTCTTTAGTCTATCCGTCTAGGTAGACCTCTACCATTTACGTAGTTTACAACTCAATACGTCTCTGGTGTTTCACTTTCACCTTTGCACAAGTCCATATCGATCATACTTCTGTATCTCAATTCTCACTGAGTTCCTAACAACCATTCACACTAAGCGTATATTCTTCGTATAACATCTCAAGGCACCATACCTCATTCCGACATTCAATGTTTCATAACCGTAGTTGAATCTGCCTCAATTTCCCATTTAACTTTCTAGTCCTTTATTTATGCTATCCGGGTCTCCAATCCATTATTCCTGAATAACCCATTGCTCACAGCATTAATACAATCCCTACATACAATCTGAGGATAAACCGGTAATCAAATCTTCCCACAAAGTATTATAGCCTCACTGTTTTCAATAATTTCCATATCGACTTCCAATTTACATACCTTTCACGACAATACCCCAAGGTAAATTTCTCACTCCGGTCACCAATGCCAACTGATTCCTAACGGTCATCTTTCAAGTTCTTCACACTTTATGGATCTCATCAAGTTCTTGATTGATCAAAGCCTCAAATCATTCATTACCTCAGGTTACTCCAATACTTAAATCGAAGTCGAGCTCCCTTTGGAACACTCCTTTAAAGTCATAACTTCCAATTAGCTAAAATTAGGTACACGACATTTCACCAACTCCTTTAGAATTCCTAAGTTCAGAATCTGCCCACATTGGACTCATTCGTTTGACAACCACCATTATGTCCCAAGCACTAAGCATACCATATTTTTCCACGATACCGTCTTCCAAGGTCTACTTGATACCTAATCACAAGTATTTAAAACAAATTTTCTTACTCAACAAAAGTTTTATTTTAAAATATTTTAAACACTTTAAAATTTTCTTAGGGTGGACTTCGACAGTCTCAAAACTCTCCAACCATTTTACATTTCTACTATCATATTTGATAATGTACTCAACGTAATACCATGTCTTCCTCCCATTCTTACCGGTTCTGTTCACTTACTCATTAAAACTTCATCTTTCCAATTTATATTTCCTCCTCTCAATCTATATTGACTTACCCAAAGTCTAGTACGCAAAGTCTAAGCAGGTCTTCCAATGTCTGAATCGTTCGTTCTGACTGTCCGTCGATCTGAGGATGAAATGTAGTACTGAAACTCAGTTTAGTATCCGTGGCTTCCTATAGACTTCCCAAAACCTCAATGTAAACTACTATCACGATTCGATATAATCACTATTGGAACTCCGTGTAGTCTTACAACCCCTTTCACATACAATTCCGCCAACCTTGAAGGTTTAGTCGCATTGATCGGTAGGTAATGCACTGATTTTGTCCATTTATCCACCGTAACCCAAATCTTATCATTCTGATTAAACGATCGTGGAAATCCTGAAACAAAATCCATCATGATCCCATCGCACTTCACTCTGACACTGGTATAGTTGTAATAGCCCCGCAGGTACTTGTCTCTCTGACTTGACTTGCTAACATGCTGAACACTCGGACACAAACTTGGCAACTACTCGCTTCATACTTCTCCACCAAACGTTTTTTTTTTTCTCGCAAATTCCGGTACATCTTTCACTCCCCGGATAAACTGAATATTTAGTATGGTGAGCCTCCTGTAAAAAACACTCCTGGATTAGCTTTACCTTTACCGTAGTCAACTGTATCATCTTAGGTCTTAACAACTTTCTTTCCTCCACCTCGATCCCACAAATCAACGCTTGACACTTATGCCCATATCACGCTTCATACTATGTCATTTTTGATACTTGACTGAAACTCGTTACTTCTACTAACCGTAGTCTCAAACCGTCAAAGTGTACTCTATCATTTCCATTTTTTGATCCTTCATCCTAGGTTAATCCTTAAATACCACTTTCCACTTATACAATCAATCTGGTAGCTTTTCTTACTAACCTTTATACTACATCTGAATACACCATGGTATCACGAATATTCGAAACCAGGTTCAGTTGAGAGATTCCTCAACAACCACAATACTCATAACTCGTTGAGACAGTTCCCAATTCCAATACATACCACTAGATAGGTTGAGAGATTCCTCAACCGTCCAACACATACCGTAAGATAGGTTGAGAGATTCCTCAACCATCCAATACATACCGTAAGATAGGTTGAGAGACTCCTCAACCATCCAATCATTCTATATACCGCACAATAAGTTGAAAGATTCTTCAACTACCCAATACACACCGTATAAGATAAAACCATAAGATAATCCATACGATCACACCGGAGGTTACACCGTAAGATAAGGTGAGAGATTCCTCACCGACCCCATACGCTAGCAATACATATTGCTGGACTATCTTTCTATCACAAAACCCAACTGTTCATCCTTATTCTCTTACGTCACAATGATTAACCTAATGTCTGAAACAGAACTCTTATCAATCAATCTAAATCCCAAAACTTCACTACGAACAATTTCTTTCACTTTCTATGTGGACTATGCAGAAATCTCCTCTAACGTTCACTATTCAACCCCGCTCTCGGTTAGATCCCTCAAAGGACACTCATCATTATCGTTGAAAACATCCACCGATTCGATCAAAACCATTTTCTTTTCGCTTAGAGATTCCACTATTCATCACTACCAAAATATCATCTTTCCCTCTTACCACAACACGCGGTCTATTATAACTCATGATAACATCATCTCATCATACAGTTCCGCATCCGTACGATTCAACCGATTCACAAATGCATAAATACTATGAATGTATGGCAATAACATATCATGTATGTATAACAACATACCATATGCATCAAACATCTCTAATATGTATGGATGCAAATTAGAACATGTGACAATTCACTCAACACTCCACTCGTCGTCGAACGTTCCCAAGGCTCTAAACTTATGCTCTGATACAACTAAATGTCACAGCCCGGTCCCACAATAGCGAAACCGAAGCCAGTGGCACGCCACCGAGGCTAAACCAATTCATTAATGTTCCCAAAATTAGGTTTGAAGAACACACGTAGCGAAAAACAAAACACATTTTCAAAAGCAGAGGTTCAGTCGACTGGGTCAGGACCCTCAGTCGACTGAGTCGACTGAAGCAAGCAGAACAAAATAAACACATTAACCTTCAGAGGTCCAGTCGACTGAGGCAGGGCCCAGTCGACTGCTTTTGTCAAAATAAGAAAAATAGCTGAACTGCACTGTCCCGTCGACTGCCCCGTCGACTGCTCCGTCGACTGCTTTTACCATAATAAGGGAAAAATAGTTAACTGCACTATCCCGTCGACTGCTCCTCTGACAGCAGCCAAAACTGCAGATTTTCAAGTTTTAAAAGCTTCCTAACTTTCACCAATGATCAACCACTCCATCCAAACTCAACCTAAAGTAATCCTAACTGTATTAAAACATTTCTAAAGCAGGATTACAACATGTCACTAACTATTACAACGGTTTAAAATCCATTCTATCATACGAAGTTAAACATAAGTTAAAATAATAAATAGTCTTATTACAACATCCTATTGTCCCAAAACTACAAAGTTAACATTTAAGTTGCCTCCCAAGCGAACTCCCAACCCTCGTGCTTACTTCTGCGATTCCTCGCCAGCATTTACACCTGAAATGGTTATTTGAATAACCACACATATTTTGATTTGTTTAAGCTAATGCTTAGTGAATAAAATAACATATGCACATGAATGATAAACATGTCCGCATTCACATCTCTACATTTCATACTAGTCGCCGGAGACTCACATGCCCGTCCATACTCCCAATCCGCGACTCCTCGCCAATAAGTCCACGCGAAAGGGTAAGACCCACGATTCTTCTCTTCAATCGTGCGACCTTAATGCCTATATCGGCTCCACAAAATGGCACGGTGACCACGTGCTCCTTCAGACCCACATAAGCAACTTAACATGCTCAAATACATATCACCATGCTCGCGGAAATCAAAACATATCACCGTGCTATTGGGCCTACTTATCAATATAAATGCCCAATATGAACTACACAATATATCTCTAAGAATTAATACATGCTATTCAAACATAACATGAATACATGCCAAGAAATCATTCCAAAACATAGTTGAATCACTCACCTCCGATTTACGCTCTTAAACTTCGATTCAAAGAAAACCCGTGCACAAAGAACGTGCAGAATTCTGTCTAGTACAATTCCTATGGATCAAAATTCCATTTATCAACTTTTATGAAAAATTCTAGAAAATAACTTTTCAGAAAATTTGGCCAAACAAGCCCTAACATATATCAAAACGAAGCTCTTACCTCAAGGAGCTCAAATATGAAATCTGGGAGAAACCAGACTGACGGAAGGTCGTCGTTTGGCGTCGCAAAGCTCTAAGCTCCTAAATCTCCCTCTAGCCCCCTTTTGGCCTCCTTTTGGAATTAGGTCAAGAACTTATGAAAAACCTAAAGTCATCACTTCCTATATATAGGCAAGACTATTGGGAATTTACGTTTACCTCCCCACGAGTTTTTCCAAAACTCCTAATCAATCTCTGAAACTTTCTATACAGCTTATTCATAGCTTTACGAGTGAAACTTTGAAATTATAAAAGTTTTCGACTAAGTTTCGTTTGGTCGCTAAAACGCAAATTTCTACATGACGTTTTCGAAGTTGCTAATTAGCCTACCAAATTAATAGCGGGTTAATTCGTTCTCACCAGGATACTAAATCTAACATCAGAAATATATTCTAAGCCAGAAAATAATACAGATATTGAAATACACAGGTAAACATTTATTTTCAGATAAACATTTAAAATGTTCCACAGTGACCGTCTCATACTCGGAGAGACTTCACAAACAATAAATCCTCAATCACAACAGTTTCAAAGGGTTCTCTAATACAGACACCCAAATCAACTCGTGAGTCAAAACTCACTCAAACACGTGCCAAAATGCACAACACCTCACATCATCATGCATGACAAATGCAATGAAATGCAATAACACAAATGCGGGTGTTATAGTTTACCTTCTAACATGATTCATAGATTGAAAGCTCCTCCACTTCCAGTGTGCCTAACGGCCCATTTTGAACCAACCTTTGAATCCTTTTTAGATTAATATGACCAAGGCGTAAGTGCCAAAGATACATTTAGTTCATCTTAGAAGGTTCTTTTCTCTTAAATGACGTACTATTTGTGTTATTCAACTCATTAAATTGCAGTGTATGATACTCATGATTTATAATATAAAGATCATCCACCAATTGAATAGAACAAATGAAACCTTTTTTTTTCTTTAATTATTACTATTTTATTAAAATGAACTGAATATTCATTCTTTACTAAACTAGAAACTAGAAACTGAAACTAAATTACTTCTAATAGAAGGTATAAAAAATGAAATTTCTTAATATTAAAATCCTATCTCTACCAAACTAAGATGTAGATCTCCAACTACAACTGCTGCCACTCTCGTAGCATTTCCCATATATAGATAAATATCTTCATCATTGAGCTGCATGGTTCCCTGGAACCCCTGCAAGGAATTGCATACATGATCAGTGGCTCCGTATCTACACACCAGGTACCGGTAGATCGGACTGCTAAACATGATTCAACAACTAATAAATGAGATTTACCTTGATTGTTCTGTCTAGCGAGATAAACTGGACATTGCTTCTTCCAGTGTCCTGGCTGCTTGCAACAAAGCACTTATCTTTAGGCTTTTCCAGTTATGCTCGTGGCCTTTAGATTGTCGAAGGATCCATGGCATGCTTTTGAGTCTTTTTTAGCTTCTTCTTGCCTTTCGGCTTTGAAGTAGAATCTTTCTCAAACACAAGAACAATCCTTGACTTTCTATTGAGATCCTCACCTACTTGGAGTGCTTTAAGCAGCTCTGCCAAAGTATATTTAAATTTATTCATGTTGTAATTGAGGCGGAATTGTTTAAAAGACTCTAGCTATAATTGGAGTATGATATCGACCTGGGTTTCTCCATAGATTTCAGCTCCAAGGATCTCTAGTTCATTAAGAAGAGAAATCATCTTAAGAACATGATCTTACATAGGCGTCCCCTTAGCCACAGTTGTGTTCATCAAGTTTTTCATGACAGCCTAGCTATAGGGGTATAAATCAGTCAGTCGGTCGGTCGGTCGGTCAGTTTTTTTCTCAATTTTTTGGTGTTTGAAAACCAACCAATAGAGGTGTAAATCGGTTGTTCAGTCAGTTTTTTAAGGGTTCGGTCAGTCGGTTGTTTAGGGGTTCAGTCAGTTTTAGCTTGTACATACATTTTGAAAATCGACCAATCGATTTTCGATTTGGATGGTTTGCGATTTTTTCTTATACCCTACCTGCCTAGCTACACGGCTTTGATCTCTAAACATCTCTTGCAGGTTCATCCATATGTCATAGGCACTAGCCATTTACTAATGCTGATGTTGCAGAACATTTGACATAGATGCCAAAATGTAACACCGTGCCATCTCATCAGCCTTAATCCACTTCTTGTAAGCCTGGGTTTCCCCATCGGTTACCCCCTCACCGGATTGATTAGGATAGGCTTGAGTGAGCACAAATTTGTACTCTTCAGCAGTCAACACAATATCCAAATTCCTTTTTCAGTCTATGTAGTTTGGTCCATTTAGTTTATTTTCTTTAAGTATAACAACGAGTGGATTGAAAGAACCCATTGTAAAACCTGAGAATTACATAATATTAAAATAAATGCTTATGTTTTGGCAAAAATTACTAAGAATTCAAATTGAAAATTTTGGTTCCCTCTACCATATTTTAAAAGGACTCTGTGACGCCTCGCCTCGCCCCGCCATGGGTCCCAGCGACGGGGTGTCATACGACGGAAGTGCAACAGTAACCAATAACAGTAGGCTTTGACACCATTCGGTAACTCCCGAGTCCTAGACTTCGAGGGTTTCTTGAAATATATGTTCATCATTTGGAAAACATTTATAAAAGAGAAATTTGGTTTTCATTTAAAAAATATCCTTTCTTAAAACAAAACGTTTTCAATATAAGCAGTGGAAAATCAGAGTTAAGCTATCTTTTTATTTAAAAGCGAGTGGACTAACATTTGTCCAATTGAAACATAACATATTTTTTGAAACCAAATTTTATTACATTAATTAAATGATAATCCCCACACACGGGGTCTTCAAACTATAGCGGAAGCATTGTTAAGTCTCAGGGCCTTGCCCTTATCTATATCACCTGAAAGAAAGGTTTAATAGTCCATAAGCCAAAAGGCTCGTATAGTTATATAACCACACAATAACATCTGTTATATAACATGAGTAAGTGTATTGAATGCCAATGTCATGTATGAAATCCATTTTCATGCCTTTTCAAACACTCACCCTCGATCGTCAATATCATTACCCGCACCATGGGCTTCCCGTCCACGGAGGCCTAGCCTTCATGTGCGGGACTTTGGGCGTTACGAATTACATGGAGGCCTAGCCTTCACGTTACGGGGGTTTCTTGCAGCGCATTCCCCAATTCGAGTTCCTAGTGGTACACATGTCACACGCCTACCCACACATCGGGGTTACTATCTTTTCAAAACAAAATCCCTCCTAGAGGGTTTTATGTACGGAAGCCTCTGAGGTCTTCCCTGGAAGCTTATAAGGTCTTCCATTTTCAAAAATCGAACGCCTCTAAGGTCTTTCATCCCAATATCATTTTCGTGATTTTCTTGTTCATACTCATGCTTATGAAATGCTATGTGACATATACGAGCTCTAAGCATCAAGACATATTCAACATTTCATAAATCACATATCAGAATGTGCTATCCATTTAAAGCAACACAATAGGCATGCTAAAATCATCTGAGTAAACACATAAAATATATCAATTCATTTAAACATGTAAGTACACTATTAACATGCTATACAACTTTATTGAGGGTTATATGGAACTACCGTTCACCGAGGATAGACTTAATCACACAGAATAGAATCCCGAAAAACCCATTCTGTTACAATCTATCATGTACGTGATATAAGCACATTAGTGAGGTACAATACCTCTAAGCACAAGTACAACTACTAGTAAAGTAAAGTATAACTCCTAAAGCTTAGGGTACAAGGCCCCTTAACTCAGTTCTGATTTAAGCATAAGAAAAATAGGATTTCTTACCAAACTGCCTCAGGTCACTCGCGCGGGACGCTCGGGCGAAATAAGCTCAGAGAGACCACGTGGTCATTCAAAACAGTTTCAAAAAAATGGCCTGGTCGCACGCGTGGGCCGCTCGTACGGGTCGTGCACGCAAGATATCACAGAGTCGTCTTCTTCCTTTTTCTTCCCATATTTTGAAATCAAAGACTGGTTTTTACCCATTTTGAAAATTTAACCATAACATAACTTTCAATATATGAATCTCTTCCTTTTTCCGCGTAGATTTCAAATACGAAATCAGTTTTTCATGAATCGAATCATAGCTCTTGATTTTCTGAAAATCTGAAAGGCGACAAAACTGAAAATCGACCGTTCGTCGCGACCGTAATGAATTTGCTTTTGAAATTTGAAATAGAGTCTCATGGGATCGAGACCTTTCATTTGATATAAAGAAATCAAGTTTTCATTATTGTTTTTATGCTCGCTATTTTCGGACCCTTAACGATATATATATATATGAGATCTATATATATATATATTAACAGTTTATAAAAAACAAAATTCAAAATAAAAAAAATGGTACAGAAGCTTACCATAACCAAAGCTTGATTTCTAATAATAGAATATGTATATATGTATCTCACTATATGTCTATGTGTGTGTATATGGAATAATATGTCATATGTGTGTGCATGTGTCCAAGAGAGAGAGAGAGAGAGAGAGAGAGAAAGAGAGAAAGAGTTGTTGAGAGGCAGAGAGTTTGAGAGTTATGAAAGAAAGAGAGGTAGGAGGTTTCATATATGGCAATATTTTGCTTTGCCTCCAAGCACTGTGAAACACAAGCTTCACACACACAAATAGTATATACACGAACACATAATGCACAGTCTGATGAATTAGGCTCCAAGTTCAATTGAGAAATTCTTGTGTGTGTTGAGCTCACAAGCTTAACCACACACACAGATAAAAATTATACTACCAACAATACCCAAAACTAGTATTATTAGAAATAAAAATTTAGGGGTATTACATCCTACCCACCTTAAAAGAAATTTCGTCCGCCAAAATTCGGACATAGATATCAATCAATGCAGAAAACAGATAACTCAAGAAGAGAACGATATCGATCTTGCATCTCCTTCTCATTCTCCCAAGTAGTCTCCTCAGTACCATGGTGTCACCACAATACTCGAAACAAATGAATAGTTCTACCACGAAGCACATGTTCTCCAGCTTCCAAAATCTGTACTGGTTACTCCTTATAGGACGCATCTTGCTCCAACAGTAAATCAGTCCAATCTAAATCATGAGAAGGATCAGGTTCATACTTCTGAAGTATTGAGATATGAAATACATTATGAACTTCTGCCAATTACGGAGGCAGGGACAACCGATAGGCAACTTCTCCCACATGTTCCAAAATTGGGAAAGGTCCAATGAAACGAGGTAAAAGCTTCTTGTCCTGTCCAAAACGAAGTACTCCACGATGAGGTGAAACTTTGAGAAACACATGATCCCCAACTTCAAAGGACAATGGTCTCCTCTTCTTATCAGTATAACTTTTCTGTCAGCTCTGAGCCGCAAGTATCCTCGCATAAATCAGTTTCAACTCTTCAGTAATTTTCCTTACTAGATCTGGTCCCAATAGAGACGCTTCTCCAACTTCTGTCCAACATACGGGAGAACGACACAGTCGTCCATATAGGGCCTCGAATGGTGCCATCTGAATACTTGCAAACTCGATCAATGGTAGGTGGTCTTCCCAACTACCTTTGAATCCAGAACACAAGCTCGTAACATATCTTCCAAGGTCTGTATAGTACGTTCTGACTGGCCATCCTTTTGAGGATGAAAAGCCGTACTCAATCTCAATTCTATCCCTAAAGCTTTCTGGAGACCTTCCCAAAGCAAGGAAGTAAATCGCGAATCTCGATCCGACACAATCGAGATAGGGACTCCATGTAAACGAATGATCTCTCTAATATACAAGCGACTAAGGACATCAACTAAATCCGTCAAACACATTCCTAGAAAATGTGCAGACTTTGTCAGATGATCCACAATGAACCAAACGACATCATGATCGCGTGGTGACCTAGGAAGTGCTTGCTCCCATTTCCACTCTGAAATTGGTAATGGTTGCAATAACCCTACAGGTCTCTGATGTTCGGCATTCACTTGCTGATAAGTCAAACACCAAGATATAAACTTAGTGACATCGCGCTTCATATCCTTCCACCAAAACTGACATCGCAGATTATGGTACATCTTGTTGCCTCCCAGATGCACCGCTAATCGTGAATGATGGAATTCCTTCATCACTTGTTTACAAACTGCCAAAGGCACAACCAAACGGTCTTTGAACTTCAACCCACGCTCAGAGTCAAAAGTCTAACCTTCTATAATATCACCACAAAGAATTCGCATACGAAAAGTAGATGCTACAGGATAAAATTGTTGCTCATCTTTCATTTGTTGTATGATCGACGATTGAGCCATAACAGAAAATAATGAAGCACGATCCTCAAAATTGTCAAGCTCTACTTCAAACTCCCTTATCTGATCAAGCATATTCTATTCCTGAATGGCCAAACAAGCCAAGGAACCTCGTGACTTGCGACTCAGCGCATCGACCACTACATTTTGCCTCCCTGGATGATACTATAGTTCGAAGTCATAATCTTTTAAGTACTCCATCCATCGACGCTGTCGAAGATTGAGATCACGTTGAGTAAAGATATACTTCAAGTTCTTGTGGTCTGAAAAGACATCAAATCATTTCCCATACAAGTACTGATGCCATGACTTTAAAGCAAACATAATGGCGTCAAGCTCTAAATCATGAGTCAGATAATTCTGTTCATGAGGCTTCAATTGGCGAGAACCATATGCAACAACTTTGCCTTCTTGCATAAGCACGCACCATAAACCAAGAGGTGAAGTGTCACAATAAACTATGTAGTCAACACCACTCTCCGGAATAATCATGACTGGTGCTAAAGTCAATCGGTCTTTAAAAGTTGAAAAGCTTTCTCACCCTCCTTAGTCTAAATGAATTTCACCCCTTTACGTGTAAGCTTAGTCAAACGTGGAGCAATACGAGAAAACTCCTTCACAAAGTGACAGTAATAGCCTGCTAAACCCAAGAAACTACGTATCTCAAATACGTTATTAGGTGGCTGCCAATCCATAACAACTTCAATCTTTGATGAATCAATTGACACTCCATCTCTCAAGATGATGTGTCCCAAAAATTTCATTTCTGTCAACCAGAAATCACATTTAGATAATTTACCGAACAGTTGGTAAGTACACAATACTTATAGGACAATCCTCAAGTGTTTCTCATGAAGTTCCTTAGAGGAAGAGTAGATAAGAATATCATCAATAAATACAATCACTAATTTATCCAAATAATCATGAAATACTTGCTACATAAGATCCATAAATGATGCTGGAGCATTGGTCAATCTAAATGGCATAACCACAAACTCGAAATATCCATATTGGGAACTAAAAGCTGTCTTCGAGATATCTGACTCTCTAATACAGAGTTGATGATAACCTGATCTCAAATCAATCTTGGAGAAACAAGTGGAACCTTTAAGTTGATCAAACAAATCATCAATTCTTGGAAGTGGATACTTATTCTTGATCGTCACATGATTGAGTTTTCGATAATCGATACATAATCTCAATGTTCCATCCTTCTTCTTAACAAAGAGAACAGGAGCTCCCCACAGGGATTTACTCGGGCGAATAAAACTATTACTCTAGAGATCTTCCAACTGAAGTTTTAACTCTTTCAATTTTGCTGGTGCCATACGATATAGCAGAATAGAAATAGGCGAAGTGCCTGGCACAAGATCGATTGCAAAATCAATATCACAGACAGGTGGCAATCCCGATAAGTCTTCTGAAAAGACGTCAGGAAATCCACAACAATGAGTGGCAATTCCACAAGATAAGTAGCCCTCTCCATAGCCAATAAACTAGCCAGAGTTCCAAGAGAAGAGTATAAACTACTCCGTGAAAACAATGAGGGTATCGATAAATCTAATTGATCACCCTCGAATCTACACCTGTCTTCCTTAAGAGTGAAAAGAGTAACCCGGTGCTTAAAGTAATCTATTAAAGTCCGGTACTCGACCAACCTGTCTATCCCAAGGATGACATCAAATCCTAGATTCGGCATAACAATCAAACCAACACTCAACTGCTGGTCTGCTATCAAAAGCATACAACCACGACAGACATGATTTAAATGAATAATACCTCTAACTAGAGTATCAATAGATAAGATGTGCTCTAAGCATTCTATCTCTAACCCCAATACTGATACGGATGCTAATGAGATGAATAAGTGTGATGCACCAGTGTCAAACAATATAGATGCCCAAAAGCTAAACAACGGGATGATACCTCAGATCACACAAGGGCATTTCCAGAAACATGATAAGCTGATGATATAGGGAGAGCAAAATTCCTTCCTTGGGGTTCTGGTGTTGTTGTGGCTGAATACTGCCATGGTTATTTGTCCTCTAATAATTACCCTAATTCCCTCTGTTCTGGTAGGGTTTCACGCTCTGAGCGAATATTGCCTGAGACGGTGGATAATATGGTGTCGGACCAATCGACTAAGGTTTTTTGGGGGATGGTTAGGGACAAAACTTGATGAAATGGTTCGGATCACCACATCGGAGACAAACTTTTTCCCCAGTTGCATTCACACCTCGCTGTAACCCCAATTATTGAGAACTTCGATAAGAAAGTCTCTATTGTGAATAAGATTGTTGCTGTTGAGGAGGTTGGGACTGAAACTGAGACCTAGTCTCTGTCATGGCTTTTTTAGACTGACCGTTGCTCTTGGCTGGAGTGATCATCTCCCTAGCCCTTTTCAGATCCAAATCCACACTTTTAACACCCAACGGTCTTGTCAAAGTATTAGCATAAGTGGTGATAGGCGTGTTTGTAGGAAAAATAGGTTTAAAAATTATTTTTAAACGTGTAACGGAAATATTGAGTTATAAAAACTTTATTGGTAGCCTAAGATTTACTACTCGTCAATTCCATAGACGCGTATACAAAAGAGGGAGAAGAATTATACCTCAGGTCTTGAACCCAATTATGATTTTCTTTCTCCTTAATGGTGTAGCAGCCTCCACTAGGTTGTCTTCACCCTTATGACTCCTACGGATGCTTCCCAGAGAGGCTAGAGATGGTGGTATCTCTAATAAAGAGGAAGAGAAGGTTTGGGGGCTGTAAAAATAGTTTCTGCAGCTTTTGACGTGTTAATATGACAAAATCTTTTTTCTGGACGCAACTGCCCTATTTATAGATTCCCAGAATCGGCCTAATGATCGAACGATAGAAGTGTCTTCGATCGATCGAGACTTTGATCAATCGAACCACCTTCGAGCGATCAAACCCTCATAGACTTCAATTGATCGAGACACCTTCGATCGATCAAACCCGCCTTGACAAATTCCTCAGTTGCCTATCCAAGCATCCTAGCAGTGCTAAGAGTGGGACTTCCTAAGCTCTTTATTGTTGGCTCAGACCAGTTGTTAATTCCCATGACCAAACTCTTTGATCAGCAAACTAACCAACTGATCAGTTAACGTTTACTCCACTATAAAACGATAACTGAACTCCAACGCAAAAGAACATATTCGAAGCGATAACTAGACTTGTATGGTGTACTAATGTCCCTCTACCTTCAGCATTCGTAATCATATTCAGGTAGTCGGATAACTGTTACTGTTAACCTGAATCATGAATACTTCTTATATTCCTTGTGTCCCATTCACCTCTCATGATTACCAAACATGTTGATAACTACTTATCAACAAGACTGCAACTCTCAGTATTTAACTTGGTGACATTCTCAAGAGAATGCTTACTCTGAATTAGAGGGTAGATTCTATCTTGACAATATATGTTCACAACGCTATGAACATGACATACCTAAGATACCCAGGTGTTGATCTTCTATAGACCTCACTGAGTGGTAAGTCAAAGCAACCATATCCATAGTCTGTGTTCATAATCGTCTCAAGATTGAGAACACGTATCTTCTACAAGTTATGAGTTCCTATAGACTATTTGACAGTCTTGAGTGTCAATAGGAAAGCTCAAGTCTGTCAATGCACTATAAGCACTAGCATATTAACTAAGAGTTACACTCTAGTGATTGAGATTAATCACTCCATCTAATGGAAGTTAGTTATGTTATAGTGTAAACCTGATGAGATATCTAGTCTCATCATCCACTGTGACAAGCTCTAAGTATCAAAGAATAACAATTCGTATCTCACTTGTATGTATCTCATACACACATGAATTACTTACTATGACACTTAAGGATTAACAATCATCTCATGAAAGATACATACACAATGAAATGTAAAGCTGATATCCATATATTAAAATGTCAATGTCTCATACATAAAGTAGTGGTTTGAGGGCACAAACCCAACAAACTCCTACTTGTACTCACAACCATACGGGACTACATCTGAGACCTAGACTATCTAGATCACAATCAAAGACCTTCTGTGGCAAGGCCTTTGTAAACGGATTAGCAAGATTGTCAGCAGTGGCAATCTTGGTGACAGTCACATCTCCACGTTGAAGAATATCTCGGATAAGATGATATTTAAGCTCTTCGTGCTTTCCCTTCCCATGGTTTTTTGGCTCCTTGGACTGTGCCACTGCCCCACTATTATCATAATAAACGTAATAGGTGACAGTGACACTGGTACCACCTCGAGCTCCATAAGGAACTTCTTGAGCCAAATAGCTTCCTTTGCGGCTTCACAAACAGCCACACACTTAGCTTCTGTAGTTGAGTCTGCAATGCATTTCTACTTAATGCTCCTCCAACTAACAACACCACCTCCCAAGGTAAAGAGATGTCCGGATGTTGACTTCCTCAAATCTTTATCTGACAGAAATTCTGAGTCAGTATATCCCACTGTAATTAACTTATTGTCGCATAACATAATTATGTAATCTTTAGTCCTTCTCAAGTACTTAAGAATGTGCTTAACGACTGTCCAGTGCTCTGGACCTGGATTCGATTGATACCTGCTGACCATGCCTACGGCAAAGCAAATATTCGGTCTAGTGCATAACATCGCATACATGAGACTTTCCACTGCCGAAGTATAGGGAACTCCTGCCATGCAATTCCTCTCCTCCTGTGTCTTTGGACACTGATCCTTGGAGAATGCTAAACCATGCCTGAAAGGTAACAAACCTTTCTTCGAATTATCCATTGAAAACCTAGGTAGCACCTTGTCGATATAACCAGCTTGAGATAATCCCCCTATCTTTCGCTTACGATCCCGAAAGAGCTTTATTCCAAGAATATAGCTCCTATCTCCTAGATCCTTCATACTGAAAGTACTAGCTAGCCAAACCTTAACCGTGGACAGTGCGCTGCATCTTTCCCAATGAGTAGAATATCGTCAATGTAGTAAACAAGAAAAGCCACCATTTTCCTTCACATTTTTTGTATACACAAGGCTCATCCAGATTCTATATGAAACCAAACGATTTGACCGCTTGGTCAAAACGTATGTTCCAACTCCTGGATGCCTGCTTAAGCCCATAAATGGACTTTTGCAACTTGCATACCAAGTTACCTTTCCCACCAGCTATGAACCCTTCTGGTTGCTGCATATAGATGTCCTTCTCAAGATTGGCATTCAAGAATGCAGTCTTGACATCCATTTTCCAGATTTCATAATCTAGGCATGCAATAATGGATAAGAGTATTCTGATGGACTTGAGCATGGCTACCGGTGAGAAGGTTTCCTCATAGTCAATGCCCTCTCTTTGAGGGTAACCTTTCGCTACAAGCCTTGCTTTAAAGGTTTCAACCTTTCCATCAGATCCTCTTTTCCTCTTGTAGACCCACTTATAGCCAATGGACTTAATATTGGCTGGAAGTTCTACAAGATCCCAGACTTGATTGGAATCCATAGATTCTAATCCAGCTTTCATAGCTTTAACCTAATGAGCTGAGTCAACATCAGTCATTGCCTCTTTTTATGTGGTAGGATCAAATTCAGATTCTATGGAGACAGCTTCAAAAACTTCTCCTAAGAACATGTATCTATCAGGCTGGCTGATAATCCTTCCACTATGACGAGGTCTCGATGTGGGAATGGGTGAAGAAGTGGTATTTTCATGATTTACATCGTTATCAACTGCAGGTTGGACTGAGGGCTTTCCTTCTATCTATCTAAGATCTATCATTCCCTTAGGTTTATGGTTCATGATATAATCATCCTTCAAGAAAACAACATTTGTACTAACAAACACTTTCTGTTATCTTGAATCATAAAAATACCATCCATAAGTACCCTTTGGATACCCTACGAAATAACATACTTTTGATCTAGAATCCAACTTGCTCGTCTTTCCTTTCAGCACATGTGCTGGATACCCACATATCCGGAGATGTTGCAAAGAAGGCTTGCACCCAATTCACATCTCCCGTGGTGTCTTGGAAACAGATTTGCTTAGTACTAGATTTAGTATGTCCGCAGCAGTTTACAAAGCATAACCCAAAAGGAATAAAGGTAACTCCGAATAACTCATCATCGACCTAGTCATGTCTAAAAGAGTTCGATTCCTTCTTTCTGCTACACCGTTCTGCTAAGGCGTACCAGGTGCAGTCAACTGCGATAGAGTCCCATTCTGTACGAGGTGATCAATAGACTCATTAGAGAGGTACTCGCTACCTCGATCAGATCGATTGGCCTTGATATGTGTTTCTAATTGCTTCTCCACTTCAGCCCTAAACTCTTTGAGCTTTTCAAAGGCTTCAGACTTGTGCTGCATTAGGTACACATATCCATACCTAGAGTGGTCATTAGTAAATGTTATGAAATACTCATAATCATCCCGTGCTCTAATATTTATTGGTCCACACACATTAGTATGAACTAATTCCAACAATGCATTGGTCCTATTTTTCTTTAATGGAAAGGGCCTTTTGGTCATCTTACCCTCTAAACAAAACTCGCAGAGTTCCATTGGTTCAATAACCAAATCGCCTAAGATCCTTTCTTTGACTAGTCTGCCAATCCAATTTAGACTGATATGGCTAAGCCTCATATGCCAAAGCTTTGTTGGATTAGTGGAAGGTTCCTTTCTTTTAGATGGTATAGTTACCACTGAGTTATTAAGTTCTATACAAGAGTCTTTAGAAACATTAGGAGTAATCATATACAAGCCATTAGTTTTAACACTAGAACATATAAAAGAACTATTTCTTTTAATGACAACTTCTATTCCAAAATGGAAAGATTAACCATTATTCGATAAATTTGAAACTGAAATTAAATTACGTCTCATTATAGGGACGTAAATTACATTTGATAAAACTATTATCTTATTGTCCAAAAACTCTAAAACTACTACTCCTATAGCAACTGCAGAAACGGTTGCGCTAGAGCGCAGATTCAGCACGATTTCTCCATCACTGCATTTCCTGGTTGATTTGAACCCCTGTAATGAATTATAGATATGGTTAGTCGCACCAGAATCAATGCACTAAGTGTTTGAAGTATCCGTTATAAAACTTACTTCAATTACATGTGATTCATTCATACGTTGAACTCTTGAAACTAAGAATTCTGGACAGTTCCTTTTCTAGTGGGCCTTCTCACCGCATTGGAAACACTTCCTTTATGTTGGCTACTCACCTTCCCTTTTCCCTTACCTTTTCCCTTGGATTTTGCAATCTTAGGGACCGATCCAATACTTGGACCACTAGTGCCAACCTTCTTCTTCCCTTTCTTGCCTTTCAGTGTAGATCAGGAGGAAGAAGAGCTTTTCTCAACGTTTAAAACATTGCCCCCAGGTTTGATCACCCTTTCGCTGCCAGTAAAGAACTCATTAATTCACTCAATAAAAAATCCATTTTATTCATATTATAGTTTAGTTTAAATTGAGCGAATGATGGCGACAACGTATTGAGGATCATATCAACTTGGGTTTGTGCATTGATGTTGGCTCCCAAGGTCTCCCGTTCGTTTAAATAACCAATCATTTTTAAAACATGTTCTTTGACTGGAGTCTCTTCCAACATCTTAGCACTCATTATCATCTGCATGGCTACCTGTCTGGCAGGCTTGCCATACTCCCCAAACATCTTTTTCAGGGATGCGATAATATCACTGGCAGAATTGTTCGACTGGATCTGGTGTTGCAACACACCAGCCATTGAGGCCAGAATGTAGCAATGGGCCATTCCATTCAACTTTTTCCATTTATCGACTCACGTCTGGCAGCTGCCGAAGCATTTGCCGCAGTTTCTTCAGGGCATGGGGTGGTGGGGACATATATGTGATCCTCTGCAATTAAGACGATGTCAAGGTTTTGTTTCCATTCTGTGTAGTTATTTCCAGTTAACTTGTTTTGAGTGAGTATGGTGGCAAGTGGACTAAATGTAGATCCAGATATTATGATTTACTGAAAAAATCAAAAGACAAAATAAATATGGATATCAGAATTTGATAGTTTGAAATAAAAGAATCCTCAAAACTCTTATTTTAAAACAAAGTCACCGGAATATCGAAACAAAAGAATAAAGTCTCCGTGTGGCGGTCAATACTCGATCTTTCGATTAAGCATGACTTGTCATCTATGCAACTCTTGTAAAACAAGTTATGACTCCCGAACCTATTTGATCTCTAAGTTTCTGAATAATGCCCCATGTGGGATCCCTTATCCATAGCTTAGCTAGTGTATACCATTAACTAAGATCCAATCACAACCACCTCAAGTAGCGCCTCTGTATGGTGGTCACTCTCTAACACGTCTGATTGATCCTATCCTTAGAAAGTTCACATCTATTAACCAATGAGTAGTGTACCGTGTGGAATGATCACCCCTGGCGAGGTGACACAGAATACATTATTCATCTTACAATAAGCCGTTAATGGAAGATCGTGGGTGTTATTAATAAGACCCTCTCCCACTAGATTTGGTAGAAAATGATTTTGCTTTTGGAAAAATTGTCTCTACACATTACCCATAAACATCCAATGTTTACTAATGCGTTGAAACGATTTTTGAATTTTATCTTAGAAAACTTATTTTACGTGCATGCAAGTAGTAACAATATAATTAAATGCCAATCACAAACCATGCATATAACAAAAAACTAAAAAGAAATAAAAGCATCCAATGATGCCTCTATCTCCCATGGCTCTCTCTCCATAGAACCTCTTCCTTGGTTTGATCGGCTCCAGCTCCATCTTCATGGACAATGACTTGCTCCTCCATCTTCATGTATATTCTAATTCTATTACATTGGTTCTATGCTTCTTTCGAAGCTTACAATTTATCTAGAAATAGAAATTAACAAGAAGAAAATAAAGAACGCTATGGAAACCAGTGCGACTTTTCTTTTCGTAGGATTGAAGTCGCAGCGCCCTTTACACATGCTTTAAAACCAAACCAATAATAAATACTATTTACAATCATTCACCAATCACAAACATCGTAATACAAAATTAAAACTTTGATCTTGGTGCCATGGGAGATAGAAGATTAATCTTGCAGCAAAAGGGTTAGTCGTACGCACATCCATGCATATATTACAAATATGTGTAACTATTGGAACCCTTAATTGATTCACACAGTACATAAACTCTTTATGCACTGATTAGAACTCAAAACAACATCTCACTTCTCTGTCACACTTCGATCAATCGACAAAGGTTCGATCGATTGAACCTTCGATCGATTGAACATAGTTCAATCGATTGAACTTTCAGTTTCACAAAAAGGTTTGATTTTTTTTACAGAATAACTAAAAAAATAAATTATTTATTTTAAAATCTTTAAAACTGTAAACTGAACACCCGGACAGAGAAGTAGTCTCGATCGATCGAACACTATTCAATCGATTGAACAAAAATCAAGTTCGATCGATCGACCCTTTCGATCGCTTGAGAACAGACGAAGTTTGATCGATTGAGACTACTTCGATCGGTCGAATCCATCATGCATCCAATGCAATCATAGATTTGTATTCTGCTGCGATAACACCGCAAAAATAGATCTTTGACGATGCAGTTTCGAAAACAATCCTAAAATCAGTATGCAAATCAAACTAGTGTTCCAAAACGCATCTATAGATCCAAACAAGCATGGCTCAGATACCAATTGTAGGAAAAACAGGTTTAAAAATTATTTTTAAACGCACAGCAAAAATATTGAGTTATAAAAACTTTATTGGTAGCCCAGGATCTACTACTCGTCAATTCCATAGATGCGTATACAAAAGATGGAGAAGAATTATACCTCAGGTCTTGAACCCAATTCTGATTTTCTTTCTCCTTAATGGTGCAACAGCCTCTACTAGGTTGTCTTCACCCTTATGACTCCTACAGATGCTTCCCGGAGAGGCTAGAGATGGTGGGATCTCTAATAGAGAGGAAAAGAAGGTTTCGGAGCTCTAAAAATAGTTTCTGCAGCTTTTGGCAAGTTAAAACGATGAACTCTTTTTTATGGACGCAGCTGCTCTATTTATAGATTCCCAGAAATGACCTAATGTTCGAGCAATCGAAGTGTCTTCGATCGATCGAGACTTCGATCGATTGAACCACCTTCGAGTGATCGAACCCGCCTAGACTTCAATCGATCGAGACACCTTCGATCGATCGAACCCGCCTTGACAAAATCCTCAGTTTTCTATCCAAGCATCCTAGCAGAGCTAAAAGTGGGACTTCCTAGGCTCTTTATTGTTGGCTCAGACCAGTTATTAATTCCCATGACCAAACTCTTTGATCAGCAAACTAACCAACTGATCATTTAACGTTTCCTCCACTATAAAACGATAACTGAACTCCAATGCAAAAGAACACATTTGAAGCGATAACTAGACTTATATAGTGTACTAATGTCCCTCTACCTTTAGCATTCGTAATCATATTCAGGTAGTCGGATAACTGTTACTGTCAACCTGAATCATGAATACTTCTTATATTCCTTGTGTCCCATTCACCTCTCATGATTACCAAACATGTTAATAACTACTTATCAACAAGACTGCAGTTCTCAATAATCAACTTGGTGACATTCTCAAGGGAATGCTTACTCTGAATCAAAGGGTAGATTCTATCTTGACAATATATGTTCACAACCCTATGAACATGACATACCCAAGATACCCAGGTGTTGATCTTCTATAGACCTCACTGAGTGGCAAGTCAAAGCAGCCATATCCACAGTCTGTATTCATAATCGTCTCAAGATTGAGAACACGTACCTTATACAAGTTATGAGCTCCTATCGACTGTTTGACAGTCTTGAGTGTCAATAGGAAAGCTCAGGTTCGTCAATGCACTATAAGCACTAGCATATTAACTAAGAGTTACACTCTAGTGAGTGAGATTAATCACTCCATACAATGGTAGTTAATTATGCTACAGTGTAAACCTGATGAGATATCCAGTCTCATCATCCACTGTGACAAGCTCTAAGTATCAAAGAATAATAATTCGTATCGCACTTGTATGTATCTCATACACACACGAATTACTTATATGACTCTTAAGGATTAACAATATTCTCATGAAAGAAACATACACAATGAAATGTAAAGCTGATATCCATATATTAAAATGTCAATGTCTCATACATAAAGTAATGGTTTGAGGGCACAAACCCAACAGTGCTAGCCAGACTTTTTTGAATATAGGGTCGAAGACCAAAGGCAAAGTGTTTAGCCTTGAAATGATCATTGACCAACTGCTCTTGCGTAAAATGAGCCAAGGTGGAAAACATAGTAGCATATTCTGTAACTAACATATCCCCATGCTGAAGGGTAAAGAATTCACCCCTCTTTGCGTACCTTTATACTTCTGGGAAGTAGATATCGAGAAAAAGACTCTTAAATGATTCCCAGGTCATACTAGTAAGTAGATGAACACTTACAGTGCAATCGCACCAATGCGTAGCTTCTCCAAAAAATAAGTATGTAGTCAACATGATATAGAGAACATCCTCAGAAAGATCAATGAATTCGAATATCTTTGTGATATGCTGAAGCCAATCCTCTGCAGCCATTGGGTTAGAGCTACCAGAGAACTTTGGTGGCTTCTTAGCATCAAAATCTTTAGTAATCAACCGGTCCCGAGCTCTAGCGGGATTTGTCTCACCTCTTGGAGCACAAGGGGGAGGAGATGGCATAGCATCTCTGGCTACTCTTGTAATTACATCGGCTACATTCTGTAACACTTGCGGTCCATCAGGAATATCAATCGGTCCTGTGGAGGCTTCCGATTCAAATACAGCATCAGACGCGTGACCTCGACCACGACCACGACCTTGTCGACCTCGGCCACAACCTTAACCTTGGCCACGGCCTCTACCTGGACCATGTCCTTGAGCACGACCACGACCTCGGTCTCTAACTGGGACTGAAGTAGTCGATATCTTCTCATCAGCCTCAAGCTCAAAACTGCAATTCTCACAACGCGCCGGCATAACTATAACAAGATCAAATCGGGTAAACGAATTACACAACATGATCTAATCACAAAGTGTATTCAACCGCACATGAATATGCCAAACATAATAAGTAAATAGTTAACACCTCAAGTTATCAAATAACATGTTAACACATATCAAATCATATGTTGTTTATCAACTAACATGTCTAACATGTCAACAAAACTATACAAGCAAACACATAACCCGATGTTCCAAAGTATTCGACCCAATTATGCTTTGATGCCATTCTGTGATGCCCCACCTTGCCCCACCACGAGTCTCGGTGACGGGATGTCGGCCGGCGGAAGAACAACAATAACCATTAACAGTAGGCTTTGACACCATTCTGTCTAATTTGATACTTACTTTGTTAAAAAGTCGCTCAAGTGCCAATTTAAGTAAAATTTCACTTAATATTCATATATGCCAAGTGAAATTTCACTTCTTAGAGGCCGATTAAGAGTTTTTAATCGGACTCATGAGACCGATGGCAAAATTAATGGCTAAGTGGTTACTTCAAAAGTTGATCGGGCTTATTACAGTCGGGCTAGCACCTTTGCTTAATCGGACTGACCACCATGAAATCGGACTAACCACGAGTTGATCGGGCTTACTACCGTTGCGCTAGTACTATTTCTCACTCGGACTAATCACTCTTTGATCGGGCTGACTAATACATAAATTCGGACTTATAGACCGATTGTGTAAATTATTGCCAAACGTGGTAGGGCCAAGTCAGAGTGCTCGGGCTGATTGGCATGCTACCTCATTATCAATTCAGCCAACATGCTAGCTGGCTTCATTCTATCGGACTGGCTTCATTCTATCGGGCTTGGACCAAATTTTAGAAAATAACATTTCTTGAAACAAAACATTTTCAATATAAGCAGTGAAAAATCAGAGTTAAGCTATCTTTTTATTTAAAAGTGGGTGGACTAACATTTGTCCAATTGAAACATAACATGTTCTTTGAAACCAAATTTTATTACATTAATCAAATGATAATCCCCACACATGGAGTCTTCAAACTATAGCTAAAGCATTGTCAAGTCTTGGGGCCTTGCCCTTGTCTATATCACCTGAAAGAAAGGTTTAATAGTCCATAAGCCAAAAGGCTTGTATAGTCATATAATCACACAATAACATCTGTTATATAACATGAGTAAGTGTAATGAATGCCAATGTTATGTATGAAATTCATTTTCATGCCTTTTAAAACACTCACCCTCAATCGCCAATATCATTACACGAACCATGGGCTTCCCGTCCACATAGGCCTAGCCTTCACGTACGGGACTTTGGGCTTTGCAAATTACATGGAGGCCTAGCCTTCACGTTACGGGGGTTTCTTGCAGCACATCCCCCAATTTGAGTTCCTAGTGGTACCCATCTTATACGCCTACCCACAAATCCGGGGTTTCTATCTTTTCAAAACAAAATCCCTCCTAGAGGGTTTTATGTATGGAAGCCTCTAAGGTCTTTCCTTTTTAAAACCTGGAAGCCTATAAGGTCTTCCCTTTTCAAAAAATCGAAAGCCTCTAAGGTCTTTCATCCCAAAATCATTTTCGTAAATTTATTGTTCATGCTCATTCATTGAAAACACAGTGCACAATCTGATGAATTGGGCTCCAAGTTCAATTGAGAAATTCTTGTATGTTTTGAGCTCACAAGTTTAACCACACACACAGATAAAAATTATACTGCCAACAAAACCCAAAACTGGTATTCTTAGAATAATAAAAATTTCAGGGTATTACAAAATCTAATAGCAAGCTGATGCACCGTGAATACTGTGGCTCGATGGGAAGCCATACACTATTCAACATTTGTCCAGATAGGCAATTGCCTTAATTTTACTATCTAGGCGATATACATAGCCAAGCAAAATTAATTGGCTTGCTTTGGTCCTATAAATAATAGTAGTTACTCAGATGGAGAGAATATTACTACCTCCGTCCCATTTTATGTGTCCATCTTGGGGAATCCAACTATTTAAGGGGACAAAAAGAATCTAGACCTACTTTCCACAATTTCCCATAATCATTACACTTTCTTTTTTTGTTTTGTTTTGGTGTTAATTGCAAGGAAGGGTAGTTTGGGAAACTAAGTAAAATTTGTATATTAATTTAGGAAAGTGGACAACAATTTTGGGACATCCCAAAAAGGAAAGATGGACACATAAAATGGGACGGAGGGAGTATTACTTATAGCTAAGTGTATACCATCTCTTAATTTCAAGTCAAGAGTTCTGTGATAAACACCTCTGATGGAAAGGTGGCCCTGACTAATAATCACCGAAAACATTCTTTTAAGAAAATTTGTACCGCTGATTCCATAATTAACTTTATCCAATGCAGAGGATCACTAGAGCCACCACACAAAGTCAATCATATCATCTACAAAGCAGTGATGGAGACCATGAGATTTATACATAATAAATTCCCTCCCCCACTTAGTATTTAAAAAAAAAATGAGGGATATATCTTTAGAAAATCATTTAAGTTTTATTAATATAAAATAATGGAATGCTTAACAAGGATTAATTCATCCTTACTTGTTAAACCCACATGTGTAGATAATAAATTATTCTACTGTTTTAAGTTTAGAAAATAAGTACTTGTTCTTTAAAATATGGAATTAATATTATTCCTAAATAAACATGAAATTTCCATCATTTTAAATTAATAAAAATTAAACAAGCAGCTAGATATGTGAGATAGGTCTAGGAACCATTATCTATGTTGTCCTATTAATTAAATATGGAAAACGGATAATAGACATTCAATCACACATAGATAAGGAAACCACAATAAAATAGAAATCCCATTATTATGGTCAAGCGGCAACTTTTGTGAACAAATCTCATTGAACCCGATTAGCTCCATGTTTCCATTACGCACGGGGGTCGAGCTGCCTGGTCAGCTCGTGGGGATCGAGCTATCTGGTCAGTTCATAGGGGTTGATGGGATAGCGCCCCGGAAGCTAAATCCGATCTACCATTAGCAACTGCCTTCTAGAACTATTTTTTGAAACTGCTTGTAAAACTATTCTCACGAACTATCTTCACGGATTTACTTGAGATATATTACATAAATCTTATACCTCCATGAAGGAGTTTACATGCTATTTCTTTGTAGTAATTTAACCATGCATCAATCAAGCATGAGATCCAATACACACAAATACTATGACTCCATAAAGGAGTTCACATGCTGTATCAAAATAGTAATAGTAATAGTAACCACGAATAAACCCATCGTAGGATCCAATCATACAAAATAAGTGACCATAATAGTAGAATAAGAACACTACAAAACAAGGGTCATCACAGTTCTACATTCTATCCATCCATTAAAGCACATATAACATCTGTCTTACTAGACAACATGGTTGTGTCCATCCCATACGCGGTATCAACATCACTCTGATACCACTATTAGGAAATCGTGTTCCCAAAATCCGTTGATAGCGCGTATAAATTGCTACTGCAAAAATTTATATGAAAGGTACAATAACCTTAGCTACAATGGTGAAACTAGGGTTACCTTCAACTGTAAAAACGATTGATGTAGTAAACGAATTGAGAACATAGGCTTGATAACAGCTCGCAATCTTCTACCGTATTCCTCTACTGCCAGAATCTCAAACTGAGTATTGGCTCTTTCGAAATCCCTTCTCTTTTTTGCTATCTCTTTCTATGCTCTCTTTTGTATTTCGAGTTATAGTACTCTATGTAAAAAAAAATGTAAACTGAGAGGAGAGCCAAATTAGCATATATATATAGGCTACGATAGGGACCATAAGAAGTCAATAAGGAATATGCTTCCTATGAAATTAGGAAATCCTAATTCGAACTAAATCAGATTCCTATTTTCATTAATTATAATTCATACCACTAAAGGATTATAATTGCATTCCTACCCTTATCTCAAAAATATATTTCGAGCTACATGTTATTAAATGTTTATTGTCTTTCCACGTTAAATATAATTACTGACAATCATATTTAATTATTCTCTAAAAATTTCCTTGAGATCCTATACATAACTTATTTTATATGTTGGGTATAAAATCCATCTATAGGGTTTGACATAATCAAAACTTATAAGCTTACTCAAGGGGATATCATCAATCCTAAAAGTAGGCGTGGATTCAATCATTAATTAATATCCGCCACACAATTAATATCGTCATCTAAGTCAATGAGACATTGATCCATTTAAGGATCTCACCCTTTTAGGGATCAAAGTGTAAATATGAAATGTACATGTCTATAAATTAACTTAGGATTTAGAGTGTAAGCACTCATAATAACCATGTGGTGTTAATTATCTTATACGTCAGTACAAAGATAATTACCCCAAGTCGGTCCCATTTAATACACAAAGTGTACTAGCAAAGTAGTTGAAACTATATCATTTCCCCTAGTCAAGACAAACATACTACACCACCATGCTGCAGTCATACTGATGGTGTGTCCAATCCCATTTAAGATTGTAAACCAGAATTCTATATTCTACAAGATTTGATGGTCTGATCTTTCGTGTAAAAGCCGAACTCTACACACTAGATCACTTGCTATGTAAAATAAGAGACACACATATACAATATTAAATAAACAATATAATGCAAACATAAAGCATGACTTTTAATATATATCCCTAACAAAAACATCATATGCTCATTGACCATGTGTTGGATTAAAAAAAAAATTAGTTGCAACGTTTAGAAAATAGACATCTACATTTGTGGATATTGACCCAAATTAGATTGCAGGTGAATTTTTTTTTCCTAAACCTCCAAAAAAAAATTGTGTTTGTCTATAATACTTTGACTTCTTGTAATGTGACATTTCGTCCGTAGCACGGGTGTGTTGAGAGACCTCCAAACACCCTTTCTGATTTCTTAACTTTCTTAGAATATTTCATCATATGTGTCACTATACATCCTTATCTTTTCCCTTGCATAACATTTGGTATCCCTTTAGTTTTTGTTAATAAAATTGTACATGAACTAAATGAAACTGGATATGAACTACAAATCTGGTAAATTCAAGAACAAAAATCACAATCATAAATCCACGTAGAGGTTTCGCAAATACTTATAAAAATGCAAAAGTAATTCTACACATATGTGGATAGATAGAGAAAAAATTGTAGGAAATATCCAATCCACTACTATTATCCATATCTATTGAAGACGGAGTATCTTCATAGTTTCTACTCAAATTCCTTTGCACATTCATATATTATCATAAAACCTATCTGACATTGTTATTCACATATATAGAACAAATGATAAATATAATTGTTGATACCTTTTTATGTACCAAATGTTGAAGCTTGATATACATTGTTGGGCCCATTCTCTAACAGCTTAAGCTTTTGGAGGAGTTGGTAACGTAATATGGTATCAGAGCCTTGTTTGTGGGAGGTCCTGGGTTCGACTCTCCATCCCCGCTTTGTTGTGCATATTTGCACTTTGTTATTTGTCTCCAATATGATGGAGTTTGGTTTGTTTGCTCTCCACGTGCAAGTCGGGGTTGCACGTGAGGGAGGGTGTTGAAGCTTGATATACATTGTTGGGCCCATTCTCTAACCAAATAGAAAAAGATAAATACAAGTGATAGTAAATCGATGAAATGATACAAATCTCAAAAGGCACGTCAAGAATTGTACCATATTCAAATACAATTTAGGTTGAACAAATAAGAAGATAAAATAATAAACAATGTGCTTTGGGTTTTGTAACGATATGGCTTCATATGATAATAAAATAATTTTGAAAAAAAAAAAGATAATGAAAGAATCAATAGCATCAAAGATAGAGAAAATAAAAAATAACTAAAAGATGAACCAATTCTGGGTACTGCAATTTTCAATTTCTTGCTTTACTCCATAAGTAAAACATAAAGATTTTCATTTCCTTGGCTGCGAATGTCTGTTGTATACAACTGCGATGAACTTCTACCATGTAACAAAAATTTTGACATCAAATGTCGCTAAAATAAAATTCTGCAATAGAAACGGGTTACTCTTTAAGCTAACGCCCTAAAAAGGAAGCTAGTTACAAATTAAAGAAAGAGATAAAGTTTTGAGCTAATTGTTTTGCCCTTATTAAGGGATTGATTGCTGCGAATAAGAGAAATACACTCAGAATTTGGGGTTGGGAGATACAACATTAACTTTCATTTTTATTTACTGTAAATGCTTTTCAAAAAATAAAAGAAAGGTGAGAGATATGTGTGGATTTTGAAATATACTTATTTTGGTAATAAAGTGCATAAATGGATCCAGCACAATAACATTAAACACACAGTCAATTAAATTAAATATAATTATGATATAAAGAGATAATCAACAACAAAAAAGATTGCAATTGTAAATTAGAGATTGATTTGATAAGCTATTAACTTGGTAAGTTTTGGCAATGATCATTCCACAAAGCAAGGCTACACACACTGTCTATCTTACACACACGCGGACACTATCTCACGCACGAACATTCAGACACGCGTACACACACCCAAACAATATGCACCCACATGCAGTCATCAACGTAGTCATACCTTCTTTCCCTAGTCATAAGTTATTTTGTCTTTGGACTGATCTCCAATATAATACATATGTATATATACAAATTAGTATACAAGTACTTTATCAAGCCTATTCACGAGATTTTTCACGAGAGCTTATTCAGACGTGTTTGAGCTTGTCTCGTTTATTAAATGACCTAAAATATAGGCTAGAACTTAGCTTATTTATTAAATGACTCTAGCCAAGACAAACCTTTATCGAATATGTTTACGAAAGGCTTGTTGAGCAGTTCGGCTCATATATATCTCTAATATCTCTAATTGCAACAATTTATATTGGAGATAATTATCTTTTAGGATATTTTAGTACTTTTATATCTTTTTATCCCTGTTTAATTGGCATGTTGACCTATTTATGCCCATTTTAATTTCTTTCTATCTGTTATTATTTTCCTTCTTATTTAGTCTTGGGCCTTGTGGTATATATACATTTTATTAGAGCTAATAAAAATTAGATATTATTATGGTTAAGGGATAAAATGAACTCTTAGTAACATCTAAATTAACCAAAACTTTCTATTACTTTAAAAGTCTTTCTATTTATGTCTTATTTATGAAGATGCAAAAAATTAGTTTTTTGAAAAGAAATTATCTATTCCCCCCCCACTAAGTTTAGAAATTCAAAGTACATGTTTTCCCATTATTTACATACCAAATATAGAAACTATTTTCAAGGATATATTTGGTGTGGATTTTGAAATAAACTTATTTTGGTAATTAAGTGCATAAATGGAACCAATACAATTACAGTAAACACACACAGTCAATTAAATTAAATATAATTATGATAAAATAGATAATGAACAACATAAAAGATTGTCATTGTAAATTAGAGATTGATTGGGTAAGCTATTAAGTTGCTAAGTTTTGGTAATGACCATTCCACACAACAAGGCCACACACACTATCTGTAATCCCCTGTATTTTTTAATGTATAGTTATAATATGAGATTTAGTATACTTGTCTTGATTATACCTATAAAGACCTTCCCAATTGATTGAACCATCTCAATCGATTGAAATTGAGACCTTTTCAATCGATTGAGCTCACTTCAATCGATTGAAATCTTGTTGACCTGAATTAACGATGTGGACCCTTTCCAATCGGTTGAACTTGTTCCCAATCAATTGAACCTTAACTGACTTGTTATCAATCGATTGAACCCATGTCAATCGATTAAAAGGAGTTTGAACTTTATCTCCCAATTTGCGCAGGAACTGCCACCTATACCCCTCATTTCCCCTATATATATAAGTGTTTTATGGGTGTGTGTCTGTTTGGAGACTGAGAGAGCTAGAGAGAGTAGAGATATTTCATATATATATACAATCCTATATCTATACATACACATACACTATACATATATATACACACAATGTCCAGAGATGAGAAGAAAAAGAAAACAGAGAAGAGAAGAGAAGAAGAAGGAGAGAAACAGAAAGAAGAGGCAGAGAAGAGAACAGAAGAGGAGAGAAGAGTGAGAGAAGATGACTCCATTGGAAGCCCAAGATCAAGCTCACACCCAAACACCCCCTTGTTCACTAGGTGAGCTCTAAACTCACTCAATAGCCCAAGGTTGGCATTTTTACAAGTTTAATCGTGAAGAATCCAAGCCAAATTCATCCCAAAAATTATGGGTGTCACTGCCCAGTTTCTGGAGAAGATGACCTTCTCAATCAATTGAACTTGGTTTTTCCCTAATCGATTGAAAATGACTTCAATTGATTGAAGCTATCTTTTCCCCAATTGATTGAACCCTAGTCTCAATCGATTTGTACTTACAAAATACTGTGATTCCTGCCAGTTTATGATATGAACTGGTTAGTTGTTTAAATACCGTCATAGTTTCATTATGCCATTTTGATTGAATAAGAGATGCTGCGACGCGATAATGAGATAATACTAAGTGTACGTGAGAACGTTTTGTAACATTAGATAACGTAGTAATCATGAATCAGTTTGATATCCATTTCATTTGAATTAGAGCAGTCAGGCCATAATGGGAGGTCATGTATCAGTACTAGTACGAAACTTAGATAGGTTTAATAAGTTCTGGGAATTATACATGGGCGGATACTTGGGCATGATATATCCTTAAAAGTGATGGGTTATGCATATGTCCTTAAAAGTGGTGGGCTGGACCAAGTAGTCCTAAGATAGCCAGGTGATCCATGATATGTCCTTAAAAGTAGTGGGCTGTGCATATGTCCTTAAAAGCGATGGGCTGGGATCATTGCTAAACGTCGTTAAGTTATGGCAATAGATTAATATGCCTTGTTCGAAATGTTATATCCTTGACACACGAAGGGCTATGAATATGTCCTTAAAAGCGGTGGATGGACTGATGTAGTGTCCATGACATGCGGTGAGCTATGAATATGTTCTTAAAAGTAGTGGACAGAATGAGGTGTATCTATAGAGTTAACTATCTAGTCTGTTCTTTAATCATGAGTACTTTATCGGTCTGTGGGTAATAAGACGATAGAAATCGAACAACAGATTAGAATAAAGAGAAGATATTATTAGTAGCATTATTATGTATCATTCCATAACTTGTAATTACTTCACCCTCATGAGATTGTGTAAGTTTCTACTCACTCGACTTTCAATAAGTTGACGGCCTTTTATGCCTGGACATTCCCCATCTAGAGTACCCTGTTGTTTATAATGCAGGTGGTGAACCTTATAATGACAAATACTACCCGGAGGAGGGTTATGCAGAAGATGGGCCTGCTGGAGTAGGAGACATTGGAGAAGACTACTACACTGGCAACTACATCTACGCCAGTTGAAGATTAGGATAGGTTATAGTTTCTTTCCTATTATCAGACTTATATTTTGTAATAGGGCATATGTTGCCTTAAGACTTTTAAATGTTATGTTTTAAACTCTGATGTAACAACCTAGTGTTTGTATTATGATCAGTTGGCTTATATTACTGTTGACTATTACTTTACTATTTAGAACTGCATGGTATGGATAATTCAGTGACTTCACCAGTCATAGCCTACAGACCTAAAAAGGATTTTATTTTCTTTATTTTTGCTGTTCTGGGGCCCCATTGAGGACGGATATGCCAAGAAGGACTACTACACTGACGATTACATCTACGCCAACTGAAGACAAAGATAAATGTTAGTTTTTGTTTTCTGTCAGACTTTAGTATTACATTTTGTAATTGGGTATATGTTGCCTTAAGACCATTTATATTATGTTTTGAACTCTGATGTAATAGTTAGTATGTTTATATCATACTTGGTTTGGTTTTATGATTGTTCTCTTTATTGGCCTATTATCTAAAATTGTGTGGTGTGGACAATTCAGTGACTTTACCAGTCATTCCCTATCGAACCAAAAAGAAAATTTTAGTTTTCTCTATTTTTATTGTTCTGTGGCGTGACAAGGACCATGGAGATGATGAAGATATGGGTGACGATGAGGACGAGGAGCCAGAGGAAGATCCAGAGGACCTAGACCCTGCTGGTATGGATATCATAGTTGGAGCAAACATTGTAGTAGCCGAGGGAGATAAGGATGCCGAGGACGAGGAGCCAGAGGAGTCAGTTGTACCCAAGGCAACAATAGTTCCTATAGCCCAGATGGCTGCAGTATAGGTAGCTGAGATAACCACACAACCAGACGGGTTTATTATAGGAGAGGCTGAGTTAACAGAGGCTATCATAGTAGTCGAGGGATTTGCCATTGTAGAACGCCACTGAGCCAGCATTGGAGGATATGGATGAGGGTGTTGATGATGTCATGATTGAGGATTGGGATGTCAGGATTATGATAGGAAATCCCACTGTACCTATGGAGGACGTCCCACCAGAGGAGCTAGATATTGCACCTGAGGATGAGACTCCACTGTTGGGATCAGATTCGGATGACTTTTGAGTTAGGACATACAGGATGTAAATTTTCTAGACTATATCAAGACATGTTGTCCACTCTACTTTTGAGGATTTTAGAGATAGCTATTTGACCATAGTCTTTTTGTATAGATAGCAGCCACTAGTAGTGGTATTGTAAATAGTGACTTTAGCATTGTATTAGCTCATGTCCCATGTGATACACAATTTGACTATTGTATACTCCGTAGTACTTATTTTGACATATACATATGAGTATTATCTTTTTGGAGATATTTGTGTCATGAGCTTGATTTTGTTATGTGCTTATGATTTAGGATTGATAGTTCATCTCAACTATTACTTTATCTTGAACTTTCTTTTTTTGAGAAGATTATCAGCTAATCGATAGGTTTTTAATAGGTACACATCACACAAGATCACCATGGCTGGACATACGAGATACCAAGCTAGGCTAGGAGTACCTATTCCCCAGGTTATGGACCCGACAAGCATTTTTGAGGCTTTCATGCAATGAATGGAGCATGTGGGTAATACATATAACCATGCCACACATCAACCCCCTGTCATCTACCCAGTTGCACCACCACCACCTCCGTCGAGATAGATTGGAGATAAACTATTGGAATGCTTCTTTGCATTATGCTTGGAGAAGTTTGATGGGCTGACGGAGTCATGAAAGGAAAAGTAGTGGTTGCATGAGATGGAGCTCATTTTTTAAGCTCTCGAATGTAACAAGCAGGACAAGCGTCGCCTTGCTACGTTTTAGCTCACCTATACCTTCGCTGACTGATGGGAGGAAGAACAAGCTACTATTAGGGTAAACGCTGCAAGGTTGATGCCTTGGGAGACATTCAAAGGCAGTTTCTTAAAGAAGTATTTTCTAGAGGATGAAAAGGACCAGTAGGAGAAGAACTTTCTCAGCTTAGTCCATGGAGGATGGACCGTGAAGGAGTATACAACACAATGTGAGCGGTTATTCCTATTTGCTCAACATATGATTGACAACCCTCAGAAGAAGGTGGGGAGATTTCATCAGGGACTGAACCCTCATTTTTACCATATGATGATTGGACATCTTAATTAATCATTTAATGGACTTTTACAATTAGCTCTGAGTCTAGAAAAGGACACATATCTAGTTCAGCAATAACCGATGAATCGACCACCGCAGCCAAGGAACTTCTAACAGAGGAATTTCTAGAACCTACAAGTGAGGAATACCTAAGGTTGGAGACCTTGGGGTAATTTTTAGGGAAATAAACGGATTTGAGATAGACCAGGAAATCTCAGACTGCTTACCCTCGACCTCAATAGTATCAACAGTAAGGACTACTACATCAGGCACCGTTTATTGCCCACGACCGAGCAATGAGGGATGCTACAACTGTGGACTGCTTGGGCACATTGCAAAGTATTGTACAACTCCTAGGAGCCAGCGATGAACAGATAATTTCTACTGCAACTGCAACAAGCCGGGTTACTTGAGCAAGGACTGACATGCACCTCGTGGGAAATATTATGGGGTACCAGTTCAAGGACTAAAGAACCCCCGGATCAAGTTAGGTAAATGCTATTATCCCAGAGAAAGCATGCTTTGATGATGAGGAACAGCAGAATCTAGGAGGTGTGTTTGTACTTTTTCACAGTCAAGTTAGAGCTTTGTTTCATATTGATGCTGCACATTTTATTTATTGTTGTTAAGATTGTGCGCCAGTTGGGTTTCGATCCCCAGGCACTTGAGCCGACACTTAATGTTGTGTCATCATTGGGAGTGACTATTAAGTTGGGTATGGTGTACAAGGACTATCCCTTGACCCTAAAAGATAGGAAAATTTTGACAGACTTGGTAGTTCTTTCAATGTCTGAGTTTGACATTATCATAGGAGTGGATTGGCTTACCAAGTATGGTGCCAACTTGGATTGAATTACTAGGACAATAGTTTTTACGATACCAGGATTTCCTACGATTAGATTTCAGTGCCAACGGATGAGCGACATGTTTTTAACAAATTGTTTATGTACGATCGGAAGTATGAGTGTGGAACCTACTAGAGACTAGATCCCTACCGTACAAAATTTTGAGTATGGTTTTCAGGATATTTCAGGACTTCTACCAAAGAGGGAGATAGACTTTTGTGTGGAATTAGTACTTGGAACATTGCTGTTTATGATATAAATTGCTTAGTTGATGAAATACAGCTCATACTTTCTGCGACGCGATAATGAGATATTATTAAGTGTAACGTGAGAACGTTTCGTAACGTAACGTAGTAATCATGAATCATTTTGATATATGTTTCATTTCAATTAGAGTAGTCAGGCCACAATGGGAGGTCATGTATCAGTACTAGTATGGAACTTAGGTAGGTTTGATAAGCTCTGGGAATTGTACGTGGGAGGACACTTAGTCATGATATGTCCTTAAAAGTGGTGGGCTAGACCAAGTAGTCCTAAGATAGCCATGTGATCTATGATATGTCCTTAAAAGCGGTGGACTGGGATCACTTCTAGATGTCACTAAGTCATGGAAATAGATTGATATGCCTTGTTTGAAATGTTATATCCCTGACATCCAGTGGGCTATGCAAATGTCATTAAAAGTGGGGGATGGATTGACGTAGTGTCCATGACATGCGGTGAGATGTGAATACGTTCTTAAAAGCAGTGGACGGAATGGTGGTATATCTATAGAGTTAAACTATGAGTATGTTCTTCAATCATGAGTACTTTGTCGGTCTATGGGTAATAAGACGATAGAAATCAAATAACCGATTGGAATAAAGAAAAGAAATTATTAGTAGCATTATTACATGTTGTCCATAACTTGTAATTACTTCACCCTCATGAGATTGTGTAAGTTTCTACTCACTCAACTTTCAGTATGCTGACGGCCTTTCAGTATGCTGAACATTCCCTGTCCAGACTACCCTATTGCTTACAATGCAGGTGGAGAACCTTATAATGATGGATACTACCTGGAGGAGGGCTATGCAGAAGATGGGCTAGCTGGAGTAGGAGATGCTGGAAAAGACTTCTACGCTAACGACTACATCTACACCAATTGAAAATTAGGATATATTAGAGTTTCTTTCCTACTATCATACTTATGGTTTGTAATAAGGGATAGATTGCCTTAAGACTTTTAAATTTTATGTTTTAAACTCTGATGTATTAACCTAGTGTTTATATTACGATTAGTTGGCTTTTATTACTATTAGCTATTACTTTACTATTTAGAACTGCGTGGTGTGGACAATTCAATAACTTCACTAGTCATGGTCTACGGACCCAAAAATGAATTTTATTTTTTATATTTTTGCTATTCTGGGGCGTAACACTATCTATCTCGTACACACGCACAAACTACTTCATGCACGAACATTCACACTTGTGTACACACACCTAAACAATATGCACAAACATGTAGTCATCAAATCTACCCATTAAAATAGTCCAGTCATCATCCTAGTCATACCTTCTTGTCCTAGTCATAAGTTGTTTTGTCTTTGTACTGATCTCCAAAATAATATATGATGATGTCAAATATTGGGTTAGAGAAGAAAAGAAGAATGAGATAAGAGAATTTGTTTGTGCTTCGGCCCTGTTAATGAAGAGACCTATGTCCACGTGTGTGTCAGAGCACTTGCACTATAATATCGAATCACCAGGGTTCTATGGTGAGCCAACAATGGGGATAGAACTACCAGAGACTGACCAGGTGAGTGTATATGCGTAAGGATAAATGTACAATCCCTTTTTATAAGGGTGAGGGGTCTCTTTTATAGAATAAGAAACCTCCTCGTACAAGGTAAGTTAACTAATTAGGTAATACAATTTGATTGGGATTGATTGGCACAAATCGCGGGAGTTTCCTATCAGATTAGAAAATAATCTACTTTTTCCATTAGTCTTCTAACTCATGTAGGAAACTATCTGGAACCTTCTCGGTCACATCGTGGGACGTGGCTGGGCGATGTCCGAGATGAGCCGACCCGTATGGTGATCCTGACCTGTTGGTCGGGTCTTGACGATACTGGGCATACTGCTTGGGTTATGTAGGAGCAGAGCTTCCACTGGATGTTTTTGTACATATCAGCTGCCCCCCATTTCTGAGGCTAATATGATGCTTCCTCAAATGAAGGTTAGAAATCTTCATGACTTGACAAACCGTCCAGGACGCAAGTCGGGAACTTGCTTGGGACCGGACCAGTCACCACCTCGGGAGCTTAGGGTCGGCCACGTGTCAAGGAGTGGTTGGTCTAGTCAGGATTCAACTAGACTGGTGTAAGAGCAATCGGACAGTTGTATCCTAACGGAACTGTCACGTCGTGCCATTTAATGCTCGCGCCTCAAGGCCTACTTGATCTGCCCGAGGTGCTAACTGTCGGGCATTTAGGAGGGAAGATTGCTAGACCATTGGATCTGAGCTAATCTGAACCGTCCGTATTTTCTATAAAAGCAACACTTGAGCATTTTTGCTAATTCTGCTACCCATAGGAAGAGTCTACCAAGCGGTATTAAAGAAAAAACATCCAGTCAAGATTTTCGAGCTCTTTCCTGCACTTTGTTCTTGTAAGTCTTCGTCCCTCCAACCTTTCAATTCACTGTATTTTTCCTCTTCTTCATTCGTTAATATTCCCGAACGAGGCTACAGAATAGGAACTTGTTAGGACTCTTGTAACAACCCTAAAATTTCTAAGTGTGTAAATAATTATTTTTAGTTAGTAGTATTATATGGGTATGCCTAGGTAAGACACGTGTCTAAAAATTTTAAGTTTGGAGAACCCATGAATTAAATTTGCTAGTAAGCATATTTAAATTGTTAATAATACCAGTAATATTTCTCCGGTTGTTTTTGTATTCAAATTTCTAATGTTTCATTATTATCATGACTAGAGATTTCGAGCTTTAATTAAATTGTATGATAGATTATTTGTATGACCAAGTTACAATTATTGTAGAATAATAGTTTAGTTTCAGGTACTGTTTCGAGGCCCATAAGTAAGTTAATTAGTGAATTTAACATGAGAATTAAGTGCCCGGGGTATGGGTACCCTTTGGACTAGTTGTTTAAGTATTTTAAAATGCATTTCGGGGTCATATGTGTGTCTTTTGGGAGCCCACAAGCCTAAACTCGGGAATTACTTTAATTATATCATTAAGAGTTATATGTATCCACCTTTAGGAGAAAAAAAATAAACCCTAGCCCCCCAATACACTTCTAAACAAAGAGAGAGAGAGAGAGAGAGAGAGAGAGAGAGAGAGAGAGAGAGAGAAGAAGAAGAAGAAGAAGAAGAAGAAGAAGAAGAAGAAAGGAAGGAAGGAAGGGTATTCGGATCCGAAATCGCGTTCATAGTCCGTTCAACACCATATTTTTCAAGTGCTTAATCGCGACCTAGGTGAGTTAAATGGGTGTATCCGTGTATATATACACAAGTATATATATATATATGTATATGCGAGTAAACCAAATATTTATATGTTTAAGTTAATTGTTGGAATTCAATTTAGTATTGGATGCACAATATTATTGTTTTCGATTTAACTTAGATATTTTTTGGTGACCTTGTGATCACGACTTTGGTATATTAGTGATTGTTATGCGTATAGATAGTTTGACGAAAACATACGTGGAATACCCTTGATAAATATCGAAAAGCAATGCAAAAATTCGTTTTTATTATTTTAACAATTTCTGAAAACTTCCGAAAAAATATTGTGCAATAGTGACTTTGAATTCTGCACACTTTTCGTGTTTTGAGTTTTCCCTGATTCTGCACCGTTTGGGCTGTAGATTTAAATTTCAGTAGCAGTTTTTAGAAGGTTAAAAACGTGTTGATTGTTAAGTTGATTTATGTGTCGGGATGAACTCGTGTTTCATTATTATGATATAACGTGAACTTTTGTTGAGATGTAAGCATTCTCATCTAATGTTGGGTTTCATAAACTTGTGAATGTGAGACCATATGTGTGAAGATTTTTTATAGAAATTAATAATAGGAAATCCTTGAATGTTCACCACTGCTCCTTATGAGTTTAGGCGGCGACTTCGTGGATGACCCGTCTTGTGTGATTAGACGGAGACTACGTGGATGACCTGTCTCTTCATTTTAAGCCTTATGCCCGGCTTGTTGGTCTATTTCATGTGTATTAGACATTGTTTATTGACGTCAAAAACGTAAGTACTAGCCTTTCGGTGTAGACTCAAATCCCAGTGATACCCCATGGGAGTTGGGACCGGAGTGGGAGTTAGTATTACGTTAGGAGACACATGGGATATATGTGTAGGCTGAACCATGGATGGGTGGCCGAAGTGGTGAACATAAGATTTAATTAACTAAAACACATGTGGTGCTTAAATTGCGGCTATACGTTGTAATGTAGTTCGTTATATTTTGTTGTAGTCGAATCCTTGTCATATCAAACAACTTATGTGGGTATCCGTTAGTTTAAATGTAGTCTTGTATGTGTGTCGTAATACCTTTGGGAACATTGTGAACTAATAATAAATAGGATCAGATTAGTAAATTAGATAATTTGGTAATTTAATTTCACAATTGAGGGCCGTTTCGCGAAACCTGAAGTAAAACAACAATCCGAGCGACTTTCGTGTTTTACACTTTTCCTAAAAACGTCATCTTGACACCGTTTTGATTTAATTTCAAAATCTGCTGAATATCTCGTGTTTATGAGCTGAAGTTTAATAATTAAGTTCTGACTTACGTGTTTAGAATTAATGAACGGGGGCGATTGGCTTCCCTTGGAAATTTAATTCTGAACATCTTTCATGTTTTAAGTTTTGTCCAATTCCAACTCCTTCTTGGAGATAAATTCATTTTTTAAATAACATTTAAAGAATGATTTTTGATTTTTTTTTTTACTAAGTTCTATTTGTACAAGATGGTAGGCCTACTAATGGTTTGCAGGTATCGGCCTACCATAGTTAAGAAAGGTAAGTATTTAATTGTTTTTATTCGGGCAAGAAACTACTTGCCACCATATAAATGGAAACTACTCTATTGTCCAGATATGTGTGTGGAACTACCTGTCTTGGCCCAAGAATGTTGTAGTATGATTTGTAGTCTACGGGTTCAAGTTGGATCCCTAAGACTTGTGTTTTGTTTAACTCATACCAGTCATATGACTGACCCGAGTGTGTTATGCATTCGGGTGCGTTTCTGTTTGAAACGTAGTCGGATGACATGTGCAGGATAGTATAGTTGGAGTTCATTGTGGAGCAGCCGATCTGTTCGTGAAGTTGAAGATACCTTCTTTATATTCTTTAATTACTATATGATACTCTTTTATTTAGTTGGCATTGTGAGCCATGGTTGAGAACTTGTATTAGATGTAGTTATATTTCAGTTGTATTATTGGACTTTTGGGGACATTTATAGCAGATCTGACCTGAGATAGTATAGTGTTGAAATTATTCCGTTTATTATTATAACTAGATACTTTTATTGTGATTCGATGGAGGAAATTATATTTTTTTATGTAAAGGGAAACGTTTGGTTTTCATTTTGTAATAAATGAGAATGGGGAAAATTTGAAATGTTGATTTTTCTTGTAATGATTTTTGGGAATGAATTTGATGATAAATGAGTTTTGTTTGAATAGAAATCATGTGGTTTATGAAAGTAATTAAAATCAGTTTATCTTAAAATGGTCTTTTAAAATTGGGTATGGGTTGTCACCCTTGGATTTTTGGGTGGTTGAATATTGATTAGGGTATGCACTTGATTGAATATTTGTCTTTCCAAAAATCGGGTCGTGACAGTTTGGTATCAGAGCTTAAGGTTAGCTTAGCGAGTCTAAGTGATTCTCGGAATGTGGTTTATGGGTTGGTTAAAGCCTTAGGTTTGCGGATTTTTGGGAAAGGGGTTATGTGTTGTAATGTGCTTCTTTTGCTTTATGATGCTATGTGTTTCATGGTACTATGTGTTTTGTCTACTATGTGCTTTGTAATGTGTTAGTCATAAATTCATGTCATTTTCGAGATGACTTTATAGGAGCACACATGATACTGTTTAGATTTGTATGTTAGTGCATGCATCTTTTGTTGTAACAATGGGGGTCATGTCGAGGAGAGTGATGTTTTGGCTCAAGGAGTAGCAATGTGGATGACTATCTATGTGAAGGACTGTGAAAATCTTATTTGGGAGTTGGAGGCAGAGGTTGGATATATGGACTTCTTACGTGATCAACTGGTTTTCTCATCTCTATTGATTATCTGCAAATTTTCTGATGTGGAATCTATTACTATTGGTATTGTGGATTTCTTATCTCCTGATACGGATATTATCAACGTGTATTCTGGGTTTCTTATGATTATTTTATCTCTGTTCTCTACTGCAATTCTATTATTGAATTCACGAGTAATGCTTCCATCGGGCAATTCTGTTCTTTATGGTTTTCAAGAGTTATTGTTAATGGTATTCTCCTCTGTGTGACTTATTATATTCTGGACGAGTATTGAAGTATCATCAGTGGCATCATTATATTCAGTCTTATTCTCGGTGTGGAATTCTAAAAGGATATGTCAGTGAGATTGTATGTATGATCAACAAGATAATTGGATACCCCGAGAAGGAGTAGTGCAGGGGGAACGGTAAAAGGGGAGCATGTTCATGCACGTAGTCATATCTTTGTGTAATTGATCAATTGTTGTTTTTTTTATGAATTGTTAATATCTAGTGTTTATGTGAAATTATATGCTTACTGGTGTTGTGTCGTGTGTGTTGGTTAGAATTTAACCAGCGACTATATAAGACCATGGGTATATACATGAGGTTTTCCTTGTTTGGATTAGTTTCTCGATGTACTAGGTCTCATTATGATCGGGAGTTAAACGATAGCGATACTCCAGTGTTAGATTTCTTTCATCGCATGTTTAACGTTATGCATATTTATTATCTGTGTTTGTCGCGTCCCAAATTTCAGGACGAAATTTCTTTAAGGAGGTTAGAATGTAACAACCCTAAAATTTCTAAGTGTGTAAATAATTATTTTTAGTTAGCAGTATTATATGGGTATGCCTAGGTAAGACACGTGTCTAAAAATTTTAAGTTTGGAGAACCCGTGAATTAAATTTGCTAGTAAGCATATTTAAATTGTTAATAATACCAGTAATATTTCTCCGGTTGTTTTTGTATTCAAATTTCTAATGTTTCATTATTATCATGACTAGAGATTTCGAGCTTTAATTAAATTGTATGATAGATTATTTGTATGACCAAGTTACAATTTTTGTAGAATAATAGTTTAGTTTCAGGTACTGTTTCGAGGCCCATAAGTAAGTTAATTAGTGAATTTAACATAAGAATTAAGTGCCCGGGGTATGGGTACCCTTTGGACTAGTTGTTTAAGTATTTTGAAATGCATTTCGGGGTCATATGTGTGTCTTTTGGGAGCCCACAAGCCTAAACTCGGGAATTACGTTAATTATATCATTAAGAGTTATATGTATCCACCTTTAGGAGAAAAAAAAATAAACCCTAGCCCCCCAATAAACTTCTAAACAGAGAGAGAGAGAGAGAGAGAGAGAGAGAGAGAGAGAGAGAAGAAGAAGAAGAAGAACAAGAAGAAGAAGAAGAAGAAGAAGAAGAAGAAAGGAAGGAAGGGTATTCGGATCCGGAATCGCGTTCATAGTCTGTTCAACACCATATTTTTCAAGTGCTTAATCGCGACCTAGGTGAGTTAAATGGGTGTATCCGTGTATATATATATATATACACAAGTATATATATATATATGTATATGCGAGTAAACCAAATATTTATATGTTTAAGTTAATTGTTGGAATTCAATTTTGTATTGGATGCACAATATTATTGTTTTCGAATTAACTTAGATATTTTTTGGTGACCTTGTGATCACGACTTTGGTATATTAGTGATTGTTATGCGTATAGATAGTTTGACGAACACATACGTGGAATACCCTTGATAAATATCGAAAAGCTATGCAAAAATTCGTTTTTATTATTTTAACAATTGCTGAAATCTTCCGAAAAAATATTGTGCAATAGTGACTTTGATTTCTGCACACTTTTCGTGTTTTGAGTTTTCCCTGATTCTGCACCGTTTGGGCTGTAGATTTAAATTTCAGTAGCAGTTTTTAGAAGGTTAAAAACGTGTTGATTGTTAAGTTGATTTATGTGTCGGTATGAACTCGTGTTTCATTATTATGATATAATGTGAACTTTTGTTGAGATGTAACCATTCTCATCTAATGTTGAGTTTCATAAACTTGTGAATGTGAGACCATATGTGTGAAGATTTTTTATAGAAATTAATAATAGGAAATCCTTGAATGTTCACCACTGCTCCTTATGAGTTTAGGCGGCGACTTCGTGGATGACCCGTCTTGTGTGATTAAACGGCGACTACGTGGATGACCCGTCTCTTCATTTTAAGCCTTATGCTCGGCTTGTTGGTCTATTTCATGTGTATTTAGACATTGTTTATTGACGTCAAAAACGTAAGTACTAGCCTTTCGGTGTAGACTCAAATCCCAGTGATACCCCATGGGAGTTGGGACCGGAGTGGGAGTTAGTATTACGTTAGGAGACACATGGGATATATGTGTAGGCTGAACCATGGATGGGTGGCCGAAGTGGTGAACATAAGATTTAATTAACTAAAACACATGTGGTGCTTAAATTGCGGCTATACGTTGTAATGTAGTTCGTTATATTTTGTTGTAGTCGAATCCTTGTCATATCAAACAACTTATGTGGGTATCCGTTAGTTTAAATGTAGTCTTGTATGTGTGTCGTAATACCTTTGGGAACATTGTGAACTAATAATAAATAGGATCAGATTAGTAAATTAGATAATTTGGTAATTTAATTTCACAATTGAGGGCCGTTTCGCGAAACCTGAAGTAAAACAACAATCCGAGCGACTTTCGTGTTTTACACTTTTCCTAAAAACGTCATCTTGACACCGTTTTGATTTAATTTCAAAATCTGCTGAATATCTCGTGTTTATGAGCTGAAGTTTAATAATTAAGTTCTGACTTACGTGTTTAGAATTAATGAACGGGGGCGATTGGCTTCCCTTGGAAATTTAATTCTGAACATCTTTCATGTTTTAAGTTTTGTCCAATTCCAACTCCTTCTTGGAGATAAATTCATTTTTTAAATAACATTTAAAGAATGATTTTTGATTTTTTTTTTTACTAAGTTCTATTTGTACAAGATGGTAGGCCTACTAATGGTTTGCAGGTATCGGCCTACCATAGTTAAGAAAGGTAAGTATTTAATTGTTTTTATTCGGGCAAGAAACTACTTGCCACCATATAAATGGAAACTACTCTATTGTCCAGATATGTGTGTGGAACTACCTGTCTTGGCCCAAGAATGTTGTAGTATGATTTGTAGTCTACGGGTTCAAGTTGGATCCCTAAGACTTGTGTTTTGTTTAACTCATACCAGTCATATGACTGACCCGAGTGTGTTATGCATTCGGGTGCGTTTCTGTTTGAAACGTAGTCGGATGACATGTGCAGGATAGTATAGTTGGAGTTCATTGTGGAGCAGCCGATCTGTTCGTGAAGTTGAAGATACCTTCTTTATATTCTTTAATTACTATATGATACTCTTTTATTTAGTTGGCATTGTGAGCCATGGTTGAGAACTTGTATTAGATGTAGTTATATTTCAGTTGTATTATTGGACTTTTGGGGACATTTATAGCAGATCTGACCTGAGATAGTGTAGTGTTAAAATTATTCCGTTTATTATTATAACTAGATACTTTTATTGTGATTCGATGGAGGAAATTATATTTTTTTATGTAAAGGGAAACGTTTGGTTTTCATTTTGTAATAAATGAGAATGGGGAAAATTTAAAACGTTGATTTTTCTTGTAATGATTTTTGGGAATGAATTTGATGATAAATGAGTTTTGTTTGAATAGAAATCATGTGGTTTATGAAAGTAATTAAAATCAGTTTATCTTAAAATGGTCTTTTAAAATTGGGTATGGGTTGTCACCCTTGGATTTTTGGGTGGTTGAATATTGATTAGGGTATGCACTTGATTGAATATTTGTCTTTCCAAAAATCGGGTCGTGACAACTCTTGAGGGAGTGGGATTTCTTTTTCCTTAGGTTCTGCTTCTTCCTTAGGTCAGGTGGTTCCCTCTTCCTAATAGAGCAGTTGTTCCGGTCGGGGTGTTCTAGAACTGTTCTGACTGAGTGTTACCTGACCGTGAAGATCGTGTACGCCTTACCTTACAGGCTCTTTGTCCTTCCATCCCTATACTTTAGGTTTGGGGTTCCCAACCCCTACTTAGGCTGCCAACTACTCCCTCGTCCCGTCATAGAACCTTAGAGATATGTCATTCTAATTTTAACTCGTCTTCCTGATCGAAAGATGAGCAATCCAGGTTGGGTACCCCAGGGACATGCTTGGAACCTCCTTCATTGACTTCGTCATACCAACATAGTAAAGGTAGGATTCCCATCCGAGTGTCTGTTGATGAGCTGAGCTAGGGTCTCTAGGCTGCCTCTGTGTCGCGAGGGTCGGGTGATGAGGCCTCGATTTTCGGTAGTCCCAGCATAACCTTTTCTTATGAGTTGACTCCTAGCAGTCTGCTTATCTCTGACCTGGGTCAGATTACGGATAGATATGACATTCCCGATTACCACTCCTTGGCGATTCCCTCCGGTGGGGCTTATCTGCCCAGGACGTGTTGATCTACCTCGGGATTGGTCCCAGGCAACTTACTCCGAACGGGTAGAAATTTTTGATGGGTGCCATGCACATCTGGCCCCAAGTCCTGGGGTATGAGCTCACCCTTCAAGAGTTCTTATGGACCCATCGACCATTCCCGTTGCACGGGGAGGTTGGCTTCTTATCTCTGGGAGCCCGACAGGGGAGGAAGATAATTGACAAGTGCCCGAGCAACAATAAGGGGTGGAAGAAGAAGTTCTTTCATTTGTCCACCCTAGGGCTTTATGAAGACGCTCCGTGTATTCAACTGAGGACCTCCTGGTCAGAGAAGTTGAGTAGTAAGCCCCAATATTGCATTTGTTTTCCTTTTTTTGTTACTTCTATTGGTCTAACTGATCTATGTTCTTTTTGTAGTGTGGTCGACCGACCCACCAAGCATTCTTGACGAGTGCAAGGACAAGATCAGGTCCTTGGCTGAGGAGTTGACCAACGTCGCCGACTTATTGACTTGGACGTGAGTCAAAAAAGTCAGCTACGAGCCTAGCCAGCCCTATGAAGTACCTGTCTTGCCTCTGATCATTGCTGGTAAGTTCTTGGATTCACCAAATTCCCTTTTTGCCTGGTCATTGCATGTATTTTGGCTAATCTCCCTTTGACTCATATTTTCATGGTTTTTCACAGAGATGGCTCTCAGGGACGCTGCTGCTCTGAAGGAGAAGGAGAAGGAGGCCGCCTTGGCTGTGCAGGCTGGTTAAAAAAAGAAGGGACAAGACCCTGCTGCTGGCCTGCAGCTTTAAAGGATTCACCGAGGGCCTCGCCCAGACCCAGTCGGGACATCTACCCCTATCGGTTGAAGTTGTATCAGCCAGTCAACGGCATTCGGGCAACATCCCTTTCATGATACCCGGTGGTGGAAGCTATGGACGATGTCTGGGTAAGAGTTCAGCCCAAGCTACTCTAGAGTCAGGTGGAGAGGTGTTCAGGGTTAGGCCCCGAGGCTCTGATCGGGTAGCTTTACAGCATATCCCATATGGTACGTAGCCCGTCTTTCTTTGTTCCTATTTCTCTATTCATAGTGACTAACTGGCTTTGTTTCTTTTTCTAGACTGGTTGTTTGGCGACCGGGGCCAAGGCCTATTTGCCTGGGATGGCCGAGAAGCTGACTACTACTGAGGCTGTCCTTTCTAGGGAGAAGGCGGTGCAAGAGGCTTTGAACTTTGCCTTGGAGGTAGAGAGAGAGAAGAAAAAGGCGTTAGCCCTAGACTTGATGGCAGTTCAGGAAGAGTTGCCATCGAGCAGGAGGCCCGGAGGCCAAGGAGAAGGCCTTGGCTGATGCTGTTGCCGCTCGGGAGGCGGCGGCGAAGGACGCGGACGAAGAGTTTAAGGCCAGCTTCATCTAAGGCTATGCCGACCTAACCCAGAGGACGGCTTCAAATCATCCCGAGTGGGACCTTTCAGGTTACTCCTGGGCTGAATCGGACTTCTGGAAGGATGGGAGCCCTGCTGCCGAGGAAGAGGCCCCTATTAATGGAGATACAGCTGCTGCAGCCGCCAGTGGAGAGGTCGGGGAGACTGAATTTATTATTATTTTTTGGGTGGAGAGGCTACTATAATTGCCCCTCAGGCAGTGTACTTTTGTAATTAGTAATGAAAAAAGGCCCCTTGAGGTCAATTTTTGCATACTGTTTGTACTTGCATATTTCTACTTATTTTTGTTTGCCCATGCCTGACCAATTGTTTAGCTTTATTACAACCCTACCTTAGCAAATGTTTTAAAACTGTGACTGGTAGGAGACACTTGGTCTTTAGGGGATCCTTAAAATTTTCTTAGCTATTATACTTAGAATTTCTAGGCTTGTAGAACCCGGTCAGGGAACTGTAAGTGCTCGGGATTAACCAAGCTCCTTATAAAAGTCCCGACATGGACTCTGAGCATTGGAAGTACTCAAGAATGTTTAAGAGTTTACGCTTAGTTAATTCCAAGTCCTGCGAATGCTCGAGTTGACTTCCTATTTGGTTCATTAAGTCCTCTTGCCCCCCAAGCTTATGCTAAGGTGGGCGTTAATAGAGGTGATGATTGTAGGTAGCCGACCTAAAACGTTGATAGTTTCATGGTCTTTTGAGTTCGCTATTATCAACCACCTAGGGGGATTTTTTCCCATTGTAGGTTATGGACCTAAGTAGAACTGGAGCCTTGGGTGTGTTCCCCGAGGTCTTTTTGTGCCTCAGGTGTGTTCCCGAGATCTTTTGATGTCGTGGGTGTGTCCGAGGTCTATTTTGTTATGAATACCGTTAGGGAACATTGTTTGCAAGAAAGAATCTTTATTCATTCTAAAAAATACTATGATTGCTTGGGAAGAGTTACAACTTGTTTAAAGAAAACATGTCCCTAACCAATACTGATCCACATTTTATTGAAAGTACTTTCGTAGATGCTCCACGTTCCAAGGGTATGATAGGTCCTGTCCTTCTAGCATCTACAACCAATAGGTTCTCAGCCGGTTGACCCGGGTGACCCTATATGGGCCTTCCCAGTTTGGCCCAAGCTTCCCGTGGCTCGGGATCTTGGTTGACTGATTTACTACTTTAAGCACGAGGTCTCCCACTAAGAAACTACAGTACTTTACCTTGCTGTTGAAGTACCGTGAGACCCTCTGCTTATATGCTGCCACTTTTAGGTATGCCCGATCCCTTTTTTCTTCTATTAGGTCGAGCTCTCCCCTAAGTGCTTCATCATTATCTTGCTCGCTATAGTTTGCCACCTGGTAAGTTGGTAATCCGAGCTCTGTAGGGACTACTGCCTTAAAACCATAGGTGAGTAAGAATGGGGTCTCGCCTGTTGAGGCTTGGGGAGTAGTATGGTTAGCCCACAGAAGGGTCGGTAACTCCTCTGTCCAGAGTCCCTTGGCATTTTCAATCTTGGTCTTAATGGACTGTAAGAACGTTCAGCTTGTTACCTCGACTTATCCATTGGCTTGAGGATGCTCGAGGGAAGAGTAATAATTTGATATCCTGTAGTCCGAGCAAAACTGCCTAAACACCGGTGTGTCAAATTGTCTTCCATTGTCACTGACTAGTACCCAGGGTATTCCAAACTTGCTGAAGATGTTTTTCTCGACAAAACTCTCCATTTTCTTCTCGGTTATAGTTGCCAAGGGCTCGGCTTCAGCACACTTGGTAAAGTTGTCCACTGCGAGGAAAACAAAATATGCTTATTTTGGTAATTATGTGCATAAATAGAATCAACACAATTACATTAAAGACACAGTCAAATAAATCAAATTAAATATAATTATGATAAAAAGAGATAATCAACAAAAAAAGGGATTGTAATTGTAAAGTAGAGATTTGGTAAGTTTTGGTAGTGACCATTCCTCACAACAAGGCCATACACACTGTCTATCTCAGACATATGCGCACACTATCCCATGCACAAACATTCACACATGCATACATACACCCAAACAATATGCACCCACATGCAGTCATCAAATCTACCCATTAAAATAGCTTAGTCATCATCCTAGTCATACCTTCTTGTCCTAGTCATAAGTTGTTTAGTCTTTGGACTGAGCTTTAGTATAATACAGATGTATACATGCTAATTAGTATACAAGTACTTTATCAAGCCAATTCATGAGATTTTTCACGAGCCCTTATTCAGGAGTGTTTGAGCTTGTCTCGTTTATTAAAGGACCATCTAAGCTTGAACTTAGCTTGTTTATTAAATGAGTCTAGCCAAGCCAAAACTTTATCGAATAGGTTTATGAAGGCTTGTTGGGCGATTTCAGCTCGTATACATCTCTAATTGCAACAATGTATGTTGGAGATAATAATCTTTTAGGATATTTTAGTACTGTTATTTATTTAATTTAGCTCTCTTTAATTGGACATGTTAACCTATTTATGTCCCTCTTTATTTCTTTCCATATGTTTTTACTTTCTTTCCTATTTAGTCTTCGGCCTTGTAGTATATATACATTAGATTAGAGCTAATAAAAATTAGGGATTATTATGGTTAAGGGAAAAATGAACTCTTATAAACATCTAAGTCCACCAAAACTTTCTATTGCTTTAAAAGTCTTTCTATTTTTGTCTTATTTATGAACAGGTAAAAAAAATTACTTTTGTTGGGAAGAAATCATCTACATTGCCCCTACTTATTTTAGAAGTTCAAAGTACATATTTTCCATTATTTACATACCAAATCTAGAAAACTAATTTCAAGGATATATTTGGTATGAGCTTTGAAATATACTTATTTTGGTAATTATTCGCATAAATAGAACCAGCACAATTACATTAAAGATACACAGTCAATTAAATTAAATATAATTATGATAAAAAGAGATAATCAACAACAACAAAAAAAAGATTGTAATTGTAAATTAGAGACTGGTTTGGTAAACTATTAATTTGGTAAGTTTTGGCAATTACCATTCCTCAGAGCAAGGCCACACACACTGTCTATCTCAAACACATGCGCACACTATCTCACACGCGAACATTCACACACACAAACAATATGCACCTACATTCAGTCATCAAATCTACCCATTAAAATAGTTCGGTCATCATCCTAGTCATACCTTCTTATTCTAGTCATAAGTTTTTTTTTGTCTTTGGATTGAGCTTTAATATACATATGTGTACATGCAAATTAGTATATAAGTATTTAATCAAGCCAATTCATGAGATTTTTCATGAACCCTTATTCAGGAGTGTTTGAGCTTGTCTCGTTGATTAAATCATCATCTAAGCTAGAACTTAGCTTGTTTATTAAATGAGTCTAGCCAAGCCAAACCTTTATCAAATAGGTTTATGAAGGTTTGTTAGGTGGTTTCAGCTCGTATACATCTCTAATTGCAACAATGAATGATGGAGATAATAATCTTTTAGGATATTCTAGTACTTTAATTTCTTTTTATTTTTTATCTGTCTTTAATTGGACATGTTGACCCATTTATGTGCCTTTTTATTATTTCCATCTGTTATTATTTTCTTTCTGATTTAGTTTTGGGTCCTGTAGTATATATACATAGGATTGGAGCTAATAAAAATGAAGGATTGTTATGGTAAATGAAAAAAATGAACTCTTATTAACATCTAAATCCACCAAAATTTTCTATTACTTTAAAAGTCTTTCTATTTTTGTCATATTTATGAAGAGGTAAAGAAAAATAGTTTTTCGAGAAAAAATCATCTATATTGCCCCTACTTATTTTAGAAATTCAAAGTACATATTTTTCCATTATTTACATACCAAATATAGAAAACTAATTTCAAGGATATATTTGGTATGGACTTTGAAATATACTTATTTTGGTAATTTTGTGCATAAATAGAACCAACACAATTACATTAAAGACACACAATCAATTAAATTAAATATAATTATGATAAAAGAATTGATCAACCAAAAAAAGGTTGTAATTGTAAATTAGAGATTAACTTGGTAAACTATTAATTTGGTAAGTTTTGGCAATGACCATTCCTCACAGCAAGGCCACACACACTGTCTCTCTCAGGCACATGCACACACTATCTAGCACACGAACATTCACACACGCATACACAAACCCAAACAATATGCACCTACATGCAGTCATCAAATCTACCCATTAAAATAGTTCAGTCATCATCCTAGTCTTACCTTCTTGTCTTAGTCATAAATTGTTTTGTCTTTGGACTGAGCTTTAATATAATACATATGTATAAATACAAACTTGTATACAAGTATTTTATCAAGCCAATTCACGAGATTTTTCACGAGCCCTTATTCAGGAGTGTTTGTGCTTGTCTCGTTTATTAAAGGACCATCTAAGCTTGAACTTAGCTTGTTCATTAAATGAGTCTAGCCAAGCCAAACCTTTATCAAATTGGTTTATGAAGGCTAGCTTGTTGGGCGGTTTCGGCTCGTATACATCTCTAATTGCAACAATGTATGTTGGAGATAATAATCTTTTAGGATATTCTAGTACTTTTATTTATTAATTTTATCTCTCTTTAATTGGACATGTTAACATATATATGTCCCTCTTTATTTCTTTCCATCTACGATTACTTTCTTTCTTATTTAGTCGTGGGCCTTGTAGTATACATACATTGGATTAGAGCTAATAAAAATTAGGGATTATTATGGTTAAGGGAAAAATGAACTCTTATTAACATCTAAATCTACCAAAACTTTCTATTGTTGTCAAAGTCTTTCTATTTTTTGTCTTATTTATGAAGAGGTAAAAAAAGTTAATTTTTGAGAAGAAATCATCTATATTGCCCCTACTTATTTTAGAAGTTCAAAGTACATATTTTTCCATTATTCACATACCAAATTTAGAAAACTAATTTCAAGGATATGTTTGGTCTGGATTTTGAAATATACTGATTTTGGTACTTATGTGCATAAATTAAACCAACACAATTACATTAAAGACACACTGTCAATTAAATTAAAAATAATTATGATAAAAGGAGATAATCAACAAAAAAAGATTGTAATTGTAAATTAGAGACTGATTTGGTAAACGATTAATTTGGTAAGTTTTGTTAATGACCATTCCTCAGAGCAAGGCCACACACACTGTCTATCTCAGATACATGCGCAGACTATCTCACACACGAACATTCACACATGCATACACACACCCAAACAATATGCACCTACATGCAGTCATCAAATCTACCCATTAAAATAGTTCAGTCATCATCTTAGGCATACCTTCTTATTCTTGTCTTAAGTTTTTTGTCTTTGGATTGAGCTTTAATATACATAAGTGTTCCAACAAATTAGTATACAAGTATTTTATCAAGCCAATTCACGAGATTTTCCCGAGCCCTTATTCAGGAGTGTTTGAGATTGTCTCGTTTATTAAATGATCATCTAAGCTGGAACTTAGCTTGTTTATTAAATGAGTCTAGCCAAGCCAAACCTTTATCAAATAGGTTTATGAAGGTTTGTTAGGCGGTTTCAGCTCGTATACATCTCTAATTGCAGCAACGTATGATGGAGACAATAATCTTTTAGGCTATTCTAGTACATTAATTTCTTTTTCTTTTTCTTTTTTATCTGTCTTTAATTGGATACGTTGACCCATTTATTATTTCCATCTGTTATTATTTTCTTTCTTATTTAAACTTGGGTCCTGTAGTACATATACATAAGATTGGTGCTAATAAAAATGAGGGATTGTTATGGAAAAAATGAACTCTTATTGACATCTAAATCCACCAAAACTTTCTATTGCTTTAAAAGTCTTTCTATTTTTGCTTATTTATGAAGAGGTAAAAAAAAATATTTGAGAAGAAATCATCTATATTGCCCTACTTATTTTAGAAGTTCGAACTACATGTTTTTCCATTATTTACATACCAAATATAGAAAACTAATTTCCAGGATATATTTGGTATGGACTTTGAAATATACTTATTTTGGTAATGATGTGCGTAAATAGAACCAACGCATTTACATTAAAGACACACAGTCAATTAAATTAAATATAATTATTATAAAAAGAGATGATCAACAAAAAAAAGTTGTAATTGTAAATTAGAGGCTAATTTGGTAAACTATTAATTTGGTAAGTTTTGGCAATGACCATTCCTCACAGCAAGGCCACACACACTGTCAATCTCAGACACATGCACACACTATCTAACACACGAACATTCACACACGCATACACACGCCCAAACAATATGCACCTACATGCAGTCATCAAATCTACCCATTAAAATAGTTCAGTCATCATCCTAATCTTACCTTCTTGTCCTAGTCATAAGTTGTTTTGTCTTTGGATTGAGCTTTAATATAATACATGATACACCCAAATCTGGCTCTATCCTATGACCGAGCGGTTCATTCACGACTCGGCCAGCAGGTCAGGAAAACCGCACATGCACATCCCGCCGCGAGAACAGCTTATCCGGGCCCACAGGCGTGATCTCGAGCATTACGGGCAGTTTCCTACTCAAGCTAGAAGACTAATGGAAAGTGCACACTATTTCCTAATCCAATTAGGAAACCCCCACAATTAATGCCAATATATATCAATTGGATTATATTTCCTTATCCATGTAAGAGTAGGTCTCTTACAACTATAAAAAAGACCTCTCACCCCCCATTGAAGGGGCCAACTCTTTAGTCTACACAGCACCTCTATAAAATTCACCATTATACGCATACACCCGGCCGGTATTACTGGTAGTGCCGCCCCTCTTTGTTGGCTCACCAGGCCCGCCGGTGATCTGCTAGTCAACGTGCTCAGACACACACGTGGAAGTATGTACCTTCATTAACAGGGCCGAACCACATATAAAAAATAGTCTCTCACTCTCTCTCTCTCCTTAAATTGCTTTACTTTACTCTTACAAATTTCTGGCATCATCAGTTTGGCGCCGTCTGTCGGAAGCGACAAATCTTCTCATCAACAAATCTCTTGACTGATCGTCATGCCATCAAAGAAGGGTAAGAAGGCTGATCAGCAGTCCGACCGGGATGTTCCTTCGGCCCCAGCACCGGTTGCGGCAGTCATGACATCTGAGCAAATCACCGCAACCCTCACACAACTCCTGAAGGACCAGCATCAAATCTAGCAACAGATTGAAGCCCTGCTATCCCAGCAAAGCAATCCTTCAGTGGCCGGGAAACGATCCGGGAATGTTGCGTACGGTCAGAAATCGATCTTGACCAGACAACGTGCCCGAGCCAACCCGTCCCGTGTTGATGATGCCTGAGACATCAATAGTGGGTGTGCTGCCCGAGAGGAAAGGCAGGAGCATATGGCCCGGGAATCAGTCCAGGGTCACTCGGTCAAGAGCCGAGCCGTCCCTGGGGATACGGTTACCCGGAGTCATAGCCGAGCCCGATCCCAGAGGACAGCACCCTGCCATAAAGAAAAAGCCTCTTCCACCGACCCGACCAACCCCTCGGGAACCGGTCGGGAAGGAGTGGAAGCCCGAATCAAGAACTTGCAGAAGTAGATCGATGGAGTGGCCAAGAAGCTTGGTCAAAACCATACTCAGAATCAAGCCAATACCGAGACAGAGTCACCATTCTCCGGCCAAATCATGAGGTTTTCCATCCCGCGCAAATTTAAGCAACCTCGCTTAGATCCCTACAACGGCTCGGGAAGCCCGGTCGACCACGTCCGGACCTACAAGGCTCAGATGGCCTTAGCCACCAACTCCGATGAACTACACTGCCTAGCCTTCCCCAACACTTTGAAAGGCCAGGCCACCCACTGGTTCTACTCGTTGGAGCCCCGATCGGTCCGCAGTTTCAAGCAACTCAGCAAGCAGTTCATCAATCAGTTCATCGGTATGCACGAATGGCCAAAGCCTGACATACATCTACTGATGGTTATACAAAGGAATAATGGGACCCTCAAGGAGTTCACCGGCCGGTTTAATCAAAAGAAGCTCAGCATCTACGATCTTGATAAAACCGCCGCTATCATAGCCTTCTGCTCGGGAGTTCAGCACACCAAGTGCGCCGCGTCGTTCCACAGAAACCGACCGGAAACTTTGGTTGAGCGCTCTGAGAGGGTTGGAAAATACATTGACACTGAAGAGTTTCTGAAGACCAAAGACACCGGGCAAGAAAGCAACGAGTCTTCCAGAAATAAGCGACAGCAAGATCAGCCCGGAAGTTCTGACAGTTCCTTCAGCTCACAGCAGGAAGGGTCCGGCAGTCCCGACCCGACCTCTAGTTTGCAGTGGTCTGAGTCTGGCAGCTTCAGCCCGATCTCCAGTTCACATCGGTCAGGATCAAACAATTCCGACTTTGCCTCCAGCACAGAGAAGTCAGAAGCCCGACGATCCTGATCCGATCTCCTATCTCCATCGGTCTAGATGAGCCCGACTACAGTGGTACTTGCCTGATCACCGCGTGAGGCTCCACCGATTGTCAGAGTTCATACAAAGACCTCGGGCCTAACCCTGAGGCATCTAAAAAGATCTCGGGCCTAACCCCGAGGCATCTAAAAAGACCTCGGGCTCCGTACCCAGGCACTCAAAAGACCTCAGGCTCTGAACCCAGGCACCAAAGACCTCGGGATCATGCCCGAGGCACCGGCTTCGCTTAGGTCCAACCGACGATGGGGGCAAACCCCTTAGGTGGCTGATGATGGCAAGCTTCAAAAGACCCTGCAACCACCATGTTCCAGGTCGGTTACCTACAGTCATAGCCTCTGTAAGACCCTCGTCTTAGCGAAAGCTTGGGGGGCAAGATGGCGCAGTGAACTAAACAGGTAATCACACCGGGTATCTACAGGCCTCGTGGATAACCAAGTCAAAATCTTGGACAACCCGAACACCTACAGTACTCAGAGGCATTAACTCCACTTAGGTCCAGACCGACGATAGAGGTGACTAAAATCTCTTAGGTTGGCTGACGATAGAGGAGCAAAAGGACCCTAAAGCAACGTGATTTAGGTCGGCTCCACCAACATGGTCAAGCTCTTCTCCCAACAGTCTTGACGAAGGCTGACCGGGCGGAAGACAGCCATCCTGGGGAGTTAACATTAAAAAAGGACTCTAGAGCAATACGCTTTAGGTCGGCTTTTCCAACATGGTAAAATCCTTCTACCCACAGCCTTGACGAAGGTTTACGGGCATAAGATAACCATCCTGGGAGCTAACTCAAGCAAAAAAGACTCCAAAGTAGGCCGAGTCTCAACTCTCGGTCAATTCCCGAGCACTTAAAGGTCCCGAGCTAGGCTAGGTCTCAACTCTCAGCCAGTTCCCGAGGACTCACCAGGCTCAGAAGCCCCGAGGCAGCTTCCACAAGCACTCAGACAGCAGCAAGTAAACATCAAACTGATTTCCAAACTTGCCCCGATATAGCATCTGGCCAATCTTGGAAATGGGGGGCAGCTGATACACCCAAATCTGGCTTTATCCTATGATCGAGCGGTTCATTCACGACCCAGCCAGCAGGTCAAAAAAACCGCACATACACATCCCGCCGCGGGAACAGCTCATCCGGGCCCATAGGCGTGATCTCGAGCATTACGGGTAGTTTCCTACTCAAGCTAGAAGACTAATGGAAAGTGCACACTATTTCCTAATCCAATTAGGAAACCCCCACAATTAATGCCAATCTATATCAATTGGATTATATTTCCTTATCCATATAAGAGTAGGTCTCTTACATCTATAAAAGAGACATCTCACCCCCCATTGAAGGGGCCAACTCTTTAGTCTACACAACACCTCTATAAAATTTACCATTTTACGCATACACCCGGCCGGTATTACTGGTAGTGCCACCCCTCTTTGTTGGCTCACCAGGCCCGCCGGTGATCTGCTAGTGAACGTGCTCAGACACACACGTGGACGTAGGTACCTTCATTAACAGGGCCGAACCACATACAAAAAATAGTCTCTCACTCTCTCTCTCTCCTTAAATTGCTTTACTTTACTCTTACCAATTTCTGGCATCATCAATACATATGTAAACATACAAATTTGTATACAAGTACTTTATCAAGCCAATTCACGAAATTTTTCACGAGCCCTTATTCAGGAGTGTTTGAGCTTGTCTCGTTTATTAAAGGACCATCTAAGCTTGAACTTAGCTCGTTTGATAAATGAGTCTAGCCATGCCAAACCTTTATCGAATAGGTTTATGAAGACTTGTTGGGCAGTTTCGGCTCTTATGCATCTCTAATTGCAACAATGTATGTTTTTTGAGATAATAATATTTTAGGATATTCTAGTACTTTTATTTATTTATTTTATCTCTCTTTAATTGGATATGTTGACCAATTTATGTCCCTCTTTATTTCTTTCTATCTGTTATTACTTTCCTTCTTATTTAGTCTTGGGTCTTGTAGTATATATACATTGGATTAGAGCTAATAAAAATTAGGGATTATTATGGTTAAGGGAAATAATGAACTCTTATTAACATCGAAATCCACAAAAACTTTCTATTGCTTTAAAAGTCTTTCAATTTTTGTTTTATTTATGAAGAGGTAAAAAAAAATTAATTTTTTGATAAGAATTTGTCTATGTAGCCCCTACTTATTTTAGAAGTTCAAAGTAAATATTTTTTCATTATTCACATACCAAATATAGAAAACTAATTTCAAGGATATATTTGGTATGGACTTTGAAATATACTTATTTTGGTAATTATGTGCATAAATGAAACCAACACAATTACATTAAAGACACACAGTCAATTAAATTAAATATAATTATGATGAAAAGAGATAATAATCAAAAAAAGATTGTAATTGTAAATTAGAGACTGATTTGGTAAACTATTAATTTGGTAAGTTTTGTTAATGACCACTCCTCACAGCAAGGTCACACACACTGTCTATCTCAGACACATGCGCATGCTATCTCACGAGCAAATATTCACACACGCATACACACACCCAAACAATATGCACCCACATATAGTCATCAAATCTACCCATTAAAATAGTTCAGTCATCATCCTAGCTAGTCATACCTTCTTATTCTAGTCATAAGTTTTTTGTCTTTGGATTGAGCTTTAATATACATATGTGTACATACAAATTAGTATACAAGTATTTTGTCAAGCCAATTCATGAGATTTTTCACGAGCCCATATTCAGGAGTGTTTGAGCTTGTCTCGTTTATTAAATGATCATCTAAGCTTGAACTTAGCTTGTTTATTAAATGAGTCTAGCCAAGCCAAACCTTTATCGAATAGGATTATGAAGGTTCGTTAGGCGGTTCCAGCTCGTATACATCTCTAATTGCAACAATGTATGTTGGAGATAATAATCTTTTAGGATATTCTAGTACTTTCATTTGTTTTTCTTTTTTATCTGTCTTTAATTGGACATATTTACCCATTTATGTGCCTCTTTATTATTTCCATCTGTTATTATTTTCTTTCTTATTTAGTTTTGGGTCCTGTAGTATATATACATAGGATTGGAGCTAATAAAAATAAGGGATTGTTATGGTTAATGGAAAAAATGAACTCTTATTAACATCAAAATCCACCAAAACTTTCTATTGCTTTAAAAGTATTTTTATTTTTGTCTTATCTGTGAAGAGGTAAAAAATTTGCTTTTTGAGAAGAAATTGTCTATTTCACCCCCACTTATTTTAGAAGTTCAAAGTATATATTTTCCCAATATTTACATACCAAATATAGAAACTAATTTCAAAGATATATTTGGTGCAGAATTTGAATCTACTTATTTTGATAATTAAGTGCATAAATGGAGCCAACACAATTATATTAAACGCACACAATCAATTAAATTAAAAGTAATTATGATAAAATCATAAAATCAACAACAAAAAAGATTGCAATTGTAAATTAGTGATTGATTTGGTGAACGATTAATTTCGTAAGTTAAGGCAATGACCATTCCACACAGCAAGGCCACACACACTGTCTATCTCACACATACGGCCACACTATCTCACGCACGTACATTCACACACGCGTACACACACCCTAACAATATGAGCCCATATGTAGTCGTCAAATCTACCCATTAAATTGTCCAGTCATTATCCTAGTCATACCTTCTTGTCCTAGTCCTAAGTTGTTTTGCCTTTGGGCTGATCTCCAATAAAATAAAGATGTATTTATGCAAATTAGTATACAAGTACTTTATCAAGTCTATTCATGAATTTTTCACGAGCCCTTATTCAAACTTGTTTGGGCTTGTCTCGTTTATTAAATGACCTAAAATCTAGGCTTGAACTTAGTTTATTTATTAAATGAGTCTAGACATGCCAAGCCTTTATCGAATATGTTTACGAAGACTTGTGGAGCAGTTCGACTTGTATACATCTCTAATTGCAATAATGTATCTTGAAAATAATAATCTCTTAGGATATTTTAGTACTTTTATTTCCTTTTTTATATCTCTTTAATTGGACATGTTGACCTATTTATGTCTCTCTTTATTTATTTATTTTATATATTTTACTGTTTTGGCCTTGTAGTATATATACATTAGATTAGAGTTAATAAAAATTAGGGATTATTATGGTTAATGGAAAAGAATGAGCTCTTATTAACATCTAAATCCACCAAAATTTGGTATTGCTTTAAAAGTCTTTCTATTTTTGTCTTATTTATGAAGAGGTAAAAAAATTAGTGTTTTTTATAAAAGAAATTGGCTATTTTGCCCCTACTTATTTTAGAAGTTCAAAGTACATATATTTCCATTTTTTACATACCAAATATAGAAACTAATTTCAAGGATATTTTAGTACTTTTATTTCCTTTTTTTTTTTAATCTCTTTTTAATTGAACATCTTGACCTATTTATGTACTCCTTTATTTCTTTCCATCTGTCATTATTTTCCTTCTTATTTAATTTTAGTCCTTGTAGTATATATACATTGGATTAAAGCTAATGCAAATTAAGCTATTCCAATTACTAGTAGGTTTAATCCACTGTTCTTTGTCAATTTCACTTTTTCTTCCTATGGTGTGCCTTCACCCCATGGGCCATTCTTAATTTATCATCTTATACACCAACTTAAGGGACCTCTCTGTCTCTCTCTCTCTCTCTCTCTCTCATACACACACACCATCTTATATATATTGCTAAGTCACAAATCTTCCTTCCCCACCTTATATACTCATTTCAAACCAGTCTCTTCTACAAATCCTAGTATTGAAGTTGTAATTCTGAGAGTACCTTTCACACAGAAGCTATACATACCAACTCTTTTGGGCTATATACCCAAACCTGAGTGAATTGGTCACTAGTCCTCGGTTTTCATGACAAACTAGCCCTTTTATTTCTTTAGCTTCTGTCAATACCTCTCATCTTTACTAATCACTTGGATTTGTAATCATTTTGGGGCACCATTTCAAATACACAAAAGCTACTTTTGCAACAAGTCAGCCAAACACTCTTATCACCGCAAGTATGTCTCATGTTTTCTTCTTCTCATTTTGAAATTTTTCCTCTCTCATTTGGGTTGATGTTATAGTCAAAGCAAATTATGCTAATGTGAATGTTTAAAAGACCTGTTTGGCAACATCTTTGTTTCTGCGACTTAGTCGTAGAAAACAACTTTTGGGCAAATGGCCAATAGTAAATTTCTATGATTGACTCACATGTTTATCCTTCTGCTATTGAAATGCAGGTTGATTTGCAAAACGGTTTCACTTTATCTTTAGTACTTTCATAATCACTTATGAGCTGCAAAAGCTGTTGCCAAATGGGATTTAACTATTGATTCCATATTTTTGCATTGCTAAGTTGTAGATAGCTAGAATTTTCATCAATTCATAATTACATATATGTAGTGGGTAGAAGAAAAAAAATGGGGAGGAATGTTAAAGACACATACATGCCTATAGTGGGAAAATTGGGGAATCCTAGTAGGACCATGATAAGGTTGAAATTTCAGTTTTAAACTTTTCTAGTCATTTAAATAAAAAGTCAACAAAGTTAATGAAAATTTGCAAAAATTTGATGATTCATGATGAACTTTGAACGGATGACTCCAAATAAGATTAATGAAATGAGGTGTGAGAGAAAGACTCCTACTTGGTAAGAAACGCCAAATGCCGTTTGGAAATGCTTAGAAAGGACAATACACAATGGACTATTATCCAATTTGTCTATAGATAAGCCCCCTTGCCCTTTAATAACTTCAATGAAAAAGCCCGCCCTTGTAAATACCAATTCTTTTTTTCTTTTGTGTGTGTGTGTGTGTGTGTGTGTGTGTGGGGGGGGGGGGGGGGGGGGGGGGGGGGTGAGGGTGTGTGTGTGTTTGTTAGTGGAAAAATTATCCCGTCTGATGGGCTTGGTGTGACAGATCATTGTGAAATGTTAAATCAACGTGGAACCCACAAAATCAACGGTCCACGATGATCCGTCACACCACAACCTGTCACATGGGATAATTTCGCTTGTTGGTGAGAGACCTATAAAGATTCCAATTTTCCTTCACTGATTTCCCCTATAAACGGCTTTGGCTTTTCTTTTATCATACCTTTCAAACTAATATATTGCACTCTCTTATTTATTTAATTTTTTCTGTTTTCAATCATCTAACTACTCTCACTCGTTCTCTCAAGTTCACTCTCTCTCTCTCTCTCTCTCTCTCTCTCTCAGGCTTCAAAAGCACAACTAATGCAATGGCAATTCACAGCACCATAAACACACCATCCATGAGTCCTATTCACCCAAAAGAAGAACCCAAAAATGGCCAAAATTCTCTAGTTTTCGACGCCTCGGTTCTTAAACACCAATCCAACATTCCACCACAGTTCATATGGCCCGACCATGAAAAACCTCGTGCCCAAACACGAGAACTGCCCGTCCCACTCATCGACTTGAAAGGCTTCCTCTCCGGGGACCCCATTGCGGCCATGGAAGCCTCAAGGCTCGTTGGTGAGGCATGCCAAAAACACGGGTTTTTCCTAGTGGTTAATCATGGTGTGGACACCAAGCTCGTATCAGAGGCTCATAGTTTCATGGACTTGTTCTTTGAATTGCCACTTGGTGAGAAGCTAAGGGCTCAGAGGAAAATTGGTGAGCATTGTGGGTATGCTAGTAGCTTCACTGGTAGATTTTCTTCTAAGCTTCCATGGAAAGAGACTCTTTCTTTTCGATACTCTGCCGAGAAAGACTCATCCACCATTGTTGAAGAGTATTTCAGGAACACCATGGGTGAAGATTTCAGCCAATTGGGGTATGTAAAAATCTTAGAACCCATATGGTAATGTTTACAGTTTTCAAATTTTTGAAATTTCCTTTCATAAAAGGACCACTTTTTTTTTGTTTTCTTGTCCTCTGGCCCAATTTTGTCTCATTTTAAATAAAAAAGAGAAATAAAACGGAAAACGATTACCAAATACTTTTTCAGCTTCGTGTTTGAAAACAAAAAACAACTGAAAACTGAAAATATCAATAATACCAAAACGGCCCCTTAGTTTTTCACATTATTTTCTTTTTCATTGCCTATTCGAGAAAAAAAGTGTCTAAAATTTGTATCTTTTTGTTTTGTTTGTTTAGGAGAGTGTATCAAGATTATAGCAATGCCATGAGCACACTTTCTCTTGGGATTATGGAGCTATTGGGGATGAGTTTAGGTGTAAATCAAGCTCATTTCAGGGAATTCTTCGAAGAAAATGATTCGATAATGAGACTTAATTACTACCCACCATGCCAAAAGCCAGACCTCACTCTTGGAACAGGGCCTCATTGTGATCCAACTTCTTTAACCATTCTTCACCAAGACTCTGTGGGTGGCCTTCAAGTGTTTGTAGATGACGAGTGGCGGTCCATAAGCCCGAATCTCAATGCTTTTGTCGTGAACATCGGTGACACCTTCATGGTAAGAAATATGTCGTAAAATTATTTACCCACCCAAAAAATTAAGTGGATTTATGTACAAATAATTATATTCTGGGATCTTAGGGCCCGCTTGGGAAGCATGTTGAAGTGAGGTGCCAATCGCAGAATAAGCTGCGCGCCCTATCACATTTCTGCGATTGACTTCTTAAAAATCTCCGAAAAAGGATGTTTGACCCATTAACCGTTTATGGAAGCCGATCGCGTAGTTGGCTACAATAAGCAGTTCCCAAAGGGTTATTCATTCCACGGGAGATCTAGAAATTTTTGGTTAAAACGCGTGACGGTAACCCAGTTGGAATGAGGCTTACTTGGAACAAAAAAAGAAGAAGTAAATTTAGACGTTTTGGGTTCGACTCATCCTAGTGTAGACTACTACGTCTTATCCAATACTGGTGACTTGCGGACGGTTACCATTAAAAAAAAAAATACAAAAAAACAAAAAAAACAAAACCAAAAATTAAAAAAAAAAAATTTGTTTTTGGATAAAGTGGTCATGAAGTTTTATGGGGGGTTAATATTTGTTTTGCAGGCTCTATCAAATGGAAGATACAAAAGTTGCTTGCACAGAGCAGTGGTAAACAGCAAAATTCCTAGGAAATCACTGGCTTTCTTTCTGTGCCCCAAGAAGGATAAGGTGGTGAGTCCACCTAGTGAATTGGTGGACAACAATACCCCTAGAATATATCCAGACTTCACATGGCCAACCCTGCTTGAATTTACTCAGAAGCATTACAGAGCAGACATGAACACCCTCCAAAATTTCTCAAATTGGCTTCAACAGAGTACATTTGAAGTTGTGTAAAAAGGACAATTTGGTCATTTCAGTTTTTATTTGGGGGTTATTTCTTTTTTCTTTTCCCTTTTTCATTGATCAGCCACAGCCACAGTCACATCCACAGTCACACAGGGTCAGGTAAGGTAGGACTCGTAGGAGTAAATGATGATAAAAAAGAAAGGATAGAAAGATTGAATAAAGAAGCCACATGAGCCAATTTTTGTACTCTCTTTTGACAATATTGTAGAGATGGTCACTTCTCGTAAAAATGCAATTCATGTCCATGCTTCAATCAAACTCAATTCGATGAAAACAAACTTGCCCTTTTTCTTTCATTCACTTTTCCTCTTCTGGGGGTAAACTTTTAATTGACATATTCAAAGGACATTAATCAACGTTATCAACCCACCATCATCTAATAAAAAAATCCTCTAGAAATTGAAGGAAAAAGAAAAAGGGATGTGTAAACAAAAAGGAATTTAAAAAAATGTTGAAAAGGCAAAACCTAGTATGAGCCTTTCTAAAGTGTTTTATACACCATGCTTATAAATCATATCTTGACTCATTTAATTTAGGGTTAATTACACTCATCTCCCCTAAGTTTTGCCTTAATTACATAGACCTCCCTCGTATTTTGGAAAATTACACAGACCTCCCTTAAAATTAATATTTTGTAACACTTTCCCCCCTTAAAGTGTAAAAAAGTACTGGGCACAAGGAAGGTCCGTATAATTTTCCAAAATACGAGGGAGGTTTGTATAATTAAGGCAAAATACAAGGGAGATGAATGTAATTAACCCTTTAATTTATTGCAATTGTGACAAACCAAGATGACAAGACATGATTGGTTCACGTGTAGTAACCTTGTACATCATGCACCAATCATATTCCACATAAACGCACTAAGTTTTTTCCTAAAATAATTTACAGATATCCCAATCATCCCCGGTACAAATTATTCTTGTATTTGTAACTTTCCAAGCCTATTGGACCAATAATTTAGAGCTTAACAACATGGCTTAAAATGCTTAAGTCCAAGTAACTATTGGTACACTTGCAGTAGTTTATATGTCAACCATACTTCCCCTAATTAAGAGGGAAATACCCTCCCTTATATATATATGTGTGTGATATCGTCGTTGCATACTCTGGCCCAAAATCTTTTATTTAGCAAGCATAGGATGCACCTTTGCTCTTGTCACGCCCCAGAGAGCAAAAAATAAATTCATTTTTGGTCCCGTAGGCCCGTAATTAGTGAATAACTGCATTGTCATCTACTCAAACCAATAAACACAACGAAAGGAAGAATGCTATTCATAGAATATATATTATTAGCATAATCAGAGCCTACAACGGAACTCACAAGTCACAGTTAACTAAAACTATTACAACATCTGGCCAGTGGCAGAGCCAGGAATGTGCACTTGGGGGGGCCGAGCTTGTCTTATAGGGGTTCGGGGGCAGTGCTCCTTATAAATTTTTTTTGGGTCTACTTAGTATTTATCCATATTTTTTGATAGGATTTCTATGTCAAAACAATTACATATTTGCATAGAATTAGTAGTGCAATACACACATTTACATAGACCATATTAATTCATTTGTAGGGGCCAAGATGGATATTACCCAAAAATTTAGAGGCAAAATCAGCATTAGTGGTGCAATATGTACATTTACATAGTTCATTACATAAAAAATAAAAATTTAAGGGGTGAATATATAAATTCATTTCATTTGCAGGGGCCAAAATGTACAATATCCAAAAATTTAGAGGCAAAATGAGAATTTTTGAAAATTTTGGGGGGGCCAGGGCCCCCTTGGCCTCCATGTGGCTCCGTCACTGCATCTGGCTTATAGTATGAAGCCTACAACAATATTAACAGAAGTACAACATATATATATAACCTAACTATTACAAAGTAGCACATCTTCATCTTTAAGCCTTCAGCTCTAAGTCCGGCGGAACATCAGTCTTCCGTCCTCAATACCTGCAAAGCTCTAGACATTGGAATGTACAGGGTATGAACGCCATCAGCTTTGAATACAAGCTGAGTGAGTACATCAACCACACTCCTTATCTGTTACTGTTCAGCATCTTAAAATGCTATTAATCTCTCATCAATGATGTCACTCACAAATATAGCAGAAGTCTCATTAAACTATACATTAAATCAACAACAACAGGAATATAAATAAAGGCAAAGATAAAGATCATAGTATAATACCTCATCATATTCTTCTCAATATCTAGCATTACTAAATCCATGCATGTAACACATGCATCTACCCCATGCATCTATCTTTATGTCGGGATGCTGAATCCACAATTGCACAACCATCTCATCTATTCATACTCATGTTCATATTCATTTCCATCTCCGTATCTATACGTCGATACAACAATAACAATCTGTATCCATACATTGATACAATAATACAAATTCATATCCATACGTCGATACAAGAATACTAATTTTGATATCACAAAACTTAGCTAGTAGGCCACACTGGTCGCTTACCCGGTGGTGTCCTATGCCACACAATCCCTTGACAAGTTATCGGTCGTCTACAAGGTACATCCTATCTGTAAACCATGGATGCAGCACATCAGACATCTTCTACGATGTGTATATCATCACCGGTCATCTACACAACTGATAATACATTAGAGTACTAGCTGAACATCATCAATGGTACATTGGACGTCTGCAACAGTGAGAGGCACACTAGGAACTATAACCATCCTACGTTCACCTGACTCGTCAACTGTTGATCCCACGGATCCAAAGTACACATATCACATTATTCCACACAAAGGCACATATCCCATTTCCTCGTATCCATTCATACTATTATCCCATGCATGTTGACCACATCTCGTGAAGTGCATTACTCTAGATACAGGAATTATCACATGTTCAGTGTTTAACATATCTACCATTAACTGGTTATTACTCCCTCCGTCCCATTTTATGTGTCCCTCTTGGGGAATCCAACTATTTAAGGGGGACAAAAAGAATCTACACCTACTTTACACAACTACCCATAATCATTGCACTTTCAAGGGGAATCCAACTATTTAAGGGGACAAAAAGAATCTACACCTAGTTTCCACAAGTACCCATAATCATTGCACTTTCTTTTTTTGTTTTGTTTTGGTATTGATTGCAAAGAAGGGTAGTTTAGGAAACTAAGTAAAATTTGTATACTAATTTAGGAAATTGGGCAACAATTTGGGACATCCCAAAAAGGAAAGGGGGACACATAAAATGAGACGGAGGGAGCAATATGCAGTCTTGTTTTGTCTACTATACAGTTTATCAATAGCAATAAATGGTAGTTAAATAGTTCATCTCTAAACAACTTACATTGTGTATATGAAACAATAGGAATCTACAACATTCTGTAAGTACCAATCGATTGAGACTAGAGTTCAATCGATTCTTAATCGATTGGGAAAAATATAAGTTCAGTCGATTGAAACACCATTCAATCGATTGGGTTGGTTTCAATCGATTGAAAATTGAATACTTTTGAATCGATTGAGCGGGCGTCTTCTTCCCAAAAACTGGCAGAGACAAGTTGGTACTACGGGGACGTATTATACATGTCTAAACATACATAAAGCATCCTAGAATCATCTCCTTGAGTGAGTTAATGAACTCACCTCACTCCAGCATTCCGGGCTCGGTTGGTAGCGGCTATGGTGATGATGAACTTCCTCTCCCCTCTCTTTCTTCTTTGTCTCTCTATCTCTCTTTTTCTTCTACTTCTTCTTCTTCTCCTATTCCTTCTCTCAATCCTCTGCCTAAGAGGGTATATATATATATATATATCACACACACACATACCAACTTTCTCTCTAATCTCTTCTGTCTAACCCCCCCCCCCCCCCCCCCCCCCCCCCCCCCCCCCCCCCCCCCCCCACACACACACACACACACACACATACACATGCACAATACACACACATATATATATACACACATACACAACACACACACACACACACATATATATATATAGGTAGAAAAAAGGGGGCAGGTGGCAGCTTTTGCGCAAACTGGGGAATAAATTTTATAACACTTTCAATCGTTCAATCGATTGACGTAAGTTCAATCGATTGAGAACAGGTAGCAGTTAGTTGTTCAATTCATTGAAATGAGTTCAATCGATTAGGAAAGGATCCACATCATGGATTTAGGTGGGTAGGGTTTCAATCGATCGAATTCAATCGATTGAGAAGACACATGTTCAATCGATTGAGAATAGTTCAATCGATTGAGAGTGACTTAAGGTTAATCGATTGAGAATAGTCCAATCGATTGGGAAAGGCTTTGTATGAAGGGTTACAACAATCATACTAGGTCTTACCTATGAATATCCAAATACATGGTATTACAGCTACCCTTTCAGTCCCACTCTCCACATGATCTAACGACAGTGGCAGAACATAGAGAAGACGAGGGCATGGCCACCCCAAATTTTTTTAAAATTCAAGTTTTTCCCTCTAAAGATTTTCAAATTGTAGATATTGCATATAATGGCATCTGCAAATGGAATTATATATGGGCCCCTCTAAATTTTTTAGTTTTGTAAAATGGTCCATGTAAACATATATGTTGCAATACTAATTGTAATCCAAACACCTTAAAACCATTAGTTTAGTCATAAATTTTAATAAAGAAGATGAAAATCTACTACACGCAATAAGGATTGCAAGCACAGAACCTCTCAACTCTCAAAACTATAATCCCTCTAATATAAAAAAATCCTACTCCAAAATTAAATAAATGGATCCAAATTGTTTGCCTTGAGGGCGCTGCCCCCGAACCCCTAATTGAGTATTTTTTTTTATTTTGTTTTATTTTATTTATGAACTTAGGCCAATAAACTCAATGCCCCCAAATTCACATTTTTTATTCCGCCCAAGTCTACCATATTGTTGATCCATTCCGTCGTGGGTAACCGCATGTAGTGTACTATATCACTAAGATTATGATCAATGCTAATACTATTTTTAATGTCCCAAGTCGGTGGCCCTATAACTTAATTCAGAGGCTAACAAATGGCCCAAAATACTTAACCAAAAGTTACCAGTAAAAAGTTGGATGGCGATAAAGGTACATTCATTTTTTTTAATTAGGGCACTTAATTTGAGGTTAAAAAATTAATTTTTTTTACCTTTTACTTTAATTAGTAAGGACATCTCACTTATTTATTATGTATTATCTCTCTATGTCTCTCTTCTTGTTTATCTCCAAATCATTGGCTACTTCTAATTTCTTTCTTTGTCAATTCTTAATTTGTATTCAATGTCTTTTTCGATCAGACCTCTCCTCTTGTAAATTTTTTTGTTTTCACTAATTGTGATTCCTTCTCTCTTCTCGATCGGTGTTACTAATTGTGATTCTTCACCTTCTCGAACAGACTCTCAGACACCACTTGATGTTCACATGTTTTTCTACTTATTATCTAAATGAGTGTGTGTACTTGAAAGCTTACTTGATCCTTTTGGTTTTAGATATATAGTTAATGAATTGCGGGTTATCAAAGTTGTTGACAAGCTTAACAGGGAACTCAATATTGTTTGTTTTAGCTCTCTAATAATTTTTTTTAAAATTTTTATTCTATCTTCTATTCAGTCTTGACTTTTAAGTTAATTCAAGTTATTAGAATACAATAATATTTAGTCTTCGTGCCGGTTCCAATTAAGAGATGGTGGTGTATTTTTGATTGTCATACTATTGTTTAAGTTCTTGATTTTTCACGGTTATATTATTTTCATACCAGTGTTGATGCTTGATTCTGTTGATCTCCTTCGTTGCAATGACTATGAAAGAGTTTATATTTTTATGTCGAGAACTGTGTTGCACTAATTTTTGTCAGTTGGGGCTGGTTCTTGCACTGATTTTTGTCAGTTACGGTGATTTAAGTTTAGTTGTAACATATAAATTTAGGGCTTAACCATATTTTACACCCTCTTAGTTTGCCTTTTATGTCAATTTGGTTCGTGTAGTTTAGAAAGTGTCATTATAGTCCCTGTAATTTCATAAGTGTGTCATTTTAGTCCCTCATACACTTTTTGTGACGAATTTTTTACTTTCAGTGACAAAATTATTCGTCACTAAATGACTTATTAGACTTATTTGACACACTTATGAAACTACAGAGACTAAAGTGACACTTTCTAAATTATAGGGACCAAACTACACAGGTGACAAACTATAAGGGTGTAAAATATATTTAACCCTTTTGGTATAGTAAAATAAGTGAGTTACCCTTACTAATTACAGAAAGAGATAAAATTTTGATTTTTTAAACTTAAAATTAAATGTCCTAATTAAAAAAAGGGACCTTCGGTCATAGCCCCCTCAAATAAAAATCTTCAAAACTAAAACACATGCTACTTTTCTTTATCGCATTAGGCCATTTTTACACTCAAATTGCTATAACTTTTGTTATACAAGTCCGGTTTTTCGTAAAATTTGATGTTTTGAAATCAGAAAAATGAGATCTATCAAACGAGTTCAATGTTGACCATGAAATACTAGGACAAAAAAAAACTAAACATCAAACAAATATGAAAAATTGCATTTTTTCGCATACATATAATAAAAATATATTTCTTTCGTACAATTGGCACTATAGATGTATAGATCTTAAAAAAAATACACAAAATAAAAAAAAAACAAAAATCACCCAAAAAACCCAAGAATTGATAAAGTTATGGTAGTTTAAAGTTGACGGATACAATTATCTGTTAGACTCACAAATAACAGATAATATTATCTGTAAGATAGGTAAAACCTCAAAATTAGGCTGCAACTTAACTTTTTTTTTTTTTTTTTTTCCGTAAAATTTCCACGCCTATTGCGTAGATCTCAAAGAAATACATGAAATAAAAAAAAAATTACCCAAAAAGCCCAAGAATTGATAAAGTTCTGGTGGTTTAAAGTTGACAAATAATATTATCTGTTAGCGTAAACAGATAATATTATATGTCTGAAAGATAAAAATGAAAAACGAAGTTCCAAATTACTTTTTTTTGTACAACTTTCAAGTCCAATACGTAGATCTCAAAGAAATACATGAAATCAAAAAAAAAAAAAAAAAATCACCCAAAAAAGCCCAAGAATTGATAAAGTTATGGTGGTTTAAAGTTGACAAATAATATTAACTGGTTTGTGTAAACAGATAATATTATATGTTTGTGTTCTGAAAGATAAAAATGAAAAAAACGAAGTTCCAAATTATTATTTTTTTTGTATAACTTTCAAGTCCGATGCGTAGATCTAAAAAAAAATACATAAATCAAACCCAAAAAGCCCAAGAATTGATAAAGTTATGGTGGTTTAAAGTTGACAAATAATATTAACTGTTTTTGTAAATAGATAATATTATCTGTTTGTGTTCTGAAAGATAAAAGTGAAAAAACGAAGTTCCAAATTACTTTTTTTTTGTACAACTTTCAAGTCCGATGCGTAGATCTCAAAGAAATACATGAAATCAAAAAAAAAATCATCCAAAAAGGCCCAAGAATTGATAAAGTTATGGTGGTTTAAAGTTGACAAATAATATTAACTGTTTGTGTAAACAGATAATATTATCTGTTTGTGTTCTGAAAGATAAAAATGAAAAAAAACAAAGTTCCAAATTACTTTTTATTGTACAACCTTCAAGTCCGATGCGTAGATCTCAAAGAAGTACATGAAATAAAAAATAAAAAAAATCACCCAAAAAGCCCAAGAATTGATAAAGTTATGGTGGTTTAAAGTTGACAAATAATATTAACTGTTTGTGTGAACAGATAATATTATCTGTTTGTGTTCTGAAAGATAAAAATGAAAAAACGAAGTTCCAAATTACTTTTTTTTATACAACTTTCAAGGCCAATGTGTAGATCTCAAAGAAATGCATAAAATAAAATAAAAAATCACCCAAAAAGCCCAAGAATTGATAAAGTTATGGTGGTTTAAAGTTGACATATATTGTTATCTGTTAGTGTAAACAGATAATATTATGTATCTGAAAGATAAAAATGAAAGATGAAGTTCCAAATTACTTTTTTTTTGTACAACTTTCAAGTCTAATGCGGTAGATCTCGAAAAAATAGATGATATAAAAAAAAAAAAAAAAAAAAAAATCACCCAAAAAGGCAAAAAAAAAAGGAGTGAATTATGATAATTTAAAGTTCACAGATAATATAACATAATCTGCAGTGAGCGTATAAAACTACAAAAAAATGTCAATTTTTTATTTAAACACATAATTTTAAATGGTGTATGACCTAATATCTCTTAAAAAAAAAAAAAAAAAAAGAGATTATGCATTTCTCGCCACCCTAACAAGTTTGTGTTGCTTTATAAGACATGAAGACAATCATAATTTCCTAATTTATCAGATATATCCATTTTCCTCGTGGAGCTTCTTTGGTCTCTCAAAACCCTATCATGTTAGCACATGGATGATCATCAATAGAGGATGAGCATAACCATTAATATTCTAACTCATCCCATGACCATAGGTTCTACAAATACATATATGTCTTTGTCTCGCATCAACCAATAATATCATGGTCTGGTCATGAGCCCTTTTGGATGCAGTTTAAAGCCATCAAATAATTCCAAAAGGGTAAAAAAATATGGCCCCACCAAAAGAATCATTCACAAAGGAATACGAGTGTAGCTAGAAACCATTGAAGGATTGACAGAGCTTTCATTTTTCTGGATCTTTCTGTAATTTTTTTTTATTTTAGTTTTGGCTTTATGCTTTGTTCTATTTTTATATATCTGGAGGTTTGGAGGGTTGTGAAATATAGTAACATTTAGGACATTTGTCCTAGTGCTTGTCTTTAAATGCTGTAACATTCTTCCTAAGATATTATAAAAACACACTATTATGGCAATAATTTGTTTTAAATTTTTTTTTTTTTTTTTTTTTTTTTAGAATGAGGCGTGTGCAATGTCCACACTTATCTGATAAGCTCATCTCATCACTTATGTCGCTTTCTTGGAAGTTAGCAGCCCCAGTTGACTCAGAGCTCTGCCTTGCTGACTCAATCGATTGATCGAGTCAAATCATTTGGCAAAACCCAAATTGTATATTCCAAAATTACAATATTCCCTTATGCATATCATAAATGGAATTGAGTGAGATTGCCCGGGTATGTGATAATATCGATCTACTCTTGAAATAATATAACATGAATTAACAAATTAAAAACTCAATACATTACAAAGCTAAATTTAGGGTATGTTTGATAACACAATTAAGTGCTACACTTTTTAATATTTATAGTATTTCGGTGAGTTTGATATTGTACCACTTAATTGAAAAAATAGTAAAAAGTCATTGAAAACTTTAAGTGATATTTTTTTTACTGAAAATAATCACTGAATGAAGTCTCAGTACTTAAAACACTATTTTGAGTATTACAAGCTCAATTTGTTAAAATATTCTGTACTTAATTTTCAGTTCTTAATTTTAGTTTTATCAAACTGACCCTTACTCTTAATATAGAGCAGAAATTGAGACCAAGGGATGGCCTACTGGTAAGGGATTCTATTCCACCTGTAAGTGGTTGCAGTTTCGAGTCTCATGGGATGGGTGTGTGTGGGTGGAGGAGATAGTACTGTGTAGTGCATAATAAAATAAATATAAAAAATGATAACAATAACAAAAAAAGATAGAGTGGGGGTTTTTTTTTTTTCAAGGGATACTATTTTTTATGTTTATATTATTTAGTTTTTATAAGGTTACCATTGTCATTTTAAAAATTTCAGTCCTAAAAAGACCCCACTTTCAACAAAAAAAAAAAACTAAATACTCCACTAACATTTGACTAATGAAAAGAAGATTTATGATACTCAAATACAAATCTAAAGGGATGAACGTTTTTTTTCGAAAATCCAATGGAATTATGTATTTTTATTTTATATCTCATATAACAATACTCATCAATTTTTTTATGGAATGATTATACTGAACTCCATTGAGGTAATGCTATTTTTTTTTTTTGGGGGGGGGGGGGGGGGGGGGGGGGGGGGTGTTTAATTACATGGACCTCCGCTGAGGTTTTGCGAAATGACACAGACTTCCCTTTTATATTGCAAAATTACACAAATCTTCCATCTAGCATGAATTTACTATTTTATCCTTATTGTGTTTACCATTTTACTAAACCACCTCTCTCTCTCTCTCTCTCTCTCTCTCTCTCTCTCTCTCTCTCTCTCTCTCTCTTAACTGTGTGTATATATATAGATATAGATATAGATATAGATATCCAAGTCCACAGTGAGCCACTTTTGCGCACTAGAATTTTTAGCTTAAAAAAACCGCAGACCACCCCGCTAACCTGCACCCCGTCTCGTGGCCCTACTAGTTTGCAATTTTTTTAGGCTCAAAATCCCAATGCGTAAACCCAATGCGCTTTAGAGCCTAACTGTACAAGTAGATACACAATATATAGATATATATATATATATGTATGTAGGAATATGAATCTGTTCAAAAAAATAAAAAATTTAAACTCAAAATCAATTTGTTCTAAAACTAATTTGTTCCTAAGATTTAAACTCAAAATTAATTTATTCCAAAAGCCAATTTGTTCCTAAGATTTAAACCTAAATTCAATTTATTTCAAAAACCCAAGATCTCTCTTTCTTTCTCACAGCAACACTCACATATATATAGATATAGATTGACGTATATATATATAAAGAGAGATTGAAGTGAAAATTCAATTTGGAGCTTGGATAATCTCTATTTTATTCGCAAAATCTCAACTATAAATTTGGTAAGAAATTATGGTATAGATATACGTATATATACATATATTTTCGTATATAAACTTTGGGATCCAAAAATAGTAATACGAAAAATATTGTCAAAAATTCATTTTTTTTAAAATGAAAAATGAAAGACATTAACCCCAAGAGGCTATGTTTCAAGTTTCGTTCGATAATTCATAACGGTCGCGACGAACGAATCATTTGAAGTTTCGAAAACTCAACTTTTATTTTCTATATAAAGGGTGTACTTTAAACTATACGGTGTTATACCTTGGGATGTTTAGGTACGAGGACGACTAAAGCAACATTTGGTAACGAGTCCAGGTGAATTTCATAATTAATACAGGTATTGGGTTGTGTATAATATACTATCAATTTTTGGAGTATTTCTTTCGTATCCCCGTTTCTATTCTCTTTTAAATATATGTTGATGCATAGAGCTCACATATATTTGTAATACCCTGTATTTTCATTTGTACTTTTATACCCTTTTGATATTAATAAGATTCAGTGTGCTTATCTTTCCTTTTCCTGAAATTTCATCTTCGAGCGATCGAACCTCCTTCGATCGATCGACCAATTCTTTTCTTCGATCGATCGAGCCCACTTCGAGCGATCGAACCTCTGCCGACCTGAATTATTAGGTGTCCCTTTTTCTCAAGTGATTGAACTGCTCTCAATCGATCGAACCTTGATCGACCTGTTCTCAATCGATCGAACTCACTTCGATCGATCGAACCCTGTAATTTCACCATACGTGTTTCTGCCACCTGTCCTTTCTCTTTCCCTATATATATGTTATGTTTGCGTGTATGTGAGGGTTGCTGAATCTTGAGAAAGTTTAGAGAGGGAAAGAATATATATATACACACACTTATATATACACACTCATATACATACACATACACCCGAATATATATATACACAAACACTCCCTCACATACACTTCGGCCGGTAAGAGAAGATGAGAGGAGCAGTAGAGAGGAGACAAAGAAGGAGATGAGAGAGAGGAGAAAGGAGACCACCCCGAGACCACCGCGGCCACCCCGAGCTAGCCGGCGTCATCGACGTTAACAGTGAGTGTCCATACTCACTTAGTAGCATAGATATGTATGTATATATATGTTTCGGCAAGATAGAATATACCCAGAACGTGCATGAATGGTTCAGTTCAAACTCTGGAATAATACTGCGTTCAATTGATCGAACAGTATTCGAGCGATCGAATATAGCTTTTCCTCAATCAATCGAAATGACTTCGATTGATCGAACGTTACTTTTCTCAATCAATTAAAATGACTTCAATCGATCGAATATATCAGAATGTAAAATGTTTAGTTATTTTATACCTGTTGAACTGTTAACCTGTTTATTATCATATGTTGATGTTGGAAAGCTGTATTGGAATAATACACACGTGGAATAATGGATTAAGGCATTAAACAGTGGAACCATTCGGTTAATGTGGAGATAATAATGAGAAGCCGGCGTGCATAGTAGTGGGTCTATCGACCGTAGAGGTCGATATTATTTATGTTGGTGCGTATGATTGCGGTCGCTAAGATCGTATGATATCAGGTGTGAGATCCCTAGGGTGCTGGGATAGGATCAGGACTTCATGTTAGGTTTGACGTATGATAGAGTTGGACTGCATGTGGGGTTTGGAAGGTTGTGCGATATAGGACTTCATGTCAAGGTTAATATATCCGGGCTGATGGGCATAATGTTTTGGGGCTGAAGTGTCGTAGTAGTATATTGGGGTTGCGTGCTGTCATAGTATTGTGGAGCTGTGTGCAGATGTATTTCTATGTGATGTAGTATTGTTGAGCACGGTGGTATAAAGCTGTGTACGATAGTAAAGCTGTGTGCGATAGTAAAGCTGTGTGTGGAAGTATAGCTGTGTGAGATAGTAAAGTTATGTGCGGTAGTAAAGCTGTGTGCGATGGTATAGCTGTGTACGGTAGTATTGCTAAGTGTTGTGATATTTTAGAGCTGAGTGCTATGGAGCTAAGTGCTGTGATATTTTAAAGCTGAGTGCCGTGGAACTAAATGCTGTAATATTTTAGAGCTGAGTGTTGTGGAGCTAATTGTTGTGATATTTTAGAGCTGAGTGTTGTGGAGCTAAGTGCTGTGGTGTAACGGAGCTGAGTGTTGTATTATATTTGGGCTGAGTGTTGTATTGCATAAGGGTTGTTGGCTGTATTACATAAAGCGGATTGGCCGAAATAGTAGTATTGTGTGTCGGGATTTGATAGCTTGTATGGTATGGGACTACGTGTCTGATTTATGTGATAGGACGCGGGACTTCGTGTTGAGTGTCACAGACCGTAGGTATGGGATTGCGTTTCTGATTAATGTCGACCCAAGAGTCTATGTTATGTGTGAGATTTGATTGGGATGACGTCCGTTGTAATATTGAGTTAGTGTATACTTGCATGCAAACGATAAGATAATCATTTTAGTGATGTTGTTGCTTTATATGCTGCTTATCTATAGATACTCTGTTAGTGTTTGCATTTACTTGACTTTCGTAGCTGATGGCGTTTATGCCACTGGATATTCGACATCCAGCTGACCAGGGTTATGAGTATGCAGGAGATGCATACATGGACAGGGGCTTTGAGGATGGAGCTTACGATGATAGAGGCTACGCTGGTGCTGACTACTACGCAAATTGAAGACCTGAAGTTTCGTCGTAGTTAATTTATATCTATATTTTAGAGACTTCTGTTTTAGTTATGTTTGTATCGGCGTATGTTGTCGTAATGCTTTATTTGCGTTTCTGTAATCACTCGTGGCTTTGTTATAGTTTAGTATTACACTTTGACTATATATATCAACCTTAGAACTTTCTAATGCGTAGTTTGAATCATTACTCTGATGGTTTGACTTTGGTTATGGACAATGTGGTGACTTTCAACTGTCATGGCCTACGGGTCCAAAAAGGAATTTATTTTCTCTATTTTTGCTACTGCGGGGCATGACAATATTATGTTGATATCTTTAATGAACTCTATTATTTTTCTCGAATATTTTATTATTCTAGAATTGTTGTTGTTGGCTAAATGCCTTGAATTGATTGGGTATATGAGCAATGTGCACTGCCAAGAACCAAGAATTCTGGGACCAGTAACATCCTAGGGACCAGGTCAGGGGTGAGGTGAGGGGTGGCTTTGCATATGTTACCGAGAGGAACCTGGGATGATACCCTTCGGGATAATTCGTTCATTTTTGGGATAGTTTGCCTTAGAGGTAAACGGTTAATTTCTAGGAGGTTCTATATTTATTGTGAACTTGCATGTCAATTGTGTACATTCACAGTTTTATCGTTGAATGTTGAGCTGTTTTTATTCTGTCGTATTGTATACTTCCCGATTTGATTTTTAGATGCAGGAAGCTCCGGTAGCAGCGGATATTGAAGAAATATGATAAAGTCAAATTTGAAGCACTGTTTAGAGTACCGCGGGCGTTGGGGCTATATGGATTTTACTTTTTGTAAAAAAAAAATGAGAAATGTTCCAAATGTAATTTTTGTTTTAAATTCTTTGGAAAGATTGATTAATTGATTTAATTCCACTTTAACCTCCGTAGGCGAGATTCAGGGCAGAATGGGGCATTACAGTGTATGTACGTATGCATGTATATATGTATGTACAATAGTGAGAGAAAGAGTTTTTTTTAAGGGTATTTTCGGTATTAGTAAATTAAGAATGGAGGTCTCTGTAAATTTTGCAATCTAGAGGGGAGGTGTGTGTAATACAAATTCAAACCTCGAGGGAAGACTGTGTAATTTTTTTAATATAAAGCGAAGGTCCGTGTAATTTCGCCAAATCTCAAAGATGTCCGTATAATGAACCTTTTTTTAAAAATACTTATCTCCCTTTTTCTATGCAAACTTATGCTTAATTATTTGCTCTGTCAGAGATGGAGTCCAAGCAATGTCAATAGTGCAAGAAAAGTACCAATACACTTGTGATAATAAACATAATTTTGTAATTTAAAAATTCAGCACAAGTTTACCATTAGAAAATTATTACACTTCATATATGTATTAGATAAAAAAAAGGTTGTAAAAAACTTTTATTGACTTTGATAATGATCATTATAAAATGTATTACAAAGTAATTGGTCATTTGACCAATAGAGTTATTACTCGACTACAAAATTTAGGGGAGGTGTGTATAATATTATAGGGTTAAATATATTTTATCCCAAATTAAGTCTGTTTTTATTTTATCCCATGTGCTTTAAAAGTGGACATAAACCCATGAAGTTTTCATACTAAAGTGAAACAATTAAGATTTCCCTGAAAACTAATGAAAATTCTAAATTTGATTAAAAATATTAACACTTAACTCTATTTGTGAGGTTGATTTTGGAGTTAATCGCCTATGTGGGGATAATGCTGTCATTTAACCCACCTATGTGGGGCTAATTTTTGAAACTTAAACTCTTCTAGGGGCTAATTTTGGGATTAATTACTTATATGAGGTTAATTTTGACACTTAAGCTCTCTTATGTTGGGATAATTTTAACAATTAATCACTTTATTTCAAAATCACAAGAGAGATAAATATCCCATTTTAAACCATATGGGGTGAAGTAAAAATGGGCCAAATTAAATGAAAAATGCTAGACCCACACGGTGAACCACACTTTTTCCACACACAGCTTTAAATGCTTGTACATTATGCAATATAAGTGGGGTACAAAAAAGTGTAAAAAATTCAAACAGCACAAGGTACAAACATTTAAAACTGTGTGTAAAAAAAGTGTGTGATTCACTGTGTGGATCTAGCATTAATCAAATTAAAAACCTTATATATATATATATATATATTTAATACCGAAACTTTTTTTATTTTAACCTTATCATAAATGAGGTCTGTGTAATTAAATAGATTATACTTTTTTTTGGTGTGTTGATAAAATAGATTAGGCTTGAACTGAGTCAGGCCAGTACCGGGTTAACCCAATTGAGAGATACGGAATGGGGAAAGCATAAACAGCCGCCGCAAGTTAGGACAACAATAGTCCCTTTCCCGTACTTCCTTCCAAAAAGGCCCCCCGTCACGTGGCTACATTTGTTGTTTCTTCTGCTCTCTCTCTCTCTCTCTCTCCTCAATGCTAATAATGTTAGACACACTTTAAAATAGGGGTGGTAATTCGGATTCTCGTGTCATAATCGTGTCATTAATTGGGTTGTGTGCTTTGGGTTTAATTTTTAGTTTCGAGTGTTATTCATCTATAATACAAACTATTTTAAATTAATCGTGTCATGTCGTGTCGTGTTCGGGTTGTCTCTGTAAAATGGGTTGTCGTGTCAAAAATTGACACCCCTACTTTAAAATTCACATTAAATTTGACACTTAATTTTAAGTACTATATGCTATATAAGTGGTGCACAAAAAAAGTATTAAAAATTTTCACAACACAAAATACATGTATTTAAAGTATAAAATATCAAATTCAGTGTGTATTTTAAAATGTGCCTAGCATTAATCCTCCCCTCAAAGTCTCAAACTTACATTAGACTCAAAACGACAAATCTTAGGATTGTGCATTGGATTGCACCTGACATGTAGTATTACTCCCCCTTGTCTCATATTTGATCTTTTACACTTTTTGCCAGGTTTTATTTTGGGTCCTTTTCTATGCTCGCAAGTGGTATGCGAGCATGGTGTGGTCAGGAGAGAAACACTCTCCGTCACTAGATCAGCCACTATAAGAACAAAAAAATGTTAGTCATAGAAATAACAATCACAGTAGTATCGTACAAAATTGCACTAAAACTGGTCAAATAGGTCAGTATTTTCAGCGAAAATTGTAACTTGGAGTGAAAAGATTGTAACCTTTTCCAGCGAAAATTGTAATTTGATCACGAAAAATTGTAACTTCTCTAACCATGACCCTGAATAGCTTTAGGTAAATGTATATTTGACATGTTCTCCCTTTGTCCAATTTAAGTCCACTTTCAATGTTTTAGGTGTCCCAAAAATAGTCATTTTTTTTTCCTTTTTTTTCTTCATAAATTGTGTATTTTGAGATAATTTTAACAATTTTGTCTACAAAAATAATGTAAATCTGTGGAAAAAGAATTTAAATTGATGGACATAAATACACTAATTGCTTGTTCGATTAAGAGGAACGCAAGCCCAAAATGGACTCAAAAAATGGGACGGAGAGAGTAATTATTATTATTATTATGAGAGCATTTTTGCTCACCCCAAATTTGGTACACCAATGCTCACCCAAGCATCCCATTGGCCAATGCAGTGGGGCCCAGGATTAAACAAATGTTGTTTAATATTGTTTAATCCTGGGCCCCACTGCATTGGCCAATGGGATGCTTGGGTGAGCATTGGTGTACCAAATTTGGGGTGAGCAAAAGTATTTTCTATTATTATTAGTAGTAGTAGTAGTAGTGGCATGTAATTATTAGTTATTCTTTTAAAATTGTTTAATAGAATTAATTACTCTCCTATCCCAAAATTATTGTCACATTTTTCATTTTGAGATATCCCCAACTAATTATCATCTTTGAAAATTCAAAACTAACTATTTGCAAATTTTTTCTTTTACACTTCTTCAAATTTAAATTGCATTCAATCTAAAAAAAAGATACAATAATTATGAGGGGCAGATATTGGAAAATGGAAATTATAGGCATGGAATAATTATGTTCCCTTAAAAAGTTACAGTTCCAAAATGTGACAATAATTTTGGAATGGTGGGAGTATATAGTTTTACGAAGTGCACAAAAATATAGACTTCAAAAAGAAAAATTTTATTGAACAATGAGAAATCTTACAAATAATCGGAAGAAATTGATCAATTCTAAACAGGATCGCAATACTTAAGATCATTCATCCATCAAATGTTGTCTAAATAGGACCACATTACTTAAACACCATTCTGCGATAGTAGCTAAAGAGAGTCGCCATTGTCATTATGCTTGTAACAACTAGGAATGGCAATATGACGAAGTTGGTACGAATATTCCCCTTTTACCAATTCCTACTTTTTACCAACTTCTACTCTATTTAATGCAATCCTACTCCAAATCCATCCCACCCCGCCTATTGAGAAATATCAACTCCTATTCCGTTTAATAAAGGTTAGTGCAACTCCACACTATCTCGTCCCGTTTAAATGAAAATTTTTTAATCTTGTTGTTTGCAATATAACTTAAAAGAAAATTCACATATACTAATCACTAAGTCCACTACTATTTTACACACGTAGTGTAAAGTCTAATATCAAAGAGTAAAAATACATGAGATTGTTATTAGTATTCCATGTCAAGGCAAATAAATTTGATACTGTAGGGCAACTCTTGATAAAAGAAGAGTTTTTACTTTATTGTTTCATATAATGGTAAATTATGTATCCTTATCGTTCCGAAAAATGAAGATGCATTTGGTAGAAGATAATAAGGTGGACCGCTATTGTTTTCAACATTTGTAAAAGAGCTTCATAAACACTTATTCTGTGATTACTAATACTTACTTGTCAATTAAACATATAGGTTGATATACTGTGTTACTATTTAGACCGAACTGATATACTATGTTACTACTTTGTTAACGTGTTTGTTTAGTTCAAATCCCGTCTATGTAATCTTCTTGTATTACAAAAATGTAGTAATGTGATGTAATCCTTTTTTTTAGATCGGATATGTTTCAAATCCCATCTACAATAACAGTTGAACAGTGATCTACTCAATTCTAAGTGTTGTAGAAGAGCTTCATAAATACTATTGCGTGATTACTAATACTTATATGTCAAATAAACTTATGCGTATGAAAATCTTTGGGACAGTTTCATGATGAACGGCTAGAGCTTCTCTCTCTAGTTTTTCTAGAGAGAGAGTAAGGATTGGGTTTTCATTTTGCCCTAGCCGCAGTGCCTTCCCTCTCCCTGCAGCGCCTACCCTCTCCCTCCTTCTCTCTCTCTTCTTCACCAGCCATAGTCCCTCCTTCCTTTATCATCTGTTTTCCCTCTCTCCCTTATTAGCGTAAGTTTCCACTTCCTCTGTGAAGTTTTCCTCTTCCATTTGGGAATTTTTTCTTGGGATTTTAGTCTCATTTTCTTTTGTTTTCTCTCTTTGTGCAATCTTTGGGTTCAAGATGTTAGATGCTTGGCTAGACTAGTCTTGAAACAGTAGATTAGCTTTGGTCATCATTGGGTATGATTGGTGGCTTTGGGGCTCTCTCCTTCTGTAATGTCTCTTTTCATGATGTAGTTTCTACTACTATGGAAGACTTTCAAGCAACTTTGGTTGCTCCCTTTGGTGGAGTTTCTTCACCTTTTTGGGCTTGGCTCTCTGCCATCTTCTATCTTTGGGCGGTTTCTACCATCTACAAGAATGAAGTTGCCCGGGTTTCCAAATCTAGTCTCGAGGTTGTCTCTATGACGCGTTACTGGATTTCTTTTGCATCTTTTAGAGGGATCTCTTTGGCCACTTATGCTTCCTTTACTATTGTACCTTTTGTTTTTGCTCTTGCTGTTATTTATGTTTTCCTTGTGTTTGATCTTAGTTTATTTGGTGATCTTCCTCTTTCTGAGTTTGTGTTTGAGGATAATCACTCTATGACTAAGTTTTGTTTGTATTTTATTTCTAGTTAAATGCATTTGCCCTTTTAGCAAAAAATAAATAAATAAATAAACTTATGCGTATTACTAACACTTGTACATTCGACATTTTGTGAACATGCTACAGTATTTTGTGATGGATTTACAATCCAAAGGCACAAGGTAACAATTTGTTTTCATTGAAGTTTCAATACGAGGTCGACCTCGTATTCTTCCACCATGTGTAGTGGAAGACTATAGGTTGGCCGTCCTATCTTCCAACATGTGAAGGTGCCTTTGGTGAAAGATAATAAGGTCGACCTCATATTCTTCCGACTTTTGAAATTCTTATATTGAAAGACTAGAGGTCGACCTGTTATTTTTTCAGAATGTGAAAATCTTACAGTGGAAGGCATAAGGTCGACCGTTGTTGCTTTCGGCACGTGAATAATGTTGGCATGAAATTCTAGCACCAAGAACACGTTCCCTTGATGTGATGCCAAATCCATATGGAGTCATATATCAAATAGATACTTTCAACACCACCTTCGAGTCGTTCCCTCAAAAAATTAAAAGCCATTTGTGTTGTTACGAACATACTGTCATTAGTAGGAACCCTATATGGTCGCATCCAATATGACCAGCTTCAATTATCAGTATAAGAGTAGAGACCATATATATTCGTATCCAACATAGACATTTTCATTTATCACTACAGAGATTCATATAGTACCGTGTTACTATATGATCTTCATACTACCGTGTTACTAATTAGATCAAAAATGTTTTTCCAAGTATGGATGCACTATAATAATAGTTGAACAATGGTCTCCTCAATTCTAGGTTTTGTAAAAGATCGAGTTTTATAAACACTTATTGCATGATTACTAACACTTACTTGTAAATTATAGACTCACATACTATGGTACTATTTAGATTACATATGTTTCTTCAAATATAGATGCACTGTAATAACAATTGAACAATGGTCTCCTCAATTCTAGGTGTTGTAAAAGAGCTCCATGAATACTTATTGTATGATTACTAACACTTACATGTCGAATAAACGTATACGTATTGCTACTACTTGTACATCTGACATTTTATGAACAGGTTATAATATTTTATGATGGAGTTACAATCCAAAAGGACTAGGTTACAATTTGTTTTCTTCGAAGTTGCAATATTTTGTCAATAGGTTACAATCCTCTGTCATCAATGTTACAATCTGAGTGAATAATTGTGGAATTCAAATTTTTGATAACCTTAAAGACAAAATATTGTAACTATAACACAAAATGTTGTAACATGGAGATAAAGATTATAACTTGATCGCAGAATATTGTGACTTGATCACAGAATATTGTAACTTTAATGTATGCATGAACCTAACTTTTTCTTTGCCTCATTTATCATCAAAACATTATATTAAGTACATAATTACCAATAATAAAGACTTAAAACATTTATAATCCATGACCTTCTCTTATTCCGGCATGTGAAGGTGCCTTGGTGGATGATAATAAGGTCTACCTCGTATTCTAGGTATTGGTAACAGTTGAGCAATTGTCTCCTCAATTCTAGGTGTTGTAGAAGAGCTGCATAAGTACTTATTGTGTGATCACTAACACTTACATGTTAATTAAACATATAGGCCTCATTTGTTTTGCCGAATAGGATAAAGGGGTATTGTATAAAAGTGTAGTTAGTTATCTTGGGATAACTAATCGCAGGATAAAACAGTACAACATTATTTTTATATTGTGTTTGGTTTGTGCCAGATTATACTGGGGATAAAATTTAATTAATCCAATACTGTGTTTGGATGACCATGGTATAAACTTGAATTAATCTGCACCTTTCCATAAATGGCCATTTTGTTAATGAATAACCAAACTGTCAGGAATATACTAAAATGACTTCACACTAATCCTTTTTCTATAACATCAACCACAAACAAACCATCCATTGAATACAATCACAAACATATTATATTGGCTGCATATATAATCTTGTATATATGTAATCCTAATTGCCAAATTTTAAACATTGTACAACCTCTCAAATTAAACCTGACCAATGGGTTTAAAACTCATTCAACAACCCGTTCATGTCATATTTTCAAACAAAAATCAAGCATCTTCACATTTTGGACAAATACATGTGCATTACAAGACAAAGGTATGATTTTCACACACGTTGTACCAAACCACTACTACAGACACCTACATCTAAATGCAAAGCCGGCTCTGCCTATAGGCGGGGTAGGTGGTCGCCTAAGGCCCCCCAATCTTGTTCATATTTTGCTCTTTAATAGGGTCCCAAAAAATACTGAGTAGGGCCCAAAATAATATGTTGAATAAATTGTAATGGAGTCCAAGTAAATATTGGAAAAAATAAATGTATTTGCCATATTGTAATCCAGTCTACCTTAAAAATTACAAAACCTCTGAATTCTAAAAAATGATGGAAGAAAACTCGCAAATCAATACTATTATATATTTAATTATACCCATAGACATATATAAATAGACTCAACAATTTTCGCTTCCCTCCCCCCCCCCCCCCCCCCGTTATTCAATAGGTGTCACGCCCCGTCGTAGCATAATACAGGAAAGCATTTAATTTCCTTTATGGACTCGTAAGTCGTGACAAGTGAGTATGACCAATTGTCCCTGCAACAAATAACTTAACAACATTTCTAAAAGAAAGGATACTAATAAACATAAGCTCCGAAATTTAAAACTTGCTAAACTATTACATAAGTCAATGTCTTAGGCACAAAACGCCCTTATTCAAAAGCTATTCTCCAGTCTATTACAACTTCAGAAATGAAAGACATAGGAAAATAATAAGCAGCCTCCTGGAAAGTTCCCTGCCTCTAACTAGCATAGTCGAAGTACCCTGGCTGCTCCTGCCCCTGAAAATCTGGACATACAGTCCAGGACGCATCAACGCCGTCAGCTTATGAAAGCTGGTGAGTAAAATAAACAAGTGCTCGCAATGTATATATATAAGCATATAAACAACGGTGCAATTTAACTTTAACAGTAATATATTCAAGGTTCCAATTCCAACATGAATCACGGGGGAATATAAGAATTAAAAATACGAAATTGTACATGAATTGTGAAACATCTTACTTTGCCAATTCTTTCTTTTAGAACAATCCAATTCAATCAACACATCATTTCAGCTACCAGGAGTAATAAGTATTCAGTCATCCAATTCATACGCTACACTATCGCCTCCAATACCAGGAATACTATCCGATCGGTATTGAAGTCACACGCCACACTACTGCCTCAGATATCAGGAATACTATCCAATCGATATCTAGACCGATCACAACCAACCATCGCTCCGGATATCAGGAATACTATCCGATCAATATCCGAAACGCGCGCCTTAGGTACCAGGAATACTATCCGATCGATATCTAAGTCGTACACAACACTATTACCATCGTTTCGGATATCAGGAATACTATCCGATCAATATCCGAAACACGCGCCTTAGATACCAGGAATACTATCCGATCGATATCTAAGTCGTACACAACACTATCACCATCGCTTCGGATATCAGGAATACTATCCGATCAATATCCGAAACACGCGCCTTAGATACCAGGAATACTATCCGATCGATATCTAAGTCGTACACAACACTATCACCTCCAATACCAGGAATACTATCCGATCGATATTGAGGTCACACACCAAACTGCCACCCTTTACTCATTTCACGCTTTCTCACACACATGCATGTTGACCCAACCTCAACCCTAATGTGTATGTCAATGTTTCATAAATAACACCCTTAATAAAACACAAAGCCGGATAATCGTACGAGCATAAATTTCGATCTAAGTTGTTCTTGTTTCGTACATTTCTTAAAACATAGACCTTTAAAACAATATTTTTGCCAAACTGTTCTTTTAAAACTTTTAAAACATTTTCCAAACAGTCCCTGAGAAGAAAATACAAAAACTGCTCAAACTGCCAGGTCGCGCGAGCGGGTCGCGCGAGCGAAGGGAAGAACAAATCGCGCGAGCGGATCGCGCGCGCGAAGGGGCAGAACAGGTCGCGCGAGCGGATCGCGCGCGCGAAGGGGGGGGGATGGTCCGCGCAAGCGGGCCGCGCGAGCGAGCCTCGCGCGAGCGGGTCGCGCGCGCGAGTTCTTGCAGAATGCCATCTTCTTCGTTTTCTCCCCTGTTTTCAATTCCTGGACTGAAATTTACCCATTTCTGTTTTCTGTTTCAATTATGTCGTGCAATATATGGATCTCTTCAGTTTTCCGCGTAGATTACGAATACGCGATCAATTTTAACTAATACGGATTATATCTCTAAATATTCGCGATTAAAGTGAGGGTGTCAAAACTTTAAATCAACCGTTCGTCGCGATACGGATGAATTAAGTCGTAGGATTCGAACCGTAGCCTATTGGCATCGATATCTTTCATCCCCAATTTACAGAATTGATTTTGGTTACGATTTCTAAAACTCCAATTCTCAAGCTTCAATGGTGTATTGATATATATACACATATACACACATATATACACTGAAATATACACATATAAACATGGCGAGTGAGTTTATAATACTCACTGAGGTTAATTGCACAGAGAAATTTGAGACCGAGAGTTTCCGCCGTCGAATTCCGTCGTTAGAAAATACTCCTCCGTCTTCCTCTCTTGATATATATATATATATATATGTGTCTTTGTATGTGACTGAATATCTATGTATATAATCTGTATGTGTGTGTGTTATGTGTGTTCTTGAGAGAGTTGAGGGAGATTGAGAGAAAATGAGAGAAGCAGAGAGTTTGAGAGTGAGAGAGAGAGACTCTGTGATTGAGAGAGAGAGAGCAACGTATATACATATATACTGTGCTCAAAATTGGGCACCAAGCAATTCCCAGGAATTGCACGGTGTGGTTGAGCTCACGTGCTCCCACACCCAAGACGCGGCATAGACGCAGATTAAAACATAAACTGGTATTTTACGGTTAAAATAAAAATACAGAAAATTATATTAATGTAGGAATTAAATTCCTGGTTTAAACAAAAATATAGATATCGATTTTGAAACCATAGAAAATATTTTGGAAATTACAGTTTGACCCCTAAATAAACATTTATAAATAGAAATTAAATCAATTACTCATGGAAATAAAATGCAATATTTATATATTAATGATAATAAAAAAAATACAGGGTGTTACAAAAGGCACCTTCTTAATATTCGCCTAAGGCCCCTAATTTGTCGGCCCTGTCTAAATAGGTGCATGTTCCAACTTTTGTCATAGACTCGTAGAAAACTAATGTTGAATCTGGAATTGAATTGGTACTTGGGGTTGGGGCTGAATCCGGATTCATCTTTTACATTCTCTTACCTAGCAAAGAAAAGTGGTTAGTCAAACAGTTATTCCTAACTAAACTTAGAAGAAAATTGTTGAAATAATTTAAGATCAAAACATGTGGAGGTAAAGGAACATGGGAAAAAAAGCCATGGGTGAAAAAAATGTGTTGTGTTCGAATTCTAATTTGACTTCTAATCTCATACACCAATAACTGAAATAGAATTGTAGGAGAAACCCCTCTAAATCTGCAAAATTAACAAGATTTGCTTAAAATATTAAGATACTAGTTCAAACATCACCATCATAGATCTGAGACATCACCATACTAGAGAAACATAGAGAAGGGAGGGAAGAAAGATTAGACAACGTTTATGGCACCACAAAATAATTATTCCCTAACACCTTGCATATATAATTAACACAAGAAAAAGCACACTAATAGCCCCATAGTAAAATAACCAAAACATAAACTCTGCCTAGCTGGTTCCAGAACAAATATTAGTATTGGCATCAAAGTATATCCAAAGCCAAAGGCAACACATCATAATGATGAATTCATGAGTTGTGATATAGATTTTCAATTGCAAATAAGATTTTGAATATAAAATAATACTGTTAAATTAACTACAATATGGTTTGCGAAGATTTATTTTTTATTTCAACTGATATAAGACTGCTTCGCTTATTACAAAATCATGGATTTGAGAAAATTTTAAACAATTGAGGTTTTTCTAATACTATTGATATATTTGAAATACAATCTACAGTAACAGTGATCTTCCTCATATTTTTAACAAAATACAACACTCTCCGTTTGAATGAGACATATTTTTGTGACAGTTTCTCCATTCAACAGGTAGTTGACCAAATGATTATGTCTGCTGCAATGTTTTAAAACTCAGTCTGATGGGCAAACTAGTATCATACCCTCCCTCATTCTTTAGAAGAATGAAACCCTAATTAAGTAAAAAGTGAAAGTATGAATTTAATCATATGGGTCAATTAAAGCTACTGTTACTAATATCTAGGAAAAAATCAACATGAACTTATTATCCAAATTTGAAAACTTTTTGAGCAGCCAAACCACTAGGATGATCGGTAATATAGTAGATGTACGAAATATAAGTATAGATCTAGCATAATATAAGCACAAGAACATAGATCTACCATTTTGTCAAGCATTTCAGCAAACTCTAGTTCGAAAATTGAAAAAATGAAGAACTTGGTGTCGTCTCCTCATCGCCGATGTCGCCTACTAACAATGACGTTGGTGGTTCATATTGCCGTCGTCGCTTTCTGCGGACAGTTTTGATTTCGCAGTCGTCGTGATCGTTTTTTCTCCTCGTCGCTGTGTCGCTTCCTTTCTACTCTTGATGGTGTTTGAGAAAAATGAGGTTCTCAAAGATTACAAGGAGGAAGATGGGTATCTATATGTCAGGGGTAATTTGGTCATTTAGCCTTACGATCCTACTAACCCTTATCCACGCTTGTTTAATACCACCCCACCCCAGATATTATTTTATCCCCCTTAGGAGTTATTATTTTTAACCACACCTCTCAATCCCTTGAGTTAAATAATCCCTTAATTAAAGTGCCCAACCAAACACAATATAAACTAGAATTGGACTATTTTAGTCCAATCCCTCCCTCTTATCCGCCAAACAAACGAGCCCATAGACTCATATAATGTGCTACTATTTTGATCGAACATGCTTATTCAATTAGAGATCCCACTATGATAAACGTTGATCAATGATCTCCTCAATTCTAGATGTGGTACAAGAGCTTCATAGACAATTATTGTGTGATGACTATCAGTTACATGTCAATTGAACATATAGACTCATATAATGTGTTACTATTTAGATCACATATGTTTCTTCAAGTGAGACCCACCATGATAACGGTCTGCAATTGTGCGTCCAAGTAGAGAATCGTGATCAAGGAGAACTTGGCATGGAATACTACCACCGAGAGCACATTCCCTTGGTGTGAGACTCGTATATCGTTGTGCTAATATATAATTAAAATACTATTGTGTTACAATTTAAAACATATATGTTTCTTCAAGTAGAGACCCACTATGCTAACAGTCCTGGAATTATCTCCTCAATTCTAGATGTTGTATAAATAAACACTCATTACGTGGTTACTAATAGTTACATGTCCATTAAACATATAGACTCGTATACAATGCTACTATCTAAATCGAACATGCTTGTTCAAATAGAGACCCACTATAATAATGGTTTAAAACCATGCATCGATGTTGGTAATAGCTTATTAAAAATTTATTAATAACACTTATATGCCAATTGTACGTAGTCACTACGACTTTTACATTCAACCTTTTTTGAACGGGTTACAATATTCTATGATGAAGTTACAATCCAAAGGGACTAGGTTACAACTTTTTGTCATCAACGTTGCAATATTTTGTCAAGAGACATCAGGGTTAGAACCTTAGTGATTAATGGGGTGATTCAAACATTTTGTAACCTTGGTGACAAAAATTGTAATTATACTACAAAATATTGTAACATGGACAAAAACAATTGTAACAGTATCCACCAAATGTTGTAACTTCGTCACTATATACTGTTACTATTGTGTACGCTTCAATCTTAATTTTTTTTAGATCCTGTATTATCAAAAATGCATAATAAGTATGTAATTACTAGGAATATAGATTAAAAATAGTTATAAATAATGACATTTTCTTCTTCTAGCATATGCAGGTTCCTTGGAGGAAGAAGTTGAGGTTGACCCATTATGCTTTTGAAAAATGCACGTGCCTTTCCTGGAACATAATAAGGTTGACCTCGTGTAATTCTGGCCTTTGCAATTCTTACAGTGGAAGACATGAGGTCGACTGTTACATCTTACACAGTTGAAGTGGAACTTGGACATCTTCATTACCAATGTAGAGACTTATATAGTACTGTGTTACTAAATGTTTTCATACTATATGTTGCATTACTATGTACTTCGGATATGCAATGTGACCCTTATAATAATATTTAAACAATGGTCTCCTCGATTCTACGTGTTGTAGAAGAGCTTTTTAAATACTGCTTACTAATACTTACATAAGGTCGACTCTATGTATACCTACTACTAAGATTTTTATATTACATACAACATTTTTTTAACGGATTACAATATTCTCTCATAGAGTTACAGTCCAAAGGGACTATGTTTCAATTTTTTGTCATCAAAGTTGCAATAGTTTGTCAACATGTTAAAATGCTTTCTCATCAAGGTTACAATCTTAGTGATTAATTGCATAAGTCAAACATTTTGTAAGATCGGTGACAAACTATTGTAATTATACAACAAAATATTGTCACATGGACAAAGAATATTGTAACATTATCCACCAATTATTGTAACTTGGTCACCAAAAATTGTAACTTAAGTGTACATATGCCTTAACCCCAATTCTTTTTTGCAGCTTTTCATATCAATACTTTAAATTAATTTTACATTTACGAATATAAAAAATTGAAAATAGTTAGAATCAATGATATTTTCTTCTTCCAGCATATGAATGTGCCATTAGTGGAAGACTTGAAGGTCAACCCATTATGCTTCCCGCATATGACATACTAAGTAGATTATGAAATTTGTAACCTTGGTGACAAATTTTTTTTTTCATACTGAATTTTTCCGTAAATAAATATGTCACCATGGTTTATATGAATATAATACTACATCTTCAAAAAATGGAGAGAAGAGAAATTATATGTATGATGGTTGATAGAAATTTATCTATGTAGAAAATGAGCATTTTCTTATATACTTCTCTTCTTCAAACTATTCACTTATCCACCCGATATAATTGGTGTACTTAATGATCTACCTACTGGTTGTTGGAAAGTTTAAATTCACTTGGTTATAGTTTTTTCTCACATAGTTACAATCTCTGTGATGGTTCTAACTTTAAGTTACAATCATATGTCATGGAGTTATAATTTTTTTCTCACCAAGTTACAATATATTGTGACAATAGTTACAATATTTATGATGATTCTACCTTCAAGTTACAATCCTTTGTCATGCAGTTACAAATATTCTCACGAGATTACAATATTTTGTCATACAGTTACACAACTACTCACGATGCTCCAATCCCTATGTTACAATCTCTTGTCATACAATTACAAAACTCCTGATGCGAGTTACAATCTTTTCTCATATAGTTACAAAACTTCTCATGATGTTATAATCTCTTGTTATACAGTTACAAAACTCTTCATGCGAGTTACTCCTCGTGGTCTATGGACACGTGTCACACTCTCAGTCCCTCCCACCTTTCTGTCTTCAGCCTGCACAATACGTGCAAAACCAATGTGCGCACCAAAGAATTTCCTTTATTTTTAGTCGTGTTATGTTTCCCGAATCTCCATTCCAAAGAGAGCATTTTTGGTCACCTAAAATTTGCTCACCCATTATTCATTAAAGTTCCCCATTAGGTGATCATGTGGGACCCATAACTTTTCATGGGCAAAATGAGGATAAACAAAAGGTGGGAAGTGGTGGGTCACACATGCTCACCCAATGGGGTGCTTGGGTGAGCAAAAATGCTCTCCATTCCAACTAACGTGGATGTGGGACTATTGTGGTACCATCAGATTTTAATTAGAGGATGTTGAAGTGACCACAGTGGTTCCATTGTCACATCATTTGGGATAGAGATTTGGGATGAGAATTTGGAAAGCATAGAATTTGATAGATGTGCAGAGAGGGGGGAAGTGAAATTTTTTGTGTTTATTATACATATTTTCCAGAAATTTTTTTGTATATTATTATTTATTTATTTTTATTTTTGATAATAAGGGTTGATTACTGGTTGTCAAGTGCAAAGCTTGACTAACGGTAAAACAATTTGGTAAAATTGAGAAGTGCTAAGAAATGGTGGTGGAAAACTAGTACAACGTTGGTTGAATTACAATTAGGCCAATATATTACACATAAATTTTTTTGCCAACAATTGGAAGGGGTTAATTATACATATTACCTATAATATATATATAAATTAGTGGAAAGTCCTCCAACCAACTACCAAGAGTTTAAAGTCCTATATGGTTCTTAGTTTGTTAAAAAGTCCCTGAACTCAAAACTTAGTGTGATACATCCCAAAACATTTTAAACTCCAAATTTTCTTCCCCAAAATACCCCCTAACCCATTTTGTCCCCCCCCCCCCCCCCCCCCTCTCTCTCTCTCTCTCTCTCTCTCTCTCTCTCTCTCTAACTCTTTGTGATTTCTCTGTAGAACCTCTGGTCACTGAAGCTCTGACTCTCTCTCTCTCTCTCCTTTTTTTTTTCTCTCTCTGTTCTAATCCCCAGGAGGGTCCAACACTTGTGTACGTACGAGTACAAAGACAAGGAAAGACCCCTTAAGTCTCTGAAAGCTCTTTAAGGAACTCTTTTTTCCCGTCCCGCCATTCCGAGCTCTGGAGGAATGGAATAAGGGACGACTTCTCTCTCTCTTTGTTCTCTCTGTCTATAACTCCCTCTATGACCACCACAAAAGAAGATCCATCGTCGCTAGACCACCATCGATCTAGCTGTCACCACCACTTCCATTTCAAGATTATCAACACTTGAAAAATAGACAAAATGCGTACCTAAATTGAACGAAGTAGAGTTGGTCCTCGTCAACATCGGAGAGCCGTTGGTAGCCCGAGTTCCGATCGCGATCGAAGAAGAATAAGACACTGCGAGTTCCAAATCCGGCATCTCCGACGAGCTTGAACCAAATCGACCATCTCGGACATGCACGAAGCAGATCCGGCCATCTCCGATGAGTGTGAAGCAGAACTGCCATCTTTGACGAGCACGAACTAGATTCTGCTTCACTTGCTGTTGTTCCTCTACTAACAGGCATACTTTTCAATATCAAGTGAAGTTGATATTAGAAAAGTTAATTGTTATAGGAGAAATTCTCATTTTTAAGTTATTGGCGTTGTATTCCCTAGGGGGCATGGTAGATCCCATCATCTTAAGTGAATTTTTTCTAATTATAAGTTTAATTTAAGTGAAATGGCACTTAACTTTGATTATAATAAGTGAAGTTTCACTTAATTTTGTTAGTGAAGAGTGAAATTATAATATCAAGTGAAATTTGAGTTTAAATGAATTCAACATACATGGAATTTGTGTTTAAGTAAGAACTCAATTTAAACTTTAGTGAATTTTGACTTACAATATTCAGTTGAATTTGAATTTAAGTAAAAAATTCAGCTACACTTGAGTGAAGTTTTAGTTGCAATTTTAAGTGAGTTTTTAATAGATCAAATAAAAAAGAAGAGTAGATATGGATCGGTCATTCACCTGTAGTTGAAGTTGTAGTAGACTAGAGACTTTGGGGATTGTTGTTTTGTTCACCATTTTGTTTTGTCCACAGATGGTGGCATGGGGAGAAGTTCCTGATGAATAGTGATCACCGGAGGTGGCATGGGGTGGTGACAATTGCGGCTAGGTTTTGCTTAGGGTTAGATGTTGAAGTTGGGGGTATTTTAGTCTATGAAATATTGGGAGGACTTATCCTTAATGATAGATTTAAGTTGTCCTTAATACTAAAAAATCTTATGCATTTGTCCTTTCCAAAAACGAACATACGAAACAGAGCTCATTTATAACTAGTGATTGCATCATAAATATGTTTATATCTTTGATACTCTTTCTCCATTTTTCTACACAAAGTTACCATACATGACAAAATTTGATGACATTAGCAATTGTTTTTTATAATGCTAAAATTGCTCTTCATGAAACCATAAAATTCATGTACATTATCTTTAATTGACATTTTTTCTCTTGAAATTAACATTAAATAAAATTAGACATTGAGAAATTTAGTTCTAAGCTCCACCAATATTAATTCAAAGCAAATAAAGATAAATGCCATGAAGTTTAAGATTTATAAAGGACAAGATAGGTCTTTAAATATTACGGTTGCATCTCAATATTTTGCATTTTCTAACGTAGTTTAGGAAAATCGGAATAAGTGTAATAAACCTACGAATCTCGATGGAGGTGTAGACACCCCGATTTTGACCAAACGTCAAATTCAGGGATTGGTTACCTCTTAAAAGACCGATGATGACAATGGCCGGTTACATTCGAAGATTTTCCAGGAAATTCAAAATCTTCAATTGATTCTTCAAGGCAAATTTCAAAATTAAAAATAGAAAATATAAAAAAGGAGAAGGAAGAGAGAGAGAGTTTGGGTATTCGGGAGAAACCCGAACAATGAAGAACGTGTGAGAAACCCAGTCTGGGAACCAGTTTTTAAGAAGATAAAAATAAAAATAATAAAGAGTTCTTTTGAAAGAGATGGGAGGACAAAATAAATAAAAAATCTTGGAAAAAGAGAAAATACAAAAAGAGAGTAGTATATTCAAAATATACCATGCACATGGTTGATACCATGCACATGGGGGATCTTAATACAAATATATACATATATAGAATAGAAAAAATTGTGTTTACACCAACATATTTTTGAAAAATCAAAAAGAGGGACAAAAATCAGTTAACCCCGGCACGCGAAAAACGCGGCGGCACTCACTGAGTGCCGCGCCGGCACTCTCTGTTTGCCGCCCGGCACTCAGAGAGTGCCGCCCGGCACTCAGTGAGTGCCGCCGGCACCCGTCGAGTGCCGCTGGCTGTAACAGACTGCTTTTCTCACATGTTCAAGAAGAAATCTTTGCACATGGGTCTCCACCCCGAATTTACCCATTTATCCCTGGATTAATGGTCTATATAAACAAACTTTCACCTTCATTTTTGATATACTTGAAATATACTTGAACTTGAAAATCAAGAGATAGATACATACAAGAATCATATAGATTTTGAGAGAGAGAGAAGAAGAATTTCTTGAAGAACTTGAAGAATTTGAAGAATTTTGGGAAATCTTGGAAGGTCTTTACAAGAAGTTAAAGAAATACTTGAGGTCCTAGAGGTAACCTCTTAATCCTTGATAGAATTAGGACTATTCAATCACAAGTTCATAGTTCTAGGAACTTTTTCACATTTTCAAAACCTCTCTTCTTATCCCATTTCATCACACACCACAAAGAACTTGTGATTGAATCTCATGACATTTCATCAATTTGGATGTAATTAGCTTTGGGTTTAAGACAAATTTGATTTTAAAGAGTTTGTATCTTTAGTCTTCTAAGTAATCCTTGATTTTCCTTATTTCTATTTCATTAAGAAGGTGCATGAGATCTTCCATATCTCATTGAACCTCTTTGAGTTTGATTATTTAATTTCCTATGATCTTATGATCTATATGGAGGTTAGAATGAATCATAGTCTTAATCTACATATAATTAGTGAGATGCAAGTCCTAATCCATGACTTGAACCTCTTCATTGAGAAATCTTATGGAATCCTTACTATATTCCAATAAGGTTTAAGTAGATTTTAACTTCATTTAGTCTCCAATGACCATCAAATGGTAGGAGAAAATGTGTTAATTCAAGTTTACTCCCATGGCTTGGATTAATCCTTCTCTTAGGTTTTAAGAAGTCTTTCATACTTCATCTAGAACCTATGAGCATGTATGTCTCTAACTCCAATGACCATCAAATGGTAGGAGTGATAAGTTGAATTCAAACTTGGGTCCATAGGTTTGAGTTCTTTATTTGAGGATTTTGTGAAGTTCATTTCAATACTTCATCAAGATCCATAAGTGTAGTATGCCTCATAGTCTCCAATGACCATCAAATGGTAGGGGAAATGTGTTAATTCAAGTTTACTCCCATGGCTTGGACTAATCCTTCTCTTAGGTTTTAAGAAGTCTTTCATACTTCATCTAGAACCTATGAGCATGTATGTCTCTAACTCCAATGACCATCAAATGGTAGGAGTGATAAGTTGAATTCAAACTTGGGTCCATAGGTTGGAGTTCTTGATTTGAGGATTTTGTGAAGTTCATTTCAATACTTCATCAAGATCCATAAGTGTAGTATGCCTCATAGTCTTCAATGACCATCAAATGGTAGAAGAAGTAGTTTGGTTTGAGCCCCAACTTCATGTTCTAATAGTTGAGGCCAATCAATAACTTGAACTAGCAAAATGAAACAGTGAGTTCATAAACTGTTTTTGATCAAGGATTTTTAGTTTGAAATCCGACCGTTGGAATCGAATGAAACCAACGGGAAAATGTTCATAACACATTGTTTTACCACTGTGATTTTTGTTTTAGCAAGATATTGTGATTAGAAGGGTTTGATCATGATTTTTGTGAGCTAATCACAATCTGTCCAGAGTTCTAAAATGCTTTCAGAATAATAAGTCCGTTTTGAAATTAATAAATCAGAACCCTAATAAAGTTTTCGGGGTCTCAAATAATTTTTTATAAGTACCTTAATGTGTTAGGAAGGTACCCTAAAAAGATCTAAGTGTTTCTCATTTTTTTACTATTTTTAGAAAATCATACAAGATCTCTGGACAGAGAGTTGCAGAATCCTGAGTGAGGTCTAGTAGTTTCAGTATTCCCGGAGATCTAACCGTTGAAACCTCGATTTTCTTTTTGGGTTAGAAACTAGACTCACAGAGGCATAACATATCCAAAAATCAGTAAGATCCAACCGTTGAAAGTATTTTATATCCATTTTTGAACGTCGGGTCTGCTCTCTGTAAATCACAAAAACGGCTACTGTTTTTGTCTAATCTTATTTGTTTCAACTCAAATGGTCTCTTAATGTCTTGGGACTCAAACCATGTTTTGAATAATGATAATTTAGATTAAACCCATAGGCTCAGGGATCCAAATTAGTGAATAAATTCATGTCTCATCCTTGTTCATAATCATTCATTCATTCATGTACATTGATGCTTATAGTTAGAACTAGTTCTTGGATGAAGTTGGACTTAGTTGAATTTAATTGAACATGACCTATGATTAATTACCTTTTGATATTATATATTGTCTAAGGCATGTGTACTAACCTTTGTTTTGTAGCGCTTTGAGGTACAATTTCTCAACCCTTCTCTAGTTTAATCTATTTTATTGATTTTAATTGATTTTTCGACCCCATGTGCGACACCTTAGCTTAGGTTTTGCCTTATGTGTATATATGTATTAGAGACCTTTCTTAGGTTTATTTTTGCATGCATTGCACGTTTGATATTCGCGGCCGGATCCCGGGTATCTTTTCTAGTTCTCTATTGCATATCATGATGTTTGCTAGTTGAATTATGTGACTTATGAATGATATTTTACCGTTAGCAATTTTGCACCCTTTCAACATGCTTGTGTTATGTATACCTATATATGTATTAATTGAGGGCATGCTTAGATTAATAACTTGATTAAAAAGGATGTTGAGTAGAGGCCTATCGTGAGATAGGATGAAAGGGGGTGTTTTAGTCCGCCGGGCTCCTTCCCCTTTCATTCCATAATCCCCGGACCCAGTTTATCTTTGGTTTCGCAAAAGATCAGTCTGCTTTTAAAATTGTTTCTTAATTTTTTCCTTTTAAAAATTAAGTGGCGACTCTTTGTACTTGAATTTAAAAATTTGTTTTAAATAAAAAAACAAAAGTGGGTAAAATTTGAAAACCTGCGATATCCACAATCTGGCGACTCTGCTGGGGATCGAACCCAGAATCTCTGGTTTCGCAGACCAGAATTTCTGATTTTGGGTTCACTCGAGGATTAGACTTGAAAGCATCCTTTTAATCAAATTAATTAATTTTTGTGTGCCCGTTGCATTGCACTTGCATGTTTCACCAGTCGATTGCACGGAACTATGACCTTGGAGGCTCGGGGCAACCCGGTCGGTTAAGTCATCATGGGACCGTGTGATCACCCTTGATCTCGTACCATGTTTTGGTATATGAAGCATCCTATCGGGTGTGTGTCAAGGGTCCCTTATTTGACCAAAACCCGGACTTTGCATAGTAGTTTCCATAGAACCTTTCAAAATTAGGAATTCAATTCTTGATTAGAGTTATGTGCTAGGGAGTTTTGTATGCCCGAAAGGGATTACTTGAGATGATGACGATGCTTACTTGATAAAAGTTAAGTAACCTCTTAATCACTTTTGGGCAATTCCTTTTCATGTCCTATGACATTTAAGAATAAGCCGAATCTTGATTATAAGATTACATCTCTTGTATCATGTTTAGCTAAGCATCATTGACCTTGTATGCATCCGAATTCATGAAAAGTGCGATGATTATCTAATCGTGTGATGCTCCTACCCAAGAATCCAAAGTTCATGGTTTATGAAAATTTTTGATTAATCATCATCTTTTATCCAAAAGAAGAATAAATTGTTTTAAAAATTTTTACCCTTTCAAAGAAAAAAAATGTTTAAGGTTCATTTTTCAAGTAAAACCCAAATCATTTTTCTTATTAAGAAATATTTTCATATCCTCTTTTTTAATAAAAGGTTCAAAATCCTTGAGAATTGTTTTTGAAAGATCTCTCCAATTAAAGAAATGCTTTTCAAATGAATTTTAAAGCGAAGTTTCAACCCAATCATCTTTTGTTCAGAAATGTTGCCTTCAAAGGAAAAATCCTTAAGAATTTGAAAGAGCCCATCATCTAGGGGAAATACTTGTCAAATGGATTTCAAAAATTCTAAAATTTTCAAACCTTGAATGGGTAATGAGGATCACGATGAAAGGAGAAGTTAAGCACACTTGACATGGATGAGGATTTTATGTGCTTATATGTTATATGTGCTAGGACTAGAATTTTCCTTTCTTTTGCATATAGAATAGGCACACACACATTTGCATTTCATCCGTGTGTCATGTGTGCGGTGCATGCATTTAGCCACATCAAATCATTAAAGCATGTACATTTTGTCACTCTCATCATATCAGTCAATATCATTACATGCATGTAAAATACAAATTCATAAAGTAATCCAATAATTCCTCAATATTCCTTGCCTCCTGAAAATAAATTCTGCATGCGGACCTTTTACCTATGTATGTTGTTGAATTTGTAGAAAGAGTGGAACAACTAGATCTCCTAGTGAGGACACTTCTAATCTTTTTGGGTTCATCTTTCTTGATTTAAAGAAGAAAATATTTTTGCACACATGTTGTTGGAGAGTGGCGAACCCGAAGGTTCAAATGATTCTAGTGAGGTGATATCGTTTGGGAACACTGTTGTTAAAACGAATGTGGATGCTCTTGGAGACCCAATAAATTGAAAATCATCTGTGACACTCCAATTGAGGCCAAGCCGAGTCTAGTCCGATAATCGAGTCATGTCAAGTAGGAGTCAAGTGTCAAGTCCAGTCGAGTCTTTGAGTCAGTCGGTTATCGAGTTTTTTTTTTATTTTTTATTTTTTTTAAGTCTCTTTTTATCGAGTCGAGTGATGTAATCCTCTTTCCCTACTAGTTGAATAAAGTCTCATTTTGTTTGATTCAGTGTGCCAAGTCGTGAATGTATGGATCATTAAGCCAAGAAAGAAAGAAAAAGAAAAGAAGAAAAATAAAAATTATTTTTCAAACGATCATGGAAAATACTTTGTTAATAAATCTTTGCATTGAAAAGGATCCCAAGCGATCAAGCAAATTCTATGCCAAATCCAAAGAGGAGTAGAGAATTGACTAGCTTTAAGAATTTAAAGATGCTCTTGCTCAAATCTTGAAAAGATGAACTTAGGAATTTCTTGAAGCTTGCTCACCATCCCTTTTCTCAAATACCAAGCCTAAAAGATGAGCCCAACCAGTCCAAAGCCATAAATTTGGTCCTTGATGGTAGCCAGACATTTTAAATGAACTTTGTCTTCAAAAAAAAAAAGGGAAGGAGGGAAAAGAAAAAAAAAGAAAAAAAAAAGAAAAAGAAGAAAAAAAGAGCTCGCTAGGATGAAAACCCGAAAGGGCGCCTGGGCAAAAGTTAGAGAACAAAATAAAAAAAAAGAGAAGAGGAAAAAAGAGCTCGCTAGGATGAAAACCCGAAAGGGCGCCTAGGCAAAAGTTAGAGCAAAAATAAGATGCGTGTTGATTTTAAAATCCGAATCCTAGCCAGTCAAAATCATGAAGAGAATATGAGATAGTGAGGTAGAGAAAAGAAAGGAAAGAAAAAAAAGAGAGAATAAATAAGATTGAGAATTCTTGAGCACTTCAAAGTATATCATTGGTACATGAAGGCTTTGTGTTGTTCTCAACAAAGAAAAGAGATTGGAAATGAAAAGAGAGATTTGAAAGTATCAATTAGTCTCAAAATTTTGTGAGAGGCTCAATAAGTGAGTCTAAAACAATGCAAAGATATCTTTGAGGAAAATAAAGAGTGATCTGGAGGGCTGAAATTGCTTTGTGAGTATGATAGGGAATGATTAAAACATGATGTATTATGAGAGTTGTAAAGATTAACTGGCTAGTGAAAAGGTGAGAAGAATCAACCGCCAAAAAAAAAAAAAAAAAAAAAGACGAAGAAAAGAAAAGAAAAGAAAAGAAAAGAGGAAAAGAAAAAAAAAAAAAAAAGATGCATAAAAGGGAGAAGTAGTTCATGTTCTCATCATCCTGTTCAAAAGCTACCACAAGGAATCTGTTTTAGAAAATCTGCCCAAGAAAGAGCATCCATTGGACCCATATGGAAACATGGCTTGAAAAGCCCACAAATTCTTGAAGCCTTATTCTTTCAATACCTCCAGAGTTGATGAACTACGTTTTTGACCTGATTTCCACTCGGGGATACGTAGGCAGCCTACTCGGTTCGGTCATCACCCTCGCCATCTCATGGCATCTTTCTTTCAGGCCTTAGCCGAACTACTTTGGACCTGATTCCCGTTTAGGGATAAGTAGGCGAACCTTCCAAGGTTCTCGGTCCATAACCATCCCTAAACCATGAGCATCACCCTTTGTGCCTTTGGTTTCCTTTCTTCAGACTAGGGGCAAACTTGCGTAAGTTTGCCCGAAACCACATCTATATCGACAAACCAGGGGCAAACTTCGTTTGCTGAACACCTCATTTAATCCCAAAAGCAATGCCTCCGAGTCCTACTCAAACTAGGGGCAAACTTCTTTTTCCAAAATCCCTCTATGTCAGAGAAAAGTTCTCGAGTAATCAAGTTTATTTTGAATGGATTGAAATAGATTGTCTTTTATTCTCTAAGCTAAAGCACTAATCTGAAGCACACTCTGGATAGGCAAAGAATCAACTAACTCAAAAAGAGAACCTTCAAAGTTTAGATTTGTCGGAAAAAAAAATACTAACATTGTAAGATGATGAATAAATGAAAGGTAAGATGATACATTGTTCACGATGAAAGCACATTGGTTCATAATAATACAGAGTTCAAGTCAGTCGCTTGTGTAATCACTTTGTCAAGATTGTCCCCCTTTGATGAGTCAATAATGGTCTCAATTGTGTGGGTTTAAGATGATGAATAAAGATTTGAAGAGTCTCCATGAGTATCCCAAGAGCAATGCAAGCAGGATTTTCAAACACTATCATAACACAATGCTAAAGTGGAAATATGAAGGGTCCAAGACTAGGGGCATAGGTGGCTTCCCTCTTTTTTTTTTAAAAAAAAAAAAAAAAAAATCATCATCATTTTATTTATTTCAAGGGTCCGCAGATGCAGGAAAACATTTTCTCCAAAGCCCACTTTCGTGGCAATTATCTTCGAAAGGCACCCTCTCATCCAAAACCCACTTTCGTGGTGACCACCATTATAAGCCCACTTTTGTGGCGACCCCATCATAAGCCCATTCATATGGCACCCTCTCATCAAAAGCCCACTTTCGTGGTGACCACCATTATAAGCCCACTTTTGTGGCGACCCCATCATAAGCCCATTCACATGGCACTCTTTCATCGAAAGCCTACGTTCAGGGCAACTCTCGTTATAAGCCCATTTATGTGGCAGCCTCATTCATGAAAGCCCACCCCGGTGGCACTCTTTTAGCCAAACCAATGCTCATGACAAGTCCATGCACATGAGCCCACTTCGTGGCAAACATGCCTCATAAGCCCACTTTCGTGGCAAATCCACACTCGTGACAAGCTCATTCAAACGAGCTCATTTCAGTGCTAAGAGCTCCTCGTCAGTCTAGCATCATCATTATCATCATCATCATCAATCAATCAAGTACTTGAGCCTTATTCGGCTCCTTTGATTCTTTGAGTCTTCATGACTTCGATTTTGCAAAAGTTCATAATTCTTCAAGTCTGCGTGACTTCGTGTTGTAAAGTATGAATTTTTGAGTCCGCATGACTCCATCTTTGTGAATATATGAAATTTTGAGTCTGCATGAACTTTCGAGTCCACGTGACTCCGTTTGTATAAAATATGAATATTTTTTTTTTTTTAATCCGTGTGACTTCATTTGAATAAAGAAATGAAATTTCGAGTCCGCATGACTTTGTCTTTGTGAATATATGAAATTTTGAGTCTGCATGACTCCGTTTATGTAAAATATGAATTTTCAAGTCCGCGTGACTCCGTTTGTGTAAAATATGAATTTGTTGAGTCCGTGTGATTTCGTTTGAATAACGAAATGAAATTTTGAGTCCGCGTGACACCGACTTTGTGAAATATGAAATTTTGAGTCTGATTGACTCCAATCTTGTGAAACAGAAATTCTTTGAGTCTAATTGACTTTTGAATTGGTGAAATTGAAACTATTTAAGTCTGATTGAATTCCAATTTTAGAATATGGAACTAAAATGAGTCTGATTGACTCCAGATTTTGAAAAATTGAATTGAATTGAGCCTATTTGACTCTCGATTCTGAAAGTTGAATTGAATTGAATTGAATCTGACTAACTTCTGATTTAGAATTTGAATAAAACTGAGTTTGACTAACTCTGATGAACTGAATTGAAATAAATTGAGTCTAATTTGACTCTCGATTTTGGGAATTGAAATAAATTGAGTTTGATTTAACTCCTGATTTTGAAAATTGGTATTTTTTTTGTTAAAGTCAAAATTGACTATGATTAAGAAAATTTGAAATGTTATAAATTAACCCTCGATTTTGAAATAGGAAATTCTTTGAGTCCGTGTGACTCCATTTGTATAAAAAGTGAATTCATTGAGTCCATGTGACTCCATTCGTATATATATATATATGTACATTTTTTTGAGTCTGTATGACTCCATTTGTATGAAATATGAGTTTGATTGAGTCTGTATGATTCCATTTGTATAAGAAGTGAATTTTTGTCGAGTTCGTGTGACTCCGTGAATTTCGTGGAGTCCGAGTGACTCTGTTGTTGTAAAATGCAAATTTTGAGTCCAAATGACTCCGTGGTTGTAAAATGCGAGTTTTCGAGTCCTAGTGACTCCGTTGTTGTGGAAATGCGGGTCCATGGATTCGAATGACTCTTTTGTTTTAAAATGTGAATTTATTGACTCCTTGTGTAAGAAAATTGAATTTTTGGATCCACGTGACTCCCTTGAATTTGTGAGTCTGCTTAACTCTGAATTTTATTGGAATTGAATTCTTTGAGTCTAACCGACTCCGAACTTTTGAAAGTTTGGGCTAAAATGGATCTAACTATCGCCAGATTTTAATGTTAAATTAAGTTGAGCATGATTAGCTCCCGATTGCGGAAATTAAAATCATTAAGTCCGTCCGATTCCAGATTCATGAAAGTCTAACTTAGCACCCGAGCTTATAAATTGAATTGAATTGAGTCTGATTGACTCCTAATTCTAGAAAAATTCATTCGAGTCTGATTTGACTCCAGATTTTAGAGTTTTTGAATCGAATTGAGTCTGTTTTTTTTAAATTCTTTGAGTCTGATCGACTCCCAATTTTAGATTTGAGTCTGATTGACTCTCGGTGTTGTGAAAAACAATCCGATTCAAGTGCAATTGACTCCTGTTCTAGAAATTTGAAATTATTTTGAGTCTGTTTGACTTCGATTTTGAAATTAGAAATTCTTTTGAGTATGATTGACTCATAATTTGGAATTGGGAATTCTTTTGAGTCTGATTGGTTCATGTTTTTGGAAATTATAAACTCTTTTGAGTCTGGTTGACTCTCAATCTTTTGAAATTAAAAATTCTTTTGAGTATGATTGACTCATGATTTGGAATTAAAAATTCTTTTGAGTCTGATTGGCTCATGATTTGGAATTAAAAAATTCTTTTGAGTCTGATTGGCTCATGTTTTTGGAAATTAGAAATTCTTTTAAGTCTGATTGGCTCATGTTTTTGGAAATTAGAAACTCTTTTGAGTCTGGTTGACTCTCAATCTTTTGAAATAGAAAATGTTTTGAGTCGAATTGACTTCCTATTCGGAGATAGAAATTCGTTCGAGTCTGATTGACTCATGATTTTTGGAAATAAGAAATTCTTTAAGTCCGATTGATTCCTGATTTGTTGAATTTGAAATTCTTTGAGTCTAATTGACTCCCGGTTTTGTGAAATTGAATTTGCTTCGAGTCCAATTGACTCCTGTTTTTAGAAATTTGAAATTCTTTAAGTATGATTGATTCCTGATTTTAGAAAATTGAATTTATTTGAATTTGATTGACTAAATGATTTTAGACGGTGAATTTATTTGAAATGAGTTTGATTGACTCCTGATAAGTGGAATTTGAATTCGAAATTGAGTCAAAGTGACTCTTGATTGGGGAATTTTTTTATTTGAGTCTGATTGACTCCTGATTTTAGAAGAATGAATAGATTTGAGTTTGGTTGATTCTAAGAATCTAAGTTTATTTGAGTCTGATTGACTCCTGATTTTAGAAGAATGAATAGATTTGAGTTTGGTTGATTCTAAGAATCTAAGTTGAATTGAGTCTGATTGACTCTTGATTGTAGGAAAATTGAATAAATTGGAGTCTGATTAACTCCGGACTTTTGAAAATTGATTTGATTAGGAGTCTTGATAATTAATTTGATTAGGAGTCTAATTGACTCCAATTTTGGAAAATTGAATAAATTGGAGTCTGCTTGACTCCTGACTCTTGAAAATTGATTTGATTAGGAGTTTGATTTACTCCGGATTTTGAGAATTAGAGAAAATTGGAGTCTGATTGACTCCGGGCTTTTGAAAATTGATTTGATTAAGAGTCTAATTGACTCCTGATTTTGGAAAATTGAATAAATGGGAGTTTGGTTGAATCTAAGCTGATTTGAGTCTGATTGACTCCTGGTTTTAGAAGAATGAATTGACTCGAGTCCGAAAGGCTCCGATTTTGAGAAGATGAGTTGATTTCGAGTTTGAATGACTCCGAAATTTTGGAAATTGATTTGGTTCGAGCTTGATTGGCTCCGATTCTTTGGAAATTTGTTAAATTAGAACCTGATTAACTCCGATTTTGGAAAATTAAATAAATTGGAGTAAGTTTGAAGTTTAATCTGATTAAGAGTCTGATTGATTCCGAGATTTGCGAAAGCATGTATTCAACCGAAGTCTAATTGACTCCGAACTTTGAAACCTGATTTGACTTAAGCCTGATTGGCTCCAATTCTTTGAAAATTGATTCGATTTAAGCCTGATTGGCTCTGATTCTTTAAAAGTTGATTTGACTTGAGCCTGATTGGCTCCGATTCTTTAAAAATTGACTTGATTTGAGCCTGATTGGCTCTGATTCCTTGAAAATAGATTTGAATTGAGCCTAATTGGTTTCAACTTTTTGAAATTTGATTTGATGTGAGAGTCTTGTTTGATGCTGGAACTTTGAAAATTGATTTGGTTCGACTCCAGGATAGGAGAAAATTCAGCAGACTTTAATATGATTGATCTTCTATTTCAGGAATTAAAAGCGAATATGAATCCAAGTGCTTTCAGATTTAGGAAAATTTGAAAATAAACCCTGAAAAAGAGAGTAACTCCAAAAAGGGAAAATAAGAGTCGAGTTTGACTTTGCATAGAAAAATGACACATGTGCATCTTTGGTTTTTCGCAAGCAAATCTGCGCTTATCAGATGATTTTGGGGGATTTTGAGCATAGAGCTGCTCAAATCTTTCTGCGTGCTACCTGATTCGGCTTAGCCGATCAGATGATTTTGGGGGATTTTGAGCATAGAGCTGCTCAAATCTTTCTGCGTGCTACCTGATTCGGCTTAGCCGATCAGATGATTTTGGGGGATTTTGAGCATAGAGCTGCTCAAATCTTTCTGCGTGCTACCTGATTCGGCTTAGCCGATCAGATGATTTTGGGGGATTTTGAGCATAGAGCTGCTCAAATCTTTCTGCGTGCTACCTGATTCGGCTTAGCCGATCAGATGATTTTGGGGGATTTTGAGCATAGAGCTGCTCAAATCTTTCTGCGTGCTACCTGATTCGGCTTAGCCGATCAGATGATTTTGGGAGATTTTGAGCATAGAGCTGCTCAAATCTTTCTGCGTGCTACCTGATTCGGCTTAGCCGATCAGATGATTTTGGGGGATTTTGAGCATAGAGCTGCTCAAATCTTTCTGCGTGCTACCTGATTCGGCTTAGCCGATCAGATGATTTTGGAAGATTATGGAGTGTAAGGCATAGAGCGGCTCAGTCTTCCAGCGTGCTACCTGACTTGGCTATGGAGTGTAAGGCGCAAGGCGCATCTCAGTCAATCAGACGATTCTCAAAACGCATGTAAAATGTATATACATTAGTCATGATGTTCTTAGAGTAAGACGGTGTCATAATAGGATGATTCGATGTATTTGGTGCATTTCTGATAATAGGAAGAGTAACGTGACTCGGGATCATCACGTTTGGGAGCATAAGATATAAGATTGCATGAGCATGTGCATCACGATAAGATAGGTGCATTCATCTGTGTGACTACCTGCGTTGGTGTATTGTTGTCCTTTGCCCGAACTACGTCCTGGTCTGATTCCCGTTGGGATACGTAGGCAGCTCACCATTGAGCACGACCAGCATTTGGCTATCTGCGCACCTGATTTTGCAACGCACTTTTGTTTTTACATGGATTCGACTATTTGGTCAAAGGCTTGTCTTTCACACAGGCTTTGACATTCATTTGTGATACGCGTTGCTTCACAAGCTCTGTCAAAGAGGGGCAAACTGTAGACACCCCAATTTTGACCAAACGTCAAATCCAGGGATTGGTTACCTCTTAAAAGACCGATGATGACAATGGCCGGTTACATTCGAAGATTTTCCAGAAAATTCAAAATCTTCAATTGATTCTTCAAGGCAAATTTCAAAATTAAAAATATAAAATATAAAAAAGGAGAAGGAAGAGAGAGAGAGTTTGGGTATTCGGGAGAAACCCGAACAATGAAGAACGTGTGAGAAACCCAGTCTGGGAACCAGTTTTTAAGAAGATAAAAATAAAAATAATAAAGAGTTCTTTTGAAAGAGATGGGAGGACAAAATAAATAAAAAATCTTGGAAAAAGAGAAAATACAAAAAGAGAGTAGTATATTCAAAATATACCATGCACATGGTTGATACCATGCACATGGGGGATCTTAATACAAATATATACATATATAGAATAGAAAAAATTGTGTTTACACCAACATATTTTTGAAAAATCAAAAAGAGGGACAAAAATCAGTTAACCCCGGCACTCGGAAAATGCGGCGGCACTCACTGAGTGCCGCGCCGGCACTCTCTGTTTGCCGCCCGGCACTCAGAGAGTGCCGCCCGGCACTCAGTGAGTGCCGCCGGCACCCGTCGAGTGCCGCTGGCTGTAACAGACTGCTTTTCTCACATGTTCTAGAAGAAATCTTTGCACATGGGTCTCCACCCCGAATTTACCCATTTATCCCTGGATTAATGGTCTATATTAACAAACTTTCACCTTCATTTTTGATATACTTGAAATATACTTGAACTTGAAAATCAAGAGATAGATACATACAAGAATCATATAGATTTTGAGAAAGAGAGAAGAAGAATTTCTTGAAGAACTTGAAGAATTTGAAGAATTTTGGGAAATCTTGGAAGGTCTTTACAAGAAGTTAAAGAAATACTTGAGGTCCTAGAGGTAACCTCTTAATCCTTGATAGAATTAGGACTATTCAATCACAAGTTCATAGTTCTAGGAACTTTTTCACATTTTCAAAACCTCTCTTCTTATCCCATTTCATCACACACCACAAAGAACTTGTGATTGAATCTCATGACATTTCATCAATTTGGATGTAATTAGCTTTGGGTTTAAGACAAATTTGATTTTAAAGAGTTTGTATCTTTAGTCTTCTAAGTAATCCTTGATTTTCCTTATTTCTATTTCATTAAGAAGGTGCATGAGATCTTCCATATCTCATTGAACCTCTTTGAGTTTGATTATTTAATTTCCTATGATCTTATGATCTATATGGAGGTTAGAATGAATCATAGTCTTAATCTACATATAATTAATGAGATGCAAGTCCTAATCCATGACTTGAACCTCTTCATTGAGAAATCTTATGGAATCCTTACTATATTCCAATAAGGTTTAAGTAGATTTTAACTTCATTTAGTCTCCAATGACCATCAAATGGTAGGAGAAAATGTATTAATTCAAGTTTACTCCCATGGCTTGGATTAATCCTTCTCTTAGGTTTTAAGAAGTCTTTCATACTTCATCTAGAACCTATGAGCATGTATGTCTCTAACTCCAATGACCATCAAATGGTAGGAGTGATAAGTTGAATTCAAACTTGGGTCCATAGGTTTGAGTTCTTTATTTGAGGATTTTGTGAAGTTCATTTCAATACTTCATCAAGATCCATAAGTGTAGTATGCCTCATAGTCTCCAATGACCATCAAATGGTAGGGGAAATGTGTTAATTCAAGTTTACTCCCATGGCTTGGACTAATCCTTCTCTTAGGTTTTAAGAAGTCTTTCATACTTCATCTAGAACCTATGAGCATGTATGTCTCTAACTCCAATGACCATCAAATGGTAGGAGTGATAAGTTGAATTCAAACTTGGGTCCATAGGTTGGAGTTCTTGATTTGAGGATTTTGTGAAGTTCATTTCAATACTTCATCAAGATCCATAAGTGTAGTATGCCTCATAGTCTTCAATGACCATCAAATGGTAGAAGAAGTAGTTTGGTTTGAGCCCCAACTTCATGTTCTAATAGTTGAGGCCAATCAATAACTTGAACTAGCAAAATGAAACAGTGGGTTCATAAACTGTTTTTGATCAAGGATTTTTAGTTTGAAATCCGACCGTTGGAATCGAATGAAACCAACGGGAAAATGTTCATAACACATTGTTTTACCACTGTGATTTTTGTTTTAGCAAGATATTGTGATTAGAAGGGTTTGATCATGATTTTTGTGAGCTAATCACAATCTGTCCAGAGTTCTAAAATGCTTTCAGAATAATAAGTCCGTTTTGAAATTAATAAATCAGAACCCTAATAAAGTTTTCGGGGTCTCAAATAATTTTTTATAAGTACCTTAATGTGTTAGGAAGGTACCCTAAAAAGATCTAAGTGTTTCTCATTTTTTTACTATTTTTAGAAAATCATACAAGATCTCTGGACAGAGAGTTGCAGAATCCTGAGTGAGGTCTAGTAGTTTCAGTATTCCCGGAGATCTAACCGTTGAAACCTCGATTTTCTTTTTGGGTTAGAAACTAGACTCACAGAGGCATAACATATCCAAAAATCAGTAAGATCCAACCGTTGAAAGTATTTTATATCCATTTTTGAACGTCGGGTCTGCTCTCTGTAAATCACAAAAACGGCTACTGTTTTTGTCTAATCTTATTTGTTTCAACTCAAATGGTCTCTTAATGTCTTGGGACTCAAACCATGTTTTGAATAATGATAATTTAGATTAAACCCAGAGGCTTAGGGATCCAAATTAGTGAATAAATTCATGTCTCATCCTTGTTCATAATCATTCATTCATTCATGTACATTGATGCTTATAGTTAGAACTAGTTCTTGGATGAAGTTGGACTTAGTTGAATTTAATTGAACATGACCTATGATTAATTACCTTTTGATATTATATCTTGTCTAAGGCATGTGTACTAACCTTTGTTTTGTAGCGCTTTGAGGTACAATTTCTCAACCCTTCTCTAGTTTAATCTATTTTATTGATTTTAATTGATTTTTCGACCCCATGTGCGACACCTTAGCTTAGGTTTTGCCTTATGTGTATATATGTATTAGAGACCTTTCTTAGGTTTATTTTTGCATGCATTGCACGTTTGATATTCGCGGCCGGATCCCGGGTATCTTTTCTAGTTCTCTATTGCATATCATGATGTTTGCTAGTTGAATTATGTGACTTATGAATGATATTTTACCGTTAGCAATTTTGCACCCTTTCAACATGCTTGTGTTATGTATACCTATATATGTATTAATTGAGGGCATGCTTAGATTAATAACTTGATTAAAAAGGATGTTGAGTAGAGGCCTATCGTGAGATAGGATGAAAGGGGGTGTTTTAGTCCGCCGGGCTCCTTCCCCTTTCATTCCATAATCCCCGGACCCAGTTTATCTTTGGTTTCGCAAAAGATCAGTCTGCTTTTAAAATGGTTTCTTAATTTTTTCCTTTTAAAAATTAAGTGGCGACTCTTTGTACTTGAATTTAAAAATTTGTTTTAAATAAAAAAACAAAAGTGGGTAAAATTTGAAAACCTGCGATATCCACAGGAGGTCAGTGACATTTTGTCAAATTAACGGGGCTAACTGATACTATGTCAAACCTCAAGGGAGTATAGCTTACCCTTTTCTTTTCTTTTCCATTCTATTTTATTTTTTATTAATTTGTCTTTTTTGGGAAAAAAGTAAGGGGCAAATAGGAATTAATCAAAATTAAGGAAAGTATAGTGGTTTAGGTATAACTAGCAAAAATATTTGAGATTAGGTCCACTCCTTGGTTTTTTAAAAAATCTACCCCTAATGTTAGTCTACACCAAGAGTTTCACCCTCTGCACCTCCGACGACCTCGCCTGACTTTCGGAGACCACCACCATCACCTCGTCTGACCTTGCCTGAGCTCTGGTGACCTCGCCTGAGCGCCGACGACCACCATCACAACCTTCCCTGCCTCCACCGACCACCACCACCACCATCAGTAGCGATCACCACCACAACCTCACATTACTTCCAATGACCACTATGACCTCACCTGATTGACTGCCTTCACAACCAAACCACCAGATCAACATACAATGATCATAAACATATTTTCTTATACCACTGAAAAGTTGTGAAATTTATCCAAAAAAAAAATTGTGAAATTTATCACAAAAATCCATAACCTTAACACGTGATTTTTCCAGTAGAATTTTTTTTTTTGAAAACTCAAATCAACTTACTAGAGCATTCACAGCCAAGAAGCAAAACGAAATTAAAGATACATTGATCCCAAATAAAAAAAATAATAAATTGTGAAATTTTTTCATACAATGATCATAAAACAAATTTCTCATGCCACCGAAAAATTGTGAAATTTCACAAAGTTTGAAAATTCACAGAAAAGTGAAAATGCTTGCTGTGCACTGGCTTGTGGTCATGCGGTGGTCGTGGATCTGATCGTGGTGGCCTTGGTGGTGGTAGATCTGGTTGCATGGTGGTGGATCTAAAATTGGTGGTGGTCGGAGGAGACAGATCTCCAAGCTTTATCCAACACTTCAATCTCTCTCTCCATTGCCTCTACTACTTGTTTCTCAACTGCAACTCTTTTCTAATTAGCCTCATTAATTATCAACATCACCTCCATTAACCAAATCATCCTATAATTTGACCATCATCAGGCCGGGTTATGGTGGCAACGACGGTGATAGTGGTCAATGCTGAGAGAGAGAGGTGGTCGATGTGGTGGTGGTGACAACGGTGGTGGTGGCGACGAAGGTGACGGTGGTCAGTGCTGAGAGAGAGAGAGAGAGAGAGGGAGAGAGAGAGAGGGGGGGGGGGGGGGGAGGGAATAGAAATGAAAAATGCAAATGAGGGTAAAGTATGTCCAAAAAATATGTGATCAACTGGCCAAAGGAGTTAATTCTAATACTCTTACTGAACAATGTTCTTATTACTAAAAAGCTTCTCTTGTGTCTTACAACCAAATAATTTTTCTAATGTGGGATTTAATACCAAATTTCTAAAAAAGATAAGCATTATTCCAAAAAGAGGAATTACAACCTATAAGGGGCTTACCCCAGAAAAAAGATCAAAAGGATCTCAGCAACAAGAAAACAAAGATACAATAACAGAAGCAAAGAAAAGGAAAAAAAAATATATACAAAAAATACAAAAAGCTAAGTAAACTAAACTAAAGAAAGCCTCAATAAGACTGTTCTTTTGAAATACCCTTAAGCCATCAAATAGTCTCTGTATAAGACCAAGGAAGATTCTATAAAATAATGCAATTTCTAACAGTACAAAAAATGCCCTGAAAAACAGATTGATGATCCTAATAGGAATTTCTGAAGGCTCTAGAATTCCTCTCCATCCACATATATATATATATATATATATATGGTTGATAGTCGTGGTTAGACAAATTTTAAGAACAACTTGGTTAGGTTTCTTTCCCTTCCAAATCAGGACAGCCCAAAAAAATTAAAAACATTTTTTCGTGCATCGCACATATATTGATTCTTGTAGTGTTGTTAATTTTTGGAGGATAGGCAACCAAAGAATGAAACTACTCTACCACAATTTCTTGCTCAAAACATATTTCTACTTGATTACATCATATGCGTCCGATGCCATCGTTTCATTATGCCTTGTACAACAAAATTGTGCATATAATATTGTATTCACATGTTGGGGGATTCTAGTTGCTTGTCCCCAGTTATTCTTCAGTCGGAATGAGTGGCCCTTGTTGGGCTTTGTTGTGGGTCAGTGTGCGGCTTTGGGGTTGAGTTAGGGCTGGGATGTGCGTGTGTGTTGGGTGTGTGTATCCAGTCCAGATCCAGGTAAGTATAAAAAATAAATAAAAACTTTCCCAAAAGTTTCAAATCCTTGTAATGTAGAGCTGGTACGGAGTTGTTTGTTATCTACCGGAATAATGGTATAATTCTCAAATTTGGTTTTCAAATATTTTGCCAGTTGTATCATAGGCTAGTAGTATGTGGTACCATCGACTACTGCCATAACATGTGATACAACTGTTAAAGCATTTAGAAATTAAATTTGAGATTCAAATTTAGAAAGCAAAGTGTTACTCTATATATATCTAGGACAATTTGAGATACATAAAATCCTGATTAACAATTAATGGCAAAGAAAAAAAAATGGAATTAGTAAAACAATAAACACATGGGTTTATCTTGATTGGCCCATTAATCGGTGACGGTTAAATGGAATAAATTTTTTTAGAACATGTCTAATTATGCTGTCAAGTATTTTGATTCAACTTCTTTTCTTTCTAAGAGTTGGAATAAAATAATCCAGTTGAAGCGTAATGATTATATGTTTGTAATGCAATGTATGTCCCAGAATTAGTTCTATTCTTCTACCCTTTTTTGGGAGTCAATAAAGGAAATAAAATCGAATTCATATTTTTTTTATTTTATTTTATAACGTACATGCACTCTTTTACACTCTTTACCCATCTATAAAATATAAGAGTATATATACTTCTATCTCTAAACAACTAAATGGATAAAAGTGTATTTTGATCTAGACAATATATATGGGGGGAAGGAAAACCATGATTGGAAATAGCAGACCAAAAGCTATGGATCTTGAAGTGAGTTTTTTGTTGAAACGGAATGGCTTTAATTTTCTTATTTACCGTGAATGACAAAATCATTGCACATCAGTGCATTTTTTTTTTTTTTTTACGTCCCGTAACTCTTCCTCAGCACACATTAATACAGATTATATTAAAAGAACTATTAATTATCTCAATCCAAAACTTGGGTATATATCTTCTTATTACTTTTAGAGCATGTTCAGAGAAACATAAAAGAGGATCAGGTTGGGTTATATTCTCACTTTTTAATGTAATTTTAATGAAAAGTAATATCATGGAGTATTAGTTTTATAAAGAGAACAATGATATTGTTCACAGAATTTGATTCCCAATACATACAATAGTGGATTTACATTCCAAGATGACGGATCCAATTGATTTTCATTGTAAGTTGTTTATGGCGAACCCATTGCCACATGGGGTGGGAATCAAATTTCGGATACAAATGTTAGAATGTATCTTGACCAGTAAATCAAAAAGAAAGATAAGAACTTGTTTTGTTAAGATGCTTGGATTGGGTACAAACTCTTACAAACGCACTAAATGTAGAACTACCAAACACTTGATTAGAAAGCCAAATCAATAATTAACTATCCCGTTTTTAATATTCTCAATCAGTCATTAGTCTATATGCACAGTTCCTATTTTCCCTAAATCCAAATCTTTCGTTAGAATTAAACAAAGATTCCGACGATTTTGTGAAATTTTAAAATCACTGGGATTTTTTCACCCAATTTTATATGTGAAGGACATTTCACTATTTTTATTTTCACTGTTGGACCTAATGCTTGAAAAGTACTCTTAAATAGACTAAGCCCTAATTACCCCAAAATCTAGGGAATTTTTCTTCCTCGAATCTAAGCTCAAACCTTTTGCTTGGAAAGAGAGGTTCAGTTGGCAATTTTCATGGGATTATTCCCTACAATAATGTCGATGTAGATATTACAATATTTGATACATATCTAAAGAGATGTAAGTACTGTAATTTATTCTAAACCATTTTACCTAATTAACTCCAACCCTAATATAGGTTGATAGCTAGATTTGGTGTCACCTAATAATAGTGTAATACAGGTCACTTTTCTTAATTTGTCCCAAAAAAAGCATCATATCTCTCCACTTGGTGAAGTTGTCCTATTCACATATATGAAGGGAAGGGTCTGAGCTTTGATTCTTCTATATCGTTTATCTTATACAAACAAGCAGCATTTTTTAAAAGTAAAACAAATCAACTTAATTTCATTTATTTATTTTTTATTCTGTTTCATTGTTGAAGTAGATAAAGCAAATTTCTTTTGTTGCATACATACTGTGCCATACGTATTGAAGAACACATACCGAGCTCTCCAAGATCTGATCACTTGACTCAACCCTTGCAGTACTTAAAAAGAAACTAAATTAATTCGCGGGAGTCTCTCAAGTGGAATTTGAACACATGATGTCCATATAATACTAGTGTATATTGAATAGTCAACCACTACGTTACACCCGCACTATTAAATGTACAAATAAATATATATATATATATATATATTTAAATCTTAATTTATTTCGCATCGATATTAAACAAAAAAAAAATTAGAAATATATTTGTTCATATGGCTCCATTTCTGCAGGCTCCCTAGAGCGAGCTACTCAGGTGAGGTGTGACAGGTGATCGCTAGTGCGAGAGAAAGGGAAAGATCAATCTAGCTCAAAGGTGCAAGTTGCTCGAGGGAGGGTCAGGCTCGCCCGAGCACTTATAGATATGGGGAGTCTCAGGAGAGGTGAACACACTTTTTAATTTGCCCCTTGTACCGACGAAATTTTCGTCGTTAAAGGTGAACACACTTTTAGCGATGAAATTGTTCACCTTTTAGCGATTAAACTTCGCTAAATCATCGGAGAGTTGGCCTCTTTATAGATAACCATTTTGAACATATGAGAATTCGTTGTTTTATAAATGAAACTAGTAGAATAAGAAACAAGATATTAATCAAATTCGCATGGGCAATTTTTTTTTTTTAACCAGTATTGGAGAGATTCATTTGTCTTTGAACAAATATGTTTCTAGCCTCAACGTAATAAATGTGAAACCTACAATGCAACCATATAATTTTGAAAATCTTACAAATCCAAATTCATAATAATTCTACCAACAATTTTCGATACCTCTGAATACCCATACAAATGTATGCCCCCCCCCCCCCCCCCCCCCCCCCCCCCCCCGAAGTCAAGTTCTAGCTCCAGTTGGAAATAATACCACATTCCCCATGCAATGGAAGCTTGTAAAACAGCGGGATTGAACGTCTGAAACCATCGTTTGGAAATAAACTCCAAACACACATGTACAAAACACACACATTATTTAATAGACACACTTAAGAAACATACACACAGATTTATACGCAGTTCGGCAAAACTTTGCCTACGACCACACCCGAGAGATCCGTTCTTTCATTATGAGAGAATACAAAATCGGTACAAGACACTCTAGGATTAACTCACATAACCCAACCCCAATATCCTGGTACACCCACTCTCAGCAATACTCACAAGAACTTGACATAATTACTGTAACCTAGAGAAATCATAGAGATGAAGAAATACCCTCTCGATCTACCTCACATCCCTAACACTGTGAACAACACTCATAGAAAACCCCTAGTGATTAATGTCTCCATAACCCCAAAGGAGACACCCTCTCATATTTTTTCCTCTCTTTATAACCCGAGTGTAACCCAACCCATATATATATACACATCACACGCATATATACATATATATTGCACACGACTGGGATCAGCTTGCTGAAGAGTTCATCTCCATAACTCCACATGCATGAGACAAAGATTATCTTGCACACTCATCCGAAAATATCCAATCTATATTCATTGGATAAAAATTCAATCCATGCATAAACCTTATCAAACAAGACACCTAACCAAGTTGGTTTTCTCTTGTTGATAATATGGGATAGAATCCACAAATCTCCACATCCATACCATGAGAAAGAAGATAACATCCCACCTTGAACAATCCATCAAGATGCCTAAATCATTGGCCTAAAAAAGGTCCCAGTTACACACATCGAATCAACATAGTCTCAACATGATTCACCATGGCCAATAAACATGTATAATTGTCTTCCATTAGTTTTACCCATTAATGCTGAAGTACTCACACCCCCTTAATCGGAGTGCCTCCAAAGCCCACTGCTTTGCAACCGTTTGTCAAACTGCAAACACATCACCATTGGCCATCACCAATACTAGATTGCACATATCTCGAATCTCGAATCTACATGGTCTCGACACCCCCGATTCAAACAACACGGCCAATATATGCCCGAGTTAATTATACCCATTAACTCCACCAGAGAAGAACATCGATACCTTCTTCTCCCAAGTAGGATTTTTCCTCTCCATCGTCTGAACCGTGAATAAACCATCCACGCACTCACTTATATGATAATTTTATATCAAGGACTTGAGAGTTTTCACTCTACCAACCAGACGATACTCATCATCCATATTCCCCTCTCCGTCGAGAACACCGACCATGTGTAATTTTTCATGACTCCACCTGTAGCTCCAATTCCAAGCCTGCACCCTCAGAGATCATCCGACAACACATATTATAGATTCCTCTGCATATTTAGGACACATTTCACACCACCCAAATAGCAAACCCGATCCAAATAAATATTTTGAAACACACAGTTCCACCCCCATGAAGTTAATAGTTATACAAGGACAACAGCTAGTCCTTTTGGAACTTACCAAAATATTTTGTCATGGACCACATACGTACTGTATCCAGAATCTACCAATCTAGAAAAGTGTCTGTACGAGTAGAGTATGAGGATGCCGACCGTACAAAATCCTCTACCACCACAGTAACACGAGAATCGTCTTCTACCATAGTCGACCATGACCTCCTTCATCATGATCTATCTCCACTAGCACGGAACGTTACCAAATTTTTTTCATAATTTTCTTCTTTTTTCTTTTTATCCCAGTGTTGTTATCTCCACAGTAATCTTGTCTTCTGCCCATCATGGATGTGACCACTATTGTTCTGCCTCTATGGTACCATGAATATGCCTTCAGAAAGCACTGTTCATCAAAGCACTCTAAATAACCATAGCTCTGATACAGCTTGTTGGGAAAATACCACATTCCCCACGCAACAGAAACTTGTAAAACAATTGGAACAACTGAACTGAAACCATTGTTTGGAAATGAACTCCAAACACACATGCAGAAAACACACAGTGTTTAATAGACACACAAAAGAAAAATATACACAAATGTACGTGGTTCGGCCAAACATTTGCCTATGTCCACACCCGAGAGATCTGTTCTTTCATTATGAGAGAATACAAAATCGGTACAAGATACTCTTGGATTAACTCACATAACCTAACCCCAATACCCTTGTACACCCACTCTCAGCAATACCCACAATAACATGACATAAATATTACTGTAATAAAGAGAAATCATAGAGATGAAGAAATATCCTCTCGATCTACCTCGCATCCGTAACACTGTAAACAACACTCATAGAAAAGTGAAGGCAGTGAATAATGTCACCATGCCCCCAAAGAGGACACCCTTTCACATTTTGTCCTTTCTCTTTATGACCCGAGTATAACCCAACCCATATATATATATACATATATTTAAGGATCTCTTGCGGGTCATAAATGATGGGTGTCATGCGGGTGTAAAACTTTTTGACAAAATAGTGGACCGCACCATCACGTTAAACACTCCAGTCAAAATAGTGGATTACAACTTTACCCTCAAAAAATATAAAATTACAACATTTACCCCGAAGCCACAATCAGCAATACATTTCTCTCATATTCTATTCTCAGATCTACTTCTCTCTCTCTCTCTCACTCTCTCTCTCATGATCTATTCTCAGATCCACTTCTCTCTCTTTCTCTCTTTCTCTCCCTAAAATTTCTATCATTTTCTAACGATTGTTTCTCCGACAAAGCTGCGAAGCACACAGCAGGATCAACTTCGAGCCTCTAAACCAGTGAAACATGCCTACCAATCTCTCTTACCAGAGTCGATCACCGACGGCGTGACGAAGACACTCCTCTCCGACTCTTTTTTTCTCCTTTGTTTCACTTGAGATAAAATTATCTTTTGTATACCATGATTATTTGTCAACACGAAAATGCGTCATTATGTATTAAACCTTTGATACTCCTAATTAGATTATGCACCTTCAGATGTAGCTGCATAAAATTCTAAATATACCATTAAAAATTCTAAATATTTTTTGAACTGATCCGATTATGTCGCCTGTGTTCTGTTTGGTTCGTAGATTTCACGAGAGATTTCATGAGGGAAAAGAAAAGTTGAAGGATTTGGGACAGAAATTTGTAGGATTTGGCACTTTTATGGATAATTTGCTTGTCAATTGTTGATTGTGAATATTTTTTTTGAACAACCTACTTAGAAAATCAATTGACATGGAGTATAAAAAAATGGAGGTGAATGTGGAGTGTAATATAGGTTTTAAAAAAAATGGACCACATGGAGTACAATACAGGGAGTTGCGAGAATTTGAATATTGAATTAGACAGCAGACACAATTTGGGGTTCAAAGAAGAGGGTGAATGTGGGGAACAATATTTGGATTCAAACAACGATTCTAATTATGATTTTATTTACTGTCCTCATAGTGGATGATGTCACACCTAAACAAGGCCAGGAATTTCAACATTAGATGACATGAATAATTTTTACAATGCATACGCAAGACATGTTGGATTTAGTATTCGAAAGTGGTCCGACAAAAAGGGTGGGAAGTGATGAGATAGTAAGGAAATGTTTGTTATAAACAAGGAAAGGTAAACTAATAGCATATGCGCGTGTAAAAAGAAAAAGGGGATCAATAAAAGAAGGTTGCAATGCAAGACTTGCTATGGTGAAGTCAGCAAATGGAACATATATGGTTAGTGTAATTGAAGAGGGCCATTGTCACCCATTGGCAACCCCCTCTAAAAGACATCTTTTACGATCTCACCATAAGGTTTCGAGTGCCCAAAAGTCTTTAACTCAACAACTTGGCATAGTAAATATACTACCACATCAATAATACAATATTCTTGGATTGCTAGTAGGAGGCTTTTCGAATATTGGTTGTACACAAAGAGATTTGTATAACTATGAAAGAGATAGGCACAATGAGATGAAAGGACATGATAGAGATATGTTGAACGAGTACTTAAAGTTAGCACAAGGAAGAAATCCGACATTCACTTATGAAATTGACAAAGATGATGAAAAAAGCATTACTCGTTGTTTTTGGTGATGTGGTCATCTTTGATACAACACACAACACTAATCAGTATGGATTGACATTTGTACCATTGATGGGAGTTAATAATCATGGCCAGATGATGATATTTGCTTGTGCATTCCTCAGTGACGAGACCGTACCTTCTTTTGTTTGGTTATTCAACCAATTTTTGGATACTATGCTAGGTGATGCCCCTAAGATGATTATCATTGATCAGGATCCAACTATGACAAATGAAGTTTCACTAACTCTTCCAAATTCTTATCATAGGTATTGTAGTTGGCACATTTTGAAAGAGTTTTCGAAGAAGATTGACTCAGTTAAATATAATGATTACTATTAGGAGTTTTCTTATTGAATATGGAATTTTGAGTGTGAGGAAGAGTTTGACTCCATATGGTTGGAGCTTGTGGATAAAAGTGGCTTAAATGACAACAAGTGACTATAATCAATGTATAAAATTCGGTCAAGATGGATCCCTGCATATGTGAATCACATTGTTTCCGCTGGAACGTCAAGTAGTCAACAAGCGGAAAGTGCTTACGCATTCTTTAAAAGATATGTTTCTAAAAGAAATTCATTACTTGATTTTATGATCCAATTTAGTTGGGGGCTTGAACGTCAATGTCATGAAGAGTTGATGAAGGATCACAAAGATATAACTGAGAAGCCTAAATTGAAAATACCCCAGGACTATTTGGAACAAATGTTTGATATTTATACACATGAAATCTTCTATAAATTTCAAGATGAGTTTTGAGAGAGCTTTAATTTTAAATTTGAGCTCTTGGAGGAGGATGAGAACCACCACATGTATAATATCTTTAGAAGAAATGTGGTGAAGTACAAAGTGAGACAAATTCATTACGACAAAGACTTGGATTATGGTAGATGAGCTTGCAAAAAATTTGAGAATTGGGGGATCCCATGTAGGCATGTGCTAGCCTACTTGAACAAGTATCGTGATCTTGACAAATTGCCAAGCCAATACATTTTGAAGATGTGGACAATAATAGCAAAATCCGGTGGTGTCATTGATGGAAGCGGCATGGAGATAAAAGATGACAAGTCATATCTACTCATGTGGAGTAAATTGATTAAATATTCTTTAAATGTGATTGATAAGGCCATCACTTGTGAAGAAGCGACTAAAATTTATACCGACACTTTGAGTAATGCCAATTAATGAACAAATTGATCTAATAGTTGGTGGTGGTGCTGGGAGAACCAACCAAATGATTGGTGGTGGTACGAGTACATCTAAGTAGGTGAACATAAGTTATAATTATGAACATAGTTACAATGAGCCGAAGCAAGTGCGAGTAAAAGGATGTGGAAAAAGGCTTAAGGGAGGAAAAGGGAAGACATTAGTAAGAGGGAAAAAAAATCCTAAAGCTAGAAAATGTCATGGGTGTGGCAAAGTTGGCGTGACACATGATAAAAAAAATTGCCCAATGTTTACAAATCAGTAAGAAAGTTTAATTTATTGTCCATTTTTTATTTTTGTGTTTGAATTATATAAGTGACTTTGCTATGGTATTCATATAGAACTATCCCACTGAATGAGGATGCTACTTTTAGTTGTAAATTTAGATGATGATAGTGATTTGGCCACAGGTAATTTTAAAAATATTGTTTTTCTTATTCACAAATTGAAACACTTTGATATGAAATTTATCTAACGTTGTTTTAATATTTTCATTGCAGGATGAGCTACATGATCGAACTAATGTGTTTAAATTTTGTTACTGATATATTTTCGAAAAAAAATTGGTCAAGATATATGTAGAAACCCAGAATTTTGAAAGGGCATTTTGGTAATTTTGGACCAATGTGGGTCTTGATTTGGGACAGTGTGTTTTATTTTGGTACATGGCGGTATCACTTTGGTATTTGTTTTGGCACATGTGTGCATATGTATGTTACATATTTGTGTGTGTGAGAGCGGACAAGGGTGGGACCAACAAGTCACCTCCCCAACCAACTCCCAACCAATCCCAACCACCAAAGTTTCTTTAAAAGCTTTCCTTTCTATCTCCCTCCTTATCTATTCTTTTTCGTCTCTTTGGTTTATCTCTCTATACCGATCTCTCATCTCTCTCTCTAGTTTTGGGAGATACAACTCTATGGAAGCTTAGAGCTTTCAAGCTCCATTTGGAGGCCAAGGACTCAAGTTTGGGACAAGGCTATTAGAGACCATTTTGATCATCTTACCTAGACCTTCACACCGGTGTTCTCAGTTTCTTCGTGGGAGTTTTAATTTGGTAATTCTTGCCCTAGAACTCAAGAGGTAATTTATGTTATCTTAATAACACCATAGTTTTCATTCCTGAGTTTGTATTATGTAATTAGGTGTTGATATCTTGTAGGATATGCTTATGTTAATGATTTTCCCTTTGGATTTCTTTGGTGAGAATTTGCTCAAATACTCAAGAGGTAGATTTCATTGCCTAAGTGCACTCCTATTTCTAATTTCATGGTTTGCTATGTGTAGGTTAGACCTATTACTTGATTTATCTTGTTTTAGAATTTTTCCTACATTATTTGATTAAGTGTTACATGCTCTTATGTGCCTAAGTGAATCCATGCTTAACCTAAATGTCATTTAGTTGTTATGGCTTCAATAATTATTGATGTTAGTGACCTCTTACTTGCCCTAGATGATGGTTGTACTTTTATATGTTTTTTCCCAATTAGTTTAGTTTTGGTATCTTGAACTATCATGCTTATTACATAATATTGAAATCATAGAAATGACATTGTTAAAGCAAAATCACATCTAGTAGCATTTCATAGTCGCCAAGTCGGCAAAGCATTCATGGCATTGGCTTGGGACGTATGTTTATTGTTCGAATTCCCACGATTGGGGAATGTCTCTTGAATTGGGTGGTTTGATGAAATTCCGGAAGCGGGTGTGAAGTGAGGAAGGTTGTTTGTGATCCTTAAAACAATCGAAAATGCAAGGTCATATTCAGTTAGCTATCGGAGATCTTGTATGCTACACTTACATTTGAGTGGCTTGATATCCGGTGTGAGAGTGTGTGATTGGGCTATTGAGTTGGGAATGTCTCACGGTTTGGCCATCCAGCTAGTTTCATCGCCACGGCGGCAAAGCATTGCACCGCTTTTCATAGCATAATTTTAGAAGTAGTAGTACATTTTTATAATGTTTTCTACTGAGCCGTCGTGCTTAATGAATCTATAATTTTTCAGGAAATGTTAATTAGGGCAAGGCCCAAAAGTGTTCAATGCGTGGCATCCCATTTGAAGATTCCTTACGAGGAAGTATTAGATTTTGGAAAGAAAACACTTCTTTGTCACAGGTCATGGTAGGAGCATTGTTCTAGTTATAATTCATTATCTTATTCGTAGATTGAATTACAAGGATTTATATTTATTCCATAGTAGTTATAATTGGGAACATGCTTAGCCCATGCTTTATAATTCTTTCTATTAGACTTAATGATCTTGTATATTTGGGGATCCTAGTTATCCCCCTCTTAATCTTAATCTTGATAGTTGGATCCTCTAGGATCCTTGTTAAATTATGTTTTTAATACTTGTTAGCAATTCTTATCCCATGGTTACCCTATTATGGGAAAATGACTACTTACAATTTCCTGAGGATCGTTTGGTCGTATTCTTTCAAAAATTGCTTTAGTGATAAACCTTCAAAGCAAACTTCATTACTTGTTACTTTTAAACCTTTGGAGTTTCTTTATACTTCATTACAAACTCCTTTTAAAACCAAACTATGTTGGTTGACCCTATTTGATCCATTTGGTCCTCGTGGGTCAACCCTTGACTTATTGACTTTTCTTTGGAATCCACATAGAATTCCCCTATGCTTCAGCCTTGTGAATTGGTCCACGTTGGACTATTTCGTGCTTTACGTTATATTGTTTGACTCGTTGACCTCGCCCACATGGCTTGGTTTTCGGGGCATTACAGAATGGTATCAGAGCTAATCGGGTTCGAATACCTTGGTACTCTGGGAGTTAATTGGGTCCATGTGTGGCCGTTGCACCTCTTTTGATTTCAATCACTCATAGTTAAATGAATAGTTTTGTTTCATTTATATGATGAGTTGATTATGATGGCATGTTTACTTGCCTACGGGACTACGTGTTTACATGCTTAAGTGCTTGCGTGTTTATGTGATCTCATGCCTATATATCTATACTATATGATTTATGAACATGAGGTGCTTTTTACTTTTCATTTTACCTTAATGCAATAGTTAATATAACTGACATTTGTATTACATCTTGGTGTAACCTTTTGTTAATGTTTAACCATTGACCGTGCAAGGATAAAAGGTATATACATGAGGATTTCTTTGTTTGGATTATTCGCTCGACGTATTAGTGCTTTGCATCGAGTTGTTTGCTGAAAGATCTCTTTTATATTTATTTGATTTACATTACTCATTGTTTTACATTTTAGTTGTTAAGGAAACATGCGTATGTGTTGCATGTACATGATGAAATCGTCATCGATTTCATTTAAATTGGAAGTTAATGAGCGAGCATATCTAAGATTTTCATGCCCATGGAATTACCTTGTTGATGGTTTCAAGTTAGAAATCTTTTTAAGGAGAACGTGTTTAAATGTTACATGTTTACATAATAGTATGTTTATATACTTTTGTGCATATGCTTTACATGTTTACATCATTGTAACATAATGTATTGGTTAGCACATTACGCGATAGATTTTCATGTTATAAATGAAAAGGATGAAAAGTATATGATCTTGTCAGAATCAAGATATAAAAAGTGTTCTTTACTTTTCAAAAGATTTGTAGTGTGGAAGTAAAGGTCGAACCCACAGAGATTGATTACTACAGCTCTTAATTTTAAAACCTAAGTCTAATTAACTAAAAAAACGGATTTGATTTGGATTTAATTAAACTAAGAACAATAAAAGTAAATCTAAACTATGAAAGCGATTTAAAAGTGTTTTAAATAATGTTTAAGGAAACCTAGGATTGCAAATCCACCACTAGCTTCATAATAGGAATATTTATGAATTACTTTAGCTTATTACGTTGGATGATAATGGGGAATTGTAGCTACAAGCCCAATTTCTCCGGCAAGAAGATATTCATGGTTCAAGCACCAACATAATCCATCTTCGGTTAGCACGAATTATCCCACACTAAACTAGGGTTGTGATCTAATCCGTCTAATCTAGGCATGGACTATTCGGATACTTGATAGCACAAATCAATAAAGCACCATCACATGTAAACAATCTAAACAAGCACAGCAAGCATAGATCGTTGAGCACATCACAGTCAAAATAGATCTAAGACAAGAATAAATTCTGAAAGCAATGATTTAATCAATAGAAGTACGATTTATTTATAAAAATCCTCTAAACATGTGACTGTCATCCATACATAATAAAACTAAAATAAAAACATAAATAAGACCCTATTACTCGTCTAGGGCTTCATTGAAACCCTAGATCTATGATCTAGCCGTCCATGGAAGTGATGGATGGCAAATAGTTGATGGAGGAGGCCATGGAAACCCTTGGTCTTCTTCTTCTTCTCCTTGCTTCCCTCCCTTCAATGGCTGGAAGTATGGTTGTAGAATGTGTGTATATTAGTTGCCAATAATGTCTAACCCTTTAATTGTAACAAAATAGGGTATATATAGATTTACAACAAGTTTTGGAAGCCTTCCTAACCTTAAACGAACTGAAACTGATGTAATTTACAATCTAGATGTCGTTCAGCAGTTTCGTTTGCACAGGAGTCTTCAGTACACTGAAATACGCAACTTTGATTTTTACACATCTCGCGCGAGCGCGACATTTGGGACCTCGCGCGCGCGGATCGCGCGAGCGATTTAGGGATTCTCGCGCGAGCGGATCGCGCGAGCGATTTTCTGTTTTTCGCGCACGCGGCTCGCGCGCGCGACTTGTCTTTTTCAGCTTCTTTCTTTATGCTTTTTCACCCTGTTTAGCCTGGTTTAGGTGATTTCTTCCAAAACCTGTCAGAAAATAGATAACGAAGTAAAAATATACAAAAACAGGATAAAAAGGAACTAACAAATGCTCGTTAAGGCGTATAAATAGGATTTGTTCTCTCCCGATCACACCCCCAAACCTACATTTTGCTAGTCCTTGAGCAAAACTAAAATAAAAACTAACTACTCCATTTTCGTATGGATCACGATTACATTTAGCATATGCAACAAGCCTTTTAAACCTCTAGTTGTCCCTAGTCGGACGAGTAAAGTCTCGTGAGGGTTCTCATCAACAAGTCACCCACAACCATCTTTATTAACTTATAAATTCAAAGAATTTTATTTAAAAATGAAAAATATAACAATCAGTACTTCTTATCATAAAACAAAGATCTGAAATAGAATAACGAACATAAAGAAACGTAATAAAACATCCACCTAAATCATGAAAAACAATCTCAAGCACATGCATCGTATAAATCAATAGAGTTCCTCATACAATTGCACGTGTGTGATATGGTAGTCAAATGAACACGCGCATGTCATGAACTTGGAATATAATTCGGATAACCATCTAACTATGCTTCGACTAAGAATCTCACAATGTTAATTACACTCTCAAATGAAACACTCAGAAACAGGTGTAATTTTTCTAATATATGTGAGTAAATGAAATATATTTTCAAAATGAGAAATGCTCACATATGACTCGAAAAAGACACATGATACAAAAGAATAGTAGTCTCATGGATAGGATGCCAACAATCAAAAAAATTAATCATTACCATGTTTTAATCCCCTCCCATCGTTTACATATCAAAACCATGTTTTCCAGGATCAAATAGGACTTTTCAAAGGTTGTAATGTGGCTCAGGCAATGAAAAAGGATAGAAATGATTCATTAAGTAGTTTTCAGAATGGCATTGTAAGGCATGTTCGATTTCTTTCATTCTTCTTCTACAAACTTCCATCTTTTCTTTCTCTTCATTCCTTTTCATTCATTTTTCTTCTTTTCTTTCATTTTTTTTTCAACCTTCCGCTTCGTTATTTTGTTTTCTTTTCCTTTTTCTTTTCTCGCTTCTCAAATGACTATGCATTGAATACCAAGCAACTACCCCAATAGCATCTTATCTTCTTCTTCTCAATCACACATCGCCTTATCACCACTAAAAGTTGATCAATCTTTCAGGGGTGAACTCCAAGTTGGCCAAATTGGAGCAAAAAAAAAAAACAGGATAATGGTAATTTAAGAAAGAAATGGCATTTTAATGGCTCAAAGGGCGAACGAAGGAAATTTTTATCTTTTATCGGTCGGCAGTAAACAAAGAGGGCCTAAAATCATTTCCTATGGTCATATGATTTTTCAACTTTTACGACGGAAGATTATTTAGCATGGTAACAAATATTTTAATCTTGCCTATCAACCAAAACAAGAATAATGAGACTAAACAACAAGTTAATGCACTATTTCAATGAAATTCGACAAACACAAGATGTATTTATAACCCTCAAAACAGAAAAGATAGGCTCAAAAGCTTACTGGGTCTAGTCTCCACCATATGTTATCTAGAAATCCGAATCATATTATAGTTCACAACCAACATGTATTCAAGCGACTACGTGCAGTGCATAGGTTTATGTGCAAATCTATGATATAAAACTACGATTCAAACAATACATAACTTAAAACGTTACATCATAATTTCAGCAAATGTTTAATCACATCTTTCCTTATTTATCATTCTATAACAATCATAATTACATAACAAGAAGTATCGACTAGCGATTGCAAAACCGTAGGTAACATCGTTTATTTAAACACACTTTTTAAAATTTCACATAAAATAATGTGCATGTGTGCATACCCCCAAACCTAAACCTTTCATTGTCCCCAATGAAACAATAAAATGAAAGAAAGGAGAGTACATAAGGAAGGAACGATAGTACATCGATCCTGACAAGCATAGAACAGGTGAACACAAAGGAATATAGCTATAACGTTCAAATGTACCTGTTAATACTTAACAAAAGAAAATTAAACAAACAAAATAATAAAAACAGCTAAAAGAATTATAACTAAGCTAAACGAAACTAAATAAACTATAAGAAGAAACAAAACTATGAAGACAACACGAAAATAAACTATAAAAGGAAATAAAACATAACCATAAGTATGAAAACAATCAAAGACTCGATCTAAAAGTACCTAAGAAACAAAAACAGAAAAATAAAAACTGTGTACAGGTGTGGGAGGAAGATATAGAAGACAAAAGAAAATGTCAGAAAAATGGGGGATCGCGCGAGCGGCCGTCGCGCGCGCGAATTTCATTTTTTTTTTTTTTTTGAAATCGCGCCAGCGAGGTTCTTCGCGCCCGCGAGCTACCTCGCGCCCGCGAAAACAAGCACGAGATGAACCTGAGACATCAAATAAGAAAAACAAAGAAAAACCACTAAGGGGCAAACTCGCGCCAGCGGGCCGCGCGAGCGACGTCTCGCGCGAGCAAGCCGCGCGCGCGATTTTAGTTTTTTCCATTTTTTGGTTAAAATTATGTATATAATATTAAAATAAATTAATTCCAACCCCCAAACCTGTCCAGAATGTCCAAAACAGACAAAAATGACTCAAAAATGACCAAAAACAAAGAAAACAGACGAAATTAAGCTTGGGTTGCCTCCCAAGAAGCGCTAACTTTTACGTCTTCAGCTAGACCGTTCTAGCTCAAGGCTTTATGGAGGCCGTAAATCGGACTGTGTACCCCTAAGGATGTCAGGTAGAGCTCGATGGTAAGCAGAAATTACGTCGCTTCGAATTAATTCAATCGACGGTTTGTCAGTATGTTCAAATCTATTTCTTACCTTCCGAGTAGATTCAGCATTAGGGTCCGGGGTATTAGGGTTCATCCACTCATCATCCGCTATATCTTTGTCGTTACTCACATTTATTGCTTTGTTAGGCTCAATATTCCGTCTTACCTCACCTTCCGCCTCACATAGGTAATCGTCGTCTTTAGGAGGTTGATCTACAGCATTAAACACGTTTAATTTTAATTTTATATTCCCGAACGACACTTTCATCACCCCTGTTCTACAATTGACACGTGCGTTGGCCGTAGCTAAGAAAGGACGACCAAGAATAACAGGAGTGTATTTTCTAGCGTCTAGCACCGGTTCGGTGTCAAGGACCATAAAATCAACGGGATAGAAGCATTGATCAACTTTTACTAGGACGTCTTCGACGACTCCCCTAGGTACTTTAACAGAAGGATCCGCTAATTGAATAGTAGCGGTCGTAGGCTTAAGTTCACCTAGACCTAGTTGTTTATAGACATGATAAGGTAAGAGATTAACACTCGCACCTAAGTCAAGGAGAGCCCTATGGATGACAGTGTCACCTATGACACATGAAATAGTTGGCGTACCAGGATCCTTATACTTTGGAGGTGAGTGTTGAAAAATTGAGCTTACTTTTTCCGTGAGGAAGACCTTTTTAGGAGTATGACTACGTATTTTGCGCTTTTGCGTACATAGGTCTTTTAAACATTTAGCATAAGCGGGAATTTGTTTTATAGCGTCGAGGAAAGGAATATTAATTTTAACTTGTTTAAATATCTCGAGTATATCTTCAATTTTTGATTTTTTCTTTGAAAAATTAGACGGTTCCTCAACATTAGGTGAATATGGCATTCTCGGAATATAATTTGTTGGGACCGGTTCTTTATCTTTTTGAATTCTACTCGTTCCCTCACCCTCCTTATTCAAATTTAAGTTAATTTTCCCATCTTTCTCACTCTCATTTGGAATATCAACAACGTCTTCATCTCGAATAGTCATCCTAGTCGAAACAGCGTTCACACTCTCACTCGCACTACCCACTGCATATTGCCCCTTAGGTTGCTGAGTAGGTTGACTGGGCAACTTACTCTCAGTTAAGCGGTTTAGCGTATTAGCAATTTGCCCTACTTGGGACTCTAGTTTTGCGATGGATTGTGTGTGAGAGTGTACTAACTGGACCACCGAACCAAAGTTTTCAAGTGAGGCCAACACCTTCTCCTCAAATGCATTATTGCGTGGGGGTGGCGGAGGTAGTTGGTATTGACCTTGTTAATATTGGGGTCGGTACATATTAGGAAAATTAGTCGACCTAGGATTATAATTATTTTGTGGGAATTGTTGCATAGAATTAACGTGTTGTTCAACAAATTCCGGATATTGAGATGCAGAAGGACATGCAAAGATATTATGGGACGGTTCAGAACATAATGCACATACTTCTGCAGAGGGTGGATTAGACATTTTGTTCATTTGCATAAGTCGGTCAAGTTTTCTATTTAATTCTTGTATTTGAAGTGATTGACTTGACTCAACTGTCACCTCTCGCTTAGGTTGAAGATGATATCCCTCGAAATGTACTGACACCGCTTGGTGCATCGAATTCTCGCTCAAAGTTTCAAAAATTTTCCAGGCCTCGTCGGCGCTTTTGTGTAGGAAAGTTCCCGCACAAACGGCATCGACGGTATTCCTAACAGAGGGAATAAGTCCCTCGTAAAAGACCTGGACCAACTGCCACTTAGGAACCTGATGATGTGGGCACGAACGTAATAATTCTTTAAATTTTTCCCACGTGTCGTAAAGAGTCTCCCCATCTTGCATCACAAAATTAGTTATATCTTTTCTTATCTTATTTGTACGCATAATAGGGAAAAACTTTTGTAAAAAGGTGGTGTGTAAGGCTTCCCATGTTTTTATTGTGTTTGGCTCAAGTGATTGAAGCCAATACTTAGCTTTGTCTCTTAAGGAGAATAGGAAGAGCCGCAATTTTAATTCATCATTATTTAGGTTTTGTATTTTCAAAGTAGAGCATATACCCTGAAAATCCCCTAAGTGTTGGTAAGGGTCTTCATTTAGACGGCCATGGAATGATGGAAGTAGCGAGATGGTAGACGACTTTATCTCAAAGTGAGATGCTGTCGCCTCCGGTAATTCGATACCAGCTTGTGGCGTGTACGTCGTAGGAATAAAATAGTTTATAAGTGGAGGAGGTGGCGGTATATTAAGATTATTCATATTAGCTCCGTTGTCGTTTTGGTTGTTATTGTTATTGTTTCTAATGTCTGCCATTTTAATTGGTTCTATATTATTAAAGCGTGGTTTCTTTAGTCTTGTAAGAGTACTACGTATTTCAGACTCAAATAAAGACGTTGGTTTCGGTGTCAAATCGTCGTCTATTAAAAACCTTGTTCTAGAAGTTAAGTTTGAAGACTTGTTAAGTCTTAATGTACGTTCAAGTTCAGAGTCAAAAGGTTTTAATTCCGGTTTATTTGAACGTGTACCTAACATAAACTAAAAGAAAGTAAACTAAAAACAAAAACTGACTCAACTAAAAAAAAAACAAATAGCAATCACGCAACTAAGATAACAAGCACTCAACTATTGTGATGCATGAATATTATCCTGTAATGCAATGACCGCGTCAAGCCCAGTGCCCCGGGTTTCCTAGCTAATGCAGTGCAATTAACCCTAAACTAATGCAAATAGTGCGTCACAGCGCCCTGACTTACAGTGGTTTAAAGCGAGTTTCACAAGAAGCAATTTACTTAATTTTTATTTATTTTATTTGGGTAAGCTCCTTTGATGTAATTAGCTACTCCACTCGGAAACGTTGACTACAAAATAAAAGAACAAGTTAGTAACTAAAAACAAAACGGAAAATAAGGAAACTAAAAACTAATCTAATATTTACAAATTAACTAAACTATGATTCTAAAACTAAAGGTAGTAATGCAATCCCCGGCAACGGCGCCAAAAATTGATCTTGTCAGAATCAAGATATAAAAAGTGTTCTTTACTTTTCAAAAGATTTGCAGTGTGGAAGTAAAGGTCGAACCCACAGAGATTGATTACTACAGCTCTTAATTTTAAAACCTAAGTCTAATTAACTAAGAAAAACGGATTTGATTTGGATTTAATTAAACTAAGAACAATAAAAGTAAATCTAAACTATGAAAGCGATTTAAAAGTGTTTTAAATAATGTTTAAGGAAACCTAGGATTGCAAATCCACCACTAGCTTCATAATAGGAATATTTATGAATTACTTTAGCTTATTACGTTGGATGATAATGGGGAATTGTAGTTACAAGCCCAATTCCTCCGACAAGAAGATATTCATGGTTCAAGCACCAACATAATCCATCTTCGGTTAGCACGAATTATCCCACACTAAACTAGGGTTGTGATCTAATCCGTCTAATCTAGGCATGGACTATTCGGATACTTGATAGCACAAATCAATAAAGCACCATCACATGTAAACAATCTAAACAAGCACAGCAAGCATAGATCGTTGAGCACATCACAGTCAAAATAGATCTAAGACAAGAATAAATTCTGAAAGCAATGATTTAATCAATAGAAGTACGATTTATTTATAAAAATCCTCTAAACATGTGACTGTCATCCATACATAATAAAACTAAAATAAAAACATAAATAAGACCCTATTACTCGTCTAGGGCTTCATTGAAACCCTAGATCTATGATCTAGCCGTCCATGGAAGTGATGGATGGCAAGTAGTTGATGGAGGAGGCCATGGAAACCCTTGGTCTTCTTCTTCTTCTCCTTGCTTCCCTCCCTTCAATGGCTGGAAGTATGGTTGTAGAATGTGTGTATATTAGTTGCCAATAATGTCTAACCCTTTAATTGTAACAAAATAGGGTATATATAGATTTACAACAAGTTTTGGAAGCCTTCCTAACCCGAAACGAACTGAAACTGATATAATTTACAGTCTAGACGTCGTTCAGCAGTTTCGTTTGCACAAGAGTCTTCAGTACACTGAAATACACAACTTTTATTTTTACACATCTCGCGCGATCGGGTCGCGCGAGCGCGACATTTGGGACCTCGCGCGCGCGGATCGCGCGAGCGATTTAGCGATTCTCGCGCGAGCGGATCGCGCGAGCGATTTTCTGTTTTTCGCGCACGCGGCTCGCGCGCGCGATTTGGCTTTTTCAGCTTCTTTCTTTATGCTTTTTCACCCTGTTTAGCCTGGTTTAGGTGATTTCTTCCAAAACCTGTCAGAAAATAGAAAACGAAGTAAAAATATACAAAAACAGGATAAAAAGGAACTAACAAATGCTCGTTAAGGCGTATAAATAGGATTTGTTCTCTCCCGATCAGTATACTTACTTGCCTTTGGGATAATGTGATAACATGCTAATGTGCAAATGTGCTTTCGTGATTACTTAATTCAATATCATTGAATTGTTAAGCATAATAACGATAGCATGTGGAGATAATATTTCATGTTTCACGTGTTTAGAGTAGCTTATAAGCATATTGATATATATCTTGATCGGCGTTTCATAATGAGATTTCTTAGGTAGAAAATCTGGCAGACAAGTTTTAAACTTATGAAAACCAACATGTTAATATGTTGTGCATATTTGAAAACCTATAAGTATATGTACTTTTAAAGTACTTGAAAGATACTAACTCAGTGAATAACTTATTGGTTCTAATAACGCAGCGTTATGTATTATTAGACGGCTTATATAGATTGTGTCTCCAGACTCAAATATTCCTATGTTTTCGCATACATTCTTGAGATGCTTACCTTCGAGGGGCATGCGTTTTATTTCGCACGTGATGCAAAGCCTTACTAAAGGTTATGTTGATCTTCGTGAGAGCATTCTATCTTGATGGCCCTCGATTGTGACTGGTAGTCCATATATATTTTATGTGGCTACGAATTCTTGTTTATCATTGGAATAGTTCTTCCTTCTTATAGGATTCTCATACTCTTTGTCCTGTGAGAATTTCATCGTTTGGATGTTAGTTTGACGTTGTAATTACTCTTTTGAGTAGATTATGAGTTTTCTATCATGTAGTTGGTCGGTTGACCCAAATTTATGGTGATTGCTTAAATCTTCACAATTAAATTATTGTTTCACTATGTGATCATTGCATATGATCAAATCCTATCGTATGAATCGTTATGAGGATTCTAGATTTTGTGAAGAATACATTGGTGTTGTTCTAAGTTAACTAGTTCGTTTAGTCGATGATTTTCACGTTTAAGTGAATTCCACGACTTTGAGAATTGTCTCTTCTTTTGAGATTACATATCCTGTTGGTTGGTGAAATCTTTTCTATGATTTGTTTATTGATCGTTATCGATTTTTGTTATGATTTTCATTAAGGATTCGCTGTTAACATTGTATAGTTAACGCTGTATTGTTGGTCTTAGAAACATGTACTTTCTAGTGTTTCTTCCCTTGTGAGTAAGTGTGGATTCTCATTTCTATTGTACTTCTTGGAAGTAGGTTTATTCTTGATCCCTATGATCTTTGAGCTCTTGCTAGAGCGTTGTGGTTCCGTTGTTGCAAGTCTTTTCTTGAAAGCACATTTGTGCCTTGTTGATTCGATTCTTGTGATTTAGGGTTGCTGATTTCAAACTAGTTCACCCTTAAGTTTTGAACTTAGGTATTTTGCACTGTAGTGCTGTGATGACCTTTTTCTTTGGACTCGATGATTCTTGAATCAATCTTTCTTCGACAGTTTTGCCTTATTAAATTTTTGGAATTTATTTTGTGGAATTCAAACTTGAGTTGTTGAACACTCGGATCTTTCCCCACTACTTGAGGGATAGATATTTTTAGATGATTTATTTTTTAGATCCTCGATTCCGTCATCTCCGTGAATTCGAGATCATACCGATTTTTGGTAGTATGATCTCTTACGTGTTGTGGATCTTTGTTGTTGGCAGCCATAATTTATTGTTCGCTAAGGCTTAAATTTGATTACATTTTATTGTATGTCTTGAGGGTTTGTTGTTTCGCAATCATGTGATCTTTTATACCTTGAATACTGTTGTCGTTCGCATAGTACTTTATTGCTGGATTGTGCAAGATTTTCATGTACATCTGCATTAGATGTATCTTTTGCTGTGACTATAAGAATTGTTTTCCTCATAGTTGATTTTTTTTTCTTTTTTTTTTCTTCTTCTTCTTGGGTTTCGGTGGTTTTGACCATGGACCCGTTTGGACTTAGTAGTCCTTTGTGAGTTCTCTAATTCTGTTTCATGTTAAACTCGAGCTTACCTTATCCTTGCTAAGGGTCGTTGTAATATCCATGTTATTTTGGGCTTTCCAGCAATTGCCTATTGATGTTGCTTAATTTTGTGGCGTATCGATGTGAACCGTAGGGGGGATTTTTAGTTGATTCTATGACTTATCCATTAGATGGTATTTAGTTCATTGTTTGATTTCGTTGGTATATCTCTCTCTGTTATTTGAATGAGAGTATTTGTTTGACACCACCCACCTTATTTCTGTATTGGTGATAGGAGTATACCTAGGGCATGTCCTCTTGTTAGTAATTTTGATTACTCTGTGTTTGGAAGTGGATCATATGAGATTCTGTGCTAGTAATTTTAGACCTTCTAGGTTGATTTTGTTTAGGTTACGGGTTTTCAAAAGCTAGACGGACCCCTAGTTTTTACTTCCATATCATCTTGATATATTGTTGTTGATGTCATTGTTGACAAGTTGGATTCATGCACTTGGTGCACTCCTTGTTTATTGTGATCATTGAATCCTTTTTCTTCACCATGTAGTGAGATTATTGTAATATATTGTGCTTTGTTCGAGATCGCTACAATCCTTTAATTACATCCTTGCTTTGAGCAGAGGAGGATTCTTGGTGATTGTTTGGTTTGAGATCACGTGTGGTTAGTGTGGTAACTTCTGTAGAGTTGTCATCATTCTTTGGAAAAATTTCGACTGTGTTTCCTTTAACACTTTCGTTATTGTGGTCCGTTTTTTGACGTGAGTTTGTTATAACTCTTGTTATAGGCGTGTCGCCTAGTTGCTTCCCTCTTTCATGTGACACTTCAAGATCACCCAGTCCGGGAACTTCTAGATCGTCTTGATGTGAATCGGGCTTTCAATAGTTAAAAGTTCGGGAGCTTGATATCGTTATGACCATATGTTTTCTTATTTTGGTCAAGGCGTAATTATTTGATATATTATATTTTTTGGTTGTCGCGTGCAACAACGAAGGTGGGGGAACTTGTTGGTTTATATCCGTTCGTTTACCTGTTTGATTTATTGTTGTCTTGTTGATGGCATCATTGTGTCTTCTTAGACACTTTTCCTTGTGAAACCCTTTGACTTTTGGCAGTGGCATTTCGTTGGCCTTATTGTTTTGAGATGGGATCTCTCAATAGATCCATCTATTTGTGAAATCGTTATGATTGACTATAGCGACGTTAATGTTTTGGGAGGTGATAATCATTTCTTCTATCAACTTCTCATTGCAATTGTTGTAGACTTTTATGTCTATATTGATCATTGTCTTCTGGTGAGGAGCGATGTATTACGAGTAAGTCTTTGTTACTCGTACCTCCAATGTTGTTAAGATGTAGCTTTGAGTCGTTATGATCTTTAGTATTGAGTATATCATTTACTTTGTGAAGTTTTCCTTGGTTTCATTCTTGAGTGTTTGGATCATTCCTTGGGTGTTGACCCAGTTATTTGGTTCATTTTGGAACTCGTGTCTTGAAACATCATACTTTTGACGATTCTTTAATAGTATATCATTTATCTACTTTGAGAATCCTGTGTTTAATTGTAATTCGATCTCTGTGTGATATTCACGCTTATGTATCATCTACCTTCGATCCTTTTATATATCGATTAAAGTTATCCCATTTATTCCATGAGTCTTGTGAATGTTTTCACCATGAGTGATGCTTGTAGAACGTTATTTCCATTCTACGGCTACCCTCTGTTCTTTGGATTGGGTTTCCGATTGATGATTAGGATCATATCTTTTGTTGGTATACATATCCTTTGTATACTTGTTGCTTATTCATTTTTGAGACAACTTTTGGGTATACAACACCCCGTTGTGTTCATGTGATCACGTGTTCCTTTTGAAGGGATCACTTTTGTTTTGATTCGATGAATTTGAGATATCCGGTTGTACTTTGTTTTCATTCAAGTACGTTTGGAGGTTCATGTCCATTATTATTGTCGATCTTTGGAGTTGACTCCGTCCTTTAAATGTTGAACCTCGTATGTCCCTTGCGTTTGTTCCTGCACCCTAAGTGTGCTTACTGCCTATTTTATTGAGCTTTCTTTTCCTTTCTGGAATCGATGTGTAAGATGTTTCATTTTCTCCCGTTGTACTAGTGTTCACATTGTTTGTGACACTACGGCATTTTGGTGTAGTCGTGGATCATTCTTTGAATAAGTACCTTTCGTTTTTGTTCGAATTCCAGGATGGAATTCTTTTAAGGGGGGTAGATTGTAGAAACCCAGAATTTTAAAAGGGAATTTTGGTAATTTTGGACCAATGTGAGTCTTGGTTTGGGATAGTGTGTGTCATTTTGGTACATGGCGGTATCACTTTGGTATTTGTTTTGGCACATGTGTGTATATGTATGTTACATATTTTTGTATGTGTGTGTGTGCATGTGTGTGTGTGTGTGTGTGAGGGGATAAGTGTAGGACCCACAAGTCACCTCCCCAAACAACTCTCAACCACTCCCAACTACTAAAGCTTCATTAAGAAGCTTTCCTTTCTCTCTCCCTCCTTATCTATTCTTTTTGCGCTCTTTCATATATCTCTCTATATCTCTCATCTTTCATCTCTCTCTCTAGTTTTGGGAGAGACAACTCCATGGAAGCTTAGAGCTTTCAAGCTCCATTTGGAGGCCAATGACTCAAGTTTGGGACAAGACTATTAGAGACCATTTTGATCATCTTACCTAGACCTTAACCCCGGTGTTCTCGGTTTCTTTGTGAGATTTGCAATTCGGTACTTCTTGCCCTAGAACTCAAGAGGTAATTTATGTTATCTTAATAACACCATAGTTTTCATCCCTAAGTTTGGTTTATGTAACTATGTGTTGATGTCTTGTAGGATATGCTTATGTTAATGATTTCTCCTTTGGATTTCTTTAGTGAGTATTTGCTCAAATACTTAAGAGGTAAATTTCATTGTCTAAGTGCACTCCTATTTCTAATTTCATGGTTTGCTATGTGTAGGTTAGACCTATTACTTGATTTATCTTGTTTTAGAATTTTTTCTACATTATTTGATTAAGTGTTACATGCTCTTATGTGCCTAAGTGAATCCATGCTTAACCTAAATGTCATTTAGTTGTTATGGCTTCAAATAATTATTGATGTTAGTGACCTCTTATTTGCCCTAGATGATGGTTGTGCTTTTATATATTTTTCCCCTATTAATTTAGTTTTGGTTTCTTGAACTACCACGCTTATTGCATAATATTGAAATCATAGAAATGACATTGTCAAAGCATAATCACATCTAGTAGCATTTCATAGTTGCCAAGTCGGCAAAGCATTCATGACATTGGCTTTGGACGTATGTTTATTGTTTGAATTCCCACGATTGGGGAATATCTCTTGAATCCCCGTTTGGGAGTTGTGGTTTGATGAAATTCCGAAAGCGGGTGTGAAGTGAGAAAGATTGTTTGTGATCCTTAAAACATTCGAAAACGCAAGGTCATTTTCAGTTAGCTACTGGAGATCTTGTATGCTACACTCACGTTTGAGTGGCTCGCTATCCGGTGTGAGAGTGTGTGATTGGAATATTGAGTTGGGAATGTCTCACGGTTTGGCCATCCGGCTTGTTGCATCGCCACGATAGCAAAGCATTGCACCGCATGTCATAGCATGATTTTAGAAGTAGTAGTATATTTCTACAATGTTTTCTACTTAGCCGTCATGCTTAATGAATCTATAAAATCCCTTTTTTCAGGAAATGTTGATTAGGGCAACGCCCAAAAGTTTTCGATGCGTGGCATCCCATTTGAAGATTTCTTACGAGGAAGTATTAGATTTTGAAAAGAAAACACTTCTTTGTCACAGCTCATGGTAGGAGCATTGTTCTAGTTGTAATTCATTATCTTATTCTTACAAGGATTTATATTTATTCCATAGTAATTGTAATTGGGCACATGTTTAGTCTATGCTCTATAAGTCTTTCTATTCGACTTAATGATCTTGTATATTTGGGGATCCTAGTTATCCCCATCTTAATCTTAATCTTGATAGTTGGATCCTCTAGGATCCTTGTTAAATTATGTTTTTAATACTTGTTAGCAATTCTTAGCCCATGGTTACCCTATTATGGGAAAATTACTACTTTCAATTTCCTAAGGACCGTTTGGTCATATTCCTTCAAAAATCGCTTTAGTGATAAACCTTCAAAGCAAACTTCATTACTTGTTACTTTTAAACCTTCGGAGTTTCTTTATACTTCTTTACAAACTCTTTTCAAAACCAAACTATGTTGGTTGACCCTATTTGATTCATTTGGTCCTCGTGGGTCAACCCTTGACTTATTGAATTTTTTTTGGAATCCACATAGGATTCCCCTATGCTTCAGCCTTGTCGATTGGTCCACATTGGACTATTCCGTGCTTTACGTTATATTGTTTGACTCGTTGACCTCGCTCATGTGGTTTGATTTTCGGGGCGTTACAATACATGTTGGAATGAGTTAGGTGTTGGTTTTTTGAATGAGTTGAGTGCTAGTTTTTTGGGTGTATGCAAAGGGGAGCAAATTTGCTCACGGCCTGCTCACTGATGTGACCAGTGTCCATTTTTTCTTTACAAAGCTGGAGAGAGAGTTAAGGGGAGATGTTAGGGTGTGGTGTTCACACACCCACACACATACAGATCATGAAATATTGAAAAAAAAAATTAGTATTATCTGTCTATAAATAGATAATTATGTATTAGACAGAAATTTTATCTGTTTATAAACAAATCAATTATCTGTATATAATGTATCTGTTAGACAGATAATACTATCTGTCTACAAATAAATAAATTATCTAGATAATTTATCTGCTTGTAGAATTTATCTGTAAATAATTTATCTGCTAGAAAGATAAAACTATCTATCTATAAACAGATAAATTATTTGTTAGAAAACATTTCTGCTAGATAAATTATCTATTTATAGATAGATAATAGGGTAAATTACACAAACCTCCCCTGAGGTTTGCCTTAATTACACGGACCTCCCCTCTTGTTTCAAAAATTACACAAACCTCCCTCGAGGTTTGAATTAGGTAACAAAACGCCCCCTCCCCTAACGGTTAGTTAGTTTTTTTTACATTAGCCTCCCCTGAAAATTACAATTAGTCCCCCTAATATTATAAAATTGTCATACTAAGCTCCCTTTCTCTTATTTTTTGTGCTAATTCTAAAATCCCTCCTCCCTCCTATGTTTTTGGGTTAATTTTTTTAGCATTAATTTATATCATCTACACAAAATATACACAAAACATATATAAATAGGTCCAAATTTTTTTATCCCCGAACAAACCTCTATCAAGCCCCCCTGTATTAATTTTCTAGATCCGCCCTTGTCCCTGTGCTTCAAAAGTGGACAATTAACCCCCTGTGATTGTGGACTAAAATAGAACTGTTATGATTTCAGCCAAAGGGCGTTAACCCCAAAATTAACATCACAAAATGGGTTAAGTGTTTATATTTTTAACCAATTTTAGAATTTTCGTCAGTTTCGAGTGAAATCATAACAATTCCATTTTAGTCCACAATCACAGGGGGTTAAGTGTCCACTTTTGAAGCATAGGGACAGGGGCAGATCTAGAAAATTAATACATATGGGGCTTGATAGAGGTTTGTTCGGGGAAAAAAAAAATTTGGACCTATTTATATGTATTTTGTGTAGATGTTATAAATTAATGCTAAAAAAATTAACCCAAAAACATAGGAGGGAGGAGGGCTTTTATAACTAGAACAAAAATATAAGAGAAAGGGGATTTAGTATGACAATTTTATAATATTAGGTGGCTAATTGTAATTTTCAGGAGAGGCTAATGTAAAACAAACTACCGGACCGTTAGGAGAGGGGGCGTTTTGTTACCTAATTATAAACCTCGAGGGAGGTCTGTGTAATTTTTGAAACAAGATGAGAGGTCCGTGTAATTAAGGCAAACCTCAGGGGAGGTTTGTGTAATTTACCCTAGATAATATTAAAATTTGTTTTTTTATATTTAATGATCTGTATGTGTGTGGGTGTGTAAGCACCACACCCTAACATCTCGATCTCCTTAATTTTTTTTTTTTTTTTAAGTTTTCACTGCAGACTCCGTGCTTCTCATTTACTTATAGAGAGAAACAAAGCTTTTTTTAGAAAGAGCAACAGCTAAAAATGGACAGCTCTGTTTCGAGGAGTTTATTTAGTGGCAGAGCTTTGGGTGGTCACATGCACATGATTTAGAGAGAGACAGAGAACCCAAAGAGAAGTTTCAAGAAGGTCCACTATTTTGACTGCAGTGTTTCACACTTTCACGTGATGGTGGGGTCGCGTTCATTATTTTGTCAAAAAAATTTACAACCGCATGATACTCGTTATTTAAGATCCGCAGGAGATCCTTACTGAATATCGGCCAGGATCAACTTGCTGAAAGATTTCATCTCCATCACTCCACATGCATGCATGAGACAAAGATTATCTTGCACACTCATCCGAAAATATCCAAATTTCTATTTGTTGAGTAATGCATTGTTTCCTAAATAATTTTTTTTCAAAAAGTATTTAATTTCCAACACTTGTGATAGTGGGATTCTCTTCGTTAATGATAGGACCACTTCAACATTAACCCATCAAAATTAACTGAGTCTACTACCACATGTGTTAAAAAATACTTTTAAATTTTTTTTTTTGAAAAACATAACATTACTTATATTCATAATTCATTGGATAAAAAGAGGGGAGGTCCGTGTAATTTGTGTAGATGATATAAATTAATGCTAAAAAAATTAACCCAAAAACGTAGGAGGGAGGGGGGATTTTATAATTAGAACAAAAATATAAGAGAAATGGGGCTTAGTATGACAATTTTATAATATTAGGGGGGCTAATTGTAATTTTCAGGGGAGGCTAATGTAAAAAAAACTAACGGACTGTTAGGGGAGGGGGCGTTTTGTTACCTAATTACAAACCTCGAGGGAGGTCTGTGTAATTTTTAAAACAATAGGGAAGGTCCGTGTAATTAAGGCAAACCTCAGGGGAGGTTTGTGTAATTTACCCAAATTTAATTTATACATAAACCTTAACAAACAAGACACTTAACCAAGTTGGTTTTCTCTTGTTGATAACATGAGATGGATTCCACAGCTCTCTGCCTAACTTTATGTGGTACAATTATTAAATTATTTTATAATCAAATCTGGAATTAACTTGTCAGCATTACTTCTTAGATTAGCTCACTTTTGATATGATTAACTTGCTATTAAAACAAAAAGAAAAAGGATATGATCAAGTTGGCAATTCATATATTGCCATTTGACGACAAAAAGCATTATCATATCGAGTTGGGATACCTCGTTAAATCAAATTATTATATGATTTTTTAAACTTAAAATCCAATTCATAATTACGTGTCAGGATGTCGAACACATAATATTGTATATCTGATCAACCATGCATATCTTATACTCCTATACAGTTAGGTTCTAATTCTAAAGAGGGGCTTCTATTTTAGCCGTCGAATATATCGTGTTTAAAAACTGTGAAATGACATCACTACCCTTAATGAAAACACAATCCGACGGTCAAAACAGGCACTTACTTCGCACATGTCTATCCCTTCTGTTATCTTCGTTGACCTTTTTTTTTTTTTTTTTTTTTTTACAATTTCTAATTTTGTTATAAATTCTGTAATAATTTAATAAATTAATAAAAGACATTATCTTCTCTCGAATTATCTTCATTGACTTTTACAGTGTCACCACTTCTATATGATTGCTATTTTTACCCCTTTGGGTTGTGTTATGGCATTCAAGTATTAGAACTAATAATACAGTGTCAGAAATGAAATCTGAGTAAACCATGCATCGCAAATATGATTTTAAAATACTTTTTGTGTCCCATTTTAAACATGTATCTACCTTTGCGTTTTCAACCCTTTTTCTCCCTTTCAAGTTTCAAGAAAGCACTAATAATCAATTGCATTTACAAACATCTAAGTAATAAAAATTTTACGAGTTATTTTCATCTCCATATATTCAAAGTTTCTTAATGGATAATAGTTTTGAAACGGTAAATGACACATACAATGGAGCGGAGGAGTAACTATTTGTAGTTTTTTTTTTCCTTCTCCATCATTTGAGCACATAAAATGGGATGAGGAAGTAATTATTTATAACTTGTTTCCTTCGTCCAAAATTCTAACACATACTAAGTAATAATACTAGGCATGAGTGTGTAATAAAATTAAATTTATAAGCATATGTGCGTAAATTAAATTTATATACATGTTTTAAAATAAGTAAAACCTTCATTTGGTATAATGGACTTCTCCAATTATCATAGTGATATCAACTCTTCTTTTCTGAAGGATATAAGAACATTATTTTTTTTTTTCATTTGAGTATAAGATTTGAATACTATTGTTTCAATTTTGTATGAGATTTGAGTAAAAGTCAATCGGGTATGGATTGGGTTCTTCGATAACAGAGTACTTTACAGTTTTTGGAACCAAGCTAAGCCTAATTTTGACACTTTTTATTTCTCTTAAACGGTTTTATTTATTTATTTATTTATTTTTTTTGAGGTTTTTATTCTTGGTAGTATTTGTTGCATTTTGAAGTTGTAACAGATAATTTTGTTCATGAATAATTTTCACACAAAAGTTTTGAGAATTGTAGAGTTTTATTTTAACCAACCCTAATTTTGAGGCCTCTTTTTTTTTTTTTTTTTTTTAATTTTTTTTTTCATTCTTGGTAACATTTGCCATTTTGAAGTGGTAATCGATAATTTTGTTGATATGTGGTATGAGATTTGAGTAAAAGTCAATTTGATGTGGTTTTGCAGATGACCAATATGTAATTAGCCATCATAATTGATTGATTTCAAAACACAAAGTTGGCCAATATGTAATTAGCTGTCATATATATAGTTGACATAATATAATTGATTCAATTGCATTTTATATTAATTTTATTTCTTTTGACGACCTAAATGTAATTATTCATTAGAAATGACATATTTATCCTCACACAAATCAATATATCCTTATGATTAAACTGTGTGTGAGTAGTTATGGTACAGTAAAAAGATATTATGATATTTGACTGTTGATGGGACGTATAAATAGTATTTTCAACTTTCCATTCATTTCTTAGCGTATGGTACGATGAACGGATAATATGGTATTTGACTATTAATAGACCTGTGAACAGTGTTTTCAATTTTTCTCACATTTCTTACCGTTGTTGATATATATATATATATATATATAGTCTTCCATCAATTTGTTTTTGTATTTTTCTGTTACCAATTTATTTTGATAGTGAAACTTGCAATGATACATATGTGTAAAGACGACAAAAGATTGCTTAGATATATGTTTGTGTGTATATGTGGACATCAGTATATTATGTCTGCATATTTCTTGTATCTTGTCTAGGCTCTAGTGAAAAAAAAATGTAAAAAAATTGATTTGGATTATATTTTGGTTCCAATTTTAAACGTGGCTAGGGTAGGCTTTGAGGCTGTCACCTAATAGGAATTATATGAAAATTACGAAGTGTTTGGTATTCAAATCTTGGTTGGATTTCATTTCATAAGAACTTATTGTTTCATGAGTACTTAACAGTGTTTTTTTTTTTCACCTATTTCTTTTTGAAATGCATGAAAAGGACTAGAGTCCAACTATGCATGTTAGTGGCTAAAAAAGTTTCCTATTACGAGTAATGTTACACACTCTGAAAAGCACGTTAAAATACACAATCTTGTTTAAAAGGGTTGGACTTTGTACTGAATATATAGTCTACACACATAAAAGTGAGTATTTTATATGTGCAAACTTTTCAGCACAATGTCTAACATTTTTAAGCAAAAGTGTGCATTTTAGTGTACTTTTCAGAGTGTGTCGCATTGTTGCCCTATTACATACTCAATGTGATTTCTTAATTCTCGATTCTAATAATATAAAAATGCAAAAATGCTAGGTGGATTGGTCTATGGAGATTCTGAAGCATCTAGTTGTCAGCTGTCATCTAATGTTTTGTCAAAAAAATTTGTGACTTAGAGCATGTGTCTATATTAAGATCTTTGGCACCAATATCCTCAATATGACAACTTGGCATATTTGATTTTATAAATATACTAGGTCGAATTGTCCATTTAAAAAAAAATAATAATAATTTAATTATTAAAAAATTGCATTTTGTTTGGTTGGTGAAGTTTTTGAATAATATTGTCGGATTAGAGGATTAGAGGCCAGGCTCAGACTCGTGTTGACTTATGGAGTTAGAAGTTAGAACTCTGGCTCGGGCTTGGAGTCGAGCTCTAACTCATACTGGATAGTCAAGTTAGGGTTAGGCTAAGGTTCGGATTAAGTAGACTTAGGGTATGTTTGATAATCCAATTAAGTGGTGATAATGAAAATTTTCAGCATTTATTTTGGTTCAGTACGTTTGGTAACATATCACTTATTTGAAAAAGCAACCAAAAAATCATTGAAAATTTTAAGTGAAAAATTTCTACTGAAAATAATCACTGAATGCAATTTATTTCAATATTTAAAAAACTGTTTTTAGGACTGTAAAGTAGATCGCTTAAAATTTTCACTACTTAAAATTCAGCACTTAATTTTCAGTTTTATCAAACGCACCCTTAGCAAAATCTCAAGAATCCTAAACAGATTTTAAAGCTAAGTTTGTCCGCCCAAATTGCAGTCTTAAGAGGTTGTGTGAGTAAATCAACAACCTATTATGCGGTTTGAAGAAGAGCAAGTTCTAAACTAGCTTGGTATTTTGTGTAGCTGCTTTGTAGTTCGTAAATACATAGATAGGAGTCTGTCTTCCTCTAATATGATCCAAGAACTAGTTCTAATAAACCCACATAACAATGATTTTCCATAACAATCATTAAGGTTCCGTTTGATAAAAATTAAAATTAAGTACATACGTACTACAAATTAAGCACTAAAGTTTTAGAACTGAAAGTTTTAAGCTATTGAATTTTCAGTACTAAAAATAATGTTTTAACTACTGAAATAGACTGGATTTAATGATTTTTTTTCCCAGCTCATTTTTTTTTTTTACTTAAAGTTTTCAGTAAGTTGTTGGTCGTTTGCTAGTGAGTGGTACATTATCAAACGCACTAGAAAAAAAAAATAAGTGTTGAAACTCTTAATTTTGAGCACGTAATTAGATTATCAAATACACCAAAAAAGTGAGACGGGTCTGAACCTGACATTGTTTTAATGATTCACAAACTAGCCTAAAGGCCCTAAACATAAACGGGCAGATTTATTATGGGTGATGCTATTTCCACTCTATCATTGAATTAAGGTATTCCATGGTACTACTCTTAGAGCATGTGGTACCATGTCACTCCATGGTACTACTCTTAGAGCATGTGGTACCATGTATGCAACATGGTACCACATGCTCTAAAAATGCTACTGTAGAGTGCCTTAGTTCAACGATGGAGTGACAATAAAAATTTTCTTTATTATTTATTTTATTTTTGTGGTCAGAAAAGGGCAAATGATCATCGAATATTTGGAGGAAAAAGCTGCACCCTTAAAGTTAGATTCTGGTTGTCCCTCAATGCCATTATAGTGCCCGAACAACTTGGGATAGGATTGCCATAACTTTGACTCTATGCAAGCCAAGCCCATTAGAGGTTAGGGTTAATGTTTGGACTTAGGAGGTCACTTCCTAGTTATAAGATTTAGGGCTTGTTTTATAAAATTGAAAATTAAGTGTTGAATTTTAAGTACTAAAATTTTTAAGTGATCATGATTATAATACTGAAAGCAGTATTTTGAGTATTGAAATAAGCCACATTCAGCGATTATTTTAAATAGAATTTTTTCATTTATGCACAGAAAAAAAAAAATCAGTGCTGAATTTAGGTTATCAAACGCACTCTTAATGTAGTCCAGCTGAAAATGGTTTCAATTGCAGCTAATTTTTTTTTTAAATGGAAACTCTAGCTATTTAGCTTCTAGCTTTCACCTATCTTAAGAGCTTACAAGTTGCGGTCAAGAAATTTTGGTTGGTTGGGCCTTAGGCTAGGAAATGACTAATGTTAGGGGTACAATTCATTCTTACAACTCATTTATAATCATCTCTATCTCTCTCCTAAGTGGCACCATAGGGTCCGATTAAAATTCAATGGGCCCTAATGCTACTTATGAGAGAGATAGAGATGGTTGTAAATGAATCGTAAGAATGAATTGTATCCCTAACATTACCCGCCAGTAAATAGATGGGACTCACACCAGATCAGTGAAATCTAAATTCAATTTGTTTAGAAAATCAATACTATCAAAAAAAGGGATTGGGATTGGGATTGACTTAATTGAACTCCGTGTCTGAATTTATTAAGCTTTAATTTGGATATTCTTCAGATATGATAAGTACATAGTGTTTAGTAAACACATTATGCCTTTATGCTAACCAATTAAATCTGCTATAGAATTTCTTTTCAGCTTAAACCATATGCTAATGATTTATAGAGAATCCCTACCAGTAGATTGAAATGATCAATGACTGGAATTAAAATGGTACATTGCACTGTGCGATGCTTATTATATTGCAATGTAACACATTTTTTTTTTTTTTTTGCTAAAAAGATATTCATTATTGCAGTGTAATACAAGAATTTGATGTGAAAGGAAAGCGGTTTCAAGGCAAGTTACAGTGATACTATCACCTTAGTCCTAGTTCTACACCACCACACCATTCAATCCTAGTAAACTTGATGTACCTCTAGTATGAAAAAGAACTTTAAGCCTATGAATAGGCCCAGGACATAAGGAGTCTTGGATCACAAAACCACCTACAAATGGAGGCCACATCAAATAGTGGACTATTAACCATAGGCCACGTTTGTTTTGCGGGTTCTCAATACAGACTAGTAATCAGGGGCGAATTTAGAATTTTTAGTTAGGGGGCTTAGCTTATACAGGGGTTCGGGGGTAGTGCTCTCGAGGCAAATTTTTTTGGGTCTACCTATACTTGATTATGTGAAATGGTAGAATCGTACATAGGATTGGTTTAACTCCTATAATTTTGGGGTAAATCATGTAATTTTAGGGGTTTATGTCTAAAACATTTAAAATATTACATGTAAGTATAGAATTTTCAAAAGTACAAGGGGGTCTATGTCTAAAACTTGTTAAATATTACATGTAAATCTAGAATTTTCAGAAATTCAGGGGGGGGGCTGTGTGAAATTTAAGAATACTTATTTCTAAAATCTTTGAACTATTACATATAATTTTGTAATTTCCAAAAATTCAGGAAGGGCATGTGCCACCCGGCCCACCCCTGAAGTATACCTAGGTCCGCCAGTGCTAGTAATCCCACACTCCTGGGGTGACATATTGGCTCATAAAATAGACTATTCAATAAAATGGACATCTAGTCCCACAATATGTTTAGTACCCAAACGACTAGGGGTATCAAGAAAATCGACCGAATCAATCAGTTCGGTCAATTTTCAAAATATATGTTAGTGTGAAAAATCGAACTGCATTAAAAAAATACACTAAATTAAATCGAACCAAACTAAAACCGATCAATTTACTTAAAATTTGGATTAAACCGAATCGAACCGACCGACTGATACCCAAAAATGACATACTATCCGATTTAAATACACTGTTTGTCCGATCCCACAAAACAAAGTTGTGGTAGCGGTAGGGTTTATGTGTTAAAGTCCAACAATTACACTAATAAAAAACCAAAAAAGTTTTTTTTGATGCTCATCTTTAACTCAACAATGTGACGTATGAATTAGATATTTAGTAAAACAATTGAACCAAGCAACTTTAACTAAATAAAACAAAGAAAACACTAATGCTTCTACTTAACTCACACAGCCCCACAATATTATAATCAATCATCATCCATCAACAGCCCAAGCTGGCCCAAATCATATAGTCAATAGTAATGTTATGCTTCTAAATTTGAATCTTAAATTTGGTTCTTAAATGCTTTACAAGTTATACTATATATAGTGGTAGGTGGTATAGCTAACCATTATCACAACATGTAGTATGAATGTTAAAGTATTTAAGAACCAAAGTTGATATTTAAATTTGAGAAGTAAAATATTACACTGGCCCAAAACATATGCGGTGAGTAATACCATTATTCACCATTTTGAATTCCAAAGTATCTAAATGCTTTATCAGTAGTACCACGTGCGATAGTATGTATATAATTTGATCAACCATTGCCACCACATGTAGCACTACTGTAGGTTAAATCATTTTGCAACCAAAGATAACATTATTCTGCAAGATAAAATTATGAGTTTTCATAAAAACCGATAAATCTGAAACTTAATCGACCAAACACTGATTGATCGGTTTTTTAAAGAAGTGTATAAGTGTTTACAAATTTTATTTATGATGTGAGTGTGTTGGGCGTGCCAGAGTCCACTTGGACTCGAAGGGGATTGTGATATCCTAACCTGACTTCTAATTCAAACGATGTTTATTAACAGCGATGAATGGGTGTTAACTCTACTCTGATGCAAGTAAGCAAATTACAAATGAGCACGAAAAAAAAACAAACAAGCATATAAACTTAAAGTACCTCCAAGAACATCATCTTCTTCATTGATTGAATTAAAAACTGTTTACAATCACTCTACACAAGAGAATGGAAATACTCGCAATCACTTAAGGAAAATGGTAGAAATGCTTGAGGAAAATATATAAAATAAAATCTTCCAGAGCAGAAGTGGCGTGTGTGTTAGCCCCTCCCACATGTTGCACATCCTGCCATATTTATAGACTTGAGAGTAAAAAACCGTTAATGTTAGTGGGGTTGGTGGGTTAGTGGGTGGTGGTCCCTAGTTTCTAGGCACGAATAAATTACTACACCCACTCTTTGTCCCATGATTAACTTCCACGGCCTGTTTGGTGATCCTACTTCTGCCACGATCTCCTTTTATGTAACTGCTTTTCTTCCAGCTTAGCATAACCTAAAGCACATGTTCTTATCTATGCTTCTCGTATTGTTTGTTAACCATAATTCATGAACTCAAATTGGCTGATAAAAACTGCCTAAAAAGCCTTATGGACAGATCCTGTTTGCCCAACTACATTCTTCCAGGAGCAAAAGCGGCGTGCTGGCTGATAGATCTCGGTCTTATTCCTCGTGAGAAATTCACTAGTGTTTATTGGTATTGGTGACCAATATCTTCATTTGACTATCTCAACCATCCTCTGAATCCTATGTTAGTCATTTTCCAAGCCTGATCCTACGCCCTTCACTTACCTGCTCTGTTGATCATCCTTGGGTCATACAAAATCATCCGGGTGGTCATCGACCTTACTTGTTGAGGCCGAGGTTTGTCTTTTAGCCGATGTAATAGCTACCCACTGCTCCTACTTTGCAATTTCGGCCTTACTTGTTGAGGCCGAGGTATCTTTTAGAGAGCCCAGTGTCATCACCTTCTCAGTTTCAACACCGATATTCATGTTTGGGATGTATCACCCTTATAGGTAGGTGCCACTGATATCGGTCTCCTCTTGTTTAGGCCTTACTCCATGTCCATCTTTTTGCCTACTCCTGTGATGACATCACCAAACCACGTGACTGTCATGTGCCCTGGGAAATCTTAAATTAGGGTGTAAACAATGCCCCCCAAACGTCTTGTCAAATGTTGTGCAATCAGTTTGACAAGACGTTTGAAATTCAAATTTAATGTTAACTCTATAACTGACGACGTACAGCTCCATGTGTCCTTACTCTAATAGCTCCCCCTGCCTCGTTTCAAGAATCGGTGCGTGTCTCTTAGGAATCTGTTTCTAAGTCATGATGGCCCCTTTTCTTTGCCTATATAAGCCACAATTCCTTGTCACTTTTTACTTTCTTTTGCCTTCATCTTTTCGGGAAAATCTTCTCTCTCTTTCACTAACAAACTTCCATGGCTTCCTCCTCTGCAACCAGTGCTTCTCAAACCGCCGATGCTACTTCTTCTTCCCCTGCTGGCACTGGTACTGCGCCGGCAACCAAAACCACCAACGCCACCGCCGTTAAATAGGTCATTGATGCCATTCCAGGGTTGATAATCCCTCAGGTATTGATCCTTTTGCCCTCTGGTTCCTCCATGGGGCTTGGTCCTGCTTTTAACTCCTTTTCTTTGTCATCCCTAGATCCCTATTTCCCTTTGGTTGTAGAAGAGTTGCTTTATCAATCGCCTGATTTTGAATGGGACTCACAGTATGCCCCTTTTTGCCCTTTGAGGAATTGGCCTATTCCATCTGCTGACTAGATTTCTTGGGTAGACCGAGTAGTAGAGGTGAAAAGGACCTATAGAGGGCCCTTGACATATACGATGCTATTATGCTTAGCCGAGAGAAGTTCTTTCTTAACAAACCTCTATTTTTTTCTTCTCTTTTTCTGGTCGACCTCGGCCAAAGCCTTCTTCTTCCGTTGTGGCCCTATGCCTTCTTCTTCCGTTGTGGCCTTATGAGCCCAATCATTCAGGATGTCTATTTTCTTACCGGTCTACCAGCCCATGGTAAAGAAATTACTCCCAACCTTTCTTCCTTTCTAGAATTTGAACTCTCTAAGACCAATAGGGGCAAGGGGTCTAGGTTCATCACTGCCTTCGGGCAATTTATCTCGGCCAGTATGGGACAAGGGGAGGTCACTGATCAGGAACATGCTGCTTTCTTGGTCTACTGGCTCAACCGCTTCATTTTTTGCTCGGCCTCTTATGGCATTACAAAATAGTACCATCACATTGCCCTTGCTTTGGCATCGGGCCAAAAACTTTCTCATGCTCCTCTCGTCCTCTCCCATCTTTAGCGTGGCACCGATCAACCTCCTTCCACTGGTGGCTATCATACAGAGACATCGGTCTCGCCTCTGGTTCAAATGCAAGGAGCTGCCATTCCACCACCACCACTGGTTGTTTCTTCAACCAGTTCCCCTTCGGTTCAGGTAACATGGTTATTTTTCTTGCTATCCCCGAAATGATTTTTTCTATTGTCTTTATGCTTACTGGACCTTCCCCTTGCAGGTTTCCAGTTCTCTCTCGATCCCTGACTTCAGTTCGGTTTCATCAATTGAGGCCTTCTTTGCTCTTCTGAATCCCGAACAGCTCCTTCAGGCCGAACCCATGGTGGCTCAGGCTAATGCTGCTCCTTCTACTGCTGAGTATCAATGGGCCGAAGAGTGGTTTCGGACTACGGTCCAGCGTAAACTCTCCCAACTCCAGGATTTAGAGGAGTTTCACTCGACAATAGGCCTTCTGCTTTCTTGCTTGGATATTACTGAAGAAATGAAGGCCCATCACAGGGACCTACAAGTAAGGCTACCAGACTATCTAAACAGACATCGAGCTGCCACCAAGGTAGTATCTGAGATTGAGGAAAAATCAAGGGTGTGCAAGCTCAAGTTGATAGTCTGGGAGCTTGCAAGAAGCAGTATGAAGCTTCCAAGGCCATGAAGGAGCAACTTTTGCAGGAGAAGGCTAGGCTTAAGACCGAGTTAGCCAAAATCCAGGTTGACTTGGACAATACTGACACTAGCCTGGCTCTTTCTAAGAAGGCTATTCTCGAGGTTGGCCGAACTGCACAAGGGCACGTGGAAGCCTTAAGAGGAACAGTGGCTGATGCGAGTAGATGGGAGGCTGACAAGACCAACGCTGAAAATGAGCTGGAATACTTGGACTAGGCTTGGGAGGAACTTAGGCTAAAATTTTCTAAGAAATAATTAGTGAACTTTTGATGTATTATATATATATATATATTTTTTTCTTAGCCGTTCGCTCATCCCACGGCTATGCCTTGTATATTTCTCAAGATATCAATGGAAAATCTTTTGATTTTACTCATCTAATTTTGCTGTTTCCCAAAGGGATGGTACATATTGCTTTAAATATTTTCCATTTATCGGTCTTGCATGCATCTCACCATCTAAATCCATTAACCGATATGCTCCCCCTGTAATAACTGACATTACTTGATATGGTCCTTCCCACTTAGCTGACCATTTTCTATATCGACCATCTTTTCATCCTATAGCAATACAACTTTCCAAACTAGGTCTCCTTGGCTAAAAGACTTGTGCTTGACCATTTTGTTGTACGCCTGAGTTACTCTGTTCTTCTATGCCTTAATGCAGTCCAAAACCTTAAGACGAACATCATCGAGCTCTTCCAACTCGGCTAACATTGCCTCAATATACTCTGCTGATTCAAGACCAAGTTAAAATGCTCGTCTTGTTGACCGGATAGTGACTTCCATAGGCAACATTGCGTCATGTCCATATGTTAACATGAATGGAGTAATGTTTGTGGCCGATCTTTTCGATGTCTGATAGGCCCATAACGCCTCAGACAACAAATCATGCCATACCCTAGGGTTACTTTCCATCATTTTTTCCACAATCCCCTTGATTGTTTTGTTCGAAGACTCGGCCTGTCTATTCCTTGGGTGAAATATATATGGAGTAGAATTTAGGATTTTGATACCTCGGCTTTTAGCAAATGCCTTAACCTCATCTCCTGTGAAGACTGATCCTTGATCCGCCATGATCGTTTCTGGAAGCCCGAAATGGTGAATTACATGCTCGTTAATGAACTTAATCACATACGCTTGATTTACTGATTTTGCCGGCACCGCTTCCACCCATTTTATGAAGTAATCAGTTGCCACCACAATAAAACAGTGTTGACCCAATGATGGTGGGTATATTTTTCCAATCAGATCTATGGCCTAGCCTCGAAACGGCCATGGTCTTACGATCACCTGCATCTCGATAGTTGGTGCTCGTTGTACTGGCCCATGCCTTTGGCAAGCCTGACACCCTTTTGTGTAATCGATGCAGTCTTTTAGCATGCTCATGCAATAGTAATTATATCTTCTAAGAAGCTACTTCATCTTTGTACCTGCTTGGTGTACTCCGCAAATGCCTTCATGTACTTCAGCCATTACTTTCATGGCCTCAGGCTTGTCCAGGCATCTCAGTAACAATTCATCCTTTAGGCTTTTCTTGAACAATTCTTCATCTAGTAAAATGTAATTGACTGAGGATAACTTTATTTTTCTCTCGGTCTGTCTGCTCGAACACAAGAGGAACCTGATTGTTGGAATTCTCCAGTCCTGATCATCCATGATCACTGAGAAAACTTCTGTTGCCATTTCTCGTTGTTTTACTGATGGCAAGATTATTCTCTGTACTTTTATCATCTTTTCATTATCAGTTATTTCCATCTTGGTTCTTGATGCGATCTGCGCTAAGTTGTCGGCCTTGAAATTATAGGTTCGAGCAATATGTTGGACTCTAACGTCGTCAAACTCACGTAATAATTGAAGATCAATTGAGTTGAAAGGTAACAACTCCCAACTCTTACACCTAAACTCACCACTGAGCTCGTTAATAACAATGTTTGAGTCACCGATAATATGAATCGCTGATATATTCAATTCGGCCATGATTTTAAGGCCGATGATTAATGCTTCATATTCAGCTTGGTTACTAGAACACTAAAATTCTAGTTTAAATGAGAAAACCGTCTTTCTCTTTCTCGGCGATACTATAATTATCTCGGCACCTGCTTCGTCAGCATTTTTTGATCCGTCAAATATTAACGTCCAAGGGGTTAGAAAAATTGTTGAAAAAATGGTGGAATTGATTGCTTCATTTAATTCTGGGTCGATATCCAAACAAGGATGATCAAGCAAGAAATCGGCAAGGGTCCCTTCACCGATCTCTATGGAACGAATTGAAATGTGAACTCCATCATAGCCAAATTCCATTTTCCGATACGCCCACGCATTATCGGTCTTGATAACATGTACTTAATGATGTCAGTTTGGCAAATCAAGTAAACCAACACAGGAAGCATGTACACTCTTAATTTTTGTGAAGTAAAGTACAAGGCTAAGCATAATTTTTCTATCGGCGTATATTTACGCTCGATAGAAGTTAAAACTCTACTTAGGTAATACACAGCTTGTTCATTTCCCCACTCATTGTCTTGTGCTAGCATGCATGCGATTGATTATTTTGAGGCCGATAAATATAGTTTCAGCGGTCTTTTCTTTCTTGGAGGCATGATTACTGGTGGTTCGGATAGATATTGATTGATACCTTCGAAGGTTTGTTAGTGCTGATTCTCCCATCTGAATTTATCTTCGGACTTGAGCTTGAGCAGCAGGGGCCATACATGTGTTCGTCCTGCACAATTTGAGATAAACCTCCGTAGAAAGTTGATCTGACCGAGAAGCCTTTGTAGTTCCTTTTTGTTCCTTGGGGGCTTAGCTGATTGGATAGATCAGACTTTGTTTTTAAATTTCAATCCCTCTTTGGTTTACTAGAAACCAAGGAAGTTTCCTTCCGATACTCCAAACGCACACTTCTAGGGATTCATCTTCAGCCCATAGGTCCTCATTCTTTCAAATGATCTTCTTAAAATGTCAAATGCGTCTCTTTTGTGGCTAATTTAACCACTATGTCATCGATGTAAACTTCCATGATCTTCCCTGTCATATCATAGAAAATTGCGTTCATAGCTCGCTGATACGTTGCTCTAGCATTTTTCAACCCCGAACGGCATAACCACCCATTCAAACATTCCAATTGCTCTTGGATATCTGAATGCGGTTTTGGGGACGTCATCTTCAGCTATATATATCTGATTATATCCTGAATGCCCGTTATAAAAGATAAAATTTTATGTTTGGCTGCAACGTCAATCAGTTGATCGACCATTGGCATTGGGTACTCATCATTTGGTGTTGCCAAATTCAGGTTTTTGAAATCTATACAGACCCTTATCTTACCATTTTTCTTCACCACTGGTACGATATTGGAGATCCAATCAACGTACCTGGTCGTCCTTATAAAGTCGGCCTTCAATAGTCATTCAATTTCTTCTTTAACTTTAAGAACAACTTCAGGGGACATTCTTCTGGATAACTACTTGAATGGCCTGAACCCTTCCTTGATAGGTAACCGGTGCTCTACAAGCTCCCTTGATAACCCTGACATTTCATGATAACTCCAGGCAAAATAGTCTTTGAATTCCCTGAGGAGAGAAATTAGGGATGCCAGGAAGTTAGGCTCAAGTAACTTGTTTATGAAAGTGGGTTGGTAGTCTTCGCTTGCCCCCAAATTAACCTTAAGGAGAGGATCTTGTACATCGGCCTTCAAATCATCAAGCTTCATGGGAGCCAATGCTAACTCGTCCATATTTATGCAGTCTTCCGTTATTCCTTTTTGATAATCTTTTGTGACATCGGCCACATAGGCTGATGACGCTTGTACTTGCATGTCAGCCAGAAAAGCCTGAATTCTGGCTACACTGGCATGTACGGCCAATGCCCTTCTATGCTTCACTGATGATGGCTCCTGGTCCATTGGGGACGTTGAGTTCTGCATCATTGTTAATTGGCATAATCACGATTGATGGATGATCGAGTTGTTTGTACACTTGAATCAACTGATTCTTCTATTCTTTTACCATAGTGGCCGATTTTGGCCTACCATTCTTATCCCATCCTACAAACTTGACTGGGTTGATATCGTCCTCGTACAATACAGCCTCAGATTAATGAACTCTAGCGATGAAAGGCTTGTGATCGGCCCAAACTACCTTTACATCATCACCATTCCAAAAAATTAAGAACTGGTGCAAAGTTGATGGAATACACCAATTGGTATGAATGCAGTCCCGATCGAGCAAGGCATTGTATGAGGCACCGGAGTCCACCCCAAAGAAGGTTGTCATGGTGGTATTTTTTCCCATAGTGAGCTCCACTGGAAGGATTCCTTTTGTCTTCGCAGGTGTCCCTGTGAATCCACAAACTGTGAGCTCGGTTGGGATCAACTCCCTCTCGTCACGTTGCATTTTCAGCAACATGATTGATGGTAGGATGTTCACCGCAGCTCCATTATCGATCAACACCCTTGAGTATGGCACTCCGTCGATAGCCGCATTGATGTATAACGGCTTCAGATGCTGTGACATTCCTTTAGCCAATTTTTCAAGGATGAATTTAGTGGGCTTTTTCCTTGTATCGTCTTTGGTCTTCGGCCTGATTACCGATACCCTCGGCTTCTCTGCATTTACTTTATTATTAACAAACACGGGTGTGGATGACACTTGTCTTCATGCACATCACCCACCATTTGACTTCCCTGGTTACGTTTTACTCCGAAAGACATCGGTAATGTGTAGACTATATTCACCGAGAAGTCTTTTGGAATGCTTCCAAATTGGATACGTTTATCCAATGGTTTTTCATAATCTGAATCGAGATCGGTCATTTCCACATCTGATTCGTTCACCTCAGGAACAGATGGTGCTTCAAGCCTTCGTAGTTTATTTTCCACGCATTCGGTTTTGACCTTTTCCTTTCCCTTTCGGCAAAGGATCGCCCTTGGCTCTATGTCTTCATTGCTATCGTTTCTTTGGTCCGCCCGTCTTTTCTCCCATCTGTATTTAGCTTCCCAGTCCCGCGTAGACTGCCTCAACCTTTGCATTATCCTTTTTTGTGTCTTGGTGAAGTATGCTTGCTCTGGGAACTTGGGGTGCTCCACCCTTTTCCAACGATTCACTTCTGCTTATGGTGGAACAACCATCCGTGGGGATCAGTCTAAGCATTGGTAAATTTTTCTTTTAGGTCCCTGTTCTCCTGCCTTGGCTCGTCCTGACGATGCTCACATCTCTGAAACTCGGGCTTCCTGTGGTACTCCTGATTTGGATAAGTGAGACGGCTCTGAATCGGCTTCCTTGGGCTCGGAGGCCGATACGCCCTTTCTTTCTTTGGCACAAGATGGGAAATTACTTTTGTCTTACACTTAGGACATAGCCCTTGTTCGATCAAATCGACCATCTATTGCAATGTTGGGACCTTACCCGCCTCTGCATCGGCACTATCCGACCTAACTTTTGAAGCCAACTTTGCCTTTGACTTTTGTTCGTTCACTTTCGTGCCTGTTTTAGCAGCTTCAGCTCCCCCCAGGTCAATCTTTTCTCTTGGCCTGTGTAGGATCGTAAAATTGGGTGCCACCATGTTTACCCCTACCACTTCTGGAAATGGATTGCTATCAACTCCTATTACTTCTTTTTCTTTCTCGGTAAACTTCAAATTTCCTTTGTCGATCATATCCTGTAAAACATTCCGGAATACCAGATAATTGTTAGTGGTGTGGCACCAAGAGTTATGCCACTTGCAATACTCTTTTCCTTTTAGCTCGTTAGCCGAAGATAATTTTACGTCGTGAGGTAGCCGAATTTTTCTATCGGCCATCATGAAGTAAAAAATTTGATCATCCATCGCAATGTTAAACGAGTACTGCTTGCCAGCCTCTAAAGGCTGTTTCTTGTCCGATGACAACTGTGCATCAGTCGGCTTTGGCAACGGCTGACATAAATATGGCCGTTTTGACACGATCTCGGCCACATCCACTTCGGTGTTGATATCACATTCAGTAGCTTGTATATCATAGTTGGGATCCCTGTAATAGGTTCACTTGGATGCATTTTTCCTTTCTTGTTCCTCCTCAAGCATGCACTCATATCGGGCAGCTCAAGTTGCCAGTTCGAAGAGATCGCGGAAACCCATACCCTCAAACTTTTTCCTAAGTTCGAAGGTAAGTCCTCCTAATGCTATATTGATAAATTCTTCTTCGGGCAACATAACCTTGTAGCGGTGTTTATCCCATTTAAACCTAGAAATATAGGCTTTTATCGATTCACTTGGTAGTTGATAAAGCCTAGTCAGATCAGCCATAGAGACTTCGGGCTCTGTCCGATAGAATTGGGCTTGAAAAGCTTCTTCCATTTGGTTCCAAGTATGGAAAGAGTTTGGAGGTAAATTAATACACCAACTGAAAGCTACCCCAGTTAAGGAATTGGGGAACATCTTTAGTAGCATATCTCCTCTGTGACTCACCTCTCCAATCTGAAGTAGAAAATGACCGATATGCTCCACAGTCGACTAGTCACTCTCACCAGAGAACATTGTGAAATTAGGTACCTTATATCCACGGGGAAGAGACACTCTCTCAATGGCGTCACTATGCGGCCTCCTATATACAAGCCTCTGGGTTCTGCGAAGTAAGCCACCAAAGTCTTGGTGAATGACTTCGGCGATCTGCTCTCGGTCAACTCTCACTGTTTGAGCAGGCGGCACTGTGTTTTGAACCATTTCATGTCCTAGGGTAGGTCTTTCATAACCTATTAGCTCGTTATCGATCTCATGGTTTCCAAATAAAGTGTTGATCTTTCCCCACTGTTGATCCATCCCTAACCCATTTTGGCCGAGCGTTTGGTCTTTGAAGGTGATTACTACTGGGCCGAGGTTTGTTTTTGATTCATGGTTTCCCCTAGCACCTCTTTACCATTCCTTTTTTGTGGAGTAACGTATTTTTCAGTCTGGGAGGAGAAGGGTCATTCTGACTTGCCCCTAATCCAACCTGAGACAGCAAGGTTGGTGGAACGAATGGCTGTGAGGGGACACTCACCTGATGTTCTTTCCACTCTTTGAACTCACGAAGCATTTCATTCACTTGAACGAATGTTTAGTCTTGTCTAACGGATATTTCAACAAAACGCTAATTGAAATTTTCTAACATACTACTTCGCATATTAGACAAATCAGCTTGACTAGCTACTAAGCTGTCTGGGGATTCCACATCACGCTTGCATGAGCCTACCTCCTGGGATGATCCCCTAGATCTTGTTCCCTTTCCAGTCATTTGACACGGGTCCCACTGGGCGTGCCAAAAAAATTATTTACCAATTTTATTTCTGATGTGCGTGTGTTGGGCGTGCCAGAGTCCACTTAGACTCGAAGGGGATTGTGATATCTTAACCTGACTTCTAATTCAAATGATGTTTATTAACAGCGATGAATGGATGTTAACTCTACTCTGATGCAAGTAAGCAAATTACAAATGAGCACGAAAAAGAAACAAACAAGCATATAAACTTAAAGTACCTCCAAGAACATCATCTTCTTCATTGATTGAATTAAAAACTATTTACAATCACTCTACACAAGAGAATGGAAATACTCGCAATCACTTAAGGAAAATGGTAGAAATGCTTGAGGAAAATATATAAAATAAAATCTTCCAGAGCAGAAGTGGCGTGTGTGTTAGCCCCTCCCACATGTTGCACATCCTGTAATATTTATAGACTTGAGAGTAAAAAACCGTTAATGTTAGTGGGGTTGGTGGGTTAGTGGGTGGTGGTCCCTAGTTTCTAGGCACGAATAAATTACTGCACCCACTCTTTGTCCCATGATTAACTTCCACGACCTGTTTGGTGATCCTACTTCTGCCACGATCTCCTTTTATGTAACTGCTTTTCTTCCAGCTTAGCATAACCTAAAGCGCATATTCTTATCCATGCTTCTCGTATTGTTTGTTAACCATAATTCATGAACTCAAATTGGCTGATAAAAACTGCCTAAAAAGCCTTGTGGACAGATCCTGTTTGCCCAACTACATTCTTCCCGGAGCAAAAGCGGCGTGCTGACTAATAGATCTCGGTCTTATTCCTCGTGAGAAATCCACTAGTGTTTATTGGTATTGGTGACCGATATCTTCATTTGACTATCTCAACCATCCTCTGAATCCTATGTTAGTCATTTTCTAAACCCGATCCTACGCCCTTCACTTACCTGCTCTGTTGATCATCCTTGGGTCATACAAAATCATCCGGGTGGTCATCGGCCTTACTTGTTGAGGCCGAGGTTTTTCTTTTAGCCGATGTCATAGCTACCCACTGCTCCTACTTTGCAATTTTGGCCTTACTTGTTGAGGTTGAGGTATCTTTTAGAGAGCCCAGTGTCATTGCCTTCTCAGTTTCAATATCGATATTCATGTTTGGGGTGTATCACCCTTATAGGTAGGTGCCACCGATATCGGTCACCTCTTGTTTAGGCCTTATTCCCTGTCCATCTTTGTGCATGCTCCTGTGATGACATCACCAAACCACGTGATTGTCATGTGCCCTAGGAAATCTCAAATTAGGGTGTAAACAATAAGCTTAAACCGACCAAAAACAAATTGACACAGCTTAAAACCAACCTATCGAAACAAAGTGTTCGATTTTAAAACTACTAAAAAATGATTACAAAAAACCCACCGCGATCACCCCTACCTAAAATAATAAGAAATGTTTCAAAGCCACACACAGTGCCACATCCTTGGATGAATCCATAAACTCTACCCTATGATAACCTCCCTCACCAATCTCACACAAAACTTGTACACCCTTTTCTTCCAGCATTCTCACCAGCTCAATCTAACGATCCATCAGTGGGTCATCGTCACAGTCCATCACCATAAGCCTCCACCCCAAATCTCTAAACCGCTCATACACGTCTGATTCACTAGATCCACCACCCACCGTCGGATTGCAATGCTCATGATTACGGTCAATGCGTACAGACAAGGGTAGTTCCTACATAAAATCATTAACAAACAATGGCAACAACTTATCATTAATCAACCTCAATTCTGATTTGGTCCTGTGGGACCCACCAAAAAAAGGCTGATGTAATATCAGCCCTTTGATCTTCAACGGTATAAGAACATCAACTATCGTGGCTGCACATAATCCTCTATTGTAGGTTATATTTGCCCTGGCACTACTCCTTATAATGAAACAGTTTGACAAATCAGCAAATTGATCCAATCATATGGGAAGTTCTGATCCGATGAAGAATGTCCATTATGCTCTCGTACACCAGTGGTAGACGTTACGCGAGATGGTACTAGACCAATACGATCATGACGCGTAGCCGGGTGGTAATCTCGATGCAAAAATCATGCTGTCTGGTCAATCCTGCTTTAAAAATTACAAAACCACCCTGTGGTAGTATACAATGATTGGTAGCTTGAGGGAATTATCAAGCACTTCTCAGGGGGAGGTATATGCGGCCCCCGTGTTGTGATTTGGGTTTAGAGGTACATCTTTGGAGAGAACTGGGTAGGGAGAGCTCGGAGCTGGTGCAACAATGGTGCTTGGGATTTGGAATATACGTGTGATCGTGTTGTCGGGATTGGTGAGGATTGGAATGTAATTGGAGATTTTCTGGGTGGAATCTGAATCTTGATGAAAAGATGTGTTATAACTGGTTGTAGATAAAGAGATGATATTGAAAAAGAGTCATTCCAGGGGGTATAACTCATTTACAACATTAATTCTTTATCTTTCTTTTAAGTGGTACTGTAGGGTCCAATTAAATTTCAATGGGCCTCAGTGCCACTTAAGAAAAAGATAAAATTGATTGTAAATGAATTGAAAGAATGAATTGTACCCCTAACATTTCCGTATTGAAAACGCTCATCTATATCTTTGTGGAAACTGTGGTGGTGTTTCTAAAGTTCTATGTACAATAAATAGAGAGAGAGAGATATTTGACTTGTTCCAATTGGTTCAGTATTTACTCTCTCCTAAAAGGCTTATGGTTTTTTTTTATTATTATTATTATTTTGGGCTCAAACCCAGATCATATCATTGAAAACAAAAAGAGAACAAAACAAGCCCCTATCATGACCTTTCTCAGACATAAACACAAAAGAAGAGTGTCATCAAGTGGGATGTGCTCAAAATATTAACAATTGGTTGTTCATTGGGCTAAATTGTGAGTACCAAAACTGATAGATCTAACCACTTTAACAATGTCCCAAAATTAACCAAGTTTCTTGTGGTCGAGTGGTAAGCTTCTTGGATGTACTACCCAAGAGGTTTAGTGTTCGAGTCATGGGGAGCGTGGCCACTGGAGTATTCACTCGGCGCCTCCAGGCCTCGGGGGATTAGTCGAGGTGCGTGCAAGCTGGCCCGGACACCCCCGATTACCAAAAAAAAAAAAAACAATGCCCCAAAATTAGTAAAAGGCCATTGGTTGGCTGGCCGTGCAAAGGTCCTTAAGAGTAATTGTTGGGTGATTTTAGACCACCAACTCAGCAAGCTATAATAATGTGGTGGTCCATACCACAGATGTTTTAAAGTTTGCCAATTGTTAACAGAGTTGACCAGATCATTAGCTCTGGTCAACTCTGTTGATCTCGAGCTTTGTGCGGACATAGTTGATCTGGTGATCTTTTTTGTAAACTTGACAAAATATCTGGGGTCTGAACCACTGCGTTAGCTTGTTGAGCTGGTTGTCCAAAACCGACCACCCAATAATTTCTCAATTTCTACTTTATGCATCATATTTTTATTAGACTTTATGCATCATTTTGCGGGGAAAAATGATTTTTTTATTGCGAATAATAGCTTTTTCAACTGGGAATTCTCAGAATGAATATACGGAGTGACCTAACAGAAAATTTTGAAATTCAAAATGTGTTACAATTAAAATTTGTGTCCTATTGTTAAAAGTATATTGATGCATAATCATTTTACACAGTGAGAAAGATCCGGTGGACAGACTAAATATAGAAAAAACATAAGAAAAAGAAGAAGAGAAAAATTGCATAATTTAAAATTTTCTTTTCCTTCCTATTACCCTTAATAATTACTTTCTTTAGTTTGACTCTTCTTTCCTCGTTTCCGTTGTTTACAAAAATAGATACTTATGCACCATTTGAGAATCGTAATTGACCTTTTTGTGGTTCTTTGAGCCATTTTTGGAATGTGGTTCTCATTTTGTGATTCAAATACAACTTCTCATGCACAATGCTGACATTGAATGTCGTCTTCTAGACAAACTTACATATATGACTCAAATGACATTTAAAAACAATATTGTGGGAACATAAGAAACAACACTCCAAATTAAGTTGTCGAATAAAACTAATTAACCTTACTTTGGTGCATTGGCTAAGGATTGCCAAACGAGGCGATAATTAATATGAAAAACAACTTAGAAGTAATGGAAATCAAGAAGTACATAAATAGTTGGAATATGAATACCAGATCAATAATGAAAATATAGAATTGTGTAAAAAAAAGAAGGAATATAATATAACTCATGAAACGGAGGTTTTAACCTTTTTATTTATTTTAAAAATAGCTACTAGTTTCCTTCCAAGTAATGCTATTATATTGATTCCCATGTGACTTCTATAATGGTTTGAATATTATGTGAGTCCACATGAATCCTACAATAATTAAGAGATTAAAAAGGTCGTCACACTCATGTGGATAATTTCTCCATACACTTTTACCCGAATCTATCGCTTGTAAGCCATTGGCACAATGATAAAATCTTCTATAACCCCAAACAGCTCCTTAGCTTTTGATGGCTCAATTACCTCAATGCTATGATAATCTTCACTAAAGAATGCCATTGTACGTACACCTCTCACCTCCAACATCTTGGCTAATTCTATCTGGCGGTCAACCAACAAGTCTCCATAACAACCCATCACCATGACCCGCCGACCCAAGATTCGTATTTGCTCCAACGAATCCGAACTACCCTCCACCGTTGGATTGCAATATTCATGGTCCCGATCTGCACCACCTGGCAAAGACAATTCCCACAAAAAATACAACCGGTTAGGGTCAAAACCGGCCTGCCGCACAATCTCAGCTCCGACCCGGTTCGTTTACACCCGCCAAAAAATGGGTGGTGCAAGATTAGCCCTTGAATTTGCAACGGCCAAAAATCAGCAGCCATAGCAGACGCACGTAGTCCAGTGTTGTAGGCTATATTTCCCCCGAGCTAGTGCCCATGATAAAACAACTTGACAAGTCAGCAAATTCAGTTATCCATTTGTCGTGGGTGGTTCTGATACAGTGCAATGCCTCGACACCGTCCTCATAAGCGGCCGGGAGTGGGTGTTCCGGTGCGAGCCGGTACTCCACGGACACGACCACCACTTTGAGTCGTGCCGCCATGTCAGCACAAAAATTGTGAATCGTGGTTGTTGATGCACTCAAGTAGACAAACCCACAACCGTGAAAGTACACTACAAGTGGAAGCTTGGTAGCAGAGGGGGAGGAATCCCGTGCTTTGCGGGGCAGGTACAACCGGAGCCACGTTTGATTTTTCAGGTTTAGTGGGATGTCTTTGCTTAGAACGGGAGAAAAGTCATGAGTCTCATGACCAACTTGATCCTGTGTAGCTGGGGTGCATGGGAATTGTATGAGGCGCATGTAAGTGCCGTCAGGATTGAGTGTGATGTCAGGTTGGTGTCCTGAACGGGCTGATGAACGGTGGTGATGATCAGACATGTTTGGGTAATTATTGGAGAAAAAAGAGAGATTAATTATTGAATGGTGATGAAGATCATAAAGTTCACAATGGTTTTCTCGTATTAGTTAGTTGTAACTTGTATGTATATATGAATATATGTAAGGATGAGATCATCAATTAGAAGTATTTGGAATTGGCAAGTGAGATTGTTGAGTTCAATATTGACAATTTCTATTCTAATTTTATGCTTATTTCTGACGTTTCTGTATGTCTTTGGCATATTTGCGGCCCAATTGCATGTCCCCCGAGGAAAAAAAAAAAGGGGATTTAATTACACAGACATTCCTTCTATGTTGTAAAATTACACAGACCTCTCTTACACACACCTCTCATCTAAATTGCAGAGATCTCCCTTTTTAATTTACAAATGTAGAAAATACCTTTAGTTATAAAAAAAATTAAAAAACCCCCCCCCCCCCCTCTCTCTCTCTCTCTCTCTCTCTCTCTCTCTCTCTCTCTCTCTCTCTCTCTCTCTCTCTCTCTCTCTCTCCTGTATATGCATATGTACATGCATGCATACATACACACCATGTTACCATATATACAGACCATGCATGCATGCATGCATGCATGCATACACACCATATATGTACATATTTGTACATATAGCTATTGAATACATATATACATAGATACTTGTATTCATCTTTGAGGTGGGTTTAATTGGTATTTTGGGTTTAGATTTTAGGTTTTTGTAACAAATTAATTTTGGGTTTTAAATTTTAGGAACAAATTAGTTTTTGGAATAAAGTAATTTTGGGTTTAAATATTAGGAACAAATTAGCATTTGGAACAAATTGATTTTTGATTTAAATATTTGATTTTTTTAAACAAATTCATATTCACATATATATATGTATGTCCATATATTATGTACTTATATATATATATATCTATATACATACACATACAATAGAGGGATGAGAGAGAGAGAGAGGTGCAGTTTAGTAAAATAGTAAACAAAGTAAGGGTAACATAGTAAATTCATGCTAGAGGGGAGGTATGTGTAATTTTGCAATATAGAGGGGAGGTCCATGTAATTTTGTCAAGCCTCAGGGGAGGTTTGTGTAATTAACCCAAAAAATATAAATAAATAAATAAATAATTAAGAGAGAGAGAGAGAGAGAGAGAGAGAGAGAGAGAGAGAGAAAGAGAGAGAGAGCAATTAAAGGCAAATTACAGTGACATCTTTTTGGCTGTATTTGGTTTATGAATTTAGTAAGAGAAGATAAAGAAACACATGAGAAAAAATACTTTCCTTTCTCTTGTCACGAAGAAGAATATAATAAGGAAATTATGAATGAAAATTAAATATTGTAGTAAGATTTCATAAAATTTGTCCTCCCAAAAAATTCGATATTTTTATACTAGCTTCCCTTACGTTTTTCTTGATTCGCCACTGGCTCGTCTAACCTTTATTCCTGGATTTTCCATGATTCAGGTAACAATTTGAAGAGCCTTTAGTTACTCTTCATTTTTTACGATCGAAGACTGCTTGACAAATAATACTCTTTGAGATGCTAACTCTAACAAAAATTGGTTCTTCAAAGCCCACATATATACTTGACTATAATACAAGTTTTGGGGCGAAAATTGAACTATAACATAAAAGAGTGGTTTTGAAATGTTAGGGGGGGGGGGGGGGGGGGCAATTAAAGGGTAAAAATAAATAATGTGTGAAATTTATAGGGTACACTAGTGATTTTGATAAGTTGAGGGGAGGCAACTGCCCCCTCTTGCCCCTATGTGCATCCCCCCATAATGGGAGATGCTCTTACGTTATAGTAGTCAAATTGTTTAGGTTCTAAAACTCATCACAAATAGAAGAAAATTAATAAATTAAGAGTGTTAAAGAATAAATTGGAAAAGTCTCTAATTGTCACACCCGTTCCAGAATTTCATGGTTTTAGCATGCATGTTTGGAATTTTTTGAATTATCAATGTTATTTGATAACTGTGGAAGAGGTCGACTGTGGGTTAACAGTGAGGTGTCAGTGAAGACACGGGAACGTGGTACTTCATGTTGCATTGGCATGGTTAAATGACATTTATGTGATTTGAATGTTATTTGCCTTTTCTGGTGTTTCATGAATAGTGAATTATACTTGTGTAGCATAATTTCTGGTAATGTCGATGTTGTTAAATATCATTTAGAGAACTGTGGTGAGAACGTGAGTGTCACGTTATATAAAAGGTAGGTTGTGTAGAAATTCCACAGAATTTAGTTTCCGAACGTAATTTTGGACCCAAACGAGACTTAATTGAAAACTTCTGAAATTTATAATTTTCACTCGTAAAGTCATAAAATGGATGTGTGCGACGTTCCAGGAGTTAATTAGAAGTTTTGAGAACTCGCGGGGAGGTAAACGCGATTTTCGAAGAGTTTCCTATAAATAGAGGATGGTGAGAATTCTTTTGTTATAAACTTTATAAAATATCTAGAGAGGAGAGAGGAAAGGGAGATTTGTTGCCACGAGCTTGCCGGCGACATACGACGACCTTTTGTTCGTCAGATTTTTCCTAAATTCGAGATTTGAACTCGTGGAGGTCAAATCTACATTTTGATACCACTTAGGCCATGTTTGGCAAACTTTTGTAAGAATCTAATTTTTAGACTTTTGGGGAAAACCCAGTAAAACTTGTAGGAATCACCTCAAATCTGAGATCCGACGTTTAATCGGCCCTCTATTCGATCCTTCAAAATTTGGAGAAAATCGCACGAGGTATGAAGTTCTAACTTGTGAAATATAGATAAATACATGTTTTAGATTTCGACGACGAAATTGTGATCCAGGCAAAATTCATGTGTTAATCTTAGGCTCGTTACTTATGCACGCTATTAAATGTGAAAAGCATGTCTAAATTTACGCGAGCACATTGAGTTGTCTATGTGGGTCAAAGGGAAGACTTATACAAATTTATGTTGGTGTAAGATGTTTGAGAATTTTAGTAGCGACGACTACTGTGCATGGTTTAAGGCTTGGACTTGCAAGGGCACTTGTGGATGTAATGGTTGTAAGCTTGGACTAGCCATTGACATTGCGGTTTAAAGCTTGGACTTGCCGCTACCGGATGAAGGCATATTTTTCTCCCTAGAGACTATTTGATGTGATGTATGAGATTAAGGCATGTTTTGTCATATATTGCATATGTTAGAACTTGTGCACTCAGCATATAGCTTAGCAGTGGAGATTTACTCCAGTGCAGGTAAGAAGAAAGACAAGAAAAAGCATGAGGAGTGAGGCCGAGGAACGCCGGGGAACCACTCTTGTTAATATTTTTGTTCCTTCCCCAAACTCATTTAAGGAGTTGGGAAGTTGTAATAGATCGTAATAGAATCATGGATTAGCTTGGTAGTATTGTAATTTTGTATCCAGACACCTATAATTATGTTTTAAATCGTATATATATAGTAGTGGTTGTATTGGTTTGAATTAGAGAACCTTAGATTGGATCTTGCAGTGTACACAGCAATCTACCAGGAATCAGTCGACTGAAACATTTTTCAGTCGACTGGACCATTGTTCAATTTTACAAACTGCTTTTAAATGTGGCAAATCCAGTTGAGTGGTCAATTTTTCAGTCGACTGGACAACTGATGGGAAATCTGGATTTTGATTCTGCTAGAGGCACAGTCGACTGGAAGGAGTCAGTTGACTGAAAAATGAAGGCCCCAGTCGACTGAACCCCTATCACTATCGATGGACGAGCTGGTGTTCTGTTTTAAACTTCACTGCTTTAGGTCTTCAGTCGACTGGACTCCCGATTCAGTCGACTGGACCTCTGTTTTCAAACCTGAATCCCTTTGTGAAGTATTCCTATTGGACAAAACTTTTTATAACTATGATTTTTAAAAAAAAAATAGATTTGACTTATGTTTCCGCTGTTATTCACACCGTAATGAACTAAATAAGCCTTGATGGCGTGCCACGTGTCCTGTTTCCGCGCATTATCGGGATGGGTCGTGACACTAATTAAAGTACATTAACCCTTCAACAATGATAGGGATACACACCAAACAACACACTATGCTTAAAATGCATGCACCCTGTGCTGTTTGAATTTTTCACACTTTTCTGTGTATCACTTATACAGCATAGGGTACATGCATTTAAAGCTGGTGTGTCATTTAGTGTGTATCCCTATCATTTTTGTTAACCCTTTCAAACAAGTTTCTTAAAAAGGGTAGTCCAAAATGAATAATTTTTTTTTTGATTTAGGTTAAATACAATTTATCCCCTGTGATTAGGCCCGTTTTCACTTTAGCCCCCCCCCCCCCCCCCCCCCCCCCCCGTGGTTTGAAAGTGGACAATTAACTCCCTGTGGTTTCGGCCTAAAGTGAAACTATTAAAAAAACTGACAAAAATTCTAAAATTAGCCAATAATATTAACATTTAACCCCATTTGGGAGGTCAAACTTGGGGTCAATCCCCTAGTGGGGATAATGCTGCCATGTAACCCACCTATGTGCGGCTAATTTTTAACACTTAATCCCTCTGGGGAGCTAATTTTAGGGTTAACTGCCTATGTCGGGTTAATTTTGACACATAAACTCAACTATGTAGAGCTAATTTTAACACTTAATCCCTGTGTAGTGCTATTTTGAGAAAAATCTTAGTAGTTTCACTTTAATTCAAAACTACAAGTGGGTTAAGTGTCCACTTTTGAACCATAAGGGGATAAAATGAAAATAGGCCTAATCACAGGACAGTAAATTTCAATTAACCCAAATTTTAAATTGGGACAGCGGGAGTACTATTTGACCTCCTTAAATCATTATTTCAAGATTATCTGGAAAACTGCATTATATATACATTGTCTTCATCTTCATCTTCGCCCTTCTTTTAGTTTTGTATTTGCATCATCTCACTATAATTTGCCGCATCATGAACTTCAACCTATTCGAGCTATAACTCGTTAACTAGGAAGTATCGACATTTCTGAGAAGAAGGTAACATGTCGCGTGTCGTATCGTGCCTGACACACAAACGCGACACTCACGGACACATATCATGGAATGTCGACTTGCAATTTTTAAGGATTTTGTCATTATTAGAGTATTGATATTTAGCTTTTGGTATAGTTTAGTATTTTATTTTATTTAGGGTAATCTATGAAGCACCGATACTTCAAAAATTGAAGCGAACTGGTGTCAGATACGTGTCAGACGCTGACACGTGCCTGACACGATTACGACATGCGTCCGACACTTCAAAAATGTGTCCTACTCTTTATAATTATGTTTTGACCGCCCAACACGTAGTAGACATGTGGAGACACGCACGGGACACGGGAAACTTGATTTTTATTATTTTTTTTCATAAAAACGAAATTAATTATTAAACCTAATGAATAAAACCCCTTTTCACTTTTCATAAAAAAGAAATTTGAATCTCACATAAAGGAAGCGACAGGAGCAGGAGCAGCCCTGCCAAACGACTCAACAGTCACAGCGCTACGAAGCGACTCCACTGGTTCATCTCCCTTCGGCAAAGCCCCATCTTCAGTGAACCCACCTGGCCCTCTCTCACTCAACATGTCATAGTCGCAGCCCTTAAGTCTGTAAATCAAAATCCTAATTTTTTCTTTGTCACAGTCATAGGCTACTCGCAGTTTTCTTGAATGATAATGGTCTCTTCATCTTGACTTTCCTCACTCTTGAATATGATGTTGACTTGTTGTTGATGAATAAATAATGCTTCTTTATGGTGTGATAATGATTTGAATTGTGGTCCTGTGGATTTTTTGTCTTTCCTTTGTTAGTTCTTAGTTGGTGTTGCTTTTCCTTTTTCTTTTTCTTTTCTTTTTTTTTTTTGGTTGAAAGGTGCTACTTTTCCTTTGTTAATTGGTGTAAGTCTTACGACTGTAAGAGAAAATCGAAAAAGTGATGGACTTTTTGGCTTTTCCTTTGTTAATTGTTGTAAGTCTTACAACTGTAAGTTATTTGGACTTTTTGGCTTTTCTCTGCTTTTCCTTTATTAATTGCTTTTCCTTAACTTAAGTTGTAGCCTGTTGGTATAGTGATTTAAAAAAAAAATACAGTGCCAAATAGGAGTGACATAGAGGATAGTGGGTATTTTTTAAACTTGATAATTGATATTGTGTAGGTTTGAATTCTCATTCGTCCAATTCAGGGCCTCTGTCTGGTTCAACTATGGTCAATCGTGGTGATAACCAAGGTGATGATGATCCAAATAAACCTCTTTGGAAGTATGTAGTCAAACTTGCTAAGGCCATTGAGGGTGGGGGAAATATCACATTCGGGTGTACTTTTTGTGGGAGTAAATTCAAAGATTCCTATTCTAGAATAAAGGCCCATTTGCTAAAAAAAATACCACATCAAAGGATTGGTAAATGTACTAAAATAACCGATCAACAATTTCAAGATATGAAGAGAATGCAAGATGAAGTAGAGCTAGGAAGCACGGACACGGACATATGACACATGACAGGTGACACGATACGACGCCGACACGTCAAATTCTAAAAAACAAGGACACGACACGCCAGGGATACGTTTATTTTTAAATATTTTTTAAAAATATGTTTTAATGCTATGTACTTACAAGCATAGCATTACAAGCACGGGTTCAAAAATAGCCTTTCTGCTTGCAGGGGTAAGGTTGCGTACATCTCACCCTCTCCAGATCTCGCAATGGCGAGAGCCTCGTGCACTGGGCTGCCCTTTTTTTTACTTACAAGTTTAAATACCCACTAGTCTAGTTATTGGCACTGTTAGATTTAAAAAATAATAATTTGCATAAATTTGAACAAATACCAATAAAATTAATCTCCCATTACCAATAGAAAGCAACACCAATTAAAATTAATGAGAATTCATACTTACACAATATCAATTATCAAATTTAAAAAATGCCCACTAGGCACTATTATATTTTTAAAAATTGTACCTAACTTTTATTCAATTAAACACTGAAATTATTAAATTAATTACTCATTTACTAGTTACTATCAGTTATCACTTTCAAAGAAAAAGAAACAGTGAAACACCAATTAATTAAACAAAGGAAAAGCAAACCAAATCAAAAAATAAAGCCCAAGACAAAAGCAGAAATCCCCCAGACTGAGTGTCCCGTGAGTGTCCGTGCGTGTCCCTTGTGTGTTGGGGACGTGTCTGAGGTTAAAACTCAATTACACAAATAGAGTTAGGATTTAAAAAAAAAAATAGTTGTCCCGTGCGTGTTCGTGCGTGTCCCTTGCGTGTTGGGGACGTGTCCGGGGGTTAAAACTCAATTACACAAAGTTAGACACACTTTTGGCGTGTCGGGCGCGTGTCTGCATCTGACACGTGTCTGACATTAGTACACTTCAGTTTTTGAAGAGTCGGTGTTTCATAGAAGCAGAGTTAAGGATGAAACAAGTCCCTTTGCTAACTACCCGAAACAACTCACAACCAACTTTGGGTACAAGTTCTATGGTTGATTCCTTCAGGCAAAAGGGTTTTGAGCCTAATAAAATGAAGGTCATAGGCAATTCGGCAATGGCTTTTAGTGTTGTGGCTAGAGAAGATTTACAAGGGAAATCGCTAGGATGTTTTACACAAGTGGCATTCCATTTCACTTGGCGAGAAATCCTCATTATGTGAAAGCATTCACTAGTTCTTGCAAAAGTAAGATGGAAAGTTTTGTGCCTCCATGATACAACTTGTTGAGGATAGCATTGCTAGAGAAGGAAAGGGAAAATGTTGATAGGTTGTTGGAACTGGTTAGAAATACATGGAAGACTAAAGGGATAAGTCTTATCACGGATGGATGGACGGATGCCCAAAGGCGGCCACTTATAAACTTTATAGCAATGTCAGAAGGTGGACCAATGTTCTTAAAGGTGGTCAATTACGAAGGGGAATACAAGGATAAGCATTTTAATGTAGATTTGATGATCAAGACTATTGTAGAGGTTGGACCCTCAAATGTCATTCATGTTATTACCGATAATGCTCCGGTTTGTCGGGCGGTCGGTTTACTTGTTTAAGCCTAATACCCCCATATCTTTTGGACACCATGTGTTGTTCACACCTTCAATCTTGCTCTTAAAAATATTTGTGTTGCAAAGCATACAGAGGCAAATGAGAGAGCATTTAAGGAGTGCTATTGGATAACAACTATTGTCGGGGATGCTAACATGATAAAAAATTTCATCATGAACCATTCAATGAGACTTTCAATTTTTAACAAGCATGTGAAATTGAAGATGTTTGCAATTGCGGATACTCGCTTTGCCTCAGTAATTGTAATGCTTAAAAGATTTAAGCTTATTAACAAAGGCCTCAAAAAATTATCATTGGTGAGCAGTGTTCGTTGTATAGAGAGGATGATGTGGGAAAGGCACAATTTGTGAAAGAAAAAATCCTTAATGATGTGTGGTGGGAAAATATTAACTACATCATCTCATTCACGGATCCTATTTATGAGATGTTGAGAGTTGTCGACACTGATAAACCTTGCCTTTAGCTTGTGTATGATATGTGGGATTCTATAATTGATAAAGTCAAGCATGCTATTGATCGAGAAGAGAAGAAGGATGCACATGAAGAGTACAACATTTTGATTGCTAGGTGGACCAAGAGCAACACACCACTTCATTGCATGGTGCATTCTTTGAAACCTAAGAAAAAAACTAAATTTTTTATTTGAAGATTTTTTTAGTTACTCTTTTAGATTTATAAGAATCATGGAATTATGTTAATTTAATAGGTACTATAGTCATGAATGGCTTGAAGGTGCTCCAAATCGTGTTGCTCCACATAATGATCCAGAGATCGCAAAAAAGAGAAAGGAATGCATACAAAGATTCTTTCCAAATGTAGAGGAGCGTCGGTAGGTGAATGTTGAATTCAGTAAATTTGCAAATGAAATGGATGGGTTTGCTGACCATGATTCGATGAGAAATAGAGGGATCATCGAGCCAAAGTTATGGTGGGTTGTGCATGGAGATGAAGCACCTACCTTTAAACGTCTAGCTTTGAAGTTACTTGGACAACCTTGCTCATCTTCTTGTTCTGAAAGGAATTGGAGCACTTATTCCTTTATAAATTCGGTGAAAAGAAACAAAATGACTCCACAACGTGCTAAAAATTTGGCATTTGTGCATAACAATCTTCGACTTCTATCTAGGAGATGTTCAAGACTACCATGAAGGAGAGAACAAGATGTAGGATGTAGGTGGTGATGCCTTTGACTCCCTTGATGGTGTCGAAATACTTGAAATTGCGGACCTCTCACTTGATGAACCAGACTTAGAGGCCGAATTGCTTGTGGATGGAGATGAAGATAAGGAAGTTGTTTAATTGGAAAGACTAATGTCATGTCAATGACTCAAATGTGTTTTTGTTTTGACTTATGTGGTTTAATTTAAAAGAGTGCAAGACTAATATTAATGTGTTTTTGTTGTGGATATTTTGACTTATAGTTCTATAGATTATGCAATCTTAATGTTTTTGTTTAATTGTATGCTTCTTAATGTGTTTTTGTTTTGGATATTTTGCTATGGATTATGTAATCTTAATGTTTTTGTGTAATTGTATGGTTTCTAGAATACATAATAATTTATATAATATTGAAATTAATAAAATAATTATAAATAAATAAACGTATCGTCGTCGTGTCGTGTCTTTGTTTTTTAGGATTTGTCGTGTTGGCGTGGCGGTGTCGTGTCGTGTCCATATCGGCGTGTCCGTGTCCGTGCTTCTTAGAGGTTAATATTGTATGCCTAGTTATATACTTATAGTCTCTTTTCTTTTATAATTCATTGATTCTGATTACATGTTATGAGAAACCCTAGCTCTCTTTTTCTTTTCCCTTTGTTGTTCTCTTGATTATTTGATATATTCACATGGCATCAGAGTAGGTTCGAATCTCATTCACGTTCTTTTTCAGATGATTCTGGTTCATTTTTGGATTTCTCGCTGATTCGGATTCATTTTTGGATCTTGCACTGATTCGCGTTCACTTTTGGGTTTGTCACTGATTCTAGTTCGTCTTTTTGGATCTGTCTTTGATTTTGGTTCATTTGTCTTGTGTTATTTGATTGTTTCATTTTAGTAATGATTGGTGAAAGAAATGATTCGCTTCAAGCGATTAGAGTTAAACTCGATGGAAAGAATTTTGCATATTGGAATTATGTGATGAAAAATTTTATGAAGGGGAAGAAGATGTGGGGTTACATCAATAGGGATTTTAGTGAACCTAAGAATGAAAAGGTTGATAAATTTGCAAAATTGCTAGAAGTTTGGGAAACACACAATTCAAAAATCAGTACTTGGATCAACAACTCTCTTGCTCCCTTAATAGGTATGCAATTGGCAAAGTTTGAATATGCAAAGGAGGTATGGGATCATCTGGCTAAATTGTTTAAATAGTCCAATTTTGCAAAAAGGTACCAATTAGAGTATGATATTCGTGCCCTTGAACAAAAAAATTTGAGTATTCAGGAGTTCAATTCTACAATGACAGATTTTTGGAATCAGTTAGCTCTCATGGAGTTGCCCGAATTGCTGGCGTTTGCATAACATATCGCTAGTAGGGAGGAACAATGTCTGGTTCAATTTTTGATGGCCCTACATGGTGATTTTGAGGCCTTCGTGGATCCATTCTCCATCGTATCCCACTTTCGTCTGTTGATTCTGTTGTCCATGAGTTAGTAGCCGAGAAAATACATCTTAAGACTCAGTACGAAAAGGGAATTTTCACTGACTCTACTCCGTTTGTTTTAGCCGCCCCTTTTCAGCCACCGTCCAATAATCTGAATAAGCCTTACTCAAGAGTTGGGAGTGATGTATACAGCTACTATAAGGAGAAGGGTCATTGGAAGGCTCAGTGTCCTAGGTTACGTCAAGCAAACCAGCCTAACAGCAGCAACCAACCCTCACATAGTCGACCACCACAACAGTAGCAACCCCAGCCTTCTCATTGGAAATCAGATGACTAATCTCAGCAGTGTTCGTATAGGCCTCTACAGTCTAACACTACAGTAGTTGTACAACTATCAGACTCATTTAGACCTGGTTCCCCTTCCCCATCTATTCCGTCCATGACCTCCCTTATTGAGCAATTTCAGAAGTTCCTTGCCATACATCCACATGCTATGTCCACCTCTTCTCTAGGTATTTCTTCAGGTATTTCCTAAGGTATTTGGGTCTCAGACTATGGAGCTTTTAATCATATGTCACCTAACTAATCCTCTTTTTCTTTTGCCTGTTATGACTGTTGATGGTACTCCCATATCATTAATAGGTGTTGGGTCTGTTGTCACAGCACATATCTCTCTCTAGTGTTTACCACATTCCCAATCTTACTATGAATTTTGTTTCTGTTGGTCAGCTTTATGATGCAGGTTACTTAATCTCTTTTTCTTCTACTTTGTGTCATGTGCAGGATCTGTAGTCTCAGACACTAATTGGGACAGGCTGTAGGCAAGGGAGATTATACATCTTGGACCAGCTCAATGTACCATTGGTTGCAATTTCTAGTGTTGACTTGTCATCCTTTCGTTTGAGTTTATCTTCGTCTAGTTTTTATTTATGGCACTCTCGCATTGGTCATGTTTCAGCCTCTCATTTAAAATATTTAGCTTCTACAGGAAAATTTAGAGATTTATAAATTCATGACATTTCTTATTGTAGTGGATGTAAATTGGCAAAATTTTTAGCTTTACCTTTTAATAGAAGTATTTTTTTATTCTCTTGCACCATTTGATTTAGTTCATTCTGATGTGTGGGGACCCTCTCCTGTTACTATGAGAGGGGGGTCTCGATATTTTGTATCATTTCATTGATGATTGCACTCGTTACTATTGGGTTTATCTAATATATGAAATGTCGTTCAGACTTCTTTGATATTTACAATACCTTTCGTGCTTTTGTCAAAACTCAACATTCTGCTGTCATCAAATGTTTTAGATGTGATTTAGGTGGAGAGTATACTTATCATAAATTTTGTGAGTTGCTTGCTTTAGATGGAACTATCACCAGTCCTCTTGTACTGACACTCTTGAGCAAAATGGTGTTGCTGAAAGGATAGATCGGCATATTGTTGAAACTGCTCGCTCTATTTTATTATCTGCATATGTCCCTTGTGACTTTTAGGGAGAGGTTGTCCTTACGGCTGTCAGTCTGATTAATAAAATTTCATCCTCTTAATGCTTAGGTTTGTCACCTTTGAAAAATTGTATGGGCATGCTCTCGATTTTTCTTTCTTAAACGTGTTTGGTTGTACTTATTTTGTTCTTCAACCTCGTGTAGAGCGTACCAAATTATCACCAAAGTCTGCTATCTGTGTTTTTCTAGGTTATGGTGAGGGTCAGAAGGGATATCGTTGCTTTAACCAAGTTACTAAGAAATTATATGTCTCTCGCCATGTTGTGTTGCTTGAGCACATACCCTTCTTTTCTATTCCTGATAATCATCATGAGTTGACTAAATCTGATCTCATCCATCTTGATCCATTCTCTGATGATAACGATAATTTGCCCTCTCGAGCCACTTGCACTACTGAAACTGTCTCACCTCATGGTTCTACTTCTGTTGATACTGGTACTTTGCCGCCTGATGCTACCTCCCTTCCAGAGGCCACGCAAGCACCTGCCGAGGCTTTGGAACCTTCTTCTCGCTATGCTACTCGCACTTGTAAGTCCACTCAATCACCTGATTTTGTTTATTCTTGTTATTTGGATTCTTTTACTTCCTTTTTAGCCTCAGTTCATGATCTCTCTGAGCCTCTATCCCATGAAGAGACAGCTCTTAATCCTCTTTGACAACAGGCTATGGGCAGAGGAACTCTCTGCATTCTATAAGACAGATACATAGAGTTTGGTTTCCTTACCTTTTGGTAAGAGCACTATTGGTTTTCGTTTCGTTTATAAAATCAAAACCAAGTCAGATGGATCTTTTGAGCGGTACAAAGCAAGATTGGTTGCCAAGGGTTTTTCCCAGTACTATGGTATGAATTACGAGAAGACTTTTGCTCCTGTTGCTAAAATAACTACTATTAGTACTCTAATTGCAGTTGCATATGTTCATCAGTGGCATATAACTCAGATGGATATATTAAAAATGCTTTCTTGAATGGAGACCTCCAAGAGGAGGTTTATATGGTTCCTTCTCTGGGTATTCCACATGGTCCAAATGAAGTTTTCAGGCTTAAGAAAGCTTTCTATGGTCTTAAACAAGCCCCTCGAGCTTGGTTTGAGAAGTTTTCCACTGTGATTACCTCATTTGGGTTTTCCCCAAGTGAGTATGATTCAGCTCTCTTTATCAAGTGTACTACTACTGATCGTGTTATGCTTTCTTTGTATGTTGATGACATGATTATTACTGGTGATGATGTTGATGGGATTGCAGTTTTGAAGTCTGAATTAGCTCGTTATTTTGAAATGAAGGACTTGGGTCCACTACGTTATTTTTTGGGGATTGAAGTAGCCTTTTTCTCCAAAAGGTTATCTTCTCTCTCAATCTAAGTACACAGGTGACATTCTTGAGCATGCTCGCCTCACTAATAGTAAGATTGTTGATACCCCTTTGGAGCTTCATGTTCGCCTTTCCCCTTCTGATGCCATTCCTTTTCCTGATCCTACCTTATATCGCATTATTATTGGTAGCTTGGTTTATCTCTCTATTATTCGTTCGGATATTGCTCATGTTGTTCATGTTATTAGTCAGCTTATTACTTCCCCTACTACAATTCATTGGGCTACTGCTCATCATATTTTAAGGTACTTGAGGGGCACTCGGTTTCAAGATCTTTCACTTTTATCATCTTCTTCCTTGGAGCTGTATGCATACTTTGATGCTGATTGGGCTGGTGATCCTACAGATCATAAGTTTGTTACTAGATTTTGTATATTTTTGGGTGATTATCTCATTTCTTGGAAGAGCAAGAAGCAAGATGTTCTTGCTGTGCTTTCCACAGAAGCTGAGTATCGTGCTATGGCTTCGACTACCCATGAGATTTTTTGCTACGTCAGGTACTTACAGATATGGGTGTCTCTCTTCCCCGCCTTTCTCATATGTATCGTGAAAATAAGAGTGCTATTCAGATTGCTCACAATTCAATTTTTCATGAGAGGACCAAGCGTATAAAGATTGATTGTCATATCACTCGTCATCACCTTAAGCATGGAGCTATTACTTTGCCTTTTGTTTCTTCTTCCACGCAGACTGTTGATTTGTTTGCAAAGTCACATCCGATTCAGTGTTTTCATTTTTTGGTTGGAAAACTCTCTATGCTTCTAGCTGCAGCATTGTGAGTTTTAGGGGAGATATTAGAGTATTGATATTTAGCTTTTAGGATAGTTTAGTCTTTTACTTTATTTAGAGTAATATTGTATGCCTAGGTATATACTTACAGTCTCTCTTTTTTTATTCATTCATTCTGATTTCCTGTTATGAGAAACCCTAGCTCTCTTTTCTCTTTTTCCTTTGTTGTTCTCTTGATTATTTGATATATTTACAGTCGTGTCGATGTGTTCGTGTTGTGTCGGATCCGTATCGGTGTGTCCATGTCTGTGCTTCATAGCTCATCAATTTATTATTTACGCGCCCATTATGAATACTCCAACACAATATTTGAAAACTACATATATATATTATTTTGTTACAGAAGAGAAAGGAGATACGAACTTAATTTAATTGGACTTAAAACATGAAAGGGTTCATTCTGACCAACTCAAATAGGTCTAGTCCTTATTTGAAATATGCTACGGAGTATTTCTGAAAATTCAACACATATGCTATGTTTGGGAGTTCTAAAATCGAGGAAAAAAAAAAGAGAAAATGAGAGAAAATACCACATTTTCTCTAGCTTTCTCTCGTTTGGGAGTTTCATTAGTGAGAGAAAATGAGAGAAAAGAATAAAAAACTAACCTTCACTTTCTCTCAATATCTTTCTCTCCAAAGTAGAAAGAAAATGAGAGAAAAGAAAGTAGGGATTAATGAATCTTTCTTAATACCCATAATACTCTTTCATTTTGTCTTACCTACACTACAAAAAAAGGGGTCTTTTGTGACGAATGTTTTTGTGACGGATTCAAATCCGTCACAAAAAGTGTTTTTGTGACGGATTCTGTGACGGAAATGTATTCGACACAAATAAATTATTATTTGTGACAGAAACGTACCTATTCGATACAAATAAATTTTTATTCGTGACGGTACCATACCTATCCGACACAAATAATATTTATTTGTCTCGAATGGAATAAATCCGTCACAAATAAAGATATTTTTCCCCAAAAAAATTGTTTTTCCCCAAATCAGACCTAAGACCTCTTTTTATTTTTGTTCTAGTGCGCCCCATCATTTCTCTGCGTGACCTAAGACGACTGAAGCTCTCGACCAAGAGGCGATTATTTTTGGAGCAGATCTGATCGAGGTTCATTTCTCGTCAAAGCTCTCATCGAGATTTTGAAAGCCCTCAACAGATCTGCTCAAGTTTCATTTCTCAGCAAGGTTCAGATCTCATCAAGATTCAGAAAGCCCTCAGCAGATCTGGTCGAGGTTCAAAAATCAACCATGGTACGCGCCTCTCCATCTTTCAGCGGTTCTCTGTCATGAGAAATTGGAGTAAAAGAAAAGAAAATGATCGAGGTTTAGAAATCAACCATGGTTCTTCTCATTTCGTTTATGGTTGTTATGACCGGGGTCTATATATATATATATATATATATATATGTAAACCAAACCAGATCTGAAAGGTTTTGGCTGTTCTGAAAGGTTTTGGTTCCGCCTCATTTCGTTTATGGTTGTTCTGGCTACTACACACACACATATATATATATATATATATAATGATCTGAAAGTTCTTGGTTTTGTGTTAATTTTATATTTTTTAGAAGAAAAGTTAAGATTGATAACTATAAATTTTCTACTTTTTGCAGCTTGAGCCTACTGAATTCTGCTGTTTCACTCACATGCAATCATGTATTTTTGCAAGTAAGCTCTTTTTCTTCAACTTTAAGTTCTTTACTTGGTTCTAATTGACAAGACTGATAGTTTTTAGTATAGGGATAATCTTTCTGAATGAACACAAGGAGGACATGAAATGATGGAATTTTTTACTTGGCCCATCAGAAATGGAGGTATGGGCAGAGAAGAGAAATTAAGTTTGTTAGAAGCCGAGACAAGGGAAAATCAATCAATTCTTAATATAAATAGGGTTTAATTCCAAGCTTTTAGAAATTTAATTTTGAGTTCATTCATGTGGTTTGTTCTTAAGTTTTCTTTCTAGTAATTCAGCCACTATCTTCATTTTTATATGTATCGAACTATTTCCTATGAGTTCTCTTAAAGTTTTTCCACCATTTCTCTTCTTAATTTAGTTGATTTCACATTTGGAGATCACATCTCAAGCTTTCCCTTGTACTCCTCCGTCCCATTTTATGTATCCCATCTTTCTATTTTGGGATGTCCCAAAATTATTGTCCACTTTCCTAAATTAGTATGTAAATTTTACTTAGTTTTCCAAACTACCATTCCTTGCAATCAACACCAAAACAAAATAAAAAAAGAAAGTGTAATGATTATGGGCAATTGTGGAAAGTAGGTGTAAATTCTTTTTGTCCCCTTAAATAATTGGATTCCCTAAGATGGACACATAAAATGGGATGGATGTAGTATTAATTTTGAGCATATTTCATAGATTAGCTTCTATACCACACAATTGAACTGAAATGAAAGCTTTCCCTTTTAATCTTTGAAGTTACCAACATGACTTGAGTTGAAGCATGAGCAGTGAAACTGCTGGCCAGTTTGTAGGTCACATGGATTAGGTGAATTGGTTGATGAAACACTTTGGTGTCATTAAACTTTCAATGAACATAATAGGGTCATTTTTCAATCCTTGTTCGTATAGAACAAAATGCATATTAATTATAAGATGCCATCCAACATTTTCTTTAAGCAAGAAAGAAGCGCAAAGACACAGAGTGAAATACAGGAATCAAAATTAGACTAAAGTGTCTAATGCCCCTTTCTAATTCTAAGTGATGGGAAAAAAGGGGAATAATATAATGGTATTACAAAAAAAAAAAAAGTAAAATAAGAGGACCCTAATACAAATGCCTTCTTGGTTCTTTTTTTTTTTTTTTCCCTTTTGTTTTCTTTGATCTCTTCTACATAAGAGGACCCTAATACAAGTGCTATTTGAAGTTTTTTTTTAAATAATTATTTCCTTCTATTTTTTTTGATCTCGTCTACGAAAAATGGTTTAAACTATAAAAAAATGGGCTTTCTGAGGTATATCCAAAATATCTAATTACTTACGTAGTTCCATTATTCAGGCGTCATCTATTTACTTTAGTTTTCCCTATTTCAGAAGCTTAAGAATCTTAATACTTATTATACCTTCATTTAAAGTTGCTTCTTAATTTAGGTTCACCAACTAAAACTATATTGTTAGCAAATCGGGAGATCACTATGTAGCATCATTATCTTTATTTGTATCAGTACAAAAAGAGAAGGGATCATTGTTGGTTATTGCTCTATGGGTCTATAGTATATGACTCTAGTCATATCTTTTGTTTTTTTTTTTGGGCCAAGTAAATTCAAATCTAGTATATCTATATCCTTAAGTGAGCAGCTAAAGCTTGAGCTCAAATAAGGAGGCTGTTTACAAGTATACAGCACATAGGCTCATTGAGCTTCAGCAACTAGCTGTCTAGCAGTAAAATGAGGGAGGAGAATAGTACCAGTTATGCAATGATGCTTTTTACACATGCTCAATGAGACAACACTATGCTTTCATTGAGGCTGAAGACAAGGTAGAAGTGGATTAGGAATTGCATTTGTGGGTGCTATTGCTAGTGAGTGATGGAGAAAACGTTCTAATTCCTAAATCTCTCAGCAGGAGTCATTGTTTGTATGGAGTTTCTTGGATCAAGAAACAAATTGTTTAATCTGATTGGTCCATGAAATGACTCCTTGTTACTATAAATTGAGACCAAGAAATTGGATGTAACATACAACAAATAGTACTTCATTATATTGTATTGTAGAATTTTCAAAACTTGAATACTAATAAGGAGTTTTTCAATTTTTTTTTTGTCCCTTATTATTGCATATGTTATTACTAGAAAAAGATGAAATACTTATTTGTGTATCTGCAAATGCATTATTTTTTGTAGATTGATTGTGTTGTAAAAAGAATGGTTTTTAGTAATTATTTTTTGAGTGGTTTAAAACACACGTTATCCCTTCCAAGCTGGAACCAAGTATTGGACATCAAGAACTGGTGAGACTAACATGAATTAACGTGTAGAGCATACTTTTACTTTATTTTGGCTGTTAAAAAAAATATTTCAATTTTCACATCACTAGGATGGGTTTTTAGTAATTATTTCAATTTCAATTTCCCATCATTTTTATGCGCAGACTAATGGGTTTTTATTAATTATTTACGGAGGGCATTTTCTTTTTATTTTTTAAATTGTTTGCAGTTCTTTGAACAGTTTATTCATTTATGTATGTTCACACTTTTGCGACTAACTGAAAAAATAAATAATATTACATTTTGCTGCATTGCAGTGTTCACTGCTGGCATTGGGGGGAAAGGTTAAGGATGAGCACATCTCTCTCCTAATAAATACTAGCCTTCCTGTAAGTGTACTTAGGATTCTTTTTCATTAATTGAGTTGGTGCTGTAGTTTGAATCTTGTAATTTATCAAAATCGTTGTTATGAAGTGTAGGATTGGGCATAATTTCAAAGGTAGCATCCGAGGACATGGCAGCATATAGAGCCCCCTATTATAGTCCTAGATCGCACTATCACTTCCCCTGCATTATTTTACTTTTACTGCTTTAAAGTGTGGGCACATGTTTTGAACAAAGGTGGAATCATGTTCCCTTAATTTTTTAGTCTTAGTGAAGGAGAATTAATTGGGTGTGGGATTTCATAATTTATAAAGCTTATTCCATAATGAGCATTTCCATTTGGCGGAGCACATTCTTCAGTATTCTTATCCCCATCTTTTCCATAATTCTTGTAATGCCATAAGAGTTACCCTTTTCCATTCACTCTTTGGGAGGGAATGATTTGGAGAATAATTTTTTGGAATTTTTTCCTTTAAGAATATTTGTTCGATACTGTTAAGTGAAGAATTCAACTTGGGTACTAGCTAATTCCCTACTGTTTCTGCTTTAGCCATTACCCTTGGAATTCCAAAATTTTGAAGGAAGAAAATAGACTATTTCCCTGTTTAATATGATGGTTTACCCGTGGAAATCCTGTAGTACCAGTAAAAAAAAATAAAGAACTAAAAACCAACTATGAAACCAAAAGGTAAGCCGTGTAGGAAAATCCTTTAGATTCAAAACAAAATCCTAGAGAATCTTAAGTACACAGTTTGCTTGCACATTGTGATCATATAGTTAGTGAGCCGAATTGGGTGAATTCCTGGCGCAATATGAAAACAAACTATCACACTTGGTGAACCTGTAGAATAGTCATGCTGTTAGTATTATTTTCCGTGTCTTCCCAAAGTCTGTTTAAAAGCACTGTAGCTTCTTGTATTATTTGATAATCCTATCTCTTTTTATTTTTATTTATCCGATGGCTTCCCTTCTATTGTTCTTTTTTCTTATCATTCCCTCATTTTTAGACTCGCCAACTTATCGATCCAGTATCCACTATAGCCTTATGTATTCTCCTTTAGTAATTATCATGATATTTTTTATATTCTGTTTCTATTATACTTCTGTTTGTTATCCCTTCTAAATTAATGAAGCTGGAGTATGGGTTACAAATTACAATTGAATTTTTTGCCTAAGGTAAATTATGATGTTGGGCAAGTGTATGTTGTAGGAATTCTTTTACTTTGATGTACATATGTATGAAAGGAAAAAAAAAGGGGTAATTCTTTTGGCACAACCTTCCGACAACTTTTTGGTCACAATCTCTCTCTCCCTCTCTCTCTCTCTCTCTCCCCCACAGTGCCTACTACGAGAGAGAGAGTGAGTTTTTTAAGGGTGCCACTCCGAGGACTGTGTTTGGCACAGGAGCAGGGTCGCAAACCAGATCTAGGAATATGGAGTTAGAGCAGAGAATAGTTGAAAAGGTCAATGCATTGCTTGATTCATGAATTGTTGAAATGATGAATTTGTTTCGATCTAGGATAGAGGAAGATAGTCGTCGGGTTGGAGATGGCCCATCTAGTGTTGGTAACCAGGTAACAAATATTAATATTGCACTTATATTTCAATTCGAGAAATTTGGAATATTTTTAAAATTTTAATGTAATATTTGTATTTTTGTAGGTTCCTACTTCATCAAGTGTGCACCGCCCAAACTCTGAGGCTGATAGAGATACAAGCCAAGGTGATGAGGTAATTTCTTTGTACATGTAGTTTACGACAAAATTGTTAGATATAGCTCTAGTTTATTTCCTATTCATTATTAGTTGTGTTGTTGAGCATAATTGTGAGTTGTAGTGTGTGAGTGTGTGTTTTATGTAGTGAAACAATATGGTTGATTATCTTGTATTAATGAGCAGAATTGTGAGTTGTGGTGCAATCACAATTAGAGTTAGTGATCTTCAATTGTTTGCTGTATAGCATGAAGTAACATTGGACTCATCATGTTGGTAGTAATACTTTGAGATAAGAAATTTGTGTTAAAATTTATCATGCTAGATCATAAAGTGCCAAAGAGTTGTATGTTGATTTTGAGTTGTGATAAATTTATTTACGCAGGTTAATGGAAATTTTCGGATGTTGTGGAAACAGAGGAAACTATGCCAATTTTTTTATAGGAATCTTTGCCCTTTTTTTTTGTTCTTATGTTGCTTGTTTGGATAGTTTTTTATTTGTATATTTGGTCTTGTTTAATTCTTTGGGTTGCTAGGTGGTTGTATTATTATATTTTTAATTCAAGTTTCATTTTCTGTTTCAGGTTGTGGCGAGAGATTAGAGAATTAGAGTATAAGTTGCTGTTTTTAATTGAATCAATTATGAGCGTAAAGACTTTATTTAGATTATTATCATTTTATTTTTATTTCTATTAATGTCAGCTATGAAACAATTATGTATGAACATATGCTTTATTGTCTCTTATTTTATCTTTAATTAATATACTTTTAAATTATATGCGGTTCTTGTCGTTAAAAATAAGTATGACATAATTTATTGTGATGTAGAATTGATGATTTTGGGTGACAATATATAAATTTCCGTCACAAATAATATTTGTGACGGTTTTGGTAATAATTGTTGTGGTCACAATATTTTCTCTGTCACAAACACTATTTATTCCGTCACAAATACGATTTGTCCAAAACCGTTACAAATAGTATTTGTGACGGTTTTGGGTCGACACAAATAAAGTGTTTTAAATTAAATGTGACACTATTATTTGTGTCGCACACAAATCCGTCACAAATATTATTTGTGACGGTTCGGGTCGACACAAATAAACTGTCACAAATAATATGTATATGTGACACTATTTTTTGTGTCACACGAAAATCCGACACAAAATCCGTCACAAAAACTTTTTTGTGACGGAGTTTGACCGACACAGATTTTTTGTGACGCCTCTAACTTGTATCGACCACAAAACCGTCACAAAAGGTGCATTTCCGTCACAAAAAGTATTTGTGACGGAATTGCACCTTTTTTGTGACGGTTTTTTTCCGTCACAAAAACCCTATTTTTTTGTAGTGCTAATTTTCATTCCATTTAGGTCATAGGGCTCCCATAATACACAACATACATTATTTTTTCTCTAAAAAAAATAACTAACCTTGTCTCACAAAACTGATCATCTACGGCCATAATTTTCTAGCTATCACATCTCCATTAATGATTTAGTGTCTCTCATCTCCCTTACTTGAAGTTCTTGATGAGTAGAATGATATCTTTCTTCTTTTTCTTTTCTTTTCTTCTCAACTTGCAAACAAGAAGAAATAAATTAACTCTTTTCACTCCTAAGCTCCTTAACTCCCAAACAAGATGAAAGAAACCACCATCCTTTCTCTAACTTATTTTCTTTTCTCTCATCACTTAAGACTTTTTCTTCTCTTATTTTCTTCTCTCCTTAACTCCCAAACATAATGATAAGTAATATTTTTCAGTTTACTGTTGTGCACATGCACAAATATATATATATATATATATCTATATATATTTGCATGCATATATACAGGCACATTATACAACATACATGTTCACACAAGTGATAATTACATTTCAGTCAATTTTTTTATGAAATTTAGAAGTCAACCGACTATTTTGTTTTTAAATTAAAAAAAAAAGGTAAATTCAACACATAAGTAATATTTTTCAGTTTGCTGTTGTGCACATGCACAAACATATATTTACATGCACACACATGTACATTGTACAACATACATATTCACACAAGGAATAATTACATTTCAGTCAACTATTTCTGTGAAATTCATAAGTCAGTTTACTATTTTTTAAAAAATTTAACAATAATTTTAAAAAATTAAAAAGTCATCAACAAAATTTAAAAAAAAAAAAATCAACTTTTGAGTGTTATTTGATTTTGTGTTTTAGTCTATTTTATGTTTTTAAAGTTGTGAACTTGCACCTAAACATTGTAACGATTACTCCCAACGCTGTGAAGAGTTGCATCCGACTTTGAAACGAGTTGCTCCCAAACATTTCGAAGATCAGTTGCTCTCAACATTTGAAAGAGTTGCTCCACAATGTCATGTAAAATTTGATAACTTTTTCATTTTACAAAAAAGTTAATATTTTTTTAATTTAGAAAAATCAATCAACTAACTTTTAAATTTTATTTAAAAAATTGACTGAAAGTTAAATTTTTTTTTTGCTAAAACATCAATATATATCATTAAAACAAGCACAAGTACACGAAATAAAAAAGGACTATCCTACAACACATGGATAGCCTTTGGCCAGAAACAACAGAAAAGCAAGTGAGGGACAAGATCCCCTCCTCATGCGGAAAATAAGAAAGGGAAAACACAGGAACACATCCCCGTGCACCTAAGAGAGGCAACCAAGGAGAGTTTAAACCCACATGCTTGAAAGCTATGGGAACCCCCATCCACTGAAATACCAGAGTACCACCCTGGACGGGTAGGAGGTCACGGTTGCCGTTTTCCTTGAGGAGAGAACTTAGATGTGTCGGAACTGGGTTGAGAACTCCAACTCCGGACAGGACAACACCGGATCGATCTGCAGGAAGACATCTTCAGATCTGGGGAAAGCACACAAGAACAACCTTCACAAAGGAAGGGGGAGAGCTTCACAAAGGAAGAGGGAGAAAACCAAACAAGGCCTTATTTAGAGTTAGAACAAAAAGGGAAAAGGGGAAGGGAGAGTGAGGGCGACCAAGGAAGAGGAGGAGCTGTGAGGTGATCTGTGGAGGAGAGAGGAGCTGCGGCTGTTAGGGTTTGAGAACAAAGAAACCAGTCGCTTAACAACTCTCTCTCTCTCTCTAGGCGATTCCTAGAGAGAGAGAAGCCCTCCTTTCTCAGCTGACTGAAAGTTAATTATCCATTCACAAAATTAGATATCTTTTTCATAATTGAACAGTGATGAAACTGGCCGGGGCAACAAAGCCCAAACATGCACGATGCAATTGGGCTGGACTTCTTAACAGCTGCTTGAAAAAAGGCCCACCAAATGTGGGCAAATAATTTTCCGTCTTCTGGCCCAACCAAACAATGTGGCAATCCTCAAAACTTGATAATTAGAGGCAGTAGGAATATAATAGTATAATCTTATGGCTCATTTTAAACCCATACAGAGAATTTTTTGTGTCCTTGTGAAAGCTATTGACAATACCATCTATACTAAGCCCGGATGGAAAAGCTTGCCTAACACATATGAAAATATAATACATGTATACATACATACATAAGCTATATAAACATTTATTTGTCTACAATATCAATCATATATTAAGTCAAACAATGAAGATTTAAAAAATAAAAGACGAGAAAGCTCCCAACAAAGGTACAAAATCAAATTCAAGAAGTATAACTAGCTATCTCCTTCTTGATCCTAATCGCACGGTTCTTGATACGGAGTTTCTATAATGAACCCTTCATGGTGTGTTTCCTTCTCATCTTCATATTCATCTCCATCGTCATCGTCACCTTCATCTTTCTCATTGGTGTTTTTCGCTAATGATACATTTTTCGTCCCCCTTCCCACACCATCCTTTAGCCACTGGACCACTTCCAACATGCTAGGCCGGTTTTCAGGATTAGGGTCGGCACATGTCAGCGCAATTTTGATTGCTGTTCTGAGTTGTGATTGGTCAAACTTACCCTTCAATCTCGGGTCAGCAATATGATCAAACGCTCCCTTTTTAACGTACGGTTTAGCCCATTGCATAATATCACGCTTAACACCATTGGGGAGTTTCTCAAGGGGCTTTCTAGCACTAATAATTTCGAGAAGTAATATTCCAAAGCTATAAACATCACAGCTTTCCGAGACCTTGCCCCACATCGCGTACTCGGGTGCTAAGTACCCGAGTGTGCCCTTAACTCTTGTGGTCAAATGACTGACTCCTTCGGGAATAAGCTTTGCAAAACCAAAATCAGCAACTTTTGCTTGGAAATCTGAATCTAGAAGCACATTACTAGCCTTTATGTCTCTATGTATGATATGAGGATTTGCCTCATGGTGCAAGTACCTTTATAGAGAGAAATAGGAACAAAGTTAGAACTCAGGAGACAGAACTTTCATAAATTTTGTATTGACTTAGCATCATAGATTAATGAATATATATATATATATAACCTACTTTAAAAGAAAGGATAAATACCATTGATGAGGTTTAATTTTTTTTTTTTTTTTGCTGAGAATGAGGTTTACTTTATTTATGCACATTTGCCCAAATATTTGACCTACCGCCGGTAATTACTTCTTTTGTTTTTTGTATTGTGTCACAGTTCATTCTACAAACTAAACTAAATAAACAAAGGCTAGTGCTAATGCCAAAGCACAATGTGCTAATGCCAAAGCACAAAGTGTCACTAAAAGCTTTAGTGACACTTAGATATGTGTCAGTGACACTTTGTGCTTTGGCATTAGCACATTGTGCTTTGGCATTAGCATCATTCTAAACAAAATGCCTACAGTACCCGCACAATGACTATAACCTTCAAGAAATTTTACACAATTCTTAATTATTATATCAAAAACTTATAATAAAAATAAATAAATAAATAAAAAGGAAGGTGCGAACGAAAGTAATCCATATAAAATGAGGGCAGGGGCATATCCGTCCTTTGTTTCCTGACAATTTGGAAGTTTATGTTAATTCTTAAATATACAGCAGTATAGTATTCCTTTTGTTTGGTGGGGGGTGAAATACAACACAAACCCAAATACTCTGGTGCTAAGTGGTATACAGACTAACCTGGCGGAGGTCAATTGAATTATTTTACTAAAAGATAACGGAATATGGAATTTTCAGGAAGAGATCAAGGAATATGTCAAAACTATTGTTGTGGACATATTGACCTAACCATCAAACAATGTCAAAACTATTGTTGTGGACATATTGACCTAACCATCAAACAATTTTTATTTGGATACGTAACTATATATGTCTGTATATGTAACATGTAGATTATGAAAAGGGTAAATTGCAAATTATACCCCTGTAGTTTAAGGGTTGTGACAATTTGGTCCCTATGGTTTCAATTTTGGCAAATAGTTTGAAAATTGTGTAAAATTCACCCAATTACAAAATAAGCTAGGGCATAATGGGAATATCACATTACTTCCAGCCCAAAATTACCCTATGTGTCCATAGACACAGAAGTGTAATTCAATGGGACCAAAAGCTTATACAGGGGTTTTGGGACAACGCCCCCACCGGATTTTTTTTGGGTAAAAATAGTATAATTTTATGTGATGTTTTGTATAAACTAATTTATGCCATAAATAACTTATAATCCTTTAAACAATCTGATACACTTAAAGCTTATAACAATTTGATAATATCTTATAATCTTTTAAACAATCTGATACACTTAAAACTGGACACGCACTGCCACACAAATATCAAAGTGAAATTGATAAAAGTAAATAAAAAATTAAGCTTATAATACAAAATTTCCTTGAAAAAATTATGGGATAGATTAGTTTGTATTAAAAAAAAATTTATACAATTTCTACCCCCCCCCCCCCCCCCCCACAAAAAAATAAATAAATATATCGGGTCGGGGCATTGCCTCGATCCCCCGTATAAGTTGCTCCCACTGAACTACACTTTTGGGACATTGCCCCCGATCCCCCGTATAAGTTGCTCCCACTGAACTACACTTCTGGGTCAGTCTCTGCACATAGAGTCATTTTGGGCCGGAAATAATGTGATATTCCCATTGTGCCCTTACTTATTTTGTAATTGGGTGGATTTTGCACAATTTTCAAACTATAGGGTGTAAATTGCCAAAATTGAAACTATAGGGACCAAACTGTCACAACCCTTAAACTACAGGGATGTAATTTGCAATTTACCCTAATGAAAATGAGCAGTTCTTCCAAAACATTTTATGATTTTAATTACAAGCAATTTATATACTTAGATTCGTTAATTACAAAGATTCTCTAAAGAGGGCTCCCTCTCTTTATTAAAGAGAGGACCTCTGTTTCAGCCGTCAGATCGTGTTTTCATTAAGGGTAGTGCTGCCATTTTACAGTTTTTAAATACGATCTGACGGTCAAAACAGAAGCCCTTTCTTTAATAAAAAGAGGGCGCCCTTCTTAGAGCCTGACTTTCGTTAATTAATTGACACGGCTGTTGGAATAATTATTTTTTTATTTAAGAGATTTTTTTAAAAAGATTTTATAAAAAGCTACTTATTGATTATCGGTTGGTATTGTCGTAAGAGCTGGTTGTAAAATGGAATTTTCATAGAATATTTTAATACACTTCAGTAAGTTTTTTCGCAAAAGCTTCAATCTACTACTTCTAAATTAATTTCACTCTTTTTTCAGTTTTAAAATTAATTCGAACTGTTTTTACTTAAATTAATCTCTCGATCTTTTTTTTTTTTTTTGTTGTGTGTTTTTTCAGCTTTAAAATTGATTTAACTTTTAAAAAGTTGTAAAAAGGCAGTTGCCAAATAGACTCAGAATTTACAGTTATTGGTTATAATTTCAAATAACTGCTTATCAAACAGGCACTTACGCTAATCCCTCGGCAGATCCGATAGCTATACTCATTCTTCGTGGCCAATCCAACAAACAATCAGAAGCAAGTTGACCATGGAGATGGGTGATCAAGCTATGATTTGGCATAAAATCATACACTATAAGCCTTTCATCACCACCTGCATAGAATCCCCTTAAACTTAACAAATTCTTATGCCTCACTCTTCCAAGTATTTCCACTTCAACCGCAAATTCCATTTCTGCTTTTGCACTCATAGCCTTGAGCCTCTTCACCGCTATCTGCGACATCAAATTAAACCAAATTAATCTTTCAATCACAACCCCATACATGTATATTTTTTTTATTCTCGTTTTCGTTGTATGTATTTGTGCGTGTTACGATCCTTGTAAATCTCCAAGGGGTTCGATAAAATGGCTAGTTAGTCAAAATAGTTAATTGAAAACTCCAGTATACGATCTATCCCGGCCCACTAGCTATTTTGCCTAGAGGAGTTACTGACTGCACCAATTTTTTTTCTTAATTTACACCGTTTCGTACAATAGTAGATGATGTATGTACTCCTACTCAACAAATACAGTGAGTGTAGCTAGCCATAATCTCCAAATGCTTAGTTGAGTTTGGAAATTTTGAAAGCCAATTTTGACTTTTCAAATTCTCTAGAACCTCGACAATTATAAGATCTTATACAATTCTAATTGGCACAAATTTTAATCATTTACATAACAAAAGGTATAACGACTGGCTGAAATTGAGAGTGTCGTGAGAGATCATTATCAAAAAGCGGATTTCCAAAACAAAAAGTGAAATTTTTATACGTAGTCAAAATAGCTAGTACTGCTAAAAATGCTCTTGGGTTGATTGATGTGTCAAACGCCTGAAAAATTCAAAGAAAAAAAAAAGATGGAAGTAATTGCCTCAACGCCTTTACTTGTTCGACCCCAATAAACACTTCCAAACCCTCCCTCTCCAATCTTGTTGTCCTTGTGGAAGTGGTTTGTCGCATGAATAAGCTCCTTCAAAGTATATACATCCCATGGGTAATCCTTGTTCTCATTTACCCTTAAAAAAAAACAATATGAAACACTGCATCAATTGATGAAAAAATATGAAAGAAAGAAACTATATATGAGATTCAAGTTGAATTAATTATGAACCGACCAAGTTTAATAATCGTACCTATGCTCGGATTGTGCTGTGGAGAAGCAACAATAACATTTCCAGGTCATTTTTTTTTGGTAAGGGAGAGAGAAACAATATGGATGGAATGATATATAAGAGAGAGAGAGAGAGAGAGAGAGAGAGAGAGAGAGAGAGGTGGATACAGCAAGAAGAAAAAGTCGGAGATTTCAAAGAAAATTGAGAGGGCCTAATGGGTAATATAAAAGTACTAGCATTGGAAGCAAAACCTTGGGAGTTAAATAGTGTGAATTAACCAACATCATAGGCTATAGTCATTTTGAAATTTTCAAGGTGATGTTATATCTAGTGTTTCTATATGCTTATATGAGTTAGTATATAATTGTAATGTCTATATTTCTCACTATATACAGTAATACCATCGCTATCATTTACATTGGAATGTGACCACTTCAAATTGAATGAGCACACCTATAACAAATGAGACAAAGGCCATTGAATTGGTATACGGTTAATAAAAACAAGATTAAGTGCAACTTTTTTTCTTTGAACGGCATATGCCCAGTACTATATTAAATAATTAATATAGATTTTATTCATTTATTTTTTATAACCAATTATTAATGTAGATTAAGTGCAGCGCAAGAATATATGTTATAGAAAAACAACATTTTAAATGACCTGATCGAGTTGCAGTTTATATTATTAATTGTTTGACAGCGACGTGCACAATTTTATGCCATCACGTTGCCAATTATCAAGAGCTAACTGCGATTTTCGAGGGCCTGTTTGGGTTTCATGAATATAGTAATTGTATTGACACTTTCATAGAACAGTCATAACCGAAAAAGATGATGATGATCTTGAATTATTTCTTTAGAAAAATTGTGCTAATTCCCCAAAAAAAATAAAATAATAATAATAATAATAATAAAATCATGAATTCTGACAATCCACTTTATCATAGAAATGGTAATCTAAAATATCTAATCTGGGTAGATAGAATTCATGATGTTGCATTTTTCTTTAAGATGCTCTATAAGTTATAAACGAGTCTTAATTATGAAAATTGAAAATGACAATCAAACATGCTACTCATATACGAGTTTTACAGATGTTAAATGAATATCGAAAAACTCACGTATGGAGAACATGGGGTCGCGTGTGAATTAGCAAATCTTATGTGACGCTACACCTGTGTGATACCCACGGTCATCTGAGTATTTTATGGACCTCAGAGTTAGAAAATTACAGTGGTCATCACAAGTTGTGATTGTCACAGATGAAAACTTCTTCCGGAAGACCTCTGCACATGATATGACAGCATACATAATAAAATTGAATACTCTACGTTCGATAGTTTATACAAAGAATGCAAAGTGAGTATAGCTCGTATAGTGTCCAGTTGGATCTTAGGCCCCTCTATTGCATAGGTCGAGTTCAACCCTCACCCTCTTTCCTTGTGTACAAGGTTCTATAATAGTCATAGAACTGATCAATTGGGCTTTGCTTGCCCAAGGTCTAGTAAGAGATATGAGCTTAATACAATTTCTTGTTACAGGTTTAGAAAGAGAAATGGGCTTGATCCAAGTGTGTGTTCAACGATGTGAATAATAAGAAATCCATGATAACTGATCATGTTGGGCTTTAATAATTCGTAAGTAGCCCATTAAAAAGGCCCATACAACTACTTGAATCGACCCAAAGTGTGGACTACACTTTATGTTTATGCCTTGATGCCTGTTTAGGAATACACAATACAAGACCAGGTTCAATCCTACCTTAATTTTACATCTAGGGCTTATGAAAACCAACATCGTGGTAGTTTGATAAAGAGCTAGTTTTAGTGATTTTTGGTTGAACTTAGACTCCCACCGAAATAAAAGAGCTTCTACCAAACAATTAAGTTTCTAGAACCGGTTCACTTGGAAACTACAAAAACTACTTCTGTGCTTCTCAAATAGCCCCTTGAAATTTAGGTAAAAACTTATGGTGTGGTTATTGCGGTAAATAAATACATGAAAACTCATGTTGCCTTGACAGGTTCAAATTTACTTGCATTGTAACAAATTGAGAGAAAAATCCTAAGATGTGAAAACCAAAAGAACTTATGAGACTTAAGAATACTTATTGATTGTCTATAGACAATAGTCCAATGTAATTATATCCAAATGAGTAATACCCACGTACCGTTTCCGGTTGGTGTACAGCATAGTGTTGTTTAAACTACACGATTTTTTTTGTTTGAAGTTTAAATGGTTCAACAAACTATAAGATTTGAACTCACATTTTCTTAAGTATATAAGATAATGTTCAAATTGGTGATTTATGACGTGTGCTGGTTATTTTGATAGGCCGTTTCTTTAGATTACTTGGACCAACGGACATGGGCGTTATAACATAGTTAAATTTTTTGTATGTTTGTATAGTAGTTGTAACACCCGTACCTGAAAAAAAGGTTTATCTCGTAATATGTATTAAGTAATATTAATTAGTGTATAAGAATAGATTAAGGGAATGCTTGGACTCGCCCATGAAAAAGTCCTAGTGAGGAGGGACAGGTTTGAAAGTGGGACTCAGTGAAGGGCTTGGATAAGACATAAATTAATTTGTATTTAAAATATTACATGCATTTTATATGACTACTTGGAATATGTTTAGTTGCATTCATATCAAATTATTAATATGTTAACTTTTGATATCTACTTATTAACCCAATAAGGGCATTTTTGCAAAAAAGTGCATAACTATTAGGTACGTTAGAAATTTCACAAATATTTGGGACCCCATGTGGGACCCATACGGGACTTACACAAACACCTATTTAGATAATTGGGTAGTTAATAAAATTTTTAGGGATTTCATAATAAGAACTTAAGAGTTCTGGGGGTATAAATGAAAGAAAGGGAAAAACTCATGACACATCACTTGCATGTATGGGCTATGTGTCAAGCTGAGTGATTAAGACTCTCAAAACTTATAGAAATTAGATGGGAATTAGAGAGAAAAGATAGAGCCGACGAGATTACGAGACGCCGCCGTCCAATTCTTGTCGTTCCGTCGCCGTCCGACGTCCAATTCGCGAACCGAAGCCGTATTCGGATTCGTGAAGGTGAGACGATCGTTTCTATACCTTTTATTTACATTTTAATCGTTGAATTTTGGTAACTCACTCTAAACGGTGACAAGCGGTTACCGAAAACTTGTAGGAACCAATCCGGAGTAGAATTTGGGCAAGAATCATTAAGCAATTTGTTTGTTGGGGTAAAATCTATAAGAGGTGAGTGACTCAAATCCATGGGCTGAATGTATAATTGTGTTTAATCTTACAATTTATGATGTATCATGTTGATAATGATATTAGCATGTTGAATTATGTTGGTTAAAGCATGATAATATAAATTAGAAGTTATTATGATTAATTTGCAAGGATTGCCATGTTGAAATGATTATGTGATTATGTGTTATATGGTTTGAAGAAAGTCTTATGTTGATTCACCGTGGATTTACTACATAATAAGGAGACGTGGAAAAAAAACCCAACGGTATAAGGGTACTCATCACTTAACTGTGTAAAGGTGTGTGGATGACGATCCAGTTGTGGAAGGGTATGTGAGATGGCGTGAATTAGAGGTGCTATATGCGCATAAGGAAAAAAGGCAAGAGCGACGACACGGTGAATTGATATTTGGTCTTTTGGAGACTAAATGATATGTTGATTTGACTTGTGCATTAAATATAACATACACTCATACATGTGATTAGCTTTGCTCACTAAGCGAAAGCTTAAACAAATACTATTTTCTGTTGTGGTGTAATACCTGTATTTTTATTATATTTTATTTATATAATTTCCAGTCCCAAACTATATTTATTATATTTTTACAGTAATTAATATTATTTCTGAACTTGTAATTATACATGTGTTGACCAACCCTGCTTATACCCTAAACCAACTCCCCAAACAACCCTTAGCAATTCATGTGTGGGTGTGTGCCGACTTGAAGTTGTGAGGTGGTGTGCTAAGTATTTATGTGATGAGTGTGTAGGGTGGTAGGGCGGTGAGTTGTGCCAGTGAAGTGTGACATGTGTTGGTGGGTAAGGAGTGCATGTGTCTTGAGTGGTTGTGTGTAGTGTCATGTGTTTGTGTGTGCATGTGTGTGTGGGTGTGTGTGCAGTGTGTGTAGCATGTTGGGTGTAGTGTTGTATGTGTGTTATATATATATATATATTGTCACAGCCCGGTCCCACAATAGCGGAACCGGAGCCCGTGGCACGCCACCGAGGCTAAACCAATTCATTAACGTTCCTAAAATTAGGTTTGAAGAACCCACGCAGCGGAAAAACAAAACACATTTTAAAACCAGAGATTCAGTCGACTGCTCAGTCGACGGGAGAAGGCAGGGAGTTTTCACAATGTTTAATAGCAATTCCAGTCGACTGAGGCTGGGGGGTCCAGTCGACTGAGGCGGGGCCCAGTCGACTGCTTTTGCTATAATAAGAAGCAGTAGCTAACAGATACAGGGGTTCAGTCGATTGAACACAGGACTAGTCGACTGCTCCCGTGGCAGCAGCCCAAACTGCAGAATTTCAAGTTTAAAAGCTTTCTAACTTTCACCAATGATCAACCACTTCATCCAAACTCAACCCAAAGTAATCCTAGCTGTATTAAAACATTTCTAAAGCAGGATTACAACATGTTACTAACTATTACAACGGTTTAAAATCCATTCTAACATACCAAATTAAACATGGGTTAAAACAACCAAATTCTTATTACAACATTCCTATTATCCCAAAACTACAAGATTTACATTCAAGTTGCCTTCCAAGAGAACTCCCAACCCACGTACTCACTTCTGCGATTCCTCGCCAGCATTAACAACTGCAATGGTTATTTGAATAACCACACATATTTCGATTTGTTTAAGCTAAAGCTTAGTGAATAAATCAACATATGTACATGAATGATAAACATGTCCGCATTCACATCTCCACATTTCATACTAGTCGCCGGAGACTCACGTGCACGTCCATACTCCCAATCCGCGACTCCTCGCCAATAAGTCCACGCGAAAGGGTAAGACCCACGATTCTTCTCTTCAATCGTGCGACCTTAATGCCTATATCGGCTCCACAAAATGGCACAATGACCACGTGCTCCTTCTGACCCAAATAAGCAACTTAACATGCTCAAATACATATCACCATGCTCGCAGTAATCAAAACATATCACCGTGCTATTGAGCCTACTTATCAATATAAATGCCCAATATGAACTACACAATATATCTCTAAGAATTAATACATGCTATTCATACAAAACATGAATACATGTCAAGAAACCATTCCAAAAACATAGTTGAATCACTCACCTCCGAATAACGCTCCTATAATTCAATCTGAAGAAAACCCGTGCACAAAGAACGTGCAGAAATCCGTCTAGTACAATTCCTATGGATCAAAATTCCATTTATCAACTTTTATGAAAAATTCTAGAAAATAACTTTTCGGAAAACTTAGCCAAACAGGCCCTAATAGGTATCAAAACGAAGCTCTTACCTCGAGCAAACTGACGGAAGGTCGTCGTTTGGCGTCGCAAAGCTTGAAGCAACAAAATCTCCCTCTAGCCCCCCCTTTTGGCCTCCTTTTGGAATTATGTCAAGAACTTATGAAAAACCTAAAGTCATCACTTCCTATATATAGGCAAGACTATTGGGAATTTACGTTTGCCTCCCCACGAGTTTTCAAAATTCATAATCAGTCTCTGAAACTTTCTATACAGCTTAGTCATAGCTTTACGAGTGAAACTTCAAAATTATAAAAGTTTTCGACTAAGTTTCGTTTGGTCGCTAAAACACGAATTTTTATATGACGTTTTCCGAAGTTGCTAATTAGCCTACCAAATTAATAGCGTGTTCATTTGTTCTCACCAGGATACTAAATCTAACAACAGAAATATATTCTAAGCCAGAAAATAATACAGATATTGCAATACACAGGTAAACATTTATTTTCAGATAAACATTTAAAATGTTCCACAGTAACCATCTCATACTCTGAGAGACGTCAAAACAATAAATTCTCAATCACAATAGTTTCAAAGGGTTCTCTAATACAGACACCCAAATCAACTCGTGAGTCAAAACTCACCCAACCATGTGCCAAAAGACACGCCACATCACATTACCATGCATGACAATGTAATGAAATTGTAATAACACAAATGCGGGTGTTATAATACTCTCCCCCTTAAAAGAAGTTTGTCCCCAAACTTGTACCTCATGTCTCAAAAAGGTGCGGATACTGAGTAGGCATCTCATCTTCTCAAGTCACTAGGACTTCACGCAAGTACTTCCAACATTTGCCACATACACAATCCACTTCACTGAGATGACACAATCTCATGAGGAAAATAAATCCTCATGCTCTTAAGGAAAATAAATCCTCAGAATCCCCGCCTCAATCTGATAGAAGATTCAAACAGAATCCTAGTAATACCCCCAAGCATCTCGATAAATGAGAACATCGATACCTAAGTAGAACTTACTCAATAGTCAAACCTGACACTAAATCACATCACGACGTCACCACGTCCAATCACATATCCTTTCATCTTACTTATCACATATGCTTTTCGAAACCCAAAAGTTATAGCCCAATCACCAAAACGAAGGAAGTAACTCATCTCCCTTCACCTATCTTTCTTGTTGACTAAAAGTCGTTTCCAACACGTCTCAACTGGGTAACAACCATACCTGATTCTTCATCTCGAAGTGAACCAAACTGACTTATATACTATGTCGATAAGTCAATGCCTCAACCAACTATTTCATATACCATAGATTCAATCCCTTATCATGCTAATCGCAAAATACTTATAGAACGATAGCACGTTTTCAAACGAGTTTCATTCCTTTTCAAATCCCATTCGGTTTAATCCAACCTCGTATTATACTTCCAATCATACATGCCTCGTAAGATACTATCCAGTTTCTAACTGACAATTTCATATCACTCTACTTCTTTGAGCCCACCTGATGTCCCGAATAGTTAAACACACTTGCCCCTTTATCTCTCGCATTCTGTACTCAAACTATCGTCGATTAACGTAGAAGATTAAATGTTACACCCTCAATTTAAAACTTGTAACAAAGTCAATTACATATTCTCCCTTTTGTTTTTAAATTAAAACATTTTGAAATTTTGCATAATATTTTCACATATAGTTACCCCAATATCCGTCGCAACAAATAACGATGTGAACCCTAACTTGACTTAGTCAATCATACACAGACCATAGAGTTTATAAAATGTACTCCCATGTTCATAACATACCTCGTTCATGTCTTAAACCCTTGGTCATTCACAATCCATTCTTATTTACGTAGTGTACACACACCCAAAGCCAATTATTTTTCTATCGAAAATCTCAACAACAATGTACTCCATTCCCATCTCATACCTCACTCGTATACTATCCCTTGGTCTATCAGTCCATGTAGATCCACCATCATTTACGTAGTTATACGACTCCATAAGTCTCTAGTGTTTCACTTCCACCCTCACACAAGCTCATACCAAGCATACTCATGTATCGCAACTCTTACTGAATTTCTGACTGCCCTTTACACTGAACATATATTCCTTGTATAACATCTCAAGGTTTCATACCTTATTTAACGATTTAGTATTTCATAACTCTAGTCAACCTGACTTAACTCCAATTCAGATTCTCTAATCCTTTATATTCGCCATTCTGATCTCAATTTCATTGTTCACGAAGAACTCGCTGTCCTAAGTATTTCATACTATTCCCGTAACCATCTGAAGACAATTCAATAATTTGGTCTTCCCAATCAAGTACCATAGTCTCACTGTGTTTGATAAATTTCTTATCGACTTTCAATTCACATACCTTTCGTGACAATACTCAAGTCAACTCGTTTAACAGCACTACTTCCAACTTACTAATTCCAAGTGTACAACATTTCACTAACCCTTTTACTTTAAAATTTCCAAGTTGATAATCTACTCACGTAGAACTCATTCGTTTGACGACCACCGTTTTGTCTCAAGCACTAAGCATACCATGTCCCACCACAATACTCGTCTTTCAAAGTCCTCTTGATACCTTATTACAAGTTTTTCACAAAAATTTTTTTTCTTTCTTACTCAAACAACAGTTGGATTTTGTTTTTGTTTTTTTTTTTTTTTTTTTTAAACATGTTAAACACAAAAAAAAAAAAAAAATTCTTGGGATGAATTCCATCATTTTCAAAATTCTCCGACCTTGTTGGAATCTAGGACTACTGAGACAACATTCCATTGTATCTACCATTGTCCTCTTATCGCTTTACAATCCTACTATCATATCTGATAATGTATTCAACGTGCTGCCATGTCTTCTTCTCATTCTTACCGTTTTTATTTACTTTCTCATCAAAGATTCATCTTCCCATTTTACATTTTCATTTCTCTAACTTGACTTACCCAAAGTCTCTTTACTCTATCCACTTTCACAATTGTTCTTGTTCAGTATCGTAATAATTATTGTACTCCAACTTCCAGTTGGCAACCACTTGCTTCAGAAACCCAAAGATGTTTTAAAAGCATTAGAAGAAAAGGTTTTCGTTTTATTTTGAAAATACATTCAAAATCTAGGTTCGAGGTCGCCCGTACTACAACTCTCTGTGATAACAACCTTTGCTACAATCTCCCTATCAAGGTCCTCCCATCTCCATGTTATCCAAATATCCACTCGATTCCTCTGAATCTCTTATCACGTTCCATAATTCACACTTATCTTTTACTTCCAGCCTCCTATTTCTACTTCCTTTATTCTATCTCTTCTTACTCTTCATTTCTGTCCATTTACTCTTCATTAAGAAATTCTACAGTTTCTCCTTCAACCCATATCGTCCTTATCGTTACATCTATACGCACATAATCATCAAGTCTAAGTAACCACTCCCGAAGTATGTCATCAATTAAACTTCTACCAACTGTAGTTTCAAACCGTCAAAGTATACTCTATCATTCCCGTTCTTAACCCCTCCTCTTAGGTCAGTCCTCCAATCCCAACATTTTCACACATACAATCGATCAAGTAGCATTCACTTCTAATCCTCATACCACATCTAAATCTACCTTGGTGCCATAACCATTCGAAATCAGGTTCAGTTGAGAGATTCCTCAATAACCACAATACTCATAGCTCGTTAAGATATTTCTCAATTCCCAATACATAACACAAGATAGGTTGAGAGATTCCTCAACCGTCCAATACATACTGTAAGATAGGTTGAGAGATTCCTCAACCATCCAATACATACCATATACCGCACAATAAGTTGAAAGATTCTTCAACTACCCAATAAACACCGTATATACCATAAGATACATCATAAGATAACCTCGTACGATCGTACCGTAGGTTAACATCGTAAGATAAGGTGAGAGATTCCTCACCGACCCCATACGCTAGCAATACATATTGCTGGACTATCTTTCCATCACAAAACCCATATCACAAAACCCAACTGTTCATCCTTATTCTCTTACGTCACAATGATCAACCAATGTCTGAAACAGAACTCTTATCAATCAATCTTAATCCCAAAACTTCACTACGAACAATTTCCTTCATTTTCTAAGTGGACTATGCAAAAATCTCCTTTGACGTACTATTTAAACTCCGTTCTCGGTTAGATCCCTCAAAGGACACTCGTCACTATCATGGAAAACATCCACCGATTCGATCAAAACCATTTTCTTTTCGCTTAGAAATTTCACTGTTCATCAATACCAAAATATCATCTTTCCCTCTTGCCACAACACGCGGTCTATTATAACTTATGATAACGTCATCTCATCATACAGTTCCACATCTGGATGATTCAATCAATTCACAAATGCATAAATACTATGCATGTATGGCAATAACATAATCATGTATGTATAACAACATACCATATGCATCAAACATCTCTAATATATATGGATGCAATTTAGAACATGTGACAATTCACTCGACACTCTACTCGTCGTCGAACGTTCCCAAGGCTCTAAACCTATGCTCTGATACCACTAAATGTCACAGCCCGGTCCCACAATAGCGGAACCGGAGCCCGTGGCACGCCACCGAGGCTAAACCAATTCATTAACGTTCCTAAAATTAGGTTTGAAGAACCCACGCAGCAGAAAAACAAAACACATTTTAAAACCAGAGATTCAGTCGACTGATCAGTCGACGGGAGAAGGCAGGGAGTTTTCACAATGTTTAATAGCAATTCCAGTCGACTGAGGCTGGGGGGTCCAGTCGACTGAAGAAGCAGTAGCTAACAGATACAGGGGTTCAGTCGATTGAACACAGGACTAGTCGACTGCTCCCCTGGCAGCAGCCCAAACTGCAGAATTTCAAGTTTAAAAGCTTTCTAACTTTCACCAATGATCAACCCCTTCATCCAAACTCAACCCAAAGTAATCCTAGTTGTATTAAAACATTTCTAAAGCAGGATTACAACATATTACTAACTATTACAACGGTTTAAAATCCATTCTAACATACCAAATTAAACATGGGTTAAAACAACCAAATTCTTATTACAACATTCCTATTATCCCAAAACTACAAGATTTACATTCAAGTTGCCTTCCAAGAGAACTCCCAACCCACGTACTCACTTCTGCGATTCCTCGCCAGCATTAACACCTGCAATGGTTATTTGAATAACCACACATATTTCGATTTGTTTAAGCTAAAGCTTAGTGAATAAATCAACATATTTACATGAATGATAAACATGTCCGCATTCACATCTCTACATTTCATACTAGTCGCCGGAGACTCACGTGCCCGTCCATACTCCCAATCCGCGACTCCTCGCCAATAAGTCCACGCGAAAGGGTAAGACCCACGATTCTTCTCTTCAATCGTGCGACCTTAATGCCTATATCGGCTCCACAAAATGACACGGTGACCACGTGCTCCTTCTGACCCAAATAAGCAACTTAACATGCTCAAATACATATCACCATGCTCGCGGTAATCAAAACATATCACCGTGCTATTGAGCCTACTTATCAATATAAATGCCCAATATGAACTACACAATATATCTCTAAGAATTAATACATGCTATTCACACAAAACATGAATACATGTCAAGAAACCATTCCAAAGACATAGTTGAATCACTCACCTCCGAATAACGCTCCTATAATTCAATCTGAAGAAAACCCGTGCACAAAGAACGTGCAGAAATCCGTCTAGTACAATTCCTATGGATCAAAATTCCATTTATCAACTTTTATGAAAAATTCTAGAAAATAACTTTTCGGAAAACTTAGCCAAACAGGCCCTAATAGGTATCAAAACGAAGCTCTTACCTTGAGGAGCTTGAATATAAAATCTGGGAGAAAACAAACTGACGGAATGTCGTCGTTTGGCGTCGCAAAGCTTGAAGCAACAAAATCTCCCTCTATCCCCCCCTTTTGGCCTCCTTTTGGAATTATGTCAAGAACTTATGAAAAACCTAAAGTCATCACTTCCTATATATAGGCAAGACTATTGGGAATTTACGTTTGCCTCCCCACGAGTTTTCAAAATTCCTAATCAGTCTCTGAAACTTTCTATACAGCTTAGTCATAGCTTTACGAGTGAAACTTCGAAATTATAAAAGTTTTCGACTAAGTTTCGTTTGGTCGCTAAAACACGAATTTCTATATGACGTTTTCCGAAGTTGCTAATTAGCCTACCAAATTAATAGCGTGTTCATTTGTTCTCACCAGGATACTAAACTAACAGAAATATATTCTAAGCCAGAAAATAATACAGATATTGCAATACACAGGTAAACATTTATTTTCAGATAAACATTTAAAATGTTCCACAGTAACCATCTCATACTCGGAGAGACGTCAAAACAATAAATCCTCAATCACAATAGTTTCAAAGGGTTCTCTAATACAGACACCCAAATCAACTCGTGAGTCAAAACTCACCCAACCATGTGCCAAAAGACATGCCACATCACATTACCATGCATGACAATGTAATAAAATTGTAATAACACAAATGCGGGTGTTATATATATATATATATAATATGTAACCCAACCCTACCCCTATATATAGTGACCCATTTGGGTTTTAAAAAAAATAGAGAGAAAGAGAGAGATAACCAAGAGAGAAAAGAAAAGGAAGAAAAAAAAAAGTTTACCACCCAGTGTCACACCGCGACTGCGTACCTACTATGAGTTCCTAACTCACTTGGTATATCAGATTTAATGTCTATGTTATATTTCCGTTAATAATAGTATTATTATTATTATTATTATTATTATTATTATTATTAGTTTACTTATTCTAGAAAAGCTTGTGCTTAACATGTGGTTCCCCTAATCTAGATCCGTATTATCATTGTTATTATTGCTACTACTATTTATTGTTATTATTATTATCTTGTTAGTTAGCCGTTACAACTCATTTTTTTAAACATGTGGTGTCCCTAATCCAGGTCCGTGTTATAATTGCTATATTATAATTATTATTGTTATTATTATTATGATTATTTTTTTCTGCTTATTATTATTATTACGGTCTAAATTAACCTCATGATTAACATATGTACCCTAAACATATTAATGTCCGTTTTAATATTTTGTTAATAATAATGATATTATTATTGTTATCATTATCAGTATTATTATTATTAATTAATTAAACTTCAGGCTTTAATATTGTAATAACCTGCATTTCCATTTAATTTAAAAGTCATGCCCATATTTAATTTATGTGTATTTGCATTGGCATATTTAAATTCTATTAGCATGGTCTGCTTTTATTTTAATTCCAGTCACTTGTTGGGAATATTAATCTCTTATCTAATTCACATTTATATTTTATTGGGGGCCAAACTGCAATTTTACAAAATTAGTAATACCTGTGTGGATTTCAAAGTCTGTATTTCAAAACGGTGAAAATAACTTCTATGGACTCAATCAGTATTTTTATAAAACTAGAAAATCACTTCCTACGTTAAAATCAATTTTCTGTATTTTTGTGACGGACACCGCGCCACGAAAATACCAGTTTACTTTCAAAACTGACCACACGGTGCTAAACGTTCACAGATATTGGAAGTGACCGATTTGGACACTTGCTTTATTTCCATTTATGGCAACTAATGATTTCCTTGCACTTGTTTGGGAATGTCTAGCTTGTGTGTGTTATTTTTGTGCCAAAAGCTAGATTCCCAAACAACTCTAGCTTGAACCCCTATATGCCTACTTGGCTCTTGAGAATCTGTGGAGTTGTGTAGCTCATGTATATACGTATATACATATGTGCTGATCATTGTGTTAATGTTAGAAATTAAAAACCAATTCATTTGTAGAGTGAGGAAGACACAACTTGGGCTCCAAGTTGGGAATTCTATTTAACATACACACTGTCGCGCCCGCCCCGAAGGTGGGGGGCGGTCCCCTCGTGGGTCGCGACGTTTTAAGAAGGAAATGAAATAAAATAGGATAAAAGGCTCAAAGCAGCGAACCAAGGCGGGAAAGGAAATGTGTGAAAGTATGTACAAGTGAGAGTAGGGCCAGTAAGAGTTTCAGAGTCGCCACCTAACGTTTATCGGGAGTTAGGATCCCTGCAAAGACGATTAGATTAGTCATCTTTGACTTTTGAGAAAACAGTTTGAGAAGAGTGGGGCCCTTTTAAAAGTGTGACTCTTGATAGTCGTACGAAACCAAAGTTCTCAAAGTGGGTTCGGGGACTCGATTATGTCGAGGGAAGGTGTTAGGCACCCTCGAACATCCGTGACACACGGTTGCCGTTTTAGTGGTTTTCATAGTAACGGGGCGTAAGTAAGGAGTAGTATGATGCATATATAAGAAATTAAAACGCGAGCATCCGTGACACGCGGTTGCCGATTTACGTATCTTGACACGAGATAGTTTTGAAAGTATGTATTAGTTTGAATGTATGTATACGTATCTCGACTCAGTCGAGATAGTTTGAAAGTACGTACGTACGTATCTAGACATGAGATAGTTTGAAAGTATGTACTAGTTTTAGTTTGAAAGTATGTACGTATCTCGACATGAGATAGTTTGAAAATATGTACGTATCTTGACATGAGATAGTTTTGTAAGTATAGTTATGGCCGCACCCAAGTATGGGTTGCATACGTATCTCGACACGAGAATCAGGCCGTACGTAGTTCTGTGCTGTGTATATGTATGGATGTTTGGTCGATCTAGGCCGTGAGTGTGTAAAATAGTATTTTGAGTAAAGTCGGTGTAGCTAGGAACTTTAACCTGTGCGGTGTAGTCCTAGACTTTAACCTTTGAGAAAGTAGTGAGTTGTGAGAAAGTGTTCTTGAGTAAAAGTCGGGGTAGATCGACCGTGCGATGAGTTTTTTGTATTTTTGTTTTTATGATTGTTTTGTCTTTTTGTTTTATGTGCCGGAAGTAAGGGTCGGTGCCCATTAAGAGTATGAAGACATACCTGTCTTACCTGTGCTGTTTGTAGATTCCAAGCAAAGTACCGAAAGTACGGGTCGGTGCCCATGAAGTTTTGAAAAAGATTTTACCGGAAGTATGGGTCGGTGCCCAGTGAAAAAAAAGTGTACCGGAAGTATGGGTCGGTGCCCGATTATGTAAAATGATGATGTGAAAGTTTTACCGGAAGTACGGGTCGGTGCCCTGTGATTTGAAAAAAAGTATGCCGGAAGTACGGGTCGGTGCCCATTAAGTTTGGGAAAGAAGTATCATCATTTTGTGTTTCCTGATTTTTATCAATGAAGATCTGTAACAAGAGATAAAGTACAGCCGTATGGGTCATTAGATCTCCTTCCGGCTGACGCAGGATATAAAGTCCAAATCGGGTGGAGTTCGAGGCCTCCTTCCGACAGGCGCAAGATATAACAGTTTGATAAAGTTCAGCCGGGTGGGTCATAAGATCTCCTTCCGGCTGACGCAGGGTATAAAGTCCAAATCGGGTGGAGTTCGAAGCCTCCTTCCGACTGGCGCAAGATATAACAGTTTGATAAAGTTCAGCCAGGTGGGTCATAAGATCTCCTTCTGGCTGACGCAGGATATAAAGTCCAAATCGGGTGGAGTTCGAAGCCTCCTTCCGACTGGCGCAAGATATAACAGTTTGATAAAGTTCAGCCGGGTGGGTCATAAGATCTCCTTCCGGCTGACGCAGGGTATAAAGTCCAAATCGGGTGGAGTTCGAAGCCTCCTTCCGACTGGCGCAAGAAAAGGCGGAATATCCGACCAGTGGATTTATAGGGAGTCCACACCACTAAAGCATATAAGTAAATAAAAGAAAAGAAAAAAGGCGGAATATCCGGCCATGTGGATTTATAGGGAGCCCACACCACTAAGTGTATAAGTAAATAAAAAGAAAAGAAAAAGGCGGAATATCCGGCCATGTGGATTTATAGGGAGCCCCAGACCACTAAGTGTAAGAGTTTGAGGGAGTTACCTGTGAAGAAGGGGGGGCAATTTGAGGCCCAGTCGGTGTTTTGTTGAGAAAGAATGAAACAAAACCGAGAAAACGTATCAGAAATAACCCAATAAGACCAAAGTCGTACTTCGATGCGAAATCGACTTGAATGGACGTCACAATTGGGTCCGGAAGGGCCGGAAGAGCCAGAATAGCCATAAGGCTGGCCGGAATGGGTCCGGGCTGAGTTGAGCTGGACCCGCGGGGTCAGAACTGGCCGGTATAGCCTGAAATAGACATATAAAATGCCAAACAGTCCTTAAGAGTTGGATTTGACCAATTCTGAGGTCATCGGTGCGTCCGGAACGACCAAATTAGCTAGGAACAAGTGTCCGTTCGTTGAAATCCGGACCCGGGGTAGAGAAAATTGGGAAAAAACAAAAGTGGGCCCAAGTGCCACGTCAGCAGGCCACGTGTCAGTCAACGACACATGGCGCCTTCTGGTTGGCTGGTCAAAGCTGACGCAGCAGTGACACGTGGCAGATATGCCACGTGGCAGCCCATGATTGGTCATCCAGTGCTGACGCGGCGCTGTCGTGGCAGTACACGTGGCACAGACACGTGGCAGTCGTTGACACGTGTCAATTGCTGATTGGTTGGTCAATCTGGCGTAACAATGACGTGGCAGTACACGTGGCAGATGACTGTACTGATGACTCAGCAATCTTTGCCACGTGGCCTCTTGTGATTGGTTGGTCAAAGATGAGTCAGCGCTGACTCAGCGCTGACTGTTGGCTGCGCGTGGGGAGGCGAAACGGAGGGGTGGTGGCGCGTGTAGCGCGTGCGGCGCTTCCGTTGGGTATTGGAGGCTGGGCTTCTGGAGACGGCGTCGTCTGGGCCAGACGATGAGGTTGGTCGTAGTGGTTTCCGGTGGGAGTTGCCGGAAAGTCTGCCGGAGCAGCTTCTGTGTAGCGGCGGCGCGTGTTGCGTTTGGGCGGCGCGTGAGGCGTCTGTAGAGATGATTTGGTGACGGGACCAGCGGCGGTGGCTTCGTCTTGGCCTGACGAACCCACTGGATGGGGAGGTGAGGCTCAGAGATCTCAGTAAGGGCCCGTTTGGATGAGTTTTCAGAATCTGTGCAGTGGCTAAGGCTTTGTTTGGTTAAACTGCTTTTCTGGGCTATCCGAGGGTCCTTTGAGACTGGGTTTATGAGGGGAGTTGGGTAAGGGGGTGTTGACAGTGGGTTTTTGGTGGTGGAGTCGGTGGTGCTGTGGTGGTGGTGATATGGCTGTGTTTGGTTAGCAACCAAACATAGCCTAAGGGTTTTGGGAGGACTTTGTTTGAGCCAAACAAAGCCTTAAAGAGAGGCTGCCTTTTTTTTCAGCCCCTTGAAGATGTATGAAGATGTTGTTTATATAGGCAAAACCTACATGGGCTCTGATCCCATGTAGGTGAGACACCGGTTGATCGGTGCAACTTTCGATCGGGACCTTTGATCGATTCCGAGCTTTGTTCCTTGATATTTTTCAATCCGGGCGTCCGATTCGGATGATTCGAAAAGTTCTGGGCTTGGTTTAACGTCCTCCTCGAATCCGTATGGTTGGATCGGAATTCGTTTGAAACCCGAAAACGACTCCGTTTTCTTCAGACCGTCGACGTCTGATCTAGACCGTCTAAACTCCGGCTGTCGATATCTTTTGATCCAACCGTCCGATCTTCCTGATTCAAGATGATTTGAAATCGTATTGACGTTCTCTTTGAATCGGTATGGTTCGATTGAGAATCTCTGATTTAAAAATGACCGTTTTGCCCCTGTCTTTCCCGATTGAGTCTTGAAACTTTGGTTTGACGTCGTTTCTTCTCTGATTGTCCGATTGGACTGATTCAAGTCGTTGAACCTCTGTTTTCCCCCGTATTTCCATCCAGGTGTGCCCAGTCGGACTTTCGATGTTTCTGGATTGACAATCGTGTCCCTTTTCCTTGAGTTTAGGGCGTCGAAACTCAAATCGGAGCCCGATTCTCTGTCGGTTATCAAGATTTTGATGATTTGAAGTCCTAAAGGCTGGAATTGATTCCTGTTTTGCCCTGATGTAATCAAATTCAACCTTCGGTTGTCCCGGACTTGATTCCAGTCTTGAATTTTGTGCTGAACTTTGATTCCGGTTAAAAATGTCGTCGATTTTCGTAATCAGACGATCCCGAATTCTGGAACTCTGGTGGATGAGCTGCCGTCTCCGTATTTGACTTTGATTTGACCTCTGGGGTCCCTGTTTGGATTCTGGAGCTCTTTCTTCGATTTGTGGGCCTGGTGGGCCCCCTATGACAGTTATTTCTTTTTTTGGCAGGTCAAAATGGGGTGTCTACAGCTGCCCCTCTTTGTCATGTTTTGCGAAGCAAATCGTGACAAAGAAAAAGACAACCCATTTTGCCCCTTTTCCTTTAAGTGATGAGAATAAGTAAAAGGCGTGCCAGAGTAGGCGAGTGAGTATGAGGTGCCAATATAGGCGAGTGAATGTGAAATGTCATCGTAGGCAAGTGAGTATGAGGTGCCAACGTAGGCAAATGGATGTGAAATGCCATCGTAGGCAAGTGAGTATGAGGTGCCAATCGTAGGCGAGTGAATGTGAAATGCCATTGTAGGCAAGTGAGTATGAGATGCCATCGTAGGCAAATGGATGGTGTGCCAAAGTAGGCAACTGGGGATTGGGAGTATTGCTAGAGTGGGCAAATTGCTCCGCTGGGGATTGAGAGTGTTACCAGAATGGGTGCACGACTCTATTGAGGATTCATGTGAGAATCCAGTAGAAGAGGGATGGTGTAGTCAAGAAGTGCGTAATCGCGTAATCTCGAACCTTAACCAAGAATGTAATAAAGTGAGGGTATGGTCGAGCTCTTAAAGCTGCCTACGTATCTCCCGTCGGGAGAATCAGACCGAGCGTAGTTCGTACTACGATAGAATAAGAGTGATGAAAAGTGTGAGACGAGAGAGCAAAATGCCACGTCGGGGCGTGATTGCTGTGTGTGAGATAGCAAAATGCCACGTGGGGCGTGATCGCTGTGAAATAAGAGAGCAAAATGCCGCGTTGGGGCGTGATTGCTGTGAAGTTATAGAGTGGCAAAATGCGATTCGCGTGATTGCCTTGAATATAAGAGACGAGAATAGCAAAGTCCGATACGGGTAATTGCTGTGGAGATAAGGTTAACAGAATGCGATGCGCGTGACTGTTGAAGATATGAGATAGCAAAATGTCGAGTAAAGCGTGATTGCTATAAAGAGTTTGAGATAAGAGAAGCAAAATGCCATGTGGGGCGTGATTGCTGTAAAGAGTTTGAGATAAGAGAAGCAAAATGCCACATGGGGCGTGATTGCTGTGAAGAGTTTGAGATAAGAGAAGCAAAATGCCACATGGGGCGTGATTGCTGTGAAGAGTGATGAAATTAGCGAAATGCGGTATGCGTGATCGCCATGAAAAAGTGGGGATAGCAAAATGTGATGCACGTGATTGCTATAGAGTGCGGGAGGGTAAGAGAAATACCTGATGCTTGATGCCGATGAAAGTTGGATACCGTTGGAGGGTACTTATACCTGATGGTAGGTGATATGAACAGGATGCCACTTGACGGACACACTCCTGGTTCTGGTGATAGATTGTGCGAATAGGATGCCACTTGACGGACTCACTCCTGGTTCTGGTGATAGATTGCGTGCATAGGATGCCACTTGACGGACTCACTCCTGGGCTTGAAGATATGATTGGGAAGCCTCTTGACGGACTCATTCCCAGTTCTGATGATGAATTCTGATGCCGAGTAGTGAATAGGATGCCGCTGGAGGGTCTTATACCTGATGCCGGAAGTGAATAGTGGACAGGACGCCGCGGGGGGTCTTATACCTGATGCTGATTTTGATTATGGATTCTGATGATGAGTAAACAGGATGCCGCTTGAGGGTCTCATACCTGATTCCTGATTTGAGCGTGGACGGTTAGACCTGAGCGAGGGATAGATTTCTTGACAATCTACCGAGAAGAAGACCGGTTTCATATGTGGATCCGAGCAGATGGATCAATGTGAAGTTGGCGAGTCTGAGTAAGGGTTGATATCGTGGCTCAGTTTGTGGTGAGCTTTTGTGCTATTTGAGAGGAGTGTCGAAACCAGTTGCCCCTGCTATAAAAGTATGCATTGTCTGCTATGTTGAAAGATATGAATGCATTTTGAAAGTTGTGTCATGCTAAGTATACGTATTTACAAGAGTATGATGCATGAATCTATCATCTGTGAAAGAATGCTCATGAGTTAGTGGATATTGACCGTCTTGTCGCCTATTGAGTACTAGAAGACAAAGTATTTGACCGTGTGGGCTCAGTGCCCCAGTGATCGTCCTTCAGAAGGACCCAGTTTTTCAGTATTTGATTTCTCTCAAGCTTTCCTTCTCTCTAAAACCATTTTTACCTTCGGCGCCCTCACGGGTTTTCACCGAATCCGGTTATGTGATTATTGCACTTCAGTGTATCCTGTGATTTGAAAGTAAGTGGCACTCCCGTCGTTTGGAATGATGCAAGTATGTGATTTAGTGAACCCAACAAGGCCTGTGTCAATCAAAGTGGACTTTACTGGGTTGTAACGTAGGCCAAGGTTATAGGTTGAGAAATGAAAGGATCGCATGAAGGCTCAAAGTTTATTTTGAAATGTCGGTTGAGATTCCTGAGATCACCTTATGCCCCGCGTCTTTCCTTCTTTTGATTTTTCTCTTTTTCTTTTTGGCATTGTTTTCGTCTTCATCCCAATCTAGTATGGGGTATGTTATCGCTGAGTAAAGTATGTACTGGGGAGAATTGCCCCAGTTTGAAGTATGTATCCAAGTCGGATCGTATCTTTTGTGGATTTGCTCCAGCTTTGCATTGAGTTCTATTTTGTTTGTTTTCTCTTTCTTTTTCCTTTTGGCATTGCCCTAGTATAGGGGGTGATCCTCAGGGGTTTTGAAAAGAAATCATCGTATGGCTCAAGTGGGCTAACGAGGGAAAGTAGTGTATAGATAGCTGAAATGATTGCCTCTAGTCATTTTGACACAAGTCAAGTCGGGTTCAGAGATCACATATATGCAACATTGAAGTTAGAGATCCTGAGAATGAGTATTTACTTTCCTGATCAGGATTGAGGGGCCCCATGTGGGCCAGCAGTGATCGTGATGATCTCTTTTGCTGAGATGTGGGGGGCAAAGATTGCCCTAGTCTATGTATGTCATGATCCTGAGAATGGACCAAGGACTGTTCTTGAATGCCAGTCAGTTGTCTGCTACGTTCTTGTGTCCTCAAATGACATCAAGCTGTCATATAGAAGTATGCTTTTGTCACCTGATTCTTGTTAAGATATGAGCATCGTCAGAGGATGAAATGGCCGATTGGTGAACTTGAGACGTTTCTTGGCATGACCTTGTGTTGATCGTACTTTCAGGTAGAATCGAACATAGCTTTGTTACGTCCGGAAGTCTAGTACAATGTCTAATTCGTATTCAACAAGTGGTAAGACAGTCATATCCAACATACTCATGAGATTTAAGGAATGAGAGCAGATGACAGTTATTGAATGATGCAAAGAATGAGTTTTGTTTTTGTTTTTCGTTTGAAAGTATGCGCTTATGCAAAGCAGACAAAGCATAAATTCAATAGTATGGCGAAACTGCCCCTGTATGGCAGATAATGAGGAGTAATGTTCCAAGACGGTGGGCTGAGTATTGGGTCTCTTACGAGAGTCGTCTCGGGCATGGACAGAGCTTGTGGATGTATATGGGTAGAAGTAGGCCTATTGGTTCAGCGGCTTGAAGGTTCGAACAATCGCGAATGCGCTGGTACTGCTCGGATTTGATTTCTTCGGATTTTGTCATCTGCCCTGCTCAGGCTAATTGTTTGGATTTGGAAGTTGTATTCAGAAGTCAGAGCTGTTTAGACTGGTTGTCCATTCAGACTTTCTCAATTCGTGGAGAAGTCGGTGATACCGGGAGTAGGCTGAGCGTGTAGAAGCTTCCCATGTTGACCTCAATAAAAAATGTACCTGCAACGGAGGTCAGAAGAAGTAGAGGTAGACGTAAAGTTAGTAAGTCGCTTCAAAGAAAGAAACGGGGATTCTTCTCCCAGTGACTCGTTAGAGATGAGAGAGTATTGCCCCAGTATAATGTGTGTTCCCAAGGTATGAGATGCATTTGGATAGCCTTTTGGCATCACCAAATGTCTTTGAAAAGTGGATTTGTCCTTGGGGAGTTTTATTTTTGTTTTTTAAAAGTGAGAATGAGCTTTGAAAAAAGTCTGGCAGCCTTCCGGCACCGTTTATGAGTTTTTTTTATCCAACCCTGGTCTATATACAGGTGCAATGGGAAGATAAAGAAGAATCGGGTAGCCTTTCGGCGTCGTTTTATGAATTTGAGAAAGTGTATCCATCCTTGTTAAAATGTAAGGAAAAGATAAGTAAGAATGGGCAGCCTTTCGGTGCCATTATGAACTTTTGAAAAAGTGTATCCATCCTTGTTAAAATGTAAGGAAAGGATAAGTAAGAATGGGCAGCCTTTCGGTGCCATTATGAACTTTTGAAAAAAGTATATCCATCCTTGTTAAAATGTAAGGAAAGGATAAGTAAGAATGGGCAGCCTTTCGGCGCCGCTATGAAGTTTTGAAAAAGTGTAGACATCCTTGTTAAAATGTAAGGAGAGGATAAGTGAGAATGGGCAGCCCTTTGGCGCCATTTTGAGTTTTGAAAAGTTTATCTGCCCTTGATTTATATAAGGGGATGATAGAAAAGAATCGGACAGCCTATCGGCGCCGTTCTGTATTTTGAAAAGTTTTGAATGCACACGTGCAAAAATGTGACTATGTGGAGGGGTTGACGTCTAATGTAGACTTATTTAGGTCCGGTTCCCGAACCTTCAAACCTCCAGTACCGAAGCACCTTCTCAGGTTGGTGGTTTGGAGCGGAGGAACTTTCGGTGCTGGTACCGACGGTACTACCGCAACGGCCATGCCACTTACTGATCCTCCTATCTAATCTTAAAAAGGTTTCAGTTTCAGAAACAGGTTATGTCATGCTCGATGCAAGTGTGTAGTGTGTATAGCGGTAAAGTATGACATTGGCCTTGTAGTTTCAGAATGGCATTGGCCTTGTAGTGTCTTTTGAGTCGCAGGTACCTGTGCAAACAAGTTTCGTCACCTGCAAAAGAATTATAGAAGTACATAGTTGTTAATAAAACAAATGCCCCATTAGTATGAAAACCATCAAAGTGACGGCCTGAGTCCTCTTAAGTATATCCCCAGCAGAGTCGCTAGCTGTCGCGCCCGCCCCGAAGGTGGGGGGCGGTCCCCTCGTGGGTCGCGACGTTTTAAGAAGGAAATGAAATAAAATAGGATAAAAGGCTCAAAGCAGCGAACCAAGGCGGGAAAGGAAATGTGTGAAAGTATGTACAAGTGAGAGTAGGGCCAGTAAGAGTTTCAGAGTCACCACCTAACGTTTATCGGGAGTTAGGATCCCTGCAAAGACGATTAGATTAGTCATCTTTGACTTTTGAGAAAACAGTTTGAGAAGAGTGGGGCCCTTTTAAAAGTGTGACTCTTGATAGTCGTACGAAACCAAAGTTCTCAAAGTGGGTTCGGGGACTCGATTATGTCGAGGGAAGGTGTTAGGCACCCTCGAACATCCGTGACACACGGTTGCCGTTTTAGTGGTTTTCATAGTAACGGGGCGTAAGTAAGGAGTAGTATGATGCATATATAAGAAATTAAAATGCGAGCATCCGTGATACGCGGTTGCCGATTTACGTATCTTGACACGAGATAGTTTTGAAAGTATGTATTAGTTTGAATGTATGTATACGTATCTCGACTCAGTCGAGATAGTTTGAAAGTACGTACGTACGTATCTAGACATGAGATAGTTTGAAAGTATGTACTAGTTTTAGTTTGAAAGTATGTACGTATCTCGACATGAGATAGTTTGAAAATATGTACGTATCTTGACATGAGATAGTTTTGTAAGTATAGTTATGGCCGCACCCAAGTATGGGTTGCATACGTATCTCGACACGAGAATCAGGCCGTACGTAGTTCTGTGCTGTGTATATGTATGGATGTTTGGTCGATCTAGGCCGTGAGTGTGTAAAATAGTATTTTGAGTAAAGTCGGTGTAGCTAGGAACTTTAACCTGTGCGGTGTAGTCCTAGACTTTAACCTTTGAGAAAGTAGTGAGTTGTGAGAAAGTGTTCTTGAGTAAAAGTCGGGGTAGATCGACCGTGCGATGAGTTTTTTGTATTTTTGTTTTTATGATTGTTTTGTCTTTTTGTTTTATGTGCCGGAAGTAAGGGTCGGTGCCCATTAAGAGTATGAAGACATACCTGTCTTACCTGTGCTGTTTGTAGATTCCAAGCAAAGTACCGGAAGTACGGGTCGGTGCCCATGAAGTTTTGAAAAAGATTTTACCGGAAGTATGGGTCGGTGCCCAGTGAAAAAAAAGTGTACCGGAAGTATGGGTCGGTGCCCGATTATGTAAAATGATGATGTGAAAGTTTTACCGGAAGTACGGGTCGGTGCCCTGTGATTTGAAAAAAAGTATGCCGGAAGTACGGGTCGGTGTCCATTAAGTTTGGGAAAGAAGTATCATCATTTTGTGTTTCCTGATTTTTATCAATGAAGATCTGTAACAAGAGATAAAGTGCAGCCGGATGGGTCATTAGATCTCCTTCCGGCTGACGCAGGATATAAAGTCCAAATCGGGTGGAGTTCGAGGCCTCCTTCCGACTGGCGCAAGATATAACAGTTTGATAAAGTTCAGCCGGGTGGGTCATAAGATCTCCTTCCGGCTGACGCAGGGTATAAAGTCCAAATCGGGTGGAGTTCGAAGCCTCCTTCCGACTGGCGCAAGATATAACAGTTTGATAAAGTTCAGCCAGGTGGGTCATAAGATCACCTTCTGGCTGACGCAGGATATAAAGTCCAAATCGGGTGGAGTTCAAAGCCTCCTTCCGACTGGCGCAAGATATAACAGTTTGATAAAGTTCAGCCGGGTGGGTCATAAGATCTCCTTCCGGCTGACGCAGGGTATAAAGTCCAAATCGGGTGGAGTTCGAAGCCTCCTTCCGACTGGCGCAAGAAAAGGCGGAATATCCGACCAGTGGATTTATAGGGAGTCCACACCACTAAAGCATATAAGTAAATAAAAGAAAAGAAAAAAGGCGGAATATCCGGCCATGTGGATTTATAGGGAGCCCACACCACTAAGTGTATAAGTAAATAAAAAGAAAAGAAAAAGGCGGAATATCCGGCCATGTGGATTTACAGGGAGCCCCAGACCACTAAGTGTAAGAGTTTGAGGGAGTTACCTGTGAAGAAGGGGGCGCAATTTGAGGCCCAGTCGGTGTTTTGTTGAGAAAGAATGAAACAAAACCGAGAAAACGTATCAGAAATAACCCAATAAGACCAAAGTCGTACTTCGATGCGAAATCGACTTGAATGGACGTCACAATTGGGTCCGGAAGGGCCGGAAGAGCCAGAATAGCCATAAGGCTGGCCGGAATGGGTCCGGGCTGAGTTGAGCGGGACCCGCGGGGTCAGAACTGGCCGGTATAGCCTGAAATAGACATATAAAATGCCAAACAGTCCTTAAGAGTTGGATTTGACCAATTCTGAGGTCATCGGTGCGTCCGGAACGGCCAAATTAGCTAGGAACAAGTGTCCGTTCGTTGAAATCCGGACCCGGGGTAGAGAAAATTGGGAAAAAACAAAAGTGGGCCCAAGTGCCACGTCAGCAGGCCACGTGTCAGTCAACGACACATGGCGCCTTCTGGTTGGCTGGTCAAAGCTGACGCAGCAGTGACACGTGGCAGATATGCCACGTGGCAGCCCATGATTGGTCATCCAGTGCTGACGCGGCGCTGTCGTGGCAGTACACGTGGCACAGACACGTGGCAGTCGTTGACACGTGTCAATTGCTGATTGGTTGGTCAATCTGGCATAACAATGACGTGGCAGTACACGTGGCAGATGACTGTACTGATGACTCAGCAGTCTTTGCCACGTGGCCTCTTGTGATTGGTTGGTCAAAGATGAGTCAGCGCTGACTCAGCGCTGACTGTTGGCTGCGCGTGGGGAGGCGAAACGGAGGGGTGGTGGCGCGTGTAGCGCGTGCGGCGCTTCCGTTGGGTATCGGAGGCTGGGCTTCTGGAGACGGCGTCGTCTGGGCCAGACGATGAGGTTGGTCGTAGTGGTTTCCGGTGGGAGTTGCCGGAAAGTCTGCCGGAGCAGCTTCTGTGTAGCGGCGGCGCGTGTTGCGTTTGGGCGGCGCGTGAGGCGTCTGTAGAGATGATTTGGTGACGGGACCAGCGACGGTGGCTTCGTCTTGGCCTGACGGACCCACTGGATGGGGAGGTGAGGCTCAGAGATCTCAGTAAGGGCCCGTTTGGATGAGTTTTCAGAATCTGTGCAGTGGCTAAGGCTTTGTTTGGTTAAACTGCTTTTCTGGGCTATCCGAGGGTCCTTTGAGACTGGGTTTATGAGGGGAGTTGGGTAAGGGGGTGTTGACAGTGGGTTTTTGGTGGTGGAGTCGGTGGTGCTGTGGTGGTGGTGATATGGCTGTGTTTGGTTAGCAACCAAACATAGCCTAAGGGTTTTGAGAGGACTTTGTTTGAGCCAAACAAAGCCTTAAAGAGAGGCTGCCTTTTTTTTCAGCCCCTTGAAGATGTATGAAGATGTTGTTTATATAGGCAAAACCTACATGGGCTCTGATCCCATGTAGGTGAGACACCGGTTGATCGGTGCAACTTTCGATTGGGACCTTTGATCGATTCCGAGCTTTGTTCCTTGATATTTTTCAATCCGGGCGTCCGATTCGGATGATTCGAAAAGTTCTGGGCTTGGTTTAACGTCCTCCTCGAATCCGTATGGTTGGATCGGAATTCGTTTGAAACCCGAAAACGACTCCGTTTTCTTCAGACCGTCGACGTCTGATCTAGACCGTCTAAACTCCGGCTGTCGATATCTTTTGATCCAACCGTCCGATCTTCCTGATTCAAGATGATTTGAAATCGTATTGACGTTCTCTTTGAATCGGTATACTTCGATTGAGAATCTCTGATTTAAAAATGACCGTTTTGCCCCTGTCTTTCCCGATTGAGTCTTGAAACTTTGGTTGGACGTCGTTTCTTCTCTGATTGTCCGATTGGACTGATTCAAGTCGTTGAACCTCTGTTTTCCCCCGTATTTCCATCCAGGTGTGCCCAGTCGGACTTTCGATGTTTCTGGATTGACAATCGTGTCCCTTTTCCTTGAGTTTAGGGCGTCGAAACTCAAATCGGAGCCCGATTCTCTGTCGGTTATCAAGATTTTGATGATTTGAAGTCCTAAAGGCTGGAATTGATTCCTGTTTTGCCCTGATGTAATCAAATTCAACCTTCGGTTGTCCCGGAATTGATTCCAGTCTTGAATTTTGTGCTGAACTTTGATTCCGGTTAAAAATGTCGTCGATTTTCGTAATCAGACGATCCCGAATTCTGGAACTCTGGTGGATGAGCTGCCGTCTCCGTATTTGACTTTGATTTGACCTCTGGGGTCCCTGTTTGGATTCTGGAGCTCTTTCCTTGATTTGTGGGCCTGGTGGGCCCCCTATGACAGTTATTTCTTTTTTTGGCAGGTCAAAATGGGGTGTCTACACACACCTTCATACATATCATACAGTCTGCACATACAACACACAGAGAGAAAAGAGAGAGCTGGAGAGTTAATTTCAGATATTGCTAGAGAGAGAGGACTCAATCCCCATAGCCAAAGCTTGGGTTTGAATTTCTATATTGCTATTCTTTCTCAATAATTCCTTTGTTCTCAATCTCAGTGAGTATTCTAAACTCACTACCAATGTAATTTCATGCTTAAGTACTGATTGTCTATGTATATTGAAAATCACCATTGATGAATTTTGGTATGAACTTCAAAGCTTGAAAACATGGATTTCCAAAACTTAACCAAAATTAGTTTTGTGAATGAAATATGATAGATTATAGTGTGTAGAGTATATGGTTGTAAAATTAGAGCTTAATTCGTTCATAGGAGAAAGTATATTAAGAATTAGTTTTTGACATGTTTTAGTTTTTCCTAAAATTAGAGAGCTATGAATCAAATGGTGTTAAATTGACTTTAGATTCTTAATCCTTGTGAAAAACCGAAGAGAATCATATATTATATGTCCTATATACTTTAGAAATCCAAAATGGATCATTTTGGACCCCTTAAACTGAAACAGGGCAGTTTCTGCGAAGAAGACGAAGCCTCAGCTTCATCTCGCGCCACGATCGCGCGCGCGACCCCTCGCGCGAGCGGCCCGCGCGCGCGAGGTAGGCTTCCCCAGGCAGACGTAAGAGTTTATATATATATATTTGAAAATTGGCTGGTCGCGCGAGCGAGGGTCGCGCGAGAACCCCTTCGCGCGAGCGATCCGCGCGCGCGACCTTGCTTTCCTCAGGCAGACAGAAAAGTTTATTAAATAAATGAAAATGGGCTTATCGCGCGAGCGGCCCGCGCGAGCGACCCTTTGCGCGAGCGGCCCGCGCGCGCGAGGTAGTGCAGTTTCTGTTTTTGTCTGTTTTTCTGTTAAGGGACTGTTTGGATGAAATTTATATACTGTTAAGGCTCTGTTTGGGAATTTAGTTAATTAGAACTCTATTGGGTTATGTTTGAATGATTAAGACATTGTTGTATGACTCATTAATTCCCGTACGCGTGTTGTTCCTTAATTCAGCATTTTTGTTTAAGTGCATACCATTCATGTGGGTCAGTAGTACATGCATATGGGTGTCAGTCTGTGTGGAAAAGAGTAATGGTAGTGTGGAAAGAGTATGAGTTGTGGTTGTGGTCGTGGTTGTGGTCGTGGTTGTGGTTGTGGATGTGGTTGAGTTTGTGGAAGAGGGTATCTTTGAAATGCGACGGTGGCAAATAAGGACACTCCCTGACGCCCATGGAAGCGTTAAAGTGTGTGAAGCCGAACTCGGACACTCCCTGGCACCCATGGTAGTGCTAAAGTGTGGCCTACGGACACTCCCTGATAACTCAAGTCTGGATACTGTGTGAGGGGTCGCCCCGGTATTTGCATGGCGGTTAGGGTATTCAAAGTGTGAGGCATTGGACACTCCCTGGTACCCCGGACCAAAGTGTGAGGCAAACTGGACACTCCCTGGCGCCCCGTTGCTAAAGTGTGGCTATCTGAGTGTTTCAAAGATACCAGGAGTAGGATAGTGGGTTGTTGTGGCTGTCGAGAGAAAAGAGTCGGCGAGATGAGTGTGGTGCATTGTCTCATTTCACGAGTATCTGTATTTATGAATGAACAACTTTTATTATATTCCTTGTTGTTTTATAAAGTGAATTCTTTCTGTAATTTAATAATGGAAAAAGGTAAATGGGTATGTTTTACATGTTTTTAATACTCACCAGCTTCTTGAAGCTGACGACGTTGATGCGTCCTGGACATTCGTGTTCAGGCTTTTCAGGTTACAATCAGGAGGAATCATACGACTATGCTAATTGAGAATGGCTGCATCTGGAATAAAGAAACTGTTTATTTTATGCATTAAGTTTATTTGTTTGAGTTTTAAACTGTTTTGTTTTAAGGATGACTGTAACAGACTCTAAGTTATTATTTTATTTTCAAGGCGGTTTGTGCCTTAGTTGACCCCGGTTTATAAGATGTAATAAGATAGAAAATTTTTGTAAGCCTTGATTGCTTTACTCTGATTATTATGTTTTGTTGTTTGACGTTTGGGACGGAATCGATCCTTCAAACTGTCGCGACCTACGGGTCCATAAAGGAAATTAAACGCTTTCCTTATTTATGCTACGTCGGGGCGTGACAAATATGTTGTGTCCCGAACATTTTATTCCACTGCTATTATTAATATTAGTGTTATTATTATTGTTAGCACTTTCCGGTTAGCCTCATGTTAATATGTTACACCCCGAACATATTATCTCCGTTATTATTATTATTATTATTATTATTATTATTATTATTATTATTATTTATGTTCATTATTATTATTAATCCGGTTAATGTCATGCTTTAACGCGTGGTACTACGATCATAGGGCTCGTACTATATTTCAGTAATAAATAGTACATGTTTAATTAACTTGTACCTCGTGCATAACATATGATACACCTCATGTAGGAGTCAGTGTCGAAACGTCAAGTCGACGTGTACGAGTATAGAGTCGAACGGTCGCGGAGACCAAGTTCGTATGCATTTGGAAGTACGTGTAAGTCGACCGCGGAGGTCCAAAAGTTGATATGTATTGAGTCGGTACTGTCAAATGGAATTACAAGATTGCATGTCGGCAATGATTGCTACTATGGCCACGGAGCGGCAAACACGATAGCAAAGTAACCATATTGATAAGAATACATCGAGAAATGAATAAACACGGTTAGCATGTAAGGCAAGATTACTACTGCGGTCGCGACGACCAACGAAAGTAAAGTAACCGTTTCGCAAACCGGTGACGATATTCATAAGGCAAGGTCCCGAGGACCTAGAGTACATGGTTAGCTTGTAAAGCGAGATTACTACTACGGCCACGAGAGGCAGACAACGATAGTAAAGTAACCATAGCTCGACCCATTGGGCGAGTCACTCTAAGCCAACGGCGTTACACTGGTAATGTAACAAAGTCAAGTAAGTCGGATATTAAGTCGAGTGAAGTCGAATATATCGATGATGCATAGTTCACGCACGGTCTCATTATAATTCGCTCAACCGACGTAACTAGTCGTTGTGTACTTTCGAATACATATTTTATATTAGGAGTGTTCGGTTAGAACGCTCACTTAGCTTTTATTAAAGCTAACGGCATACTACGCCCTGGACATTCCCATTTCTAGACTATACAGGATATGATTGTCCAGAGGAGGACTATCAGGAAGGAGCCTTCGATGGGGAAGCCTACTATGCTGAAGGTGATGGCTACGCCAGCTAGAGGCGTGGATTCAAGAAATAAGACTTAGTTATTCTTTATAGTTTTTTTTCTATTCGTACTTAGTTGTAAACGACGTCCAATGCCTTAAACTCTTTTGTCCTTATCTTTTGAAACAATGAACTCTGATGTAATAGCTAGTAATCTTTTAATGTATATATTCAGTTTGCGCTTTCATTAAGTTACTCTCATATTTATGTAGCGTGTTTGTGGACAATCAGTTAATGTAACTAGTCATGGCTTACGGACCCAAAAAGGAAAATTTTATTTCCTGCTAATTTTTGCTGCTCCGGGGCGTGACATGTGATTATTGAATAACCACCGCAGGTACGACATGAGAAGAGGAAAGAAAATGATCGATACGACGGGTTGGGCGTGGGGGTTATGAGATGTGTGTTAATATGTTCATAAATCTAGACGTTGAAGTGTCCTAAAGCAACTTATGGTTTGGAGATGTATAGTTAACTCATGTTTTGGAAAACTTGTAACATGTAAGCTTCAATTTGGTGTTGGTTATATCTTGTGGTATGGGTTGTAATATGTTATCCATAAGTTGTGTGTGTATGAGAGAAACTTTATAGATTATGTAACTTTGAAAGACAAACTAGATTTGGGGTCTTTTGTTTGACAAGTTATACTCATGTTGGAGAAATGTGGTTTGATGCATGTTTAAGCTCTTAGTTAGAGCATTATGAGTTTTTTGTGTGTATAACTAATCAAGTATGGGAAAAATGATCTTTTATAACTCTAATGTTTGAACAACTTGAGTTTTGGGAGGGTGTAGTATATCAAGTCCAAATTGATGTTGTTTATGAGTTTTGTTATGTGGGATGCGCTTGCAAGCCACAAATTGTGTATATTGGGAGAAGACTAGGGATTTAGCTAACTATGGATGTTACTTAGCTTGTTCTTCCTTATGCTTGCATGTTTATGTATATTGTTTGGGGAAAATGAAGAGTTAATGCATGTTTACATTGCTCGTAAAGGATTAATGTGCTTTGAGTGTTAAACCAACTTCTCAACTACTTTGAAATGCTTTTGAAGTCTTTCATGGTGGTTGGTTAATGTTTGGAGACATTTGGGAACACTTTTGAAATGATTTGGAGGTTTTCATATGAGTTCTTTTGACTCAAAAGAAGTTGTGTGTATGTTATAGATGAGTTTTGGTTGTAATCAAGTTATTTGCAATGTTTATGAACTCATTTTCAACAAGTGCTATGATTTGTTAGTTTTGACGAGATTGAAATGTTAATAACTTTGTTTTGATTCAAATGAACTAATATTGATGATTTGTTATGATCCAATTGTAGTGGTAATGGGGTTTTACATGTTTGTTTATCATTTGGAAGAGTTTGGATTTGTGTTTGAAATGATTTCTCAAAGTTCCATGAAGTTTGATTTGAATTGGGGTGTTTTGGCTTGAAAAACAAGGGTTTTTAGCAGTAAAAATCAAGTTCTACAGACCCGGATCGATCCGGGTTAAAGAGTGGATCGATCCGACCCTTTTCGAGGGACTTATTGCCCAAAAACAGGAGTATGGATTGATCTGGGCTTAAGGGCGGATCGATTCGCCTATGCATTTCACAGCACGTCCGCTTTTACGAAAACGTGCATAACTCTTTATAGAAAAATTGGATTTGCGCGCCATTTTTTGCGTTAGAATCGGGACTCAAAGACCTATCTTTTGGTATAAAATTTTACAAACTTTTCTTAATGAACATTTTGCCCTTGGGCTATTTTGTCTCAGCAAGGTCTTTTTCGTTAGTTCAAATCATGGTTTTTCTTAATAACTAACATGGTTTATTACTTACTAATGTAATTTTGGGTGCATATAAGCTTGTTACACGTGTCCTCATCCACCGGGACAGGTTGGGGTGTGACAATGGTCCTCTTAAAAGAAATAAAACCACATGCATTAATTTCGCTTATAAAGATTTATTTTCTTTTTTTATTTAAAATTTTTTTTTCTAAAGGTGGGGATAAGAGCTCCATCCCTCTAGGGAAGCTCACCCCTCTTGTCCGCCAAAAAAGGCTACCGCTAAAGTCTTACGAATAACCAAATCCACATTTATTTTTAAGTTTGTTTATTACTTCTTCTGTTTCATATTAAGAGTTTTTGATGTCCCATTTTAAGAGTCCTCTTTGAAAAATCAAAATATTTTAATACACACTTTCTAATTTTACCCTTTATTAGATCCAACTCTTCCCTCTCTATTTTTTGATGTGACACTATAATTTTGAATTTCAAAAAGGGCAATGTTGGAAAGTTAAAAATCTCACCAAAATCAAAGTTGTCCCCTTAACAAGTTGGGTAATGCTAGGGGCACTAACAAAATCCACTAACATTTACTAACACACTCTATCTCTCTCCTAGTGGTACTGCGGGGTCCACTGCGGACCCCACAGTGCCACTAGGAGAGAGATAGAGTGTGTTAGTAAGTGTTAGTGAATTTTGTTAGTGCCCCAAATATTACTCAAGTTGGAATTCCCAAAAGAGACTCTTTATAGAGTTATATTTGGGGCACTAACAAAATCCACTAACACTTACTAACACACTCTATCTCTCTCCTAGTGGCATTGTGGGGTCCACAGTGGACCCCGCAGTACCACTAGGAGAGAGATAGAGTGTGTTAGTAAGTGTTAGTGAATTTTGTTAGTGCCCCTAGCATTGCCCCTCTTTATATGGGATGGAGGGAGTACTTTTTATAAATTTTTTTTTTTTATTTTTTCTTATTTATTTATTCATTTGATTGTATGTGGGTGCCTTATAAAGATGGTAGTAGATGATTTTATTCTACAAAGGGTTACACAAGAACCTACCACTTAAACTTGTCAGATTGTGTCGATCTCTTTAGTATTGTCTAGCCCGAAACATATATGCTCTGAATTTTCTAGTCTAAATTCCCATATCAAACCATAGGATAATAGGATAAGTACAATTTGCAATTTAAATAAGACATATCTTTGATCTAATTTGTATTATGATGATTTGATTATATGCTTTATAGGTTAGATGAATTTAATCATGGAAAATCCTTAAGCTAGAATTTTAGATCTTTGGTACAGCTAATAAAGAGATTTGATGACAAATGAAGGGATCACGATTGGATTAGAGAGCATCTATAAATTTAACACTCCAAGTATGTCATATCTTTCTTCTTTTGTTAGTGATTCTTGTGTGTCTCAATGTATAAAGTATAAACACACACATACACATGAATATATATATTTTTATATGTACACACATGTGTACATACACATACCTTTAGGTATTAAGGATGAGTGGAGTTGGTAAATATCCTTTGTTGATTCAAATGGATTCTCCCTTCTTCTCTTAAAATTTTTTATTTCCTTAAAGAAAATCAGATTAAATATGCTCGTATGAACCAAAGTTGGTTATTAATTTTTTAATTAATTTTTTTTTTTTTATATCGAGGTTGGTTATCAATCTTAATTTCTAAAATCAAGTAGTTTCTTTATTTTACTCAACTTTTAAATTTGTTTGCTAAAATTAAGGAATTTACTCACTCTGATAAAATGATCTACATGTAATATGTTTATAGTTGAAAATGATCTATATATTTTATATTGATTTGAATCACAGAAGTAAGATTATTTTGTGTGGAAGATTGAAGGTTGCTGATAAAAATGTGAGAAATTATCTTAATATAGTGCGAAATTCATACATATATATATATATATATATAGAGAGAGAGAGAGAGAGAGAGAGAGAGAGAGAGAGAGAGCGAGCCATGTATATTAATTCAAAATACTTTCAAAATCGTGGTATATTCAGTTTTGAGAAACGAGTTTTTAGGAGATCATGGATAAGGGGATTAATATCCCTAATATCAAGGGATTTCGGTTTAAAAGAGTAATGTGAGAATTTCTCACCTTATATATATATATATATATATACAGCTGTGTATATTCAAAATACTTCCAAATTTGTGTTATATACAGTTATGGGAAGCGTATTTTTAGGAGATCATGGATAATGAGATTAATATCCCTAAAATCAACAGATAATTTTCTTAGTATTTAGTGAGAATTTCTCACTTAGTATGTAAGAATATTTTCTCATTATTAAGTGAAAAACTTCTCAGTATGTTTGCATGTCTTTCTTTTAAAAATAATCATAGTTGTGTTATGTATATGCGTAATGGTATTATCAAAGGTTTTTTTTTCTTCGAGTTTTTAATGTAAGGTGAGAAATTTGTGGTTATTTAGTGAGAATTTCTCACCTTTTGTTCAAATATATACACACATGCAGACCATATTTATCATTTCTCATTAACAAAGTGAGAAGTTCTCACCAAATAACTACAAATTTGATGAGAAATTTTCACTTCTGTTCAAAGACAAAAACTTTAATAAGACGAATTCTTTGCGAAACTTCCATTCAAATATATATATATATACACACACACAAACAAATTTCTCACTATTATTCTCTTAGCTATCATGAAATTTTCCATATCACTAAAAAACTACAAACAAAACAAATATAATGTATAAAAAAATGAAAAAATTATAGAAGTTAAACGAAAGACTCGAGTTAGTGTTCTAGCCATTGCTGTCATGCAGTCTTCCAATCGTCGTCGTCGAATCGAAAAACTTTTAGTGTGAAGCCAAGTCCTAATCAAAACAATAACCATTTTCATAAAAAAAAACTCCAATGTTTGAATCGAAGCTACTTGTTCCAAAATTGTGAGAAATTTGTACCAAAATTCTTAGAATACGTAGTCGATAATGAATTAAGTTTCTGTGTCGACGATCTTCATGAATCACCTATGAGGGAAGGTGGTGGACATAGTGTTGCGAAGTCTTCTTTCTTTCTCTCCTTCAACTTTTGTTTCTCTCTCTCTCTCTCTCTCTCTCTCTCTCTATATATATATATATATATACACATATATAGTTAATATGGGTTTTGAATTTTAAAACTTTGATTGTGGGAAGTAAATATTATACATGTGTATAGATATATTTCTACATATAATTATATAGGGGTATTTTGGTCCTCAAAATAAATTAGGGACCTATTTTTAATTTCATTTTAAAAAGAGTTTAATTTCTAGTTAAGTGTCTATATTAAGACTATATATTAAGTTACCCATCAAATATTCTCCGCATGATTCACTGTGTTGCCTGGTTTTAATTGAAGAGGCAAATTTTTCTCTTTTGCATAGTATACTAGACTTTTTTTGGTAATTGTGAAGTCCATACTTGCAGCCAAAAAAAAAAAAAAAAAAAATTTACCTCTCACTTTTTATTTAAGAAGAGTAAATTACGCTACCACCCTTAACTATGACTTTTTTTTTTCAAATACCCCCTCAACTATAAAAACTCAACGAATTGACCGCTTCAACTATTATAATTTTTCACTAACACCCCTTCGGTTAGGTTGTCTCCAAAAAAATAAATACAATTGTTAGTTTGTATCATGCTATCAACACATGATATAAAAGTATTAACAACATGAAATTTTTTGCCTCTCCTTTGAGTCGTTGGAAATTTTAGAACAAAATTACCTAAAATTATGTGTATCACAAAAGGCAATTCTGTGTGAAGCAAGGATAATTTGGTCTTAAAATTTCCAACTACTCAAAGGTGGGATAAGCAAATATCATGCTTTTAATATTTTTGTATCGTATGTTGCTTACATAATTCAAAAATTTTAGTTTTTTTAGACAGAATTTTGTCATAAGGGGTGTTGGTGAAAATTGCAATAGTTGAGGGGATCAATTTATTAAATTTTTTAGTTTTAGGGGTACTTAAAAAAAGAGTCATAATTGAGGAAGTGTTACTGTAATTTAACCATTTAAGAATTGAGGAATAAACGACATGAAAACAACGCAGGATGCCAAAAACTTTGGTCCTCAAGTTGAAAACTTTACGCCTAGCTAGTTGGCAATGATGAAAACGAAATCGCATTGTCTAAATTTTTACCTTTTTTTTTAAATTTTTTTTTCTTTTAAATTAATGTAGTTTTGGTTTGGTAAAGAATTACTAGTTCTTATGATATTTTGAAGTTATACATGGGCTCTTATGTATCTAAAAGACACCCAGGTTCCTTGTAACTTATGTTTAGTGTCATCAATTATATATATATATATATTAATACACATATCTATATATATATATATATATATATAACTCAGAAGTAAAGGCACCTAGAAGTTTAAAAATTAAATTTTTAGTATAAGAATTTTTTGAGTTTTAGAAATAAGCCTCTCCTAGAATTTTGAAAGACACCAAATAGTATTTAAGTTTCACAAATAGACTCATATTATAACTAGACTAAAAAAATATCACCAATTATGTATAAGTAGACCCTAAATAAATTGTCAATTCGGACACCCCCGATTACCAAAAAAAATAAAAAAAAATTATCAATTATATATAAGTAGATTCTAAAAAAATCGCCACAGGGCGTTGCCCCCGAAACCCCGAATAATGGTTCGTCCCGAGCCTCCACATACTCAAGACCAATCCTGAAGGCACACTAACACAAAACTAATTAGAACTCGTTCTTCTATCTGACCTACAAAACTGATTCTTCATGTGTTACCCAAATGATCTCTTACTTCAGTTAAAAACACCCTCTTTGTGTCAAATAATGAATAAAGAAAAAAGAAAAAAAGTTTAAATTGTCTTCTGATTCTTTTGCCTGAACCATTCTTGGATTACCCAAACACCTCTTACTTCAATTAAAAAAGCACCCACTTTGCAATTGCAAATTAAATAACGAAAAAAAAAAAAAGTTAATAATATTTTATCCTGTATTCAATCTCTCATCTAAAACCTTATGCTGCCATTATTTAATTGATGTTGACATTGACCCTATTTCAATTTCCAGTGATAAGTACTGATCATGACACTTTGTCAATTAATAGGTGAGAAGAACTATTGAGAAAAAACCTGCCGCAATGTGAAACCAAAATATTCCCAGAAAGATTTTATATTCAAATTCTACTGAAAGATTGCAATTTTTGTTAGCAGAAACTTAAACTCATCATTGCACATGTTTGTTTGTTTTTTTTTTTTTTTTTCCATTATTGCACATGTTGGATTATTAATTAATTAAACAATCAATTAACCCTATATGTTTAATTTGACCAAAATTTTGAGATAAAATAAAGAATATATTTTTGCTCACCACAAAATTATTTATCCTCTTATCCCATTGGCTAATGTAGTAGGGTCCGATATTAAATAAGAATTAATTAATGGTGTAAAACATTAGATCCCACTGCATTAGTCAACGAAAGAGGAAGATGAGCAAAATTGCACTCTAAAATAAACAATCATATTTCAGTCATAATTTATTCAATAAATTGCCATGCGATACAAAAGCTTATGCAGAAGGTGCTCCCACATCCGAAAACTATGAGTGGTTGTTAATTAACCAAATCAGTAAATAATCACCTACAAATTAATTAATTAATTATTAGACTAATAACCAAATTAGTAACAAATTAAGGAGTTGAGCATCGTTATCAACCACAGTATACAGAGTAGTTAATTATTCCACAACCAATAAACATTTAAATCAACCTTTGATTAAATATATACATAGATGAACTACGAAAAAAAGCTACTTCCATTCAAAGAGCAAACGAACTTTTTAGCCTAGGCGAGTTTCTGAGACCTAAAACGCGTATACTTATCTATTTTGATGGATTCTAAATAAAGTTTCAAAAGCACATTTTAGTTTTAAGCGGCCCAAAATATGCTTCTGTATGTCCAAACATTATGTAGAAAGCAGATTGAGATTTCGATAGTTTTTCTTATTACGGAGTACCAATTAACGGTATCCTTGTGACTAGAGAAATGCGTTTTTTGTCTAAACGCAAAAGGGTAAGCCATTACAACACTGCTTAAGTACATAAGCTACTCAAAAGATGTCGATTATAACCAATATTAATGTGGCCAAATTAAACTCATAGCTTATAGGATAGTACTCATATTTTCCTAGACTCCAAAAATAGATATTCTTGTGCATGTTACTCCTAGACTCCTAGTACATATCAGAAAGAGGTTGAAAAGAATCTCTCAAAAAATTAATGCAGTCAAACTATACGTCCATAAAAATAATGCTGAGATTTTTTCTATGCCTAAAGGCAAAAAAAAGAAAAGAATATTACAGAATACATTGATATCCATATACCCTATACGACATGATAAGAGCAGCAGGCCATAAGTGCAAAAGTTATTAAAAGACCCTTCGTACAACCTCCAGAGTAGGGCTAAGTGTATAATATTATCAGACTTTACACAACATCCGCCATGACAAATGCAAAATTAAAACCCAAGTTCAATTTCGATTTATCAAGATTCAAACAAAGGCCAAATATGCAATCCACATCAAATGAAAAGTCACATAATATACCAGACACAAAAAGGTCGCTCATTTTTTTTTTTTTTTTTTCCCTTTTACAGATAATTGGAATCCAAAAAATGGCTAGCTAGAATGAATTCACAAGTTGAAATGTCCAGAATCAACTTGAAATACACGAAAATTTATGTTATGCTCATGACAGATTCTGTAGTTTTTGTTGCAGCACGGACAGATTGAAGCATGTTGGGTCCTCAACCTGTAAAGCAAATAAAAATGGTGCACTTACAATGGCGTTTTTGCATTTGTATACAAACACATGTATATATATGTACATGTAGTACATGAATATCAACTTAAGCGGTTGTAGCCATAAACCTTGTGATTAATGTGTTAAGTTACCAGTTGATCCAAAAGCTTAAACTGTTAGACAACGGATTCAAAAATAAATATCAAACTCTAATGCCTTCCCCACGTGCAGAGTTGGCGGAGTGACGTAACAGAGTGCTAAAGTGAGTGAATCAGTGCAAATCTTGCATTGAACGCAGATGAAGAGACTTGGAACACACAATGTTAAGTTACTAGTGGATCCAAAAGATTAAGTTGTTAGATAACGGGCACAATAATGAATATCAAACTTTAACACCTTCCTTAATTCACATGCAACCCCATCTCGCTCGTGGGGAGTCAGCACACTAACTTAATAGAGTGCGAAAGTGAGTGAGTGAGTGAATTACACTAAACAAGGCAGAGAGACTTGAATGCAAGACCTTTGAGAATCAAAAGTCTGATACCATGTTAAGTTACTAATTTATCCAAAAACTTAATTAGTTGTTAAGTAACCGGTTCAAAAATGAATATCAAGCTTTAACACCTCCTTTTTTGTAACACTGTCTTGCATGTGGAGAATTAGCTAGCACACTGACTTAACAGAGTCAAAAGTGAGTGAGTGAGTGCAAACCTTACAACGAATGGGGGAGAATCAAAATTCTCATACCATATTAAGTTACCAGTTGATCTAAAAACTTCGGGGCCCAACAATTAGTAAAATGCTTTAGCACCCTCTCGTGTAACCCAACCTTTCATGTGGAGAGATGGCACACTAATATAACAACGCTAGGGGTGAAATCGGTTCGATTTGGTCAGTTTTGTGGGGTTTTTTTCCACCGACCGATCGGTTCGGTTTCGATCGATTTTTTCAGTTTTAGGCTAAATTTTCGATTTTACACTGCACCTAACGTATAAAAACTGATCGAATCGATCGGTTCGATTCAATTCGGTTTACTTTCATCCCTACACAACGCACACTAATGCAACATCGTGCGGGAGTGAGTGTGTGAGTCCAAACCTTGCACCAAATGGGGGTCTGAGGGACTTAAAACACAAGACCTATGAGAATACCATGTTAAGTTAGCTAGCAGTAGATCCGAATAATTCATGCTGTTATTTACTGACCCAACAATGAATGCTAAGCTTTAACACAACATGAATTATTTGAGTAATTGAAGGTACCTCAGATTCTATAGTATGTAGTAATCTATCGTTTACTTTTGTAGAAACACAGCTAACAACTAGAAGTCTCTCTTCAAGCAGAAGTTCCACTACTCTTGAAAGCTTCAAACCTTGCTCATCATCAAACCCACTGCTGAACATAACCTTTAGTCCTCCCAAACACGGCTCTATAGTTACACGGTTTGTTGTAGAGTGTCTTGAACTTCCCTCACCGGTAGTAAAATCACTTGAAATATTGGACTTGTTTTTAAGGTAATCTCTCTTGAAACTTAGCTCTTTGATGTTTTTCTGTAGGTGTTTTATGTAGTTCACTGCCCCATTCATTTGATCACTTATCGAACGCTTTCCCTGACAGAAAGCCCCATCAACACAACCCTAAACACTTAAACAAGTATACCAAAACTACTTCCAACCCACATACATATGCATATGTGTATAACATATATATATATATATATATAGAGAGAGAGAGAGAGAGAGAGAGAGAGGGGTTTGTTCAAGGGAATTGCAGTTGACATAGGATCTGTTTGGGAATAATGAAAATAAGATTACCAAGTCTCACTTATGAAAGTTAGTGTTACCTTGTTTTGATTTTTTTTTTTTTAAACACCATTTTTTGGTGGACTCCTATGTATTTAAAAAGAAGCTACACAAGTTCTTATGTCACCCAAACAACCTCATTTGAAGGCATCTAGGTGTAATTACAAAGACCCAGAGAACTTGGGGCCTAATGCTTTTGTGATTCAATCGCAGAAGAGTGCAATTGGCTAGAAGCTACGCAAGAAACTAACACTATGATTGACTTAGTTTCTGGCCAATGGCAGTTTTTTGTGATTGAATTGCCATGAGTTTGCCAAGCAGTTTTACAATAGCTTTCAGAATTCCTCTCCGAAAGTTATTGCCAAATGAGTCCTTAATACACAAACTACAAAGAATTGAAGGAGAAAAGAGATTATATATCTTCACCTTGATGTATTCTGTAGGCAGCTGAGATCTTAGTGCAGTGCAAAGGTTACCCATTTCTTGCCTTCTTTTCCTCTCTATGTCCCTACGCATGATTTTTATATGATCATCACTAGGATTCACATCAGTGATTATGGTGTTGTTGATAAGATCACCTCCATGATCAAGTGGATCAGAATCAAAGATCAGATCTTGTTGGATGTTGTTTTCTTGGTGGGCAGTAGAAGGAATCTGAAACAACTCATCATTTTGGTGAAAAGGGAACATTGTAGAAATTGTTATTTAGGACTCAAGCTCTCTATGGTGGCCAAAAAGAAGAAGAAGAGGTCACAGAGGTTAGGGTTTGAATGATGAGATCTTTGATGAGCCTAGGATTCCAAGATTCTTTGCAACCTATTCATGGATAAAAGATGAGATTAAATACAAATGACCTCCTCAGCCTTTTAAATACTAGTTTTGTGGGCAAATTATATTCAGTATGATAACATGGTGTGACGTGTTAATAATAGGGATTATGTGTCCTTATTTTTATGATAACATGACAAGTATTTGTTGACTTTAAACAACATATCATGTTCCAATAACTTGTCAAGCAAAAATTAATCCATGTGACCGTCATATAGTGATCTCTTCATTATTTAGGGATCCACGTGAAAGTAACTAAACACTCAAATTACAATGAAGTCACACGGGTCATGTGACAATCAAAAGAGTCACAATTACATGAGTTTATTTCTCATTTTCATGTGCTCTTATTATTTAGAGTAATATTTGGGGCACTAACAAATTCTACTAACACTTACTAACATACTCTATCTCTCTCCTAGTGGTATTGTGGGGTCCGCAGTGGACCCCGCAGTACTACTAGGAGAGAGATAGAGTGTGTTAATAAGTGTTAGTGAAATTTATTTGTGCCCCTAGCAAGATCCTATTATTTAAGGTCAAGTGACCCTATGTCATTGGAACGTGTTAACGAAGCATGACGCTCTTATTGAATAACTTCTCAATTTTGTCATCAAGTGTACTTTGCTTTTTGGTTTTTCTTCATATAAAGTGGGGCTTGGACGTTACAGACCACTGTACCTTTGTAAGGCAGCACCTCTCCCATTTTGTTCACATTTGCACGAAAATAAAATAAAAGGCATTGCAGCAACTAGAAAGTAATTAACGGAGTCTTTGTTTTTTTCTTTTTCTTTTTCTTTTCCTTTTACTTTTTCTTTCTTCGGGTAAAAATGAAGTCTACCATTAGGTCACTCCATGTCAATGATGTCATATCAATGATGTCATGGTATTTTCAGACTTTGGCTAGCACAGAAGGGAACTCACGATATTGAGGGTGTTTGCGGGCAGCGATAGACCTGCCATGCAACAGCTTCTCTATAGAAAAGCTGAACACAGGATGTTTGGGAGGGTGAGGTTGAATCGCTGATTTTTGTGTGATTTGGTCGCGTTCAAGCAAAGTTGAGAAACTCAGCTTAAAAGAAAAGCTGTCAAATTGCTGATCAAAAAAAGTATTGAAATGATGTCCATGCCCCTTATTTTTTTAGATAAATTACAAATGTCCTATAGAAAGACAATATCTGCAGTCTACCTGTCACAACCCAATTGGGTCCAAGCCCTCACAATTTTATTCTTGGGCCATTGTCCAAAAGACCTCTTTTTAGGGAGACTTGGAACCACACATATATATTATATTTATTTTTCACATCCAGGCGATATGAGACGAACTTCTCAAAGTGTGTAGGCTGCCAGTACTTACTGTACTCACAAAGGCACCTACAGCATCCCGCCTACAACAAGAGGACCGTTACACTACCAATTTCCTTCTTCTTTTTTTTTTTTTGTTTAGGATGAAGTGCCTCATGTGAGAGAAACTATTCAGTGAGCGCGTCACGCCACGTCAGCATGTTGATGTGGCATGACCATTTATCCATAACCACCCACTTTCCCCCCTCCTTCTAGGGGGATCATGACAAGTGGTTTTCATATTTAAAATTTAAAATTTCACTAACCACTTGTCATGATCTCCCGAGAAGAATGAGGCAAGTGAATGGTTGTAATTAAATGATCACACCAAGTCAGTATGCTGATGTGGCGTGACGGGGTCACTAAATAACTTCTCCTCATGTGATATTTTTTAATTTCATTGACACGTGATTTTTTTTTTTTTTTTCTCCTACAAAAGCAGACAAACAACTTTACTTATATTTTAATATATGCATAACCGAAATATAGATATATTAAAAAGGGGCCGCTAACTTACAACATGATGGTTGTAGGTTAGCAATATACAATAACCTCTTTAGTGACGAAAATAGGTTTTTAGCAACAAAATTTTTGTCGCTAAAGGTTCGAGCTTTTAGCAACGAAAAATTTCGTCATTAAAAACTTATTTTTCGTCGTTAAAAGCCTCATGTGTTGTAGGTTAGCAAATCCCGATTAAAAAATTTACATTTTTTTTTAAATCAAGTTTCTCTTTAAATTTTGGAAGCACAACATTACTCTTACTAAAATATATTTAATCAAACAAAACTTATTACGCATAAAATAGTTACTCTCTCCGTCCCATATTAAGAGTCTCTTTTGGGAATTTCAATTTATTAAGGGGACAACCTTAATTTTGGTGAGATTTTCAACTGTCCAATATTGCCCTTTTTGAAATTCAAAATTATAGTGTCACATAAAAAAAAAAGAGGGAAGAGTTAGATATAATAAAGGACAAATTTGGAAAGTGTGTATTAAAGTACTTTAACTTTTCAAAGAGGACTCTTAAAATGGGACATAAAAAATGGCATCAAGGACTCTAAATATGGGACAGAGGGAGTATATAATAGATATGGATGATGCCAAAATTTGGGTAAGAACAAAAAGAGCAATCTAGGTAGAGAGAGACAAGGAATTTGTGTGTGGTTCAGCCTCGTTAACTAGGTGACCTACGTCCATGGGTGCGTCATGACGCGTTCACTAACAAATTACCAGGGGCCTTTGGTGAACTGATAAAGAGGGCGGCACTACCAGAGAACTGGCCAAGTGTATGCATGTAAGTGATGTATTTGCTATCCTCATCGGATGAGAATCTCCCCCTCTTAATGGGAGTGAATGGTCTTTTTTATAGATGCAAGAGACCACTCGTACAAGGTAATTAGCTGATTCAGGAAACCTAATTTAATTACAAGTGATTAGCATAAATCATGGAGGTTCCAATAATGGTTTAGGAAACTGCTTGTATTGGTCTTCTGACTGACTAAGGGAACTGCCAGCAATCTTGTAGAGTAACTCACGGCGCAAGCATGGGCCGTACCCACAAGGGGACGAGACTGCCTCACGATCCCGAGCTGTGGGTCCAGACCGAGTGGTATTGACCGATCAGCCCAGGACACCTGAATTCCAGGTACCTTTTCCTGATGACTTGGTGTCTCCGTGTTGACGTGGTGATTTGATTTTGACCGGATTTTTTCGGACCTATCAAATATTACCATAGAAGGGCATAATTGTCTTTTGGACATAAAAATTAGTTTTGTATCTGTGTAACCAAACACTTACATAATCTATTATGCTAATATAACCACGTTTACACTACTTTAATTATCAAACACCACAATTATCATAATCTATTCTGACTATAATCTATTATCACAAAACCTATCGCTAAGCAATCGCAATCGCAATCGCAAAGCTATCGCTACGCCAAACAGGCTCATTGTATGTTGAATTTTTTTCAAACCAAAATACATTTTTTTTTGGTTAATTACACGGACCTCCCTTGAGATTTGGCTAAATTACACGAATCTCCTCTTTATATTGTAAAATTACACAGACATCCCTTAATGTTTGAATTTGAATTACACGGACCTCCCTTGAGATCTGGGTATGAATCATGTCTGGAAGCAACTAGTTTGGAGCTCGTTCGAGGAATAAGCAAGGCAAAATTTACAAAGACCTCCCTTCTTAATTTATTAATGCCGAAAATACCTTTAGTTATTGGGAAAAAAACCCCTCTCCTCTCTCTCTACTTTGTATACGTATATACATACACACTATATATACGGACCATGCATATATACATACACACACACACACACACACCCCCCTCCCCCCCATATATGCATACATATAACCATTGAATTCATATACACATAGATACATACATGTATACATCTTTGAGGTGGATTTGATATTTTGGGTTTAGATCTTAGATTTTTGGAACAAATTGATTTTGGTTTTAAATCTTAAAACAAATTAGTTTTTGGAATAAATTAATTTTGGGTTTAAATCTTAGGAAAAATTAGTTTTTGGAACAAACTGGTTTTGGATTTTAATTTTGTATTTTTTTAACAATTAAATTCAAATATATATATATATATCCATATATTATGTATATACTTGTATATCTATATCTATATCTATATCTATGTATGTATATTGTAGAGAGAGAGAGAGAGAGAGAGAGAGAGAGAGGTGTATGTTAGTAAAATGGTAAACAAAATAAGGGCAAATTAGTAAATTCTTGCTAAACAGGAGGTCTGTGTAATTTTGTAATATAAATAGGAGGTCCGTATAATTTCGTCAAAATTTAGGGGAAGTCCTTGTAATTAACCCTTTTTGTTACAAAATAGGGTATTTACTAATGTAGGATTGGCTCGTTGATATAAGGTAGGATTTTTTATAAGGTAGAGTCAGAATTTTTTGAAAGTGATGGACCGAGAAGTAAGAATAAAATGTGTTGGATGAGAAGTAAGAATAAAAAGTGTTGGACTTGTTTAACATGATGCATGATAAGAATGTTATTGGGTAGTCAAAAATTATGAAATTTTAGTTTTCAAAGGAGAGAGAGAGAGGCTACAAATTAACATTGGTGTTTGTGTGGACAAGTTTTAGAAACCCTGCATATAATGAAAGTGGGTTATTTAAATAGGACCTGGTCATGTCCCTACATACAAAGGTGTGCTATAAGTGACAAAATTTTTACTTGCGAAATTATTATCGTCACTAATAGTACAACTATTAGTGACGAAATCATCATTCGTGGCAAGAGTGTTTATTTTTCCTGACGAAACCAATTTTCGCGGGTAAAAGTCGAACAATTGTCAACAAAAAATTCATTTCGTCACTAAAGTTTGTCGCTAATAGTTGGAGGGAAATTTCCCCCGTAAAAAAATTTTAGGCGACGAAACATTATCAATTAGTAATGAAATTTTTTTGTCGGTAATTATTTACCCTTTCGTGACGAAATATTTTCATCGGTTTATTACAAGAATACACAAACCTAAAGCAATCGAAACCCAACTCACTTTGCCTAAACCGACCTATCAAAACCAAAACGTTTGATTTTAAAACCACATATATAAAAAATAAAAATAATTAAAAAGAAGGATGACCACTACCCCACTAGTGTGGGTTCCACCCAAATAATCAACTCCCATTAAATTCAAATTATCATGTCATGTGCTACTCTGAAGTTACCTAAACATTCTCCGATGAAAGAGTAAGTAGGAAAGAGAGACTCTAGAATTAGAGAGCATTTTTGCTCATCCAAATTTGCTCACTCAGACTTTCGAATTGGGTGACATGTGTTCTATTTCAATAATTATGTTGATGATACAGAGACAAAATAGGAATAGAATGGGACACACATGTCACCCATTAAAGGCCTGAATGAGCAAGGGGTGAGCAAAAATACTCTCCTATAATTAAGCCTAGAATGTACCATATATCCCTGATTGTCTATCTTTAACAATTTTAATCACTAGTACGGATCCACTTATGTCATGGCTGGCATACACTAGTAATTAAGGGATAATTAATTTTCAGTTTATTTTTTGTATAGAATTTAAAAGTCAGTCTAATATTTTTTTTAAATTAAAAAAATTTATAATTATTTTTTATAAAATGAAAAAGTCATCAAATTTTACATGATATTGTGTAGCAATAATTTCAAACGTTGGGACTTGGGAGCAACTTTGTGAAACGTCTGAGAGCAGCTCTTTAAAACATAGGAAGCAACTCGTTTCAAAGTCAGTTGCAACTCTTCACAACGTTGGGAGCAAGTCTTTCAAAAATTGGGAGCAATCATTTTGGTACAAGTTCACAACGTTAAAAATATAAATAGACTAAAACACAAAATAACAATTCAAAAGTTGATGTTTTTATTTAATTTCGTTGAGGACTTTTTAATTTTTTATTGATTGTTGATATTTTTTTAATTTAAAAAAAGTACTCCGTATTAGATTGACTTTCAAATTTTATATAAAATTTGACTAAAATGCAATTATCCTATTAATTAATGGGTCAAATTAATAGACTTACATTTGGTGATCTGTTTAGGATAGACGAAATCAATGCGTCTAATAACTGCTCTTTTTAAATACAGTATTTTCTTTATTATTCATTTTTTTGGATAATCCTTGGGATATATATAAGAATTTCCAATCATAAGAATTTCTTTTCCCCACATACGCATGAGCAAATGGGTTCTATTTGAATTTGTACAAGTGGGTCTCTTCAATGTATAGACATTTGTTAGTGATTGCTATTTTACTTATTTATACAGTTATGCTATTACTATTTTAATTAACAATGATAAAAATTTTATTTTAGTTCCGTATATAGTTACATCAAAAGTGGTTGATGTTATTTCTATGTTTATTAATTGTACAGTTATGTATTAATTTTAATTTATTAATGTTCTAAGACATTTGAGGAGTCACACTTATGTAGATTTACTAATAAACATGAATGTGAAAAGTTAAGGTACATACTAAGTTTTATTGGTTAACTATTACTATTTTATCGAACTAATATTTGAAATATATATGGTTTTTAAAAATGACAAATGTTTGAAAATTTAAGGTGATGACATGTGGCCCTGTATGAATCAATGTTATAAAATATATATATAACTAGTCGAATATACACGAGAATTTGTAAAAAAAAAAAAATAAGAATGCGTATGTCAAGTTTATTAAATGACATAAATAACGAAATGTTTGTATAAATGCAACAATAATAATTTCTTAATTACCTTCTTACTACATTATAGTAAACTTCCTAGTACTTTACAAGTTTTCCTGGAACTATCTTTAAGGTAGTTTTACAATTTACGTAGAAATGAAGCACATATGGTATGTGTTCTAAATTTGTAATACCGTTAGATTTGTATATGAAATGTTTAGTGCCTCAACTATTTTTCCTTTTTTAATCTAGTGTTGTTTTCCCAAGAAGGTACGTTAAATTGTCATCAATCGACTCAAATCTTATAATGAACGGTTGCTTAAAAAAAAGGAAAAAGAAAAAAGGACAATCCAAAATCATATCTTAATTAAATTGTGTTCCTTTCCAATAAGTTGCACTAGTTAAAGAAGATGCTTATTATAAAATAAAATTTTGAAAGGAAAAACGAACAAATGCCACATGCCACAATAACAAAAGGTTTTTTGGGCATGCCTGTCAAACAATTTTTTCCATCAATTTGGTTCACGTAGCTATGGCCCAATCTAATCATACAAAAAATTAAATTTCTTTGTGCGCTGATTAAAAAAAATTGCTTTTAGGGGGGATAAATACTATTTCACCAAAAATGTTTTTGGCCTTGTCTTATATATATATATATATATATGGGAGTTGCTAACTTACAACATGATGGTTGTAAGTTAGCAGCATACAACAGCCCTTTAGCGACGAAAAATAGATTTTTAGCGACGAAATTTTTGTCGCTAAAGGTTCCAACTTTTAGTGACTAAAAATTTCGTCACTAAAACCTTGTTTTTCGTTGCTAAAAGTCTCCTATACTGTAAGTTAGCAAATCCCTATATATATATATATATATACGAAAATTCTCCAGAGAGGGCGAACTCTCTTTATTAAAGAGAGGATCTCTGTTTTGACCGTCGGATCGTGTTTAAAAACTGGATCTGACGGCCAAAACAGAGGCCCTCTCTTTAATGCAGAGAGAGCCCTCTTTAGAGCCTGACTGTATATATATATATATATATATAAGGAGAGGATCATAAGTGCACTGTGCACTGACCCAGTGCACTGGCTTTTAAGTCTAAAAAACTTGCACGTCAGCGGAGCGGTAGTCCGTGGATTTTTTAGGCTTAAAAGTCAGTATTTGGTCAATGCACTCTACTCAGTGCACTTAAAATCCTCTCTCTCTATATATATATATAGTTTGTGTGTGTATTTACTTTTTATTTTATTTTATTTATTTATTAATTATTATTATTATTATTATTATTATTATTATTATTTTGGGGGTTAATTGGATAAGAGAAGTTATTCATTATGTCACAAACCCTACTTAAATCTAGATTCATCTTCGTTTTATAAATAGAGCTTAGTATATGTCAGAAAGGGTTGATATTCCTATCAAAAAAGAAAAGAAAAGAAAAGAAAGAAAGGGTTGATATTGATATTACACCAACGTTGTCATTAATTTGCTTCTACTTTTTGGTCGGAGATAAAAGAATAAGAGCATGTAAATGATGTGCCACATCTCCTAGAAACTACTTGAACATGTAAATGATGTGCCTAAATGATGTGCCACATTTCACTTCCTGCACTATTTTTCTTTCTCTAATTAGTTCAATTTTATATCTCTAGTCCTTGAGATTCCTAAAATTCTATAATGCCCACTACACCAAAAGGCCACTTTTCTAACGGTAATTTACCGTTAGGAAAATTATTTCTAACGGTAATTTACCATTAGGAATAAAGTGTGAGAAATATTTCTAACGCATTTTTTAACGGTAAATAACCGTTAGAAAAATATATTTACTAACGGTAAATTTCCGTTAGCAATATTCTTGCTAACGGGAAAATGTAGTTAGTAATCCAACAATTTTGTAACACTTTCGTTAAATTTACTAACGGTAAATTGCCGTTAGGAATAACATTTCTAACGGATTAAAATATGTTTGCCAACTAGCAATTTTGTAACACTTTCGTAAAAATACTAACTGATATTTACAGAAAATATCCGTTAGCAATATAGAATTATTAACGGTAAATTGCCGTTACAAATATCATTTCTAACGGTAAATATTAAATAATACTAACGGTTAGAATCCGTAGAAATATCGTTTCTAATGAAAAAACCTGTTAGTAATCTAAACACAGTCACATCTCTTGCCAGTTTTTATTTGCACCTATTAAATACAACCACATCGAATGATCTCCAATAACATCACAATCACATCGAATTTAAAGCTCAATCTATAATAAACATGACAATAATCCATAATAAATATAACAAGTAAAATCCAAAATATCTTTCCATCCAAACCAAAACTAGCAAACCATGTCTAAAATTTAAAGAGTTCATCCATCCAAACATAAACTAAACTAAACTAAACTAACAAACAATCAAACAAACAAATGAAAAATTTTACAAAGTCGACATGTCCAATGACCACAAAGCTTGAAGATAAGATGACCAATGGCGGTTGACTTCGATCAATGACCACACTATTGATGTGAACCTTTTCTTTACCCATTCATAACTTTTTAGCAAGAAAATTCAACTGAAACAAACAAGAATTTCATTATGTTAGTCAAAGTATCCTAGTCGTGTACATATCCTACATTTTTAAGAACTAGACTAAGAAGTTAAGCACTATTGCACGATGTCATATCCGCTACAATACCTAGATTCTAGATAGGTGAAGTAAAGTTTGACATTCAAAGAAAAATGTTACAATGTTACAGCTTGACATTAAAAAAAAATAGCAATGCTACAGCTTGACATTCAAAGAAAAATGTTACAACTAACAGATGAAATAGAGGTATTAATTATTTAAAAGGGCAACGAGAGAAACAAAGAAGGAGAAAAACTCCCTCTCCCTCTCTCTCTCGGCCTCTCTGCCTAAATCCCTCTCTCCCTAACCTCACCACCACTACCCAAAACCACCACCATACACTTCCTCACACTACCACAAAATAGCCCCTTAATCCCCTAAAGAACAAAAAAAAAAAAAAAAAAAAGGCATTTCCCCCTAAAGACGGAGAGAGATTTGCATAAATTGTGCTTAACTGTTGTGAGAACAAAGCTGAGCTAGAGAGATGGAGAAAGAAGAGCAGTCATTTAAGACTTCACCATGTTCAAGCATTTCTTCAAGAGAGAGAGAGAGAGAGAGAGAGAGAGAGAGAGAGAGAGAAAGTCAGCACTTCAAGAAGAACCAAAAAAATGAAGTGCTTCTAAGTTCTAAGTTTCTAACAATACCTCAATGGGTTTCCCAATCAAAATTTCATAACTAGCACCTCACGTAGACTATTGGCTTATAACAAACCTTGTGCTTCAATGGAAAAAGAATCATAATAACATAACTCGTGGTCCACTTAACTATTGGCAAAGCAGGAGCACCTCTCTCATGCACAATGATTTTAAGACCTCTCTTCATTGTAAAGTCACAAATGAAGCCTTTTACTCAAAAACACATTCCCTAAAAATGGGTCCTAATTGTTAAGATGATGTACCCCCCCTCAAAAATGTAGTAGTGACCTTTTGCGACCACCCCCACATTGGGTATGAAGGAAGGAGAAAGGAAAGGGGAGGAGGTAATAGAAGAAAATCACTTGTTTAGTAGTGTGGAAGAGGGGAGGGAAGCAAAGAGAGATGGAAGAAAGTAGTTGGTCTAGGAGAGAGAAGAAGCTTCCCTCGTTTGATTATTTTGTTTTTTTTAAAGAAAATCATCCTTATGTTATTCAAGGTTAAAATATTAAGATTTAAGTAGATAATGCATAAAGACAATTAGGAGTAGTTAAATATTGAACTCATATGGTATTGCACTGGAGGATAGAGAGAGAAAAAGATTGTTAACTATAAGTTTGAGAATACAAAAAATGTAGCAATTATATTTATCTGTTTTCAGATAGCTTTATTTTCCTTATTCTTTCCTGTACATTAACAAGATGCAAACAATCAGGAAGGTGTACTTAGAGAAAGTTCATGATTTTGACAATGATATGATGACAAGGCAAAAAAGTAACAAAAAGGACCGATACTAAGTGTGATGTACTTGTTCTCAATGTACTTTGTTCATGCTTGCATCAAACCTACTAATTCAACATCTCATCTTATCCAATGGCATGAATCAAGTTCAACACTAAATTGCAAACAACTAGGCTTCTTTTTTTTTATTTTGTAGAGTGGGATGGAATTAAAAGCTCAAGAAGGGAAAGCGGGGGGGGGGGGGGGGGGGGGGGGGGTGCGTGCGAAGGACAGATAAGTAAACAATATCAACTAGTAAACAATGTCATTTAGGAATTGCACTAATCTCTCAAGGAACCTTAAAAATAGCAAAGAGCCAAATTATCAACCCAAAAAAAAAAATATTAGACTAAGGCTTAGGCTTTGTTTGGCCCCCATTTTGGTGCTTCTCCTTTTTTAAAGCACAATTTCATGTTAATTCATTCAGTAACTAGTTTATGAGCTTTGCAAAAATTAAAGAGTAATGAATTAACATGGAGTTGTACTTTAAAAAAAGGATAAGCAACAAAATGAGGGCCAAACTAAGCCTAAGGTAATGCTATGCTTCACAAATTTTGAATCTCAAATATGAATCCCAACACATGTGGCAATGGTCCCAATTGATTTTTTTAATGTAGAAATACATGACAGAAGATATGTGTTGGGTCAATATCCAAATAAGAATCAACCTTTGGATTTTCAAGAGAGTGAAATAAGATATCAAAACCTGAGGATTAAAGAGTCATCTCCAGGTTAGCTACACATGCTCTGAACTTCACCAGTACATATTGCGTGCCTTGTAAATTGTTAAGAATGGCTTCGTGACTGTGGTAAATAAAAAGTCAAGAATTAGAACTATGAAACTACATAAAATTTTAATACACACTAATTGTTCCCCTAAAATATATTCTTTTGTTCACACGGACCAATCATGTGTACACATGTATTCTATTGGTCCATTATGTGTACACATGTACACATGTATTGTCATAGTATGATACGTACGTACATACATACAATAAATATCAGACAGTATAAGGGCCCTTAAAGGCCCTAAACACAGTTTTTCGAAAAATTGTTTTTAAAAACACTGAAGAAAGAAGATCAACCACAAAATAATCATGAACTTGCATCAGAGAAGAGAGGTGATACCACAAAGAGAGGTGAGAGAGGCGGCCATCAGAGAATATGAGAATCGAAAATTTCCATACAGCTTTAAAGGGGTAAGAAGACCAGATGGAAGTGTAAAATATAATACAGATAATGAATATACGGAGTCAGATTTGGAGCAACATGCGAGAAAAAGGCAACAAAAAGGAATGGGTCCGTTTGAAGAAGAGGGAAGAGAGAAGCATTTTCCGGTAGAAGAAGAAGGATGGACCATGGTAAGGAGAAGAAAATCGATCAAGAAGGTGGAAAAGAAGTATTATCAGGAAATGAATCCAAAGAAGGGCTGGGACATAAACAGGAGGAGCTCTTTCTTTTCAGTATTTGTCAATAACATTCCGGATTTTGTGGATGTTCATTGGCTGGGGGGAATTTTCGAGCAGTTCGGTAATGTAGCAGATGTCTTTATACCACAGAAGAAGAATAGGGGGGGAAGAAAATACGGTTTTGTTAGATTTGAAAAGAAAAATGAGGCTCTGGAGGCTGTTAAGAGATGCAATGGGGTGTGGCTTCACAGAAACAAATTGGGAGTAAACATGGTAAGATTTGACGGCTCAACGGATCAGAACAATAAAAAGGGAAGGGAGACCCATGTCCAAGAGGCAAGAGATTTGAAGAACCCGGAGTATGGGGAAAGAAAGGATAACAAAAGGACCTATGGAAAGAAGATTGGTAATGATAGAAATCCCACTATTTATAAAGAAGAAACCGGTATCTATCGGAATCTTGATAAAGTTGTACCAACATATGATGTAATTTCAAATCTGAAGAAATGTGAAGGAGTGATTGACACTAAGATGGAGGTCACACTGGAAAAAAGTCTCGTTTGTTTCTCTTCAAGGTACTGTAACGTGGATTATATAGAAGACAGTTTTAAGGCAGTAGGCGGTATGGTTGTGTCTGTTAAAGCTTTAGGAAGATACTGCTTTCTTCTAACATTTGAGAATGAAAAGAAAATTGATGAAATGGAAAGTGATAATTGGTCTATTCTTCGGCGGTGGTTTGTATCTATAAGGAGATGGAACATTGAATTTAATTCTTGCACTAGGTGTGTGTGGTTAAAGTGCACGGGACTGCCAATTTTTGCGTGGTCAAAAAGGACTTTTGTCAACATTGCGGAGCTGTGGGGGAATTTCTTATCTATGGAGATAGATTCTATTAAGCCCAAAGTTCTTGAATATGGAGCAATGCTTGTTTCTACATCTAGTGTAGATAAGATTGATGAGCTTATCAATCTGACAGTGGGAGATAAAATCTTCTTGGTTAGGGTTCAGGAAGTGGACCAGGACTTTGTCTGTTTAGAAGATGAGGAATCAAAAGAAGGCTTGGAAAAAACTTCACTCACGGCGTCTCGGGAAATCTCGCCGGAACTGAATAAAGAAGACAGGAGTATACACAGAAGGAAATTATCAAAAGTTGACTTTCGTGATGAAGACGCATCTAGAATTTGGGAATGCGGGTCGAGCAGTGAAGGAGGAGAAGTCAGAAAGAGTTATGCGGCAGTTGTAAGTCCCAATGGGCCAGCTGTGTTGGAAAAAGAGCTTGATGTAGATGAAATGCAGAATGAAAATGATGATCACTTACGGGACAAGCCAATGTCATTATCTCCAAAAGGTGGGTCCCTGATTTCACAATGTGTTCAATCCAACAGGAGGATGGCCTTGGGCCCAAACCCAATTGAAGCCATACACAAGGGGATGCTGGTAGTAAATAGCCCAACTATGTCTTTGGGCCTGAAAGATCCAAACCAGGATTTGGTCTTGGTGATTAATAATAGAACTAGTATCACAAAAGGGGAAAACCAGCAATTTCAAGAGGAAACAGACTGTATGTCTAGGGTGTCGGAATCCTGTGTCAAAGGTGACCTAGTTGAAGAGTTTGTTCCAGACTCTCAAACTGATTGTGAAAAAGATGGTCTGGGCAAGGAAGTTACAGAATCATTGGATTGTGTGGAAAAGGTTTTACAATTGAAAAATAAGAGGTGGAAATTACTGGGGGATGTTTGCAATGCATCAAGTTCCAAGATTCTTTTGAGAAGGAAAAAGAGCTCTAAAAGATCAAAGGAGAAGAAAAATCTTCCGAAATTAGTAAATGGGGAACCAGTTATTGTCAATACGTCTCTTTCTGATGGGGACTTCACAAGAAGAAACAAAGCATTGGAAAGAGAAGCGATGTTGGTTTGGAGCATGGGCAAAAAGCTTGGTGTGGAAATTAATTGCGAAAAGGAGGTGGCAATTGCAAGAATTACGTCTATCCTGGAAGAACATAACCTCGGGCTGGAGCAGCTTGAGGCTGGAGAGGAAATACCTGCTTGCTAGGTATTCTCCCTCTCTTTAGGTGTTTCATATCATTGTTTTTGTTATGAAGATTCTATCATGGAACGTTAGGGGTCTGGCGAGACCAGAAAAATGTAAGGCTGTCAATAAAGTGATTTTACAAAACAAAATTGATTTGGTGATGTTTCAAGAAACAAAAATTCAGAATTTCGACAAGGGCAAAGGGCGGCTAATTTGGGGGTCTGACAATTTCGACTTCATTGTTGTACAAGCAACAGGTCTATCAGGTGGGCTGTGCATACTATGGAGGAAGGATAATTTTATTCTTGAAGGTTCCCAGACAGATCGTAATTGGATCTGCATTTGGGGTAAATGGGTGTCAGAGGATTTTGATTGTGCGATTGTTAATGTTTACGCCCCATGTGGGGAAGGGGATAGAAAATCTTTATGGGAGGCTTTATTGAATTTAAAGGCTTCCTTATCAAAACCTTGGTGCTTTGGTGGTGATTTTAATTCGATTCGTGTGGTAGAAGAAAGAAAGGGTTGTGTTTCCAGTAGAGGTGATAGGGAGTCCTTCAATAATTTCATCACGAATGGTGAGCTCATGGACTTGCCACTCGTTGGAAGAAGATTTACGTGGTATGGCCCTGGCACAAAAAGAAGTAGGCTTGACAGATTCTTAATTTCTGAAGAATGGTTTAGAAAGTATGCAGATCTCTCTCAAAAAGGCCTAAAAAGAGGCCTCTCGGATCACTGCCCAATTCTCCTTTTTTCGGACTCTATGGATTGGGGTCCTCGCCCTTTTAAATTTCTTGATGTATGGCTAAATCATCCTCAGTATTCAAAATTTATCCTCTCTTGTTGGAAGGATATGGAGAACTATCAAGATGCTTCTGTTACATTGGCGGGGAAACTCAAGTTTTTTAAAGATCGTTTTAAAGTGTGGAATAAAGAAGTGTTTGGGAACATTGATCAGAATATTGAACAAGTTGAAGCCAATATTGAAAATTTGGATATTGTTAGTAACACCAGGGACCTCTCTTCTGATGAAATTGTTGTGCAAAGGAAGGCAACTCAAGAATTGTGGAAACTTCTTAGAGAAAAGGAATGCATTTGGAGACAAAAGTCGAGGATTAGATGGCTGAGAGAAGGTGATAAGAATACTCGGTTCTTTCATAGTACGGCAAAAATTAGAGCAGTTAGAAATGGGTTAAAAGAAATTGAGATTGATGGAAGAAGGTTTCATAATCCAGTTGAAGTAAAGAGAGGCGTAGTAGAGTTTTTTAAAAAAAAATTTCAGGCCACAGATTGGAGCGAGCCTTCTTTAGAAGGCTTACAGTTTCAAAAACTATCGGTAGCTGATGCGAGCCTGCTGGAGGTAAGCTTTTCGGAAGAGGAAATTTCAAGTGCAGTGTGGAGTTGTGATGGATCAAAGGCTCCAGGTCCTGACGGCTTTAATTTCAATTTTATAAAGAGTGCGTGGGAATTGCTAAAAGTAGAAATATTACAAAGCTTCAATAATTTCTTCCAGCACGGGTTTTTACCTCCAGGAATTACTTCTTCCTTCATTGCTTTGATTCCGAAGATCCATAATCCAATCAATATAAAAGATTATCGTCCTATTAGTCTTGTTTCATCAGTGTATAAAATATTTGCGAAGGTTCTCTGTGCTCGGTTGAAGAGAGTTATTGGACAAATAATTAGCGACAGTCAGACGGCTTTTGTTGGAGGGAGACAGATTTTCGATGGTATTCTTATGGCTAACGAAGTTATTGATGTTATGAAAAGAGAAAAAAATAGCGGTCTGATCTTAAAGCTGGATTTTGAAAAAGCCTATGACTATGTTAATTGGGACTTTCTCTTTCTAGTTATGAGAAAGATGCGCTTTGGGGACAAATGGTGTAACTGGATTCGAGAGTGCATCTCAAAAGCAAAAGCCTCAGTGTTAGTAAATGGAAGTCCTACAATAGAATTTCCTATGTATAGGGGACTTCGGCAAGGAGATCCCCTATCTCCACTCCTTTTCCTTTTTGCTGTGGAGGTTTTACACTTATTATTCTCTAGAGCGGAAAGTAGCGGTGTGATAAAAGGTGTGTCAGTAGGGAATGGAAATTATGCAGTTTCTCATCTCCAATTCGCAGACGATACAATTATTTTCTGTAGTGGTGGTAAGGAGATGCTAGGAAACATTAGGAGGATTCTGGTTCTTTTTGAACTTTTTTCTGGACTAAGAATCAATTATAAGAAAAGTTGTCTTTTCCGTGGAGGATCCTCACAAATTCCATTGGAGGATTGGGCCTATTTCTTCGGATGCAAGGCGGGGACTTTACCTTTTACTTATTTGGGGATGCCATTGGGAGCTAATCCAGCAAGATTGAAGACATGGGATCCAATTATTCAGAAGTTTAAACAGAGACTATCTGGCTGGAAAAGAAAGATCCTATCGTTTGGGGGTCGCATTACTTTGGTGAATTCGGCAATGTCAAATCTTCCTACTTATTTTATGTCCATATTCAAAATTCCAGCAGGAGTTATTAAGGAAATTGATAAAATCAGACGAGCTTTCTTGTGGGGTGGTGGAGTAAAATCTACATGGATTAGTAAGGTAAAGTGGCAGCGAGTCTGTGCAAGAAAAAATGTGGGTGGCCTGGGAATTAGGCCTTTGAAATCTATGAATTCGGCTTTGTTAGCAAAGTGGTGGTGGAGATATGGAAAAGAAAATAATTCAGCTTGGAAGAAAGTCATCGTTGAAAAATACGGTTTAGAGAATAATACTTGGCTGCTTTCTGAATCTAATTGTCATAAGTTCTCCAAAATTTGGAGTGATATTATGAGATTAAGAGTGATAGAAGGGGTAAAAAAGTGTGTGGGACTGGAAGGCTATATATGGGCTCTTGGGGATGGTAAATCTATTAGATTTTGGAAGGATATATGGTGTGGGGATAGGCCATTGAAGGAATCTTTCCATCGCTTGTTTTTAATTGCTACTGAGAAAGATATATCTGTGTTTGATGTCTTATCGTCAAATAACCTTTCTTTTCGAAGAAATCTGAGGCAATGGGAGTGGGAAGAGAAGTCCAGGCTGGAGGCGGCTGTCCAATCATTTTCTTTGAATAGTAATGTTGATGATAAACTATTTTGGAGACACTCGGTTAATGGTAATTTTTCGGTTAAGGAATGTTTTGCTCTTATCGAAAATTCAGAGACATTACAAAGGTGTGATTGGGCGAAATGCCTATGGAGGTGTAAAGCTCCGGTCAAAGTTTTATGCTTTATTTGGTTGGCAATCCAAGAAAGAATCTCAACAAAAGGGTTCCTTCTTTCTAAAGGAATCTCCTTTCCGAATGCTGATGCGTCTTGTCCATGGTGTAGAAGGGAAGAGGAAACTTCAAATCATTTGCTGATCCAATGTAAGTGGGTGTGGGAAGTTTGGACCTTGATATGGAAATGGTGGAATTTAAGTTGGTGCTGTGACTTCTCGGTGGAGGCTTTTGTTTGTCAATGGGAAGGGGTGTCAATGAAAAAAGATTTGCGCACCTGGTGGAAGCTTGTATGTTGTGCAGGCTTGTGGTCTATTTGGTTAGCAAGAAATGAAGTGTGGTTCAAAGAAAAGTCCTGGAATGCTGAAAAATTAGTAGAAATTATAAAGCTAAGAGCTTTTCATTGGGTGCAAGCATTGGAAAAGGATTTTTCCTATTCATTCAATGACTGGTGTGAAGACCCTAGGAAATTGCAACGACTAAAGAAGTCTAGTAGTGCTGAATTGAGAGCAAACTCACATTGGATAGCTCCTTCTGTTGGTTCTCTAAAGTTTAATGTTGATGGGTCAGCATGGGGAAAGCCGGGTTTAGCAGGGTGTGGAGGAGTGTTGAGAAATGAGGAGGGGATTGTTGTGGCAATGTTCTTTGGGCCGTTGGGAATAACAGATTCAAATGTGGCTGAAATTGAAGCTATCCGCTTTGCTCTTGTTTGTTTTATTGAGACAGGATGGGTTGCAAAAAAGAATCTTATTATTGAATCGGATTCTAAGAATGCAGTCTCATGGGTGCTTAATCAGACGTCAAGGCCGTGGAAATTATGGGAGTCTTTTAAGGTTATCGATCAAGCGATGTCAACAATTGGGAATGTTTCTATGTCAAATATTTTCCGGGAGGGCAATAAAATGGCAGATGGTCTTGCAAAGAAAGGAGTAACAAGTCAAAGTTTTTTCAAAGCTTGGTGGTAACTTGTGTTTTCGGACATTTGGGTGGGCAGCTGTGTATAGTAATGGGGGTTTTAGTCTGGTAAGTCTTTCTGGTTTGTCTTGGGTTGCCTTTGGCTGGGTCTGATGTTGTACAATCTGGGGCTCTTTTTTGGGTTTGGTTTCTTCTTTTTGGTTTTGGTGTTTTTAGCTTGTGGTTTCTTATGGGGTTGGTGTCATGTTTAGGCTATATTGTGGTTTATGTGTCGGTGTGGGTTGCTGTTTTTGGTGTTTGGATCTTGGGCCCAGTTTTGTCTAAGTTTTCCTGTTAGGTTTATTCCTGGGTGTGTTTTGAGGGCCAATTCTTTTCTTGTCCGCTTTTTGTGTCTGTAGGATTCCTTAGGTTTCCGTCCTTGATGCCATCTCACCTGTTTTGGAGTCCCTGTGGCTAGTTTCCTTTCGGTTCGTTTTGTAATGGCTATTTGCGTGTCTCTTTAGTGTGTCTTTCTTTTTGGTTGTGTATCAGTCTGTGGTTCTTCGGTGGGTGGTTCTCCCCACGTTAGTTTGTTAGATTGTCAGAAGGTTTGTGAGAGTACGTGGGGGTGTCATGTGTGAGATACTTAAATTGGTTCCTTGTTTATGTCTGGTGGGTGCACTGGTGACCGGCCTGGTTTGTTTCTTTGTCTTTTAGCCGATATTCGTGCGTTTTGTGGGGTGTGCTTTGTTTCGTGCTATTGGTGTTTGGAATGTGTACCTGTTTCCAAGGGTTAGTTTGGTGTATCGGCTCAATGCATGGGTTGGAGTGATTATGTACCCCTTTTGGTTTGTTGTACTGATTTTTACTAAAGCACTCCTGCTATGTACGGGTTTTGCTGTGAAAAAACAGATGCAATATATGACGAGATCCCCTGCTTTAAGCTCTTTTTTCATAAGTTTCCTTCTAAGTACATGAGGGTTGGGCTAACATAAAACACTGCTGGATTTGGCTTTCTGCTATTCCTAAAGTTTGTTCGCTGAATGGTGTTTCGTCGTTGCTTTGAGCGGAAGGTGACACTGCAGAACAGCTCACAGATTTTGCTTTGGTTGTACATAAGGTTTTTCAAGTTGTATCCTTATTTTCTGGGTCTTCTGTTTTTGCTGGGAAAGGAGCGGGTTTTGGGTTTTTTCTTGTGCTGTGTTCCTGGTGCTTGATAACGGAGTTAGTAGATAGGGTGCTACTTGTTTTGAGTTTCTGGCTCTGAGGCTGTGCTGCAGATCTAGCTGCTTAATGGGGGGCTGTTTTTTATGTTGGTTATTAGAGAAAAAAAAAAAAAAAAGAAGAAAAAAAAAAAAAAAAAGAATAGAAAAATCTGCTTTGGTTTCTGCTTGATGTTTGGTTTCTTGATTGCTTGTTTTGAGGAGTCTATTGGATCACATCATCAAGTAAACAAATATGAAGTGCTTATCTCCTCAGTGCCTGTGGTCCATCTGGTTTTTCTGAGATCACCTGTGGGTTGCTTTGGGGCTGTTATGATTTGTTTTCAATGCTTCTTTGGATAAGGACTGGTTTGGGTGCTGGTATGGATTGTTATGGTGGCGGCTTTTAATTCTGTTTTTCTTTGTTAAGTCCTCTGATCTGGGTGTGTTGACTGGTGGTACAAATTGAATGTTCCTAGTTGGGTGAGTGACTTGACATGGATGTCGCTCTTGTTGGGTGGTTTTAATTGAAATGTTTGGATGCTTTCATATCCGTCGAGATTCCTTTTTGCTGCTGTTTTGTATTTGCTGCTGGAGATTTGTGTGTGCTTTTGGAAATGGTGCACTTCTGGGGGTGGAATTGATTAGTTTCACACTTGACTGAATCATTGATGTGAAACATCGACCTCGTCGGATTTTTTCGAGTGACTTGCTGGTGTATGGAATTTGTAAGACTTTGTTGCTGCAATGCTCAATTATTGGCACAATAAAAGGGCTTTAGGCTGACGTATAGTTTACTTAGTTTAAAAAGGTGTGGCTCATTTGAATAGTGCTCCATGCTTGCACTTTCCCCTGCATACATGGGCTGCTGCTTCTAAGTGACTAGACTCAGCTATATGGAATCTCAAGAGGCCTCTGCTCTTTGTTGCAGATTGATTAGGAGTTGGAGATTGCTTGGTCTAGGTGGTTTTCAAATTGGGAGGTGGCTGTTTTGAGGATACTGTTTTATGGCCTTTTGCTGTTCCTTGGTAATAGGTGGTCTTCAAATTAAAATTAGGGTGGAGTGATGTTTCTTTTTATGTAATTCCATTTTAAGGTAGTTTTTGTTGGCCTTTTAAAAGGGCTGTGATTCTACCTTTGGGATGTTCTTGACTTTTGCCTACTTGTATCATCTTTGGACTTTTGTCCTCTTAATTTAATTCTTCCTTTTGCTGAGCAAAAAAAAAAAGTATTGTCATAGTCACGCTTATACACATGGACCAATCACACTTGAAAATAATAAAAAAAGCATATAAGGAAATTTACCTAAGGGTGTATCTGGTAATCCAATTATATAAGTGTTGCCTGAAACCCAAAACCTCCACAGAATTTTGTCTTTAAATTTAAGCAACATATGCAAGATAACGTTAACTTCAAAATGATAGAGGGTACATACAGACATCGCCATGATGCAGCTGGGCATTTCAATGTTGTCCACACAGCCTTAGCTGCATCAAGAATTTTTTTGTTTACCTGATACCAATATAAAAATAATAGAGTTTTTTAACATTCATGAAACCACGAAAAAATGGAGGCCATGAGGCCAATGACTACCTGTCTGTAACCAATGTTGGTGTGCAGGCTCCATACTTGGGACTTTAGCAAACAAAGAGGGTCAAAAATTGAGTCCATGCTAATAGTAATTCAACTTCACTGATAACAAAATGCAAGGTTAGGAAAAAAAAAGAGAAACTAAATGCAAAAAGGATAATCTAAGATTTATTTTAATTATGTCACTTAATAAATATTTTGGTCAAAAGTCCGTGATTAGTGAAAATTTTCACGTAACTAGTTATGTGAATTTCTGTGGAGGGACTAGTTATGATTTCAAAACTACGTGTTCATAATAACTGTAACTACGTGTTCATAAATGCAAAGGGACAACCAACCTTAGAATGCCATCATGCTTCATTGCCATTAGAATGTCCACAATGGTAATGTAACAACACGTATATCAAAAAATTGATTATCTTTGGGTTAATCAAATCTTGATTTCAGAAGATTGATTATTATGGTAAAACTTTTGAAATTTGGGCTCAAGATACATAGATCAGGTAAGTATAAAAGATAACTAGATCAAATCATGGGTTAAAAATGTACGTAGCACGATAAATTCTAGTTTTACCCAATCGATAAGTAGCCACATTAAAGGCATTTCCTCTTGAATAAGTTGTACTCTATATATATATCAAGTGAGAGGAATGACAACTTAGAGGATAATATCTAAACAAAGAATGTTACCCACCATTATGTGTCTGCCCACCTCCTAATATATTCATCTCCTACCTGTCAACCAATCAACTTTTATATACATGTGTACAACATTGAAGATGGGATGACTCCTCTTCAACATTGGGTACATACAGACATCGCCTTGGTCCATGTTAAAAGGACCAATATAATACATGTGTACAACATTGAAATGCCCAGATGCATCAAGGCTGAACTTGGAAAACCAAATCATTTATAACCTGACAAATTAGGAAAGGTCACCATATATGTTGATTGCAGTCCCACTGCAGCTAGCACTGATCGATGTTTGAGGTCTTTTATTTGACTTTACTGCTTTTGATTAATTACACTAATTTGACTAGCTAGTTGGTTAAATATAACTTATTGGTTTTTGAACAATTCTATGTCACCATAACAAAATTGGTTATTGTGTCGGGTAATAGGCGTAAAAATATATATATCCAGTTGAAAACAAATGCAGCACTCGATGGAATTACACATGCATCGTAGTTTTAAATTATTATTTCACACTAGTATAACCAGTTTGAGAATTAATATATGTCTATATATTCATCGTTAGTTAATGAGCGAGCACAAAACTGTTGATTCTATGTGCGGAGAAAAAAAGAAAAAAAAAAACTCACATTGACATAGTTGATCTTTGTGTAGCCTCCATGGGACGAAAAATGTCTGATCAGCAAATTGACAATGCATACAATTGCATAACAAATTCAATTTAATATATATTATAGACACACATATTTGTATGTATGTATATATATATATGTTTATAAACAGTAGTCTGAGAAAAAAAATCCATGAGACACACACATATATACATACATATATTAAACATATATATATATGTTCAATCATACCCAAATCTGGGAGAGAGAGAGATAGAGAGAGACCTGATCTGACTATGGCTATGGCGATAGTGATGGCGATGGAAGCTTGGAGTGGTAGCGGCGGAGTACTGGTGGAAGGCGACGACAATGGCGGCGGCGGAGTGCTGGTGGACGGCGACAGCAACGGCGGAGTGCTCATTTCCCTCTCTTCTTCTCCTCTCCTTTCACTCTCTTCTCTTCTGCTGTTTTGACCTGAGTTGTATACAAGAACTAGAAATAGGAGGGCAATATTTGGGGGAAAATTTAGGGTAAAATTTTTGTGTTATTTTATTTACAAATATGCCACTGAATTTCATTTACAAAACTGCCACCGCCTTTTTAATTTTGTTGTTTATTTACAAATATGCCACTGGATATTTATTTCCCAAACCTTTTTCACTTTCACAAGGTAAATTACAAATGGAAAGCTAAATTTCTAATGGAAATTTACTGTTACAAATCTGTAACGGTAAATTACCGTTAGAAAACCAAAAAGTTAGGAATTTGGCTGAATGGTGTAGTGGCCTCATGCGAACTTTTAAAGGTAGGCCCTTCTATATTAAATTTTATAAGTGCCAAAATTTTATAAGAGTACATAATAATTTTCATTAAAATGAGACGAAAAGCACATAATTACATTAGTGTTGATCAACTTAGTTCCAAAACATACAACACCTTCTCTTCATTTATCGCATCTTTAGGTTCATTCACAATTTCTTTATTTATGACATCTTCATGTTCATTTACGATTTCTTCATTTGTCACGCCCCGACGTAGCATAATTCAGGAAAGCATTTAATTTCCTTTATGGACTCGTAGGTCGTGACAAGTGAGTATGACCAATTGTCCCTGCAACAAATAACTTAACAACATTTCTAAAGCAAAGGATACTAACAGAACATAAGCTCCGAAATAAAAACTTACTAAACTATTACAATAGTCATAGTCTTAGGCACAAAACGCCTTATTCAAAAGTCTAAACTAGTTTATTACAAACCCCAAATTAAAATACATAGGAAATATAAAGCAGCCTCCTGGAAAGTCTCCTGACTCTAAGTAGCATAGTCAAAATACCCTGGCTTCTCCTGACCCTGAAAATCTGGACATACAGTCCAGGACGCATCAACGCCGTCAGCTTATGAAAGCTGGTGAGCAAAATAAACAAGTGCTCGCAATGTATATATAAGCATATAAACAACGGTGCAATTTTAACTTAACAGTAACATATTCAAGGTTCCAATTCCAACATAACCCACGGGGGAAAATAAAGAAAACAATAAATATGTGACCATGCATGAGCAATGTAATATCTCATCTTTCTGACTCTTTTCTCTCAACAAAACTCAACACAAACAAACCATTATCTCAGATACCAGGAATACTATCCGATCAATATCCAAAACAGCACACCAAACTATCGCTTCAGATACCAGGAATAATATCCGATCAATATCTAAGCCACACTCAATACCATCATTTCGGATACCAGGAATAATATCCGATCAATATCCGAAACAAGCGCCTTAGATACCAGGAATAATATCCGATCGATATCTAAGCCGTACACAACACTACCACCATCGCTTCGGATATCAGGAATACTATCCGATCAATATCCGAAACGCGCGCCTTAGATACCAGGAATATTATCCGATCGATATCTAAGTCGTACACAACACTATCATCTCCAAATACCAAGAATAATATCCGATCGATATTGAGGTCGCACAACTAGAACGCCACTCTTTACTCTTTTCACACTTTCTCACACACATGCATGTTGACACAACCTCAACCCTAATATGTATGTCAATGTTTCATAAATAACACCATTAATAAATCACAAAGCCGGAATAATCGTACGAGTATAAATTTCGGCCTTAAACATTCTTACAAGTCCAAAGTTTAACAGTGAGCCTTTTAAAACAGTGTATTTGTCAAACAGTTCTTTAAAAACTTTTAAAACATTTTCCAAACAGTCCCTACTAAGGAAACATAAAAACTGCTAAAACTGCCAGATCGCGCGAGCGGGCCGCGCGAGCGAGGGAGAGGGTAGATCGCGCGAGCGGATCGCGCGCGCGAGGGGAAAGGCAGATCGCGCGAGCGGATCGCGCGCGCGAGGGGGGGAAAAGGTCCGCGCGAGCGGGCCGCGCGAGCGAGCCTCGCGCGAGCGGGTCGCGCGCGCGAGATGTTGCAGAACCCCATCTTCTTCGTTTTCTCCCCTGTTTCTGGTTTTGGACTGAAATTTACCCATTTCTGTTTTCTGTTTCAATTATGTCGTGCAATATATGGATCTCTTCAGTTTTCCGCGTAGATTAAGAATACGCGATCAATTTTAACAAATACGGATTGTATCTCTTGATTTTCGTGATTAAAGTTAGAGTGACAAAACTTAAAATCATCAATACGTCGCCATACGGATGAATTACTCCGTAGGATTCGAACCGTAGTCTATTGGGATCAATATCTTTCAATTACAATTCACGGATTCGATCTTGATTAACTTTTTCAAAGCTCCATTTTTAAGTTCTAATGGTGTATCATATATATATACACATATCTACACATATACATACAGAAATATACATATATAAACATGGCGAGTGAGTTTATAATACTCACAGAGACGATTATACAGAAATTTAAAGGCCGAGAACTTCCGCCGTAATAATCCGTCGCTGAGAATTTCCTCCTCCGTTCTTGATTTTGGTAACCCAATATGTGTATATATATGTGTGTCTAAGTATGTGACTGATTATATATATAAACTGTATGTGTGTGTTGTGTGATCTTGAGAGAGCAAGAGAGTGATTGAGAGAATTTGAGAGAGTTTGGGAGTGAGAGATGAGAGACTGTGAGTGAGTGATTGAGAGAGAGAGCTGCCGAGAGAGAGATGAATCAAATGGGGGATAAGTGGGTGTATAAATGATATGTAAAGTGCTTAGCACTATGCATATAAAACACACATGACACTCCACACACACTCACAAAGCACTACACACACATTCCACTAAACACAGCACACACTGCACTAATGTGTACACAAGATACCCTTGTGTGTGTTGAGCTCACGCAATGATACACACACACAGGTAAAAAAAAAATATACTGCCCATTCCCAAAACTGGTATTTTACGGTTGAAATAAAAATACAGAAAATTATATTAATGTAGGAATTCAATTCCCGGTTATACAAAAATATAGATATCGATTTTGAAACCATAGAAAATGTTTTAAAAAAATTTACGGTTTGACCCCAGATAATTATTACAAAGAGAAATTAAATTAAAATACTCATGGAAATAAAATGCAATATTTATTTATTAATGATAATAAAATACAGGGCGTTACACCCTACCCACCTTAACAGAGATTTCGCCCCGAAATCTGAGCTAACTAATCCTGAAACAACTCGGGGTATCTAGTCCTCATGTCTGACTCTAACTCCCACGACGCCTCTCCTTCGTCATGATGCCTCCACTGAACTTTAACCAAAGGAACGTCTCTTCTTCTCAGCCTCTTGATACTCTGGTCAAGAATTCTCACAGGTCTATCCTTGTAGACAACATTCTGACTTGTCTCAATATCATCAAAATTAACCACATGTGAAGGGTCCCGTATGTATTTCCTTAACATACTGACATGGAACACATTATGAACACCAGACATCTTTGGTGGCAACGCGAGCCGATAAGCCACTTTCCCAACACGCTCCAAAATCTCGAACGGTCCGATGAAACGAGGTGCCAACTTCCCTCTCTTCTGACCAAAATGTACTATTCCACGAACAGGTAAAACCTTAAGGAGTACGTGATCTCCAACACTGAACTCCAAGTCCTTACGACGTCGATCCGCATAACTCTTGTGTCTACTCTGTGCAGTTTTCATCCTTTCCTTGACCAGTGAAATTTTCTCATTGGTCTCTCTCACCAAATCTGGTCCTAAAAGTTCTGTATCTCCCGCTTCAGCCCAACACAATGGAGATCGACATGGCCGTCCGTACAAAGCTTCGAACGGCGCCATTCCAATACTCGAGTGATAACTGTTGTTATACGCAAATTCAACCAAAGGTAAGTGCGTCTCCCAAGATTCTTCAAAGTCAATTGCACAAGCTCTGAGCATATCTTCCATAATCTGATTAACACGCTCGGTCTGCCCATCGGTCTGAGGATGGAATGCAGTACTCATCTTGAGCGAAGTTCCCATAGCCTTCTGCAGACTTTCCCAAAATCCCGAGGTAAAACGTGCATCGCGGTCTGATACAATTGACACAGGCGCACCGTGCAGTCGCACCACTTGCTGTAGGTACATTCGACTCATCCTTTCTACTGGGTAAGTCATATTGTACGCGATAAAGTGTGCAGACTTCGTCAAACGATCCACGATTACCCAAATCGCGTCATGATTCTGTTGTGACCGGGGTAATCCAACCACGAAATCCATAGTTATGTGCTCCCACTTCCATCCTGGGACAGGTAAGGGTTGTAACAATCCCGAGGGTCTCTGATGTTCGGCCTTCACTTGTTGACAAGTCAAACATTTAGACACAAACTCGGCTACTTCTCGTTTCATCCCTTCCCACCAAAAGTTTCTCTTCAGGTCTTTATACATCTTTGTTCCTCCTGGGTGTACTGTCAGTCTTGATTTATGTGCTTCTTCGAGAATTTCTTTTCTCAAACCTCCTGAATCTGGCACACACAATCTGTCTCGACATCGGTATCCTCCATCGGCCCCAACCTTCCATTCTGTCGGGTCCTTCTCTAACATCTTGGCGAACCATGCTTGAAACTTCTCATCTTCCTTCTGGGCTTCGATGATTCGACTCACAAGTGTTGGTTGTACTACCAAGCATCCAAAGTGTTGCCCGATACTTCCCTCAGAAATCTGCACATCAAATTCTGTTATTGACTCCAAGGCTTTCCATTCCCTCAACATCAATGAAGCAATCATTCCTTGAGGTTTCCGGCTTAGGGCGTCAGCGACTACGTTTGCCTTACCGGGGTGGTACTCTAATGTGAAGTCGTAGTCCTTGATCAGTTCCATCCACCGACGTTGCCTCATGTTCAACTCCTTCTGAGTAAACAAATACTTAAGGCTTTTGTGGTCTGAGAACAAATCAAATTTCTCCCCATAGAGGTAGTGTCTCCAGATCTTAAGCGCGAACACTACTGCTGCCAGCTCTAAATCATGAGTTGGGTAGTTCAATTCATTCGGCTTCAACTGTCTTGAACCATAGGCGATAACCTTTCCGTCTTGCATAAGGACACATCCCAATCCTTGATACGAGGCGTCACTAAAAATAATGAACTTCGCACCATCCCTTGGTATCGCAAGCACTGGCGCTGTTGTCAATTTCTCTTTCAATTTTAGAAAAGCGCGTTCATGCTTATCAGTCCATTCAAACTTCAAATCTTTCTTAGTCAAACCAGTTAACGGGGCTGCTATCTTTGAGAAACCTTCCACAAATCTCCGATAGTAACCAGCTAGTCCCAGAAAACTTCTGACTTCTGTAGCATTGGTCGGCCGAGTCCAATTCGCCACTGCATCGGTCTTTGATGAGTAAACCGCGATTCCTTGTTGAGAGATCACATGCCCGAGAAACTTAACTTCCTGAAGCCAGAATTCACACTTGCTGAATTTAGCATACAGGCGGTGATCCTTGAGAGTCTGCAACACGATCCTCAGATGTTGTTCATGCTCTTCCTCTGTCTTGGAATAGATCAAAATATCATCAATAAAGACAATAACGAACTGATCTAAGTATGGCTTGAATACTCTGTTCATCAAGTCCATAAACACAGCTGGAGCATTTGTCATCCCAAACGGCATTACTAAGAACTCATAGTGTCCGTATCTCGTCCTGAAAGCAGTCTTAGGTATGTCTTCCTTCCGCACCCTCAACTGGTGATACCCTGACCGTAGATCAATCTTAGAAAAGGTCGTGGCTCCTTGCAACTGATCAAACAGATCCTCTATCCGAGGTAAAGGATACTTATTCTTGATAGTAACCTTATTCAGTTCTCGGTAGTCAATACACAGCCGCATTGACCCATCCTTCTTCTTCACAAACAACACTGGTGCTCCCCAGGGTGAAGTACTTGGACGAACAAAACCCAACTTCTCAAGTTCTTGAACTTGTTCCTTCAGCTCCAACAACACTGTAGGGGCCATCCTGTAGGGAACCTTGGTTATAGGTCGAGTACCTGGCACTAATTCCACACAGAATTCTATGTCCCTTTTCGGCGGTAATCCTGAAATATCTCGGAATACTTCCTCGAACTCGTTGATTACCGGTATAGATGATACTGTCACCTCTGCACCGACAACCTCAATGTTTGCTAGGCATCTAGTGAGGAACATATCACCCGAAGGGTTACATTGGAAATCGAAGAGTTGATTCCCCTTGTCCGCAAATGTGATCTTCTTCTTTGCACAATCCAACTTCGCATGGTTCTTCTCGAGCCAATCCATTCCCAGGATTATATCGAACTCCTTCATCGACAGAACCACCAATCTCGCCAAAAGTTCGCGGTCTCCAAACCGAAGAGGACAATCCTTACACACATGTAATAACTTGACTGTGGTCCCTAAGGGTGAGACAGCACTCAAAGCTTCCTCTAAACGATGCGGTATGATACCCAACTTCTGAACGATCTTAACAGATATAAAAGAATGTGTAGCACCCGTGTCGAATAAAACTTTAACATGAGAGTTAAACAAAGTTAGAGTACCTTCCACTGCTCGTTGCTCGGGCGGTCCCTCCTCATTGGTACCTTCTTCATACCCTGTCTCCTCATAGCCAGCAGCCTCGGGAATGACAGCATTCAGACGGGCTTGTCCTTGTTGACCATAGTTACCTTTCCTAGGAGCCTTGCATTCTGGACTTATGTGACCTGGCATGCCACAATTATAGCACACAACTCCTGAACGATCCGTACGCCTAGGTGCTCTGCAATCTTTAGCTCGATGACCGGGAACTCCACAATTGAAGCAGTTGTTGTTTTTGGCCCCTTCTATTGCTAGAGGCTGATACTGCTGAACTGCTTGTGTCTGTTGAGGTTTCTTCCCTCCATCCCAGGTCCTTTTCTGTCCTTGAGGGTACCCTGGTTTCTGTCCGGGATAACCCTTCTGCGGAGGTCGATTTCCAAGCGGCTTCGAATTCTGACACCCATCATTCTCTAACCCCGTAGCCAATCTCACCAGAGCTTCAAATGACTGGCCCAGATGCCCCATAGTCAAATGTCTGAGAGACAGGTTGAGACCTCGGTGATACTTCTTGATTTTCCGCTGGGGTGTGTCTACCATATGTGGAGCAAAGCGAGACAGACGCTCAAATCGAGTAGTGTACTCTCGGACAGTCAGATTCCCTTGAGTCAACTCCATAAACTCTTTCTCCCTCTTGTCCTTCTCTTCTTCGGGGAAATACTTCTCGAGAAACCTTTCCTTGAACACCACCCACGGCATTCTCCTTGCAGCTTCTTCCCCTATGGTCGCCTTTTCTGCATCCCACCAATCAGCCGCTGCATAAGACAACTGAAAGATAGCCAGACGCTTCTTTTCCAGATCAGTGCACTCTATGGTCTCAAAGATACGCTCCATCTGACGTAGCCACTGTTCCGCTTGCCAGGGTTCATCAGTTCCAGCAAAATACTCAGGTCGTAGAGCGCGAAACTCCTTGAGAAGCTTGTCTCCAGTCTGGTGGGCTTGCCTCCCATTCCCATTGTAATCCCCATTCTGATTATTGTTCCTTGCGTTCTGATCACTAACCCTCTCCAACCTCCTTACAAAAGCTTCGAACATCCTGGTTGGATCTATTACTGGCGGTGCATCTTCAATAGCGGGACGATTCCTGAGATTTCTTCCAGCCATCTGATTGAGAGAACGGTACCTATCCATCAATCAACAGAATTCGGTCAACCTCTTGAGAAGAAAGAAAATTCTAAACGATAGAAAGCGACTAGACACGGAATAAAGTCGAACTATCTTATCTCAATTCTATCTTAACGGGAGATCCTATGTGTTCTGGACAATTGGTCGAGCCATAACCTGGCTCTGATACCAAAAAGCCTGTCACGCCCCGACGTAGCATAATTCAGGAAAGCATTTAATTTCCTTTATGGACTCGTAGGTCGTGACAAGTGAGTATGACCAATTGTCCCTGCAACAAATAACTTAACAACATTTCTAAAGCAAAGGATACTAACAGAACATAAGCTCCGAAATAAAAACTTACTAAACTATTACAATAGTCATAGTCTTAGGCACAAAACGCCTTATTCAAAAGTCTAAACTAGTTTATTACAAACCCCAAATTAAAATACATAGGAAATATAAAGCAGCCTCCTGGAAAGTCTCCTGACTCTAAGTAGCATAGTCAAAATACCCTGGCTTCTCCTGACCCTGAAAATCTGGACATACAGTCCAGGACGCATCAACGCCGTCAGCTTATGAAAGCTGGTGAGCAAAATAAACAAGTGCTCGCAATGTATATATAAGCATATAAACAACGGTGCAATTTTAACTTAACAGTAACATATTCAAGGTTCCAATTCCAACATAACCCACGGGGGAAAATAAAGAAAACAATAAATATGTGACCATGCATGAGCAATGTAATATCTCATCTTTCTGACTCTTTTCTCTCAACAAAACTCAACACAAACAAACCATTATCTCAGATACCAGGAATACTATCCGATCAATATCCAAAACAGCACACCAAACTATCGCTTCAGATACCAGGAATAATATCCGATCAATATCTAAGCCACACTCAATACCATCATTTCGGATACCAGGAATAATATCCGATCAATATCCGAAACAAGCGCCTTAGATACCAGGAATAATATCCGATCGATATCTAAGCCGTACACAACACTACCACCATCGCTTCGGATATCAGGAATACTATCCGATCAATATCCGAAACGCGCGCCTTAGATACCAGGAATATTATCCGATCGATATCTAAGTCGTACACAACACTATCATCTCCAAATACCAAGAATAATATCCGATCGATATTGAGGTCGCACAACTAGAACGCCACTCTTTACTCTTTTCACACTTTCTCACACACATGCATGTTGACACAACCTCAACCCTAATATGTATGTCAATGTTTCATAAATAACACCATTAATAAATCACAAAGCCGGAATAATCGTACGAGTATAAATTTCGGCCTTAAACATTCTTACAAGTCCAAAGTTTAACAGTGAGCCTTTTAAAACAGTGTATTTGTCAAACAGTTCTTTAAAAACTTTTAAAACATTTTCCAAACAGTCCCTACTAAGGAAACATAAAAACTGCTAAAACTGCCAGATCGCGCGAGCGGGCCGCGCGAGCGAGGGGGAGGGTAGATCGCGCGAGCGGATCGCGCGCGCGAGGGGAAAGGCAGATCGCGTGAGCGGATCGCGCGCGCGAGGGGAAAGGCAGATCGCGCGAGCGGATCGCGCGCGCGAGGGGGGGAAAAGGTCCGCGCGAGCGGGCCGCGCGAGCGAGCCTCGCGCGAGCGGGTCGCGCGCGCGAGATGTTGCAGAACCCCATCTTCTTCGTTTTCTCCCCTGTTTCTGGTTTTGGACTGAAATTTACCCATTTCTGTTTTCTGTTTCAATTATGTCGTGCAATATATGGATCTCTTCAGTTTTCCGCGTAGATTAAGAATACGCGATCAATTTTAACAAATACGGATTGTATCTCTTGATTTTCGTGATTAAAGTTAGAGTGACAAAACTTAAAATCATCAATACGTCGCCATACGGATGAATTACTCCGTAGGATTCGAACCGTAGTCTATTGGGATCAATATCTTTCAATTACAATTCACGGATTCGATCTTGATTAACTTTTTCAAAGCTCCATTTTTAAGTTCTAATGGTGTATCATATATATATACACATATCTACACATATACATACAGAAATATACATATATAAACATGGCGAGTGAGTTTATAATACTCACAGAGACGATTATACAGAAATTTAAAGGCCGAGAACTTCCGCCGTAATAATCCGTCGCTGAGAATTTCCTCCTCCGTTCTTGATTTTGGTAACCCAATATGTGTATATATATGTGTGTCTAAGTATGTGACTGATTATATATATAAACTGTATGTGTGTGTTGTGTGATCTTGAGAGAGCAAGAGAGTGATTGAGAGAATTTGAGAGAGTTTGGGAGTGAGAGATGAGAGACTGTGAGTGAGTGATTGAGAGAGAGAGCTGCCGAGAGAGAGATGAATCAAATGGGGGATAAGTGGGTGTATAAATGATATGTAAAGTGCTTAGCACTATGCATATAAAACACACATGACACTCCACACACACTCACAAAGCACTACACACACATTCCACTAAACACAGCACACACTGCACTAATGTGTACACAAGATACCCTTGTGTGTGTTGAGCTCACGCAATGATACACACACACAGGTAAAAAAAAAATATACTGCCCATTCCCAAAACTGGTATTTTACGGTTGAAATAAAAATACAGAAAATTATATTAATGTAGGAATTCAATTCCCGGTTATACAAAAATATAGACATCGATTTTGAAACCATAGAAAATGTTTTAAAAAATTTACGGTTTGACCCCAGATAATTATTACAAAGAGAAATTAAATTAAAATACTCATGGAAATAAAATGCAATATTTATTTATTAATGATAATAAAATACAGGGCGTTACATCATTTACCGTATCTTCGAGTTCTTTAACATTTTCTTCATGTACCTCATCTTTAGGTTCATTCATAATTTCTTCATTTACCACATCTTCATGTTCATTTACAATTTCTATATTTGCCAAATCTTCATGTTCATTCAAGTTTCTATGTTCTTCATTTATATTGATTTTAAAAACTTATGAAGAGCTCCTTTTTTTGATTCAATCAATTCAAGTTCCGGAGGTGGGTTGGTGGAGGGAACTGGTTTTTGAACTCTGAAGGGGGAGAAGAAATTAGGAAAAATATTAGAAAAAAATATAACAAAAAGTTAGGATTTAAAACAGAAAAAAAAAATTGGGGTTCAATAATTCATTCAATAGAAAATTAAGAAATTAGAATGAAGATTAAAAGAAAATACTTTCCAAAAAAAAAAAAGAGAATAAAATATAAGGAAAACAAAAGTTAGGCCCTTACCCTTAGGGTTTAAGTTCAACGATTCTTTAATGAGCTCAATCAATAGATTCAATAATTGAAATTGAAGCTATAAAAGAACAAATTAGGAAGAAAATTAGATTATTAGAAGGAAAAAAAAAAAGCTAGGGTTCAATTTCAAATATACTTACCAACAGTATCAGTATGAACTGTGGTCTTGTGGAGTGGAGTGATGTTGTCAAAATCAAGTTCTTATTTAACCCTATTAAAAATGTAGTAAGTTGGAAGTAGGGTGTCGAGTCCACAGGTATTGATACAAGAACACCGTTTGGGAAGCTTAAAAACTAATTATAATGCTAAAAGGAAGAAATAAGAAAAGATGATAAAGAAAAGGGAAAAAATGATTTTGCGTCTTGCGGCTTCTTGTTTGCTTTTGGAGGATAAAAATGTAAATGAAAACTAATCTAAAAAGTAATAGGTTGGGATCATTTTCCTCCATCTTGGGTCATAACAAGATGATATGGACTAATGTTTTAAGCACACTCTAAGGTAACATCTCATTGTGGCATGTTATCACACATAAGGAGTGCATCTATGTGATAGATAAAGGAAGCTTTGAGATTTCCATAGAAACAGATTTGAAGCTAACGTTTGACTATCAAGGATGCATGACATACAAGATGAAGCCTCTATGACTTCTAATTCGAATGATTTGTCCACCCTCCACTAACTAATCTACTGGGTGGACAAATCACCTATGAAGCCTTCAAAAAGTAGTATTTAAAACCCCAAGAGTTTGAACAATCAAAGATGCTTGACATCAAAGATGAAGACCCCAAGTTATAAATCCCACACACAACATTTATCAAACACATAGAGTGCAAAACACAAGGTTAAATAATATTCCATACGAAATACATAGGGTATGATTCAAAGTCTAAGTTTTGACAATCAAATATATAGGGCAAACAAGATGAAGTCCTTAGTTTTGAATCCTACACAAATGAACCCTAGAAATGCTACAACATTAAGTCCAAGAGTTCATGATCCACAACCTAAGTAAATCTAACTAATAATGGAAAACATAGCAATATCATCAAAGAAAAAGAGGTGAAGATATACCTAGCCATCAAAATTTCAATCTAAGGTTCAAGTTTATACAAAATGAAGAAGAAATGGAAGGGAACCCAATTGGGTTCCAAAATGAGAGCAAAGAACAATAAAAACTATCTCCCCCTAAAAAAATGACAACTCTTTCAATTTTTACAAAACGGAAAGAATGGCAAACTTGTAAATAAAAGGGGGGGAAAACTGCAGGGGCGGATCGATCCGTGGCAAAATGCCCGATCGATTTGCCTTTCATTTGGGCCCTTGGTATCCTCTCGAGAAGCCGCTGATCGATCCCCTCTTTGGGTCGGACGATCCATTTCAGGATCTTTGTTGCAGAATGTCTCTTCATAATCGCGGAACAATCCGCTCAAAAGGCCGAATCGATCCGTTTCTTCTGATTCTGGTGATGAGCTCCTCTGATCACGCGGATCGATCCACTCAAAAGGCCAGATCAATCCGCTGCTGCTGAGATTCATTCCTTGCCCTTTTTATGAGAGAAAAACCAAACGGGGTTGGTTCTCACTTTGAACAAGTTCTCAAATCCTATAAGAACGAGACTTTTATTAGGAACAAGTGAACAACAACAAGAACAATAAAAGTATAATTTATCTATTAAATCTCCTAATATAAGTGATAATTCGTGTCCAATAAGGGTAAAATCACGACGTTAAGAATGCAATATTGGACACGAATCACACCCCCCAACTAGCATGTTACTAGTCTCTTAGCAAAAATCTAACGACAAAGAGATTCAAGAATAGCCTTGCACAACAATTTATTTAAAATGAAAGATAAACTGTTTTCGTGGGGAACACGATTGCATTGAGCAAATGCAACAAGCCGTTAAACCTCTATGTCACGCCCCGACGTAGCATAATTCAGGAAAGCATTTAATTTCCTTTATGGACTCGTAGGTCGTGACAAGTGAGTATGACCAATTGTCCCTGCAACAAATAACTTAACAAACAATTCTAGAGCAAAGGATACTAACAAAAACATAAGCTCTGAAATAAAAACTTACTAAACTATTACAACAGTCATAGTCTTAGGCACAAAACGCCTTATTCAAATGTCTAAACTAGTTTATTACAAAACCCAAATTAAAAGACATGGAAAATATAAAGCAGCCTCCTGGAAAGTCTCCTGACTCTAAGTAGCATAGTCAAAATACCCTGGCTTCTCCTGACCCTGAAAATCTGGACATACAGTCCAGGACGCATCAACGCCGTCAGCTTATGAAAGCTGGTGAGCAAAATAAACAAGTGCTCGCAATGTGTATATAAGCATATAAAACAAAAGTCCATTTAAACATTAACAGTAATATATTCAAGGTTCCAATTCCAACATAAGCCATGGGGGGAAACATAGTAAGCAAGAAATTATGCGACCGTGTATGAACAATGTAACATCTCATCTTTCTGACTCTTTTCTCTCAACAAGACTCGACTTAACCAAAACCATTACCTCAGATACCAGGAATACTATCCGATCGATATCTAAGTCGAACACAACACTATCGCCTCCAATACCAGGAATAATATCCATCGATATCCGAAAACAGCGCCTTAGATACCAGGAAAACTATCCGATCGATATCTAAATCGTACTCAATACCATCGCTTCGGATACCAGGAATAATATCCATCGATATCCGAAACGAGCGCCTTAGATACCAGGAAAACTATCCGATCGATATCTAAGTCGTACTCAATACCATCGCTTCGGATACCAGGAATAATATCCATCGATATCCGAAACGAGCGCCTTAGGTACCAGGAAAACTATCCGATCGATATCTAAGTCGTACACTAGACCGCCACCCCTTTACTCTTTTCACGCTTTCTCACACACACGCATGTTGACGCGACCTCGACCCTAATATGTATATCAATGTTTCATAAATAACACCATTAATAAATCACAAAGCCGGATAATCGTACGAGCATAAATATCAGTTTTAAACATTCTTACAAGTCCAATTTCTAACAGTTAGCCTTTAAAATAGTGTATTTGTCAAACAGTTCTTTAAAAACTTGTAAAACATTTTCCAAACAGTCCCTACTAAGGAAACATAAAAACTGTTCAAACTGCCAGATCGCGCGAGCGGGTCGCGCGAGCGAGGGGGAGGGCAGATCGCGCGAGCGGATCGCGCGCGCGAGGGGAAGGCCAGATCGCGCGAGCGGATCGCGCGCGCGAGGGGGCTGGACAGGTCGCGCGAGCGGATCGCGCGCGCGAGGGGGAAAACGTCCGCGCGAGCGGGCCGCGCGAGCGAGCCTCGCGCGAGCGGGTCGCGCGCGCGAGATGTTGCAGAACCTCATCTTCTTCGTCTTCTCCCCTGTTTCTGGTTTTTCAAGCAGATTTTACCCATTTTCAGAATCTGTTCGTACTAGGACATGTGATATATGGTTCTCTTCGGTTTTCCGCGTAGATTATGAATACGCGATCAATTTTAACTAATACGGATTGTATCTCTTGATTTTCGTGATTAAAGTTAAAGTGACAAAACTTAAAATCATCAATACGTCGCCATACGGATGAATTACTCCGTAGGATTCGAACCGTAGCCTATTGGGATCAATATCTTCCATTCCCAATTTACAGAATCGATTTTGGTTACGATTTTTAAAACTCCAATTCTCAAGCTTTAATGGTGTTTTGATATATATACACATATACACACATATATATACTGAAATTTACATATATAGACATTGAGAGTGAGTTTAAATTACTCACAGAGACGATTATACAGAAATTTAAAGGCCGAGAACTTCCGCCGTAATAATCCGTCGTTGAGAATTTCTTCCTCCGTTCTTGATTTTGGTAACCCAATATGTGTATATATGTGTGTGTCTAAGTATGTGACTGATTATATATATATAATCTGAAAGTGTGTGTGTGTGTATGATCTTGAGAGAGCAAGAGAGTGATTGAGAGAATTTGAGAGAGTTTGGGAGTGAGAGATGAGAGGCTGTGAGTGAGTGATTGAGAGAGAGAAAGAGCTGCCGAGAGAGATGAATCAAATGGGGGATAAGTGGGTGTATAAAAACTATGCACTCAAGACTCCACTCACAAAACACTACACACACATTCCACTAAACACAGCACACACTGCACTAATTCCTTGGGTGTTTTCCATGTGTACACAAGATACCCTTGTGTGTGTTGAGCTCACGCAATGATACACACACACAGGTAAAAATTATACTGCCCATTCCCAAAAACTGGTATTTTACGGTTAAAATAAAAAATACAGAAAATTATATTAATGTAGGAATTTAATTCCCGGTTATACAAAAATATAGATATCGATTTTGAAACCATAGAAAAATGTTTTGAAAATTACAGTTTGACCCCAGATAATTATTACAAAGAGAAATTAAATTAAAATACTCATGGAAATAAAATGCAATATTTATTTATTAATGATAATAAAATACAGGGCGTTACACCCTACCCACCTTAACAGAGATTTCGCCCCGAAATCTGAGCTAACTAATCCTGAAACAACTCGGGGTATCTAGTCCTCATGTCTGACTCTAACTCCCACGACGCCTCTCCTTCGTCATGATGCCTCCACTGAACCTTAACCAAAGGAACGTCTCTTCTTCTCAGCCTCTTGATACTTTGGTCAAGAATCCTCACAGGTCTATCCTTGTAGACAACATTCTGACTCGTCTCAATATCATCAAAATTAACCACATGTGAAGGGTCCCGTATGTATTTCCTTAACATACTGACATGGAACACATTATGAACACCAGACATCTTTGGTGGCAACGCGAGCCGATAAGCCACTTTTCCAACACGCTCCAAAATCTCGAACGGTCCGATGAAACGAGGTGCCAACTTCCCTCTCTTCTGACCAAAACGTACTATTCCACGAATAGGTGAAACCTTAAGGAGTACGTGATCTCCAACACTGAACTCCAAGTCCCTTCGACGTTGATCCGCATAACTCTTGTGTCTACTCTGTGCAGTTTTCATCCTTTCCTTGACCAGTAAAATCTTCTCATTGGTCTCTCTCACCAAATCTGGTCCTAACAGTTCTGTGTCCCCCACTTCAGCCCAACACAATGGAGACCGACATGGCCGTCCGTACAGAGCTTCGAACGGCGCCATTCCAATACTTGAGTGATAACTGTTGTTATATGCAAATTCAACCAAAGGTAAGTGCGTCTCCCAAGACTCTTCAAAGTCAATTGCACAAGCTCTGAGCATATCTTCCATAATCTGATTAACACGCTCGGTCTGCCCATCGGTCTGAGGATGGAATGCAGTACTCATCTTGAGCGAAGTTCCCATAGCCTTCTGCAGACTTTCCCAAAATCCCGAGGTAAAACGTGCATCGCGGTCTGATACAATTGACACAGGCGCACCGTGCAGTCGCACCACTTGCTGAAGATACATTCGACTCATCCTTTCTACTGGGTAAGTCATATTGTACGCGATAAAGTGTGCAGACTTCGTCAAACGATCCACAATTACCCAAATCGCGTCATGATTCTGTTGTGACCGGGGTAATCCAACCACGAAATCCATAGTTATGTGCTCCCACTTCCATCCTGGGACAGGTAAGGGTTGTAACAATCCCGAGGGTCTCTGATGTTCGGCCTTCACTTGTTGACAAGTCAAACATTTAGACACAAACTCGGCTACTTCTCGTTTCATCCCTTCCCACCAGAAGTTTCTCTTCAGGTCTTTATGCATCTTTGTTCCTCCTGGGTGTACTGTCAGTCTCGATTTATGTGCTTCTTCGAGAATATCTTTTCTCAAATCTCCGGAATCTGGCACACACAATCTATCTCGACATCGGTATCCTCCATCGGCCCCAACCTTCCATTCTGTCGGGTCCTTTTCTAACATCTTGGCGAACCATGCTTGAAACTTCTCATCTTCCTTCTGGGCTTCGATGACTCGACTCACAAGTGTTGGTTGTACTACCAAGCATCCAAAGTGTTGCCCGATACTTCCCTCAGAAATCTGCACATCAAATTCTGCGATTGTCTCCAAGGCTTTCCATTCCCTCAACATCAATGAAGCAATCATTCCTTGAGGTTTCCGGCTTAGGGCGTCAGCGACTACATTAGCCTTACCGGGGTGGTACTCTAATGTGAAGTCGTAGTCCTTGATCAGTTCCATCCACCGACGTTGCCTCATGTTCAACTCCTTCTGAGTAAACAAATACTTAAGGCTTTTGTGGTCTGAGAACAAATCAAATTTCTCCCCATAGAGGTAGTGTCTCCAGATCTTAAGCGCGAACACTACTGCTGCCAGCTCTAAATCATGAGTTGGGTAGTTCAATTCATTCGGCTTCAACTGTCTTGAACCATAGGCGATAACCTTTCCATCTTGCATAAGGACACATCCCAATCCTTGATACGAGGTGTCACTAAAAATAGTGAACTTCTCACCATCCCTTGGTATCGCAAGCACTGGCGCTGTTGTCAATTTCTCTTTTAATTTCAGAAAAGTGCGTTCATGCTTATCAGTCCATTCAAACTTCAAATCTTTCTTAGTTAAACCAGTTAACGGAGCTGCTATCTTTGAGAAACCTTCTACAAATCTCCGATAGTAACCAGCTAGTCCCAGAAAACTTCTGACTTCTGTAGCATTGGTCGGCCGAGTCCAATTCGCCACTGCATCGGTCTTTGATGAGTCAACCGCGATTCCTTGTTGAGAGATCACATGCCCGAGAAACTTAACTTCCTGAAGCCAGAATTCACACTTGCTGAATTTAGCATATAGGCGGTGATCCTTGAGAGTCTGCAACACGATCCTCAGATGTTGTTCATGCTCTTCCTCTGACTTGGAATAGATCAAAATATCATCAATAAAGACAATAACGAACTGATCTAAGTATGGCTTGAATACTCTGTTCATCAAGTCCATAAACACAGCTGGAGCATTTGTCATCCCAAACGGCATCACCAAGAACTCGTAGTGTCCGTATCTCGTCCTGAAAGCAGTCTTAGGTATGTCTTCCTTCCGCACCCTCAACTGGTGATACCCTGACCGTAGATCAATCTTAGAAAAGGTCGTGGCTCCTTGCAATTGATCAAACAGATCGTCTATCCGAGGTAAGGGATACTTATTCTTGATAGTAACCTTATTCAGTTCTCGGTAGTCAATACACAGCCGCATTGATCCATCCTTCTTCTTCACAAACAACACTGGTGCTCCCCAGGGTGAAGTACTTGGGCGAACAAAACCCAACTTCTCAAGTTCTTGAACTTGTTCTTTCAGCTCCAACAACTCTGTAGGGGCCATCCTGTAGGGAACCTTGGTTATAGGTCGAGTACCTGGCACTAATTCCACACAGAATTCTATGTCCCTTTTCGGCGGTAATCTTGAAATATCTCGGAATACTTCCTCGAACTCTTTGTTTACCGGTATAGATGATACTGTCACCTCTGCACTGACAACCTCAATGTTTGCTAGGCATCTAGTGAGGAACATATCACCCGAAGGGTTACATTGGAAATCGAAGAGTTGATTCCCCTTGTCCGCAAATGTGATCTTTTTCTTTGCACAATCCAACTTCGCATGATTCTTCTCGAGCCAATCCATTCCCAGGATTATATCGAACTCCTTCATTGACAGAACCACCAATCTCGCCAAAAGTTCGCGGTCTCCTAACCGAAGAGGACAATCCTTACACACATGTAATAACTTGACTGTGGTCCCTAAGGGTGAGACAGCACTCAAAGCTTCCTCTAAACGATGCGGTATGATACCCAACTTCTGAACGATCTTAACAGATATAAAAGAATGTGTAGCACCCGTGTCGAATAAAACTTTAACATGAGAGTTAAACAAAGTTAGAGTACCTTCCACTGCTCGTTGCTCGGGCGGTCCCTCCTCATTGGTACCTTCTTCATACCCTGCCTCCTCATAACCAGCAGCCTCGGGAATAACAGCATTCAGACGGGCTTGTCCTTGCTGACCATAGTTACCTTTCCTAGGAGCCTTGCATTCTGGACTTATGTGACCTGGCATGCCACAATTATAGCACACAACTCCTGGACGATCCGTACGCCTAGGTGCTCTGCAATCTTTAGCTCGATGACCGGGAGCTCCACAATTGAAGCAGTTGTTGTTTTTGGCCCCTTCTATTGCTAGAGGCTGATACTGCTGAACTGCTTGTGTCTGTTGAGGTTTCTTCCCTCCATCCCAGGTCCTTTTCTGTCCTTGAGGGTACCCTGGTTTCTGTCCGGGATAACCCTTCTGCGGAGGTCGATTTCCAAGCGGCTTCGAATTCTGACACCCATCATTCTCTAACCCCGTAGCCAATCTCACCAGAGCTTCAAATGACTGGCCCAGATGCCCCATAGTCAAATGTCTGAGAGACAGGTTGAGACCTCGGTGATACTTCTTGATTTTCCTCTGGGGTGTGTCCACCATATGTGGAGCAAAGCGAGACAGACGCTCAAATCGAGTAGTGTACTCTCGGACAGTCAGATTCCCTTGAGTCAACTCCATAAACTCTTTCTCCCTCTTGTCCTTCTCTTCTTCGGGGAAATACTTCTCGAGAAACCTTTCCTTGAACACCACCCACGGCATTCTCCTTGCAGCTTCTTCCCCTATGGTCGCCTTTTCAGCATCCCACCAATCAGCCGCTGCATAAGACAACTGAAAGATAGCCAGACGCTTCTTCTCCAGATCAGTGCACTCTATGGTCTCAAAGATACGCTCCATCTGGCGTAGCCACTGTTCCGCTTGCCAGGGTTCATCAGTTCCAGCAAAATACTCGGGTCGTAGAGCGCGAAATTCCTTGAGAAGCTTGTCTCCAGTCTGGTGGGCTTGCCTCCCATTCCCGTTGTAATCCCCATTCTGATTATTGTTCCTTGCGTTCTGATCACTAACCCTCTCCAACCTCCTTACAAAAGCTTCGAACATCCCGGTTGGATCTATTACTGGCGGTGCATCTTCAATAGCGGGACGATTCCTGAGATTTCTTCCAGCCATCTGATCGAGAGAACGGTACCTATCCATCAATCAACAAAATTCGGTCAACCTCTCGAGAAGAAGAAAATTCTAAACGATAGAAAGCGACTAGACACGGAATAAAGTCGAACTATCTTATCTCAATTCTATCTTAACGGGAGATCCTATGTGTTTTGGACAATTGGTCGAGCCATAACCTGGCTCTGATACCAAAAAGCCTGTCACGCCCCGACGTAGCATAATTCAGGAAAGCATTTAATTTCCTTTATGGACTCGTAGGTCGTGACAAGTGAGTATGACCAATTGTCCCTGCAACAAATAACTTAACAAACAATTCTAGAGCAAAGGATACTAAGAAAAACATAAGCTCTGAAATAAAAACTTACTAAACTATTACAATAGTCATAGTCTTAGGCACAAAACGCCTTATTCAAATGTCTAAACTAGTTTATTACAAAACCCAAATTAAAAGACATGGAAAATATAAAGCAGCCTCCTGGAAAGTCTCCTGACTCTAAGTAGCATAGTCAAAATACCCTGGCTTCTCCTGACCCTGAAAATCTGGACATACAGTCCAGGACGCATCAACGCCGTCAGCTTATGAAAGCTGGTGAGCAAAATAAACAAGTGCTCGCAATGTGTATATAAGCATATAAAACAAAAGTCCATTTAAACATTAACAGTAATATATTCAAGGTTCCAATTCCAACATAAGCCATGGGGGGAAACATAGTAAGCAAGAAATTATGCGACCGTGTATGAACAATGTAACATCTCATCTTTCTGACTCTTTTCTCTCAACAAGACTCGACTTAACCAAAACCATTACCTCAGATACCAGGAATACTATCCGATCGATATCTAAGTCGAACACAACACTATCGCCTCCAATACCAGGAATAATATCCATCGATATCCGAAAACAGCGCCTTAGATACCAGGAAAACTATCCGATCGATATCTAAATCATACTCAATACCATCGCTTCGGATACCAGGAATAATATCCATCGATATCCGAAACGAGCGCCTTAGATACCAGGAAAACTATCCGATCGATATCTAAGTCGTACTCAATACCATCGCTTCGGATACCAGGAATAATATCCATCGATATCCGAAACGAGCGCCTTAGGTACCAGGAAAACTATCCGATCGATATCTAAGTCATACACTAGACCGCCACCCCTTTACTCTTTTCACGCTTTCTCACACACACGCATGTTGATGCGACCTCGACCCTAATATGTATATCAATGTTTCATAAATAACACCATTAATAAATCACAAAGCCGGATAATCGTACGAGCATAAATATCGGTTTTAAACATTCTTACAAGTCCAATTTCTAACAGTTAGCCTTTAAAATAGTGTATTTGTCAAACAGTTCTTTAAAAACTTGTAAAACATTTTCCAAACAGTCCCTACTAAGGAAACATAAAAACTGTTCAAACTGCCAGATCGCGCGAGCGGGTCGCGCGAGCGAGGGGGAGGGCAGATCGCGCGAGCGGATTGCGCGCGCGAGGGGAAGGCCAGATCGCGCGAGCGGATCGCGCGCGCGAGGGGGCTGGACAGGTCGCGCGAGCGGATCGCGCGCGCGAGGGGGAAAACGTCCGCGCGAGCGGGCCGCGCGAGCGAGCCTCGCGCGAGCGGGTCGCGCGCGCGAGATGTTGCAGAACCTCATCTTCTTCGTCTTCTCCCCTGTTTCTGGTTTTTCAAGCAGATTTTACCCATTTTCAGAATCTGTTCGTACTAGGACATGTGATATATGGTTCTCTTCGGTTTTCCGCGTAGATTATGAATACGCGATCAATTTTAACTAATACGGATTGTATCTCTTGATTTTCGTGATTAAAGTTAAAGTGACAAAACTTAAAATCATCAATACGTCGCCATACGGATGAATTACTCCGTAGGATTCGAACCGTAGCCTATTGGGATCAATATCTTCCATTCCCAATTTACAGAATCGATTTTGGTTACGATTTTTAAAACTCCAATTCTCAAGCTTTAATGGTGTTTTGATATATATACACATATACACACATATATATACTGAAATTTACATATATAGACATTGAGAGTGAGTTTAAATTACTCACAGAGACGATTATACAGAAATTTAAAGGCCGAGAACTTCCGCCGTAATAATCCGTCGTTGAGAATTTCTTCCTCCGTTCTTGATTTTGGTAACCCAATATGTGTATATATGTGTGTGTCTAAGTATGTGACTGATTATATATATATAATCTGAAAGTGTGTGTGTGTGTATGATCTTGAGAGAGCAAGAGAGTGATTGAGAGAATTTGAGAGAGTTTGGGAGTGAGAGATGAGAGGCTGTGAGTGAGTGATTGAGAGAGAGAAAGAGCTGCCGAGAGAGATGAATCAAATGGGGGATAAGTGGGTGTATAAAAACTATGCACTCAAGACTCCACTCACAAAACACTACACACACATTCCACTAAACACAGCACACACTGCACTAATTCCTTGGGTGTTTTCCATGTGTACACAAGATACCCTTGTGTGTGTTGAGCTCACGCAATGATACACACACACAGGTAAAAATTATACTGCCCATTCCCAAAAACTGGTATTTTACGGTTAAAATAAAAAATACAGAAAATTATATTAATGTAGGAATTTAATTCCCGGTTATACAAAAATATAGATATCGATTTTGAAACCATAGAAAAATGTTTTGAAAATTACAGTTTGACCCCAGATAATTATTACAAAGAGAAATTAAATTAAAATACTCATGGAAATAAAATGCAATATTTATTTATTAATGATAATAAAATACAGGGCGTTACACTCTAGGTTACCTGTAGAGGCGGAGTTGTCTCCGGAGGGTTCTTGGAATGATACCTACAAATATTTTGTTTTCTCATGATAGTTTCCCACTATCTAACACCGACACTCAACATAGTCCCAAGAATTTTCAAAAGATTTTAGCACATGACACCCAAATCCAAAGAGTTCTCAAACTATCAAGGTTATTAGATAAACTTCATTAAGCTCAATCTTGGATGCATATGTGGTGTGAAGTGCATAACTACAAACTATCAAGAAGATGGCAATGATTTCATAATCTGAATTTTGTTCAAAATGCACTTTGACTCAATTCTCATCGGTATTACACTCTAAAAAAATGAATCACTCGGAATGGGTAATACACTCGGGGCATGCGGGCAAAAAGAGTAATGAAAATGGATAACAAAGCCACGCACATGCCAATGATGAAAAATGAGTTAAAATTAATATCGTGAAAGAAATCATTCACTAGAGGATGTGGAATAACTCTAACTACTTGTCATGACCGTCTCAAACTCTGAATCACAAAACTTGAGGATCTATTAGGACCTTGAGGGAGTTGGAAAATGGGAAAGTGTTACGAGGTGAGGGACAAGGGGGGAAGGAAGTGAAGTGTTTGGGCACAATCTTGGAATTTATTGGAATGCATGGATACAAATGACCACAAGAGAAGAATCTTTCACAAATATTTCTTTGAAGCTCAAAAAGAGAAGTACAATTGACTATGAAGCTCATTTTCTTTTCTCTTTTCTTTTTTATTTTTTATTTTTTATTATCATTATTTCTTTTAGAACTTGTTTCTTTTCTTTTTCTTTGTACTCTCACAATGAGATGATTCAATCTCTTTTACAACCTTACAAAAATGATCTCAGGCAAAGACATCCTAAAAATGTAATTCAAACCCGAATATGGTAGGTGTATGGTAAGTGAAGGAAGGGTATGTGTGGTTGAGGCTAGAAATGATGAAAAGGACCTGAAATCATTTCCTCGGACAGTGTGATTCTTTGTTCTTCACACAACGACACGAAAGTAAGAGTTTTGCATTCCACAAAAGGATTCCTCTAATGAACAATCAAAACAAGAAGATGAGATTATCTACAACTTTTATATAGTTTTTCAAAAAGAGAGAATTGAAGTATGTAACACTCAACAATGGAGAAAAGGATCTAAAGCTCTCACGGGAAAAGTCTCCACAAATGTTTTAAACGATTTCCGGGTAACAATTGCATTAAACATCATCTTAACACAAGTAGTCATGCAACGTGCTTGATAATTCAAGATTTGAAATTCATGAAATTCACTATAATTAAGATAGTTATAGAACTAATGGGATTCAACAAATGTTGCATACTAATATCAAAAGAAAACTCAAGACAAGAATCATCGCTCGGCATTAGAACGGGGCAACTATAGTAAAATCATTGGAAACACTGTTTTTTTACCACATTTCTTTTATTAACAAACAAAACATGCTTGGAGAATTAACGGCAAGAAGAAAATGGAACTTCAACATGATGGGTGAATATTCCACACACCCCCCCCAACTAGAACATTGCATTGTCCCTAATGCAAATGGTTCGAAACAAGGACAAAAATGAGTAGGGATAGAGTGATATCACCAACAAAGGAGCGATCTCCGATGAGCACAAAAGGGATGTACCTGCACATGAATCACTACCGAGCACATCAAGCAAATAAAAGAAGGGAAGAAAAAAAAATGAAGATGGAATGATTAGGAGATGGTGCGGATGAATTTGAATGTTAGAATGTTAAATTCACCACTAGCCCAATATGCAAAAGTGAAATAATATTCTTGTAAAAGAAGTGTTCTAGAAAGTTTGGCAAACAATCAAACTTTGCATTACTATACTATGGCTCTACTTTGATTAACATGATTTATTCACCTTACAACTAAATTGCATTAACTAAGCTAAGTTAACTAAACTACATGGTGGAACACATCACATTCTTCTGGTATAAGTCAAGCACCTTAACACAAAGCATAATTATCACAATAACAAATAAGTGGTAAGTTACTACACTATGCAACACCTTTGATTAGAATGACACATCCACCCTACATTAACTAAGCTACATTGTAGACAAATCAACTTCTCTTAGAATGACTCACGTGCAATAATACACCACTTCTATTAAGCACAACTATGTAAAAAATCATGAAAATCAATTTACTTATGCCAAAATTTTAAATAACAATAACCAAAGGAGATACTATTACCTTCCCCATGAAAGACCAATGTGTCATTAACATTCTAGATGGAGGCACTACAACAAAAATGGCCTATAGAGACATTTATTTTGAGACAAAAAATAAAAGTGTCTATAGAAGTTACTTATAACGACACACAATTTTCCGTCTTTACAAAAGAAAATAATTGTCTTTAAAAGTAACTTGTAAAGACGTATAATTTATTGTCTCTACAAAAGAAAATAATTGTCTTTAGAAGATACTTATAAGGACATATAATTTTTGGTCTATAAAAAAGAAAATAAGTGTCTTTAGAAATTCATTGTAAGGACATATAATTATTCGTCCCTAAAAAAAAAAAACCATGACTTTAGAAGTTACTTGATAAACACATAATTTATTGTCTCTACAAAAGAAAATAAGTGTATTCAAAAGTACAAAATAACGACATTTATTAATTTTTTTCTTTATAAAGAGAGAATTATCTCAATAAACAAAAAAAAAATTAACATAGCAAGAAAAACGGCATGTCCCCGCGTTTAAAAATATACCTTTAATTACCAGTATTTTTTTTTTATAAAAATAAGTGTTGTTAATTACCAAGATTTTAAAGAGCGCTCGCAAATACCAGCACTTGGTAGTTAAATACCGATACTTAACATCGTTTTCATACAAAATACCGATAATTAGAGGCATTTGTAAACCAATGTCGTTAATTAACAGCGTTTGAAATTTAAACGTTTTCCCTCTGTCCTACCTTAATAAAACGACGTCGGTAATTCTGTCTAAGTTTTCTAATCTTTAATATTATTTAAGCATGAAGGACAACACAAGGGAAAATATAGCGTCCAATTTAGGGTAGTTTCCGCTTTGCGATTGCGATAGCTTTGAAATTGCTTTTGTCAAAATAGATTACAATAGTTGTGGTGTTTGGGTAATGAATTGTAAAAGTGGTTACAGTGGAAGAATATATTATATAGGTGTTTGGTGACATAAAAATAAGATGATTTTAAATGTTCAAAAAATTATTATGCCCCTGGACTGGATTGAATACATAGTTATTTTGTGTACATAGTTATTTTAAACATTTCTCCATATTATTAGATTTAATAAAAATTAATTACTTAAATAATAAATTAAATAAATGTATTCGATAATAATAACTATAGTAATATATAATATAAAAACAAGTAAATATATTAGTAATATAAAATATATTACTAATGGTGTTTAATACTTTAAATATATGTTAATAGTACATGATTTATTATATACAAATAAATAATTTTTGTACTTGCAGTTGAAAGTTGGCTATTTGTTCAAGCGGATTTAAGACTGCTACATATTCAAGGAGGTCTTAAGTTCAAAACTTGGTAGACTGTCAGAAAAAAATAAACAAAAAAAAAAATGGTGCAATTTCTGGTGACACTCATAGCGACAAAAAAAAAAATATATATATATATATATGTGTGTTAGTAAAAGTAGCTTCTAGTGACAGTTCTAATGACACTTTCGTTTTGTCATTACTCACAAATATATGCCACTTCAAAAGTAACATGTACTGACACTTTTAATGACAATTATTTTTCTGTCGTTACAAAGTAATCTTTAGCGACAGTTTTACCAACGCTTGGGTAAGTGTCTCAACAAGGCTTAGCGACAGCACCTATTATGAAACTTAAGTAAGTATTGGTAAAACAACTAATGACACATTTTATGACCTATTGCAACACTTTTTTTTTCTGTATTAAAAGGCCAATTTTGTTGTTGTGACGCCCCCGAAAACCAAGCCACGTAAGCGAGGTCAACGAGTCAAACAATACAACGTAAAGCACGGAATAGCCCAACGTGAACCAATCCACAAGGCAGAAGCAAAGGGGAATCCAACGTGGATCCCAAAGAAAAGTCAACAAGTCAAGGGTTGACTCACGAGGACCAAACAGGTCAAATAGGGTCAACTAACATAGTTTGGTTTTGAAAAGAGTTTGTAAAGAAGTATAAAGAAACTTCAAAGGTTTAAAAGTAATGAGTAATGAAGTTTGCATTGAGAGTTTATCATTAAAGTGGTTTTTGAAGGAATACGACCAAACGGTTCTTCGGAAATTGAAAGTAGTAATTTTTCCTTAAAAGGGTAACCATGGGCTAAGAATTGCTAATAAGTGTTTAAAACATAATTTAACAAGGATCCAAGAAGATCCAACTAACAAGTTCAAGATCAAGAAGGACTTTACAAATAACATCTTGTAATTCAAATCTACAAATGAGATAATGGTAACAACAATTACAATGTTCCTACCATGAACTATATCATTGGAACATTAACATATCACAAGACTTCCTCGTAAGGAATCTTACAAAACGAGATGCCATTCGTCGAATAACTCTTGGGCCTTGCCCTAATCAACATTTCTAGAAAAAGGGGATTTTATAGATTCATTAAGCACGACATCTCAGTAGATAGCATTAAAGAAATGTACTACTACTTTTAAAATGATGCTAAGACATGTGGTGCAATGATTTGCCGCCAAGACGATGCAATTAGCCATAAGGCCAAACCGTGCAACTTCCCAATACCAAGTTCCATAACCACTCACTCTCAACACCAGATGCGAGCCACTCCAATGTGAGTGTAGCATACAAGATCTCTGGTAGGTAACCGAATATGACCTTGCATTTTCGAATGCTTTAAGGATCACAAACAACCTTCCTCACCTCATACTCGCTTCCGAAATTTCATCAAATTACAACCCAAACGGGGATTCAAATGGCATTCCCCAATCGTGGGAATTCTAACAAGATTCATACTCCCAAGCCCAATGCCATGAATGCTATGCCGACTTGGCGATTATGAAATGTGACAACAATGACTATGCAACCACAATGTTATTTCTAAGAATTTCATTTGTCAAGAAATTACACATGGTAGTTCATAATATCAAGGCTAAATGATTTGGTTGGAAATCATGTAAAGCATAAGCCACCACTTAAGCAAATAAGCAATTTATAGCATCTTTAATCTAGTTAAAGCATAGCAACCAAATGACATTTGGGATAACATAGTTACAACTAAGCACATAAGGCCACATAATCACATAGACAAATATGTAGAAAATTCCTAAGCAAGATTAACAAGTATTAGGACTAATCCTACACATAGCAAACCATGAAATTAGATTTAGGAGTGCACTTAGTCAATGAAATCTACCTCTTGAGTATTTGAGCAAATACTCTCACCAAAGAAATCCAAAGGGGAAATCATTAACATAAGCATATCCTACAAGATATCAACACCTAGTTACATAAACCAAACTTAGGAGTGAAAACTATGGTGTTATTAAGATAACATAAATTACCTCTTGAGTTCTAGGGCAAGAAGTACCAAATTGAAAATCCCACGAAGACATCGAGAACACCGGTGTGAAGGTCTAGGTGAGATGATCAAAATGGTGTCTAATAGCCTTGACCCAAACTTGAGTCCTTGGCCTCCAAATGGAGCTTGAAATCTCTAAGCTTCCATGGAGTTGTATCTCCCAAAACTAGAGAGAGAGATGAGAGATATAGAGAGATAGACCAAAGAGAGGAAAAATAATAAAAGGAGGGAGAGAGAAAGAAAAGCTTCTTAAAGAAGCTTTGGTGGTTGGGAGTGGTTGGGAGTTGTTTGGGGAGGTGACTTGTGGTCCCACCCTTGTCCCCTCACACACACACACACAAAAATATGTAGCATACATATACACACATGTGCCAAAACAAATACCAAAGTGATATCACCATATACCAAAATAAAACACACTGTCCCAAACCAAGACCCACATTGGTCCAAAATTAACAAAACACCCTTTAAAAATTCCGGGTTTCTACAATCTACCCCCCTTAAAAGAATTTCGTCCAAGAATTCGAACAAGAACAAAAGGTACTCACTCAAAGAATGGTCCACAATTACACCAAAACACCGTAGTGTCACAAACGACGTGAACACTAACACAACGTGAGAAAATGAAACATCTCACACATCGATTCCAAAAAGACTCAATAAAACAGTCAGTAAGCGCACCAACGATGCTAAAGAACAAACGCAAGGGACGTACGAGGTTCAACATTTAAAGAACGGAGTCAACTCCAAAGATCGACAATAGTAATGGACATGGACCTCCAAACCATTGGATCAACCACAACGTACTTGAATGAAAACAAAGTACAACCGGATATCTCAAATTCATCGAATCAAAACAAGCGTGATCCCTTCAAAAGGAACATATGATCACAAGAACACAACGGGGCATTGTATACCCAAAATTTGTCTCAAAAATGAATAAGCAACAAGTATACAAAGGACATGTATACCCAAAAAAAAAAATATGATCTAATCATTAACCGGAATCCCAATCCAAAGAACAGAGGGTAGCCGTAGAATGGAAATAACATTCTACAACCATCAATTATGGTGAAAACATTCACAAGACCCAAGTAATTAATAGGATAAGTTTCAATCGATATATAAAAGGATCGAAGGAAGATAATACACAAGCGTGAATATCACACAAAGATCGAATTACAATTAAACACAGAATTCTCAAAGTAGATCAATGATATACCATCAAAGAATCGTCATATGAAGCAAAAGTATGATGTATCAAGACACGAGTTCCAAAATGAACCAAATAACGGGGTCAACTCCCAAGGAACGATCCAAACACTCAAGAATGTAATCAAAGAGAACTTTACAAAGCAAACGATATACTCGGTACTAAAGACCGTACGACTCAAAGCTACGTCTCAACCACATTGGAGGTATGAGTCACAAAGACTTACTCGTAATACATCGCTCCTCACAAGAAGGTAATGATCAACATAGACACAGAAGTCTACAACAATGGCAATGGGGAGTCGATAGAAGAAATGATTATCACATCCCAAAACATAAACGTCGCTATAGTCAATTACAACGATTTCACTAATAGATGGATCTATTGAGAGATCCCGTCTCAAAACAATACGGCAAAAAAAATGCCACTGCTTACAAGAAAAAGTGTCTAAGAAGACACAATGATGCCATCAACAAGACAACAATAAATCGAACAGGTGAACGAACAAACATAAAACCAACAGACTCGCCAACATTTGTTGTCACATGCAACAACCAAGAGTATATCATAGAATACATGCCTTGACCGATATGGTCATAACGATATCAAGTTCCTGAACTTTCAACTATTGAAAGCCCGATTCACATTAAAATGAACTATAAGTTCCCGAATTGGGTGATCTTCAAGTGTCACATGAAAGATGGAAGCAAACTAGGTGACACACCTAAAACAAGAGTTATAACAAACTCACGTCACAAACGGACCACAAATAACGAAAGTGTTCAAGGAAACACAGTCGAAGTTTCTCAACAGAATGAAGACAACTCTACAGAAGTTGCCACACTAACCGAACGTGATCTCAAAACAAACGATCACCAAGAATCCTCCTCTGCTCGAAGCAAGGATGAAATTGAAAGATCGCAACAATCTCGAATAAAGCACAATCATAATAACTGCACGACAGGGTAAGGAAAAAGGAATCACTGATCACAATAAACAAGGTATGCACCAAATGCATGAATCAAACTTATCAACAAAGATATCAACATCAATATATCAAGATGATATAAAAGTAAACACTAGGGGTCCGTCCAGCTATTGAAAGCCCGTAACCCAAACATAATCAACCCAAGAGGTCTAAAATCACCAGCATAGAATCTCACAAGATCCACTTCTAAACACAAAGTAATTGAAATTACTAACAAGAGAACATGCCTTAGGCATACTCCTAATACCAATACAAAAATAAGGTGGATGGCGTCAAACAGATACTCTCATTAGAATAACAAAGTAAGAGATAAATCAACGAAATCAAATGATGAAACTAAATACAATCTAATGGATAATTCAAGTCATGAAATACCATCACCATTCCTCAACAAGGACAAGGTACACTCGAGTTCAACACGAAACAGAAACAGAGAACTCACAAGTGACTATAAGGTCTAAACAGGTCTATGGTCAAGACCACCGACACCCAAGAAAAGAAAGTATCAATCGATAAGGAAAGCAATCCTTACAACCACAACAAAAGGATATATCTTATACATATTTACACGAAACTCTAACACAATCCAACAATAGTGTACTATATGAACCACCATAGTATTTAAAACATAGAAGATCATGCGATTGCAAAATAACCACAAGCCCTCAAGGCGTACTATAAAATGCAATCAAATTTAAGCCTTAGAGAACAATAAATTAAGACTGCCAGTAACAGAGATCCACAACACGTAAGAGATCATACTCCAAAAAAAAAAAGTAGTATGATCTTGAATTCACGAAGGTAACAAACCAAGAATCGCAACAAATAAATCAGCTAACAACATCTATCCCCTAAGAAGTAGGTAGAGATCCGAGTGTTTTAACAACTCAAGTCCGAATTCAACGAAATAAATTCCAAGAATTTAACAAGGCAAAACCGTCGGAAAAATTGATTCAAAAATCAACGAGTCTAAAGAAAAAGGTCATCACCGCACTACAGTGCGACATACCTAAGTTCAAAACTTAAGGGTGAACTAGTTTGAAATCAACAACCCTCAATCACGAGAATCGAATCAAGAAGGCACACATGTGCTTTCAAGATTTGGAACCACGGAACCACAACGCTTTATCAAGAGCTCAAAGATCGTAAGGGTCAAGAATTAAATGCACTTCTAAGAAGTATTATGAAAACAAGAATCCATACGTACTCACAAGGAAAGAAACATTAGAAAAATTTGTGTTTCAAGGCCCAACGTCAAAGCATTAACCACACTATGTTAACAACAAATCTTTAATAAAAATCATAACAAAAATTGGTAATGATCGATAAACACTCATAGAAAAGATTTCACTAACATACCAACAGGATATGTAGTCTCAAAAGAAGAGACGATCCTCAGAGTCGCGGAAGTCACTCAAATGTGAAAATCACCGAATAAAGGAACTAATAGACTTGGAACAACACCAATCTATTCCCCACAAAGGCTAGAATCCTCACAACGATTCATACGATAGGATTTAATCATATACAATGATCACATAGTGAAGCGACAATTTGAATGTGAAGAATTAAGCAATCATCAGAAATTTAGGTCAATCGACCAACCATGTGATAAAAAACTCGTAATCTACTCAGAAGAGTAATTACAACGTCAAACTAACATTCGAACGATGAAGTTCTCACAGGACAAAGAGTACGACAATCCTATAATAAGGAAGAACTATTCCACCGATAAACAACAGGTATTCGTAGCCACATGAAATATACATGGACTACCTGTCACAATTGAGGGCTATCAAGATAGAATGCTCTCACATAGATCAACATAGCCTTTAGAGAGGCTCTACATCACGTGCGAAATAAAACCCATGCCACTACATCATGTGCGAAATAAAACCCATGCCACCCGAAGGTAAGCATCTTAAGAAAGTACGCGAAAACGTAGGAATACCCGAGTCTGAAGACACAACCTACATAAGCCGTCTAATAATACGTAACGCCGCGTTATTAGAACCAGTAAGTTATTCGTCGGGTTAAAAAATAACATCTTTTAAGTACTTCAAAAGTATATATACATATAGGTTTTAAAATATGCGCAACATATTAATATGTTGGTTTTCATAACTTTGAAACTTGTCTTCCAAATTTTCTACCCAAGAAATCTTATTATGACACGCCGATCAAAGTATCTATGAGTACGCGTATGAGCTACTCTAAAACACGTAAAACATGAAATTTAATCTCAACATGCTATCGTTGTCATGCTTAACAATTCCTTGATATAGAAACAAGTAGTCACGTAAGCACATATGCACATTACCATGTTATCACATAATCCCGAAGGTAAGTAAGCATACTTTTCATCCTTTTCATTTATAACATATAAAATCTATCGCGTAATGTGCTGACCAATACTTTGTGTTACAAAAGCGTAAACATATAAAACATATGCACGAAAGCATATAAACATACTATTCCGTAAACATGTACCATTTAGACATGTTCTCCTAAAAAGCTTTCAACTCGAAATCAACAAGGAAAATTTCATGGGCATGAAAATCTTTAAACATAATGGCTCAATAACTTCCAATTTAAATAAAATTGATGACAATTTCATCATATATGCATGCAACATTTAACATGTTTCCTCAACAACCAAAATGCAAACACTAGTGATATGAGGTCATTAAAAATAATTAAGATATTTTAATAATACAACTCGATCTAAGGCACTATTCAATACCTAACTATCAAACCTACAAGGCACAGTACGTCGAGCGAATAATCCAAACAAGGAATCCCTCATGTATATACCTTTTAACCTTGTACGGTCAATGATTAAACATCAACAGATAGTTATACCAAGATGTAATACAAAAGTATGTTTTAATGAGTATAACATTAAGGTGAATCGAAAAGTAAAACCATCTCATGTCCGTAAATCACACAGTCAAGATATAAAGGCATGTGATCACATAAATACATAAACACTTAAGCATGTTAACACGAAATCCCGTAGGCAAGTAAACATTCTATCATAATCATCTCATCATATAAATTAAACAAAATGATTCATTTAACTATGAACGATTGAAATCAAAAGAGGTGCAACGGCCGCACATGGACCCAATTAACTCTCAGAGTACCAAGGTATTTGAACCCGATTAGCTCTGATACCATTCTGTGACGCCCCGAAAACCAAGCCACGTAAGCGAGGTTAACGAGTCAAACAATACAACGTAAAGCACGGAATAGCCCAACGTGGACCAATCCACAAGGCAGGAGCAAAGGGGAATCCAACGTGGATCCCAAAGAAAAGTCAACAAGTCAAGGGTTGACTCACGAGGACCAAACGGGTCAAATAGGGTCAACTAACATAGTTTGGTTTTGAAAAGAGTTTGTAAAGAAGTATAAAGAAACTTCAAAGGTTTAAAAGTAATGAGTAATGAAGTTTGCATTGAGAGTTTATCATTAAAGTGGTTTTTGAAGGAATACGACCAAACGGTTCTTCGAAAATTGAAAGTAGTAATTTTTCCTTAAAAGGGTGACCATGGGCTAAGAATTGCTAATAAGTGTTAAAAACATAATTTAACAAGGATCCAAGAAGATCCAACTATCAAGTTCAAGATCAAGAAGGAATTTACAAATAACATCTTGTAATTCAAATCTACAAATGAGATAACGGTAACAACAATTACAATGTTCCTACCATGAACTATATCATTGGAACATTAACATATCACAAGACTTCCTCGTAAGGAATCTTACAAAATGAGATGCCATTCGTCGGATAACTCTTGGGCCTTGCCCTAATCAACATTTCCTAAAAAAGGGGGTTTTATAGATTCATTAAGCACGATGGCTCAGTAGATAGCATTGAAGAAATGTACTACTACTTCTAAAATCATGCTAAGACATGTGGTGCAATGATTTGCCGGCGAGGCGATGCAATTAGCCATAAGGCCAAACCGTGCAACTTCCCAATACCAAGTTCCATAACCACTCACTCTCAACACCGGATGCGAGCCACTCCAACGTGAGTGTAGCATACAAGATCTCCGGTAGCTAACCGAATATGACCTTGCATTTTCGAATGTTTTAAGGATCACAAACAACCTTCCTTACCTCACACTCGCTTCCGAAATTTCATCAAATTACAACCCCAAACGGGGATTCAAAAGACATTCCCCAATCGTGGGAATTCTAACAAGATTCATACTGCCAAGCCCAATGCCATGAATGCTATGCTGACTTGGCAATTATGAAATGTGACAATAATGACTATGCAACCACAATGTTATTTCTAAAAATTTCATTTGTCAAGAAATTACACATGGTAGTTCATAATATCAAGGCTAAATGATTTGGTTGGAAATAATGTAAAGCACAATCCACCACTTAAGCAAATAAGCAATTTATAGTATCTTTAATCTAGTTAAAGCATAGCAACCAAATGACATTTGGGATAACATAGTTACAACTAAGCACATAAGGCCACATAATCACATAGACAAATATGTAGAAAATTCCTAAGCAAGATTAACAAGTATTAGGACTAATCCTACACATAGCAAACCATGAAATTAGATTTAGGAGTGCACTTAGTCAATGAAATCTACCTCTTGAGTATTTTAGCAAATCCAAAGAAATCCAAAGGAGAAATCATTAACATAAGCATACCCTATAAGATATCAACACCTAGTTACATAAACCAAACTTAGGAGTGAAAACTATGGTGTTATTAAGATACCATAAATTACCTCTTGAGTTCTAGGGCAAGAAGTGCCAAATTGTAAATCCCACGAAGAAACCGAGAACACCGGTGTGAAGGTCTAGGTCAGATGATCAAAATGGTGTCTAATAGCCTTGATCCAAACTTGAGTCCTTGGCCTCCAAATAGAGCTTGAAAGCTCTAAGTTTCCATGGAGTTGTATCTCCCAAAACTAGAGAGAGAGATGAGAGATATAGAGAGATAGACCAACGAGAGGAAAAAGAATAGATAAGGAGGGAGAGAGAAAGAAAAGCTTCTTAAAGAAGCTTTGGTGGTTGGGAGTGGTTAAGAGTTGTTTGGGGAGGTGACTTGTGGTCCCACCCTTGTCCCCTCACACACACACACAAAAATATGTAGCAAACATATACACACATGTGCCAAAACAAATACCAAAATGATACCACCATATACCAAAATAAAACACACTGTCCCAAACCAAGACCCACATTGGTCCAAAATTACCAAAATACCCTTTAAAAATTCCGGGTTTCTACAGTTGTATTGAGCTTTAGCTCTTCAAGAGTAGCTAATCCTTCAAAACAAATACAAAACAAAAAGATCAAATGCAAAAGCGCATATAATTAGAAACTAAATAACTTAACGTTGTTTCCAATCCCCGGTAACGGCACCATTTTGATGTTGTCAAAATCTTCTTATTTAACCCTATTAAAAATGTAGTAAGTTGGAAGTAGGGTGTCGAGTCCACACGGATTGATACAAGACAACGTTTGGAAAGTTTAAAAACGAATTATAATGCTAAAAGGAAGAAATAAGAAAAGATGATAAAGAAAAAGGAAAAAATTACTTTGCGTCTTGCAGCTTTTTGTTTGATTTTTGGAGGATAAAAAGGTAAATAAAAACTAATCTAACAAGTAATAGGTTAGGATCATTTCCCCCCATCTTGGGTCACAACAAGATGAAATGGACTAATGTTTCAAGCCCACTCTAAGGTAACATTTCACTGTGGCATGTTATCAAACATAAGGAGTTCATCTATGTGATAGATAAAGGAAGCTTTGAGATTTCCAAAGAAACGGATTTGAAGCTAACGTATGACTATCAAGGATGCATGATATATAAGACAAAGCCTCCATGGCTTCTAATCCGAATGATTTGGCCACCCTACACTAACTAATCTGCTTGGTGGACAAATCACCTACGAAGCCTTTAGAAGGTAGTATTTAAAACCCAAGAGTTTGAACAATCAAAGATGTTTGACATCAAAGATGAAGACCCCAAGTTATAAATCCCACACACAATATTTATCAAGCACACAGAGTGCAAAACACAAGGTTAAAAAATATTCCATATGAAATACATAAGGTAGGATTCAAAGTTTAAGTTTTGACAATCAAATATGGAGGGGCAAATAAGATGAAGTCCTTAGTTTTGAATCCTACACAAATGAACCCTAGAAATGCTACAACATTAAGTCCAAGAGTTCATGATCCACAACCTAAGTAAATCTAACTAATAATGGAAAACATAGCAATATCATCAAAGGAAAAGAGGTAGAAGATATACCTAGCCATCAAAACTTCAATCCAAGCTTCAAGTTTATACAACATGAAGAAGAAATGGAAGGGAACCCAAGTGGGTTCCAAAATGAGAGCAAAGAACACTAAAAACTATCCCCCCCCTAAAAAAATGACAACTCTTTCAATTTATACAAAACCACAAGAATGGAAAACTTGTAAATAAAAATGGGGAAAAAACTGTAGGAGCCGATCGATCCGCCTTTCATTTGGGCCCTTGGTATCCTCTCGAGAAGCCGCGGATCGATCCCCTCTTTGGGCCGGATCGATCCATCTCAGGATCTTTGTCACAGAATGTCTCTTCATAATAGCGGATTGATATGCTCAGAAGGTCAGATCGATCTATTTTTTCTGATTTTGGTGATGATCACCTCTGAACACGCGAATCGATCCGCTCAAAAGGTCGGATCAATCCGCTACTGCTGAGATTCATTCATTGCCTTTTTTATGAGAGAAAAACCAAACAGAGTTGGTTCTCACTTTGAAAAAGTTCACAAATCCTACAAGAAAGAGACTTTTATTAGGAACAAGTGAACAACAACAAGAACAACAAAAGTATAATTTATCCATTAAATCTCCTAGTATAAGTGATAATTCGTGTCTAATAAGGGTAAAATCATGAAGTTAAGAATGCAATATTGAACACGAATCATGGAGTCCAGACTCCAAAGTCGTGGGAGAGGGAGAGGGAGAGAGAGAGAGTGTGTGTGTGTGTGGAAGGGACCGAGGGAGAGAGAGAGAGGTCTGAGAGGATCTGGAGTGGTCAGTACTACTATTACTGGGAGAAGGAGAGGGAGAGAGTCTGAGACGTAAGTGATTAAAAAGAAAAAAAAAATTCTGGAGAATGAGAAATCGTCGTAAGTACTGAGCAGCTGAATAAAATAATAAAATAATAAAATAAAATAATAAAAAATAAAAATAAAAAACAGAGGCCCCTTGCGTTGGAGGCAGAAGGCTAGACAAAGGGAGCACAAAAGGCCCTACAAAATGGGCTTTTGGCCCAATGTAAAGAAAAGAAAAAAAAAAACCAGCCCAACAATAATGGGCCTCATGCAGTCACTTGACTGCATACTGCCAGGGCTGGCCCTACCTGTTCAAGCTTGATAGACCCAGAAATAATATCATGTTATAAAAATATGTTTCAATACTTCCAATAATGTCATTCAAAGTCATATTTAACCAAATTCAAATTCTACACATGATCTTCATGTGAAACCCACATGAAACATACAAAACTTAGGGTATATGTGAATGAGATCACTGATAAACAGGCTGAAATCTCATGCCCAGGCTATCAAATCTGATTTTATACTAACTATATACTCAAGCAATCAACTCATCAGAAACAGTAGAATGGATATTCCAAGAGAAAAGGACAATGTCCTCTAGAATTCTCTCTTCTCCCTTCCAATAGGAATGAGAGAAAGACTCAAAAGATCTCCATTCAAATCTGAGGTTGTAGATCAAAACAATCCGGGGGATTTACGACATTCTTCAAGACCTCAGAGACCACCAAAAGACTCAGTTCCAAATGAGTTTGTTGGTGATCGTTGGACGCAAATGCGATGTTCGAGTATTTCCAATCTCTCTCTCAAGGAACCTAAGGATTTTGTTGCCAAAGTCCATACAGATTCGATTGGTCTTTCTCTTGAAAAGCAATCAAATAGAGAGCAAGAATCTGATGACGATCATTATAGTACATCAAGGGTCCCTAAGCTTCACAAAGCAAAATATGAATCCTTAATTGGTTGAGAATTTGCTTTTAAAAGTGAATAATACATTTGATAAAGCTACTTTCAATATGAGAAAGGTTCCCATTGTCACCTCCATCTTTCCCATCTCTCTTAAGAAGAATCGAAGTATTTCTTAGGCTGATGAAGTTAAAGGAGAGGGTGTGGTTCTAGGTGAGTCAACCCAAGACAAAGCTTGTGTGGTCTCGGTTCCCCATCATAACTCCATCTTTGAAGATTAGACTGTCACTGTAAGGGAGAAGATAGATGATAATCTAGGGATATTGTCACTAAAAAGTATGATGATGTCCATGATATAGGCTCTGCTATAGTTCAAAGTATTTCCATGGATGAATTCAGTTGATAATCAATTAGTTGATGCTGGTATCATTGATTGTTCATCTATGGTTTCACTTGTTGATGATAGTTTGAAAACCTCTAATGGTAATGTTTATTACCATTTGATCTGTTTCATGATCAGAATGCTAAAATCTAGGTTGTTATGGAATATGTTCTTTATGCACATATTTCCAACAGTCAAGAAGAATGCCCAGCAACCTTGAATGATAATCTTATTATGTCAGCCTTGAAAGTCAATGGTGGTACACATTTTGATCTTGGTAACATGGTTCTCTCGGACTCCAAGTTGGTTTTGGCAAGTTTTATACACGAGCCTTTGGAAGTTGGTCATTGCCAATCTAAATCTTGTAACCCTCCTAGACATATCAAAAAGTCAGAATGCTCTGTCCAAGGAAACAAATCCCTAGGGTCTAAAGTTGTCCTCCCCTCTCCTAAGGTGTCAGACCAATGGTTTTGTGATGCTCCTTCAGCAGCACATAATGAGTCCCATCATGCCACGTAGTAACATTCCTTGCCTAAGCTTGTCCTTGATCATGTGGGTTCCACGAATACTATTCTTAATGCTTGATGTCTTGATGAAGCCCATGTGGAACATAATGATACTGAAGAGTGTAATAGTGGAACTGTCAGCCCATTAGCTGCGGTGTCACCATGCCTGTGAGTTGCGTCTGTAATAAGAAAGAGAAGAATTACACCATCAGATTGATCACAATCCTCTTTTTAACACTGAAGTGTCCATCATAGATTTAAAGTCCTCGAGTCATTTGCTTGGACAGCATATAAAGGATTTGTGTGATGGGCATGGCCACTTGTCCCCACGTTTCCCTTGGTTAGCCCTTTGAATGACACATGTAATCCGTCTCATATGGGCAATGCACCTCATGCTACCGAGTCGCTACTTTATGCCAGTGCTAGGAAGGATACTTATCACACCCCTACAATTTTGCCTACTCTTCTTGCTTTACCCATTGTGCTTAATTCTGTGGAGAACACTTGTCCTAGTCTAAAAACCTATTTAGCCAGCTTTTTTCATCAAGATAAGGAAACCCTAATGGTAGTGCTGCTCTTTCATCCCCTTTGGGCCAATTCCTAGGTCCATGCTTGTCCTTCTGACCCAGTTAATGTTCCTACATCTAGACACTCCCTAGATGGCTTGCTGCCCGAGGTCTCTATTTCAGACTTCAAATTGAACTACTTTGATCATGAATTGGTGGATAACGACATGGATCCTTTTATTCCTAAAGTTAAATTTCTTAAAAACTTAGTCGATGAAGGAAAACTTCAATGGGAAACCACCTTAGTTGGGCATTTTATAGGGAAAAAACTCCCTTATTCCCTTGTAACTAGTGCTATTCATAGATTGTGGTACAAGAAAGGCCTTGTGGACAATTTGGCAACTGATTCTGGAATTTTTTTTCTTCGAGTTTTTGAATATTAATCTGAGAGATGCCATTTTGGAAGGTGGTCCTTGGTTTATTGCTGAAAGACCCATTTTTACTCAAGAAGTGGCAGCCTAATCTCAATTTAGACTCGGAGTCCCTTTGACACATCCCTATTTGGGTACACTTATATGACGTTCCTATGGAATATTGGGACCCTAAAGTTCATAGCTTTATTGCGAGTATGATCAGCAAGCCTCTTCATGTTGATAGAATGACAGCTAGCTACCAAAGAATTTCCTATGCCAGAGTGTGTGTTGAGATTAGTGCGGACAAAGATCTCATTTGAGACTTTGACATTGAAGTTGATGATGATTATAGTTACTCTACGGCGGTGAATAGAATTCATGTTGAGTTCAATGGACTCCCTTGATATGTAAAAAATGTTCGATTTTTGGGCATGACTACTCTAAGGCTCTTAGAAACAATGGAACTCCTAGTGTCTGAATGTCATGTCCTAGAACAGCAAAAAGAGAGAAAAATGAATTTCCTTTTTGGGTCCATAGGGAATGACGGGTGAATGTCACTAATTTGTCCACACCACACAGTACTAACTAGAAGTAACAAGAACATTGATAACACTAAACTGCATATACTACAAAACTTCTAGCTATTACAATATCATCAGAGTGAGCTACGGGAAATATACAAGGCTTGTAAGAAACAAATGCCCAAGTACCAATTATACCAAAGTTGATAGAAATATAAACTAAAATTCTGTCTTCTTCCTCAGCTCGCGTAAACGTAATCGTCCGCATAATAGTCTTGCCCAGCTTCTCCATCCTCAGCTAGTTCACCCTCGGCATAGCCCTCCTCCTCATCTTGGACGTGATCGTCACCTGTGGGGTTACGAACAGGGTAGTCTGGACAGCAGATATCCAGGTATAAACGCTGTCAGCTTAATGAAAGTTGACTGAATACCAACTAATACAGTATCTTACGTACATTGATTACTAGTTATGAATGACATAAACCATAGCGCTACTAACAATATATATCTCTTCTATCTAATTCATTAATCGTCTATTCACATCTTTTACACCAGAACGTAGAACGTCAGACTCGTCAAATGAAAGACTTGATTGTAATACACCTAGATACACCAATATTCTATCTACCGTGTCACTGCAAGTCGTAGATACCATCTACTGCATAATACCGCAAGGCGTAGAGGCCATCTACCGCGTACACCACAAGTTGTAGACACTACGCTAGTCCATCCCCCACTTTCAAGGACATGCTCAGTCCACCGCAAGTCATGGATTTAACGCTTTGAGCAAAGACACATCAGTTCTATAGCCATAACTTATCGATATTGACATATTCTTAGCCACCGCATGTCATAGACACATTTGTTTGTCTACCGCGTTTGAGAATGTATGCCTTTCGTAACCATCCCAAAACCTAACAAACCTATTTATCATTTGTACTACTATTGATACATAACAGTTCCATGTGTCCTGACTACTCTAATTAAAATGAACAGATTTATCAAAATGATTAGAATCAACCATTATTAACGTCTAACCCCGAATACGTTGCTCGTAATGTACTCTCATTACCGTGTCCTATTGTCTCTTTATTCATCAGTTATCGCATAAAGAAAGTTGTATCGGTGTATGAACAGCTAAGCAATATGTATTATAACTAACAAGAAACAATCATGTTTTGAAATGTTCGATCGATTGAAGTCCTTTCAATCAATTGAAGAAACCAAAGTTTAATAGCTTGAAGAATCCTCGAGCAATTGAAGGTAAAATGGTATCGATAGATTAAGTCCTTTCGATCGATTGAGACTCAGGGTCTTCAATCGATTGGGACTCAGGATCTTCGATCGATTGAACTAAGTTTGATCGATCGATCGAACGAACGTCGTCTTCTCCAGAAGACTGGACAGTGAACATACAAAATAGTTTCAGGCGTGTTTGCGTCCATCATTTACGTCCAAAAACTTGTAAACAATATACTATGGCTACCGAGTGAGTTTAGAACTCACCGAACGTTGTTAAGGCTGCGTTTGATAATGTCAAGCTTTACGCTTCCTCTCTAATGGCCATTTCTTCTCTTTCTCACTGCTTCTCTCTACCTCTGTGTCTCTCTCTATTCTCCTTCTTCTTCTTCCTCTTCTTCTTCTTTTCGCTCTCTAACTAATTATATATATGGATATGTGTGTATATGTATATGAATGTGTGTGAGTATGTGTATATGCATATGTATAAACACAAGCTCTCTTTCTCTCCTATACTCTCTGGTTTTCCAAACATCACACACACACGAAATACATCTATATATAGGAAAATGAAAGACACCAGGTGGCATTCCAGCACATAAACTAAGATAAGTTCTTCTGACAATTAGTTCGATCGATCGAAGTAACTTTGATCACTTGAGAGCAGATCGGCCAAGTTCGATCGATTAAAAATAGCTCAAATGATTGAGAAAGGGAACCACATCATAAATGTATGCCAGCACGGTTTTGATTGCTCGAAAAGGATTCGATCGGTTGAAAAAAGAACTTCTCGATCGCTTGAAACAACTTCAATCGCTTGAGACCGATACTTCAAATATGGACAAGGTATTCATACAAAATCTCCTAGTATTCTTAAATACTAAAAATATAGGGTGTTACATCATCCACCATTTATTAAAAGATTTTGTCCTCAAAATTGGAAGTAGTAGAGTTAAAACAAAAACAGAAACTTCTCCTGCATCTCTGACTCTATCTCCCATGAAGCTTCTCCTTCATCATGATGCTTCCACTGGATCTTTACTAACGAAATCTACTTGTTCCTGAGCTTCTTGATTCCTCGATCTAGAATTTGCACCGGTCCTTCGTTAAACGTAACATTGTCGTCGACTTCGATGTTCTCAAAATTGGTCTCATGCACTGGGTTGTGAGCACATTTCTTCAGCATGCTGATGTGGAAAATGTTGTGCATTCCTGGCATCTTCGGCGGCAATGCAAGTCGATACGCAACTTTTTCGATGCATTCTAGAATCTTGAATGGTCCGATGAATCGCAATGATAGCTTGCCTTTCTTCTAACCAAATCTAATGATGCCTCGAATAGGTGAAACTTTGAGCAACACGTGATCTCCAATGGGGAACTCCATGTCTTTGCGCTGCTTGTCGGTATAGCTCTTGTATCAGGTTTGAGCTGTCTTCATCTTCTCACGTATGATCTGGATCTTCTCCCTTGTTTCTCGTACCATTTCTGGCCCTAAAAGTTGAGTATCTTTGACTTCATCCTAATATAGCGACGATCGCCAAGGTCTTCTATATAAAACTTCAAATGGCGTCATCCCTATGCTCGTATGGTAGCTATTATTGGAGGCGAACTCGATCAACAGTAAGTACGTCTCCACTCTCGAAATCAATGACGTAGGCACGTAACATATCTTCCATCACTTGGTTAACGCGTTCCGTTTGCCCATTGGTTTGCGGATGAAAAATTGAACTCACGTTCAATGTTTGTTCCCATTGCTGTTTGGAGACTTTTCCAAAATTCTACAATAAAGCGCGAATCTTGATCTGACACGATAGAAATAGGTACATTGTGTAATCGTACAACTTATTGTAGATACATCTGGTTTAGTCGTTCCACTGGATATGTCATACTATAGGCAAAGAAATGCGTTGTCTTTGTAAGTCGATCCACGATTACCCAAATAGCGTTGTGGTTCTGCTGAGACTTCGGTAAACCTACCACGAAATCCATGGTGATATTTTCTCATTTCCATTGAGGAATCGACAATAGTTGTAGTAGTCCAAGTGGTTTCTGGTGTTCTGCATTTACTTGTTTACAAGTAAGACACTAAGCTACATACTCAGCTACTTCTCTCTTCATTCCTTCCCACCAAAAATTTGTCTTCAAGTCCTTGTACATCTACGTACCTCCAGGATGAACAGTCATTCGTGACTTGTGTGCTGCATCCAGTATTTCTTTCTGGAGACTTTCTTCATCAAGTACACAAAGTCTATGTTTACATCGTAAGGCTTCGTTCGAACTGACACTCCAGACCTCTGGTTCCTTTGTTGACATCTTGGCGACCCATAGTTATAAATCCTCCAGTGTTTGTTGAGCCTCTCTGATACGGGTGATCAAAGTTGGTTGTATCATAAGACATCCGAGATTTTGTCCTTCGGTTGCTTCCATTGGTCGAAGATCGAATTCAACTAAAACTTCCAATACTTGCCATTCTCGTATTAGTAATGCTGCGATCACTGGTCGAGGTCAGCGACTCAAAGCATCGGCTACCACATTCGCTTTACCCGAAAGGTATTACAATGAAAAATCATAATCCTTGAGCAACTCCATCCACCTTCGTTGTCGCATATTCAACTCCTTCTGAGAGAACAAATACTTTAAGCTCTTATGATCGAAAAATAGATCAAACTTCTCTCCGTAGAGATAGTGTCTCCAAATCTTCAATGCAAACAATATCACTGCTAATTCCAAATCATGCGTAGGATAGTTCTTCTCGTGCGGCTTAAGTTGTCTAGATCCGTATGTAATAACATTTCCGTCTTGCCTAAGTACACAACCAAGTCCTTGGTGCGACGCATCAGTATAAATGATAAATCTTTCTCCACTCCTGGGTATTGCCAATACCGGTGCAGAGGTCAATCTTTCTTTCAACTCGTGGAATGCATCGTCATGCTTATCTGTCCATTCGTACTTTGTTTCTTTCCTTATCAGATTTATCAAAGGTCCTGCTATCTTGGAGAATCCTTCTACGAATCTTCGATAATATCTTGCTAATTTGAGGAAACTTTTGACTTCTATTGCATTAGATGTTATGTTCTAGCTTAAGACTGCATCGATCTTATAAGATGAGTCCACAGAGATACCATCCTGAGATATAACATGTCCCAAAAATTTGACCTCATGTAGCCAAAATTTGCACTTGCTAAACTTTGCATACCACTTACTATCTCAAAGTGTCTGTAAGATAATTTAAAAGTGCTCCTTGTGATCCTCCTCTGTTTTGGAATAGATCAAGATTCCATCAATGAATACTATAATGAATTGATCCAGATATTGTTTGAATACTCTATTTATTAAGTCTATAAATACTGTTGGGGCATTAGTCAGTCTGAACGACATAACAAGAAACTCATAATGCATGTATCTTGTCCTGAATGCAGTCTTCGACACATCCTCTGGTTGAACTAACAACTGGTGATATCCTGAACGCATATCGATCTTTGAAAAGATCCTTGATCTTTGTAATTGGTCAAATAGATCATCTATCCGGGAAAGTGGATATCTATTCTTGATTGTAACTGTGTTCAACTCCCTGTAGTCTATGCAAAGTCGAAGTGTCACATCCTTCTTCTTCACGAATAGTGCTAGTGCTCCCTAAGGTGACATACTAGGAGGAACAAATCCCAAATCTTCAAGTTCCTGGACTTGCTTCTTCAATTCCAACATCTCAGTTTGCGCCATCCGATATGGAGTCTTAGATACCGACAATATCCCAGGTACTAGTTCCATACAAAAGTCTATTTCTCTCTTTGGTGGAAGTCCTTTAATATCATGGAATACATCCTCAAAATATTGTACCGTAGGAATCTGATCCATCGTTGGTTCCATACTCGTACTCCTGATTATAGCTAAACCACTTATTAGGAACATGTCACTTGTCGACTGACACTGACATCTAATCGTCAGTCGTCCTGGTATTGCAAACGTCACTATAGTTCAAGTAGGGCAATTCAAGTTGGCACCGTACTTGTTAAGCCAATCCATTCCTAGGATAATGTCAAACTCTGACATTGATAGTACCACCATGTCTGCTAGAAGATTTCTATCTCCCAAGGTTAGTGGGCAATCTTTACCCACTTTACCCAACTTAACAGCCACTCCCAACGGTGACACAACATTAAGTGCTGGCTTAAGTGTTTGGGGTTCCAAACCCAACTGACGCACAATCTTAACAGCTATAAACGAACGTGCAACGCCAGTATCGAATAAAGCCTTAACTTGACTGTAAAAAAGTACAAGTGTACCTTTTAGATGTTGTTGCTCATCCACGTTATAGCCCGCTTCCGTGGGAATGATGGCATTCATCCGGGTCTAATTTGGGGGTCCTTGGATTCCTTACATCGGTGTCCCATAGTATCCCCCACGAGGTGCACGACACTCCCTACTCAAATGACCCGGCTTGTTGCAGTTATGGAAAAACTTATCAGTACGATGGTGGGTCTTGGGAGCAGTGCAATTCCTTGTGATATGTCCTAGCTTTCCACAGTTAAAACATCCTTCGTCGTTCGGTGGTGGAGCAGCAAGCAACGCCTGAGGTAGTGGTCCCTGCTAGCGATATTGTTGGGGTTGAGAATAATTCTGCTGAGACTTCTTAGCTTTGTCCCAGGTGCGCTTGTTCCCTTGATAGTAACCTAAGGTCTCTACCCTTGGGTATTCCTCGGTGGCAGGTTCTGGAAATTCCTTGTTGGAAAGTTTCTCGACGACTGGGGCTAATTCGTCTATTGTTGCTGTACAAGATAGGCATCTTTTTCCAAACTTATAAAAAGTCTTTCCAATCCTTCAAAACTCAGATTAAGATGGTCAATCATCATGTGGCGAAGATGTGGGTTCAAACCCAGATGAAATCTCTTCACTCTCTTCTGCGGGGTGTTGATCATGTATGGAACGAATCTTGACAATCGCTCAAACTGCGTAGTATATTCCCTCATAATCCAACTTCCTTGGACCATGCTAAGAAAGTCATTCTCCTGTTGATCTCTCTCATCCTCCGGGAAGTATTTCTCTAGAAATCTTCCTTTGAACACCCCCAAGGCATCTTCCTTGTAGCTTCAACTCCTAAGGTGGCTCGTTCGGCTTCCCACCAATCCGCAGCAGCATAAGTAAGCTGAAATGTAGCACGACGGCACATATCTTACTCATTACACTCCAAAGCTTCAATTATCAGCTCCATCTCCCTTATCCACTGCTCAGCTTTCCATGGCTTGGTTAACCCATCGAACTTCTCTGGGCGCAGGTTGCGAAAATGTTCTATCAATTTATCCCCAGTTTGTCTTGGCAAAAATGGTGCAACAGGGGGTTGGATAGGTCGTTGATTGGTAACATAGTTGTAGGTGTCACCTACGTGCTCCATCCTCTACATAAATGCCTCAAAGACACCTGTTGGGTTCATGCCCTCGGGAATAGGTGCTCCTAGTCATGGAGGGTTCGTTCTGGGTCCAACCATAGTTCTCTAGTGATGTGTACCTACAAGAAACTAATCGATTAGTTGAAAGTCTTCTTAAAGAAATGAAATCAAGATAGAGCGATAAATAGTAAGAACTAACAGTTCTACTAATCAGCATATATCAACTCAATCATACCACTAATATATCAAAAAATATATATATATCTAATGATGTACCGCATAGTACACGTAGTCAAATTGTGTACCACATGGGACATAGGCTAATACAAGTACTAAGGTCAGCTATTTACAATGCTACTACTACTGGTAAACATCTATACAAAAGCTATGGTCCAATAGCGATCTTTCAAGCTCCCAAAAATCATGTGGACAATATGCCTTGATAAAACTAACAAAATCTAAATCCTACAGATCCTGGCTCAAAAATCGTCAGCATTTGTTACTGCTTGCGGTGCCTCATCCTTCGATGCAACGTCCATCTCTACAGGTGGATCATCCTCAATAGGTGCAGCAAGTCTTCCAACTATAACTCCAATGTCCCAATCCTCGACTATCATATCATCAACGTCCACATCCCCAATATCAAATACTGGCTCGGCAATATTAGCAACTATCTTGGCAAATCCTCCAACTACAGCCATAGCCTCTACTAGCTCTACCTATCCTACAATGAATCCATCTAGCTGTGCGACCATTTGTGCTACCCACTCTACTGCCATATTAGTAATGGCTGCCATATGCACTATGGGTCCTACTGGAAATACAAGTGCCACGAGTATCTCAGGTGCAACAATCTCCTCATCAGGAACATCCTCCTCAGCTACCTTAACCACCTCATCATCTCCTATCACTATATCATCCTCCGGAACTACCACATTCTCCTCAGTTATGTCATCCATATCGGCTGGCTCTGGATCATCCTCTGGGTCCTCTGGCTCAGGCTCTAGCTCCTCTGAGTCATCCTCCGGCTCTTTATCGTCCATAGGCTCCTCCTCTCTAACCCCGTCTATATCCCCATCAGGATGATCATTCTCTAGCTCTGGGTCCTCTATTGGATCCTCATCATCATGTATTGGCTCGGGCTCTGGGTCATCAGGCTGATCCTGGGGCTCTGGCACTGGTACGTCGAGTACCGGTACTGGGGAGGATGCATGTGCTAGTGCAGCTACAGGCTCTGGGGGAATGGGTCCTGCTAAAATAGCTCGTAACTCGATCGCTTCCATCTCCACCTGACTTTGGATCAACTGAGCCATCTCCTGGCATATGGCTGCTCGGGTCATGGCAAAGTGATACATATTCATGCGTATCTCTGTCGGGTGTGTCATGCCCTCAACATATAGAGAAGTCCACATCCTCTCCTCTAGAGAGCGGCTAGCTATTTGACGGACATGGCTATGATATATCTCTAGAATACCATGCTCAACTATGTCCCCGTGGATCACATGTCCTCCAAATGAATCGTCTACAAACATATGGAAATCCGGATCAATGCTAACCTGCAAGGAAAATTACCTATCGTCAGAAGAACGAACTTATCCTAGCATATCTCATCTCAGGGATCTTAATATGCTGGAACCAGATGGTGTGGGACCATTAGTGAACGAAAGTATCAAACCTAAAGCTCTGATACCAAAAATCTTGTCACGCCCTGGAACAACAAAAAAAAGAGAAAAATAAATTTCCTTTTTGGGTCCATAGGGAATGACGGGTGAATGTTACTAAATTGTCCACACCACACAGTACTAGTCTACTAGAAGTAACAAGAACAATAATAACACTAAACTGAATATACTACAAAATTTCTAGCTATTACAATATCATCAGAGTACGCTATAGGAAATATACAAGGCCTGTAAGCAACAAATGCCCAAGTACTAATTATAACAAAGTTGATAGAAATAAAAACTAAAACTCTGTCTTCTTCTTCAGCTCGAGTAAATGTAATTGTCCACGTAATAGTCTTGCCCAGCTTCTCCATCCTCAACTAGTTCACCCTCGGTATAGCCCTCCTCTACATAGTAGCCATCCTGGTAGTGATCGTCACCTGCATAGTTAGGAATAGGGTAGTCTGGATAGCGGATGTCCAAGTATAAACGCCGTCAGCTTAATGAAAGATGACTGAATACCAACTAACACAGTATCATAGGTACATTGATTACCAATTATGCAAGACATAAACCATAGTTCTACGAACATTATATATCTCTTCTATCCAATTCACAAATCGATTATTCACGTCTTTTATACCAGAACGTAGAATGTCAGACTCGTCAAATGAAAGACTTGATTGTAGTACCTGGATACACTAATGCTCTATCTACCGCGTCACCGCAAGTCATAGATACCATCTACCGTGTAACACCGCAAGTCGTAGAGGCCATCTACCACTTACATCATAAGTCGTAGACACTACGCCAGTCCATCCCCCACTTTCAAGGATATATGCTCAGTCCACCGCGAGTCAGGGATTTAACGCTTTGAGCAAACACACATCAGTTCTATAGCCATAACTTATGAATATCAACATATTCTCAGCCACCGTATATCATAGACATATTCGTTTGTCTACCGCGTTTGAGAATGTATGCCTCCCGTAACCATCCCAAAACCTAATAAACCTACTTATTGTTTGTATTACTACTGATACACGACAGTCCCATATGGCCTGACTACTCTGATTGAAATGAATGAATTTATCAAACTCGATTAGAATCAACCATTATTAACATCTGATCCCGAATACGTTGCTCGCAATGTACTCTCGTTACTGCGTCCCATTATCTCTTTATTCATCAGTTATCGTATATAGAAAGCATGCATCGGTGTATGAACAGCTAAGTAGTGTGTATTATAACTAACAAGAAACAATCATGTTCTGAAATGTTCAATCCATTGAAGTCCTTTCAATCGATTGAAGAAACCAATGTTCGATCGCTTGAAAAATCCTCAAGCGATTGAAGGTAAGATGGTCTCGATCGATTGAGACTCAAGGTCTTCGATCGATTGAACTAAGTTCGATCGATCAAACATCGTCTTTTCCAAAAGACTGGACAATGAACATATAGAATAGTTTAAGGCATGTTTGGGTCCATCATTTATGTCCAAAAACTTGTAAACAATATACTAAGGTTACCGAGTGACTTTAGAACTCAACGAACGTTGTTAAAGCCGTGTTTGACAATGTCAAGCTTTACACTTCCTCTCTAATGGCCACTTCTTCTTCTCTCTCTCTCTGCTTCTCTGCCTCTGTGTCTCTCTCTGTTCTCCTTCTTCTTCTTCTTCTTCTTCTTCTTCTTCCTCTCTAATTGATTGTATAATTTTTTTTTGCTATGCAAGAAGGTTTTATAAAAGCATTGGCACAAGGCCAAATAAAACATTACACCAGAAATCAAACACCACTGTCAAATGTCAAAACACCCAACTTGACAAAAGCTAAAGAGTCCACTCAAAACCAATCCTAATACAAATAAAACAAAAACAAAAAGTAGACCCCCATTAAAAGGAACCATAATTCTGTAGCATAGTCTATGAGAGGAGAGTAAAACAACTATAAAGCACTAAATAAAAATTCTGCATCACGACATCAGCATCAATTACATCTCCATCCTTAGTCCACTAGATAGCGTTTCGACATCAAGGCATACATTGTAGCAGCATCTCAAATGTATCAAAATCAACAGAGCCCAAACTATTAGCAAGAATTCCCAAACCAATAGCCAAATGGACAAAGCAAATATCCACTGTAATTTCTAATACTCCAAAAAAATATGCATAGCACCTTAAAAGCTGAAATATGGCAGTACCATTATAAACTAACTGACAGCAATTAGTAACAATCCAGCAAAATGAAAGCCTAGACGCCACCCCTTGAAAACCGATTTTGCATCCCAAAATACAAGAGCCCTAACCTCACAAGCATGACATAAATGAAAACCAAGCCTTAGTATGGAGGTTCCAAAAAATGAACCAAGGAAAGTCCATCCCAGCCCCTCAATCCATTTAAGAACCATCGCAAAATGCAGCAGACTTTGATCCTACTACCAACAAATAGAGCTTTGCAAACTTCCATTTTCACCTCTGATAGCATTAAGGAACATACCTTGATTGAGTAAAATTTACCTTTTCAATTACCACCTTCAACATGCTTTATCTCCCAAAGTACCTTAGCTAGCATCAACTCTTGGTAAAAAAGAAACCATATTACTCCACAGAGAAGTTAGTAGAACAACATAATTGATTTTATCAACAAACAGATAAAAGGAGCATCCATTTATCCTCCACTGTGCCTGTGCAAAAGTCAAAAGAACCCCTTCCCTATAAGATCGGGAGAAAACTCTAGATAAACACACTCACACGAAAACGAAATCACAAATAATCACCCGAAAAAAAAACTTATGCCGATACACACGCACACCAAAAGGGAGTAAGAAGCACTCCCGTAATCACCAAAGAAAAAACCCTAAAGAAAATGCACGCCAAAATCCCAGGCCCTCCCCTTTCTAGAAATCATAAAGTCCATCCTAATCTTTTTTTCTCAGCTAATCACATTTCCTTGACCAATTGGAACCACATGCAAAAATAAATGGTGCTCATATCACTAAGCATGGCACAAACAATACCAACCCCATACTCAGGACCACGACAAAGCCAGAGATCTGTCCACAAATTTTTTTTTTGCCCATCTTCAAATTTTATAAGAGACAAAGACATAAGGCCAAACCGGCACATCAAATCTAACAGCATCAGCAAAAATGCAGCATGCAAAAAAAACCGAGAACCCAAGAGCTACAAAGAATTAAAGCTTAAAGTGGCACCATCATATGAAACCTTTAGCCACCCTACAACTTACACTTTTGACCCAGACACACACGTGCACACACTCATTCGACCCACTAGGAACTTATACTAAGGAAAAACTCACACAAAATAAACATAAAAATAAGACATAGCCACAATGAAGAAAATGTACACCAAAAACATATGTGACCATATCATCGAAAAGGCACACACATACACCCGACACAAGAAGCGACTTCGAGAAGACTCCCGAAGCTTCAAAAACATATAGAAGATTCTCACTAATAAAAGACACCACATACACACAAGATGTGCTACCCGAAAAAAAACTCACACACACCAAATAACGCACACAAAAAGAACTCGACGATAATAGATCACGCCTAACCACACATTCACACATACACACACACACACACACACAGACACACTACCACCACCAACATCCCATGTTCTGATTCACAACTCATACACCCAGTAACCCTTATAGTCATATTTACCACCAAGCTTTAAAAGTGTTTGACTAGTAACTCCCTTTTTAGCAAGCCCATCCGCGAATCCATTGCCCTCCCTAAAAATATTCACAAAAGGCACATTTCCAATTTTTGATAAGCAGAGATCAATATCGACAAAGAATAAACACCCAGTCGACCCACTAGGACCTCTTACTAAGAAGAAACTCATACAAAATAAACACGAAAATAAGACATAGCCACAACAAAGAAAACGCACACCAAAAACACATGTGACCATATCATCGGAAAGGCACACACATACACCCAACACAAGAAGCGACTCCGAGAAGACTCCCGAAGCTTCGAAAACGCATACAAGATTCTCACTAATGAAAGACACCACATACACACAAGATGTACCACCTGAAAAAAAACTCACACACGCCAAATAACACACACAAAAAGAACTCGACGATAATAGATCACGCCCACCCATACAAACTAGGATAAGATCTTCTGAAAGTTCGACCGATCGAAGTAACTTCGATCGCTTAAGAGTAGATCGGCCAGGTTTGATCGATTAAAAATAGCTCTATCAATTGAGAAAGGAAACCACATCATAAATGTATGTCGATAGGGATTCGATCGCTCGAAAAGGGTTCGATTGATTGAAAAAAGAGCTTCTTGATCGCTTGAAACAACTTCGATCGCTTGAGACTAAATCTTCAAGTATGGACAAGGTATTCATGCATAATGTCCTTGTATTATTAAATAATGAAGATACTAGGGTATTACACTGGAAAGTTGTGATGAGGAAAGATAAAGGCAAAGGCATAGCGGAAGATCATATAGGCCCTTCCAACAAACCCCAGGATCAGTTCCCTAAGGTCTCTTGTAACCAGGGAGAATTAAGGGCTTCGGAGCATGTGGTGGATAGAATTGATGTGAGCCCATCTTCGATTCCTTGTATGGTTACCTCTATCGAGGCTTTTTCTAAACCTAACCCTTTCCAAACCCTCTTTTTGGAGGACAATGAAGATGAGGAAGATGAGGATCTAGTTCCCCTTGACGAGGACAGTGTTTTTTTGAATGATATTTTCATTGCAGGGCCCTCAAACAATTGTTGTGTTAGCAATTCTAACTCTACCTCATATGGAAAGCAAAAAAAATGGGGAAAGAAAAAAGGAAGGCATTGGTAACTTGGTTGGCATTTTCTTTCTTTTGTGATTTTGTTGAGGGATGGTACCTTTCTGTGCTTTGAGTTTTAGAAAGTCCACTATCCCATGTTTTCTAGATTGTCATAGATTTGTTTTTGGCTTTGTTATATATTACACTCTCTTTTTTGTTTAATATGGCATGTTATCATTTATAATTCATGATATCATGTTATCATTTATAATAATATCATGTTATCATTTATAACCAATTTTTCGAGAAAAAAAAAATAATATCATGTTATCATTTATAATTCATATAGCATTTCAAAATAAAATCCATCATAGATCATGAAGTCATTTTCAAAAAATGTAAGACTTCACATTTTTTTTTCTTACTAGAGCTTTCTAAAAATGATGACAAATTAGAGATTTTAAGTACGAGTTTTGATACCTATAGTGAATTTTAAAATTTTAAATTTTGGGCCGAGCAAAATTTTGAAAGGGTTTGGAATCTCTATGTAATCTTTAAGAAAATTAAATTCCGGTCATTCCAAAAATTTTGAAAACTTTTGTATGTTACGATAAGTTTTAACACTAAATTTCGAACATTTTAAATTAATTTAATTACGTTTGCCTCTTAGGCTTTTAACATTTACAAACTGGTTCTATAACACTCAGTTTGGAAAATCAAAAGTCTAGTCAAAATTATAAGTCAAAGGATATCAAACACCAAATCTCCCATCTCTCTAAACAGGCAAAAAACCTAACATAGTAAAATTGTAATATTTTACACAGAAAACATATCTAAATATACATACAAATATATCCAAAGAAATTGCCTCAGCTTCACTACTCAAAAATTCCGTGTGGCCCTGTTTGGTAGTCTAACTACTAACTTAGCACTATATACAATATTCTGGTTCCGCAACTGGGGTTAAGTGTCAATTTTAAAACAACAACAAAGTAAAATAAAAATGGATTTGACTACCTACACAGGATAAAATGTATTTTAATCCGTGAATTTTGAAGAAAATTTAACGGTTCCATTCAATAACAATCGCATAAGAGTTAGTTGTCAACTTCTGTACCATATTATGGGATAAAGTGAAAATCGATCTGACCACAAAAGGGTAAAATATACTTAACCCTTAAATTAACTTTAATATTAACCCGACCAGCTAATACTCAAGGTCAAGGGTAAAGAGAGCGAAAAAGTAAGAGATGTCATATCATTGTGAACCTCTTTTCGATTAAGTAAGGCACCTTTTTCATGTAACTAATTTAGTATTTAATTGTGAAACACGTTTAATTAATTTGGTCAGAATTCTGCTGCATGGTATAAATCAATGTGAAAATTACACTAATAATTTGATATGGTTGAGAACATGTATGAAAGTGGTTTGTCCCACGTTAGACAAAAAAAAAACGTTTTTTTAATTTGTAGTTATCCATTTCACCCCATGACTTTATACTGTTAGCTTTTGGTGTGTCTGTACCAGTGCTCAAATTAATCTCAGGTTTTGCTGATTAAGAGCACATGAAGTTAGTGAATTTCATCTCGAGCGAGTGGAGAGAGAGAGTGTGATACTTTCACTTGTACCCACCATTTGGCTCTCTATATCCACGTGTACTACATATATGGAATGTTGGGTGTGTTGGAAAATTGAATGATAAATTGAAATTAGTGTTGTATATGGGTTTTACCAAACAACCCCTTATTCGAATGTTTGTGACTGTTGACGAACAGTCTTCTTTCGAAGGGTTGTGACTGTTGACGAACAGTCTCTTGTAACCTATATATATGAGTCTTGTTCATTCATTTTAAAAAGAGAAAATAGAAAAAATATATACAAAATTATTTTCTCTCTGCATATTAGAATTAAGTTTGTTCGAGTATTATACATATATTTGCGTTCGCTGGGTTCTGCATATTGGAGTGCAACTTATACAGAACTGTAAATCCGTTCTATCTTGGGAGACGATTGTTCATCAACCTTGTGCACCGAGAGGGAGCAAATTCGTCTTAAGGAAACAGTTCGCTTCGGATTCTTTCTCAAATTATAATTATTCATTTATTTTCATCCTCAATCAGTAAGTATTTCTAATTTCAGATTTATACATATACATACATCCCAATATAGTTTGGATAACAATCTTAAGACGAATTTGCATAGCCTTTGTATAAATATAGAAATATGTTTCTTTTCTGCTCGGTTTCATAAAACTGTTCGTAATCTCGAATGATGTTTTCCTTCGTATCCAACAAACTGATTCCTAAAAGTTTGATTGTTATTTACAATTAACGGATTGGATAAACAGTGCCTTGTTTATGTATTTAATTAGTGGAGTTCAAACTTTTTGTATTTTGCCCAAGAATGACTTCAATCTGTTGAACCAAGTGAAAACACATGTTAGTCGACCGAAAGTTGACATTTAAAAAATTTTAGGCAAAAAAAAAAAAAAAAACAGTTGTTTACCAGTTTTGTTTCAAAACAATTTCTGTTTGAAAACAAGTTTGGTCTATGGAAAGTATTCAATTCTGGCTTGACAAATTTATAATCTGACAATGTAATTGGCATTGGACTATTATGTTTACAATTGTGCTGTAGGCACCTTTTCGGGTGAACACTTATTCACACAATGATGACAAGGACGAAGCATCTTTTTCTTTTGCTTTCCAATCGGTGCATGTGGTATTGGTACATTGTTATTAGGTACCTATTCATTGCAACAGATGTCATTTAAATTTTCCTAAATATATAAAAATAAAATAAATAAATAAAATGAAGCATTGTGAAATAATTCTGATAAAGTGCAACTTTAGTGAATTTTGTATGTATATATATATACAATTTTTATCTAATGAGGACTCCCTCATTTTATAAAATGCACACCTCTCACTTTTCTCTCAAAAAGGGTTTGTATGAATTCATCTAACCCCCTATTTCCAGGGTATTCTTTCCCTAACTTAGGAAAAAATTCTTTCAACTCAGCAAAAAATTGAAATCTATGAGAGGTAAAATAGGTAAGAGAGACATGAATAGAGAGAAAAGGAAGGGGTATGCATTTTATAAAATGAGGGAGTCCTCATTAGATAAGAACTGTATATATATATATATATTTGTATATAGTTGTGCTTTTGGAATCAGTGCGCAGTGTGATACACTTTTTCTTGGTTCGAAATTTGTGTGGTTGTAAATTTGGAAAGAGAAAAAAAAAAAAAAAAAAAAAAACTGGGTCAAGTGTAATTTGGAGTGGATAATCTATTTGTCAGAAACTGTACGGGTTTATTTCTGTTGTTAACAACATGTTCATGTTTGTTATATGGTGTATATTTCTACTGCTTTAGTTTAATTTTACATGGTGTATACATGCATGTTTTATGATACATTTTGGCATGGGATTATTAAAAATCAGTGGATTATTTAAAATTTTAAAGGTCAGTCAGTTACTTTTTTAAAATAAAAAAGAAATCAAGTTAAAATTAAAAATTTAAAAACACATCAACTTTTTGATTTTTTTAAATAAAAAAATTAAAAAAAATTATATTTACCTCCCCCATCTTCCTCACCACCATCTCCATCACCTACCACTACCATGGAAGGCCACCACACCTCGACCACCACCACTACCAGTCACCACCACACCACCACCAGCCACCACGGCCACCACCACCACCACCACCACCACCACCACCTCTCTCTCTCTCTCTATATATATATATATGTATGAGTATATATATATAATATATGGCCACCACCACCCAATCTCTTTCTATCTCTTCTCTTTCTTCTCATCACCACCATGACCACGGGCGTCCTCCCTCATCCACCCATGCCATTGAAAAAAAGAAAAAAAAAAGTTGCAGGTTGGAGCAACTGTCGAAACAGCAGGAACAACTCACCAAACGTCTTGCGAGCAACTCACCAAACGTAAGGAGCAACTCACCAAACGTAATGAGCATTTGCTCCAACCTGTAACTTTTTTTTTTCAATGGCATGGGTGGATGAGGAAGGAGGCCTGTGGTGGTGGTGGTGGTGAGAAGAGAGAGAAGAGGTAGAAAGAGATTGGGGTGGTGGTGGCCATATAAATTATATATATATACTCATATATATATATATATAAAGAGAGAGAGAGAGGATGTCGTGGTGGCTGGTGGTGGTGGTGGTGGTGTGGTGGTGGCTGGTAGTGGTGGTGGTTGAGGTGTGGTGGCCTTCCATGGTGGTAGGTGATGGAGATAGTGGTGAGGAAGAAGATGGGGAGGTAAATATAAATTTTTTATTTTTTTATTTGAAAAAAGTTAAAAAGTTAATGTGTTTTTAAATTTTTAGTTTTAACTTGATTTTCTTTTTATTTTAAAAAAGCAGCCGACTGGCCTTTAAAATGTCAAACAAAACTTGACTGATTTTTAATAATCCCTTTTCGCATTGCGTATTCCATGTCTGTACTGATTTTAGGGAAAAGAAAAAGGAAAAATAAAATATACGGGGCACCTTTATGGAAATACAGTGAGTTTTTTACAATTCCCAAGTAGTGCTCTTTTTGGTACATGTGTGTAATTTAATTTATGAAACGGTGCAACACTAAGTGTCTATCTTGAAACTTGTTCTAAATTATGCATATGACTGAAAAATAATGAAGGCTCTGACTATGAGGATTTTTTCAAATGTGGGGGTTATGAAAGAAATGCTCGTATTAATGTTTGATTAGTAATACTTGCAAATGTGGGGAATATATATATACAAAGATTTTTTAAAGAGGGTCACCTCTCTTTATTAAATAGAGGGTCTCTGTTTTGGCCATTGGATTGTGTTTAAAAACTGTGAAATGACAAAACTGTCATTAATAAAAACGCGATCCGACGGCCAAAACAAAGGTCCTCTCTTTAATAAAAAGAGGACGCCCTCTTTAGAGCCTGACTGTATATATATATTGATTAATATATGTTAAACTTCGTTAATAATTTGCAAGTATAAAAATTTTAGGCATATTTAATTGCATTGTGAATTTATTGTGCCTACATAATTGAATTATATGGATAAATTTGGAGATAAATCAAGATGATTGAAAGTGGTAACCCAATATATTAGTCAAAATAACTATTGGGTTTCCATTGAAACTTAAAGTTAATGGCTTTAAAGTTAGCAAACATACAGAGGATCTTTAAGTGTGTGATTTGCCACAATTATATGTGGAACAATTCTTAAAATTCATTAATTTGGGACAACCCATTTGAGTTTGTCAAATATGTTTGATAAGTGTTACATTCTGATTTGTGCGAAAGGCATTAAGATGAGTTACGTCATTGTTTCTTTGTATGTGATAGCAATGATGACATGATTAAGACTATTAGGGAAATGTTGAATAGAAAGTGTGACATGAAGACTTGGGTGTCGCAGATGTGATACTAGTTAATCTGTGGGATAAGTATGTTCGTAGTCCAATAAGAACACCTACAGATGTCAACTTACCCATTACTAAAAATACCGCTAGCAAGTATGTATACAATAATCAAAGTGTAGATTATTGAAAGGCGATAGTCAGGGTACTTGGATACGTGAGGTAATACCCTGATCTATGAATTACACTGCATAAGATATCCAACTATACTTGAATAGTGTAGATCCATATTGGATATCTGTTTAAAAAGACTGAAAATCTACAAATGGATATGTCTTTACACTTAAAGGTGCAGTTGTGCCTTGGAAATCCTGTAAATAGTTTGTATTGCTTGATCAACAATGGAATCTGAATATTTTGTTTTAGATAAAGTAAGAGAGGAAGCAAGTGCTCGCCTTTTCTTAGAGGATATTCCAAGTTAGACAAAACTTGTGCCTACAATTTGTGCATTATGGTAGCCAATCAATGATGGGAAAGGCACATAATAGTATGGTAAGTCTTGATATATAGTCAAAGACATAATACCATAGAACAATTGCTCTCTAATAGAGTTATCTCTATTGTCTATGTAACGTTAAAGGATAACATAGTGGATCCATTTACAAAAGGCCTAACGCGAGAGCAAGTGGAAAGTTCATCGAGGGGAATGGGATTAAAGCCTATGCACTAAACAAGAGTCGTCATAGTGGAAACCCAACCTAGCTGATTGGAGATCCCAAGATATAGGTTCAATGCGAAAACTAAATTATGTAGTACTCGATACACACTGAGAAGAATTATATCTTATTCCTCCCATTTCAAAGATGAGTCAGTGTCTATCTGCCGCGAGTAAAAGGATAAGATACGCTTTTAATGGTTCCTATACCTTGGAAAATGTCCAAGTGGGGTATTGCAGGATACTCTTCATAGTAACCACCTACGCGAGTAAGAAGGGGCCGCTTCTATGAGAATTTGAAGGCTAAATTCTCTAAAATGCTCACGGAACCAAGAGGTGTTCAAAGCCAAAACGAACACAAACGTGAGAACCAAATATGTAGGAAGAAGGGCTGTGTGTATTCTATTGTCTAGGTTTACACAAACGGCTGAGAGTTCAAAGACAATCTAGTCTACTCACTGGCTAGTAAATCCGATAGTTTATCACTAGGGCAAGTTCAAGGCCACTAGGCTACTTAGTCTGAAGCAGTACTTCTTCATTGATACTCGAACTAGTGTCTGCATTTTTCATGTTGTATAGACAATTTATCATTCATGTGGGGGATTGTTGGAAAATTGAATGATAAATTGGAATTAGTGTTGTATATGGGTTTTACCAAACAACCCCTTATTCGAATGTTTGTGACTGTTGACGAACAGTCTCCTTTCGAAGGGTTGTGACTGTTGACGAACAGTCTCTTGCAACCTATATATATGAGTCTTGTTCATTCATTTTAAAAAGAGAAAATAGAAAAAATATATACAAAATTATTCTCTCTCTGCATATTAGAATTAAGTTTGTTCGAGTATTATATATATATTTGCGTTCGCTGGGTTCTGCATATTGGAGTGCAACTTATACAGAACTGTAAATCCGTTCTATCTTGGGAGACGATTGTTCATCAACCTTGTGCACCGAGAGGGAGCAAATTCGTCTTAAGGAAATAGTTCGCTGGGCTCAGATTCTTTCTCAAATTATAATTATTCATTTATTTTCATCCCCAATCAGTAAGTATTTCTAATTTCAGATTTATACATATATACGCATTCCAATATATTTTGGATAACAGGGTGTACACGAACTCATGAGTCGCTCAACAAGAACTCACGGTTCGGCTCGATAACAGTTCAGTTTGGCTCGGCTCAGCTCTTATAATAAATGACCCAAATTCGAGCTTGAATACAATACTTGTTTAATAAATGAGTCAAGTTTGAGCACACATGAGCTCGTGGAGAACTAAGGGTTTTAAATAGTGCAGATAACTTATGCCCGAGTGAGTTTGATAGTAACGAACAACATGTGTACCCTCCTGAGTTTTTGCACTCTCTAAAGCTACCAGGACTTCCAAATCATTCTTTAGAACTCAAAGTGGGTGCACCTATTATGCTTTTAAGGAACATCAATCAATCTTTAGGATTGTGCAATGGAACTCGACTGATAGTTCACAAAATTGGAGAAAGGGTTATTGAGGCAAAGGTGATTACTGGGTCAAGTGTGGACGAGATTGTTTTCATTCCACGTGTTGTTCTATCACCATCTGCCAACCAATTACCATTTGAAATGAAGAGAAGGCAATTTCATATCAAGTTAGCATTTGCTATGACTATCAACAAAAGTCAAGGGCAAACTCTTAATAATGTTGGCCATTATCTCCCGAATCCAGTTTTCAGTCATGGCCAACTCTATGTGGCTCTGTCACGTGTCACTTCACCTTTCGGCTTAAAAATTTTAATTGTTAACAACGCTGGAATTCCAGAAGAATTTACAAAAAACATTGTGTATAAAGAAGTTTTTAATGTTGTTCAGAATTCACTTTAATTCATAGTTCAATTTTGTGTTTAAAAAATTACTATGCCCGTGTTTTTTCTTAATTTTCCACCGTATATATTATTCAGGCATATATTTGTGCTGAAGCAAAATTCGTGAATGATAGAATGTTTACTCGCCTGGAATTTTTATTTCATCTTTTTTTCCCAATTTCTATTAATGCTATTGTACACCATGCGATTTGTGTACCTTTCACATTTTTTTTTTTGGATCAATCAAATTCTTTCGCATAACACTTCACAGACTTTCATTTGAATGGGCTCTTTCTTTTGTTAAATTGAGAAAAATTTACTACTGCGTCAATGGAGCGTCGTGAGCTTTGGGAGTTCTATGAAAATCACAACCCATTACCAGCTTATATATCATATGAAAATAAGGTAAACACATCTGTGACCAATTATCTATTGCAGATTATGGCTTCTGTGGGCACTATGTTAAATACCACTCTTCATATATTGTAGGTTAAACAATTTTCTATTTACAGTCCTGGTTGGATGTACGTAGTTAAAGCAGACAAAACGGCAGCTTAGTAAACTGATCAGGAGATTATTATTGGAAATGATCAATGAAAGGTAAGATTTTAGTTCTCAAACTCTAAAAAATTTACCCAATTGTCACAATAGAAATTTATTATTTTCTCATCATTTATGTCCACTACTTACTATTTTTCTAATGTTTGAAAAGGAATAACTCAGAACAAGGATGCATTGCTTTTCTTGATGAGGTTGGTTTTCCATGTAATTTTATTTATGTATGACAATCTACTATATCATATGCTAATGACCTTATTATAACCTATTGTTGTATTATGTAGTTCTACGCACGCCGCCATGTTCAACATGAAAAAAATTATAGGCGCATGTGTGCAACTATTTCAAGGTTTTGTTCTCTCATATCCTATTATTTTGTCAATGTCAACGAAAATTTTCAATTTCATAATAGCCTATTAAATATACATAATCATGTCTAATAATATGTTAGGTACATGGCTGATGTTGCTGAAAAACAATTGGATGCAGCTGCTTCAAATGTGGGCTATACCTGATGTAGTACAATGATGGGATTTCAGCAATTAGGCTTAATGTTTATCACTGACTTTAGGTAAATAGTTACTATTCAGTTGGTTCTTTTGTTAGTAGGATTACTGTATTGCGTGTTGTAAATTTATGTGTTTTTCTCTAATCTTAATTAACATTTAGATTATTCTCCGTAATAAGTTATAGATCCATTAAGCTTATGAATACACAATATTTACCAATTACATTGTTTTGCGTATGCACCACTGTGATCGACCACAAGATAGACAATTCATTGTACTTTTTTAAACAATTTTTTACGGCAAAAAATACAGTCCTTTTTACATAACGAGACATAACAACTTTTTTTGACAATATTCTATCTTTTTGGTATACTTTCTGGAGGCTGACTAATTAATAATTAATTTTTCAATGAATAAAATTAATAATCCCGTGCATAGCACGGGTCAACGCTAGTATATATATATATATGTGTGATAATTATAAAAATCTCATTATAGGTTTGATAAGGGCTTGTTTTATAGGTTTGATAAGAGTTTGTTTTATAATACATATATAATGCAAAGTATTTAAAATTGAAAAAATATTATATATATATATATATAATAACTATAAAAATATAATATATAATGCAAAGTATTTAAAATTGAAAGAATATTGACATATTATGATGTGCATAGTCGTAAATTCACGTGTCAAGCAATTGTTTTAAGTTTTATATATATATTTGGGGAATGCTAACTTACAACATAGAGCTCTTTTAGCAACAAAATTTTTCACCTTTAATGACAATTTTTTTTCACCTTTTGCGACGAATTATTTTAAAAAGATTTGTCGCTAAAAGTTTTTTTTGGTCGCTAAAAACTGGTGTACAATGCTATCCGGCTTACAACCTTAACATGTTGTAGGATAACAAGGCTCGGCTCGGCTCGGCAACTTAAACTTGCTACTAGGGGTGTACATAAGTTGAGCCGCTCAACAAGGGCTCGATAACAGCACGGCTCGGCTCGATAATAAACGAGTCAAGCTCAAGCTTGAGCAGGATGCCAACTCTTAAAGCTCGACCCGAGTTCGTTCAGCTCAAGTACAGCCCTACACCTAGGTATTGCTCTCTATATCCACTTGTATTACATGGAATGTTGTAGATACACTTAGGCCTCGTTTGGCAGGTCGGATAAAACTGTCGGATAGAACAGGATAAAGCAAGATCGGATAAAATTGTAAACCTGTTGGATAACCTGTGATGTTGTCCTGTGTTTGGAACGTGTTGGATAAAACTGTCGGATAAGCTGTTATATCCTAATCTTGTGTTTGGGCATGCCTGTACATAAGTTCCGAATAATAACTAAATTATTGCTTTTTTATTTTTAAAGATCTGAAAAAGTATATATATATATATTTACATCTGAATTTTTTTTTTTTTAAAAAAAGCAAATCATAAAGAAAAAAAACAGATCTAAAGAAAAAAAAAATCAAATTCGGGGAAAAAAATAAGATCTGAGATTTTCTTTACAAAAAAAAAAAACAAATCTAAAGAGAGAGAGAGAGAGAGAGAGAGAGAGAGAGAGAGAGGAAAAAAAAAGCAGATCTGAAACTTTTTAAAAAAAATATTTGAAAAAAAAATCTTAAAAACAAAAATTGAAAAATAAATCTTGTGGGGGGGGGGGGGGGGGGGGTGGGGTGTGGGGGGATCTGAAAATATATATATGGGTAAATATCACCTAGACCCCCTGAGGTTTGCCCCGATCACAGACGCCACCCTTCACATTTCAGTAATATTACCTACACCCCCTGAGGTTTGAAGCGCGTATCACTTAGACCCCCTCCGTCAAATTACCGTTAAAAAAGTGACGGACTAACATAAATAAATACAAAATATACCCCTAAAAGTTTGGTCCTTGTGTTATTTTAGTCCCTGTAATTTCAATTGGGTCAATTTGGTCCCGACAGTTTAAATTGGGTCATTTTGATCCAATTGCCCCATTATATGAGAAAAAGATTGACAAAATTTGCCCACTGTTATGTACAATTACGCTAATAAGCAGGTTGGGAGATTGGTGGTGTTCCATTTTTGCCCTTAAAAAGTGTGACAATGCATAGTATGTGAGTAAATTCTGTCAATTTTTCTCACAGAATTGAACATTTAGATCAAATTGGTTCAATTTAAAACTTCAGGGCCCAAATTGACCCAATTGAAACTACGGGGACTAAAATGACACGAGGATCAAACTTTTAGGGGTATGTTTTGTATTTATTTATGTTAGTTCGTCATTGTTTTAACGGTAATTTGATGGAGGGGGTCTAAGTGATATGCGCTTCAAACCTCAGGGGGTGTAGGTGATATTACTGAAACGTGAGGGGTGGCGTCTGTGATCGGGGCAAACCTCACGGGGTCTAGGTGATATTTACCCTATATATATTTATCCCAAAAGTTATCTCAAATTCCCTTATCCCACCTAATATCATCTGGCCTCCCTATGGTATTGAGTTATCCCATACTCAATGGGATAAAAAACACTCCTTGGAATAAAATACTCCTATGGATTGCAGCACCAAACACAAGATAGAAAATATGGCCTTAAGGTTGTGCTCGATATTTGGATTTAACGAAGGAAAGGAAAAAGGAAAAGGAAAAGGAAAAAAAAAAGATAGAGAAAATCATTTCCCTTTGTTTTGTTAATAAGAAAAACGATTAGGAAAAGAGGAAAGAAAAAAAAAGGAGTAGTTGAGAAATAAATTAAACATTTTGACTGTTGTCAGTCATTTCCCTTCCTTTATTTGTAAATTATAATTATATGTTGGAAATTTTAATTTTTAATATTATTTATACATGGAGGAATCCACAAGAGAAAACGCATGCATGAGGAAACTAGTTTTCATTGGCCTTCTCCAAATTCGCAAACCTTACAAAGCCTAAGGCTCTGTTTGATTTATTGATTTCGTGAGGGAAAAGAAAAGGGAAGAGAAAACAAGAAGGGAAAATTCTAGCTCCATCGTGCTTTACCTTGTAGACTTTCAGACTTAAATAACATTTAAGATTAAAATTTTGTAAAATTTATTTACAAATTGATTAATATATTTATCAACTTATTCTCTTTTCTTTCCTATTTTTCTCATCATTTTTCTTATAAACCAAAAAATTATAATATTTTCTTATGCTTTCTTTTTTTTTTTTCCCTCACTAATTAAGGCCAAGAACCAAACAAAGCCCAATTATGGAACTTGTTTTTCTTCTTATTTTCCTTTCTCTTTTCTTTTCCTTCAATGAATTCGCAAACCAAACAAAGCCTTAGTAACCAAATAGAGGAAAACTTTTCCTTAGGCTCTGTTTCGTTCATCGATTTCGTGAGAGGAGAAAATGGAAAGGGAAAAAAATAGTTTGTGTTTTTCTTTGTGTTTTCTTCATTCTGAACCAACATTAAAATTAAATTAAAATTTTCGAGACCAATGGATGGCCCAATAGTAAGGGATTCCATATCCGAGACCAATGGATGGCCCACTAGTAAGGGATTCTATGTATCCCACTTGCAGGGGGTTGCAGGTTCAAGCCCCAAGGGGTGGGAGGTTTACGGGTTAGGAGAGCACAACCTCCCCCTTGTGTACTTCGTGCATAAATTTTTTTTTGAAAATTCTAATATAAAATTGTAACACATGGCAAAAGAATGGAAATGACGCACAACATTCAAAATGTTAATTTAGTTCTCAACTTATTCTCTTTTGGTAATTTATTCCTTATCATTTTCCCTATTAACCAAACAAAGAAAAATACTTTCCTCTATAATTTTCTTCTTTTCCCTCACTAAACCTAAGAACCAAACAAAGCCTTAATATTTTCCTTTCTTTTCCCTCACAAAATCAAAGAATTAAATAGAGTCCTAGAAAATGAGAATTGTTTGTGATCCACAGATCGAACTAAGCACTTTCCATAAACCTCTATCTTACCTCATGAATACAGAAAATTAACCTAGAATGCTTAATTATTGGGGGTTCTGCCACCAGGAAAATATGCTGCCACACACGGTCACTTTTAAAATAATTAAATCCACAAAAACAACTTAATATTACTGAGAAGCAATCAAGCAAACATGCACATTTCAGGCTAAAATCTCAAATTCAGCTATTTAACAAGAACTCTTGCAATTATCTCTATTCTTGTAAACTTTCAACAATGCTAGGGGTACTAACAAGTTTCACTAACACTCACTTGCACTCACACTCTATCTTTCCTAGTGGCACTTTTAAGTTCACTACAGACCCCACAATGCCACTAGAAGAAAGATAAAGTGTGGGTATGATTGTTAGTGGAATTTGTTAATACCTCAAATATTACTCGTAAACTTTAGTGTAGTGTAACAAATGCTTGTGTCAAACTTTCTCTATAGGAAGATAATTTTGATGAAACCGTTATTTGTTCATAGTCACAGCGATGTGATAAATAAGGCTCTATTAACTCGTTGATTTACCAACAATACTGAATGAAGTAAGAAAAGATAACTTTCAAAGTAAAAGAACGTTATTTAGAAACATTAGTCAATCAAAGATGTTGCTCTAGCTAAGGGTAGTTTAGAATGTTTATAAAGACTCCTCAAAACTCTAATGATGTAAAGGGAGAAAAATTGCCAAAAACAAAAAAGAATAAAAAAAAAATCCAAATTTCTCAATCTCCTTATGATCCTAATAAGTACAAACAAAATCCTTGTTGAGTTCTAACCGAAGGAGATATTGGCAAAATAAAAGTTTCTTAAAATGGTAAAAAAAAACAAAAAACAAAAAAAACAAAAACAAAAAGCAAAGAAACAAAAAACAAAAAACAAAAACAAAAAACAACAGGAAAGTGACTAAAAGATGCTTCGAATGACATTTTCTGTGAAGCCGGCTAACTACTGTGAATTTATTAAATAATCAAGAAAACAACAAAAAGAAAAGAGAAAAAAGAGCTAGAGTTTGTCATAACATAAAAACTGAATGAATGAATACGTACAATAGAAAATAAGAGACAATAATAGTATCTAGGTATACAGTATTACTCTAATAGAAAGTAAAAGACTAAACTACCCTAAAACTAATAATTCTAATAACTAACTCTAATAACTACAACGTAGAACACTCGAAAAAGCGATCGTTTTGAAAAGTGACCCACAATAAACAGAGATTCTGAAAAGTGACCCACAATAAACAGAGATTCTGAGTGCAAAATTTTGCCCATTTTACTCAACATAATAGTCATCCAAGACGGGAAGTACACACAAACACGCAAGCACGCCCTACCTGTACATGAAGCTCCATATATACAAGAAACAAGGACTCCTCCAGAGATATCAATCATCTCATTAATTTCAAATGTGTTCACCAACTGAGATTTTGGCTCAGTTCACCAGCTTGGATGCATATAAATGTAAAACAATGGTAAAAGAAAATGTTAAGTCATCAATTACTCTAAAAGTTTAAACTGGTAGAGAAAGGACCTAACAATATATATCAACTTGATACCCTCCCTCACATGCAAGCCCGTCTTGCGCGTAGAGAGCCAATGAACTAATCTCCATCATACTGGAGATAAATAACAAAATGTATATATGAATGCCAAATTGAGGATGGAGACAAACCTCCCTCCCACAAGCATCTCAGATACTACGTTAAATCACCAATTACGTCAAAAACTTAAGCTGTTAGAGAATAAATCCAACAATATTTATCAAGGTTTAACAAAAATAGACACATAGTGCAGTTTCAAACCAGATAACATTCATACAAACTATTTCACATTAGGTATAAAATCGTGCATGAATGAAAGCCTTTAGGTAGCTTCCATAATTAGCTCAGAAATATATAGTGTTTTCCTTTGGTACTTCAGCCTATACTTTTTGTGGTGAAATCAGGTAAAATTCTACTATGATTAGAGATAGTAAATACCATAATATCAGTTGTACATTTTATTATTGCCTCATATGCAATAACTAGTATGTGATAGACAATAGAGGTGAGGTGATATTCCTACAAATGTAAGATAATCTATTAGCATAGTTATATGAACGTTGATATATTAATAGGGTTATATAGAAAGTTCAATTGTTAATTTTTAACATCTCATCAATCATATATATATATATATATATTGTTTTCACATCAATCAATGAAAATGCATGCTACACATACCCGCCTTCTTTTGGGAGACGTTTATATATATATATATATATATATATGCCTATCACACAAATCTGATCGTCACTAATAAGATCTAAGAACTACGAAAATCATAGTGGCCGTCTTTCTGTGTGATGCATGTGACAATCACATGTCATAATGTAATTTCTTCTTTGTTAGATTAGTCATTTTATTTTCCAATGCGTATAAATACTTCAACTAACACATATTCTTTTACAAAGATATTCATGCATGTAATATTCCTCCACATGATGGCCTATTAGTATGTTCTACCAAAGTTGACAAACTACAGGATTAAATAGAAGATTCTATATAGTTTTAACACTATATATCTCATCAATCATGTAATGTTTTCTCATCCATCAAGGAAAACATACACTGCCTTTCTTGGAAGAAGTTTTTTGGTCATGTTGCGGCCACATAGCATGACGGCCACTGTGTTTTTCGAAATCTTTGTGAAACTCATATAAATCTTCAAAATCATAAGGACATCACATCATATAAAATCTTCAAAATCATGGGGACATCACATCTGTGTGACGGTCAGATAATTCAACTTTATTGAGAAATTCATTTTATTTTCACAATGCTAACATGTGTGTATATATATATGTACACTTCTACAAACGTAATTGTTTTTACAAAGATATATATATATATATATATAGATATGCCCACGTGATCGATATCACTTGGAATTTCAAGCAACGTACCTTCGATGAATAATAGCAGCTTCTAACGACAAGCTGTGAAACAATTATCAACTAATTCCATTATGATAGTACTAGTCAATTACAACTACAGTGAGAGCCACTTGATATAACATACTAAATATTGTTGTCATTTGTACTGCAATAACATTTTAATTACTATATGCCAAAAGTATCTGTAATCAATGACTGAAATTAAGTTGAAAATAAAATAAGCCAAGAGAACAAGTTATAAGCTGGTTAGCAATTATAAATCAAAGGTCAGCTTACACATGTAGGGATCATAAAATGAGCTATATATATTGACCAGAAAGGTTGTAAAGTTGTCAAATGTTTTCACATTTCCATTGGAATTTCTCACAAGAATGATTCTTAACGTCAAACATGCATCACATTTGTTTTTTTTTTTTTTTTTTTTTTGCTCAGCAAAACATTTTTCATTAGAGGAACCAAAGTCCAAGCAAATACAAAACATCACATATTTGCTATGGTTCAAATAGAAAAAACTCAAATAAGTGTGGTCAGATGATGATAGTGCTAGTTAGGATTGGGTGCTGCAAATGTTACTTGGAAATCTAACTCGGTGCTAAGCACATCGATCACTTTGTGTTGCAACGCGGATAGATCAATGCGACTCAAATTGCTAACCTGAAATAAAATAAAATACTGAAGTCAATTTAAATATATCTGCCAAAATATATTAACTACTTGAAGAAAAAAAAAATTAAACCCAAAAATACAATTGAATAATTACCTCAGATTGAATTGTGTGAAGCAATCTTTCATTGATTTTCGAAGAAACACAACTGACAACTGTGATACCTTGTTCAAGTAGTACGTTCAACACTCTAGATAGAGGAAAGCCTTTGTGATCTCCAAAACCACTAGTAATCATAATCTCAAGGCCACCCCAACAAGGGTTGATCTCCACATTAATAGGAGAAAAATTGTTTGAGCTTTCAAAATTGGTAAGATTATTAGAACTTGAAGAATTGGACACCATTTTTAACTTCTCTCTATTGACACCCAGTTCTTGAATGTTGTTCTGGAGGTGCTTTATGTATCTCACAGCCTCGTGCATGTGATCGGATATGGCACGCTTTCCCTGTAACACAATTGTCAAAAACCCTAGAGCTATATCATATAAATCCAATAAAATTGGAGAGAGAGAGAGAGAGAGAGAGAGATCCTTAAAACTGAATTATTCCATACCATCAAAGAATTCAATAATCAGAAACATGAGACAATAGTGTGTGTGTGTGTGTGTGTGTGTGTGTGAGAGAGAGAGAGAGAGAGAGAGAGAGAGAGAGAGAGAGAGAGAGAGAGTTCCTTGAAAGGGGAAAATAAGAAGCGGCAGTGATTGTAGAAAAGCTTCTTGGGATAATTATACACTACCATCAAAGAATTAATCCAATAATATTCAGAAGCATAAGACACGAGTGAGAGGGAGAGAGAGTAAGTGGGAAAGATCAGAGATAGAGAGTGAGTGAGTGGGAGAAATCAGAGAGAGAGAGAGAGAGAGTGGGAGGGAGAGGGTAACAATAGGCCCATGAAAGAGAAACACAAGAAGAATTGGTGGTTTTAGTACCCTAATAGAGAGAGAGAGAGAGAGAGAGAGAGAGAGAGAGAGAGAGAGAGAGAGAGCAAAAAAAAACCTAAACACATACATCTTCCTCACCTTGATATACTCAAGAGGTAGTAGATTTCGCAGCGACGCGTAAAGGGTGGCCATTTCTTGCCTTCTTTGTCTCTCAATCTCTCTATGCATCATTTTTCTGTGCTTCTCATCATCACCAACACTCTCATCATTGTGATCAACTTGAGTTGAAGAAAAATTAGCTTTTCGCCGCCTTTTCTTGGCTAGGTTATTGCTCTCCGGTGAAGCATGATCATTACCCATAACCAGATCTTCAATAATTGTATGTTCTTGGATTGAAATAGTGGGAATCTGAAAAACTTGCTCATCACTTTGTTGTAAAGAAAACATTTGAAAATAAGATTATATATTCTAAGTTTTAAAAGCTGAGTCTTTCATAAATTTTAATCAATGGAACTGATAATAAAGAAGAAGATCATGTTTGTTAGGGTATGAGATCTTCAATGGGCCTGAGATGCCAAGATTCTCTTCAATCTCTTCATAGACAATGGTGATATAAGAACTGACCTCACCAAACCTATTCTTTTAAAAGCTTTTAATTGCTTGTGATACTGTGCTTATGTACACCTAGATGTGTATTCATACTTGGTGGTGGACCAGCCATATTGATCCTGTATATTTAGAGGATCTTTAGAGCTTACAATAATTCTCAACCACATGATCATCATAATCCTACTTGCTATATATAATATATTATGAGCTTTCTTTAGGAGAAATTATCCCGTGTAACTTCTACTGCTATTTGATTATTTTGTGTACATTAGTGACGAGATCACAATGATCATCACATGTATAATGGTTACATAGAATAATTTCCTGTTGTAGAGAGCTCTTTTTCATCTTGATTAATTGGGATCAGCTTGACTTGATAGTTGGATAATATGCGAGTCTTATTATGTTTATAACTGTACATATGATTTTTACACATGTTTAAAAAAATCATTTGCTTACCCTACTTTTTTATTGGTTAATGTAGTGGGATAAAGTATTAAATAAATGGGAATTAATTAATGGTATAAAGTACTGAACCTCACTGCATTAACCAATGGGCGATGAGGGTAATCAAAAGGTGAGCAATTTTGGCATGAGCAAAATTGCACTCAATGTCTTAAATTATCATTTTCTATTTTTGAAATTACATTAATGACTATATATATATATATATATATAGATAGAGAGAGAGAGAGAGAGAGAGAGAGAGAGAGTAATGCTATGCACACTTTGAAAAGCACATCAAAATGCACAACCTTACTTGAAAAGGTTGGACTTAATGCTAAAAAGTATGTACACACAAAACATCCACTTTTGTATGTGCAAACTTTTCAGCACAAGGTCTAACATTTTAAAGCAAGGTTGTGCATTTTAAAGCAATGTTATCTTTAAATTAAGGGAATTGCTATGTACACCGCTAATTTTGGTACGTACACCACTCAACTTTATAAAAGTGGGAGTTTTTAGAAGAAAAGTGAGTAGAATAAAGGAATTTAATTGGGTGTACATAGCAAATACACGGGTGTACATAGCAATTCCCTAAATTAAATGTTTAGAATAATTTAATCAATTTTCTTGTAAATACTAGATAATTTTGCTGTTTGGATTTGTAAGCACCGAACCAAAATTCTCAATCTGTCAGATGCGAAAAATGGAAGTAAAAAAAGAAATCCACAAAATTAGGCTAAAACTACAGTGTTGCATAAGTTCCGCACAGGATCCACCATAGCTAAAATGTACAATTGTGGAATAAATTGTGTGTTATAACATTTTTGAACGTGAAAATACCCAGCTCGCTAGAGTGAGCCCCACCTCGTTCACGAGATTGAACGAGATTCTTTGCTGCTTGGCTAAAAAGTAAAAAGTTCCTTTGTTGAACATACCTTGCAACCGATTTGAAATCTTATTATCCAACATTTACATATGTGTAATTAATAATTTTGGCCAATTATAAATTAGTTTACACAATTACTTCTTACTTTTCAATTTAGCATCCCAAAAAAAAATTTTCAACCTCTTCTTGCCCATTTAAAATTAGACAATGCCTAAAAAGTTGTAGCAAAACAATCACACCACTTTGAAATATAAATTTTGAATTTACTCCTAGAAGTAATACAATTAAAAATATAACCCTTCTCATGAGGGAGTCATTACTTTATTAAAGTGAGGACTTTTATTTAATTACAGTTGTTGAATCCAGTTTTCAGTCTATGAAATTACTTCAGTATCATGGCCTTAATGAAAACTGGATCCAAAGATTGTAAGAGTCCTCGCTTTAACAAAGTGTTAACAAAGTGAGAACTCGATCATGAGAAGGGGATTGTAAAAACATAATAGAGTAATTTAATAAAGTTTAAATATAGAATGTACAAGAATTTGCTGCTATAAATAATATAATTAAAATAATAGTGTAAATAATCTTATATACATACAACTACGGCGATATAAAATAATGAACTGTGCGTTGTCCTATGATGGTCGGAGAAAAGGAGGGGAAAGAAATGCAGACACTCACCAGCAGTATCAAGGAGAAGATCTCCTGAAAATTGCAAAAAAAAAAAAAAAATAGGCTTAATATTATATATGTATCACCATTACATGAGTTGGCCAAGGAATTTTAATATGTGCATTGTAAAGCAATACTAAAAACAAAGGAGTACTAAGAGAAATAGCTTGGCAGCTTCTTTTGCCTGCCAAATCGCCTTGAACACATTGTTTATATCACTTGTAGTGGTTAAGATAGTGGGAATATTTGGTATTGTAACACTCTGTGGATAATGAAGTAGTACTTACTATGAATGTGTCCAAGCTAGGTAGATAGGGTCAATAATGATAGACAACACTTCAGTACTGTTAATTCAGTGCTGTTTATTTGTGAGGGGAAACACTAATAGTACTGAGTTAACAGCACTGAAGTGCTATCCAATAATGATGTATAACAATTTCAAGATGCATTTTTTTTACTAGAAGTCCATTGGGATTGTTGTGAAAATAAGAGATTTTTTCTGGAGAAATTATTTAAAAGTTGGTTGGCTTTTTGTATTGGTGTGGGAATTTGAGATTTTCAACTTCTTCCAAAAAGTTTCAATTTGCAGGTTTTAACTTTCTCTCTCTTTTTGTGAAGAATTCTATTTTGGAAAAGGCTGTAAAAAGTAGGTTGCCAAAGGAACTCAAAGTTTTTAATAATCTCAAATAATTAGTTACTAAACAGGCACTAAAGCGTATCTTTGATATTTAAACGTGGTTAGAATCCACGAGGGAAACTAACCTCAACCTTGTCCACCAACAAGGCTAATACAACACAATTAGGAACATTGTCCATACAAACTAGAGCATCATTTTTGGTTAACTCCTAAATTAGCTAATGAATCAGCACTTTGGTTCGCCTCTCTTTTGCTGTGAGAGATATAGAGCCATGACACCGGTCCAGGAGAAGTTGACAGTCTTCCACTATAGGGCGCGGAGGGGGTGAGTCTTCTCATTCTTCTTGATTAAGGCACAAGCCACTTCAGAATCCGTCTCCAATATATATAATATTCTCATATCCCTTTGCTACATGAAAGCCAAGGCAAGGCCCTTTTTGATACCTTCCACCTCGGCTTCCAAACTATAGCAAAAGTCCAGTTTACCATAAAATCCCCCCTGCCAGGTCCCTAAGCTATCCCTGATAAGGCCACCAAAACCACCACTTCCGGGATTCCTGTTGCTTTGACCATTCTTGTTCAATTTAAGATTACAGGGGAGGAGCAACCATTGTATTAGCGGACAAATATGATCTAGTCATCTGAGTGAAGAATCATTAAAAGCTATGAAAACCTCATTGGCAAACTTCCTGATCCTTCTCATGGAATATGAAAGATGGGAAGAGTTTCTATTGAACATCAAATGTCATGACTCATCCCGCTAACGTGCGAAAACAGGACACGAGGCACGCCATCAAGGCTTATCCACTTCATTAAGTGTGAATAGCAGCGGAAACATAAGTAAAATCCTTTAAAAACAGAGTTATAAAAAAAAAAAAAAAAAGTTTTGCCCAATTGGAAACATTTCCAAAAGAATTCAGTTTTGAAACAGAGGTCCAATCGACTGATCGGGGGGTCCGGTCGACTGGAGACCTGAGCAGAAAGAAAGAAAAGTTTCCCAGCCCTGTTCAGTCGACTGTGACTGGGGTCCAGTCGACTGGGGCCTTCATTTATCAGTGGACTGCCTCCTCCCAATTGACTGTGCCTCTAGCAGAATAAAAAATCAACATTTCCATTCAGTTTTCTATTCGACTGAAACATGTACCAGTCGACTGGTTTTACCATATTAAAAGCAGTTTCAAAATGATATAGTGGTCCAGTCGACTGATCAATGGTCCAGTCGACTGATCCCCTGTCGATCAGCCTTGTCGTGAAGTTTAACAACTTAAGGTTCTCCAAACCAAAATCAACGCAACCACAACGATATTTCAACAAATTAAAACATAATTGCAGGAGTTTGAAAATGAAGTTACAGTATTGCGCAACTACCCCATGGTTCTATTACAATATATTACAATTTCCCAAATCCTTATACAAGTTTAGGAAAAGGAACAAATAAAAAATATAAATAAGGTGATTCCCCGGTGTTCCTCAACGGCCTCATTCCTCACGCTTCTTCTTTCCTTTTTTCTACTCACCTGCAATGGAGTAAAACTCCACTGCTCAGCTATATGCTGAGTGCACAAGTTCTAAATTATGCAATATATGATAAAATATGTTCTAATTTCACAATTCATAACAAATAGTCTCTAGGGAGAAAAATATGCATTCATCCGGTAGTGGCAAGTCGAAGTCTTAAACCACGATACCAATGACAAGTCCAAGTCTATCAACCATTGCATCCCCAAGTGCGCGCCATGGCAAGTCCAAGTCTATCAACCATGCATAGTAGTCGTCGCTACTAAATTCTAAAACATCGAGAAGCTTATTCCGACATGAAATTGCATAAATCCCCCCTTTGACCCATATAGACAACTCAACGTGCTCGGGCAAAAGTAGTCATGCTTTTCACATTTAACCGCGTGCATAATTAACGAGCCTAAGATTAACACATGAATTTTGCCCAGATCTCAATTTTGTCATCGAAATCTAAAATATGTATATTCCTATATTTCACAAGTTAGAACTTCATATCTCGTGCAATTTCCCCCAAACTTTGAAGGATCGACTAGAGGGCCGATTAAACATCGAATCTCAGATTTCAAGTTATTCCTACAAGTTTTACTGGGTTTTTCCCAAGAGTCTTGAAAGTAGATTTTTACAAAAGTTTGCCAAACGCAGCCTAAGAGGTATCAAAGCATAGATCTTACCTCAAGGAGTTCAAATCTAGAATCTGGGAAAAATCTGACGGACGAAGGGTCGTCCTATGTCGCCGGCAAGCTCGTGGCAACAAATCTCCCTTTTCTTTCTCCTTTCTCTAGATATTTTATAAAGTTTAGATATTGAAATCTCATCTACTACTTATATAGACAATCTTTTCAAAAATCACGTTTACCTCCCCGTGAGTTCACAAAACCTCTAATTAATCCATGAAACGTCGCACACGTCCATTTTATGCCTTTACGAGTGAAAACTATAATTTACAAAAGTTTTCGACTAAGTCTCGTTTGGTTTCAAAATTACGTCTGAAAACTAAATTTTGTGGAATATCTACACAACCTATCTTTTATATAACCTGACACTCACGTTCTCACCACAGTTCTCAAATGCTCTACACCGATATTAAAATTACCAGAAATTATACTACACATGTATAATTCACTATTCACGAAATACCAAATATGTCAAATAACATTTAAATCACATAAATGTCATTTACTCACGTCAATGCAATCTCGATTACCAAATTCCCGTGTCCTTACTGACACCTTACTATTGACTCACAGTCAACCTCAATCCAATTATCAAATAACATTGGTAATCCGCAAAACTAAATATGCATGATAAAACCATGAAATTCTGGAACGGGTGTGACACTCTCCCCTCCAAAAAGGAAGTTTCTCCCCAAACTTATACCTCATATGTTGAACAGGTGCTGATACTCATTCTTCATTTCTTCCTCACTTTTCCATGTAGCCTCTTCAACTATGTGACTACGCCATAGTACTTTCACCATTGGGATGGTTTTCATTCTCAACACTTGTTCTTTTCGATCTAGAATCTCTATCGGTTGTTCCACATAAGTCAAGTCTTCTTGGATCTGTAATGGCTCAGGTACAATGATCTTACTCGTATCTGTCATACAACGTCTCAACATTGATACATGAAATACATTATGCACATGTTCCAATTCTGATGACAAGGCCAATCGGTAAGCCACTGATTCTATTCTTTCTAGGATCTCAAAAGGTCCTACAAATCTCGAATTGAGCTTTCCTCTCTTTCTGAATCGTACAATTCCTTTCGAAGGCGATACTCGCAAGTAGACAAAGTCTCCCACTTAAAAGGTCATCAGTCGTTGCTTCGAGTCTGCATAACTCTTATAACGGCTCTGAGGTACTTTGAGTCGTTCCTGAATCAGTTTTACCTTCTCAGTGGTCACTTGTATTAACTCAGGTCCTAGTAACTTTTTTTCCCCAGCCTGGGTCCAACAAACCGATTATCGACATTATATAAAGCCTCATACGGCGCCGTACCGATACTTGACTGAAACCCGTTGTTGTAAGCAAATTCAATCCAAGGTAGATGTTTCTCCCAATCACTCCCAAATTCTAGTACACACAATTAAAGCATATCTTCCAATGTCTAAATTATGTGCTCTGACTGCCCATCGGTCTGAGGATGAAATGCGGTATTGAAACTCAACTTCGTAACCATAGTTTTTTGCAAACATCCCCAAAACCTCGATGTAAAACTACTGTCACAATCTGATACAATCACTGCTAGAACCCCGTGTAGTCTTATAATCTCTTTCACATACAACTCCGCTAACCTTGCAGGCTTAGTCGTCTTGATTGGTAGAAAATGAGCTGATTTTGTCAATCTATCAACTATAACCCAAATCTTATCATTCTTGTTCGGCACTGGGAATCCCGAAACAAAATCCATAGTGATATCATCCTATTTCCACTCTGATACTGGTAATGGTTGTAGTAACCCCGCAGGTACTTGTCTCTCTGCTTTCACTTGCTGACATGCGGAACACACAAAAACATACTTAGTAATTTCACACTTCATACCTTTCCACCAAAAGTTCTCTCACAAATTTTGGTTCATTTTGTTACTTTCCGGATGAACTGAATATCTAGTACTATGAGCCTCCTCTAAAAGTCGTTCTTTCAGGTACTTCACATTCGGTACGCATAACCGATTTCCAAGTTTCAACGATCCTTAATCCAATACTAATTCAGGTCGCCTTCCTAAAGGTATCTCATCCCCCATTTTGTACAAGTAGACATCGTTCAACTATTCTTTCTTGATCTCGTCAATAATATCTGGGTGTGTTATAATAGTATTACATCCAATTCTAAACGTTCCATCTCTTTTACCAGTTATTTTTGTTATGTTAGCTCATCGGCTAAATTCCTTGGCGTCTTCCGGCTTAGCGCACCGACTACTACGTTAGTCTTTCCCGAATGATACTCAATCGAAAGATCGTAATCCTTCATCAACTCTAACAATCTCCTCTGTCTTATATTCAAGTCTCTTTATGTAAATAAATACTTCAAACTCTTGTGATTCGTAAAGATCTCACATTTCTCTCCATAAAAGTAATGTCTCCAAATCTTTAAAGCATAGATTACTGCGGCTAACTCAAGATCATGAGTCGGATAGTTAACATCATGTGTCTTCAACTGTCTAGAAGCATAGGTGATGTTATCAAAATCAAGTTCTTATTAACCCTATTAAAAAACGTAGTATGTTGGAAGTAGGGTGTCGAGTCTACAGGATTGCAATGCAACAAAGCTTGTTGGGCGCTTAATAACCAATTATAATGCGAGGAGCAATTAACAAACTAAGAAATAAAATTGAGTCTTTACGACTTTGAGATTAGTTCAATTTGTATAAGATTACACTACAATGACTATTTAGAAAAAGAGAAAATAAACTTTGAATAAAGCTAAGTTTAATTGACAATTGGGGGTTTTATAAATGGAGAAATTAAGGTTGGGGGGCATTCTCCCACCTTGGACCAAACAACACATAGCTTTCATACTTGTAGCACATTCTAGAGTAGAAAATTTCATTGTGACAAACTATCAAACATGTAGTAGTCAACCAACATGCTAGATAGATGTTCTAATTCAATACATAGGTATATGGTTAGAGTTTAGAGATTTAACAACTTCCAATGCTTGACATTGGAGGTGGGGTCTCAAAACATCAAACCATACACCCATGAACTCTAGAAATGCTACAAAATGTGAGAATCCTACAATAAAACACACTTGGGTCCAATGGTGGGTTTATGATCCCCAACCTACATGATTTAGCTACTCATAATCATAATGACAACAATATTAAAGAGAGGGGAAGAGGAAGTATACCAACTAGAGAAATCCACAATAAATGCCATATAAATTCCAAGATATTCTTCAACCAAAAGCTTCCAAGTATTTAATACATTCACACTCTCTTCTCCCTAATACTAAAATGGAAGGAAATGTGGTAGATGAGGAGTAATGAGGGAAAGGGATGAGAAGATTTAGGGAGAGAGAGCTTACAACCTAAGAAAAACTAAGTAAAATACAAGCTAACCCTAAAATAAAAACCATCTCTAACTATATATACTATATACAAATAATGGCAATCTTGTAAATACAAGAGGGAAAAAAATCTGTAGCAGCGGATCGATCCAAGGCAAAAAGCCGGATCGATCCTATTCTTCAATTGGGAAGCAGAATGCTCAGCGGAACTCGCGGATCGATCCATATGTAAAATCCGGATCAATCCGTGTCACAGCCCGGTCCCACAATAGCGAAACCGGAGCCCGTGGCACGCCACCGAGGCTAAACCAATTCATTAACGTTCCCCAAAAATTAGGTTTGAAGAACACACGCAGCGGAAAACAAAACACATTTTAAAACCAGAGGTTCAGTCGACTGCGCGGGTGTTATAATCCGCATTGCATTTTCTGGGCAACAAATTCCTTTCTAACGAGCGGATCGATCCGCCTGATGTGCTTGGATCGATCCGCTTGGGAAAATTCTGAAATTTTCTTTTCCTTTGAAGCACAATCTCCCAATTTTGGTCCCAATCTTCTACCAAGTCTCAAACATCTACAAGAAATAGCTTTTATTAATAAAAAGTGAACAACAACAAGAACTACAAAAATACAATTTATCCATCAAATATCCCACTATAAGCGATAATTCGTGTCCACGAAGGGTAAAATTATGAAGTGAAGAATGCAATATTGGACACGAATCACACCCCCCAACTAACATGTTGTTAGTCTTAAGAATAACCTTGCACAATACTTTATTTAAAATAAAAGATAAACCATTTTCGTGGAGAACACGATTGCATTGAGCATATGCAACAAGCCGTTAAACCTCTAGGTTACCCGTAGAGGCGGAGTGTTGTCTCCGGAGGGTTCTTGGAATGATACCCACAAATATTTTGTTTCCTCATGAAAGTTGCCCACTATCTAACACCGATACCCGACATAGTCCCAAAAAAAATTCACAAGATTTAAGCACATGACACGCAAATCCAAAAAGTTCTCAAACTATCAAGATTATTAGATAAACTTCATTAAGCTCAATCTTGGATGTGTATGTGGTGTGAAGTGCATAACTACAAGTATCAAGAAGATGACAATACTTTCATAATCCGAATTTCATTTAAAACGCGCTTCAACTCAATTCTCACCGGTATTACACTCTAAAAATGAATCACTTGGAATGGGTAATACACTAGGGGCATGCGGGCAAAAAGAGTAATAGAAATGGATACTAAAGCCACGCACATGCCAATGATGAAAAACGTAAGCGTGAAAAATGAGTAAAAATTAATCTCATGAAAGATACCATTCACTAGAGGACGTGAAATAACTCTAACTACTTGTCATGATCATCTCAAACTCCGAATCACAAAACTTGAGAATCATTAGGACCTTGAGGGGGTTGTGAAGTGGGAAAGTGATATGAGGTGAAGGATAAGGGGAAATAAAGTGAGATTTTCTTAGTACAAACTTGGGATTTATTGGAATGCATGAATACAAAAGACCACAAGAGATTAATCATCCACAAATATTTCTTTAAAGCTCAAAAAGAAAAGTACAATTGACTATGAAGCTTTTTTTTTAATTCTTTACATATATTTTTTTAGCTTCTTTTCTTTTCTTTTTCTTTGTACTCTCACAACCATATGATTCAATCTCTTTTGCAACCTTATAAACACAATCTCATGCCAAGATATCCCAAAAATGTAATTCAAACGCGGATATGGAAGATGTATGGTTAAGTGAAGGAAGGGTATATGTGGTTGAGGGTAGAAATGGTGAAAAGATCCGAAAATCACTTCCTCGGACAATGTGATTCTTTGTTCTCCATTACAATGACAAGCAAATAAGAATTTTACATTCCACCAAAGAATTCCTCTAATGAACAATCAAAGTAAGAAGATGAGATTATCTACGACTTATGTATGGTTTTCAAAAAGAGAGAATTGAAGTATGTAATGCTCAACAATGGAGAAAATGATCTAAAGCTCACAAGGGTAAAGTCTCCACAAATGTTTTAAACGATTTTCGGGTAACAATTGCATTAAACATCATTCTAATACAAGTAGTCAAACAACGTGCTCGATAATCCAAGATTTAAACTTCATGGAATTTACTATAATCAGGATAGTAATAGAACTAATGTGATTAACAAGTGTCACATACTAAAATTGGAAGAAAACTTCGAGGCGAGCGTCATCGCTCGACATTAGAATGGGGCAACTACACTAAAGTCATTGAAAACACGGGAGATGAGGAAATATTTTTTTTTTTTTGCGATTAAAAGAGCTAGTTAGCTCTCACACTCCCCAACTAGGACCAAACATTGTCCTCAATGAACTATAAAGTGCAAGGGGAGGAACAATATTACCTGAATCAAGCAACGGGAGCATGCGGTAATGAACTGTGCCTGCAACATTAGACTTCACAAAGGAGGAAAAAGAAAAGAGAAAGTAGAAGTTGACATGGCACAATAATAAAGAAATAAACAAAAGCCAAATAGTCAACAAAACTAAAAATGCAAATCATCCACATTGTACATAACGAGAGAAAAGAAGTTAAAAACATCCACAAACATCAACAAGTATCCACAAATCTCAAAACATCCAAACACAAAGCTAAACCCACGCACAAATATCAAACTGCAATCCCAACACGGGAATTCCTAACAACAAGGGCGACCTACAAATTCTAAACTCACTAAAAATAATGCTAATACTCTACAATTAGACCCTATAGAGTTAGAATTTGAGGAAGTCCCTTCTAATCATCCGCTCCATCACCATCATTGCCTTGGCCGCTAGCTCCACCATAAGCCCCGGCGCCACCGGCGCCTCCATAAGGATTCTAAAAGTAGTAGGGGATGTTCGCTCCAGGGAACTGCATCTGGTAGAAGTCACTCTGAAAGCGCATCATCATACCAATGTCACGCTGATAATCCCCACGAAAATCCTGAACCTCACCTCGTAGTCCTTGCAAATCTCGGCCTTGCCTTTGTTGCTCCTCGCCCAAGCTATCAAGACGCTAGTACACCTCGGACATGTCATAAGCGGAGCCAACCTCCTCCTCACGCATACCACTGGGACCTTCTTCGGTCCTAGCCCTCTTAGAGTGCGAATGAATTTACGCATCACTCTTAGTGATGGTAGTAGAATTAATTTGTGAAGACGCGGGCTTTAGAATGTCAGTGGCTAATGCATTGCACCCATGGTGAGTGCAAAGGCGGGTGATGAGAGTAGGGAAGGGGAGGCTGCCTGAAGTGGTGGTGTCCAGAGAAGCGACAATCATATAAAGAATGACAAGCATCGTAAAATCCACCGGGATTGAGGTGTCAGCCACCGCATACAACAAGGTGGCATGGTCCCTATGCACAGTCTTATGCTTGGTGGGCGACAGTGCCGCCGTCAAAATGAGGTTAACTAGGCGAAAAAATTTGGTAAAGGTGGAAGGAGGTAACTGGTCCAAAATCCACTGGGTGCTTTGGCTGACAAAGCGGGAGGCCATAGCATGGGTGGTGGGTCCTTGGTTAGGTTCCTCAATCATTCGCGTGTAATTTTGGATGTGCAGGACGTCCATGAGCACGGACAGGGACGCGGCGTTAACAACAATAGGGACGCCCTGCACATAAACCTCGAACGAGTATGGCCCCGTGGTGACCACACTGGAATAGAAAATCCTCACCCACGTCTCATTATACCCCCCTGTGTACTCGAGTTGGGGCATCCAACGGCGATTTCGGAAGGTGACTTCGACATCCGTGGGGAAGTCGTCAAAAATATTTCGTCGCTCAGGCAAGATGGGGTTTTTCTTCATAAAGTAGGTCTCATACCATTTCTTTTCCGTCTTTGCCCTAAAACTCTCAAATCCCCGATTTGCCGGGGTGAGTTGGGTCCAGTTGTACTTAAGTGCACTTGTCATTGTTCCTGTAAAAATGAAGAGCATCCATAGCAAATATAAGAAAATGACGAACATTAGACACATATGGCATGCTCGAAACATAAAAGTAAGCAAATGAGGGATCAATGAGTGCAAACTAAGTGGATGCAAAAAGAAGTGCTAATCCTAGTCTAGGACTCTCATCCATGCAAAAACATGTGAAAATTGTAAAAGTGAAGCAAGCATGATGGACAAATGCCAAGACTAAAGAGAAACATTCAAATGAGAATTTGATCAAACACCTAGTGTGCACAGTGAATGGGTGTATGAAAATAACAAGATGGGAAGTGCAATCGTCCCCCAATATCATCACATTAAGAAGAGCATACAAGAATTTGATAATGCATTGCCCTCAATCACCAATCATGTAAACAAAAGTGGAAGAGTTCAAAGCCCTATGGGTGATGTGCAAAAAAAAACGTGAACAAAATAAAGAGAACTCCCAACCTAGGGTGAAAATCCAACTCGAACAAGTGAAATGAGACGAGATCAGAGAGGAGAGATTACCTTGAATAGATGTGTGTGTGGATCTTGGGAATGAGTGCTTGAAAAGGATGCTCTAGGAGGATTTTTGAACTTTTGTGGGAAGAGGGTTTTCAAGAGAATTGTGAAATGTCTTGAACAAATGAGCCCTAGCTTAACATTTAAAAGCAGTTCTTGGCCTCACGGATATATCCGTGGGTAATGGCCAGATCGATCCGTCCTTATGAAACGGCATTATAACGCTTCCTAAACGTCGCAGATCGATCTGAGGGAAACAAGCGGATCGATCGAATTTCTAAATATTCAAGCAGAAGTTTGCTAAAAAGGGCAGATCGATCCTAGGGATATTTGCGGATCGATCCGCAACACCCAACCTGGATACTAATTTTAAGGGGAACACGCGGATCGATCCAGGCAAAACATGCGGATCGATCCAAAATAAAAATTTTGAGGTAGTAAACCCCTCGAAATGAGCTGGATCGATCCATGTGATCTAGGCGGATTGATCTGACCTAACCCAGCAGCGCTAGAAACTCAATGATGGATGTGGATAACAAAAAGATGCCAATGTGGATGAATTGCACGAGTAAGAGAACAAAAATTATGCCATGAATGCAACATGAGGCATACAAAAAGAGGGGTATAGCTCATGAGAGCCTACTCAACCCCAATATTGGGGTCTTCCAAAGGAATTGACACCAACTCGGTGTCAAAACCTTCAAGGAAAGGTTTGAGCCATTGCCCATTAACCTTAGAAATGGTCCCATCCTTGGGATCTTTGATTTCTATGGCTCCGTGGGGATAAACTTTATGTACCATGTAAGGGCCAATCCAACGGGATTGCAACTTACCCGGGAAAATGTGGAGCCTTGAATCATACAATAGCACTTTGTTACCAACAACGAATTGTTTCCGGACAATCCGTTTATCGTGAAAAGCTTTGACACGTGCTTTGTACGATTTAGAACTCTCGTAGAGTTCTCCTCGAATCTCCTCCAACTCATTGAGTTGAAGCTTCCGCCTCCCACCACTCTCATCAACGTCAAAGTTGAGCTTCTTAATAGCCCAAAAAGCACGATGCTCAAGCTCGACAGGTAAGTGACATGCTTTCCCGTAAACTAGCCGGTAAGGGGGATATACCTAGATTCGTCTTATAGGCCGTCCTATACGCCCAAAGCGCATCAGTTAGTCTAGAAGACCAATCCTTTTTTGACGGACTGACCGTCTCCTCAAGAATCCCCTTAATTTCACGATTAGCCAATTCGGCTTGGCCATTTGTTTGCGGGTGATAAGTGGTGGAAACCTTATGGGTAATGCCATATTGCTCCATTATCTGGGCGAATGGGGAGTTGCAAAAGTGCACTCCTTGATCACTAATCAAGGCTTTGGGAGTCTCGAATCGTGATAAGATATGTTCTTTTAAAAATTTCAAAACCACTTTGTGGTCATTGGTTCGGGTTGCTATGGCTTCCACCCACTTGGAGACGTAATCAACCGCCACCAAGATGTACTCAAAGCTATTGGATTTAGGGAAGGGACCCATGAAATCTATCCCCCAACAGTCAAAAACTTCAATTGTAAGAATGGGGTTTAGAGGCATAGAGTTCCTCTTAGTGACTCGACCAAGTAATTGGCATCGAGGGCATGCCTTGCAATAGGCATGCGCATCTTTGAAGAGCGTGGGCCAACAAAAACCACTATGGAGGACTTTGAATGCGGTCTTCTATAATGAGAAATGACCTCCACATGCTTGATCATGGCAAAAAGACAATATATATAACACATGTATTTGTGTTATTGCTTTTGCATTTCATTGTCATGCATGATGATGTGATGTGGCATGTCTTATGACACATGTTTGGGTGAGTTTTGACTCACGAGTTGATTTAGGTATCTGTATTAGAGAACCCTTTGAAACTATGGTGATTGAGGATTTGTTGTTGTGACGTCTCTCCGAGTGTGAGACGATCACTGTGGAATACTTTAAATGTTTATTTGAAAATAAATGTTTACCTGTGTATTTCAATATCTGTATTATTTTCTATTTTAGAATTTATATCTGTTGTTAGTTTTAGTATCCTGGTGAGAACGAATTAACACGCTATTAATTTGGTAGGCTAATTAGCAACTTCGGAAACGTCATGTAGAAATTCGCGTTTTAGCGACCAAACAAAACTTAGTCCAAAACTTTTATAATTTTGAGGTTTCACTTATAAAGCTACGAATTAGCTGTATAGAAAGTTACAGAGACTAATTAGGAGTTTTGAAAACTCGTGGGGAGGTAAACGTAATTCCCGAGAGTTTTGCCTATATATAGATAGAGATGGTTGAGATATTTTTTATAAAGTCTTAACCTAAGTTCAAGAAAGGAGGCCATAGGGAGATTTTGGGAGCTTAGAGCTTTGCGACGCCAAACGACAACCTTCCGTCAGTCTGTTTTCTCCCAAATTTCATATTCGAGCTCCTCGAGGTAAGAGCTTCGTTTTGATATATGTTAGGGCTTGTTTGGCCAAGTTTTCAGAAAAGTTGTTTTCTAGAATTTTTCATAAAAGTTGATAAATTGAATTTTGATCCATAGGAATTGTACTAGACGGACTTCTACACGTTCTTTGTACACGGGTTTTCTTTAAATCGGAGTTTAAGAGCGTAAATCGGAGGTGAGTGATTCAACTATGTTTTTGGAATGGTTTCTTGACATGTATTCATGTTATGTTTGAATAGCATGTATTAATTCTTAGAGATATCTTGTGTAGTTCATATTGGGCATTTATATTGATAAGTAGGCCCAATAACACGATGAAATGTTTTGATTACCGCGAGCATGGTGATATGTATTTGAGCATGTTAAGTTGCTTATTTGGGTCAGAAGGAGCACGTGGTCACCGTGCCATTTTGTGGAGCCGATATAGGCATTAAGATCGCACGATTGAAGAAAAGAATCGTGGGTCTTGCCCTTTCGCGTGGACTTATTGGCGAGGAGTCGCGGATTGGGAGTATGGATGGGCACGTGAGTCTCCGGCGACTAGTATGAAATGTAGAGATGTGAATGCGGACATGTTTATCATACATGTGCATATGTTTTTTTATTCACTAAGCGTTAGCTTAAACAAATCGAATATGTGTGGTTATTCAAATAACCATTTCAGGTGTTAAATGCTGGCGAGGAATCGGAGAAGTGAGCACGTGGGTTTAGAGTTCGCTTTAAAGGCAACTTGAATGTTAATCTTTTAGTTTTGGAACAATAGGAATGTTGTAATAATAATTCTTATGGTTTTTAGTTATATTTAACTTGGTATGTTAGAACGAATCTAAAATGTTGTAATAGTTAGTAACATGTTATAACTATGCTTCGGTAGTATATTAATACAGTTAGGATTGCTTTGGAGTACTTTTGGAAGTGTGTGTTTGATCGCCATTCGAATTCAAAAGCTTTTAAACTTAGAAAACTCTGCAGAATGAGAAGCTGCCATAAATCAGTCGACTGGTTGAGAAAACAGTCGACTGGAGCCTCTGTTTTCAGCAACTCACTGCACCTTTTATTTGAGGAACAGTCGACTGGGTCCTCGACACAGTCGACTGGATCATGTTTTCAATTCAGATATTTTGTTCAGGCTGGACTTCAGTCGACCGGACCATATCAGTCGACTGAAATTTTGAAGCCCCAGTCGACTGGGTGTAGAAAGCAGTCGACTGGATGGTGTTTTAAAACCCAATTTTCTGCTGGACCAGGATCAGTCGACTGGACGGATGGTTTTCAAAATGACTTATTTTATTCCGCTGCATGTGTTCTTCAAACTAATTTTTGGGAACGTTAATGAATTGGTTTAGCCTCGGTGGCGTGCCACGGGCTCCGATTCCGCTATTGTGGGACCGGGCTGTGACATTTAGTGGTATCAGAGCATAAGTTTAGAGCCTTGGGAACGAGTGACGTTATATATATGTTGAGTGACGTCGAGTGGAGTGTGTAATTGTGAAGATAATTGTTATCATTGTAGAAATACTTCATGTGTTAGCATTTGTTGATCGTGATGAACTGTGCACATATATCTTATTGTGACATAGCATGCCTGGTCATTATGCATTAAACTCAACAGGGGAATATTTGAAACATTATGGCGGATCTACCGAGAGAATTGTCACCGCATTCGCTGATGGACCAAATAGTGAATATGGTGGGAAATTTCATACAAGCGGTAAGTGAAAGAGAACAGATGAACGTTCAACCTCCACGGGCACCGCGACCTCAACACACAATTGTGGAACAATTTCATAAGCAAAAACCGACCTTGTATTATGGACAAGTTGACATAGACTTGGTCGATCATTGGATGATGGACATGGAAAGACATTTTCGTCAGGTAATATGTACCGATGAGGAGAAAATTTTATGCGCATCCGATACGTTGATGGGCGAAGCATTGGATTGGTGGAACAACGTACTTGAACAAGGGAAGCCGACCACGTGGGAAGCATTTAAAGAAGAATTCAACAAACGTTTCTTTCCGCAATCTGCTTATACTCAGAAATGCCAAGAGTTTGCAAGTTTGGTTCAGGGAGACATGACTGTGAGTGAGTATGTATCCCGTTACAATGCCTTGTTACGATTTGGGAAAACTACCGTTCCGACTGATAGGGATAAAGCTCGTAAGTTTGAGGAAGGACTTAGGGAGAATATCCGTGGCCGAGTGGATATGTTACAACATCCGACCATTTCTCTCATTGAGGAAGCTGCTCGTATTGCTGAGAAAAGTGTCGACAGATATCGACAGGGACAACAAGGGAAGAGAGCAAATGACAGTCGGGGTAAGAGTCAAGGGAATGCGAAGAAACCGTTTACTCAAGGTTCCGGATCATATATGAGTAGCCAAGGAGGAAGTACATTCATGGGGGATTCAAGACCGTTCTGCCCGACATGTAACCTGCGACACAGAGGAACCTGCCATCAATTGACCACTTGCTACCTATGCAAGAAATTGGGACACGTATCTAGGAATTGTCCTTTGAATGCAAACTCGACCATACCAATACCTTTCCGAATACGAAGAGCTACAACCCAGAAACGAGACAAAAATGTTTTGAGTGTGGACAACTGGGACACATGGCAATGAACTGTCCGAGTAAGAGACAACCGGGAATGAGTACCGGGGCATTGAGTGTGCCAAGCGGATCAAGGGTAGAACCTCGAGTGGATAAAGGGAAGGGAGTCGAACTACAACAAGAGCGATATTTTCAGCTCAGGCCGGGGAATACGGATGATACTGTCGTATTAGGTATTCTTCCTATTTATTCGTATCCTGCACGTATACTTATGGATTTTGGTTCAACGCATTCATTCGTATCACGTGATTTTGTTAAGCATTTAACTGTTAAGTCAGAACCGCTAGGATATGACTTGTGTGTATCATTGCCTAGTAGTGAACCGCTAGTTACTTCTTCGATATTCAAGTCATGTGAGATCAAGATAGGTGACAAAGTCTTGAGCATTGATTTGATTCTGTTAACGGTGAACTACTTTGATGTTATCTTGGGTATGGATTGGTTGTCGGTTAATCAAGCCAGAATTGATTGTGAACGGAAACGGGTTAGTTTCTATCCGTCAGGACGAGAAGAGTTTACTTTTCAGGGTAAGGGAGTGATTGTACCGCCGTACTTGATATCATCGATTCAAGCAAGTAAGATGTTGAAGAAGGGTTGTTCGGATTTCTTATGTTTAATTGTCGACACGCGAGTTCTTGGACCACTAATAGAAGACATTTCAGTAGTTCGAGAATTTTCAGATGTTTTTCCCGATGAGTTACCTGGCGTATTGATTGAAAGAGAATTTGAGTTCACAATAGAAATAGTACCAGGGTCACAACCGATATCTAAAGCGCCGTACCGAATGGCACCGATAGAGTTAAAAGAATTGAAGGTTCAATTACAAGAACTACTTAAGAAGGGTTTTATCCGACCGAGTGTTTCGCCGTGGGGAGCTCCAGTCTTGTTTGTGAAGAAGAAAGATGGAACAATGCGTATGTGCATCGACTACCGAGAGTTGAATAAGTTGACCATCAAGAACAAGTATCCATTGCCGCGAATAGATGACTTGTTTGATCAGCTACAAGGGGCCCAGGTATTTTTGAAGATCGACTTGAGATCCAGTTACCATCAGTTGAAAGTCAAAGCAAAGGATGTTGAGAAGACAGATTTCAGGACTTGATATGGTCATTTCGAATTCTTGGTTATGCCATTTGGAGTGACTAATGCACCAGCTGCTTTCATGGACTTGATGAACCGTGTTTTTAAGGATTATTTAGATGAGTTCGTTATCGTGTTCATAGATGACATCCTAATCTACTCCAAAAGCATTGAAGATCACGAGCATCATTTGAGATTAGCTTTACAACAATTGCGTGAAAAGAGATTATTCGGCAAATTGAAGAAGTGTGAGTTTTGGTTGACCGAGATAGCTTTCCTTGGACATATAGTGTCGGCAAAGGGAATTTCTGTAGACCCTCAGAAGATAGAAGTCGTTACTAATTGGGTGAGACCAACGAATGTGACAGATGTCCGAAGTTTTCTAGGATTAGCTGGTTACTATCGGAGATTCGTAAAAGACTTTTTACGAATTGCAATTCCGATGACACAGTTAATGAGGAAGGATATTGCTTTTGTTTGGAGTCCAGAATGTGAAGAAAGTTTTCAAGAGTTGAAGAGCCGACTAGTGAAAGCACTAATTTTAGCCATTCCGTCAGGGACTAAAGGATTTATTATTTACAGTGATGCTTCATATAGAGGTTTAGGTTGCGTTCTTATGCAAGGTGATAAAGTCATTGCGTATGCATCGAGACAACTTAGACCGCACGAGAAGAATTATCCAACACATGATCTAGAATTGGCCGCCGTGATTTTTGCATTGAAGATTTGGCGTCATTATCTATACGGAGAGAAATGTGAGATCTATACGGATCACAAGAGTTTGAAGTACATGTTTACACAACGAGATTTGAACATGAGGCAAAGGAGATGGCTAGAGTTGATGAAGGACTATGATTTGTCGATTCAATAACATCCGGGCAAGGCGAATGTAGTAGCCGATGCTCTTAGTCATAAGGCACCAACCAATACCGCATCAGATTTGACTTCTCAGAAAGAATTGATAAGAGATATGGAGAACTTAGAACTTGAAGTGATTCCGAGGATTGAAAGTGGTTTTATGTCGACGATGGTGGCACAATCACTCTTGATTCACGAGATCGCAGAGAAACAACTTCAAGATATGGCTTTGAAGAAGATTTGTGATGGGATTCCGATGGGCAAACAACCGGGTTTTACTTTTGAAAATGATGTTTTGAGATTGAGGGGTAGAATTTGTATGCCTAACGAGAAGGAGTTGAAACGGAACATCCTAGAAGAAGCACACAATACGAAGTATACCGTTCATCCGGGAAGCACCAAGATGCATAGAGATTTGAGACATGTTTATTGGTGGCCGGGAATGAAGAGAGAAATAGCACGCTATGTTTCTCGTTGTACTAGTTGTCAACAAGTAAAGGCCGAACGCCAAGTACCCTCAGGATTGTTACAACCGTTACCGATAGCCGAGTGGAAATGGGAACACATAACAATGGATTTTGTTAGTGGATTTCCGAGGTCGAAGAGATCGAATACTATTATTTGGGTGATCGTTGATCGTTTGACGAAGTCGTCGCATTTCCTACCAATCCGAACAACTAAGCCAAGGACGTTAACTAAGCTGTATATTCGCGAAATTGTGAGACTACATGGTATCCCAGTTTCTATCGTTTCGGATAGGGATAGTAGTTTTACATCAAAGTTTTGGAGAGCCATGCAAGAAGCAATGGGTACCAAATTGCACTTTAGTACCGCTTTTCATCCTCAGACCGATGGCCAATCAGAGAGAGTAATCCAGATTTTGGAAGACATGCTTCGTTTATGTGTACTTGATTTTCAAGGTGATTGGGAAGACCACCTACCGTTAATTGAGTTCGCATATAACAACAGTTTTCAGTCGAGTATTGGAATGGCTCCTTATGAAGCTTTATATGGTCGTGTATGTCGTTCACCGATTAGTTGGACAGAGGTGGGAGAAAGAATGATTGAAGGGCTGAAAATTGTACAAGAAACGATGGATAAGATAAAGGTAATTAGACAACAATTACTGACAGCCCAGAGTAGGTATAAGAGTTATGCCGACAAGCGCAGACGGCCGTTGGAATTCATTGTAGGAGACTTGGTGTATTTGAAGGTGTCACCTTCAAAGGGAATAACAAGATTTGGTAGATACGGGAAACTCAACCCAAGGTATGTAGGACCTTTTGAGATTATTGGGAGAGTTGGACCCGTAGCTTATCGTTTGAAATTGCCGAGTGAGTATGCTCAAGTGCATAATGTGTTTCACGTGTCATTGTTACGAAAACACTTAGTGGAGGATAGAGATCAAGTTATGACTCCGATGTCGAATGAGATTCAGAGTGATTTGAAATATGTTGCGTATCCGGTAGAGATCTTGGATCGGAAGGATCAAGTCTTACGGAACAAAGTATTATCAAAAGTGAAAGTGTTATGCATAGCCAAACTACGGAAGAGATGACGTGGGAAATAGAAGATGAGATGCGTACTCAGTATCCGCACCTTTTTGAGACATGAGGTACAAGTTTGGGGACAAACTTCTTTTAAGGGGGAGAGTATTATAACACCCGTATTTGTGTTATTGCTTTTGCATTTCATTGTCATGCATGATGATGTGATGTGGCGTGTCTTATGACACATGTTTGGGTGAGTTTTGACTCACAAGTTGATTTGGGTGTCTGTATTAGAGAACCCTTTGAAACTGTGGTGATTGAGGATTTGTTGTTGTGACGTCTCTCAGAGTGTGAGACGATCACTGTGGAATACTTTAAATGTTTATTTGAAAATAAATGTTTACCTGTGTATTTCAATATCTGTATTATTTCCTGTTTTAGAATTTATATCTGTTGTTAATTTTAGTATCCTGGTGAGAACGAATTAACACGCTATTAATTTGGTAGGCTGATTAGCAACTTCGAAAACGTCATGTAGAAATTCGCGTTTTAGCGACCAAACGAAACTTAGTCCAAAACTTTTATAATTTTGAGGTTTCACTTATAAAGCTACGAATTAGCTGTATAGAAAGTTACAGAGACTAATTAGGAGTTTTGAAAACGCGTGGGGAGGTAAACGTAATTCCCGAGAGTTTTGCCTATATATAGATAGAGATGGTTGAGATATTTTTTATAAAGTCTTAACCTAAGTTCAAGAAAGGAGGCCATAGGGAGATTTTGGGAGCTTAGAGCTTTGCGACGCCAAACGACGACCTTCCGTCAGTCTTTTTTCTCCCAGATTTCATATTCGAGCTCCTCGAGGTAAGAGCTTCGTTTTGATATATGTTAGGGCTTGTTTGGCCAAGTTTTTAGAAAAATTGTTTTCTAGAATTTTTCATAAAAGTTGATAAATTGAATTTTGATCCATATGAATTGTATTAGACAGACTTCTACACGTTCTTTGTACACGGGTTTTCTTTAAATCGGAGTTTAAGAGCGTATATCGGAGGTGAGTGATTCAACTATGTTTTTGGAATGGTTTCTTGACATGTATTCATGTTATGTTTGAATAGCATGTATTAATTCTTAGAGATATCTTGTGTAGTTCATATTGGGCATTTATATTGATAAGTAGGCCCAATAGCACGATGAAATGTTTTGATTACCCCGAGCACGGTGATATGTATTTGAGAATGTTAAGTTGCTTATTTGGGTCAGAAGGAGCACGTGGTCACCGTGCCATTTTGTGGAGCCGATATAGGCATTAAGATCGCACGATTAAAGAAAAGAATCGTGGGTCTTACCCTTTCGCGTGGACTTATTGGCAAGGAGTCGCGGATTGGGAGTATGGACGGGCACGTGAGTCTCCGGCGACTAGTATGAAATGTAGAGATGTGAATGCGGACATGTTTATCATTCATGTGCATATGTTGTTTTATTCACTAAGCGTTAGCTTAAACAAATCGAATATGTGTGGTTATTCAAATAACCATTTCAGGTGTTAATGCTGGCGAGGAATCGGAGAAGTGAGCACGTGGGTTTAGAGTTCGCTTTGAAGGCAACTTGAATGTTAATCTTGTAGTTTTGGAACAATAGGAATGTTGTAATAAGAATTCTTATGGTTTTTAGTTATATTTAACTTGGTATGTTAGAACGAATCTAAAATGTTGTAATAGTTAGTAACATGTTATAACTATGCTTCGGTAGTATATTAATACAGTTAGGATTGCTTTGGAGTACTTTTGGAAGTGTGTGTTTGATCGCCGTTCAAATTCAAAAGCTTTTAAACTTAGAAAACTCTGCAGAATGAGAAGCTGCCATAAATCAGTCGACTGGTTGAGAAAACAGTCGACTGGAGCCTCTGTTTTCAGCAACTCACTGCACCTTTTATTTGAGGATCGGTCGACTGGGTCCTCGACACAGTCGACTGGATCATGTTTTCAATTCAGATATTTTGTTCAGGCTGGACTTCAGTCGACCGGACCGTATCAGTCGACTGAAATTTTGAAGCCCCAGTCGACTGGGTGCAGAAAGCAGTTGACTGGATGGTGTTTTAAAACCCAACTTTCTGCTGGACCAGGATCAGTCGACTGGATCCGAGGATCAGTCGACTGGACGGATGGTTTTCAAAATGACTTGTTTTATTCTGCTGCGTGTGTTCTTTAAACTAATTTTTGGGAACGTTAATGAATTGGTTTAGCCTCGGTGGCGTATCACAGGCTCCGGTTCCGCTATTGTGGGACCGGGCTGTGACAATTTACTTGGTATCTCATCATTAGGCATACATCGCCTAACAATTTGATCGGCACAATATTTGAAAACATAAGGATCATCGTAGAAGAACGATCGTTCCGTCAATATTAGCCTCTCTCGGTCTTGAGTAGACTAATCTTGAGGCAACTCTCTCGTGACAAGGAAATTCACCACGTCTGCATACCACGAGAGAGTAGAGACCTTGAGCAATTGCTCATCCGGAAAGCATTCTTGGATAGGAATGGGGTCTATATGATTGTGATCAAACGTCAAACGTGACAAATGATCGGCGACAACGTTTTCCACCCCTTTCTTGTCCTTTGTGGAAAGGTCAAATTCTTGTAGTAGTAAGATCCAACGAATAAGTCGCGCTTTAGCATCCTTCTTAGAGAAAAGACACTTTAGAGCGGCATGATTGGTAAAACAAGTAATCGGCGATCCCACTACATAAGACCAAAATTTCTCGAGGGCAAATACTATGGCGAGCAACTCTTTCTCCATCGTGGAGTAGTTGGATTGTACGCTATCTAATGTGCAGCTCGCATTGTAAATGACATGGGGCTTTTTGTCTTTCCTTTGCCCCAAAACGGCTCCGATGGCGTAGTCACTCGCATCGCACATCAATTCGAATGGAAGACTCCAATCAGGAGGTTACATAATTGGTACGGAAGTGAGTAATGCCTTGAGCTTCTCAAATACCTCTTGGCAATCTTGGGACCACTCAAATGGGACGTCTTTAGCTAAGAGGAGACACAACGGTCTAGAGATTGAGCTAAAGTCCTTTATAAATCTACGATAGAAGCACGTGTGGCCCAAAAATGACCTAATGTCTTTGAGGTTCCTTGGAGGGGGGAGGTTAGAAATGACATCTATTTTGGCTTTGTCAACTTGCATTCCCTCGCTAGACACAATGTGGCCTAGCACAATCCCTTGTGTCACCATGAAGTGGCACTTCTCCTAGTTAAGAACGAGATTCTTTTCTATAAATCTCTTGAGAACCTTTTCAAGATTCCCAAGGCATTCATCGAATGAATCTCCAAATACTGTGAAGTTATCCATGAAGACTTCCAAAAACTTCTCCACCATATCACTGAAGATACTAAGCATGCACCTTTGAAAGGTCACCGGTGCATTACAAAGTCCAAACGGCATCCTCCGATAGGCAAACGTGCCAAAGGGGCAAGTGAAGGTGGTTTTCTCTTGGTCCTCAGGGGCTATTTCTATTTTATTGTACCCCGAGTAACTATCTAGGAAGCAGTAGTGCTTATGGCCAACTACTCTTTCTAGGACTTGATCAAGGAAGGGTAAGGGGAAATGGTCCTTTCTAGTGACCGAATTCAACTTCTTATAATCAATACAAACACGCCACCCCTTGGTGGCTCTAGTGGGTACCAACTCTCCACTCTCATTCTCAATGACGGAGATCCCCGACTTCTTAGGGACCACTTGGGTAGGGCTCACCCACTCACTATCAGAAAATGGGATAGATTATCCCCACATCCAACAACTTGATGACCTCGGTCATCACCACCTCTTTCATATTAGGATTGAGTCTCCTTTACATTTGACGTGAAGGCTTGGTTTCATCTCCTAGATAAATCTTGTGGGCAAAAATCTTCGGAGAAATGCCCCTCAAGTCCGCTACACACCACCTAATAGCACGTTTGTGCTCCTTCAAAATCTTCATCAATTTCCCTTCTTGACAAGGGTCAAGCTGGGAAGATACTACTATCGGAAAACTCTCATTCTCTCCCAAGGCATACTTGAGCTCACTTGGCAAGGTTTTGAGTTCAAGTTTTGGTGTGACTATACTGGATAGAAGAGGAAAAGTATCCCTAGGAGGTAGTCTTTCAAAATTAGAGGTCCACATGGCCTCTCCTAAGATTCTTTCAACATCCAAATCTTCCTCAACCACAACTTCCCCCTCACTCATCTCTGTTTCCCTCCCAAACTCATGATCACACTCAACAAGGGTGTTATCAATAGCTAAGCATTTTTCAACATGTTCGAGAATAGCTATATTATCATTACTAATATATGCATGATCAAGGGAAGGAATGATGCAAGAATCATTAGCACTTAAAGTACCAGAAATATCAAAAAAATCCTACACCAAAGAGTCAACAAGAGAGATTTCATAAATATCATCTCCATTTTCCTTGTCAAGATCCGATTGCTTAAAGAGTGAGAAGATGTTCACATCCACAGTCATATTTCCAAAAGTTAAGCGCATGAGACCATTCCTACAATTAATTAATGCATTAACAGTAGCAAGGAACAGCCGCCCTAAGATGATTGGAATTTGTGATTGCTCATTGACAACGGGTTGCGTATCAAGCACGATAAAGTCCACTGGATAGTAGAAATTACTCACTTCGACTATAACATCTTCTATAATTCCCCGTGGCATCTTAACGGAGTTATCAGCCATTTGTAAGGTGACACGGGTCTCCTTAAGCTCTCCTAAGCCTAGTTGGACATACACCGAATATGGGAGAAGATTCGCACTAGCACCCAAATCAAGGAGTGCTTTATCTATGGGGTGTTGTCCAATCACACATGCTATAGTAGGACAATCGGGGTCCTTGTATTTAGGTGGAACCTCATTAAGGATAACGGAGCTCGTATGTACGGCTATGTAGGCACTCTTTTTTACATTAAGCTTTCTTTTAACTGTGCAAAGATCTTTGAGGAATTTGGCATAGGCCGAAACTTGTTTAATTGCCTCTAAAAGGGGGATATTAATTTCAACTTTATTAAACAATTCCAAAAACTCATTATTCTTGGTGTTCTCGACCTTCTTTTTTAACCTTTGAAGAAATGGTGGGGCGGGGTTCAAAAATTCTTGGTTCATGAAGTCGAGGGCTTTAGAGAAGTCTCCATCCAAGTCGACCACATTTGGGATCAACGTGTCCCCACTATCAAGTTCGGCTTCCTCCCCAACCTAATTGTTGCTAATTGGTGGTTCTTGGAAAGGCTTTTGGACCTTGTTGTCCACGACCTTACCACTTCGAAGAGTGGTGATTCCTTTTAAGTGCTCAACGGGGCCATTGGGGTTTGAGGCCTCACCTTCGTTTGTCCCTTGGGATTTTGAAATGGTTGTGTGGGCAGTATTCCCTTGTCCACGACTTGTTGATTTTGAATCAATTAGGCCAACTGAGCTTGTAAAGCGTGCATTGATTGAGCATGCGATGATTGCATCGCTTGTATGGATTGCTCAAGTTGGCTCATTCTTTGGGCCAAGCCATGGTTAGGGTCCTCAAAGTGTTTCTTGTGAAGGGGTACATAAGGAGGTGGTGGATGTTGCACCCCTTGATTTTGGCCGAACGGAGGACCATGAGGTTGAGGTGTGGGTGGACCAAAATTTTGAGTAGCATAAGGTGGTGGGGGTGGTTGATGTGGGCAATACGGTTGTTGGGGGACATAGGGAGCTACAATCACCCCCTTATTACTATGATAGTTAAGCCCCGGTACACTCCACCTCCCGGGAGGATTATAGGCATCATTTTGGAAAGGATTATACCTAGGCCTGATGTTCATTCCAAGAGCACAAGCTTGCTCCAAGGCTTATTTTTGGAGGATAGGAAGAGCGGGGCACTCGTTGGTTGAGTGCTCCGGGTCATAACAAAGGTAACAATGAGTTGGATTGTTTGGGGCAATAATCGGAGGAGGAGTGATAGGGATGGTGCTCTTTTGTGATTCCAAAGCTTCCATTTTTCTAGTGAGTTCGAAAATGGGATCAGCCTCACTTGACACTTGATAGAGATTATGATTCAATGGAGCTACAGTGGTCGGCAAGGTTCGGTCATGGGGATTAGATGTACCCCACCCGCGAGAAGTTTCATAAACATATTCAAGATGAGCTTCGGCTTGCTCGGCCTCAAGAGTCAAGAAAATCCTGACACACATAGTTTCAATTAATTATTTGGTGTTGGGTTGTAACCCCCCATAACATATGGAAATTTGACGGAATTTGTCAAAACCATGGTGCGGGCATTTCCTAAGAAGATCCTTGAATCTCAACCAACACTCAGCAAAGGTCTCGTGTTCTCCTTGGGAGAAATTTTGAATTTGTTTGACCAATGCTTGTGTTTTGTGCATAGGGAAAAACTCCTTATAGAATTGCTTTTGGAGTTCCGGCCATGAGCCTATGGAATTTGGAGCTAGGGTCACTAACCAATCTTTAGCCCTATCCTTGAGTGAGAACGTGAACAATTTAAGCCTTATGAGCTCGGGTCTTTGTTGTTCAAACGTTCCACATATGTCCTCGTACTCCCTAATATGCTTATAGGGATCCTCATTCTCTCACCCATGGAAGTTAGGCAAGAGATTGATCATTCTAGGCTTGAAACGGAACACTCCCGCATTGTACGGGAATGTTATGCAAGATGGGGATGATACCGTCTCGGGTTGGAGATAGTCCCCGATCGTTCTCCTGAAATATTGATCCATGGGAGGCGATGAATAGTGTTATTGGAACGGAGGTGGTGGATGCAGCGGGTAAGCTGGACACATGGGAGGAGGTGCGGGGTTATGTTGACCCCATTGTTCCTGACAGAATGCATGGGGATTTACACTAGAGGTGGCGAAAGTCGCATGATCTGTGGGTGTGTCCCAATCAAGGTCTTGGTTACCAAACGTGGAGGAATGCAAAGAATTCGAGGGTGAGAGGTCATGCGGGTAAGGGCTTGCTTGGGACGGCGGAGGCCGCCAAAATGAACGACTACCACTACCACTCGAACTCAAACTAGCATTATTTGGATTAGAGAAGGGATTAGTCATACCTTGGTTTCTCGGGTTGGACATTGTAGTGGATTGTCGATTCGCACTTAAAGGCTACTCCTTCAAAGGCAATCAACAAGAAAACAAACAAGATTAAAAGCAAAAGCACGATAATTAGAAACTAAGCGACCGAAGGTTGTTGCCAATTTCAATTCCCGGCAAACGGCGCCATTTTGATATTGTCAAAATCAAGTTCTTATTTAACCCTATTAAAAACGTAGTATGTTGGAAGTAGGGTGTCGAGTCCATAGGGATTGCAATGCAACAAAGCTTGTTGGGCGCTTAATAACCAATTATAATGCGAGGAGCAAATAACAAACTAAGAAATAAAATTGAGTGTTTACGACTTTGAGATTGGTTCAATTTGTATAAGATTACACTACAATGACTATTTAGACAATGAGAAAATAAACTTTGAATAAAGCTAAGTTTAATTGACAATTAGGGGTTTTGTAAATGGAGAAATTGAGGTTGGGAGGCATTCCCCCACCTTGGACCAAACAACGTATGGCTTTCATACTTGTAGCACATTCTAGAGTAGAAAATTCTATTGTGACAAAATATCAAACATGTGGTAGTCAACCAACATGCTAGATAGATGTTCTAATACAATACATAGGTATATGGTTAGAGTTTAGAGATTTAACAACTTCCAATGCTTGACACTGGAGTTGGGGTCTCAAAACATTAAACCATACACCCATGAACTCTAGAAATGCTACAAAATGTGAGAGTCCTACAATAAAACACACTTGGGTCCAATGGTGGGTTTACGATCCCCAACCTACATAATTTAGCTACTCATATTCATAATGACAACAATATTAAAGAGAGGGGAAGAGGAAGTATACCAACTAGAGAAATCCACAATAAATGCCATATAAATTCCAAGATATTCTTCAACCAAAAGCTTCCAAGTATTTAATACATTCACACTCTCTTCTCCCTAATACTAAAATGGATGGTAGATGAGGAGTAATGAGGGAGAGGGATGAGAGGATTTAGGGAGATAGAGCTTACAACCTAAGAAAAACTAAGTAAAATACAAGCTAACCCTAAAATAAAAACCATCTCTGACTATATATACTATATACAAATAATGGCAATCTTGTAAATACAAGAGGGAAAAAAATCTATAGCAGCGGATCGATCCAAGGCAAAAAGCTGGATCGATCTTATTCTTCAATTGGGAAGCAGAATGCTCTGCGGAACTCACGGATCGATCCACATGTAAAATCCAGATCGATCCGCATTGCATTTTCTGGGCAACAAATTCCTTTCGAACGAGCGGATCGATCCACCTGATGTGCTTGGATCGATCCGCTTGGGAAAATTCTGAAATTTTCTTTTCCTTTGAAGTACAATCTCCTAATTTTGGTCCCAATCTTCTATCAAGTCTCAAACATCTACAAGAAAGAGCTTTTATTAATAAAAAGTGAACAACAACAAGAACTACAAAAATACAATTTATCCATTAAATATCCCACTATAAGCAATAATTCGTGTCCACTAAGGGTAAAATTATGAAGTGAAGAATGCAATATTGGACACGAATCAATAGGCAATTATTTTACTACCTTGCATAAGCACACATCCCAATCCCTGATGCGAAGCATTACTATAATCACAAATCCTTCAGTTCTGGATGGTATTGTCAAGATAGGTGCTCTTGTCAACCGCTACTTCAACTCTTGAAAACTGTCTTTGCACTCTTGACTCCATTTAAATGCAACGCCCTTCCTCATCAGCTTTGTCATTATTAATAAAATCTTCGAGAAATTCTCAATAAAATGACAGTAGTATCCCGCTAACCCTAAGAAACTTTGAATTTCGGATACGGATGTCGACCTTTGCCAATTAGATACTGCTTCCACCTTGTGAGGATCAACCGAAACTCCATTCTTGTCAATCACATGACCAAGAAAAGTAATACTAGGTAACCAAAATTCACATTTCTTGAATTTCCCAAACAATTGCTTTTCCCGCAATCTCTGAAGTATCAATCTCAAATTATTCTCGTGCTCCATCTCACTCGCTGAATAAATAAGGATATCATCGATAAACACTATCACAAAATCGTCCAATTAGTCCTTGAAGAGTCGATTTATAAGATCCATGAATGCGGCTGGTGCGTTGGTAACTCCAAATGGCATGACTAAGAACTCGTAGTGTCCGTGGCACATTTTGAAAACTGTTTTCTCAACATCTTCGGTCTTTACTTTCAATTGATGGAAGCCCGATCTCAAATCTATCTTGGAAAACACTTATGCTCCATGAAGTTGATCAAACAGATCATCAATTCTGGGAATGGGTACTTCTTCTTGATTGTCAACTTGTTTATCTCTCGATAGTCCACACACATTCTCATCGAACCATCCTTCTTCTTCACAAACAACACTGGAGCTCCCCATGGTGCTATACTGGGTCGACTGAAACCTTTATCAAGTAATTCTTGTAGTTGTACCTTTAGTTCCTTCAATTCTATAGGTGCCATTCTATATGGTGCCTTGGATACAGGTCTTGAGTCCGACATTATTTCAATAGTGAACTCAATCTTCCTCTCGATAAGGACATCTGGTAGGTCATCAGGAAACCCGTACTATTGGAATGTCTTCTACTATCAATTCGGTCGTTGATGTATCAAGCACTAAACACAGGAATCCTGACATCCTTTTCTCAGTAATCTACCCGCTCAGATAGCCGAGATCAAATAGAGTGGCGGTGTAACCCCACTCCCTTGAAAGCAAAAATTTCCATGCATTGGTGATAAAAAATTTACCTCTTTCTATTCGCAGTCGATGGTAGCTTGGTTAATGGCTAACCAATCCATTCCTAGTATCACATCAAAATGGTTCATAGTGATTGGTATAAGGTCTACGGTCATCAACTTCTCACCTAGTTTGATTTCACAGTCCTTGTATATCGTAGATGTCATTGTTTGTCGGTCTGCTAAGGGGTACGGCAACAGGTAATTCGTATCCTAACGGTACTGATTTAACATTCAAATGTTCAACAAAGGCATGCGATACAAATGAATGTGTAGATCCTGAGTCAATAAGTATGCGTACTAAATGCAAACATACGAGCACCATACCTGAGACTACTGTGTCTGAGGCGGCCATATCTCCTGGGTTCATCTGAAATGCTCTTCCCTGACGTTGCTCCATCCTCTATCCTCCGTCATTGCTCTATCTAGGCTTCGAACAACTAGAAGCCATAGAACTAGCTCCTTGCTGAGGATGCTTTCTCAGGCAATTCCTGGATTGATGTCTAGTCATCCCGCAATCATAGCATTTACTCCTTGCATCCGGTGCCAGACTTGCACTGTTTACCCCTTGAGTTTTGTTCTAAAAGTTCGTCATAAAACATCGATCGGTATGTGGTCTATTACAAAGTGGATACAATGATATGTTACTTGGGGTCCTCCGAAAATCATTGAAACTAGAACCAGTGCCTTGTACAAACAGCCTCTTGAAGGTCTCACCTTGGTTCCGGTCTCCACCCTCATTACCTCGCTTGCCTTGCTGATTTTGCCTCGACCTTTCTATACCACTTTTGGCTACAAGCGCATTTGTTGTAATGCTGCTACAGTTGAATGTTCGTAGGTCTCTACCCTCAAACGGATATTCTCTCTTAAACCTTCTTCGAATTTCCTCGCCCTCTTTTCCTCTTTCGGCATTGAACCCTTACCGAATCTTAGCAATGCATTAAACTTGGAAGTATATTCGATTACAGTCATGTCTCATTGCTTCAAGTTATCAAACTCTCTCTTTTTCGCATTATAAATGGCTCACGGAAAGAATCGGCGATTAAACTCCGCTTTGAACCCCTCCCAAATTATCGGTGCCCCTTGGTCCAAGACATTTACCCACCAATTCTGAGCTTCTCCTCTCAGTACATCGCTTGCATTTTCAATCTTCTCCCTATCGGACATCAGAATAGATCAAAAAATTCTCTCCATGCCAATAACCCAATGTTATGCTAGCATCGTATCAAACGTCCCATGGAATTCTGTTGGTTTCTTCCTTGTAAATTATTCTAAAATAGGCCTCATACCCCAGTTATCAGGTATTGGCACCACAGTTATCAGTGCTGGTTCAAATGGAGGCATTGAAGGCAATCGCTCCTCTATATTCCATATCATATCACCTATGCTCCCCATCATTTCTGCCATTTCATTCATACGTCGGGTATGCGGTGATAATTCTCGGTCACCCATGGTTGTAACTCCTATAAGTCTCGATACATAAACACTATGCATGCATAACAAGAACAATATCATGTATATAAAACAACATACATATGCATCAAACATCTCTACCATGTATGGATGCACACTAGAACATGTGATAAATCACTCAACATTCCACTCATCATCGAACGTTCCCAAAGTTTTGTTACCTCTAGCTTTGATACGAATAAATGTCACGACTCATCCCGCTAACGCACGAAAATAGGACACGTCGCACGCCATCAAGACTTATTCAGTTCATTAATGTGTGAATAGCAGTGGAAACATAAGTAAAATCCTTTAAAAACAGAGTTATAAAAGAAGTTTTGCCCAATTGGATACATTTCTAAAAGAATTCAGTTTTGAAACAGAGGTCCAGTCGACTGTGGGGGGGAGGGGTCCGGTCGACTGGAGACCTGCGCAAAAAGTAAGAAAAGTTTCCCAGCCCTGTCCAGTCGACTGTGACTAGGAGTCGACTGGGGCCTTCATTTTTCAGTCGACTGTGCCTCTAGCAGAATCAAAAATCAACATTTCCGTTCAGTTGTCCAGTCGACTGAAACATGTACCAATCGAATGGTTTTGCCATATTAAAAGCAATTTCAAAAATGATACAGTGGTCCAGTCGACTGATCAATGGTCCAGTCGACTGATCCCCTGGAAATCAACCTTGTTATGAAGTTTAACAACTTAAGGTTCTCCAAACCAAAATCAACGCAACCACAACGATATTTCAACAAATTAAAACATAATTATAGGAGTTTGAAAACGAAGTTACAGTACTGCGAGACTACCCCATGGTTCTATTACAACATATTACATTTTCCCAAATCCTTATACAAGTTTAGGAAAAGGAACAAATAAAAAATATAAACAAGGTGATTCCCCGGTGTTCCTCAACGGCCTCACTCCTCACGCTTCGTCTTTCCCTTTTTCTTCTCACCTGCAATGGAGTAAAGCTCCACTGCTCAACTCTATGCTGGGTGCACAAGTTCTAACATATGCAATATATGATAAAACATGCTCTAATTCCACAATTCATAACAAATAGTCTCTAGGAAGAAAAATACGCATTCATCCAGTAAAGACCATTCCAAGTCTTAAACTACGATACCAATAGCAGTCCAAGTCTATCAACCATTGCATGCCCAAGTGCCATGGCAACTCCAAGTCTATCAACCATGCACAGTAGCCGTCAATACTAAATTCTCAAACATTGAGAAGCTTATTCCGGCATGAAATTGTATAAATCCCCCCTTTAACCCATATAGACAACTCAATGTGCTCACGCAAAAGTAGTCATGCTTTTCACATTTAACCACGTGCATAATTAACGGGCCTCAGATTAACACATGAATTTCGCCCAGATCTCAATTTCGTCGTCGAAATCTAAAACATGTATATTCCTATATTTCACAAGTTAGAACTTCATACCTCGTGCAATTTCTCCCAAACTTTGAGGGATTGACTAGAGGGCCGATTAAACTTCGGATCTCAGATTTCAAGTGATTCCTACAAGTTTTACTAGGCTTTCCCCAAGAGTCTTGAAATTAGATTTTTACAAAAGCTTGCCAAACGCAACCTAAGAGGTATCAAAGCGTAGATCTTACCTCAAGGAGTTCAAATCTAGAATCTGGAAAAAAACTGACGGACGAAGGGTCGTCCTATGTCGCCGGCAAGCTCATGGCAACAAATCTCCCTTTCTCTCTCCTCTCTCTAGATATTTTATAAAGTTTGGATAAAATGAAATCTCATCCACTACTATATATAGACGATCTTTTCGGAAATCGAGTTTACCTCCTCGCGAGTTTACAAAACCTCTAACTAATCCATGAAACGTCACACACGTCAATTTTATGCCTTTATGAGTGAAAACTATAATTTACAAAAGTTTTCGACTACGTCTCGTTTGGTTCCAAAATTATGTCCGAAAACTAAATTCTGTGGAATCTCTACACAACCTGCCTTTTATATAACGTGACACTCACGTTCTCACCATAGTTCTCAAATGCTCTACAGCGATATTAAAATTACCATAAATTATACTACACAGGTATAATTTACTATTCATGAAATACCAGATAAGTCAAATAACATTTAAATCACATAAATGCCATTTACTCACGCCAATGCAATCTCGATTACCGAATTCCCGTGTCCTTACTGACACCTTATTATTGACTCACAGTCAACCTCAATCCAATTATCAAATAACATTGATAATCCGTAAAACTAAATATGCATGATAAAACTATGATTCTGGGATGGGTGTGACTTCAAATTATTTCTATCTTTCCAAATATGCCTAGATCCAAAAACAAAAATCAAAAACCAAGGGACATTAGTCACACGGCACAAGGAGTTTTCAAGTTTCATCTCCATCAAAAACCACTTATGTTATGTTTTTAAGAGAAACTCGCAATATACTCTATAATATTCTCTTTCTGCCTTTGAGCATATAGAAAATTTTAGCAATTTCACTGACCTAGCCCTAATTTGGGTGAACCAAATTAGTGTTCTTGTATATGCCTTTTCATCACTATTTTTAACTCACAAATAGGGATAAATCTCTAACAGTTCACTCCAGAATGATTTTTGGCCCAATTATCACATTTAGGAGAAGTTATTCAATAGCCTAAGACCATTGTTATGTGGTGATCCCGGCCAGTATGGGACTGCTATATGGCAAAGTTGTATGTCCTTTGGGAGACAAAAAGCTTACACTTGGCCACATGGATGTCCACTACTGGCCGAGACCAATACGTGGCATATGGTCCAGGACCATAGAATAATTTTTCCACATTTAGGCCTCTTAAAATCGTTCTTGTTAAATTATTAGAAAGAGAACTTGAGAAAATAATACCAACATGTATTTATTGAGTTGTGTGTCAAACATTATAATGGGTAGCCTTTATATAGGCTAGGAGAAAGCCATAAGTATGCAAAGGAGATGTACAAAAGAGGAGTACAAGAGTAGTACACAATGAATCTAGATAGAATGCAGTATAGGATACAATCCATAATGAACTTGGACTATAATATTCTAACAGCCCCTCTGAAACTCAAGGAGAGAGTAAGACCAACTTGAGTTTGAAAATGAAATCCTGAAATAGTTGACGACTTGACTGAGCGGAGCTGGTAATGAGGGACAATGGAAGTGGTATCAGAATGTGAGACTGAGTGATCCAACAAAGTGGGCGCTGACCAAAACCAGACCGAGAAACGCTGGGATAATAGCGTCGAGTTGGGCTGAGAGTTCAACCAATGATGGAAACGCTGACTAGATCCGAACTGAGAAACACCGGCATGATAGCATCGGGTTGGACTAAGCAGAGGTGATGGTAACAACCACACAGAGGATGTGGCTGGTGGTAGAGGTGATGCACCGCTAGTGGTGAAGTGAGCCAAATAGAGGGAGTGGTGGCAGCGCTTGGGACCTGAGGTTCAGCTGGACAGAGGTCTAAAAGCAGAGGCCGAACGGAGGAGGTGGTGGCCAGAGGTCTGGCCTGTCAGATATCCAATAGTGGAGGTAGGACTGAGGTGGTGGTGGACGGAAGTCCGTCCAGTCGGAGGTCTGATGGAGTAAGCTAGAAGGAAATGTGGTCGCCGGGTAGAGAGGTGTTCACCGGGTAACAGAAGCGATCAGTTGGTGGTCCGGCAAGCAGTGGTATGCCGCCTGCCTGGGTTGGCTATTATGAGCGGCTACCACTAGAAGTATTTCTGATATGGAGGTTCCACTAATAGTGGCAACCATAGTGCATACTTTACTCTAGATAAGCCTAGGATTCAAACCACTAAAATAGTGGCTCTAATACCATGTTAAAGTATTAAAGAGGGAGAGTTGAAAGAATAATACCAAAATATATTATTGAGTTGTGCGTTAAACATTACAATGGGTGCCTACTGGCCTTTATATAGGTTAAGAGAAAGCCCTAAGTATGGAAAGGAAAAGTACAAAAGTGGATTACAAGAGTAGTACACAACGAATCTAAACAAAATGCATTATAGGATACAAACCATAATGAACTTGGACTATAATATTATAACAGTTCTTTCCCTTTTTGGTTATGTAATAATGTTGCATAAGAATTTCCTGTTTTTGTCGCCTGTATTGGATGACATTGACAGACTTGTGAATCATGCTATGATTCTTAAATTTTTTTCTCAAATTATAGTGGAACTAATTGGTTTTTATTGAAAGATATTTTAGTCACACTTACACTGTGTGCTAGAATCCAATTTTAAAATAAAGATTGGAGAAATGTAGTACTAATTTTAAATAGTATTGTTAAGATTACCTTCATACTTTTTGTCAATTAAATACTTGGAGAATCTTCAACATGTACATTTTATATCAAATTTTCATGGTAAAAAAAGTTTCTTTCATAATTTAGCCTTGTAAAATAAATGCATACAAGCATACGATTGAGTATAGGTTCATTACCTAGCGGAATAATTCAACGGATCAATGAATCGGCGTTGTTACGAGCCCAATCAAGAATCACGAACTTGCTACCTCCGTGCACCTTCTCATGCTTCGTATCAGTCGTGAAGAAGACTACTAGAGCGATCTATGATGTTGCCACGATCTAAATCCCAAGTTCTTTTGTGGTGATGAATGAAACTGTGAGGAGAGAGAGAGGGAGAGACTACCGAATTATATATATCTATATATATATATAGGGAGAGAGGTTGTTAGGCTGCCTTGTTTTTTATGATATATATGTGTATATATAGACACACAAAAACCCTACTTGCTTAGGACTCCAAAGCCCGTTACTTGGTGCCTAGACAAGGCCTCTTTGAACCCAGTCCAATAATATGTAGGTGTCCGTATTGCCCGGCCACATTATTTCCTACAAGCCTTAATGTCAAGAATAAGTAATTGCATGATCTCTGACTACATGCCACATGATATTCCCAACCAAGAAATGTCTTGAGGCCAAACGCACATTACTTGGTCCAAATCGACTAATAATAATTAGGGTTAAATACACTTACGCCCCATGTGGTTTGGTCGATTTGCACTTATCCCCCCTATGCTTTAAATTTTGCCACTAATACCCCTTATAGTTTGGACTAAAGGAAAACCATGACTTTTTCCATCCAAATTAACGGTTTTAAAATTGGGACCCTAATTTGAAAGGTAAAATGACTCTTTTGCCCCTGAAAGTCATATTAAAAGGAAAATAAGTCATAAATCATTTTCTTTGGGTCAAGCACATGACATATACCAAGAAAATCCTAACATACATGAAAGATTCTTTCTCACCCAATTCGAAACCATATGTTTCTTCCTAAACAAATTATGATCTTAACATTGTTATGAAGACTTGGGGGTAATTTGGTCATTTAGCTTGCTCCAAGTTTTAACGATTGTACTTTAGTCCGAACCACGGGGGGTATTAGCGCCAAAATTTAAAGCATATCTAATTTGAAGGGTAAATTGACTCTTTTGCCCCTGAAAGTCATATTAAAAGAAAAATAAGTCGTAAATCATTTTCTTTGGGTCAAGCACATGATCTATACCAAGAAAATCCTAACAAATATGAAAGATTCTTTCTCACCCAATTCCAAACCATATGTTTCTTCCTAAACGAATTGAAGTAAACAAATTATGTTCTTAACATTACTATGAAGCCTTGGGGGTTCTAATTTTGTCATTTAGCTTGCTCCATTAGCAAGTTTTAACGGTTGCACTTTAGTTCGAACCATGGAGGTATTAGTGCCAAAATTTAAAACATAGGGGGATAAGTGCAAATCAGCCAAACCATAAGGGGTGTAAGTGTAATTGACCCTAATAATTACAAATCCAATCAATTTTATACAATGAGTCAAGTCATAAATTTCATATAAATAATAACTGAACGAATATTGACGCAAAAAATAAATAAATAAAATACTTCGGAGGCGCTGCTCCTGCTCCTTGAACTCGGTCCATAGGGTATTATTTTTTTTTTTTTTTTGCTAAGAAACAGATACCATTTAAACATAACAAAAAGAAACACGGGTCATCTGGTCCTTTTGAGGAGTGTCCTTCGTAACAGAGGAAGGTAACTCATCAATTGGAACAAGACCAAAAACATTACAAGAGGTTGCCCATTGGGCAAGATTGTGTGCACCACAATTGGCCATTAATCTAGATCCACAGGGTATTAACTCTTGCTTTCGCTCCTCTCAAGCCTTCTTACTTTAATTTTCTATATCCGCCCCATGATAGAGTAACATTCTATTAACTGGGACCATGGCCTATTCAATCATTTCTCCTTTTATCTGCCAGAAATTCAGGTCGCAAGGGGCCAAGGGCAGCAGGTGGGTATACCTTTATCAATATGGTGCCCCAAAAGGAGACCCAATGCATTAGGGACTGTCCTAGACCTAAAAGACATGTGACCCTTTTCTCCTAATAGAAGGACCATACATATTAAATGCACATCATACCTACTGGATAACTTCCCAGAATTATGAATGACATGGATGGGCACTGTATGTGGGTTTGTTTTCCAGCTCCTTCTTTGTTGGACTGAAAATTTTAAAAAAATTGTATAATTGAGGCCACGTGAGTCATTCTACACTTGACCCCATAATAATAAAGTCCATTCAACTACAACGAATATTATATTAATGATGGATGATAAGTTTTGGTTAAAAAACTATATTATATATATATATATATATACGAAACTTATATTTTTATACATATCTTTCTTTTTGAGGGATGATGTTTCATTGTTGTGTCTGTTTCTTGTGTCTGTTTCTGCATATTAAGCTATAGTAAGGCACTCATAAACGACAATTTTTAAAGTTCACAAGTGATTATAAAATTCTCAAATTCAAATGAAATGGTTTCACAAATTAGATTTTGTGATTCGATTGTGAAAAAATATGAGTAAATCGCAGAATTTAAGATTATTCGAATGCTATCTTGGACAGCTTTTTAAGCAGAAATTGAACCAAACTAGCCCTAAATAACGGGCCGATCCTTAAAATTTCGGCGTCAACGATAAATAGAAAATACAGAGAGAAATACTAAGGTAAACGAGTGGAGGAATATTTGTGCAGCTGCTAAAGCTAAAGTATCGCCAGTTGTTTATTGTAATAGATTACTATAATAATATTAGGTTAAAAGAGATTGCATAAGGATTTCATGGACAATGTTTGCTACAACCACTAGTTCCATCCCTTTTTCCTCAGGGTTTGTTTGATTTTTGGAATATTTTTTTAACAAAAACGAAATAGTAAACACACGAGTAAAATAAGAAAACAGACTAGAAAAATCAATTAATTTTTTTTTAATTTATGTCGAGTCCTTTCTCCTTCTCTTTTCTTGATTTCATATTGTATTCAATTCCCCCCCGAAAGCATTTAAAAAGGACTGATTATTCAATTTCCCCCAAAGCATCCAAACGTGGCCCTAGTGTTTAAACTAATATTTAGGATTTCAAGTTTTTTTTTTCATCATTTGGTGAAGTGATCTCGTGTGCGAACATAAGTGTCCATACTGATGTAGCGTGGAGTGTAGCGCCGTTTTACCAACTGGACTAATTCATTGCTCGAATTCATGTTTAAGTACAGAGAATTTGGCAGATTTACGCTAAGTATACCAAATTCTAATTTTATTTATTTATTTATTATTTTTTTGTGTGTGTGAATTCAGTGCCCAAGCCAAGTATAGAAAATAAAAAAGTTGTTACTTGCTTGATCATACAAACTTACCTCTCTTTGTAGCCCAAAAAAAAAAATGTCCTCTTATAACATAGATTTTAATTTCTGGAAAGTCATTAAGTCATTCTACAAATAAAAATAAGATAATGGGATAGTACTGGATGCTTATATTCTGCTCCAATCTCCTTTGAAAACTTTGGGCTTAAAAGGATTATGAATAGAAATTTGGATACGGAATCGTGTTTGATCAACTACTCTATACACTGGATAGGTCTGTCAGAAATTAAAATAAAATTGCAAAAGAATCCAACTTCAGCAAATCATAGTAATATGGGCCCTGTTACCCCTGTATAGTATAACTTTTACTTTTGCAACTTAATTATTAAAAAAAAAATTTATTAAAAATTGTCCAAGTTAACTTTTGGTCAGTCACAAATATCAATTTATTTTTTTTTTTTTTTGAGGTTGATTCACAAAGTCTGATTTGTCAAATAATTTAATTTTAGCTTTTGAAATTATATAGCTACTTTTAAACTCTAAAACCTGTCCCTCTAAGAGAGCCACATATACATTAATCACACATGATAACCTTTTGATAAGTAAATTGGAGTTTATAGCACAAATCATATTACATAGTACATACAGAGAAACTAGACACATCATTTCAACAATTGGAATGAGAGATAGAGACTATGGGGTTCACTATCAGTCTCTATTTATTGGTCCATCTCAAAGTATGGATGCTTTTTTAGGTGTTCAAGGGTGTACCCTTAGCACTATTGGAATGGAGTAATGTTTGGGATACACTCTTATATACCCAAAAAACGTTCACACCCTAAGGTAGACCAATAAAATGAGAGATAGAGACTGCGGGGTCCGGTGTCAGTGTCTTCTCATTGGTCCATTTCTGGGTGTGGATATTTTTTGAGTGTATAAGGGTGTGTCCCAAACATTACTCCATTCATAATTTGATATCAGATCCTTTCTATGATACATCATAGTGATTTATGTCCCAATATGTAGTAACTTGGTCATGACATGTACTAATTTTGATAACCAAAATATAACTTTGAAACCCACTTTGATTTTAAAAAATAAAGTGGTTTTCAAAGTTACAGCAGGTTAGCCAAGTTGTTACATGTTGATACCAAATTACTACATGTTGGCACCAAATTAAAATGTATGATATTATCAAAACTACTAAGATGTATTGGGGGGGGGGGGGGGGGGGGGGGGGTTCACTTACCCGGGGACGCACACACGCACACACAACTCAAGTAAGGCATAGCTCAATAGATCACAATCGACAAGGGAACAGGGCAAGTTCTACAAAGCCAGAGGAAGAGAAAAACCCCTCCCTACTCTCTCATGAAGAAATTCAAACCCTCCACCTCTTATCACTTGGGAAAAGTGGAGTGATACAACATGGACTAGTCCCACTTGGTATAAGATCCCCTTTTTGAAAACAATGTAGCAGCATTTATAACTTATTTGATATGTCAATCACACCTGATTTCTCTGTCTTGTAACTAAACAATCAGGTGTAGTCAACTGATGCCTTAATGATCTAGGCCATATTTATGACAAGATCTGGGGAAAATGTTTTCCTTGGACAAGTTTTCTTGCCCAAAACTTTGGATTATTTGGGAAGGAACAAAATGAATGACATCAATTTCAGCACAACTCTCATTTTTGTTTTTTTTTATCGGGTTTTTTTGTAGAAGCAAGTTTCATGTTGGTTTGTTTTTGAACCAAATATTATGAATGTTTTTGAATCTGGCGTCAACTTCTATTCTTAGAACCATTTCACTTGAGCATAATAAGACCAGTTCTGTAGCTTCTCAAACAACCTTTACACTTCTACAGGGAAAAATGTTGCCAGGAGCTAGCGTCCCAATCATATATGAAAACCAGTATACAAGCAACACCATTTGAATTAGTTCTGCATCAGTTGAAAATTCTCTTCAATGGAAACCCACAAGTCTAAGGGCCCACTTGTCACAGCTTCTGCTCCTATAATTTAATAGCATAAAGATTGCTTTTACACAAATAGTAAATTTCTGCAATTGACTAGCAATTTGTGCAATTGAACCGCATAATCCGATTGGCTTTAATTTTAGCTTTTGGAGAACCATAATCACATGTTGACTCTAAAAACTGTTGCCAAACAGCGCCTTATTCTTGTGACCAAAATTCTAGTTGAGTAATCTTCAACAAGTTGACATTCACCAGAATTTAACATGAAAGTGTTTTCTTGTTAGCTTGTAGCATTTTGGAACACTTCATCGCCAAGAATTGAAAGCTAAAATATAGAGATAATACAACTGTGCACCATATATATCCCAGCCTCGTAACGATTTGAACATTCTCAACATTCTTTTTACCTAACTTTTGGCAATTAGGGTAATACTTGGGACACATGCAAAGACACGATTTTTAGGACACAACCCAAGAGATGTATCTCTCTCCTGTCACTGTGAAATCTATTGACATCGCAGGAGAAATATAGACACATATCTCAAAAATTGTGTCTTTGAGCGTGTCCCAACCTTTAGGCTTAGTTTGGCCCCCATGTGGCTTTTTAAAAGGAGCTTATGAAATTTATTACTAAATTCTTTGATAATTTTATACAAGTGGCACACTACTCTTCAAAAAGACATCAAGAAACCAAAAGGCAACCGTGGGCTTTTAAAAGCTCAATTTTAGAGCTTTTAAAAGCTCCCTCCAAAAAAGCCCTAAGTTCAATTTTTGCAAAGCTCATAAACTAGTTACCAATGAATTAACATTAAATTGTGCTTTAAAAAAGGAGAAGCACCACGTGGGGGCCAAACTAAGCCTAAGCTCTTTGATAATTTTATACAAGTACACACTACTCTTCAAAAAGACATCATGAAATCAAAAAGCAACCTTGAGCTTTTAAAAGCTCCATTCTAGAGCTTTTAAAAGCCCCCTCCAAAAAAGCCTTAAGTTCAATTTTTACAAAGCTCATAAACTAATTACCAAATGAATTAAAATGAAATTGAACTTTAAAAAAGGAGAAACACCACGTGAGAGCCAAACCAAGCCTTACTCATCTAAGAAATCTAAGAAGTTGCAAAAGAATTAAATAAAATATTCACCCCCATTCAGTTTTAAAAAATAAAACCCAAGAATTAACTGAGAAATCCAAGTTTCGACTATTCTGCTTTAAAGAACTGACTACTCAAAGAAGTGACTATTTGGGTCCTCTTTGGATGCTTTGGATGCTACCAAGAATATTTCACCCACCACAATCTAGACAGATATATTATATACTAAGATAAATAGTTCAATTTTGACCCAGCTAGGTCACTGACCCCTTTGAAGAGAGAGAAGGGCTTTTACCAACCACTATTGATCTTTTACCACTATTCTCCAAAGTGTCAATAATTGACTTTCTACTCTAATCTTTATTTAAAATCCAAATGAACAAAGAAAGATTAGACAGTTTGACTTTTTGGTGATTGTGTCGGTGCGTAAATGAGAACATAAAACCATGATGATGACTGTGACTGAAAAAAAAAAAAAAAATATGTACTCCGTAACTGTTTTTAAAATGTGCTTTAAGTCAAAAGGTTTGGGGACCAGAACAAATGCTAAAAGACACAGAATTGCAGAAGAACAGTTTTCAAGTAAATTAGGATGATGAGGACTGAACACTTTAGTAGACCCTCAGAGAAACGAACAATTTTGTAATCCAAAACATCCAATAAGTGAGAATCAGAATTTCAATATTAGAGTGTTTTTTTTTTTTTAGAGTAATACAATTTTGCCCCAAGTATTACTCTTTTTTTTAATAGATAAACGGGGTGGGGGGATTTTTTTTTTTTTTAGTGGTGTCACAAGACGAGTTGTTTTCATAAAAAAAAAATGCATTTTAAATATTTAATTATTAAAATAGAGTATTTTAAAACTTAAAAACAGAAACAAAGTAAATAGTTTTTACGAATAACGACTCTATATAGTCGTCATTAGAAAAAATGAGTTTATATTTATTACTAAAACCGAGTTTAATATCAAATTTTAATGATTTTTCTACAAATTTTGGAAAAAGGGAAAAATTGAATATTAGTAAAAGTCGGTTGTAGTAAAAACGACTTATAGAAAGTCGATGTTACCAAAAACGATTTTAAAGTCGTTATTACTGAAAACGACTTTATATAAAGTCGGTTGTACAAAAAAACGACTCTAGTCGTTTCTGTGTTTTTGATTGGATATTTCTGGCCAGTGATAAAAAATAAGTCAGTGTTACAAAATACGACTTTAAAGTCGTTCTTACTAAACACGACTTTAAATAAACTCGGTTTTAGCAATCACGACTTTAAATAAAGTTGTTTTTACTAATGACGACTTTAAAGTCGGTTCTTTTTCCCTCCATTCTCGTTTTCTGAACATCTCTCTCATTATTCTCTCATCTCTCTGTCTCTCCGGTGATCTGCTCTCTCCTCTCTCTCCGGCAATCTCTGTCTCTCTCTCTCTCTCCGGCGATCTCTTTCTCTCACTTCCAGCCGTCGACGAGATATGTATACATGTTTATATATGTATATATATGTATATATATGTAAATTTTTTATATGTATGTATATATATGTAGATTTTTAAATGTTTTATATGTATGTGTTTGTATATGTATATTTATATATAGACATTTATGTATTGTATTTTTACTAGGTATTGCCCGTGTCTGAGGGCACTACCACAAAACAAAATTAAATGTTCATTTATATACAAATTAAGATGAAAGTTGTATACAAATTAAATAGTAGTGCCCGAGGGCACAACCACATGCTTTGTTTAGATGTATACAAATTAAGATGAAAGTTGATATTGGACTACATAATAATACGCTAGCACGTAGTAATGTTCATTTGTATCCAATGTAAACTGTCCAAGAGCCGATTTTCAAAAGCAATCATTTAAATCATTATTCTAACTCACAGAGAGTAATCCTCTTCAATAACTTGGCTATGTAGAAAAAAATAAAGAAGACCATAATAAAATTCAAAAGCATTTAACACCAAAAATAGTGATGGCCTCTTTCACTAATTACCAATGGAATTAAGCTCGACTTTGTAAATGCCAGAATCAAAATTAGTGACAGCCTCTTTATAGGTGTGTTGGCTCAGCTAGTTTATATAAGATCAATCTACATATATGTGGATAACTACAATTTCAATTTGTCTAGAATCAAATGTAAGTACATTCTGAAAAACCAAACAAATCCAACTGTTCACAATTTTACACTCTCTGATAAGCTTAGCATCAACAATAAAACTACATATATACCTCCAATAAACACAACAGTATGGTTCCCAAATGCTTTGATAGTTTACCATCTAAAGCAACTTCGAATGAAAATCCAGCTGTAGCTCAATGGGAACAACTGGATTTCAATTAGAAGTTGTACAACTATCAAAGCATTTGGAACCAATTTTGGGAACCTTGTATCATAGCTTGTTGAATGAATTAGTGTAGTTATACAACATTAGTGATCAAAACCTGTTATGGAAATAAGTACATCCAAAACTTGAAGGAATGTGCACATTGAACCAAAAAAAAAAAACTCCATAGTGCTCCATATAATTCCACTGTCCCATGGAATATCAATTTCAAAATTGAGGAATGAGCTAAAGTAATTGAGCCCTTGCATTCAATTGCGCAAAGTAAGAAACCAAGACAGCACCTTAAAACTTTTAAAACACTAACCAATCTTTAAAAAAATTGGGACACATTAAGTAGCTAAAAAGATTATAATTGCCAATACATAGAAGGAAAACGATTTAAAAAAAAAAACCTAATCCACATTAATAGGGAAAGAATACCTTTGTGAGGATGATATCCAACAACTCAGTCCTACCTTTTGAGTCACGAAGCTGTGTTTGATAGCTCTTGATAGCTACGCAGGAGAAACTTCAATACTTCAACATCTAAAAACACAAATAACGAAAGGCAATATTGTTAGGTGTTAGTGACAAACATATAGATAAGCAGGAAAAACTTTCATAGTTGAGAATCTAAAAAAACAAATAACAAAAGCCAATATTGTTAAGATACTTTCAAGTATTAACGATAATGCAAAACAGAGAGATCAACTCATGAGAAATCATTTAGAATAAAAGAAATCAATTATAAACACACAAAATTTGCAATTCAGTTGAAATGCAAACTATCATCATAGGTTAGGGAAAGGACAAACATTTCACGGTCTTGGATGGTCATTTACCCAATGCAAATACAATTTCCAATGAAAAAAAAAAACGTGACCAAACATGGATGGCATGTGTGACTGAGGCCATTTGCAACTTGCAAGGCATTTCAAAGTTAAACTTAGAAATGATCACGTCTAAAGAAATCTGATAAAGTCTTCTATTTTTCTAAACGAATTAATAAAATGGACATTAACCAAACCGAACCAACCAAATTAAATTTCAGTCAGTTTACTGGGTAACATTTTGTCAAACCGAACTGTATCCAAACCGAACTGAAATACCCCAAATTGAACCAATCTAACCGAATGCCCACCCCTACACGTAACGTCGAGGGACAATTGTTCTCTAGTCAAATCTTTATCCTAACCAATTTCAGATATTTAGTTACCAAGATTTACAAAGATATCGCAATACGATAGTCAGAGTATTATCGAATATTTGTTCGACCTAGAAATCACAACAAACACATGATATCAAAAAATCAATAACTCGACAACTCGAAATCGTTATTTCATATGAATTTTTTATGATTACTTTTTTTTTTTTTGGTTAATTTGTTTAAAAAAATTCAGAATCCCAAAATACATAGTTAATTTGTAAATGTATAATTAATGTAGTTTAGATGACGCGTCCGCGACGGGGTCCTATAGACCCATCTGTTCTGGCTTTACAGTCGACCCACACATCGCATGATTTATGGGAGCATCCCAGGGTATGAAAAAATTATATCTATATCTATGTTATTTTGTACCAACATACTAAGATCACAAATCTAACAAAATTTATGCGATTGTAGGATTACGATGCGTTCGTTACAGTACGCAGGTCTGATTACAGGCTATGGGAGTGGGGCGGCGATTCATGACTAATGCCTTATTTGATGCGAGCTGAATTCTATGGAGTTTTCCGGATCGGTTGGATCCGGTGCGACCATGCCCTCATCAGTGCATTACTTGAGAGGTGGCGTCAGGAGACCCACACCTTTCACCTACCGGTAGGTGAGGCGACCGTCACACTTGAGGACGTCGCTGTGTTGTGGGGGTCTGCCTGTGGACGGTGAGCCAGTCACATGCATAGTTGAGTCACATAGCGTCGCAGACTGGCAGGCTCTCTGCTTGAAACTACTGGGGGCAGCACCACCCCCTGAGAGGTTTGACCACATCAGGATACATGTCTCCTTGATAGCCGAGCGTTTGGAGGCTATGCCAGCAGGTGACTTGCCAGTCCATACACTTGAGCAGTATGCTCGTGCTACCATATTGTGGCTACTTGGAGGTCTCTTGTTATCCGATACATCGGATAACAAGGGTAAGTTTATGTACCTTCCGTTGCTACGTGATTTGGACACATGTGGCCGGATGAGCTAGGGATCAACCATATTGGCGTGGTTGTATCGATGCTTATGTAGGTCATCCCGTATACATGTGTGCGACGTTTGTGGCCCAGTAGTTACGTTATTGCAGGCATGTTTTAATATTTCATTAAGTAAACCCTATTTATATAATAATAAAAAAAGAGTACATATTAATTATGATGCATGTTGTTGTAGATGTGGGCATGGGAGCGTATACCGGCAATTAGGCCGGGCTTGTCCAGCATTCCTCCCATGCATTTTCAACCGCTCCAGGCCCATCTCGATCTTCCCATTGGGCCGCGTGGGTGCAGGAATTAGTTGGTGTTCCATTCAATTATGTTTAAATATATGATTTGTAGAGTACTATAACAATTTATTTTTGTTTATTTGTTTAGGTGGACGGTTCCTTTGGAGCTGCGTACCATTAGCACTCACGTGCGTCGTGTACATAGAGATCAGTTGGACCAGTTGGATGAGGCCCATTTTGAGTGGCGACCATACTTAGTGAAGCCGCATGGTTATGTGCTCCCTGATGTGTACCTGGTGGGACGCAAGTTATGGAGAGCTCGCACTCCTTTGATCTGTGTAGACACTATTGAGTGGCACATACCTGATAGGGTCGTTCAGCAGTTCGGATTCCGACAGACAGTCCCAGAGCCAGTCGACACATCACGGCGCCTACACGGTATAGATCGACGTGGACGGGCATCGCAGGATTGGACTGTGTTCCACCGGGAGTATATTCAGATGTGGGCGTCCCGGAGGACCTCTATTGTCAGGGTTGATATAGTATACATGCGCATGGAGTCCACTGATCCTTATATGCAGTGGTATCATCGGATTACAGTTTCACAGGTCGGACACATTCAGCGAGCGCAGACCGGTTACCACGAAGGAGGATCTACCGTTAAGCTGCTGGTACGTATTTAAATTAACTAATTTGTTTATATTTTACTAGTTTTTTGGACAAACCATAGGTTGCTTGACTTATATTTGTATTCTTTCAGGTTCGCACTGTTAGCACGGTGTATCAGAGTGCGCAGACCAGCTTACAGCGGTATAGTGGTCATAACTGTGGTCACCATACTACGCTTCAGGGGATTGTGACATCATGTGTTGAGGTACTACAGCAGACACATTCGTCGATATCTCCTTCAATCGGCACATCATTTGACGTCCTTAGCACTAACAGGACTGCCCCAGACCCCGAGGCCCCTAGCACTAGCGGGATAGCCCCAGTCCCCTACCATTTATTTGATGACCTATCACAATTTCAGGGATCAGACCTTTCACATATTTTTCATGATATTTCGATGGATGAGATTTATGATATTATTTGTACGATACCACCCCCTCCACCTACCACCGCTACCACTACCCCCATCATACGACCCGTGGCCCTATTAACCGCCACCACCACCACCATACCTTCCTCACTAGTCACCCCCCTCGCATATACCATCGCCACCACCCCACCATACGACTTGTGGCCCCAATAGCGACCCACCCCGCATATACTACCACCACTACTACCATACGTCCCGTGGCCCTATTAGCCGCCACCACCACCACCACCAGACCACCGCTTACCCCCATACCACTGGTTACCCCTATATAACCACCACCCCGGCAGCTATAGACGATACCGATATGGGCGAGGTGTTGACCCAGGTTCATGTTGACCCGCCTTCCACCACTGCTACCATCACCATACCACCGACCATGCCGACCCATTTACCACATGATGCAGATAAGGAGGAGGTGACACAGATTGTTGTTGGTGGCGTAGTGGGTCGTGGGAGAGGAGGGCGTGGTAGAAGTCCCTCGATGAGATGTCGTGGTAGACATGTTGCTTTTACTATACCGGCGGCAGTTGAGGCGGGTCCCTCACAGCCATCCCAGGTTGCTCCAGATATTGGGACAGTGGCAGCAGACACCAATTCTTCGATTCCGATCCAGATTGATTTAGATACACAGTTGGCACCAGTTGTGGGTCAGGAGCCAGAGCTAGAGCCAGAGTCCGAGATTGTTGTAGATACACAGTTGGCACCAGTTGTGGGCCATGAGCAACCGTCCCTGTCTGCTACAGATACCCTGGCAACATCAGAGCCAGCTTCCTCGCAGTCGGCCCAGGTTGCACCAGATACATAGGTGCCACCGGATGAGGCCCCAGTTGTTGATGAGGATGAGGATGGGAATGAGGATGAGCAGATAGGTAGACCTGGGAGGATTATTATTCAACCAACGTATGAAACATAGATATGTTCCTTTGAAAAGTGGTGTTTTGTATATTTGTACTTATATTTTGGTATGGCTATGTTGTTTTGTATATTTATTTGTGCTTATATTTTGAGTAAATCACTTTAACATCAAAGTTTATGTGATATGATATTATCATTATATTTTCAGTGCTCTATTACTGTGATTTTATTGTAATATATTGCTTCAATAAAATTGCACTTACATGTTGGGACAAGTATAGAATTGGCAATTGGGATTCTTCTTCTTACATCATAATAACTATGAAAAAAGCACTCCATTGCAGAAATAAAAAAGTCCACCATAGATTGAATTCAACTAAGGGAAAAAAAAAGACACGTTGACAAGATAAGGACGAAGGACATCTCCGGAAAATAAAGGCCACTGAAAATTCATTCCTCATCCAATTCTATGACATTCTGAACATTGTTGAGTTTTATATCCAATTTTCAATCGCAATGAGGTAAACGCCATACGACTACACTAGTTAGGATCAATGCGACACTTGGAACGATCTTCCCTTTCCATTTTTCATCCTCAAATATATGACAATCCATCTTACCACAGATCTTTCCCGTGTGATCCTTAATAACACAGAGGTAAGTGTCGTTAATAAAATCATTACGATCAATCTTGGTCAAGTTTTACAAAACCCCCCACGACACGATCTGCCAGCCAAGGGCCATTAAGGGGTACTAGTGTCTCGATGGGACACCAATCTCTCATGTCTAAATACCCACTATTGATAACTTTCAACCAAGGGTTCTTTTGGAATGTATCGTCCTCCGTGTGTTGTTGTTGTAATGCCCTTCGAAGAAAACTGGTCTGGTCGGGTCGGAGATGTGCCTCATGGGAACTCTTGATGAATTACCTCGGGATGAACCACCTCTTTCCATCTCTGCTAGGGTAGGGAGTTTGCAATAATATCTTAGATTGGTTAGATACGTCCTTAGAGATCCATTATATATAGGGCATACACTACATGTTTAAATGTATGTATGGTGTTAGACGTTGCGAGTTGTCAAGTCATGCGTCAAAATTCAGTGAGTGTTCTGAAGTCAGTGAGTTGTCAAATCAGCCATCAGAAGTTAGTGAGTTGTCAAATCATCTGTGCGACGTCAGATACAGTCAGTGTTCTGAAGTCATACAGCTTACACCAGCTGTAGACACCCCATTTTGTCGACTAACAGATTTAGGAGGCCACAAGCATGTCAAACCTTGATGATTATAAAGATCGGATTTTCAGAGATTGCCTCTAACTCTCAAGAAATCAAAGAAATGACCAAAATGCCACTAAAAGCTCAAAACTCTACGAATTGGCCCAGAATCTCAGAAATCATTCGATGTTGTTCAAAACAAAAAAAAAAAAGGTATTTTAAAAGATGAATATTTGAAATCGTAAGCTCCCAGAGACCCCCGAAAGTTCCCAGAAAGTCTCCGTTGACTAGTTGACCAAAGTTTGACCAAGTTTGACCAAAGTTTGACCAAAATCATCTGAATTCGTCCAAAAGTTTCCAGATCATCTTAGATCATGTGAAAAGTCTAAAAATATGTTTTAAAAGAAAATCGGACGGAAACGTCAGTCTTTGGAGGCTCCTAGAACTTCCCGGAATTTCCTGGAAATGCATTGTTTGACTGCAAGTTTGACCAAAGATCAAAGTTTCCTTTTCGATGTTGAAATATTTTTATCAAATACTAGAGGTCAATATCTTTACAATGGTATGTCGCACATAATTTCTGGATCTAAAACGAATTTGTTATGAATTTTTGAATGTGAAAAATGCGATCAATTCGACTTTTATCGTGAATACCGCAAAACTTTCCAAAGTGACCCAACTCCAAATTATTTTTTATGGAAAGTAGACCTCAATACCTTTCCGACGGTATATCACAATCTCAATTTGAATTTTGTATGAATTTTCTGTGAATTTCGGACGAAATAGGGCCATTTCGCGAATTACGGGAGTTCTGGGGGCCAAAATGCAAATTCTGGTCAACGAGAGGGTTGACTGCCGCAGCGGCACTAGCCCACTGTCGCGGCGGTAGTGGCCAAGTGCCGCAGCGGCACTCTGAGTGATTTTTCATTTTTTTTTTTTTTTGTTATTTTTAGTTAATTTTTGGGATTTTAATTCAAATTTCCAACAAATAAAACGACATAGTTTTGATTATTCCAGAATTTTGGACCAATTAGAGACTTTTTAAAACCCAAACTACCTCCCCAACTTGGCCTATAAATGAGACTCATTTTCTTTCATTTGGGGAAGAGCTTGAAAGCCATTAGAGAGAGATATAGAGAGTTAGGAAGAAATAGAGAGAGAAATAAATATTTTCTTCTTCAAATCCAAGCCAAATGTGAGTTTTTATTTAGTTCTCAAAACTAAACTAGTATTTACAAGATTTCAATTCATTTTCTTCATCTTCTTTGAGTTTCTAATGAGTTAGAGAGCAATCTACACCCACATACACACATATATGAGAGGTTGAATGTTTGTGGTTCCACCATTGAATATCATATATTGGTTGTTTGTTTTCTTGCTTATATACAATGTTCATCTCCTCTTACCTCATTTTTTTTTCATTTTCTTTGTTTTACTTATAGTCCATCATCATCTAAATGATGACATGAAGTTTGAGGTGAGTGAATCCTTATGGATAGTAGCTCTTGACCTCAAAAACATGTTTAATAGATGATGATTATAACTTCAATACCTCCAAGGTATCCTTAAAGTTATGTTCAAAATAAAAATGAAGCTCTCCAATAATATTGGGGGTTCTTGATGATGAGTTTGATGTTGAAATTTAAGAGGTCATAATCTTTATTTAATGTTGAAAATATACTTTCACAACCTCTATTTCAAAACCCCTCTTAAACTCTCTCATTTTGATCTCAAGAAAGAAAACTCAAGTTTTTCCCAAAATCTTTAAAGCATTGAGTCAAAACAGTGAATGATCTGAGCTCAAAGATTTCTCTAGAACTCAATACTCAATGTATTGATGCAAGACCACTTGGAAAGTCTTCGTAACTCATTAGAGAACACCCATGAATTTTGGTTTGACTTGGAAATACTTGAAAGTGGTCCATTTGGACCCAAACATTCTCTCCAGATATTCTGTTTTTGCTGTCACAACAGCTTGGTTGACTTTCAACTTGTTTTACAAAAAACTTTTCCAAAGGGAGTGGTCCCAACTCATTTTTCTCTTGAACTTCAGTGTCTTAGGAAACGTTCTGTATAATATGGGCCTCTAGATCTTTTGTTTTCATTTTCTAAGATTTTCCAACATTTCAGTCGACAGTACGGACTTTGTTTCTGAGTAACCTCTATTGTTTATATGATTTCTCTCAATCTGTAATAGTTATTAAGGATTGGATTTTTGAGTTGTGTTCTAGACACAATAAGGAAGATCTCCATTAAAAAATCATGCACTGAAAACATTCCTAACCCCTCTTTTCAATTTCCAAAAGATCATGTCACTATTCTGTCCACTATTCACAGCAAGCACGCTTTTAATTCCATCCTTTGATTTGATGCTTATATGTACTTCAAATTAGCTCATGTCATAGGAAGTAGTTCATGCTACATTTGTGCATATCCCAAGATGATTTTCTTCATTCATTCATACACATTCTAGACTTTTAAGTCATTCTAGGAATCCAAGAACACAAAACACACTACAATCTTGGCACATTTTAAATACATACATTGCATCCATGCAAAGATTTGGGATTTTTGTAACTCCTAATCTAAGAAGATTATAAGGAATAATCATGATCACACGTTCATGCTTCCCCTCGATCTAATCCTCCTTTCTCATCCATCCCGGGGATTGAGAGGTCTTCTTTTCCCAAAGATTAACATGCATCACTCTAGTTTGCTAAGCATATTTTGATCTCTTTGATTATTTGCTTCAAGAACAATCCATATCCCCTCCTAGATTAGGAAAACTTGATTACTTGATATGTGATTAGATGATTTTTCCTAAGTTTATTTGTGTGATCTTTCACCTTTACATTGTGTGATATTTGGCTTAGATCTTTTGAATGATATCTTATCTTTTGATCTTCCATTTCAAGATTCTTATGTGATGTAATATACTATCATAGTATTAATTGTCGAACCAAACATAATATAAGATGATTATTTGGATGCTAATTGAGGCGCGTCGAAAGACGGGGAGAGTTGAGGGTGTTTTAGTCGCGACAAAGGCTCCTTCCTCTCTCTTACTAAAACCCCTAGCCAAGTTCTTTGGTTATGAAAGGCCAGTGCCCTTTATCCATTTGGGTGAGTCAAATTAGATTTCTTGGTTCCTCAAAGACCAAGTGGCGACTCTGTATCTATTTTCAACAGACCTTCCTTTCCATCTCAAACAATCTCAAAACCAAAAACCAAAAGGAGTGGATGAGCGATTCCGCGTGTCCACACCAGCGAGTTGTCAAGTCAGGCGTAGTTAGTCAATGAGTTGTCAAGTCAGAGGTACGAACTCAGTGAGTTGTCAACTCAAGCGTCAGAATTTAGAATTGCGTCCTATAGTCTTTAAAAAAAAAAAAAACAAAGTTGATTACACTCTTCATTATCTTAATATTCTGCACCATTAAATTTGAGAATTAAATAAACAATATTCATATAAATTTTAACTAAATGAGCATTCTTCAGATTTGCCATTACTTTTCAAGTTTGTATAGAAAATTCTCAGCATGAACCTAATAAAAAATGGATAGGCACACAAAATTTACCAACTAAATGAAGACAATATCTCACAATATATATGCATTTTAACGAGGTAGGCTTGATTTTTTTTCTCACATAATTTAAGAGAACAAAACGATCACTATGATTATAGATCTATACATGCATTTAAGGAAAAAGAAAATCATAAAATCACAAAACTCAAGTTACATTTGAATGTTAGAATCAGCAACAACCCGTGGTCGTGCTGGACACTAGCGTCGATCATGACCAGTTACCCTACAAATACTACATAGTTTGGGCACGCGGGCCCTAGGTACATCCACGTCACTATAGATACGTGTAGATTGGAGACGACCTGGCCTTATCACACACCGAGTGTTTTCATTCGGTAGCAAGACAACGTTAATTTGTGGCCAATAGTCCTCATGCTCTAGGGGGTGGAAATTGCTCTCCCATGTATGAATAGAAGATTCCATGCTATACTCTAATGCTACAAACTGGAAAGGATCTGGTCCTTGATTCGTTGTAACAGCCAATATGTGCGAGCATGGATATTTATATATATATATATATATATATCTCCTCCCACAAGAGCAATAACCCAAATTGAGTCGCACGACCTGCCGGTTAACCCCACTTGTTTAACTACTCCGTGTGATAACTTGGAACTCCCCTGTGGACCTATTAAATGAAAATTTGCAAAAGTTAACTTATTAACAGTCATTAGGTTATTTGCAAAAACTAAATAAGTATGGTAAATGAAAATTTAGTAATAAAAAATACATGCCATACGCTTGTAACTCGTGGATATTAGCTTTCTTTTATTCTTTATCAAATTCATCTACCACGTGTTTCGTGAAGGTACGCCCATCTCTTAACCATTTCTGCACGAATAACCTTCCTTCGTCAAAATATTTCACAACCCGGTAAAATATGAGTTGGACGTATGCAGTTATTGGGAGAGCACGGGCCCCCTTCAGTATTGAGTTAAATCCTTCGACGTGGTTTGTGGTTATGATACCCGAACGGTGACCACCATCATTCGCCAGAGACCACTGTTCTGAGGGTACACGTTCTAACCAACGCCGTGCATTGGTATCTATTTTTTCAATATTCTCCATATCACGGTTGGACTTCCTAATTTGATGCTTGATCCCAGCTAATCAAAGTAGGTCTTTCAATAGGATATTCTTGAATTTCTTGTGGAAGTTAAACTGGAAGTGTCTGAAACAAAATCGATGATACGCATTGGGCTCACGCCACTTTGTTAATCTCTGAACTGCATTGCTATAGCAGAATGTCGGTCAGATATTAGGCATATGCCTTGCCTACCACGGACAACATACGTACTTAGGTTCCTTAGAAACCATGATCAACTAAGAAGGATCTCTTCATCAATAATTGCAAATGCAAGAGGAAATATCTTATTATCAGCGTTTATCCCCATGGCTACAACGATCTTGCCTTTGTATTTGCCATTAATATGGGTGTCATCCACACAAATTACTGGACGGCAATAAGTAAACCCATCAATTGAAGGTTTGAAGGCCCAAAACAAGTATTGGAACTTGACCACATCATGGGTGTCCGTAGGATTCGTTTTCCATTGCACCACTGTCCTAGGGTTGTATTTCCCAAGAGCTGACATAAATTTAGGCAATTTTCTATAAGACTCGTCCCAGTCTCCAAAAATCATCTCTATAACTTTTTTCCTCGCACGCCGTGCCTTTTCGTACGAGTTTGTGAATTTATGGCTTTCCTTCACCCTTTCAATAATCAAAGTGATTTTCATACATGGATCATGTTGCACATAACCCATGATTAATTTTGCTATAAGATTCATATCTAGGTTAGCGTGGTCCTGGCTATTCTGCGGGTACACACAGTGGTGGTCACGTTATACTATGTAATTTGAAAACCACCCGTCATTAATTTTTTTGTTGCCCGCAAGCGCCATGTGCACCCATTTTTGCACTGAACCACCCAAAGTTTTGAATTTGTTTCAACTGCCTCGTATTGTCAGTCATTCTTTGTATGATAAAACTTTACGCATTCCTGGAGATGCTGCTTATCTCTGAATGTCATTTTCTTCTTTAACTCAACTTTGTCAGAGTCCTATATTGGAAAAGTACGATTGCTGTCAGGAGTAGTAACTTCACAACCCTCATACCCCACCTCGTCAAGGTCAATGAAGAAAGGGACTGAACTGTGAAGCTCTTGCACATGAGGGGGAGATGGCGTTAGGACACCCTACCCACCCACTGTTTCGCCTTCTTCGTCAGAATCTGAACCACCCATTATCGCCTCTTCCTCTTCTTCCTCCTCCTCTAAGGGACATTCTGTGTGCGCACCGCCGTTGTCTGTAATAATATCTTGAGCGTTGTACTCAAGTTTTACTAGCTGCTCAACGGGATTCATATACCCTTCATCGGTTGACATCATTTCACGTAGATTTTGGCTACTGAAGTCATAATCGCTCTCAAAGTTTGGAGTCCTTAAGCTAGGAACTGCACTTTGAAAGTTCGGGGTGCTACAACTAGGACATTCATTTACATGAACTTCTGACAGATTGTTGTACCTTCCGTAGGACTCCGAGTAATGTGAGCATTTTCGATACCGATCAAAGTTGTGGGCGTAGTCTTCATTTAAAATCAACGGGGACAAACAAGGGGACTCAACATTAAAGTTTTCGGGCCCTTGTGTCAGCAGTCGAGTAAACGGTCCAGATTATATCCTTTGCGGCAAAGGTCTTACAACATGATGGACCTTCTCGACATACACCTCAACACATCTTCCTGCCGCAAAAAATGAAGGAATATGAAGTACCTTATCTAGTATCGAATCATCCACTATGGAAAAAGCCATGTAATTCATGACAGCTCCGTATTGGTTGACTGGAAATCTACAAGTGAATTTCAAATCGAAAATATCACCATCACATATTACTTTATGATATACCAACTGAATAACCTCAAACAGGGTTGTTCCGTGATTCACTTCTTGAATATTCTTGGCTGGAATATTGTATTTAACACCTCATTCGTTGTGATTCATTATCATACTAACCCCCCCCCCCCCCCCCCCCCCCCCCCCCCCCCCCCCACCCCAAAAAAAAAATATATATATTATGCAATAAATGTCGACATTGTCTAACGAAGAAAAGTTTATAGAAAAACCACAACAAGGTTTACAAACAACCACGAAGGAAGAAAAAGAAATAAGAAGAAGGAAAATATCGAACAAGGGGAAGAAGAGAAGGTCAGAAGAGAAGTTTAGGAGAGATATACACCTAAAGTCGTTTTTACTAAAACCGACTTTAGGGAGGTAGAACTTTTTCACTCTGGCATTTGATTGACAACACTCTGAGCACACAGAGTAATTAGCCTTAAAATCGGTTTTACTAAAACCGACTTTAAAATCGTTTTTGGTAAAACCGATTTTAAGGTGGTAAAAGCTGCATTGATTGAACACACTGTGGAAATGTCATTTCCAATAAGTCGGTTTTAGCAAAAACGACTTTAAAGTCGATTTTAGTAATACCGATATTAGAGTCGTTTTTCGTAATAACGACTTCATAATCGTTTTTAATAAGACTAGATGTTTTAAAGTCGTTATTTCTTAGAACGACTTAAAGGCTTTTCCTTTTTTTCCAGGAATAGGTATTTTCGTAGAAAATAAAAACAATCATTTAGTTAAACTCGGTTTTAGAAATACCGATTTTAAATATAAACTCATTTTTTCTAATGACGACTATATAGAGTCGTTATTCGTAAAAACGATTTACTTTGTTTCTGTCTTTAAGTTTCAAAACACCCTATTTTAATAATTAAGTATTAAAATGCATTTTTTTATGGAAACAATCGTCACAAGACCCCTGTGACTGGGGGTTAGTAGGAGAAATACACATTCTCGAGTTAGCAGTTAGAAACACACACACACACACATACACACACACACACACATACACACACACACACACACACACACAATGGGTTATTCGTAAAAACAATTTACTTCGTTTCTGTCTTTAAGTTTCAAAACACCCTATTTTAATAATTAAGTATTTAGAATGCATTTTTTTATGGAAACAACTCGTCACAAGACCCCTGTGACTGGGGGTTAGTAGGAGAAATACACGTTCTCGAGTTAAAAGTTACAAACACACACACACACACACACACACACACACACACACACACACACACACACACACACACAACGGGAGCACGACGACATAGGGGGGCCAAAGCCCACATTAAAGAAAACTCCCTATGCAGCCTCCAAGATTCGAACCCACAACCACTCAATTGGAGGTATGAGTCCGGGCCATCTCATCTAGGTGAGATGGTTGGGTGGGGGGGATTTTGAACCTGCAACAATAGTGTGGAGACGTGGAACTATTCCAACTCAGATGAGACCTTAGTCTCATACTAGAATGATTTTTCAAGAACCAAAGGTTGGTTGATTTAGGATTTAGGAAACGCAAAAGGTTCAAGGCCTGTTTGAGAGAGCATAAATAGGATCGGATTCAATCTCATTCTCATTTTCTATTTAATTTTGTAAGAAACGGGTATCAAATTGGTTTTTGATAACCAATATGTTTTACAGCTGATAATTGATCATATTTGTTTACGGAGGCTCCAGGCGTGATTTTGAATTGCAATCAGGCCTTTGGCAAAACTATGGTTACGATTGGCAAGATGCAGCCCAAGGGTCAATCGCTTTTTTGCAATTGTACTACAGAAATTTTTGGCAAACGGCCCACTAAGGCTTACTTACTTCACGAGTCTACGGAACCAAGACTTTGTAGGAGGCACCATGACCTATCCAAACTCATACCATCTAATACATTTTCCAATATCATGAGAGGCATAGGTGATTCAGCATGTACTTGAAGGGATGAAATTAAGAAAGCTGGAAGTGAAAACGAGAATTTAACAAAGCTCTGTTGGTTCATGGATTTAGAGAAGGAAAAGAAAAGGGAAAGGAAAACAAAAAGAAAACTAGTTCCCAAGTATTTTCGTTTATGCTTAAAAATTACAAATTCCTAATATGTAATTGTAATATGTAAAATAAATGAAGGGAAATGACTTGCAACATTCAAACTTATCAGCCAAACAACTGAACAAGGAAAAGGTTTTCCTCTATGTATTATTTTCTTTTCCCGCACTAAATCCTACAACCAAACAAAGCCTAAAGGTCATTAACTGAGAAAAAAAAACTCTATGCTTTTCACAGTACAGATTGCAGGAATCACCAAGAACAATAAAATTTGCTTACTTGAAGTTGAAGGCTCTACCCAGACAAGCAGCTGTGAAGGGCATGAGACTATGAGAGGGATGGATCAGAGATTCAGACTGCATGCCTAATAACTTACAGAAAAATGTAAAAGCACTATGAGAATGAGCCATTATATTAATCACAATGAGAAAGTAGTCATATAACAGGTAAGAGGAAAATTGTCATGTAAAGGAGTCTTACGGTTACAAAAAATGTAAGGCCAGACGGGAAAAATTGCAATATTAATTATTCTATTTTTGTATGCAGCAATTTATGGAAAAGAGTATGTAATCAAGGAAATACCGATTTTAACTTGGTGCCAATCTAAACCTCGTCTGGGAAACAAAAAACATATCACTCGCTTACTGCAACCTATCCTGCCGAATCTAAAACAAAAAATAAATCAAGAAAACCATAAGGTACATAAGAACTTAAATTATTGATGACGGCAAGAGAAAAGAAGGGTTAAGAATAAAGACTTGGTCCCGCCAAACAGCCTAATTGTGTCTGTCAAAGCAAGAAGCGTAAGAAATTTATCCAAAAGACTTGAGCAAATACCACATTCATGTATTTCCACATAAAGTGAAACCATAGATGAAAATAATCCTAATTTTTGTATGCATTAGATCATCCAGATATTAATCAAAGTTCCTAATTGAGCCTTGTTTTCTTGGATAATTCCCTTGCAAACATAGACTTGTCCATTACCACATCAAGCAGCAATTATCTCACATGATCGTCACACCCACGTGACGGCCACTGTGGTTTGAGACTTTGAGTATGTAAGTGGGTCCCATGTAAGGCCTGCAAGAAATCAGAGTGGCCGTTACAAAGTGTGACAGTCACATGGAATAACTTCTCCACATCAAGGTACTGACAGAGTATATCACTTCAACACCACACCCTTGCCTCTCGGATCCATTACAGCCATCCAATAGTAGGATCCAAACTAGCATCTTCTGAAATCCACATCATCGGAATATGAAAGCAAATATGAACTTTAACGTATCCCCAAAAAAAATAGTAATGACAAAGCATGACAAGAGTTCAAACATTCTTGTGTCTCTCGACTCCAATATCACGAGCCGGTCAAGCATTGTATTCCACCTATGTTCTTCTTATATAAAGATGGAAGAGTAACTTTTCCGAATCCACCCTTGTGGAGCCTTGTCTTTGTGTTTATGGTTACTTATCTGTCAACTTGAATTTAGAAATGGTGCACGGTATCACTTGAAGAAAAGATAAATTTTATCTACAAATTTTAGAAGTAAAGGTGAATCACAAAGTAGAAACACTAGATTCCACCAAATTTAGGAAGACTCCTCGGCCTCTACTAAGAAGGATGTGTTGCTAGAGAGGATACCCACATTCCTTTATGGTCATGATTCAAAAAGTGAATGAGCTGTACAAAGCTTGGAAATATTTTCCCGAACAATCTAATGGTTTTCCTAACATATGATTCATTGATTTTCCTTGTCACCTAAGCCATGACCATGACTATGGTTCTACTTTGCCTACATCAAATAAAGTATCCCACATTTACAATTATTAAAAAACTCAAAACCGTAATAGTTCTAAGAAACACAATGTAATGAAAAAAGGGGTGGAGGGGATCCGTATATGTTGTTCAAGTCAATCAGAAGGTGCAGAAATAGCTATAACTTAATGCGGAAGGTATGGAAAAACATCTCTTAATGGCCAAGGATTTTGTGCTACAAAAGTGGGCAAAACCATAGAAGGAATCGTCTCTAGCCGTTGTTTAGGTGCTTTAGACTGGTTTGTCAATGTTTCCATAACAGGGTGGCACTGCACCATAAGGATGAGAAGTCTGACTAAGGCTAGCTTCTTGTTGTTTTGGCATGCTTGAAGACGTTTGGCTCTCAATGGGAGCCTTGCCCTCTCTCTTCACATGGTCGGGAAGTAGATTCGTGAACCATGTGAAGACAGAGGTTCGACGGAGCAGCGGTGGATGTTGAGGGTTGGATAAAATTCCCATCACGTTGGATCTTACCCTCCTCAATGGGGTCTAGAACAAAATGCCTAAGAGCTATGCATCTCGTAGTGCTATGCCCCCAACATAACGATGGAGTTTGCAATATTTGTTGGGGTCGTGCTGCTGCCATAGTGCTTATCTTGTGAGAATTAGAAAATCATGCTCTAAATGTTATATAAAATACGTAGAATGTAATAACCTTACTTCTTGAGATATCACCATCTCACGCACCCAATAACCAACTTCTATGTTTTCTCCTCCAAACTTCTGAACGTTGACCTTGTTCAAGCTATTCCAATTTTAACTCGTTCAAAAATTGCCACAAATAAATGTATTGTGACTAACACACTCAGGAGTTTTATTATTGAACACATTTTACCAAACAATTCAAGTAACATTCATAAGCTTACCCCCCCTCCCAAGAGCTCCAGCCAACAAGCACCTACAGCATCCATCAACTTCCCCTAAAAGAAAAACACCAATCCACATAGACGCAGGCCATAAAGCATTTTTGCACCAATTCAGTTCAGCAGGTATCAACTTAATAAAAAGAGAGAGAATATCTTAATTGAGAGAGCAGGGCCTATGATGCATTAAATAGCAGAAACTAACTCAACTTACTGATGCTGCATATTTACGACAGCATACTTGCTGATGACAGAGTCAACTAGGTATCGAACATTCTGATTAGAAACAAAATCTATGTAGACAAGCAAAAGGAGAAGAAACGAGAACCCAATTGCCAGTTATGAAACAGCCAGATTCACTCCAATATCTTATCTTAGCCAGCCAATTCCATGTCCAGATTCAAGTGGAAAAACATATTTCCCCCTATGTGATTTAGGTTCACGGTCAGATTTCCAGGTTTAAAAAGGCTAAGGTGGGTACAAGTATTCTGTTTTACAGCGAACAGAAAAGATGAGCTCTGGAGACAAGAATAGATTCAAGATATTAATGATTAATAAATCCTAAACTGAGAAGTTTAGAGAATATACAAGCCCTTTATTAGTACTTTTATCCTCTACTAGAAACAACAATGTTGACATACACCATAACCTCCACAGGATGTGTACGACATCAAAAAGGTACAACATAGTGCGCCCGTGCAAATTATTAAGAGTAGGCAAAGAGATGTAAGTAAAATACCTGGAATACCTCTGATCGAGATTCTATATTCATAAGCTGTAATTACTTTCTTATTCTGCCAACAGCTCCTGGTTCACTGCCTGCCAATTATGGTCACACACACACACACACACACGTCCAAATTTCTCCAAATATTTTAATAAAGTTGCAACACTGGAACTTCCATAAGAGGCAGCAATTCACTCAGTCTTGCCTCACAAAATCCCACCTGGCTGCCTTAATGCAAAGGATAAATATTTACAGAATTTTCTACACTGTAAGAAAGAAAATAATTGCCAAAATGTGGCAAAAACAAAGTTGATCTGAAATTGCAAGGGATAATTTCAGAAATCAAGTCACAGATGGTTAACCAAGGATCAAAATCTACCACCATTACCTGCAGCTAGGGGCATATACAAACCGAGCTGGTCAACAAGCCCTTACAAACATGTTCGATAAGGGCTCAGCTAGTTTAATAAACAAGCCAATCGAAACCCTGAATTTCAGGCTCGTATAATGAACAAGCCAAGCTCAAACATACATGCACTCAACTCGATAGAGCTCGTGAACATGTTCAAATAAGGCTTGTAAGTAGACTTGTATAATGGCGGTATATATACCTTTTTATTATAAAACTATGTTAGTTTTAGTAGATATATGAGCTCGACTAGTTTATTAGACAAGTCAAGGTCAAGCATGGATAAAAGGTTATTGCACCGATTATAGTTTATTCGAGTGAAGCCAATGGCGGATCCAAAACTTTAATTCAATGGGGGCCAAATTTTTACGGGGGTTCGGGGGTAGCACCCCCGACCGAATTTTTTTTTTTTTTTTTTGTAGAAATAGTATAATTTTATGTGATTTTTTTCATAAGTTTCGTGCATACATAGGGGGTTAGAAATTCTTTGTGCTTTTTGGTCTATCTCACAGAAAATGAGCAAGAGGAGGTTTTTTTTTTTTTTCGCTAAACAAGAGCAAGATGAGGTTAATGGTGGGATATGGGTCTTTGAGTATTTCAAGGGCTTCTGCGAAACTTCATACTTCATCGGAATGGGAATATTTTTTTATTTTTATTTTTTAGAAAATGTCTTGTAAACACTAGGGGACGCTAGATGGTGTTTATTTTACTTTTTGGTCTTTTACTGTATAACATATACATTTACACACACAATATATAATACTTTAAAATTAAGAATAAGAGTGGGAGTTGTCAATTAAAACCGTGTCAAAGTTCTAAAATTTACAAAAGAGTAATGCTATACTTCCCAAATTTCTATTTCAAAAGTGCTTTCCAAATGACCTAGCAGTGGGGCGAGGTAAACAACTCCCAATCAAAATCCAACTAGTCCTAATGTATTTGACCTGGCCCCACTGTCACATCATCTGGGAAGCACTTTTGGGATAAAAATTTAGGAAGCGTATCATTACTCTTTACAAAAAATCCCCAAATTAACAGAAATTCTTAAGAAAATTCTACATATTTTTTAAAACTATCATTTATAAGTTGTTTTCCCTTAAAGTTCCCCCGCTCGCCCCCATTGTAGGTCCGCCCCTGAGTGAAGTTCAAGCTTGAATTTATGGCTCGTTAAATAACAATTCAAACTCAAACATGCATGAGCTCGCTCGTTTAATAAACAAGTCAAGCCCAAGCATGGAGTTCAGGCATTTAACAAACAAGTCAAGATCAGTTCCTAAAGGTGATAATGAACATTCTGGAACAATTGATTGAAAAGCAAGGCGTTTGTGAGTAAATGTTTCATATTTATGATTTTAAGAAACCCCCACCATTCCCAGCTATCCAAGTTCAATTGACGCGGTTCCACCCTAGACAATAAGTTGGCTAAGATTCTAGTACTTTCCTACACTGCTATGCCTATCGCTTCTTTTTGTTTTTCCACTATTGTGATTGGACGAGTGTCCATGAGCAAGCTACGATGTATTAGTTGATCCAATTCTAAAACACAATAACACATTCAAAGAGATAATAATTTAAACTTAAAGGTTATCCATAAGTAACGCATGACATTACACTAAGAGCACATCTCCATTCCAAATATTGAGCTGAATTGTCTATGCTCAGTGATACGGAATTAGAGACGCTTGAATTGAAACAGTGGACCAGGGAGCAGCAAGTCATAAATCAAAAAAAGCCCATTACTTAAACTATGCACCATATAGGTTTCACATAACTATGAGAAGTAGAAATTCCGATGAGATCAGAACACTCTCTACATTGTACGTAATTTGTTCCCGGCTACTTTTTAATTTCACCAACATATCAACACGTTCCTTCTATTTTGTACTTATTTGAATTGGGATTTCTTTTCAACGTTTTCAACAAGCATCAACCGTTACTATGCACGACTATTAGTGATGATCACAAGGTCTAAAGATCCCTGATGGGAAGCTCTACTACAAAAAAAAAAAAAAAAAAAACCCCACAAACCATCAAGCCCCAATTCCCAGAAGCCAGTTACTGTAGCTCAACAAATGATTATCCACTCTTTCAAAGGAGCACAAACCTTTAAAAGGCAACCAAAACCTTCAGATCAGTGATTTAGTGCATCAAGTAAATTTAGGTCACTATAGAAGAAAATCCAGAGCGGTGATTTTAGAATTGAAGGGGTAACTATTAACTATATGTATTGCCTAAAAACAATTTCTGATAGAGGGCTGATACAATTTAAGCATATATGAAAGCAGTTGCACAGAAATTTCTCGTCCACATTGGTAACAGTAACACTACACAGGCATTTTCACAGTTATTGCTTACAGTCAGATCCATTAAGTTAAGTATGCTTTAACTCTACCTATCAACAATTTTGTATACGTTGATCCAAAAAGAATAAAGTTAAATCAGTTTGCACAACAGTAAAGTTTAAAGTAACAAACAAGTAGGGATGACTCATGGCACAGTAATTCTCCACTGTCAAAAAGCAAGCCACTTGCTCCATTTTTTAGGACACTAATCACATTTACTCAGTGGCCTCACCAGTAAAAGAACTGACATTAACAAAGGTATAAAATCATTCTAACATTCCTGAAATTCAGTGCATGCTACAATAAGTAGTGGGTCAGGGTCAATGGTTGGCCTCTTAATCATGGCAATGTAAATGATCATCTTCATTCATTATCTACACTGACATCAATGAAAGAGAAGGTAAAAAAAGCCACAAACTCCATATATAAAATTTTGAATTTTTTTTTTTTACAGAAAACCATCTATAAATATGATGGAACTATGATGTACAACATTGAGTAATTGTTCATGAATGTTGGCAATGAACAATTGAAACTCACCGGACCTTCTTTTGGGACTTAAATGGAAATCGGGAGGGAGGCGAAGGGGAAAATTCAACGGGTAGATGTGGAGCTCCTAACTCTCCTGAAAGAATTCCCACAACTTCTTTCATGGATGGCCTACGGGCAGGGGATTTCTGAAGGCAAAGAAGTGCAACCGTAATACATATCAAAGCTTGTTCTTTATCCAACGATTGTACAGACTGATCAACCAAATCAATTAGCTTCCCTAAACGGGCAAGGTGGCGGGCCCAAGATATAAGATTCGCGCGGTGAAATTCAGACATAGGTGAACCGGTCACCTGAAGTGGTCGACGACCCGATATCAGCACTAGCAATAGAACCCCAAAGCTATATACATCGCATTTCTCAGAGATATCCCCACTGCCACTATACTCGGGGGCAATGTAACAAACAGTTCCTCTCATACTTGGGGTGCTACTAACGCCACCACTTTTAGGAATCTCACCACTAGCAGAATCGTGGCTATTCCGGCGAGCTCTCCAGAGCTCACCGGAAAGTCCGTCTAACCACCAATCTACACTTCCCCGACTATCCCTACTCCTACTTCGACTCCTCTTCTTCTTTCTATCAGTGTATAAAGCATCATCCTCCCTAGGCCAATAATTGTCACTAGTTTTATGATTATCATCACTTGTTGATGAAAATCCTTGTTGTTTCTTTTTCTTCTTCTTCTTCCTCGTGAGTTCATCACAGTACTCCTCCTTCCACCACTCCCTCGCAGGTCTCCGCTTATCTTTCTTTACATTCTTGTCATCGTCCAATGTTGCCCACCAATCCGGTCTCTTCCGATTCTTCTTCTTATCAGTCTTAATTGGTCCAGAGCTTGAAGAAGCCCCAATCCAATCGCTCTTCGGCCTCTCCTTCTTAATCTCATTTCCAATCCATTCCCTCACATAGTCCTTCACAGCCCCTGATTCAGCTCCATCATTGTCCTGTTTCCACCACCAATCTTTCCCAGATACATTCTTCTTCCTCCCACTTTGCTTCACCATTTCCTTCCCACTTTCCACGCTAACCCTATCGAAATTCCCCTCCGACACACTCATCTTCTCGAAACCCTCTGATTGAGAAGCCATTGCTAGAACAGTCCGGGGAGAGACTACAGTCTCCGGCGACCCCTCAACGGCCTCAGCAACCCTAACCCTAACAGAATTCTCCGGCGACTGATCGACTCCGGAATTGAACTCCTCAAAAGCAGTAGTGGCAACACTTTCAGTCTCATCCACCACAGATCTATTATCCTCTGCTGCACCCCCACCATTACAATCCAACTCCTTTTTCCCCTCGAATTCATAGTTTATAGTAACCTCACACTGATCCTGAGATTTTAACCTAGCTAATCCAAAATCACCAATTTTCGCATTATAGCAATGATCTAACAGAATATTACTCGGCTTAATATCGCCGTGAATTACCGTCTGATCGCAGTGTTGATGAAGAAATTCGAGCCCCTTCGCGATGTCCAGCGCGATTGAGAATCGCGTTTTCCACTCCAAAAGTTCGGGAGATTTGCGATGTAGCAAGCAATCTTGCAAGCTGCCCTTGGACATAAGCTCGTAAACGAGTAACATGCGGCGGCGTTTGCGGTCGGAGGAGAATCCGAGGACGGAGACGATGTGCTTGCAGTCGATTTTTCCTGCAAATAAGAGCTCGTTCTGGAACTCGCGCTCGCCTTGTAGAGATCCGGCGTCCATGACCTTGACGGCGACGTTTTGTTTGTTTAGGGTTCCGCTGTAGACGGAGCCGAAACCGCCCTGGCCGAGGCGGTTGTCGGCGGCGAAGTTGGCGGTGGCGGAGCGGAGGGCGGAGTAGGAGAAGCGGTGCGGGGGCTTGGAATCGGCGGCGGGGGCGGTGCGCTTGCGTGTGAGCTTGCGGAAGCAGACGGTGAGGACGATGAGGAGAGAGAAGGCTGCGGCGACGCTACCGGCGAGCGGAGGGACTAGTTTTCCGTTCTGGTGGTGCCTGCGGTGGGGCGACGGCGGTGGCGATGGTGGATATGAAGTCGCCGGAACAACCTCCACCACCACTGCCGCCGCCGGCGGCGTAAAAGATCGAGATGGCATAGACAGAAATTTCTTGGAGATTGAGAGATTTGTGATCAAGAACAACTACAAATCAGCATAGCTGATCAGTGACTGTAGAGAGAGAGAGAGAGAGAGAGAGAGTAGTTGAAGAATGAATGAACACTCTCTTTCCGTTTGGCGTCTCTGTGAAGATCTGAGTAGTGTAGTTTTGTTCTTTACTCATTTGTCAGTTTGTTTTAAGGGTTAATTATACAAACCTCCTCTAAAGTTTTCCTTAATTACACAAATCTCCTCATATTTTAAAAAATTATACAAACCTCCCGTCATACTCGTTAAACTAGAACTACCAATTCTTTTAGGGTGAGATTAAATACACCACATTTTTTGCTAAATACACCACCCTATTATGTTAAAAGATAAAAATAAAAAATAAATGTGGTGTATTTGACAAAAAAAATGGTGTATTTAGCCCACCCTTATTTTAAAAGAGATTTGTACTCCCTCCGTCCCATAATAAGTGTCCATATTTCCTTTTTTGGATGTCCCACAATAAGTGTCCACTTTCCTAAATTGGTATATATCTTTTACATACTTTCCAAAACTACCCTTATAATAAAGACAAAGTAGCATTTATTTGTGGTACCAACACAAGTAAAAAGTCAAACACTCATCACATCTAATAATAAAATTGGAAAGTGACTCTTTAAGGAACCAAAAAAATGAATATAATACAACTTTCTTAAACATTGTGCAAAATGAAAGTGGACACTTATTATGGGACGGAGGGAGTATAATTTTTTAAAATACGAAAAAAAATTATATAATTAAGACAAACCTCATAGAGGTTTTTGTAATGAACCCTTTGTCTAATTAATATGAGAATTATAGATGCACCTTTATTTTAGGTGTATATTCTAATATTGGCCCTTCGAAATTCTAAAATCTATAGTTTTCCCTGTTAGCAAAAGTTCCTCTTCTCAAAATTGTCCGAGGGAGTTGGTACAGAGCACTCCTTTGCCAACACCATTTCGCTTAGGTACTCTTATTTCCATGTCATCCCCCTAAATAGGAATGGCAACGGGGCGGGTATGGGACGGGGCCCCCATATCTCGCCCCCGCCCCCGCTCCACTTCAGTAAACCCTTCTCCAACCCCCGCCCCGCCCCGCCCCGCCCCGTATAGTACCTCTCCCCGACCCCGCCCCCGCCCCGCCCCGCACTCGGGGTCCCCGACCCCGTCCCGCCCCGCCTCGATTATTTATTTTTTTTTTTTGGTACACAAATTGAAAAAACAGTTTTTTTAATGCATTTTTTTCTCCAATAGTGCAGTTTTTTTTTAATTTACCCAATTAATTTCCCAATAGTGCAGTTTTTTTTTAAATGGTAATACACATAACTATTAAGGGGTAAAAATGTAAATACAAGTATATTCGGGGCGGGTTCGGATTTTTTGACCCTACCCCGACCCCGACCCCGACCCCGACCCCGACCCGACCCGACCCGACCCCCGACTCGAGTTTTGAAAACCTCCCTTATACCCGCCCCTAACCCTATTAAACCCTCCCATACCCTACCTATTAGGGACGGGACGGGGCGGAGCGGGGAACCCGAAACACCCACCCCATTACCATCCCTACCCCTAAATGAGTGGTACTAACTCTTATTCTGTTAAATAATGATTAGCTTCGACTCCATTCGGTCCTAACCTGCTCAAATGAAAATTTTTCAATCATATAATTTAGAATTCAACTCAAATAGGAAAAATAAATAAATAAAAAATACTTATTGTTTCAAATTTAAATATGACAGTCAAAAAAAATTTTGTTATTATTCAAAGAGAATTAATTTTGGCACTCTAAAAATTACCATTGGCACTCTATGCGGTGCATTAACTGCATGATATACACTGGATGTGATATAATGAAGTGTCAATGGTAATTTTTGGAGTGCCAAAATCAATTCCCTTATGCAAAATTGGGTAATCATTGCCATAAAATTAAGAGAAAAATAAATACACTATATGATATGGCATAATAGTGGTAAATACACTATATAATATACCATAATAATTGTTAGCTATGGTATTTTAGTGAACGAGATATAAGTATAAGGGTAAAACTAGTAAATTGATAGTTTAATTGGGATGGGGCAGAGACGGTCACCTCACCTATCGGTAGGTGAAAGGTGTGGGTCTCCTGACGCCACCTCTCAAGTAATGCACTGATGAGGGCATGGTCGCACTGGATCCAGCCGACCTGAAAAACGCCATAGAATCCAGCTCGCATAAAATAAGGCATCAATCGTGAATCGACGCCCCACTCCCATAGCATGTAATCAGCCCTCCACACTGAAACGAACGCATCGCAATCCTACAATTGCATAAATTATGTTAGATTTCTGATCTTTGGTATATTGGTACAAAATAACATACATATATATATAGATATAATTTTTACATAACCTGGGATGCTCCCATATATCCTGCGATACGTGGGTCGACTATAAAGTCAGGACAGATGGGTCTATAGGACCCCGCTGCGGACTCGTCATCTAAACTGCATTAATTATACAATTACAAATTAATTTGATATTTTTAATTTTTTTCAACAAATTAACCAAAAGAGGCATTCACAGTTCAATTAACTGAACTGTGAATCATTATTCCAAAATCCTTTGAAACACATCAACATTTTATTCCAAAATCATTATTTTTTTTTCTCTTCAAGCTAGTCTTCGAAGAAGAAGAGACCGATCTATACGCTAACCCCAAGGTCTTTTATCTTTTAAATTTGGTACAAAAGTCTTTTATCTTTTTGGGTCTATGTTTGAATTTTTTATACTTTTCTGTGTGCCACTTACACAGCACGGGGTACATATATTTAAAGCTAGATGTCACACTTTGCTTGAATTTCAACGTGTGCCTAACATTACTCCATTAAAAAATGGGTACATGATATTAATAAACTAAACAGAGTTCAATTAACTCAGGGTAATCCTAAATAAAATAACAATCAATTATTATAAATTCATATGAAAAAAAAAATATACAAGAGGTAGATTGAATTAATTAAGAAACTACTAAATTAACAACTGATTGCATAAAAAGGTAATGTACATGTAATTTAATTCATACATCTACTATCTAATAAAAACGTATCTCCAGCTGCTTCCCAATTCCCCAAGCTGCACGAATTTTACGATTTCCAAGATAGGAAGTGTTTTGATGCTCTCTTGGAAGATTTATAGAAGTGGTAATTTCTTGACACTCAGAGGTCGAATGCTTATTATTTTCTTGATGACATTTATATAGCCTGTTTTTTTTTTTTAGTTTTCCCCCCTTAGTTTCTGTCAGCCATGATTATATAATCATAATTCAGTTTTTCTTGACACTCAGAGGTCGATTTTTTTTGTTTTTGTTTTATACATGTATAGTTCTAGAGTTAAAACCATTTTTTTGGGTGGTAGTGCCCTCGGGCACGGGCAATACCCTAGTGTATTTCATAAGTCATAAGTGACAATTAATAGATACATCAAGTACAATCATATGTCCCGTGCGCTTCATAAACTAGTATATAGATATATACAATACATATACATATCAAAATATACATACATATATATATACCTCGTCGGAGAGAGAGAGAGAGAGAGAGAGAGATATCGCCGGAGAGACAGAGAGACCTCGTCGGAGAGAGAGAGAGACCTCGTCGGAGAGAGAGAGATATCGCCGGAGAGAAAGACAATCGCCGGAGAGGGAGAATCGCCGGAGAAGAGAGAGAGGAGAGAGAGTGAACTGAAAACGAGAATGGAAGGATTTGAACCGACTTAAAAGTCGTGATTAGTATTACCGACTTTACCCAAAGTCGTTTTTGGTAAAACCGACTTTAATAAAAGTCATTTTTGGTAAAATCGACTTTAAATTAAAGTCGTGATTGCTAAAAACGACTTAAAAAAAGTCGTGATTACTAGTAACGACTTTAAAGTCGTTTTTGATAAAAACGACTAATTCTATAATAGACCATCCAATCACTGGTCAGATGTGTCCAATCAGACAAAGAGGACTAAAAAATTCGGTATTAGTAACACTGATTTTTACTTTAAGTCATTTATGGTAATGACGACTCTATATAGTCAGTATTAGTAATACCGATTTTTACTTTAAGTCGTTTATGGTAATAACGACTCTATGTAGTCGTTTTTACGAAAACCGACTTTTCTAAAGTCGTTATTTGTAAAAACGACTAATAACCATTTTTCTTTTTTTTTCCAGAAAATATTATTTTCGTAGAAAATAAAAAAACGATTTACTTAAAATCGGTATTACTAAAATCGATTTTGTTTTTAAAGTCGTTTTCAGTAATGACGACTCTATAGAGTCGTTATTAGTAAAAACGATTTACTCTATTTCTGTCTTTAAGTTTAAAAACACTCTAATTTAATAATTAAGTATTAATTATACATTATTTATGGAAACAACTCGGCATATGTGTAGTGTGATTGTTGAATATAATGAAAGTGGGCATTTTTGTCCACTAAAAATCATAGTGATCTTTGGCACAAAAAAAATCGTGAGGATCTATCCCCTATTATGCTCCAACGCAGGGACCTATGGCCAGCCGCCCCTTAAAATAATTTTGCAAGAGGGCATTTAAGTAATTTAATTTTGTCTGGTTTTTTTTTTTTTTGGTTGCATAATTGTATGTTTTAACAAATTTAGCAAGTTAGCATCCCCATATTTTTATACATCTATCTATTATATCTATATAAAAGACAAAGCAAAATGTCTTCTATTATAGTGCATATGGCATTATCTTTTGTCTTCTATTAAGCCAAATAAGCATCACTACTAGGCCATGTGGCATTGCCTCCTATTTTTAATTTTTATTTTGTATATTATTTATGAAGCTCTACAACATATTGACTCCACTATTCCAATAAAAACTGTTGAAATTCCAATAAAGCATTTTAAAACTCATATTTTTAATTTTTATTTTGTAAATTATTTATGAAGCACTACAACCTATTGACTCCACTATTCCAATAAAAACTTAAAATTCCAATCAAGCAATTTATACCTCCTTGAATTACTAGGAGAATTACTTTCAACTCCATCCCCCCTTTCCCAACCCCTCGTGTCCTCATTCTCTCTTAAAACCTTTTCTTCCTCCAACAAAACATTATGATTTTTTGTTTTTATATACAGTCATATGTATATACTTATGTCTCCAAAGGAATATTTTTTGGTGCATGAATTTTTGTTTGGTGCACATCACAGAATTCAACTAAATAGATGACCCAACACAAATGCAACATTTAGCTGATTGAAGGTAATTTGTTTTGCCCTCCTTTTGTTGCCGAATTCGTTTGATTTTTCTATCATTTGTAGTTTTTTTTTTTTGGCCGTTATTTGCAGTATTCAAAAAATAATTTTTGTAATCCGCTTCTAATTTTCTGCAATCTTTAACTTTTAAACTTTTATAGAATATATACTTCTAATTTTCATACAATCTTTAACTTTTATACAATCTTTAACTTCTAATTTTCACAATCCACTTTCCATATTCTATAGAATATATATATATATATATTAATAATATATTTATACTATATTATAATATATATATATATGTACATAGCAATTATTATGTTATTTAATAAAGAAAACATTTGGCATAGCAAGTTTGATCCCTTTTTTTTTCCCCTTAGGCATATGTAAATTTTCATTTTATTTTGTTCCAGGTATGATTGATTCGATTTTCAATTGGGGTCTGCAGTTTACTGTATCAATTATAAATATATAAACATATGCGGCTGTGTATGCATATAAAATGGTAAGAAGAATTTCAAATAGTATTTTGATAAGGTCTCGTATATTTGTACGAGTTGTCTGACTTGTTTGTACATATACATACATACATACATACATATAAGTTTTTCTTATAGGATGAAAGAAAAAGAAGGGGACTAGTTTGATTCGTTTGAAGAATGTCAATGCAGGAAGGATAAACAAAACCAAACCAATCTAGGAAATAAATATGTAGCATATATTTTCTACACTATACTATAAAAGAGCTTGGGTGGTTTCAGTTTCAATTTTGTCCAATTTTGGTATTTCTTGATTTGTTTGAAATGACAGTTTTACCCTTACTTTTATCTTTTGTTCCATTTTCCTTTAATGATTACTTTTGAGTTTTTGTCATTTTGTGAGGGTAGGTTGGTCATTTCACCCACAAAAAACCCCTTATTATTATTAGGTCAACTTTTAAAATTAAATTATTCTAAAAATGATGATTCAATCTACTTTTCAACCAATAATTTTAAACATTTACAATTTTATTTAACTTTTAGAATTATTTAATCTACAAGTGATTATTCGATCAACTTTTCAAGCAATAATTACAAATATTTACAATTTGGTTCAAAACACCCAAAAGTCAACAAATTGTAAGTTGTGCCTTGTTTGGCACAACCGCTTTTTGGCTTTGTGGTTTGTATGATTTTTCGGTTCTTCCCAAACAAGTCACTAACTTTTTTGGTTTTGTTTTGTTTTGTTTTGTTTTGTTTTTTTTTATTTTTTATTTTTTTGGATTTTCCCAAATAAACCACTAACACAAACAAGGCACAACGCAATCCGAATTGGGCTATGCCTTGTTTGGTTTTGTTTTGTTTTGTTTTTGTTTTTTTTTTGTTTTTGTTTTCCCAAACAAAACACTAACATTTGTTTGTGTTTTTTGTATTATTTCTTTGAATTACCAAACAAGCTTTAGATAACTTTTATAAATTAATGCTTGTTTGGTGAGGCTTGTTTGAGCCTTAAGGCAACTTTTAAAGGAATCTTTGAATTACCAAACAAGCCTTTAGTAACTTTTCTAAAACAAGTCTTAGATTACTTTTGAAATTTATGCTTGTTTGGCAAGGCTTGTTTGAATCTTAAGACAACTTTTAAGGAATCCTATAATCCCCAAACAAGCTTTAAGTTACTTTTGTAAATTATCGTTTCGTACATGTGTGTGTATACATATTATAATTTATTATTATTATGTATGTGTTTAAAGTGTGCACGATTAGAAATCGAATTACCAAATTACCCTTTTGTTAAATAGAATTATCAAATTACCCTTTTGCTTTTTGTAATTACCCTTGTGTGTGTATATATATATACATACATTATTTTATTATATTATTAAAATTACCATTTTGTCTTTTATAAAGTAGCATTTTGTCAAAGTTTAAAGTGTGTATAATTATAAATTGAGTAACCAAATTACCCATTTGTTAAATTGAATTACCAAATTATCCTTTTGTTTTTTTTTATAAATTACCCTTTTGTATATATGTGTATATATATATATACATATTACAATTTATTATTATTATTTATGTATTTAAAATGTGTACAATTATAAATTGAATTATCAAATTGCCCTTTTTTCCTTTTGTAAACTACCCTTGTATGTATATGTATATGTATATATATACATTTATTGTTTTATTATATATATTGAATATATTATATATCAAAATTGAATAAAACTGTGAACAATTATAAATTGCATAGCCAAATTACTCTTGCCTTGTGCAAATTACCCTTTGTTTCTTTGCCTTAAAGAAAAGAGCTTAAAGTTTAAAGTGTTTACAATTATAAATTCCCGTTTGTTAAATTGAATTACCAAAAACCCTTTTATTATATTACGATATATATATTGAATAATCTAATTAATCACCCTTATACCTTTTACAAATTACCATTTTGTTGAATCAAATTACCAAATTACCCTTTTGTCTTTAATAAATTACCTTTTTTTATATACGAGTGTGCGTGCGTGTGCGTGTGCATATATAATATATATTTAGATTTTTTAATCTATACGTTAAAGAAAAAACTTAAAAGTTTAAAGTATGTATAATTACAAATTGAATAATCAAATTATCCTTAAGCCTTTTGCAAATTACTCTTTTGTTAATCGAATTACCAAATTACCCTTTTGCCTTTTTTATATTACCCTTTTTGTATACATGTATGTATATATACATATATATATATATATTTATTATCTATACGTTAAAAAAAAAAAGCCTTAAATTGTAGGTTAACATCAATTAATATAATTGTTGTTAAACCATATTTTTTTAACATATTTTAAGAATTAATAAAACTTATTTCTCTTTCTCATTCACATTAAAAAAAATATACATTATATTTTTTCTACAAAATCCAACACCCGTGCTTCGCACGGGCTGTCTTCCTAGTATTATTATATATATAGATTTAGATGAACACCTCATGCGTCAATTAAAATATTTTGTGAAAAGGTAGAGCAGGTACTTGCCTTTTTTGTTTCTTCCACCATTCAAACTCTTGTGCTTACTACATAATTGATTATTGAAGTTGGAATCAAACACCAAACCTCATTTTTTTTCAATTGTTAGGTTTGACAATATTGTACAATTTGTACATGTTGATTTTGTCAATGATATAGACACTTCTTCAATCAACTAGTTTATTCCGAGGGTAAATTACGCTAACGACTCTCTAATTATAACCTTTTTCAAATGAGTAATGTTATGCTTCTGAAAAAAAAAAATTTTCAAAAAGTGTTTCTCAATACATGTGGTGGTAAATCATTCTTTATTAATGGTAAGACAATTTCAACATCAATCAATCAAAATCAACTGGGTCTACTACCACAAGTGTTGAGAAACACTTTTGAAAAAAAAAAATTTGGGAAGCATGACATTACTTTTTTCAAATACTCACCTCAACTATAAAACTCAATAAATTGACTCTCTCGATTAAGTTGTCGTCCAAAAAAATGAATAGTTTTGTATCATGTTACCAAAATATAATATAGAAGTGTAAACAACATAACATGTTTGCCTCTTTTTGAGTCATTGAAACTTTAGAACAAAATTGCCTAATATTTTGTGTACAACAGAGCGCAATTATGTGTGCGACAAAAGATAATTTTGTCCTAAAATTTTCAACAGCTCAAAAGAGGAATAAATAAATAACATATTGTTAATATTTTTATATAACATATGTTGCTCATATGTGACAAAAATGTCAGATATTTGGATAGAATTTAACAGAAGAGTTAGTGAAAAAATTACAATAATTGAGATGTCAGTTTCATTGTCAAGTTTTATAGTTTATGAGCGTTTAAAAAATGTCATAATTGAGGAGGTGTTATTGTAATTTAACCTTATTTTTAATGTACAGAAAATTTGCTGTGGGTTGGACGTCTGATATCCTCTTTTATGTAGTAACCTCATCCATTATACATTAAAATTGGTAAATTTGACCTTAAATATCAATCCATGAATTACATTTACAGGCTATAAGGGTAATGATTGTTTGAGTTGGCTTCACTTTTTGCATTAATAAGGTAGACGTAGAGTAGACGCAGAATTCTTAATTACAAGAACATTATGGGAATTTAAGATAGAAAAAATAATAATTTAAATCTGTTTCTGGTATCACATTTGCATGAAAGCACTTTTATATTTGCTTCAGCCAAAACATATTAAGGAGACTTTGAAGTATTTCTACTAAATTTTTTTTAGCAAAGCCACCCTCTATGCTTGTGTCATGAAAGTCGATGAAATTTGAATTATACTAACGAGGAATGTCATTAATATTTCTACCATTCTCATAGTTTAAAAACCCACATTCACAACCATTTTAGAGGGGAAAGTCAAACCACAATTGTGGTGCATACAAATATACCTATTTACAACATTTACGATAAAAATCAACACTTATGAAAGGTAAATTATCCTGAAGATAGTCTTTAAGATAAACAGTGAGTAAAAATTATGGGTAAAAAGCATTTTGCCCCCTTCAAACGATACACACTTTTATAATTCATACTCCGAACTTTAAAAAGTTGCAATGTTCCACCTGAACTATCTTTAGGGTTGCAATATCCCCCTAAACTTCAAAAAGTTGAAATGTCCCCTCCCCCCGATCGAACTATCGTCTATGTTGCAATGTTCCCCCTGAACTATCTTTCGTGTTGCAATGTCAACACTGTGATCACATTCCGTTAAAAAATGTGATGGAATTTGCTCGTGTGGGATGTACACGCTAAATTTCAAAGGCATTTATGAAATTCCCCATCCGCTTCTAAATTAACAATCATAAAAATCATAAAACTCGAACTTTTTCTTACTACACAACAAATTAATAGATTAAAGAAAATGGCAGCCCAGTGGAATTAATTAACTGAGTTTTTATGATTTTATGATTGTTAATTTAGAAGAGAAAGGTGAAGTATCATAAATGCCCTTAAACTTTGGCATGTGCATCCTATATGAGTAAATTTCATCACATTTCTTGACGAAATTTGATGGCAGAGTTAACATTACAACACGAAAGATAGTTCAAGGAGGACATTGCAACACAAACGATAGTTCAGGAGGGACATTTCAACATTTTGAAGTTCATGGGGGGATATTGCAATACTAAAGATAGTTTAGAGAGGACATTGTAACTTTTTAAAGTTCGGGGTGTGAATTGCACAAGCGTGTATAGTTTGAAGGCACAAAATTCTTTTTACCCAAAAATTATTTTAGATATTTTTATTTTTTTATTTTTGAAAGCTTAACCGAACAATTAATGGTCATTTGACTATTGAGTAACAGAAAAGAAGTATGTATTTCAAAACAACAAGGCCTCGCATGATAAAGTTGCGGTTTTTGATTTGAATACATTTTTTCTCACCCTATTTTTGCTCACCCTTGCTCACTCAGGCCTCTTTTAGGTGACATGTGTCACATTCTATTCCCATTTTGCCCATATATTATCAATATAATTACTAAAATGGGACAAATGTCACCCAATGGAGACTTGAGTGAGCAAAGGTGAGCAAAAATGGAGTGAATTCTTCTCATATTAGTCAATCGTGAATATAAAAATAAAAACAAAAACTGAAAACAAAAAATCATACCTAATATTTAAGGTGTATCGTGAAAGATTGAAATTATGAGTAAGGTTTTTGTATTTTAGCATGAGTAGCGTTATGCTTCTCTAATTTGGGTTGATTCCAAAATACTTTAACAATTGGTACCACATGTAGTGGTATGTACCACTGACGTAGCATTGTTAGTGGAGGTTTAAAATTTGAGTAATGCTATAGACACAACAAAAAAATCGTTGGACCGAAACGACTGGCCAAGTCGATCAATTCGATTGGTTTTCTAAAAATTATTCACAGCTAAAAACCAAACCAAACCGAACCGACTACTTTGGTCCACGTTTAAAACAATAAAAACCGAAGGAAAAAAAAAATCGACCAAACTAACCGATGTACACTCCTACCAAAATAGTTCACCTAAAAAAAGATACCATATGACATGGACAATTAAAAATTTTCATTAATTACAAAACAAAAACACACAAGTTTAGATTTAATGTTAAAATTGTTATTAACAGATCAACATGTAACAGTTTAGATGACCAATTCTGGTGTACATAGCATTTGTCTTAAAATTTAGAGTTGTTCAACACCTCTACATACCCTCGATATGTCAACAAATTTAATACAAGGCCGAGATAAGAATCAAGCTTGTTATTTACGATCCTCATCTCTCTCTAAAAAATCTCTCACCTCTCTCTAAAAACCCTAGCTGCCAATGCCTCTTTCAGGGGTCGTCCCTCCATGGGAGAACCTTTGACTCTCTCGCATTGTTAGTTGTCCCTCTTTAAGTGGGTGTTTTGTCCCTCTTTATGAGAATTTGATCCCTCTCTCTGAGGGTTTTTTTGTTTGGTTTGGATTTCCGCTTTAGATCTCCTTCATCTCCTCGTGCTATAGTTAGATCTGGCTACACCTCTTCACAGGTGCAATTTTGTCCTTTCAGATCTGGTGATTTACTCATTCAAATTCAGTTCTATCTCCATTAGATCGATCCAGTGTTTTCGTCAAATTTGGCGTACGTGGGGTCTATTTGTAGTCATGGTAAGATTTGATGCAATCTATGTTGTGGGTCATTTTGGCAGTTTTCTTCCTCAGCCGATTCAATCTCGAGGTACGCCACAAACAGTTTCATCGAAGATTGGGGAGGTTTGCAGTATAGTTAAAAAGTTTGTATTACTATTTTTTCCATGTATTTTATTACGTATGTATGCTTGTGTTGGTTCCTTTTGGGATCTGCAATAAAAATAGAATTTTTGTCAAAAGTCCACTGATGATGCCAAAATTTGCTTAAAGTAAATTAAAGCAATTTAAGGGGGAGAGAGTGAAAGACTGGTTTTTGTATGTGGTTCAGCCCTGTTAATGAAGGTATCTATGTCCACGTGTGTGTCTAAGCACGTTCACTATACTGTAAAAGAGCTGGGGCGTGTGGTGAACCAACAAGTCTGGAGCTACCGTAGGCCGGCCGGGCGTGTTGGTGACCGCTATAGAGGTGTTGTAGCGACTGAAAAGTCGGCCCCTTCAATGGGGCGTGAGAGGTCTCTTTTATAGATGTAAGAGTCCTCTTGTACATGGTAAGTAATCAGATTAGGAAGCCTAATCTGATTGCAATTGATTTACATAAATTTAGGGGATGTTTCCTAAATGGTTCAGGAAACTGCTTGCTCATTCCATTTAGTCTTCTAACTGAGCTAGGAAACTGCCTGGAGGCCTGCTGACCAAGCAACCACGCCTACTGGGGGCGCGCCCATATGGGGTCCATCTGGAAGACGACCGGGCTTACGGCCACCCCGAGCGGTTTTCTGTTACAGCCTGGGATACTGTGTAGTCAGTCAAAATTCAAGATGGCTTGGTTTCTCTAGGCTGAGTTGACGAGGCTTGACTTTGACCTGATATTTTTGTGCATATCACCTGCCCCCCATTTTCAAAACTAATGGGATGCTCTATCGGATGAGGTTTGAAAATTAAGACTGCTTCTGGCAGAAAACCGTTCAAGAAATGGCCTCGGGCTGTTACCCGGGGTGCGACCGATCGGAGTGATCTTCCGGGATCAGGATCGAGCGGTAGCTATGTGGGTCTAGGACCAACCTCTGCCATGTGTCAACTGGTCACTGGCCTGGTTAGGATCCAACGATGCTAGTGTGGGAGAAACTGAGCCATTTACTTGGTAACCGAACTGTCTCGTCACGCATTTAATGCGCGCACCTTTTGAGGCGACGCTTCACGTGCCCGAAGCGACAACTGTCTGTAGTTTCGGTGGGAAATTGCCTGGACCATTCGATCTGCTTTGATCTTAGCCATCCATAGTTCCTATATAAGGAACACTTGTCCATTTCACGAATTTCTACTGCCAAGACGTATATTCCCGAGCAGTTTTGAGAGCAAATAATTCTCAATCAAGATTTCCGAGCCCTCTCTTGCATTTAGGGATGGCAATGGGGTGGATTTTCCGGGTTCCCCGTCCCGCCCTGCCCCTAATAGGTAGGGTATGGGGGGAGCTTAATAGGGTTAGGGGCGGGTATGGGGGAGGTTTTCAAAACCCGGGTCGGGGTCGGGGTCGGGGTCGGGGTAGGGTCAAAAAACCCGCCCCGCCCCGAATATACTTGTATTTATATTTTTACCCCTCAATAGTTATGTATATTACCATTTTAAAAAAAAAAAACTGCACTATTAGGGAACTAATTGGGTAAGTTAAAAAAAAACTGCACTATTAGAGAAAAAAATGCATTAAAAAAATTGCTTTTTCAATTTGTGTACCAAAAAAAAAACATAATCGGGGCGGGGCGGGGTCGGGGACCCCGGGGGCGGGGCGGGGGCGGGGGCGGGGAGAGCACTATGCGGGGCAGGGCGGGGGCGGGGGCGGGGGGAGGGTTTACTGAAGCGGGGCGGGGGCGGGATATGGGGGCCCCGTCCCATACCCGCCCCGTTGCCATCCCTACTTGCATTGATTTCTGTAAGTCACTTTCCTCTCCGAGTTTCAATTTATTACATTCCTTCATCCCCCCTTTTTCTTTTATTTCCATGGTGAGGCTGGAGGGAGCGAGCCCGGTAGGGTTTGAGCGGGAGTGGGATTTTTTCCTCCTTAGGTTCTGTCCTTTTTTTAAGTCAGGTGGAACCTTAGGACAGTTGAATCGAGCGGGTGTCCCCGGAGTAGTCTTGAGAGAGTGCCATCTAGTGCTAAGTACCATTCACTCTTTGCCTTTTAGGTTAGCGACCTTGCCCCTTTGTATACCAGGCTCAGGGTTCTTGACCCATACTTAGGTCATAACCTGCTTCCCCATCCTACCATAGGAGTACCAGAAATGGAACATTCAGACTTCGATTCTGCTTCCCAATCAGAGGATGAGATGTACCGATCCGGAACTCCTGACACCAGCCTAGATCCACCGCCCGCTTCCCCATCTGACCACCAGAGTAAGGGCAGGATTCCTGCTAGTGTGTCCGATAGCTATTTCGACCAGGAGGCCCCCGTAGCCTCAGTTTCCCGGGGGAAAAGTGATGAGACACCGGGGAGACCCGACCCCGAGGTCGTGTTTGCCTACGAGCCCACCTCCTCTACCCCTGCGCTCCCAAGACCTTGTGTGCATTAGGGAGAGGTATTCGTACCCCTGCGATTGTTCCTTAGCCGTTAACCCCGACGGAGCGCATCTTTACCAGCCAGGCTTCGTCACACTGTTTGAGGATGCACTGATGGCTGGCCACCACTTCCGCTTCATCTAGTCGCTCGGGACGTCTTGATTTACCTTGGGATTACTCCCAAGCAGTTAGCTCCCAACGGGTGGAGGTTCTTGATGGGGTCCATCTCTCTTTGGCTCCAGGTCTTCGGATATGAAATCACCCTCCGGGAGTTTTATGGGCTCACCGGCCATTCCTCGTGTGGAGGGAGGTTAGGTTCTTTTCTTTTTCTGCCCGGCCGAGTAAGAAGATCATTGACAAATGCCCGAGTAATAACAAGGGGTGGAAGAACAAATTCTTCCAGGTGTCCACTCTTCGCCTCTGCGACCGGGCCCCAGGATCCCAGCTGAGGACTTCCTGGGTGGGGGAGTTGAGGGGTAAGACCACCCTGTATGCTTCTTTTTATTTCTCTTCACTTCAGGAGGCTATTGGTCTACTAACTGCTTCCATGTTCCTATTTGCAACTGGGTCAACAGAACCTCCCAAGATCCCTGGGGCATGCCAGGCTAGGATCTTGGGTTTGGCGAAGCTCCTCACCCACGTCTCTAACATGCTATCCCATACGGGTGAATTTGTCAAGTCTTACTCTCCATAAGAACCCGTTCAGGCTCCCACTTTCTCCCCGATCATTCCCGATAAGTGTTCGGGTTACCGGTCTTCCCGTTTCACAGATTTTCTTTTGCTGTCTCTATCACCTTATGATCGAGCATTTTTTTTCTTTACATAAATGGCTCGAAAAAGGAATTTGGAGCAGCTGAGGGAGAGGCAGGCCGCTGCCGCTGCTGCTGCTACTGCCCAATTGGTGGTGGCGTAAGGAAAGAGACCCACCGCCGAAGCCCCGGGTGGTGAGCGCCCTCTAAGGCGCATTCGCCACGGGACGGCTAACCACCCAAAACATGTGGGGACATCAGCTCCCCAAGCGGTGGCTGTGGAGGAAACCACTCCCCGGGAGGACATACCATCTGGTCTACTGATTGGGGGACCCGCCGAGATCCGGGAAAGGGTAAAGTCTGCCCTCATCTTGAGCCAAGTGGAGACATGTGCAAACCTGTCTCTTGAGGACTTCTAGGGATGGTTGTATAGCCTTTCCCACCTGGTAAGCACTTCTGCCCCTTGAGTATTGGCTACTTCTCTTTTTTTTATTTGCCTTGTTGACTGACCAACCTCCTTTCTTTCGTTGCAGGTTGGCTGCATAGCCGCCGAGTCCGAGTCTCTTCTGTCTTGTCTGGCCGGGAGGGCCAACACCGCCGAATCTGCCTTGTCAAAGGAGCGGGCAAAATCAGAGGCCGGGAAGGCTGCCCTGGCCATCGAGATGGGCAAGACCAAGGCCTTGGCCTTGAGTTTGGGTGCAGCCCAGGCTGATCTTTCGACTGTTAAGGCTGATTTAGAGGCTTCCCGAGCCCTCATAGCGGAGGTTGAGACCCGAGCAAAGGCCGCAGCTGAGGTGATAGCCACAAGGGTCACAGAAGAAGTGTTTGACGATGGCTTCTTTCAAGGCTACGAGAATCTGAAACGGCGGGTAGCCCAGGATCACCTCGAGTGGGACATCTCGTTCTACGAGGGCATTGACTCGGACTACTGGTATGTCGGTCCCCCTGCTGGTGAGGGTCCTACTGCTGGTGATGGAGCTGCTATACCTACCCTGGGCGGGGGCTCGGGATCTGGAAGCGGAGCTGCCCCCGAAGTGGAGGCTGGGGAGACAGAAGACGTGGTCGAGGTGGAAGACTAAGGTCGAGGTGGATGACTAAGGTCCCTGACCTATTTTCTTTTGTGTTGTAGGTTTTTTTTTTTTTTTTGGGAGGCTACTACAACTACCCCCCAGGCCCTGTACAAATAGTTTTTAATTAATGAAAAGGTCCTTGAGACCAACTTTTCCATCAACTGTTTACTATTTCTGTACTTGTGTGCCTGTTTGCCAATTCCCAATCGGGTTTTACCGATCTAACACCCTGCCTTAGCAAATGGTTTAAGACTGCAACCGGTAGAATTCTTGGTCTTCTTGACCCTTTTTAAACGTCCTGCCCGGCGTACTTTAGGATCTTGCCCTATTTTACTGCCCGAATCTTGTACGAGTAGGTCTCTTACTGCCCGGATCTTGGACAAGGGAAAAGGGAAGATGAATGAATAAGAGGAAGAAGACAGGGTTCTAAAGCAGATGAAGAAAACTCAGGCCAATATCACCATTTGGGGGTTGCTAATTGCCTCCAAACGCCATAGGCAGGCGGTCCTAGACGCTCTGAATCAATCTGACGTGTCTATGGACACCACCCCGGAGGATATCGTAGGACTGATCGGCAAAACTCCGACTTCGACTATTACCTTCTCGTCAAATGACTTGCCTCCGGGAGGGCCCGTCCGCAACAAACCGTTGTATGTCACTGTCGAATGCTTGGGGAACATTGTGCCTGCTTGCCTGGTTGATAATGGGTCGGCCCTCAACGTGTGTCCTTTTCGAACGGCTAAGCGAATGGGCCTGGATGAGTCGGCATTTACACCATCTGAGCAAAGGGTAAGAGCCTACGACAACACCCAAAGAACAGTCATGGGGATAGTCCTTCTTCGTCTCGTTATCGGCCCTTTTGGAAAAGAAGCTGAATTCCAGGTCATCGACATCCCCGCTTCCTTCAACCTATTGCTGGTAGACCTTGGTTGGACAGTTTGGGTGCTATACCATCAACGATCCATCAGAAGGTTGAGTATGTCTGGGAGGATAAAGTCTGTGATATCCTCGGGGACAGCTGGGTTCATTCGTCCGAAGCATCATCAAGCGCGCCAGTTCTGGAATTACAGCTGCAAGAAGAAGAAGCAAAAATGGGAGGGTTCGAGTTCATCAGCATGTTGGAAGAGGAAAAGCCGAGGGAGTTTCTACCGCTCCATTTCGATCAGTATGCCAGTCCAGTGGTCGCAGATCTCATGAAGAGAATGGGTTTCTTTGGGTTTCTTTCCAGGATTAGGGTTGGGGAAGAACCTTCAAGGCCTGCCTGAGTTTCCAAGAATCCCTACTCAGACTCACACTCACGGTCTGGGGTACCAGCCGACAAAGAAAGAGCTGAGGGCAAATAAGAAGACAGCGGATGCACCAATGGACCCTTATCAAAAGACACTCAACGGTTACTTCGTAAAGGAAGGAGAAGATTTCCTCTTCTTTGGCTTCCCAGAGCCATGGATGGACCAAAAGGACAAACGTCTAAAGCCAGGGTTCGAGATCTTTTTCTCCCATGAATTTTCCAAGTACGAAGACCCGTTTTTACAAATGCCTGAAAAGTCCGTTGCTGCCAAGGATTGGATCGGTGCGCTAGACGGCTCTGTCATGAAAAATCTGCTGGATGAGGGAAGCACGGAGGTTATGAAAGCGGATCCTGGAAAAGCCAAGGGTGAATACGTCGAAGGTCTGGTGGAGGATGCAGTCGAGAGTGGAGAAGATGAGGAAGATCAGGGAGAGACCGACAAGGAGAAGGCTGAGAAAGAAAAAATGGAAGAGATTACCAAGGCGAGGGATCGGGAAGAATGCTTCATCACTGATCTGGGGGGAGAGAACAAGAGAGAGTGGGTTTTTGAGTCTAGTGATAGGTTTTCCCCATACCCAGAGTCTGTAATGGCCCAAATGAGGCGTCTGTCAATTTTTATGTCTATTGTAATCACTCCAAAGAAAATCAATGAAAACATGACTGATTCTGCCTACTCGAACGCGCTTAATGAATGTGATGATCATGAAACACCCATTGAATTGCAAAAGTTAATTGAAAAAGAAAAAGATTCTGTATGCAAAATCATAGAGAACACCCTAACAATTAATCTGGGAAATGAAAATAATCCTCAAAATGTCTTTATCGGCTCCACACTTAGCAATAAAGAAAGCAAAGAACTAATCAATCTATTAAATGAATTCAAAGATATTTTTGCATGGTCTTATAATGATATGCCAGGCATTGATCCAAAGATAGTCCAACACCACATCCCCCTCTTTCCCAATTCAAAACCCATAAAACAAAAATTGAGGCGAATGAGGCCAGAATGGGCACTTAAAGTAAAAGAGGTGTAGACACCCCATTTTGTCGGCTAGCAGATTTAGGAGACCCATAGCTTGGTGGTTGACAATGATCGGAAAAGACTCAAAAGGACTCTCGGAAGTCAGCTCTATCTCTCAAAATGCTCAGAATGACCAAAATGCCCCTGAAAGCCCGAAAACTCCCAGATTTGGTCCCAAAGTTCTAAAAGCATGCTACGTCGTAAGAAAAGCGATAAAATGAGTTTTTAAGAGAAAATCGGGTGAAATCGTCAGCTCCCAGAGACCCCCGGAAGTCCCGGAAGCTCCCGGAAAATCCCCGTTGACCGGTTTGACCAAGGTTTGACCAGGTTTGACCAAATTTGACCAAGTTTGACCAAAATCGTCCGAATTCACCAGAATCATTCTAAATCATGAGAAAAGTATTAAAACAAGTTCCAAAAGAAAATCGAGCGAAAACATCAGCTCCCGGGAACTCCCAGAGATTTCCAGAACTTCCCGGGAATCCCAGGTTTGACCAGTTTGACCGGAATTTGACTTTAGAACCGGGGCACCGTGACAATTTTCAAATATTTTTCATGGATACTAGGGGTCAACAGCTTTCCGACGGTATATCGCACATAATCTTCGGATTTAAAACGAGTTTATTATGAATTTCCAAAGGCGAAAAAGGCGATCAAATCGGCTTTTATCGCGAATACCGTAAAACTTTTCAAAGTGACCTATCCCCGAACTATTTTTTATGTAAAGTAGACTCCATTACCTTTCCAACGGTATATCACAATCTCAATTTGGAGTTCGTATGCATTTTCTGTGAATTTCGGACGAAATAGGGCCTTTTCGCGAATACCGGAACCTCTGGGGGCCTAAACGTAATTTTCTGGGCTTCTGAGGAGCAGTGCCGCCGCGGCACTGGCCCAGTGCCGCCGCGGCACTCATCCCTCGCAGAGTCCATTTTTGTAATTTTTTTGGGGGTCCAATTTGATTAATTGAAAGCCAAAACGACATAGTTTTATGTTCACAGTTGTTTGGGACCAATGGGAGTACTTCTAAAACCCCAAAACCACCCCAAATTGGCCTATATAAACCCCCCATTACTCTTCATTTTAGGGGGGGGGCCAAGTGCAAAGCTTAAAAAGTTGTAGAGAAGAAGAGAGATAGAGATAGGTTTAGAAGAGAGAAAAGGAGCTTCCTCCTACTATTTTGCTATAGAAAGTGAGTTTTAATCTTGTTTTCTTCCATTACCTCTCTTATACTTCACATTCCAAACACCCCCAATCACCATTCTTGAGCATTCTTGAGTTAGGAAGCTACTTCCATGTCCAAATGTCAAAATCTATGAGTGAAACACCAAGCTACAAGTCCAAAATCACATTGATTATCATCTATTGATTGCTATTTACTTGCTTTGATTATATATATGTTCATCTCTCCTTATCTCATTTCTTTTTCTTTTCTTTGTTTACTTACTAGTTCATCATCATCTAAGTGATGACATGAAGTTTGGGGTGAGTGAATCCTTATGGATAGTAGCTCTTGACCTCAAAAACATGTTTGATAGATGATGATCATAACCTCAATACTTCCAAGGTATTCTTGGAATGTATTGAAGTTATGCCCAAAAATAAAATAAATCTCTCCAACAATCTTGGAGGTTCTTAAATGATGAGTTTGATGTAGGTATTCTAAGTGGCTATGATCCTTATTGAGTGTTGAAAACATGTTTTCAAAACATCTATTTCAAAACCCCTCTCAATCCCTCTCATTTGGTTTCAAGAAACAAAACTTTGTTTTCTCTAAAATCTTCAAAACAATGAGTCAAAACAGTGAGTGAGTTGAGTTCAAAGATTTTTCTAGAACTCAATACTCAACATATGGATACAAGGCCACTTGGAAAGTCTTCCTAACTCATTGGAGAACACCCATGATTTTTGGTTTGACTTGGAAGTACTTGGAAATGGTCCATTTGGGTCCCAACATTCCTTCCAAACATTCTGTTTTTGCTGTCACAGCAGCTAGGTCAACTTACGACCTCTTTTACAGAAAACCTTTCCAAAAGGGGTGGTCCTAACTTATTTTTCCCTTAAAATTCAATGTCTTAGGGAACTTTCTGTATAAAATGGGCCCTTAGATCATTCTTTTTCATTTTCTAAGATTTTCTAACATTTCAGTCGACAGTACGAACTCTGTTTCTGAGTGACCTCTATTGTTTATATAATTTCTCTCAATCTATGATAGATATTTAAGATTGGACTTTTGGGTTGTGTTCTAGACACAATAAGGAACATCTCCATAAAAAATCATGCATTGAAAACATTCCTAACCCCTCTTTTCAAATTCCAAAAGATCATGCTACTGTTCTGTCCACTATTCACAGCAAGTACACTTTAACTTTCATTCTTTGATTTGAGGCTTATATGCATTCCAAATTAGTTCATATCTTAGGAAGTGGTTCATACTACATTTGTATATATCCCATGTTGATTTCATTCATTCATTCTTGCCCATTTTAGACTTCTAAGCCATTCTAGAAATCCATGTACACAAAACACACTACAACCTTTGCACATTTTAGATACATACATTGCATTCATGCAAGATTTGGGGTTTTTGTAACTCTTAATCTAAGAAGATTATAAGGAATGAACTTGATCACACGTTCATGCTTCCCCTTTGATCTAATCATCCTTTCTCATCCGTCCCGGGGATTGAGAGATCTTCTTTTCTCAAAGAATAACATGCATCATACTAGCTTGTTAAACATATTTTCATTTCTTTCTTATTTGTTTCAAGAACAATTCATGTCCCCCCTTAGATTAGGAAGTCTTGATTATTTGATATATGATTAGACGATTTTTCCTAGGTTTATTTGTGTGATCTTCCACTTTACATTGCATGATATTTGACCTAGATCTTATGAATGATATTTTATCTTTTGATCTTCCGCTTTCAAGTTTCTTATGTAATGTAATATACTATCATAGTATTAATTGCCGAACCATACATAATATAAGATGATTATTTGGATGCTAATTGAGGCCCGTCAAAAGATGGGGCGAGTTGAGGGTGTTTTAGTCGCGACAAAGGCTCCTTCCTCTCTCGTACCAAAACCCCGAACCAAGTTCTTTGGTTATGAAGGGCCGGTGCCCTTTATCCATTTGGGTGAGTCAAAATTAGGTTTCTTGGTTCCTTAAAGACCAAGTGGCGACTCTGTATCTGTTTTCAACAGACCTATTTTCTTCCTTTGATTCAAATCAATTTCAAAACAATCTCAAACAAGAGAAGTGGTCCGATTCCGCGTGTCCACAATCTGGCGACTCTGCTGGGGACTTTTATTTTCAAAACAAAATAATACAGAGGTTTGACTCTTAAGAAGCATCCTTAAAATCATCTTTTTACTGTGTTTAATTCACCACATTGCACTCTTGCATTTCCCCCCTCCGACTGTGTCTGAAACGCGGCGCTGACATTGTTCAGGTCTTGCTGTGCTAGGGCACAAGTCACCGTTGATACTGTACCTTCCAAGGTATATCAAAAAGAGTAAAAACCTCCGTACTGTCTCCCTGACGGTATATTGGAACTCTCGTCAACGGACCCTCTTTGACTAAACCTAGCCTTTGCATATAGATTCCTGTAGAACCTTTCATAGGACTGTTCATTTATCTTTTCAGATAGGACAATGTGATATAACTGTTGTATGCCCTGAGGGGATTACCTGAGCGGTGTAGACGCTTATGTGGCATAGAATAGAACCTCTTTATTATGATTCCCAAGGCAATCACTCACATGTAATCACATTGAGTTGACCTGCCTAGGCACCATGACAAAGATGTCTGCTACATGCTCACAAAGATATACACCGCAAACCTTGTTTGTTGGTCCTGAGACATAGGAGTATGAAAACTAGCTAGACGGTATGATCACCATCATAACCAGTTTCTCCCAGAAACTCTGTCCAGATATCCCAGATATAACCATATTAACCAATTTTTCCCAGAAGCTCTGCCCAAATCTCCCAGATTCTCTAAAAATCCCAGCATCTCTGCCCAAATCACCTAGAAATGCCCAGATATACTTGTTTCTCCTAGAAACTCTATCCATATTTCTCAGAAATACCCAAAATACCAGTTTCTCCTAGAAGCTCAGTCCAAATCAATCAGAAATCCTTAGTTCTCCTAGAAACTCAAATGACTTCTAGAAAATTCTCCGAATCTTCCAAATCCATGTTTCTCCCAGAAACTCTGTCCAAAATTCCCGAAGCATCCTGGAAATCCCTGTTATCCCTTGGTGATCACACTGGAAAGTAAGGTTAGCACACTCTGTATGGCTAGGACCTTATTTGTTTAGCTGCTATCTGTTAGAAATAGGAGCATCATATATATTAGGGCTTACATCCGCATGCTTGTCTCATATGCATACACAATTCCTACCAGTCTGTGTGCACTGTCTCAGTCAGTCTGTACACAAGTCTGTCCATACCTGTCACTGTCACTGTCTGTCTGATTGCCTCTGTCAGAATCTGATACACTTCTCTTCTCAAATCTGTAGGTTTGTATAGATTCCCAAAGTCAGCCACTGGGATCCTCGTCCTGGGTTGGAAGTTCAAACAGTCGTTTGGTCAAGATCTGCCTGCCAAGTTACTTCAGCATGAATCAAGAAGAATTAGAAAATAAGGTCACTGTGTTGGGAACAACCATAAGCCAACAATCTGATCGCCTGGCCCAAGTTTTGAGTTTCATGGAAGAATTGAAGCAGCAGCGGCCGCAACCTCCGCCCGGGTTTCCACCACCAGGGTTTGAACCACCCCCACCTGAGAATAATGGGGAGGAAGACTGGTTTCAAGGGGTCCCACCATTTGCGTATGAGAAGAAGCTTCAAGAGAAAATGGATAAGGTTGACAAGTTGGAAAGCGTACTGAGGAAAAGCAAGGGGGTCGATGATTACATGTTAGACCTGGAAGGCCTCTTTGAGCCCATCAAGCTAAGGCTGCCCGAGAACTTCAAAATGCCTGAAATTGACCGTTTTGATGGAACAGGGAATCCAAAAAGTCACATCAAGTTGTGCATGAGCATCTTCCAATCGATGGGCTGCACTCATGAGCACATTGCGATGCTGTTCCCGCAAACCCTTAAAAATGCGGCACTATCCTGGTTCCTAACCCTTGAAGCCTCCAAGACCCGAGTCTGGGAAGACGTTGCTAGAACTTTTATTGATCACTACTCTTACAACCAAGAGTTTGATATCACCATCCGGGATCTAGAGACTACCAGGCAGAACTTCAATGAATCCTTCACTGCGTTCTTGAGCAGATGGAGGAATAAAGTGGCTCAAATGATCCACAGACCTGTTGAAAAAGAGCAAGTACGTATGCTGGTCAAGAACATGCAACCAGTATATCATGACAAGCTATTCTACCAATCCATCTCCACATTCGAAGAGCTATTTGAAATAGGCACTAGAATAGAGGATGCCATCAGAGAAGGAAAGTTCAAAAAGGATGAACCCCAACACCAGTCCAAGAGACCTAACTACTCCCCGGATATCAATGCACTTAGCAACCAATCAATGGCCTGCGCCCTTCGTCCATACCAGTCCATTCCGCCAAATCGCCCAAAAGGCCCTCGCGAATTCTCCAAACTTGATGTTCCTCTTTCCACAGCCTTGGACCACTTACTCAGAAAGGGCCACCTACAGCTCCTCCCTCACAAACCGCTACCGGATCCCATACCCTCCCACTACAACATGAGCCTACGATGTGCTTACCATCAAAATCTAGGCCATGCCACCGATCAATGCATCCGCCTCCGCCATGACATTCAGAACCTCATAGAGGATGTATCCCATCCTAATCCAATCCACTATCTTGGCTTGGACCAACCGATCGAATGATCCCTTCCGTCGATGCTAATGAATGTTGAAGCTACGCAGTAAAGTGATGGTGTTTGGAACTTCTGCTAAAAAAATTAACAAATGGGTCGCAAAGACACTCCATTTGAGACCAGGTCGAGTCAAGTTGAGTCTGTTCTATGTTTCGAGTCCATTTCAATTCTAGTCTTGTGATCAAGTCTGTCTGTCATCGAGTTGTTAATAAGTCTGTAAACCTTCTCTATTGATGGAATGAAATCTCATTTTGCTTAATCTAATGTGCCCAGTCATAAATGCATGAATCACTAAACTGAAGTGTCACTTTTCGAATTACCATGGATATTACTCTGGTAATAATTTTTCTACGACAAAACAAAAAAGAATCCTGAAAGGTTAAAGTCGATTTCACGCTGACACTGATGAAGAGCTGGAATTGAATAGTCTTACTTTAAGAATTTAAAGATGCTTTTGCCTCAATCTTGAAAAGACATACTTGAAACTGACTTGGGGCTTGCCCAACACCCTTTTTTCCACCATTTCGAAGCCTTAAGCCCAATCCAATTGGGAGTCACGCAATCTGTCTGATTGAAAAGCAATGCGAACTTAGCCCTTGATGGTAGCCAAACATTTCAGTGAGTTTCATCTCCACTTTCAAAAAAAAAAAAAAGAAAGAAAAAGAAAAGAAAAGAAAAGAAAAAGCTCGCTAGGTTGAAAACCCGAAAGGGCACCTAGGCAAAAGTTAGAGCTGAAAAAGGTGTTGATTTCCAAAATCTGACCCTAGCCAGTCAAAATGTTGGAGGAAAATTTTGATAGAATCATACGCTTCAAAATACATCTTAAGAACGTGCCAAGATCACATTTCAAAAGGCACAGAATGACCACAAATAAATTCCGAGAGCTGACATGCACATTCTGAAATTCTGAGATTGCGATTGAAAGATTTCACAAGAATCGACTACATTAAAAGGCAAAATTGACTGGCTAGGCGAAAGTGAAAAGGATCAATCCTCAAAACAAAACAAAAAGAAAAAGAAAAAGAAAAGAAAGGGAGATTGAAACTAAATCCTTTCATTCAAAGCTACCACAAGTGGCTCAAGTTTGAACTCCTTTGACGATTGGTTTGAAAAACCCTCATACCTCTAACCCCTTATTTCAGACCTTGCCTTGAACTACGCTCGACCTGATTCCCACTTGGGGATACGTAGGCAACCACATCGGTTCGGTCAACACCATCATAATCAAACCAATTTCCTTCAAGCCTTGCCTTGAACTACGCTTGACCTGATTCCTACTCGGGGATACGTAGGCAACCACAACGGTTCGGTCGCCCCACCTACTTAAAAATCAACCCGCTTCTTTCCGACCATGGCCCGAACTACGTTGGACCTGATCCCCACTTGGGGGTACGTAGGCAGACTTTTAAAAAAAGAAAAAAGAAGGATGGCTCGCTAGGTCGAAAATGCGAAAGGACGCCTAGGCAAAAATTAGAGTTAAATCCAAGGTGAGCAATAACAAAATAGAGAAAAGAGCTTGCTAGGTCACCTCACTGGTGCCTAGGCAAAAGTTATGAGCATTTGAGAGATTAAAGTCACGGTCCACGCCTCAAGCCAGAAAATCACCTTCCACACTAGGGGCAAACATCGGCTACCCGCCTCGTTTGCCTGACTTTTACTATCTACCCTTCATACAAGGGGCAAACTTTGGTCACCTACCTCGTTTGCCCAAAACCTCCAATAAACCATCATCCAAACTAGGGGCAAACTTCGGTCACCCACCTCGTTTGCTTATGAATCCCACTTTGTACACCTCAAACTAGGGGCAAACTCCGTTTGCCTAACACAATCCCTTCACACCAAGGGCGAGTTTTCAAGTTACCAAGTTGTTTTGAAAATTTTGAAATAGAGCACCTTTTACTCTAAAAGCTAAGGCACTAATTCAAAGCACTTCCTGGAAGAAGCAGAAAATTGACTAGATCACTAAGGAGGAATTTTCAAAAATCAGATTTATCAGCAAAGTGCTACCATGTTAAGATGAGGGGTGAACACCAAAAGAGAAATGGTACATCGTTTATGACAAAAGCACATCAAGTTTTGACAAAACGAGCTTGTGTCAAATATGTCATCCTCGTGCGTCAATGTCTGTCAAGTTTTTGAGTCTGTTGTAGTCTCAAATGTGTAAGTCAACAGTGACTAATAAAATTTTCAAATCAAGTTATAAAGAGCATGCCAATACAAGCAGGAGTACCAAACACCATTACTGCACCGGTTAAGGCGTCAGCATGAAAAGCGTCCAAACTTAGGGCAAATGCGAATTTCATCCCTTTCCAAACCATCGAAAGTTTACCTTCTCTCGTCCATGCAACATAAGTCCATGAGTGGCTGTTGATTTTCCTTCATCTCCAAGCAACACAAGTCCATGAGTGGCTATTGATGGATCCCGGTTCCGGGCCAGCAAGATTTGATCAACTATGAGAGATTCGAATTTGAATCCTGGTTCCCGGTCAAGAAAAGTAGTTGAAGAGAGATCCCAGAAAGAGTCGCTTCATCCCCAACAGATTCAGTTTAATCCCCCAGCAGGCATATCAATTCGTACATCGTCAGTTCAATCTATGACAATCACAGTAGTTCACTGTCGACTCGTCTTCTCGATTCGTACATCGTCAGTTCAATCATGACAGTCACAGTAAGTTCACTGTTGACTCGCCTTCTCGATTTGTACATCGTCAGTTCAATTTATGACAGTCACAGTAGTTCACTGTCGAGTCGTCTTCTCGATTCGTACATCTTTAGTTCAATCATGACAGTCACAGTAGTTCACTGTCGACTCGTCTTCTCGATTCGTACATCATCAGTTCAATCTATAACAGTCACAGTAGTTCATTGTCGACTCGTCTTCTTGATTCGTACATCATCAGTTCAATCTATAACAGTCATAGTAAGTTCACTATCGACTCGTCATCTCGATTCGTACATCGTTAGTTCAATCATGACAGTCACAGTAGTTCACTGTCGACTCGTCTTCTCGATTCGTACATCGTCACTTCTTCTGGTCACGGTTAGTCCAACTGTTGATCCAATCCATGATAGTCATAGTAGTTCACTGTTGACTCATCATCTCGATTTGTGCATCGTCACTTCTTCCGGTCACGGTTAGCCCAACTGTTGATCCAATCCATGACAGTCACAGTAGTTCACTGTAGACTCGTCATCTCTATTAGTACATCGTCCGTTCTTTTGATCATGGTTAGTCCAACCGTGATCCAATCCATGACAGTCACAGTAGTTCACTGTCGACTCGACATCTCGGTTAGTTCAATCGCCAGTTCAATCCATGACAATCCCAATAGTTCATTGTCGACTCGTCATCTCGATTAGTACATCGTTAGTTCAATCTATGACAGTCACAGTAGTTCACTGTCGACTCGTCATATCGATTCGTACATCATCATTCCAATCTATGACAGTCACAGCAGTTCACTGTCGATTCATCATCTCGATTCGTACATCGTCACTTCTTCTGGTCACGGTTAGTCCAACTGTTGATCCAATCCATGATAGTCACAGCAGTTCACTGTTGACTCATCATCTCGATTCGTACATCGTCACTTCTTCTGGTCACGGTTAGTCCAACTGTTGATCCAATCCATGATAGTCACAGTAGTTCATTGTCAACTCATCATCTCGATTCGTACATCGTCAGTTCATTAATCATCATTAGTTTACCATCACTCTCATTCAAAATGTGCCGTGTTCATCATTCTCATTCAAAATCTTGGGCTTCTATTAATGGGGCTTCCATGTTCATCGCTTGACATCTCGGGATTTCATCACTTGACGTCTCTTGACTTCTGTATCCGTCTCTTAATTTCCAGGGCTTCCGTGTCCGTCGGTTAACTATCAAACGGCATCTCCGAATATAGTCCTCCGGGACCCTACATCCAATTACATTCGCTTACGAAGCACACTTCCCAAAATTCAGAAGTTTGCTCCAAGACCTAGAGTATTCAAACCTTGATGTCCCTATTCGGGTCAATAACTGCATCACAGTTAGAAATACTAGCACAGCATAAGACCACTTGGAGTGGCACACACCCCATGGCACCTGCTCATTCTAGGATCAGAAAGCTGGGCATGATAGGACTCATGTACGAGATCATATCACATCCACACATTGCATATCATCCTCATATAGCATAGCATCCGCCTGATTGTTGTGTATGTGCATATGTGATTTATCCCTTTGTGCCCTGAACTACGTCCTGGTCTGATTCCCCTTGGGATACGTAGGCAGCTCACGCGGAGCACGACCAGCACTAATCTCATCATCCTTTCATCTTTTGCAACGCTGTTTATCCTGAATCTATAGCCTCCAAAAAGTCCTGTCTCTTCAAAACTTTGGCACTCGCTTGCGACATGCGTTGCCTCGCAAGTTCATGCCAAAGAGGGGCAAACTGTAGACACCCCATTTTGTCGGCTAGCAGATTTAGGAGACCCATAGCTTGGTGGTTGACAATGATCGGAAAAGACTCAAAAGGACTCTCGGAAGTCAGCTCTATCTCTCAGAATGCTCAGAATGACCAAAATGCCCCTGAAAGCCCGAAAACTCCCAGATTTGGTCCCAAAGTTCTAAAAGCATGCTACGTCATAAGAAAAGCGATAAAATGAGTTTTTAAGAGAAAATCGGGTGAAATCGTCAGCTCCCAGAGACCCCCGGAAGTCCCGGAAGCTCCCGGAAAATCCCCGTTGACCGGTTTGACCAAGGTTTGACCAGGTTTGACCAAGTTTGACCAAGTTTGACCAAAATCGTCCGAATTCACCAGAATCATTCTAAATCATGAGAAAAGTATTAAAACAAGTTCCAAAAGAAAATTGAGCGAAAACATCAGCTCCCGGGAACTCCCAGAGGTTTCCAGAACTTTCCGGGAATCCCAGGTTTGACCAGTTTGACCGGAATTTGACTTTAGAACCGGGGCACCGTGACAATTTTCAAATATTTTTCATGGATACTAGGGGTCAACAGCTTTCCGACGGTATATCGCACATAATCTTCGGATTTAAAACGAGTTTATTATGAATTTCCAAAGGCGAAAAAGGCGATCAAATCGGCTTTTATCGCGAATACCGTAAAACTTTTCAAAGTGACCTATCCCCGAACTATTTTTTATGTAAATTAGACTCCATTACCTTTCCAACGGTATATCACAATCTCAATTTGGAGTTCGTATGCATTTTCTGTGAATTTCGGACGAAATAGGGCCTTTTCGTGAATACCGGAACCTCTGGGGGCCTAAACGTAATTTTCTGGGCTTCTGAGGAGCAGTGCCGCCGCGGCACTCATCCCTCGCAGAGTCCATTTTTGTAATTTTTTTGGGGGTCCAATTTGATTAATTGAAAGCCAAAACGACATAGTTTTATGTTCACAGTTGTTTGGGACCAATGGGAGTACTTCTAAAACCCCAAAACCACCCCAAATTGGCCTATATAAACCCCCCATTGCTCTTCATTTTAGGGGGGGGGGGGGGGGGGGGGCAAGTGCAAAGCTTAAAAAGTTGTAGAGAAGAAGAGAGATAGAGATAGGTTTAGAAGAGAGAAAAGGAACTTCCTCCTACTATTTTGCTATAGAAAGTGAGTTTTAATCTTGTTTTCTTCCATTACCTCTCTTATACTTCACATTCCAAACACCCCCAATCACCATTCTTGAGCATTCTTGAGTTAGGAAGCTACTTCCATGTCCAAATGTCAAAATCTATGAGTGAAACACCAAGCTACAAGTCCAAAATCACATTGATTATCATCTATTGATTGCTATTTACTTGCTTTGATTATATATATGTTCATCTCTCCTTATCTCATTTCTTTTTCTTTTCTTTGTTTACTTACTAGTTCATCATCATCTAAGTGATGACATGAAGTTTGGGGTGAGTGAATCCTTATGGATAGTAGCTCTTGACCTCAAAAACATGTTTGATAGATGATGATCATAACCTCAATACTTCCAAGGTATTCTTGGAATGTATTGAAGTTATGCCCAAAAATAAAATAAATCTCTCCAACAATCTTGGAGGTTCTTAAATGATGAGTTTGATGTAGGTATTCTAAGTGGATATGATCCTTATTGAGTGTTGAAAACATGTTTTCAAAACATCTATTTCAAAACCCCTCTCAATCCCTCTCATTTGGTTTCAAGAAACAAAACTTTGTTTTCTCTAAAATCTTCAAAACAATGAGTCAAAACAGTGAGTGAGTTGAGTTCAAAGATTTTTCTAGAACTCAATACTCAACATATGGATACAAGGCCACTTGGAAAGTCTTCCTAACTCATTGGAGAACACCCATGATTTTTGGTTTGACTTGGAAGTACTTGGAAATGGTCCATTTGGGTCCCAACATTCCTTCCAAACATTCTGTTTTTGCTGTCACAGCAGCTAGGTCAACTTACGACCTCTTTTACAGAAAACCTTTACAAAAGGGGTGGTCCTAACTTATTTTTCCCTTAAAATTCAATGTCTTAGGGAACTTTCTGTATAAAATGGGCCCTTAGATCATTCGTTTTCATTTTCTAAGATTTTCTAACATTTCAGTCGACAGTACGAACTCTGTTTCTGAGTGACCTCTATTGTTTATATAATTTCTCTCAATATGTGATAGATATTCAAGATTGGACTTTTGGGTTGTGTTCTAGACACAATAAGGAACATCTCCATAAAAAATCATGCATTGAAAACATTCCTAACCCCTCTTTTCAAATTCCAAAAGATCATGCTACTGTTCTGTCCACTATTCACAGCAAGTACACTTTAACTTTCATTCTTTGATTTGAGGCTTATATGCATTCCAAATTAGTTCATATCTTAGGAAGTGGTTCATACTACATTTGTATATATCCCATGTTGATTTCATTCATTCATTCTTGCCCATTTTAGACTTCTAAGCCATTCTAGAAATCCATGTACACAAAACACACTACAACCTTTGCACATTTTAGATACATACATTGCATTCATGCAAGATTTGGGGTTTTTGTAACTCTTAATCTAAGAAGATTATAAGGAATGAACTTGATCACACGTTCATACTTCCCCTTTGATCTAATCATCCTTTCTCATCCGTCCCGGGGATTGAGAGATCTTCTTTTCTCAAAGAATAACATGCATCATACTAGCTTGTTAAGCATATTTTCATTTCTTTCTTATTTGTTTCAAGAACAATTCATGTCCCCCCTTAGATTAGAAAGTCTTGATTATTTGATATATGATTAGACGATTTTTCCTAGGTTTATTTGTGTGATCTTCCACTTTACATTGCATGATATTTGACCTAGATCTTATGAATGATATTTTATCTTTTGATCTTCCGCTTTCAAGTTTCTTATGTAATGTAATATACTATCATAGTATTAATTGCCGAACCATACATAATATAAGATGATTATTTGGATGCTAATTGAGGCCCGTCAAAAGATGGGGCGAGTTGAGGGTGTTTTAGTCGCGACAAAGGCTCCTTCCTCTCTCGTACCAAAACCCCAAACCAAGTTCTTTGGTTATGAAGGGCCGGTGCCCTTTATCCATTTGGGTGAGTCAAAATTAGGTTTCTTGGTTCCTTAAAGACCAAGTGGCGACTCTGTATCTGTTTTCAACAGACCTATTTTCTTCCTTTGATTCAAATCAATTTCAAAACAATCTCAAACAAGAGAAGTGGTCCGATTCCGCGTGTCCACAAGAGGAGGTTGAAAAGCAATTAAAGGCTGGATTCTTGATGGTCACCGAGTATCCTGAGTGGATCGCCAACATTGTACCTGTCCCAAAGAAGGATGGTCGTGTTAGGGTTTGCGTTGATTTTCGAGATTTAAACAGGGCGAGCCCTAAAGACGATTTCCCGCTACCCCACATCGACGTGTTAGTTGATAACACTGCGGGACACAAGCTTCTATCTTTCATGGATGGATTCTCTGGGTATAATCAAATCCTCATGGCACCCGAGGATAGGGAGAAAACCACGTTCATCACTCCGTGGGGGACGTACTGCTATAGGGACATGCCGTTCGGACTTAAGAATGCAGGTGCGACCTATCAAAGGGCTGCCACCACCTTACTACACGACATGATCCACAAAGAAGTGGAGGTGTATGTGGATGATATGATTGTGAAATCCAAAGAGAGGGGAGGGCACCTAGAGGCTTTGAGAAAGTTCTTTGAGAGATTGAGGGAGTTCAAAATGAGGCTAAATCCGCAGAAATGCATGTTCGGAGTCACTATCGGGAAATTATTGGGATTTCTTATTACTCAGAGGGGAATAGAGGTGGACACCACCAAAATAAAAGCCATAACCGAAATGAACCCACCGAAAAATGAGAAAGAACTGAGAGGTTTCTTGGGGAGAATACAGTTCATCAGCCGCTTCATTTCCAAACTCACCTTAACCTGCGACCCACTGTTCAAACTGCTTAGAAAAGGAGAGAAATTCAAATGGGACGCCCCTTGCCAACAAGCCTTCGACAAAATCAAAACCTACCTCCAAAACCCACCTATCCTATCGCCACCTTTACCTGGGAGACCCCTGTTACTTTATCTCTCCGTATCTGAAGACTCGATGGGGTGTATGCTGGCCCAAGAAGGAGAAGAGGGGCACTTGGAGAAGGCCATTTATTACTTGAGCAAAAGAATGGTCGGATATGAGTTAAAGTATTCGCCTTTGGAAAAGGCCTGTTGGGCCTTGGTTTGGTGTACCCGTCGCCTTCGCCATTACATGCTAGCCTTCCCTGTAATCCTGGTATCCCGAATGGACCCATTAAAATACCTATTCGAAAAACCTGTCTTGACCAGTAGGATTTCCCGTTGGACCATGATGCTAGCTGAGTTCGACATCAAGTATGTCACTGCCAAGTCTGTGAAAGGAAGGGCTGTCGCCAAGTTTTTAGCCGACCTCGCCATAGAATCCGAGGACGAGGGAGAATTCAAGTTCCCGGATGAGGGAATAATGGAGGTAATGAGGATTTGTGGAAAATGTACTTCGATGGAGCAGCCAACCAACTAGGTTACGGAGTTGGAATCATTCTCATAGCACCCAATGGGGCCCCTACTCCATTAGCCGTCAAACTCAAGTATAACTCGACCAACAACACTGCGAAGTACGAAGCGTGCATAATTGGGATGGAAGCGGCCTTGGCTTTGAAAGTCGAACAGATTGATGTCTTCGGAGATTCCAATTTGATCATATCCCAAGTCCGAGGGGATTGGAGGGTAAAGCATGAGAAATTGAGACCTTACCACGATTACCTGGAAAGTCTGAAAGCGCGATTCAAGAAGATTTCTTTTTACCACCTTCCTCGTGAAGAAAACCAACTAGCCGACTCCTTGTCCACCTTAGCATCAATGATCCAAATCCCTTCCAAAACTACCATGATCTCGCTATCCATAGAAGTGAGGAATCAACCGTCATTTGAAATGATCGCGGCCATAGAAAGAGAAGATGAAGTGCCTTGGTATGAAGATGTGTGGAAGTTCATCAAAGAAGGAGAATACCCCGAAGGAGCCTCAGAAAAGGACAGAAAGGCGATTTGACGATTCGCCGCCCAATTTGTGATTTACGCAAATAAGCTATGGAAGAAATCCTACACCGGGTATAATCTAGAATGCCTATATGGGAAGGAAGCTAAGAGAATGATGGAGGAAATACATGAGGGAGTGTGTGGGCCCCACATGAATGGCCACATATTGACAAATAAGATCATCCGACAGGGGTACTATTGGACGACCTCGGACAAAGACTGCTGCGAATATGTTAGAAGGTGTCACAAATGTCAGATTCATGCGAATCTAATGCACACCCCGCCGTCACAGCTCTATAGCATGACCACCCCTTGGCCGTTTTCCGTATGGGGGATCGATATCATTGGTGAGATAGTTCCGAAGGCTTCCAATGGGCACCGATACATAATCGTGGCAATTGATTATTTTACAAAATGGGTGGAGGCAGCCTCATATGCAACTTTGAAAGCCAAGGACGTGGTGAGTTTCATCGAGAAAAACACAATCTGCAGGTACGGGGTCCCGAATGAGTTTATCTCTGATCATGGCAGTCATTTCCAGGGAGAGGTTATCCCGCTCTTGGAAAAGTATAAGATCACTCGCCATTAATCATCCCCGTATAGGCCTCAGACAAATGGAGCAGTAGAAGCAGCAAATAAAAATGTTAAGGCAATCGTGGGAAAACGACGAATACATATAAGGATTGGCATAAAAAGCTTCCATTTGCTTTGTGGGGATACCGAACCTCGGTGAGAACTTCAACGGGTGCTACGCCGTATTCATTGGTCTACGGGATGGAAGTCGTTCTCCCAGTCGAAGTGGAAATACCCTCCCTTAGGGTTTTGGCAGAGTGCGAAGTCACTGAATCAGAATGGGCACGAGGAAGGTATGAGGAGTTGATGTTACTCGATGAGAAGAGGCTGGCCGCAGTAAACCACACTCGGGGGTACCAGAAGAGGATAGCTCATGCTTTCAATAAAAAGGTCCGCCCAAGGAAGCTTGCTGAGGGTGACCTGGTCCTCAAAGAACTGAAAGTGCCTGTTTATGACCCCAGAGGAAAATTCAAACCCAACTGGGTCGGGCCATACATCATTAAGACCCTCATTTCCGGAGGAGCGGCCTATCTCATGGACCTGGACGGGGTTGAATTTAAGCAACCAATTAACCTCGATCGCCTCAAGAAATACTTTGCTTGAAACCGTTTCTTTCAAAACCTACTACCTTGATGAACTACGCTTGACCTGATTCCCGTTAGGGGATACGTAGGCAACCTACTCGGTTCGGTCAGTAAATAATTGCCTGATTGGCACTCTTCTTTGCAGCCTTAAGCCGAACTACTTGGGACCTGATGCCCACTCGGGGATAAGTAGGCGGGCTCTCCAAAGCCCTCGGTCCACTCAAAAAAGATTGTGCTAAACTATGGGCAAACTGGCATTTGCCCAGAACCACTTCAAAGCCCTAAAACCAGGGGGCAAACTTCGTTTGCTAGCCGAAGAACCCAGATACAAGACCTTCATTTGGATCACCTGGCTATCAAGATAAGTATTATAAAGAAACAAATGAGAATTCATGGTATAGAAGAAGTAAAGCTTTAAGCAAAAAGCAAAGTAAAGAGCCAAGTAAAGACATTGAAAGGAGAATTCTTCATAAAAGATTAATCGAAGGAGTGAGCACTTTGATTAAAGCATGTTAGAACCTTCCTAAAGATAACAACACTTTAAAAAAAAATTAATAATAATAATAAGGAAAATCACATTCAAAAGTGTAAAAAAGGTAGGCAGGGTCTGTCAGAAAGTTTTGTAAAATGGCAAGCTTTTTCCTGTTCTCGTCTACTTTATTATGCATGTGTCTGTCAAACTCGTTTCGCAACCAAGGCCTGGATCTCTAGAAGATACTGGACAATAGGCATAGTCAGAGCAGGAATCCTTAGGCACGGAGCAGCCATCCTGCTATGCCAAGCCTCGATGAAGGCCTTACGATAGAAGGGCGCAAAGTGGACCCCCTAGTGAAATCAGCAGTCACAGATTCAGTAGTATCTTGCAAAAGTTCAAACTGACGGACAACCCGATCGGGAATGTAGAAAGTAGTAGTACGCAAACCCGGCAGCCAGATGCCAGGTCGCCCAGGAAGGCACACAGCAATAGAGCAATGGGTCCACTGCGGACAAACCCAGCAGATATCACTATAAGAGAGGCCCTGGAGCCAACCAAGCCATGCATCGGCGGATTGAAATAAGCTGTGAATCTCCATACGATCGTAAGGAAGTGACCCGCGAAGATGGGAAGGGTGTATAAAGAGATCCAAATGCTCCATGAGCCAAATTTGCAAAACAAAAGGTGCCCCGGCAGATAACGTGGCCCTGGTAGCATGAGCATGGCCCAATCCAATCAGAGTTTCACCAAGGACAAGCATAACAACACTTTTCATCTCCCGCAAACCGCGGGCAATGGGTATAAGAGTGTCAGAAGATGACTGAAAGAGGAAGTAAGAGAGCATAGCAATTGACAGGGCACTACGTCGGATGATCTGATACTCACCATCGTAAGGGTCCCCTATGGGAGCATAAACGGAAGCAAGGCGCTCAAAATCAATCCGCCTGTCACAAATAAAGGAGCCCGCCGCATTTTGAGATGTGTGGAGAAGAGTGGCTAAGTCCCGGACATACCCGGCCTGAACTAGAGGAACCGTCAATTCAGCAGAAGGATCGGTGTGAAGAATGGCGCTAAATTCCTCAAACAAGGGGCAAATCTCCTGAGAGCCAAAATGAAAGACGTTGAAAGAAGGATCCCAACATTGGATGGCAGCTCAAAGAAGGCCCTCATTCAAATTCATCCGTCGAAAAGAGAAAAGATCATTCATCCTGAAGCACTCAAAGTTGAGCCTATCAACGCCGGAAAGGGTATCCATCCATGGGAAAAGGATTTGGGAGCTGATGGGGGCCATTTGCGAAGAAAGTAAAGAAGAAAAGAGAAGTGTTTTTCGGAGCCTTGAGAAAGAAGGGGTATAAATAGGGGAATAAAGCTGCCTACCTACCCGCGGCACTCGATAAAGTGCAACGACACTCAATGAAGTGCAGCACGACAGTCTGTGAATGCCGTTGCGGCATTCACTGACTGCCACCGCGGCTCTCACTGAGTGCCGCAGAGACCTCACCGAGTGCCGTTCCAAGTTTTTCATTGGCCAGGGTCTGTTTGTAACACGTTTAGCCCACCTGCAAACAAAAAACTAGATAAAAGACAGTAAAACGTGCGCTTCATGCAGCACGTGCAACAAAGACTAAGCCATGATCGCATACATTAATTTCATTCATTTGTTCATTATAAATAAAAGAGATAAAAGCATTCAAAAAAAATCAAATAAAGGAGGGACCAAGCTATGGTCCCACATACGGCAAAAGGACCAAGCTATGGTCACACGCACGGTGAATAAAAGAGCAAAAATATAATAATAAAGGTATCAAGAGTGCCTATCCTACCGGCTATCGTAGAGCCATCATCAATATAAGAGTGAACATATATATGTACAATCCATCAAATAAAGTATGCATCCTCCCAAAATACTCAAAAGAAATAAAAAGTAAGAAAAAGTAGGATCAGCCTCGTCCCCGGCTGCGAGTCAGACGGGTCATACGCCTGAGGGGCTCCTCCTCCGACTCTGTCCCGCTGCTTCCACCGCTCTCCCCACGACCGCCGCTACCGCCGCCTCTGCCTCGACCCCCGCTGCTGCCTCCGCCGCTACCACCGCCTCGCCCCACGCCTTGTCCAGCACCGCCATCCCCAGGAGTGTCGCTGAGGGGAATGCCGAACTGCTGGAGCCGTTGCTGAAGCTGCCCCACCTGCTGGGACAGGACTCTGATCTCTTCCGTCTGAAATAAGAGAGGATAAGTCCAGAAAGTGTTGAAATAACGGATGAAATACTGAGAATAAAAGGAATAAAAATCATACCTGGGCCCTCAACTGAGCCGCGGCAGTCGCCCGAGCTCCCTCAGCCTAAAAACAAGAACCAAAAATAAAGGTTAGCAAAAGGAGAGTCAATCAAAGTTGAAGTGAAAGAAAGGGATAAGTTTCTTACCATCCACTCTCGCCCGAGAACCCACTGTCGCACGCTGTGGGCATACGTCAAGCCCTCCTCCGTGTAAGCACTCGGGACGACATCATAATGGAGAGGAATAGTGGGGGAACCCTGCGAGAGCCGGGGGATCGTCGTCAAGAAGGGCTCACCGAATGAGACAGTCGATATGGTACAATCCCACTCAGGTAAGGCGGGAGGACGGGCCGCAGCAGGAACAGGCTGGAAACAAAAATAAAACGTAAATAAAGGATGAAAGAAAACTCAAAAAAATATATACAGAATAATAATAAAAGAATTTTGTACTCACCCGAGTCACTTCCATCAGAGGGAAGTTCGGCATCAGCTTAGCGGCACGGAAGGCCGCATATCCTGTAGGGGGCTCCAGGAAGCCGTGAATACCTGAGCCCATCAGAGCAGCCGTCAGCTCGCTACCTTGGAGTGTATCCGTGGCTCTCATAGAGTCAGGAGGAGGGAATGGCACGAAGAATCCAGGGGCCGCCAGTGACTGCCTAGTCACCCTCTCTCCTAAGTACCACGCCTGGCCCTCTGGCCCATCAAGAAGCCGCCTCGTTGGGTCATATCCAACCGCCTCTCGGATCTCTGCACGAGCCTTAGGAAGCACCCTAAGCCAAGACTGCCAATGAACGTGCTGCTCCCTCAAGTTCGTCAGGAAGTTCCTGAACGAAACAAAGTCATGGGCCCCGGTCTTCCGCCCAACCCTATCCTTTGCCCATTTCAGCCCCTGGGGCATGATAAGGGCGTCTGCCTCACGTGTCTCAGGGGACATCATGCAGAGATACTCGTGGGACCAAATCTGTAATATAAAAAGAAAAAAAAGGAGGGTTAGTCTCACAATTTGAATAAATTTCTGAAAGTGTAAAAAGCGATGAAATATGGAAAAGAATATACCTCCCACGCTCTCCAATAACCACTAGTAGAGGCCGGCCTTTCCCGGGAAATGTCACCCATATGCCTGTACAAAATGGCTAGTCCTGTACCAGGCCAGTCATACTCATCAACCCGGTCCAAGTGCTCCAGAGACGCTACCAGGGAAACGTCAACTCGATCACCCTTGGTGCTCAGCAGAGAGCACCCCATCATATACATGAGAAAGCCCCGGGCCATCTGCTCGTCGGTAAAACCCGGCTGGCCCCTAAATGTATCCATGAACCATTGGGCTGTGACCAAAGACTCCTCCGGGACCACTCCCAGCAAAGGCTCCACCTGATCCCACTCCTGATCCGTCAAATACCGCAGAGGCTCTCCGCCAAAGGCAATCCCGGTGATCATCGAGAAATCCAAGGGAGTCATCGTCATCTCCCCGAAGTCAAAATGGAACATGCTAGTAGTATCCCACCACCTCTCTGCCAGGGCGTGAATCTGTCGCAAGTCGTTGGAGCTCTTTGTCAAGAGTTTGACGAAGTCTCCAAACCCGGTCGCGTCCACCAAAGCCCTCACCGTCTTGCTCAGCTGTGTGTACCACTCATACCCGTGAGCGAGGCTGCCGTGCCCCTTTAGGATCTTGGGCTGCAGCTGCAAGAAAGAATCGCAAATTTCAGTGTTAGTTATTGGATAGAAGAGAACGATAATATATATATATATATATATAAGTAGGTGATAATAAAGAAAAGCGACACAAAAATGAATGAAAAGAGAGAGAGAGAGAGAGAGAGAGAGAGAGAGAGAGAGAGAGAGAGAGAGAGAGAGAAAGAAAAGGAAAAGTTTACAGGAAGTCTCACAAGCACAGAACTCATTCATGTAAAGCTTAGCAGTTGTACACGAGAATGATAAAAGAAATGAGGATATTTTTAAAAATACTAGAAAATTTTGAGAAATGAAAAATAATAAAAAAAATAATAATAATAAAAAGAAAAATAACGCTAAAAGATTCAGTGAATAAACTGATTCTTCCTTTTTTTATCACGGTCAAAAGGCTTTTTTTTGGAAAATTAATAAAGTTAAATATGTGCAAGTACAGATGAGACGTCCAAAAATTCGCGGGCACAAGCATTCTTTCTTCCAAGAAATAAAATGTACATATATATATGTATATAAACATGGATTGAAGTAGTCAGGACGCTCAAGGGCGCTACAAGCATAGCATTAAGACATTTGAGATGATATGATTTTCACATCACATTCAGGAATATCACACGACATTAGAAATACGAGAAATAAATAGAGGAAAGCGTTTACCTCGCGCTTCAACGCGCGGGCAGATAAGTGCTCATCAGGGTCCCGTAATAAGAGTGTGGGTCTGGATGATGAGTGGCCGTGTACTTGGCCTTCTTCTTCCTCCCTGAACCGCTCGCCATAATCTGTCAAAAAAGAGAGATCCAAACGTTAAATTCATGAAAAAATCAGAAAAATAGTGAAATAAAAGAGCTTAATCAAGTGTTGATCGAGTAGAACTAACCTGGAATCCCCGATAGATCGATCCAAGCAAGAAAAGAAAAAGGGAAAATCTTCTCCAGAGAAGAATCGAGAAAGAGAAGATTGAGAGAATGAGGAAAATGAATGGAAATCGCCGGTTTTAGCCACTGCCGCTCAAACGCGGCACTCAGTTTTCTGTGCGCGACAGTTGATGGACTGCCGGGAGAGTGTCGCAACGGCACTCCGTGAGTGCCGCACGGCAGTCACGGACTGCCGCAAAAATCCTCGTGTGCCACAGTTAAGTCGGTTCATAGATCCTTCATTTTCCCCCCAAGAATTCAAATCAGGTCGTGAAAATTGAATTTAAGGCCCCCAAAATTTGCCCTCATTGCACTTTTGGCCCTCGTGGTCATTTTTAGGTTTAAATTGACTATAAATTTCAAAATTTACGAAAAAAATTTTGAGCCCGTGGGCTCCCAATTCCTGAAAATTGAAAAAGATTTGAGCCCGTGGGCTCCCAATTCCTGAAAATTAAAAAAAAAAAAAAAGATTTGAGCCTGTGGGCTCCCAATTCCTGAAAATTGAAAAGATTTGAGCCCGTGGGCTCCCAATTCCTGAAAATTGAAAAAGATTTGAGCCCGTGGGCTCGCAATTGTTGAAAATTGAAAATTGAAAAAGATTTGAGCCCGTGGGATCGCAATTGTTGAAAATTGAACAAGATTTCAAGAATGTAACGGATTTACATTCTCGGTTCTCGCAATAGATTTGCGTTAACCCTCGTTTTGGGATATAACAGACTTATATTCCCGATCCGCGTAATTGATTTACGTCGATCCTTCGTTTCGAGAATGTAACGGATTTACATTCTCGGTTCTCGCAACAGATTTGCGTTAACCCTCATTTTGGGATATAGCAGACTTATATTCCCGATCCACCTAACAGATTTACGTCGATCCTTCGTTTCGAGAATGTAACGGATTTACATTCTCGGTCCTCGCAACAGATTTGCGTTAACCCTCGTTTTAGGAATATAACAGATTTATATTCTCGATCCACGTAGTAGATTTGCGTCGATCCTTTATTTTGAGAATATAACGGATTTATATTCTCGGTTCTCGCAACGGATTTGCGTTAACCCTTGTTTTGGGAATATAACAGATTTATATTCTCGGTTCTCGCAACGGATTTGTGTTAACCCTTGTTTTGGGAACTGTAGACACCCCAATTTTGACCGAACTATTAAACTTAGGGGGATTTACCTCTAGAAATCAATGATGAATAATATCCCGACGATTTTCTTCAAGTTTATCACTTCGACTTCTGAAAAGCTTCAAGTTCCCAAACCTTGCTCCTAATATCCCTAGATTTGGCCAATCACTGACCATCTGTCTTGAGCTCACTGGATCATGGGTTACTTTCTAAAAAAATAGAATAGATTGAATAATAATAATTATTATTATATTTTCTAAAAATAACATTGTTTCCTGTATTTTATTTAGATTTAAAAAGAAAAAAATATACTATTTGGTAACTCATATTATTAATTTAGATTTAAAAAAAAAAAAGAAAAATGTGTCTATACATATATATATATATATAGGAAAAAGAAAATAATAAAAGAAAGTAGCCCATGTGATTTGGAGAGTTAGAGATCCCTTGGCATATTCCTTATCTAAGAAATACCCAAAAAGCCCTTTGTTGGGCACTAATCTCCCATGTGTTTTAAAGATGCTCTAGAATGTTCCTTTATTCTAGCCAACTTAAATGCCTTTCAAGTTTATTGGAATTACATAGAAGTGCCATGGAGAGTTAGAGATGCCATAGAATATTCCTAACCCACCCCAAATTGACCTATCTACCCTTATCTTGGCCCCTAAGATAATGAAAGTCTATAAAAAACCTATTTTCTCTCATTTTGGGGGAGACACTTGAATTGTATAGAGAAATATTGGGAAAGCTTTAGAGGAAAGAAATATAGAGAGAGAAACTCTACCAATTATTTTACCCAAATCCCACCAAAACTCTACCCAACCATCAAATCACCATTGAAGGAGCTTGAAGCTTGAGGAAGAAGAAGAGGAAAAGCTTGAGGAATTCAACATCTCTACAAGTTTTGAGAAGATCTAGAGGTAAAGCCTTCAAATATATATATATAATAATAATTCAATCACAAGTTCTTAGATCTAGGAACTTTGCACATTTTCAAAACCTCCCTTCTTACCCCATTTCATCACACACCACCAAGAACTTGTGATTGAACCTCATAACACTTCATTAATTTGGATCTAATTAATGCCTTGGGTTTGAGATAAATTAATTTTGAAGAATTTATATTCCTAAATAAAACTTTGATTTCCTTTTTTTTCTATTTCATTCATAAGGTTCATGAGATCTTCCATATCTCATTGAAACTCTTTGAATTTGATTCCTTAGTTTCCTATGATCTTATGATCCATATGGAGATTAAAATGAATCATGATTATAATCTACACATAGTTGGTGAGATGCTAGTATCAACTCATGACTAGGATCTCTTTACTATGAATCTTATGGAATTCATACTATATTCCATGGAGATTAGAGTAGATTTGCTTTTTTAGTCTCCAATGACCATCAAATGGTAGGAGAAATGCTTTAGTTTGAGTCTATCTCTATGGCTTAGACTAATTCCTTCCTTGGGTTTTGGGAAGTTCTTTATACTTCATCCAAAACTTACATGTATGTGTGTCTTTATCCTCCAATGACCACCAAGTGGTAGGGGTAATATTTTGAACTCAAGTTTTGGTCCATAGGTTTGAGTTCTTTATTTGAGGATTTTGTGAAGTTCATTTCAATACTTCATCAAGATCCATAAGTGTGGTGTGCCTCATAGTCTTCAATGACCATCAAATGGTAGAAGAAGTAGTTTGGTTTGAGCCCCAACTTCATGTTTTAATAGTTGAGGCCAATCAACAAACTTGAACTAGCAAGACAAAAACAGTGGGTTCACAAACTGTTTTTGATCAAAGATTTTTAGTTTAAGATCTAACCGTTGAAATCAAATGAAACCAACGGGAAAATGTTCATAACACATTGTTTTACCACTGTGATTTTTGTTTTAGCAAGATTTTGTGATTAGAGAGGTTTGATCATGATTTTTGTGAGCTAATCACAATCTGTCCAGAGTTCTAAAATGCTTTCAGAATAATAAGTCTGTTTTGAAATTAATAAATCAGAACCCTAATAAAGTTTTCGGGGTCTCAAATAATTTTTTATAAGTACCTTAATGTGTTAGGAAGGTACCCTAAAAAGATCTAAGTGTTTCTCATTTTTTTACTATTTTTAGAAAATCATACAAGATCTCTGGACAGAGAGTTGCAGAATCCTGAGTGAGGTCTAGTATTTTCGGTATTCCCGGAGATCTAACCGTTGAAACCTCGATTTTCTTTTTGGGTTAGAAACTAGACTCACAGAGGCATAACATATCCAAAAATCAGTAAGATCCAAACGGTGAAAGTATTTTATATCCATTTTTGAACGTCGGGTCTGCTCTCTGTAAATCACAAAAAAACTGCTACTGTTTTTGTCTAATCTTATTTATTTTAACTCAAATAGTCTCCTAATGGCTTAGGACTCAAACCATGTTTTGAACAATGATAATTTAGATTAAACCCAGAGGCTAAGTGATCCAAATTAGTGAATAAATTCATGTCTCATCCTTGTTCATAATCATTCATTCATTCATGTACATTGATGCTTATAGTTAGAACTAGTTCTTGGATGAAGTTGGACTTAGTTGAATTTAATTGAACATGACCTATGATTAATTACCTTTTGATATTATATCTTGTCTAAGGCATGTGTACTAACCTTTGTTTTGTAGCGCTTTGAGGTACAATTTCTCAACCCTTCTCTAGTTTAATCTTTTTTTTTTTTTTTTTTTTATTTTAATTGATTTTTCGACCCCATGTGCGACACCTTAGCTTAGGTTTTGCCTTATGTGTATATATGTATTAGAGACCTTTCTTAGGTTTATTTTTGCATGCATTGCACGTTTGATATTCGCGGCCGGATCCCGGGTATGTTTTCTGGTTCTCTATTGCATATCATGATGTTTGCTAGTTGAATTATGTGACTTATGAATGATATTTTACCGTTAGCAATTTTGCACCCTTTCGACATGCTTGTGTTATGTATACCTATATATGTATTAATTGAGGGCATGCTTAGATTAATAACTTGATTAAAAAGGATGTTGAGTAGAGGCCTATCGTGAGATAGGATGAAAGGGGGTGTTTTAGTCCGCCGGGCTCCTTCCCCTTTCATTCCATAATCCCCGGACCCAGTTTATCTTTGGTTTCGCAAAAGATCAGTTTGCTTTTAAAATGGTTTCTTAATTTTTTCCTTTTAAAAATTAAGTGGCGACTCTTTGAATTTGAAAATATTTGTTTTAAAAGTGGGTAAAATTTGAAAACCTGCGGTATCCACAGGAATACAACGGATTTATGTTCTCAGTTCTCGTAACAGATTTACGTTAACCCTCAAAAATCAATTCAAAGGCATCTTCGTGACCCCCGTAACAGATTTTGCATCGGTCAAGAATTAGGTGATCTTCCCTGACTAACACGTCACGTAAAATGCGTCATACTTGGGGAAGACATGATGAGCATGGCACTTGTATGACCAGGTAAATTCGGAAATACCATTGCATAGCACTTGCATCACGATAAGATAGGTGCATTCATCCGTATGGTTACTCGTTCTTGTGTATGTTTGGCTCCTGTCCGAACTACGTCTTGGTCTGATTCCTGATGGGAAACGTAGGTAGCTCACCGTTGAGCACGACCAACATGAACCGTTTGTGAAGCTGTTTTCGCAACGCATTTTGTTTTACCTAAATTCGACAGTCTGGTCAAAGGCTTGTCTTCACACAGGCTTTGACATTCACTTATGGGACGCGTTGCCCCACAAGCTCTGTCAAAGAGGGGCAAACTGTAGACACCCCTATTTTGACCGACCGTCGAATTTAGGAGAGCGTCACCTCCACATCCGATGATGACAAAGACTGAAAAATTTGAAGTGTTCCAAGCTCTTCAGAAAGTTCTCCAAACGCGATAAAATTTCACAGAAAGAAGAAAATACCAGGTATCTAGGAGAATTCAGGTATAAAACACCATTTTTTGGAAAAGATCTTCGAAAATAAGTTTCTTTAAGAAAAATGGAAGAAAGAAAAGACCTAAAAAGGGAAGTTCAACAAAAAACGACACACGACAGTATTCCGCGGCACTCAGTGAGTGCCGAACGACATCCAGTGAGTGCCGGCCCGGCATTTACTGAGTGCCGCTGACATTTTCTGACTGCCGTTTGCTTTTAAAGTCCGTATTTTGTGGTACAATACGTATATGTATGCGGATAAAAACAAAAAAACTGATAAAGTAAGGTTGACGAAAATACGGCAATCAATAATTTGGTGTGGCACTTACTGAGAGCCGCGCGACAGACACGGAATGCCGTCACGGCAGTCATGAAGTGCCGCGGCGGCATCCACGGACTTCTGCAGATTACTTTTGACTGCCGCCCTGGGCAGCAGTCTGTCTAATTTCAGGAAGTACGTATTGTACCACCAAATGAGACATTTACACCTGGCTTTTACTCTGAATTCACTGAAAATTCTTGGTAATTTTGTCTATAAAAGAGGGAGGATCTTCCTTGAGAAAAACAAGAACAACATACAAAGATGTCACGACCCATCCCACTACGCGTGGAAATAGGACACGTGGCATGCCACCAAGGCTCACCCAAACGTCATATAACTATACACAGCGGAAAGAACTTTAAAACAACCCTGGGTATTTAAAACTTAGGGAACATTACTCTCTGAGTTTATAAAATCCATTGAAATCAGAGTTATAAAAAGTTTTGTTCGATCAAAAGTGTTCACAAGAATCCATTTCAAAATACAGAGGTTCAGTCGACTGCCCAGTCGACTGTACTAGGGTCCAGTCGACTGTGCCTGGCAGAAACTAAAACCCTAAATCCTCAACAGAGGTCCAGTCGACTGCCCAGTCAACTGGGTCAAGCAGAACCCAAAATACAGCATATAACACAGGGGTCCAGTCGACTGATATGGGGACTCAGTCGACTGCTTTCCATTTCTAGAAGCAGTATTCGAAAACTACAGTGGTTCAGTCGACTGATCAGGGATCCAGTCGACTGCTTCTCTTACTATTCACTTTCAGTGTCTCAAATACACGGGATCCAGTCGACTGATCCTGGGTCCAGTCGACTACTCGACTGCTCCCCTCCTGGCAGCCCTATGATGAAAATTAACAACACATGCTTCTCAACACCAACAACACACACAACCATAACTGATTTCCAACCTATTAAAAAGTAATTACAGATGTTCGATTACAAGATTTCCATCCTGTGAAACTAATCCATATTTCTATTATAACATAACACAATAACCAAATCCTTACACAAGTTAGGATTTAAATCAAAAACATATACAAGTGTGATTTCCCCGGCGTTCATCGGCCTCACTCATCGCGCTTCTTCTTGTCTTTCTTCTTACCTGCAATGGAGTACATCTCCACTGCTCAGCTATATGATGAGCGTACAATTCTAAATGTATGCTTATATGACAGTTCATGGTTTAAGCATCTAAAACACATAGAAATAGTCTCTAGGGTGAGTGGTACACATTCATCCGGTCGATGCCGTAGGAGGCCCACCTCTCCCACGCATCTCGTACACTGGTTGGGCCTTCCTCCATACCAGGTACCGTGTACTGGTTGGGCCCACCTCCAATCCAGACACAACCACAATTCCAATTCCATTTCAATCACAATCACAATCACAATCACAATCACAATCCTCAAGGTTCGAGGAGCTTACCCCGGATGAATTTGCACCAAACTCCCCTTTGACCCAAGTAGACACATAACATGCTCACATAAACAGTTATACGTGCTTTTATCATAATTTCACGTGCATAATTAACGGGCCTAACTAACACATGAATTTCGCCCGGATCCAAGAATATCAAAAGTGATGTCCAAAACATGAAAATCCATATATTTCATAGATCTAGAATTCATACCTCGTGCGAATCTCTTCAAACTTTGAAGGATCGTCTAGGGGGCTAAATAAACGTCGGATTTCAAATTTGGGACGGTTCCTACAAGTTTTACCTGATTTTTCCCAAAAGTCTAGAATTAATATTTTTACAAAAATTGGCCAAACATGACCTAAGTGGTATCAAAACATAGATCTTACCTCTACGAGTTCAAATCTGAAATCTGGAGAAAATCTGACGGACGAACGGTCGTCGATCGGCGTCGCAAAGCCCGTTGGCTCTAAATCTCCCTTCTCTCTCCTCTCTCTAGATATTTGGCAAGTGTTTGGATGAGATTGAAATCTCATCCCAATCTATATATAGGCAAACATTCGGGGAATTACGTTTACCTCCCCGCAAGTTTCTCAAAACTTCTCATTAATCCATGAAACTTCGCACACGTCCATTATATGCCTTTACGAGTGAAAATTATAAATTCCAAAAGTTTTCGACTAAGTTTCGTTTGGGTCCAAAATAACGTCCGAAACTATATTCTGTGAAATCTCTACACAACCTACCTTTTTAATTAATGTATCTCTCACGTTCTCACCACAGTTCTTAAAATGATATAATCAATATCAAAGATATCAGAAATTATACTACACAGGTATAATTCAGTATTCATAAAATACCAGATATATCAAATAACATTTAAGTCATATAAATATCATTTAATCGTGCCATGCAATATGAACTGCCATGTTCACGTGTCCTCACTGACACCTTACCAATGACTCACAGTCAACCTCTTCTCAATTCAATTATCAAATAACATTGATAATCCACAAAATCTGAATATGCATATTAAAACCATGAAATTTTTGGAACGGGTGTGACAACTCTCCCCTCCAAAAAGGAAGTTTGTCCCCAAACTTTACCTCATACATCGAACAGGTACGGATACTCATTCCGCATGTCTTCCTCATTTTCCCACGTAGCCTCTTCCACCGTATGACTACGCCATAGCACTTTTACCATTGGAATGGTTTTAGTTCTCAAGACTTGTTCTTTGCGATCCAAGATCTCTACAGGATGTTCAGCATAAGTCAAGTCTCTCTGAATCTGTAACGGTTCAGGTACAATGATCTTACTCGTGTCAGTCATACAACGTCTCAACATAGACACGTGAAACACATTGTGCACATGTTCCAACTCGGATGACAATGCCAATCGGTAAGCTACTGGACCAACCCTCTCTAGGATCTCAAAAGGTCCTATGAATCTCGGATTGAGCTTTCCCCTCTTCCCAAATTGTACAATGCCTTTCGAAGGCGATGTTCTCAAGTATACAAAATCTCCAACTTCAAAATTCATCGGTCGTCGCTTAGAGTCTGCATAACTCTTATATCGGCTCTGAGCTACCTTGAGTCACTCTTGAATCAACTTCACTTTCTCAGTAGTCACCTGTATTAACTCAGGTCCTAACAACTTCCTTTCTCCCACCTCGGTCCAACAAACTGGTGATCGACACTTACGGCCATACAAAGCTTCATATGGTGTCATACCAATACTCGATTAAAATCCGTTGTTATACGCAAATTCAATTAATGGCAAGTGGTCCTCCCAATCACTCCCAAAGTCTAATACACACAATCTCAACATATCTTCCAAGGTCTGAATCAGATCGGTCTGAGGATGAAATGCAGTACTGAAACTCAATTTTGTACCCCATAGCTTCTTGCAAACTTTCCCAAAATCTTGACGTAAAACTACTATCGCGATCGGATATAATCACAGCTGGGACTCCATGTAGTCTTACAATCTCTCTCACATACAATTCTGCTAACTTGGACGATTTAGTCGTTTTGATCGGTAGAAAATGTGCTGACTTGGTTAATCGGTCAACTACAACCTAAATCTTATCATTCTTATTGCATGATCGTGGAAATCCAGAAACAAAATCCATCGTGATCTCGTCCCACTTCTATTCTGACACAGGTAAAGGTTGTAATAATCCCGCAGGTACTTGTCTCTCTGCTTTAACCTGTTGACATGCCGAACATTTAGATACAAACTTAGCGACTTCACGCTTCATACCCTTCCACTAGAAGTTTTCTCTCAAGTTTCGGTACATCTTATTACTTCCCGGGTGCACTGAATATTTTGTACTATGAGCTTCTTCTAAAATTCTCTCTTTCAAGTCTTTCACATTCGGTACACATAATCGATTTCCTAGTTTCAATGTTCCTTGTTCTAATACAAAACCAGGTCGCTTTCCCAAAGATATCTCGTCTCTCTTTTTACACAAGTAAACATCGTGAAACTGTTCCCTCTTGATTTCATCAATAATATCTGGGTGTGCCCTGATCGCCATCATTAAACCACCACTAGTCTCTGGAATCACGTCCAATTCTAAGCGTTCCATCTCTTTTATCAACTCTTTTTATTGCGTTAGCTCGTCGACTAAATTCCTCGACGTCTTCCGGCTTAAGGCATCGGCTACTACATTTGCCTTTCCCGGATGGTACTCAATCGAAAGATCGTAATCCTTCATCAATTCCAACCATCTTCGCTGTCTCATATTCAAGTCCCGTTGGGTGAAAATGTATTTCAAACTCTTGTGGTCCGTGAATATCTCACACTTTTCCCCGTATAAGTAATGTCTCCAAATCTTCAAAGCATGAATTACTGCAGCTAATTCAAGATCATGGGTCGGATAATTAATCTCATGTGTCTTCAACTGTCTAGAAGCATAAGCAATCACTTTACCACCTTGCATTAACACGCATCCCAACCCTTGATGCGACGCATCACTATAGATCACAAACCCCTCGGTTCCGGATGGTATTGTCAAAATAGGTGCTCTCGTCAACCGTGACTTCAACTCTTGAAAATTGTCTTCTCACTTCTGACTCTATTCAAAAATAACACCCTTTCTCATTAACTTTGTCATCGGTAATGAAATCTTCGAGAAATGTTCGATAAAACGGCGGTAGTATCCCGCTAATCCCAAGAAACTTCGAATTTCGGATACGGAAGTCGGTCTTTGCCAATTTGATACAGCTTCTACTTTGTGAGGATCAACTGATACTCCATTCTTGTCAATCACATGACCAAGAAAAGTAATGCTAGGTAACCAAAATTCACATTTCTTGAATTTCCCAAATAATTGTTTCTCTCGCAATCTCTGAAGTATCAACCTCAAGTGGTTCTCGTGTTCTATCTCACTCGGTGAATAGATAAGGATATCGTCAATGAATACAATCACAAAGTTGTCCAAATAATCTTTGAATACTCGATTCATAAGGTCCATGAACGCAGCTGGTGCATTAGTAACCCCAAATGGCATAACTAAGAACTCATAGTGTCCATAACGCGTTCTGAAAGCTGTTTTCTCAACATCTTCGGCCTTTACTTTCAACTGATGATAACCTGATCTTAGGTCTATTTTGGAGAATACTTGTGCCCCACGAAGTTGATCAAATAAGTCATCAATTCTGGGTAGTGGATACTTGTTCTTGATTGTCAACTTGTTCAGTTCTTGATAATCAACACACATACGCATCGAACCATCTTTCTTCTTTACAAACAACACTGGAGCTCCCCACGGCGATACACTTGGTCGAATGAAACCCTTGTCAAGTAACTCTTGGAGTTGAAGTTTTAGTTCCTTCAATTCTACTGGTGTCATTCTATACGGTGCCTTTGATACGGGTCTTGAGTCTGGCATTACCTCAATGGTGAATTCAATTTCCCTCTCAATCAGGACGTCTGGTAAGTCATCGGGGAATACATCCGGGTACTCTCGCACTATCAGAATGTCTTCTACTTTTAATTCGGTCGCCGAGACATCAGTCACTGAACATAGAAATCCCTGACATCCCTTTTTCAATAATTTTCCCGCTCGAATAGCTGAAATCAAGTACGGCGGAGGTGTAACCCCACTCCCTTGAAAACAAAAGTTCCCGTGTACTGGTGATCGAAAATTAACCTCTTTCCGTTCACTATCTATCGTAGCTTGGTTAAGGGCTAACCAATCCATTCCTAGTATTACATTGAAATGGTTCACCACAATCGGTATAAGATCTACAGTCATTAACTTCTCACCTAATTTGACCTCACAGTCTTTATATATAGTAGATGTCACTACCGGTTTACTAAGCGGCACGGCAATGGATAAATCATATCCTAGTGGTGCGGACTTAACATTCAAATGATCAACAAAGTTATAAGATACAAACGAATGCGTAGATCCCGAATCAACGAGTATGCGTGCTAAGTGCGAACATACAAGCACCATACCTGAGACCACTGTATCAGTAGCAGCCACGTCTCCAGGGTTCATCTGGAATGATCTTCCCTGACGCTGCTCTGTCCTTTGTCCTCCGTCACTAGACTGCTTAGGCTTCGACCCACTAGAAGCCATAGAACTTGCCCCTTGTTGAGAACGCTTCTTTGGGCAATCCTTCGCTCGATGTCCCAAGGTACCACAGTCAAAACACTTGAGTTGCGAATGGGTCGCAGAACTCACACTGTTTCACCCTGTAGATCTGTTCTGAAAGTTGGTCAGAAAACATCGACCGGTGTGTGGTCGGTTACAAAGCGGACACAACGGTATGTTACTTGGTATTCTCCTGGAATCATTAAAACCAGAACTAGAGCCTCTTGAAAATGATTTCTTAAAAGATCCCCCTTGACTTCGGTCACCACCCTCATGACTTCGCTTTCCTTCGTGATTTTGTCTTGATCTCTCTATTCCACTTTCGGCTACAAGTGCCGTCTGCTGTACTGCTGCAACAGTCGAATGCTCATAGGTCTCTACTCTCAGCCGGATATTATCCCTTAAACCCTCTTCAAATTTTCTTGCCCTATCTTCCTCTTCTGGCACAGAACCCTTACCAAACCTCAACAACGCGTTATACTTGGAAGTATATTCAGTTACAGTCATATCTCCCTGCTTCAGGTTATCAAATTCTCGCTTCTTCGCATTATAGGCGGCTCGTGGAAAGAATCGGCGATTGAATTCTGCCTTAAACCCTTCCCAAGTAATCGGTGCTCCCTGATCTAAAACGTTTACCCACCAGTTCTGGGCTTCACCTCGCAATACGTCACTTGCGTTCTCAATCTTCTCCCTATCTGACATCGGGATAGATCAAAAAATTCGTTCCATGTCCATGACCCAATGTTCTGCCAATGTTGTATCAGGTGTCCCATGAAATTCCATTGGTTTCTTTCGAGTGAATTGTTCGGATATTGATCTCATACCTCTAGTTTTGGGTGCGTGCACTACGGTTATTAGTTCCACTTCGATGTGAGGTGTGGGAGGCAATCGCTCTGCTATATTCCGTATCATTTCCCCCATATTCCCCATCATTTCTGCCATTTCATTCATACGTCGAGTGTGTGGCGATAGTTCTCGCTCTTCGTCACTCATGATTACAATCCTGTAGTTCTCAATGCATAAACACTATGCATGTACAACAATAACAATGGTATGTATGTAAAACAACCTACATATGCATCAAACATCTCTAATATGTATGGATGCAATTTAAAACATGTGGCAATTCGCTCAACACTCCACTCGTCGTTGAACGTTCCCAAAGTTTTGTTACCTATAGCTCTGATACCAATAAATGTCACGACCCATCCCACTACGCGTGGAAATAGGACACTTGGCATGCCACCAAGGCTCACCCAAACGTCATATAACTATACACAGCGGAAAGAACTTTAAAACAACCCTGGGTATTTAAAACTTAGGGAACATTACTCTCTGAGTTTATAAAATCCATTGAAATCAGAGTTATAAAAAGTTTTGTTCGATCAAAAGTGTTCACAAGAATTGTGGATATCGCAGGTTTTCTTTACCCACAGCTTTTCAAAATCAATTTCTAAAAACAAATGAGTCGCCACTTAATTTTTTTAAAAGGAAAATTAAGAAACCATTTTAAAAACAAACTGATCTTTTGCGAAACCAAAGATAAACTGGGTCCGGGGATTATGGAATGAAAGGGGAAGGAGCCCGACAGACTAAAACACCCCCTTTCATCCTATCTCGCGATAGGCCTCTACTCAACATTCTTTTTAATCAAATTAATAATCTAAGCATGCCCTCAATTAATACATATATACATATACATTACACAAGCATGTTGGAAATGGTGTAAAATTGCTAATGGCAAAATATCATTCATAAACCACGTAATTCAAGTAGCAAACAACATGATATGCAATAGAGAACTAGAAAACATACCCGGGATCCGGCCGCGAATATTAAACGTACAATGCATGAGATAATAGAAATCCTAAAAGGTCTCTATCACATATAAACATATAAGGCAAGACCTAGTCTAAAGTGTCGCACATGGAGTCGAAAATTAATTCAAAAATCAAAGAAATGAATTAAACTAGAGAGGGGATGAGAAATTGTACCTCAAATGCGCTATAAAACAAAGGTTAGTACACATGCCTTAGACAAGATATAGTATCAAAAAGTAATTAATCATAAGTCATGTTCAATTAAATTCAACTAAGTCTAATTTTATCCAAGAACTAGCTCTAATGGTAAGCATCAATGTATATGAATGAATGAATGGATATGAACAAGAATGAGACATGAATGTATTCACTAATTTGGATCACTTAGCCTCTGGATTTAAACTAAATTATCCTTATTCAAAACATGATTCGGGTCCCAAGACATTAGGGAACCATTTGAGTTGAAATAAATAAGATTAAACAAAAAACAGTAGCAGTTTTTTATGAATTACAGAGAGCAAACCTGATCTTAAGAAATAGAAATAAAATACTTCCAACGGTTGGATCTTACTGATATTTGGATATGTTATGCCTCTGTGAGTCTAGTTTCTAACCCAAAAAGAAATTCGAGGTTTCAACGGTTAGATCTCCGGGAATACAGAAAATACTAGACCTCACTCAGGGTTTTACAACTCTCTGTCCAGAGATCTTGTATGATTTTTTAAAAATAGAAAACAAATTTGAATTACTTCATTCTTTTTAGGGAACCTTCCTAACACATTAAGGTTCTTAGACAAAATTATTAGAGATCATGAAAACTTGGTTAGAGCTCTGATCTATCAATTTTAAAACCGGTTTGCTGTTCTGAAACTATTTTGAAATTCTGGACAGATTGTGGTTGTCTCACAAAATTCATGATCAAACCATTCTAAGCATAAAATCTTACCAAAACAAAAATTACAGTGGTAAAATAATGTGTTATTGACACTTTCCCGTTGGTTTCACTTGATTTCAACGGTTAGATTTTGAACTAAAAATCTTTGATCGAAAACAGTTTGTGAAATCACTGTTTTCGTTTTGCTAGTTCAACTTTGTTGGTTGACCTCAACTATTAAATCATAATGTTGGGCTTAAACCAAATCATTTCTTCTACCATTTGATGGTCATTGAAGACTAAGGACCTATTTAGACTTATGGACTTTTAATGAAGTATGAAGAACTTCTCAAAACCCAAGGAAGAGATTAGTCCAAGCCATAGAGATGGACTTAAACTAAAACATTTCTCCTACCATTTGATGGTCATTGGAGACTAAAAAAGCAAATCTACTCTAATCTCCATGGAATATAGTATGAATTCCATAAGATTCATAGTAAAGAGATCCTAGTCATGAGTTGATACTAGCATCTCATCAACTATGTGTAGATTATGACCATGATTCATTTTAATCTCCATATGGATCATAAGATCATAGGAAACTAAGGAATCAAAACTCAAAGAGTTTCAATGAGATATGGAAGATCTCATGAACCTCATGAATAAAATAGAAATAAAGGAAATCAAAGTTTTATTTAGGAACACAAATACTTCAAAACTAATTTATCTCAAACCCAAGGCATTAATTAAATCCAAATTAATGAGATGTCATGAGATTCAATCACAAGTTCTTGGTGGTGTGTGATGAAATGGGATAAGAAGAGAGGTTTTGAAAATGTGAAAAGTTCCTAGATCTAAGAACTTGTGATTGAATTATCCTAATTCTACCAAGGATTAAGAGGTTACCTCTATGACCTCAAAGAATTCTTCAATTTCTTGTGAAGTTCTTCCAAGATCCTCAAATTCTTCTCAAAACTCTTCAAATTCTTCAAGAAATTCTTCTCTTCTTCTCAATTCTCTCTCTAATTCTTTCTCTAAACTCAAGTATATCTCTTGTATATGCTTGTATATTGATTTCAAAGCTCAAGTCCCCTCAAAATGAAGATGAAGATCTGTTTAAATAGGCCATCATCTCAAGGATAAATAGATAAATTCGGGTGGAGGCCCATGTGCAAAGATTTCTTCTAGAACAAGTGAGAAAAGCAGTCTGTTACAGCCAGCGGCACTCGACGGGTGCCGGCGGCATTCACTGAGTGCCGGGCGGCACTCACTGAATGTCGGACGGCAACCCGTGAATGCCGGCGCAGCACTCAGTGAGTGCCGCCGGGTTTTTCGGGTGCCGGGGCTAACTGAATTTGCTCTTTTTTTCAAATTTTCGAAAGGAATATTAATCAAAACTTAATTTTGTGATTTATCCTTATATATTTATATATATTTGTGCTAAAATGCACCCATGTGGGTGGTATGCACCCATGTGCATGGTATATTCTTCAATATACTATGCTCCGTATTATTATTATTATTATTATTATTTTTCTTCAAGAGACAATTTTTCTTTATTAAAAACTCCTCCCCTTTTTTTATCATCTTCATTTTATACTTCCAAAACCCCTTCTTTTTTTTATTGAGCAAATTTTCAGACTGATTTCCTCGTGTGTTCTTTAATGTTCGGGGCTCTCCCGAATACCCAAATCCTCTCTCTTCTTTCTCCTTTTTATATTTTCTATTTTTAATTTTGAAATTTGTCTTGAAGAATCAATTGAAGATTTTGAATTTCCTGGAAAATCTTCGAATGTCACCGGCTATTGTCATCATCGGTCTTTTGAGAGGTAATCAATCCCTAGATTTGACGTTTTGGTCAAAATTGGGGTGTCTACAAGAATCCATTTCAAAATACAGAGGTTCAGTCGACTGCCCAGTCGACTGTACTAGGGTCCAGTCGACTGTGCCTGGCAGAAACTAAAACCCTAAATCCTCAACAGAGGTCCAGTCGACTGCCCAGTCAACTGGGTCAAGCAGAACCCAAAATACAGCATATAACACAGGGGTCCAGTCGACTGATATGGGGACTCAGTCGACTGCTTTCCATTTCTAGAAGCAGTATTCGAAAACTACAGTGGTTCAGTCGACTGATCAGGGATCCAGTCGACTGCTTCTCTTACTATTCACTTTCAGTGTCTCAAACACACGGGATCCAATCGACTGATCCTGGGTCCAGTCGACTACTCGACTGCTCCCCTCCTGGCAGCCCTATGATGAAAATTAACAACACATGCTTCTTAACACCAACAACACACACAACCATAACTGATTTCCAACCTATTAAAAAGTAATTACAGATGTTCGATTACAAGATTTCCATCCTGTGAAACTAATCCATATTTCTATTACAACATAACACAATAACCAAATCCTTACACAAGTTAGGATTTAAATCAAAAACATATACAAGTGTGATTTCCCCGGCGTTCATCGGCCTCACTCATCGCGCTTCTTCTTGTCTTTCTTCTTACCTGCAATGGAGTACATCTCCACTGCTCAGCTATATGCTGAGCGTACAATTCTAAATGTATGCTTATATGTCAGTTCATGGTTTAAGCATCTAAAACACATAGAAATAGTCTCTAGGGTGAGTGGTACGCATTCATCCGGTCGATGCCGTAGGAGGCCCACCTCTCCCACGCATCTCGTACACTGGTTGGGCCTTCCTCCATACCAGGTACCGTGTACTGGTTGGGCCCACCTCCAATCCAGACACAACCACAATTCCAATTCCATTTCAATCACAATCCTTAAGGTTCGAGGAGCTTACCCCGGATGAATTTGCACCAAACTCCCCTTTGACCCAAGTAGACACATAACATGCTCACATAAACAGTTATACGTGCTTTTATCATAATTTCACGTGCATAATTAACGGGCCTAACTAACACATGAATTTCGCCCGGATCCAAGAATATCAAAAGTGATGTCCAAAACATGAAAAATCCATATATTTCATAGATCTAGAATTCATACCTCGTACGAATCTCTTCAAACTTTGAAGGATCGTCTAGGGGCTAAATAAACGTCGGATTTCAAATTTGGGACGGTTCCTACAAGTTTTACCTGATTTTTCCCAAAAGTCTAGAATTAATATTTTTACAAAAATTGGCCAAACATGACCTAAGTGGTATCAAAACGTAGATCTTACCTCTACGAGTTCAAATCTGAAATCTGGAGAAAATCTGACGGACGGACGGTCGTCGATCGGCGTCGCAAAGCCCGTTGGCTCCAAATCTCCCTTCTCTCTCTAGATATTTGGCAAGTGTTTGGATGAGATTGAAATCTCATCCCAATCTATATATAGGCAAACTTTCGGGGAATTACGTTTACCTCCCCGCAAGTTTCTCAAAACTTCTCATTAATCCATGAAACGTCGCACACGTCCATTATATGCCTTTACGAGTGAAAATTATAAATTCCAAAAGTTTTCGACTAAGTTTCGTTTGGGTCCAAAATAACGTCCGAAACTATATTCTGTGAAATCTCTACACAACCTACCTTTTTAATTAACGTATCTCTCACGTTCTCACCACAGTTCTCAAAATGATATAATCAATATCAAAGATATCAGAAATTATACTACACAGGTATAATTCAGTATTCATAAAATACCAGATATATCAAATAACATTTAAGTCATATAAATATCATTTAATCGTGCCATGCAATATGAACTGCCATGTTCACGTGTCCTCACTGACACCTTACCAATGACTCACAGTCAACCTCTTCTCAATTCAATTATCAAATAACATTGATAATCCACAAAATCTGAATATGCATATTAAAACCATGAAATTTTTGGAACGGGTGTGACAAAAGAACAATACACAAGAGATACAAAAACACTACTACTACACCAACTTTGGGAGAGAAAAGAGAGAGTTTAGAGAACTATAGAGAAGAGCTTGGAAGATCTTCAAAGGAAAAGAACTTTGAGGATAGTTTGGAGGTGACCCTCTAATCTTAGTTGTGTTTCCTTTCTTTTGAGCTTCTAATCTTCAAGTCATTTTTAGTTTTTCTTGATTAAGTTTTAGAGTTTGTTAAGTAAACTTGGAAGTACTTGTTTCTAATTCTTTGATCTTTCTTCTATTTCTTTTGTTTATGTTTTTTCTTGAGATTCTTGGAGATCTTCAATATCTCTCTTGAAATCTCTTGAGTATGTTCCTTTGAATCCCATGTAAGCTTATGCTTTACATGAGAGTTAAAATTTGATCATCACTTCATTTTATAAGCAAATAGATGGATCCAAGTCCATACTCATGACTTGGGTCCTCTAAACTTGATGTTTCATGGAATCCTTTCTATATTCCTTTGAGACTCATGAGTATTAGTCATGTCTTCATCTCCAATGACCATCAAATGGTAGGAGAAAGTGGTTTTGAGTCTAAGCCCATCTCCATGGTTTAGATTCCTTATCTTGAGATTTCATGAAGTCCATTCATACTTCACTTGAAATCTATAAATATAAAGGTCTTTAGTCTCCAATGACCATCAAATGGTAGGAGAAAATGGTTTAGTTTAAGTCCAACTTCATGGTTTAATAGTTGGGGTTAACAAATAAAGGTTGAACTTGACAAATGAAAACAGTGAGTTCACAAATTGTTTTTTGATCAAAGATTTTTAGTTCGAAATCTAACCGTCGAAATCAAGTGAAACCAATGGGAAAATGTCAATAACACAATATCCTACCACTGTAATTTTTTTTAAGGTGGTTTCATGTTTAAAGTGGTTTGGTTATGAGTTTTGTAAGGTCACTACAATCTGTCCAGAGTTTCAGCATAGTAACACTCTTTTGAAATAAGTAAACCAATGCTTTAATAAAATGTTTGTGACCCAAAATAATTTTTTCTATGTAGATTAATGTATTAGGAAGTCACCCTAAAAAGAACAAAGCATTTCTGAGTTTTTTGGCTATTTTTAAAAAATCGTGCAAGAACTCTGGACAGAAGGTTGTAGAATGCTGAGTGATGTCTGGTTTTTGTCCAATTCCCGGAGATCCAACCGTTGCAACTTTGATTTCCTTTTGGGTTACAAACTAGACACACAGAGGCATCTTGTGTCCAAAATTCATCAAGATCAAACCACGGGAACCATGCTTTTTCATTTTTTAAAGTTATAATCGCCTCTCAGCAATTTCCAGAATTCTGCAATAGTTGTCATCAAATCTTGTGAATAATGGTTTAGATGAAATTTTCATGAGTCAAGGTTCAAACCATATTTCAATAATGATTAGTTAAGCTTGAATTCGAAGTTTAAGTGAACCAAATCATCGAGTATTTCATATTTCATTCTTGCTCATGACATATTCATCCGTATGGATCGACATTTGTAGTTAAGATTTATTTGTTTTAGATTTAATTATATTCTATAGATTTAAGCTAGAAGTTTAGGATTATTATTTTAGGTCCAACTTTACATTTTGTATATCATGTGGACTAACTCATTGTTTTGTAGCGCATTTGAGGTACAATTTTGCATCTCTTCTCTAGTTTATTCTATTTGTTGATTTTATTGATTTTCGACCTCATGCGCGACACATTAGAATTAGGATCTCGCCTTATATGTATATGTGATTAGAGACTCTTTTTTAGGATTTTCTTTTGTTTGTATGCATTGCACGTTTAATATCGCTGCTGGATCCCGGGTAAGTTCTCTTGTTCCCTATTGCATATCATATTGCTTGCTACTTGAAATATGTGGCTTATGAATGATTTTTTGTCATTAGCAATTTTACACCCTTTGGACATGCTTTTGTGATGTATATGTATATATGTATTAGTTGAGGGCATGCTTAGATTAATAAATTTGATTAAAAGGATGTTGAGTAGAGGCCTATCGTAAGATAGAATGAGAGAGGGTGTTTTAGTCCGACGGGCTCCTTCCTCTCTCATTCCATAATTGTAACACCCTGTATTTTCTTTTCCATTAATAAATGAATATTTTCATTTTATTTCTATTTATAATATTTTGTTTGGGGTCAAACTGTAATTTCCAAAATACTTTCTACGGTTTCAAAATCAATATCTATATTTTTGTACAACCCGGAATTTATTCCTACGCTAATATTATTTTTTCCTGTATTTTATTATACCCGAAAAATACCAGTTTTTGATTTAAACCTGCGTGTATATCGCGTTTTAGGTGTGGGAGCATGTGAGCTCAACCACACCGTATGACTTCTAGTCATTGCTTGGAGCCCAATTTTGGGCTATCTATATATGTATAACAGTGTCTCTCATTCTCTCCCACACAACTCTCTGCATCTCTCAAATTCCCTCAATCTCCCTCTATTTCTCTCTTCCTCTCAAGAACACACATAACACACACACTTACACAGATTATATATCATATACATACACACATACATAGCTATATATATTTATATCACAATCAAGAGAGGAAGAACGGAGGAGAAATTTCTAACAACGGAATTCTCGGCGGAAATTCTCGGTCTCAAATTGTAGTCCTTTATCACCTCAGTGAGTAATTTAAACTCACTCACAATGTTTATATATGTATAATTCAGTGTATATGTGTGTATATGTGTGTATATGTGTATATATATGTGATACACCATGGAAGCTTAAAAATGGAGTTTTGTAAAATTTAACCAAAATCAATTCTGTAAATTGGGAATGAAAGATCTTAGTCCCAATAAGCTGTGGTTCGAATCCTACGCAATAATTCGTCTGTATCGCGACGTACCGTTGATTTAAAGTTTTGACACCCTTAATTTAATCGCGAATATCTAGAGATACAATCCGTAGTAGTTAAAATTGATAGCGTATTTGTAATCTACACGGAAAACCGAAGAGATTCATATATTACATGTCCTGGAACGAACAGAAAACAGAAATGGGTCTGTAACAGTTTTTAAAATTGAAAACAGGGGAAAAACCAGGAAGATGATGAAACTGCAAGAACTCGCGCGCGCGACCCACTCGCGCAAGGCTCGCTCGCGCGGCCCGCTCGCGCGAACCCATTGCCCCGCTCGCTCGCGTGAACCGCTCGCGCGACCCGTCTCCCCCTTCGCTCGAGCGGCCCGCTCGCGCGACACCCCCTCTGCCTCGCTCGCGCGGTCCGCTCGCGCGAGGTGGCAGTTCTGGCAGTTTGTGTAATTTTTGGTAAGGGACTGTTTGGAAAATGTTTTGGGAAATTTCAAGGAACTGTTTGGCAAATTTATTTTTTTAAAGGTCTATGTTTTAAGAATTGTACGAACAAGAACAACTAAGGCCGAAATTTATGCTCGTACGATTATCCGGTTTTGTGATTAATTAATGGTGTTATTCATGAAACATTGACATACATATTAGGGTCGAGGTTGTGTCATCATGCATGTGTGTGAAAAAGCGTGAAAAGAGTAAAGGGTGGCGGTCTGGTGTGCGACCTCAATATCGATCGGATATTATTCCTGGTATTGGAGGCGATAGTGTTGTATACGACTTAGATATCGATCGGATAGTATTCTTGGTATCTAAGGCGCGCGTTTCGGATATTGATCGGATAGTATTCCTGATATCCGAAGCGATGATGATAGTGTTGTGTACGACTTAGATATCGATCGGATAGTATTCCTGGTATCTAAGGCGCGCGTTTCAGATATTGATCGGATAGTATTCCTGATATCCGGAGCAATGGTCGGTTGTGATCGGCCTAGATATCGATCGGATAGTATTCCTGGTATCTGAGGCAGTAGTGTGGTGTGTGACTTCAATGCCGATCGGATAGTATTCCTGGTATTGGAGGCGATAGTGTAGCGTGTGAATTGGATGACTGAGTAGTTATTACTCCTGGTGTCTGAGATGATGTGTTGGTTGAATTGGGTTGTTTTAAAGAAAAGAATTGGCAAGATAAGATATTACACAATTCATGTACAATTACGTATTTATTTCTTACTATATTCCCCCGTGATTTATGTTGAAATTGGAACCTTGAATATATTTCTGTTAATGTTAATTTGTACCTTTGTTCTATATGCTTATATATATACATATATATATTGCGAGCACATGTTTATTTTACTCACCAACTTTCATAAGCTGACGGCGTCGATGCGTCCTGGACTCTATGTCCAAATTTTCCAGGTCAGGAGCAGCCAGAGTTCGTTGACTATGCTAGTTAGATGACCGGAGGTGTTCCAGAAGAGCTGTTTTATATTCCTTATGTCTTTCTTTTCAGAGTTGTAATAAACCATTCGAGCCCTGTAGGTCCGAATAGGGTCGACCGGGCTCCCCAAGCCATTGTATGAATCCAGGCGAGGCTGCTTGAATTTGTGCGAGATGGAGAATCTCGTGATCTGGCTGGAGAACGGTGACTCTGTTTCGGTATTGGCTTGATTCTGAGCACGATTGTGACCAAGCTTTTTGGCCACTCCGTCAATCTGCTTCTGCAAGTCCTTGATTCGAGCTTCCACTCCTTCCCGACCGGTATCCGAGGGGTTAGTCGGGTCAGTGGAAGAGGCTTCTTCTTCATGGCGGTGTGCTGTCCTCTAGGATTGGGCTCGGCTATGACTCCGAGTAATCGTTCGCCCAAGACCACCTCGGCTCTCGACCGAGTGACCCTGGGCAGACTCCCGGGCCATATGTCCCTGCCTCTCCGCTGGGGCTGCACGCCTACCGCTGATGTCTGTGGCATCCTCAACGCGGGACAGGTTGGCTCGGGTACGTTGTCTGGTCAAGATTGATTCCCGACTATACGCAACGTTCCCGGGCAATTTTTCGGCCACTGGAGGATTGCTTTGCTGGGTCAGCAGGGCTTCGATCTGTTGTTGGATTTGACACTGGCCCTCCAAGAGTTATGTGAGGGTCGCGGTGATTTGTTCAGATATCATGACTGCTGTAGCCGGTGCCAGGGCCGGCGGAACATCCCGGTTGGCCTGTTGTGCAGTCTTCTCACTCTTCTTCGGAGGCATGGCTATCAGCCAAGAGATTTGTTGATGAGAAGACTTGTCACTTCCCACAGACGGCACCAAGTTGATGATGCCAAAATTTGTTTAAAGCAAATTAAAGCAATTTAAGGGGAGAGAGAGTGAGAGACTGGTTTTTGTATGTGGTTCGACCCTATTAATGAAGGTATCTACGTCCACGTGTGTGTCTGAGCACGTTCACTATATTGTAAAAGAGCCGGGGGCGTGTGGTGAACCAACAAGTCTAGAGCTACCGTAGGCCGGCCAGGCGTGTTGGTGACCGCTATAGAGGTGTTGTAGAGACTGAAAAGTCAGCCCCTTCAATGGGGGGTGAGAGGTCTCTTTTATAGATGTAAGAGACCTACTCGTACAATGAAAAGGAAACATAATCCAATTGATATAGATTGGCATTAATTGTAGGCCAGGGTTTCCTAATTGGATTAGGAAATAGTTTGTACTTTCCATTAGTCTTCTAGCTCGAGTAGGAAACTGCCCAGAATGCTAGGGATTATGCCTGTGGGCCCGGATGAGGTGTTCCCGCGGTGGGATGTGCCTGTGCGGTCTTCTCGGCCTGTTGGTCGGGTCGTGGATGAACCGCTCGGGAGGCATCAGGTGGACCAAACCACTCGGGATGATGCTTGTCAGTAGTTACAGAATAGAACCGCTCGGGCATGGGTTGATTGTAATACCCTGTATTTTGGTATTTTAATAAGACCCGGTATTTCATTTTTATACTCGTATAAACTTTCTCTTCCTTTTGGTAAATTTTGATACCAATCGATTGACATATTCCCAATCGATTGACACTTTTCTGATACCAATCGATTGATAAGTTATCCCAATCGATTTACATTCTACCGACTAAAAGTGATGACGTGTCAAATTTTCCAATCGATTGCTATTCATCTCAATCGATTGACATTGTTCCAATCGATTGACTACAAATATCTGTTACCAATCGATTGACTGGTGTCTCAATCGATTGACATAACCTGAGAAATGTTTTCTTCTTTCCTTCAGCTTTAAACGCGTGGCACTCTCTTATGTCTATATATATGTTTCATTTAGTGGCCTTGGGGCTGTTTTTCAGACCTTGGGAGAGAAATATACTTACCTCTTGAGTTATATATATATATCTCTATATCTACACATATATACACACCCTCACACACACTCACTACTTCGGCAGTAAGAAGAAGAAGAAGAAAGAAGAAGGAAGAAGAAGAAAGAAGGAAGGAAGAGACAGAGAGAGAGAAGGCTGGACAGAGAAGGAAGAAAGAGAGAGAGAGAGAAGTTGGTTTCAAGCTTAAACACCACCCAAACGCACCCTAGGTGAGTTCTAACTCACTTGGTCTCTTTATGTGATGTTTATGCAAGTTATTATGATGTTTAGATGGGTTCCATGCATGTAGTGCATGTTTATATATGCTGTTTTTACAATCTGCTGGAGAAGACGTAGTACCAATCGATTGACATGATCTCAATCGATTGACATCAGTTGCATTCCCAATCGATTGAATAGGATTTCAATCGATTGACATTGTTCCAATCGATTGACATATTTCTCAATCGATTGACATAACTTTTGTTCCAATCGATTGACATGATCAGTACATAGTTTCCTTTGCCTGTTTATTATATAAGAGGTTTAGTTGTTCGATTTCTAATTCGGAATTCCATTATGCGATTATGGGGTAGACAGGAGAAATGTGACACCAAAGATTTATGGATAATGAATAAAAAGTAATATGAAGACGTGGGTTGACGTGTTGTTTCTGATATAAGTTCGATATCCGTTTCTTTTAATCCGAGTAGTCAGGCCACATTGGGAATTGTCATGTGTCGATGTAGAATGGAACGTAAGTAGGTTTGGTAAGTTCCGGGAATGGTACGGGGATGGATGATTGGTCATGATATGCTCTTAAAAGCGGTGAACCGGACCATGGTTCTTAAAAGCGGTGAGCTGGACCAAGAAGTCTTAAGATAGACTGGATGATCTGTGATATGCTCTTAAAAGCGGTGAACCGGACCATGGTTCTTAAAAGCGGTGAGCTGGGATCACTAGTAGATGACGTTAAGTCGTGGCAATAGCTTGATATGCCTTGTTCGAAACGTTATATCCCTGAAATGCGGTGAACAGGACCATTGTTCTTAAAAGCTGGGGACAGACTGACGTGGAGTCCATGACATGCGGTGAACAGGACCATTGTTCTTAAAAGCGATGGACAGAATAAGGGTGTATCCCTAGAGTTAAACGATTGAGTCTGTTCATGACATCTGAATACGTTGAGTTCGGTATTTGAGTAATAAGACGATAAGGGTCGGTTTATAAGAATGAATAGAAGAACAAGATAATGTTATTTTATAATAAGATGTTAACTCTTGTTTTTATAAACTGGTGTTTACTTCAGATAACTGGTACCTCGTTAGTTTATGCTCACTCAGCTCTCAGTAAGCTGACGGCCTTTTATTGCCTGGACATTCCCCGTCCAGAATATCCTGCCCCTTGTTTTACAGGTAATGACCAGTACACTGATGAGTGTTATTTAGAGGAAGGCCCCACCGATGACGATTACACCAGGAAGGATTATCCTTATGCCAGTTGAAGACTGAAGATGTTATAATTAGATTTAATTTCAGTTGTTCTGTTAAACTTTTGTTAACGGGTACTTGGGCATTTGTTGTCTTCAGACCTGTTGTGATCCTGTGGACCATACTCTGATATTTTGTAATAGTTAACACTGTGTGTTATTTTCAGTTGGTTACTGTTGCTTTTCTTTTGGACTAGTACTGCGTGGTGTGGATTATTAGTGACTTTCACCTGTCATTCCTTATGGACCCATAAAGGAAATTTATTTTTCTCTATTTATGCTGCTCCGGGGCGTGACAGGATTTTTGGTATCAGAGCCTGCGTTCGGTACTCTAGGTTGTGATACTTTTGTTCACTAAGTATTTCCACACCATCTGGTCCTAGTGTTAAGATTCTTTGAGATGAGATATGAGTATAAGATAAGTTCATCTTCCTGACGATAGATAGTTTCCTTTGCAGGATAGCATGGATCCGGAGTTTCACCAGTTTGTGACTGATGCTTATGGAGGACATATTATCCATGGAGATACCGTGGAGCCAGCTGACCCAGAGTTTTATCATGAGCGTGTGTGCCAGATAGCTAGTCGACATTTAGAGGAAGACATGTGGAGAGCACTTTATGTGACCAGGAGTACTCACCCGACCCAGATGCGCATGGATGCTTACCACTTAGCGAGAGTTGGCAGAGACATTTGCCAGGAGATGTTGCGACTAGTTTTGAGTAAACCAGAGATGGATGAGATTGAGTTGAGAGCCATTGTAGCCGGTCCACCAGAGCCTGTGACTGCACCAGCAGCAGCTCCAGCAGCCCCACCATCACCAGTGCCCGACGTACCCGTCCCAGAGCCAGAGCATGAGCCGATTGAGGATGAGGAAGATGTAGAGCCTCAGGATGAGCATCCCGATGAGGACATGGATGGAGATGGAGAGGAGGAGCCGATAGATGATGAGGACCCAGTAGAGGATGAGCATGCAGACGATGCAGATGATGATGAAGCTGAGGATGACCCCGAGGAGCCAGAGTTTGAGCCAGAGGATCCAGTACCAGACCCAGAGGCTATTGAGGCAGACATAGTGGTAGACGAGGAGGTACCCGACGAGGAGATAGTTGTGCCAGAGATACCCGTTGTGCTTCAGATACCAGCTGGACCCATTATGCATATGGCAGCCATGGCCGATATGGCAGTAGGATGGATAGCTCAGATGATAGCACAGCCAGCAGATTTTGTTATGGGAGAGGTGGCTATAGCAGGAGCTCTTGACATAGCTGACGGTTTTGCTGCAGTAGCTGTTGATGTCGCTAACCAGGCGATAGTAGACGTGATGGAGGACGATGATGCAGAGATGATAGAGGATTGGGATATAGGGGTAGTAGTTGGAGATCTTGTCGCACCAGTTGAGGATGATCCACTCGAGGAAATGGATATAGACCCGGAGGATGAGGCACCACCAGCAGGATCAGATGCTGACGACTTTTGAGTCAGGATCGGCAGGGTGTAGATTTTGTTAGTTTATATTAGGACATGTTGTCCACTAGATTTTTGGGAGCTTGAGAGATAGCTATTGACCATAGCTTTGTATAGTATTAGCTGACTTTAGTTGTTGTAACTCTTGTCCCATATGGTACACAGTTTGATTAGTGTGTACTATACGGTACATCTTTTGATATATATATATACGAGCAGTACTTTTATTATTGTTTGGTTATTGCGTTGTGCAGTGTTGTTTAGTAGAATGGTTAGTTTTGCTGTTTCTTGTTCTATCTTGAGTTCGTTTCTACGAGAAGACTTTCAGCTGATCAATATGTCATTTGTAGGCGATACTCGTTATCATCATGGTAGGACCCTTGAGAAATCACCAAGCACGTAATGGAGCACCTATACCGGAAGGGATGGATCCAACGGGAATTTTTGAAGCATTTATGCAGAGGATGGAGCATGTGGGGGATACATATAATCACTCCACCCACCAGAGACCTCTTGTACCCCCGCCACCAAGACAGACTGGAGATAAGCTATTAGCAAATTTTCGTGGGTTACGTCCCGAAAAGTTTGATGGACTAACAGAACCATGGAAAGCAGAGCAATGGATAAGAGAAATGGAGTTGATATTTGGAGCATTGGAATGCAATGAACAAGAGAAACGTCGCCTTGCTACGTTTCAGCTCACCTATGCCGCCGCAGATTGGTGGGAAGCTGAGCAAGCCACTGTTGGGATCGATGCCGCTAGAGCTATGCCATGGGAGACCTTCAAAGGCAGATTTTTGGATAAGTATTTTCCAGAAGATGAGAGAGATCAACAGGAAAGGAACTTTCTAAATTTGATCCAAGGAGGATGGAATGTACGGGAATACACAACACAGTTCGAGCGTTTATCCAGATTTGCTCAGCATATGATAGACACGCCGCAGAAGAAGGTGAAGAGATTTCACCAAGGACTGAACCCCCACCTTAGACATATGATGGTTGGTCATCTAAACCAGACGTATGAGGAAATTGTTAGATTTGCTACAGGATTAGAAAAGGATGCTAATTCAGTACAGCAATCACAGATGAATCGACCTCAGTTGTCACGAGGGTTTCAACCGAGGAATTTCCATAATCGACCACCAAGAAATACCCAAGGATGGAGACCTCAGGAAAACTTTCAAGGAAACAAGAGAATCTGGGAAGGAACCAGGAAACCACAACAGAGTTATGATCGGCCCCAGCAAAATCAACAGCAAGGACTACAGCCACAGACATTACTAACAGCCCCGCCAAGTAATAGTGGAGGATGTTTTAACTGTGGAAAGCCCGGACATATTGCAAGGAACTGCACCGTCTTCAGACCTAATCGCAGGCCAGATATTGTCTGCCGCAACTGCAACAAACCAGGACACTTGAGCAAGGATTGTCGTGCACCACGAGGAGGATACTACGGGGCACCAGTGCAAGGAATTCAAGGACCTCCTGATCAGACGAGGATGAACGCTATTATTCCAGGAGAAGCAGGCTTTAATGCTGATGAGCAGCAACATTTGGAAGGTACACTTGTACTCTTTCATAGTCCAGTTAAAGCTTTATTTGATACTGGAGCCGCACGTTCTTTTATTTCTGTTAAGATTGTGCGTCAGTTGGGTTTAGAACCCCAGACACTTGAGTCAACACTGAATGCTGTGTCACCATTAGGAGTGACAGTTAAGTTGAGTAGGGTGTGTAGAGATTGCCCTTTGACTTTGGGAGATAGGAATCTTCCAGCAGACTTGGTAGTTCTATCAATGTCAGAATTTGATGTTATCCTAGGGATGGATTGGTTAACTAAGTACAATGCCAATCTGGATTGCCCTACTAGAACAATTGTATTTCCAATACAAGGAAAGCCGACGATCAGATTTCAGTGTCAACCGACAAGCGACATGTTTCTTACGAGTAGTTTGGCTACGATCATTAGTACGAGTACGGAGCTTACGATGGATCAAATTCCTATTGCACGAGACTTTCAGGATGTATTTCAGGATATTAAAGGACTTCCACCGAAAAGAGAAATAGATTTCTGTGTGGAATTAGTACCTGATACATTGCCTATTTCTAAGACTCCATACAGAATGGCACCAACTGAGATGTTAGAATTGAAGAAGCAAGTTCAAGAACTCGAGGATCTAGGATTTGTTCGTCCAAGTACATCGCCTTGGGGAGCACCAGTTCTGTTTGTAAAGAAGAAGGACGGAACACTTCGACTCTGTATAGACTACAGGGAGTTGAACAAGGTTACGATTAAGAATAGATATCCGTTACCTCGGATAGATGATCTATTCGACCAGTTACAAGGATCTAGGATCTTTTCCAAGATCGATTTACGTTCAGGATACCACCAGTTGTTAGTTCGACCAGAGGATGTATCAAAGACTGCATTCAGGACAAGATACGGGCATTACGAGTTTCTAGTTATGCCTTTTGGATTGACGAATGCGCCAGCAGTATTTATGGACTTGATGAATAGAGTATTCAGACTATATCTGGATAAGTTCATTATTGTGTTCATTGATGATATACTGATCTACTCAAAGACAGAAGAGGATCACAAGGAGCATTTACAAGTTGCCTTGCAAACACTTCGCGATAGCAAGTTGCATGCAAAGTTCAGCAAGTGTGAGTTTTGGCTACAGGAAGTCAAATTCTTGGGACACGTTATATCTCAGGAAGGTATTTCGGTAGACTCATCTAAGATTGATGCAGTCTTAAGCTGGAACAGACCGACAAATGCGACCGAAGTCAGAAGTTTTCTGGGTTTAGCAGGATATTACAGAAGATTTGTCGAAGGATTTTCCAAGTTAGCAGGACCATTGACGAATTTAACAAGAAAGGAGACGAAGTATGAATGGACAGACAAGCATGAGGATGCATTTCAGGAGTTAAAAGAAAGATTGACTTCTGCACCAGTACTCGCATTACCTAAGAGTGGAGAGAAGTATGTGATCTACAGTGATGCATCGTACCAAGGACTTGGATGTGTGCTTATGCAAGATGGAAATGTTATCGCATATGGATCAAGGCAATTGAAGGTACATGAGAAAAATTATCCCACGCATGATCTGGAATTAGCAGCAATAGTGTTTGCATTGAAAATTTGGAGACACTATCTCTACGGAGAAAAGTTTGAATTATTTTCCGATCATAAGAGTCTGAAGTATTTGTTCTCTCAAAAGGAGTTGAATATGAGACAGCGAAGATGGATGGAGTTACTCAAAGACTATGACTTTTCTTTGCAATACCATCCCGGCAAAGCAAACGTAGTAGCAGATGCTTTGAGCCGTAAACCTCGATTAGTGATCGCCGCATTACTAATTAGAGAATGGAGAGCATTAGAAGTTTTAGCCGAATTTGATCTTCAGCCAGTGGAGCCAATGAAAGGACAACATTTTGGATGTCTTATGGTACAACCAACTTTGATCAGCCGTATCATAGAGGCTCAACAGACAACAGAGGATTTGAAATTATGGTTCGCCAAGATGTCAGCCAAGGAACCAGAAGTCTGGAGTATAAGTACAGACGGAGCCTTACGATGTAAAGGTAGACTCTGTGTACCTGACGAAGAAAATCTCCGGAAGGAAATATTGGATGAAGCTCATAAGTCACGGATGACTATTCATCCTGGAGGTACAAAGATGTACAAGGACTTGAAGAGAAATTTCTGGTGGGAAGGAATGAAGAGAAATGTGGCAGAGTATGTAGCTCAGTGTCTTACTTGTAAACAAGTAAAGGCAGAACATCAGAAACCACCTGGACTTCTACAGCCGTTACCTATTCCTCAATGGAAATGGGAACACATAACCATGGATTTTGTGGTAGGATTGCCGAAGTCACAGCAGAATCACGATGCTATATGGGTAATCGTGGATCGACTTACTAAGACGGCACATTTTATTGCCTATAGCATGACGTACTCAGTAGAACGTTTGAGCCGAATGTATCTACAACATGTTGTACGATTACATGGAGTGCCTGTATCTATTGTGTCAGACCGAGATTCGCGCTTTACTGCAGAATTTTGGAAGAGTCTCCAGACAGCGATGGGAACGACATTGAATTTGAGTTCAGCTTTTCATCCACAGACAGATGGACAGACGGAACGAGTTAATCAAGTGATGGAAGATATGTTACGAGCTTGTGTCATTGATTTTGAGAGTTCTTGGGAGATACACTTACCTCTGATTGAGTTCGCCTATAATAATAGTTATCATTCGAGCATAGATATGGCACCATTCGAAGCTTTGTACGGAAGACCTTGCCGATCGCCGCTATGTTGGACCGAAGTCGGAGATAGTCAACTTCTTGGGCCAGAGATGGTACGCGAGACGAATGAGAAGATTCAAGTTGTACGTGAGAAGATGAAGACAGCCCAGACCAGATACAAGAGTTATGCTGACAAGCGACGCAAAGACTTGGAGTTTGTCGTTGGAGATCACGTATTACTCAAGGTTTCACCTGTTCGAGGAATCGTCAGATTTGGTCAGAAAAGGGGCAAGTTATCGCCACGTTTCATCGGACCATTCGAGATTCTGGAGCGTGTTGGAAAAGTTGCTTATCGCCTTGCGTTGCCACCAAAGATGTCAGGAGTGCACAACGTTTTTCACATCAGTATGTTGAGGAAGTGTGTTCACAACCCAGCGCACGAGATCAACTTTGAGGATATCGAAGTCAACAGCGACGTTACGTTCAATGAAGGACCTGTTCGTATTCTAGATCGAGGAATCAAGAAACTCAGGAACAAGGAGATCCCGTTAGTCAAGATTCAGTGGAAGCATCACGATGAAAGAGAAGCTTCGTGGGAACTAGAGTCAGAGATGCGCAAGAAGTTTTCGTTTTTATTTTAAACCTTGTTGCTTTTGATTTCGAGGACGAAATCTTTTGTTGAGTGGTGGATGATGTAATACCCTGTATTTTGGTATTTTAATAAGACCCGGTATTTCATTTTTATACTCGTATAAACTTTCTCTTCCTTTTGGTAAATTTTGATACCAATCGATTGACATATTCCCAATCGATTGACACTTTTCTGATACCAATCGATTGATAAGTTATCCCAATCGATTTACATTCTACCGACTAAAAGTGATGACGTGTCAAATTTTCCAATCGATTGCTATTCATCTCAATCGATTGACATTGTTCCAATCGATTGACTACAAATATCTGTTACCAATCGATTGACTGGTGTCTCAATCGATTGACATAACCTGAGAAATGTTTTCTTCTTTCCTTCAGCTTTAAACGCGTGGCACTCTCTTATGTCTATATATATGTTTCATTTAGTGGCCTTGGGGCTGTTTTTCAGACCTTGGGAGAGAAATATACTTACCTCTTGAGTTATATATATATATCTCTATATCTACACATATATACACACCCTCACACACACTCACTACTTCGGCAGTAAGAAGAAGAAGAAGAAAGAAGAAGGAAGAAGAAGAAAGAAGGAAGGAAGAGACAGAGAGAGAGAAGGCTGGACAGAGAAGGAAGAAAGAGAGAGAGAGAGAAGTTGGTTTCAAGCTTAAACACCACCCAAACGCACCCTAGGTGAGTTCTAACTCACTTGGTCTCTTTATGTGATGTTTATGCAAGTTATTATGATGTTTAGATGGGTTCCATGCATGTAGTGCACGTTTATATATGCTGTTTTTACAATCTGCTGGAGAAGACGTAGTACCAATCGATTAACATGATCTCAATCGATTGACATCAGTTGCATTCCCAATCGATTGAATAGGATTTCAATCGATTGACATTGTTCCAATCGATTGACATATTTCTCAATCGATTGACATAACTTTTGTTCCAATCGATTGACATGATCAGTACATAGTTTCCTTTGCCTGTTTATTATATAAGAGGTTTAGTTGTTCGATTTCTAATTCGGAATTCCATTATGCGATTATGGGGTAGACAGGAGAAATGTGACACCAAAGATTTATGGATAATGAATAAAAAGTAATATGAAGACGTGGGTTGACGTGTTGTTTCTGATATAAGTTCGATATCCGTTTCTTTTAATCCGAGTAGTCAGGCCACATTGGGAATTGTCATGTGTCGATGTAGAATGGAACGTAAGTAGGTTTGGTAAGTTCCGGGAATGGTACGGGGATGGATGATTGGTCATGATATGCTCTTAAAAGCGGTGAACCGGACCATGGTTCTTAAAAGCGGTGAGCTGGACCAAGAAGTCTTAAGATAGACTGGATGATCTGTGATATGCTCTTAAAAGCGGTGAACCGGACCATGGTTCTTAAAAGCGGTGAGCTGGGATCACTAGTAGATGACGTTAAGTCGTGGCAATAGCTTGATATGCCTTGTTCGAAACGTTATATCCCTGAAATGCGGTGAACAGGACCATTGTTCTTAAAAGCTGGGGACAGACTGACGTGGAGTCCATGACATGCGGTGAACAGGACCATTGTTCTTAAAAGCGATGGACAGAATAAGGGTGTATCCCTAGAGTTAAACGATTGAGTCTGTTCATGACATCTGAATACGTTGAGTTCGGTATTTGAGTAATAAGACGATAAGGGTCGGTTTATAAGAATGAATAGAAGAACAAGATAATGTTATTTTATAATAAGATGTTAACTCTTGTTTTTATAAACTGGTGTTTACTTCAGATAACTGGTACCTCGTTAGTTTATGCTCACTCAGCTCTCAGTAAGCTGACGGCCTTTTATTGCCTGGACATTCCCCGTCCAGAATATCCTGCCCCTTGTTTTACAGGTAATGACCAGTACACTGATGAGTGTTATTTAGAGGAAGGCCCCACCGATGACGATTACACCAGGAAGGATTATCCTTATGCCAGTTGAAGACTGAAGATGTTATAATTAGATTTAATTTCAGTTGTTCTGTTAAACTTTTGTTAACGGGTACTTGGGCATTTGTTGTCTTCAGACCTGTTGTGATCCTGTGGACCATACTCTGATATTTTGTAATAGTTAACACTGTGTGTTATTTTCAGTTGGTTACTGTTGCTTTTCTTTTGGACTAGTACTGCGTGGTGTGGATTATTAGTGACTTTCACCTGTCATTCCTTATGGACCCATAAAGGAAATTTATTTTTCTCTATTTATGCTGCTCCGGGGCGTGACATTGATTTTGGGTGTATCATCCACTAAAATATATTTTTTAAGTATTAGGTCCAAACCCTTTTTTTTATCTTAGGGTGCGTTTGATTGCAAGGTAGAAAATGGGTTGAAATTTTTTTTTCTATGAAGTTATTTTACTTGGAAATTTTTTCCATGAAAATAAATTTTTGGGTTGTTTGATTGCAATTATTTTCTAGCAGAAAAAATCCAACATTTTTCATGAAAAATTTAGTTTTGCTGTTTGATTGTCACTATTTTCCAGTGAAAAATGATCATTTTCCAAGAAAAATAACTTTTTTGAGCAATTGAGACAACTACTCATATTATTAATTAATTTCACAAATGATTGTTTTAATGTACTAAAAAACATAGTCTTATCAAAGTAAAATTAGAAGTACTCATCAAAGTTCCAAAAAAAATAAAAATAAAGCACTCATCAAAATAAAAAGTCTCCATGATTGTTTTAATGTACTAAAAACCAAAATCAATTTGCAGCATCATCCATGGCATGCTCACGTCTACGTCGAGCTTTCGGACCTCCCCCTTGAGTGGCTTGTTTGGATGTGCTTGAATGACTTGGTTACGCTTCTTCCATTTCATTTTCATCCTCTAAGTTGGCATCCACCAAATTATTGATATCGGCTTCACTCACTTGGGAAAAGTCATTCCCTCTAACTACTCGATCACCCGTTGTAAAGTCATTATCAGAACTGGTAACCAAGTCATAGTAAAGAGAACATAACTGTCACGACCCATCCCACTACGCGTGGAATTGGGACACGTGGCATGCCACCTAGGCTCATCCAATTCATTAAACGGTTGTACGCAGCGGAAAAAGAACTTAAAACAACCTTGAGTATTTAAAACTTTTAGAAATAATACTCTTTGAGTTGTAAAATCCATGGAAATTTGAAAACGTAATTATAATTTAAAACGGATGAAATTATGTTGAAAGGGTCCCAAAGGTACCCTAAGAACCAATCAAAAACTTTTGAAAATTTTTGAAAGTGGTAGAAAAAGATTTCTTGCAGGGGGTATTTCGACCGGTCGAACGACCCCCTTCGACCGGTCGAATGACCCTTTAGCAGAATTCCTTCTAGTATCAGAATTTTGCTAAGGATCCATTCAATCTCCACCAACATCAATACCCCAAACACACTCACATTAATCCAAACTTCACAAGCTATGCTTAGCTTTCAAGAACACCATTAAAGCACGCTAATCCATGAGACGAAACTATAACGGAACAAGCTAAGGCTTATTCGGATTTAAAACACAAAAGTTCTATTCATTCATCCAAAAACCGAATTTGACAAGTAACATTCAAAAATATGAACTCAAGAATTTGGATATCTTTCCAACATAACCAAAAGAAATTTAATGACATATTACAATATTTTAACACCATTCTGAAGTGTCTAAGTCAAGTACATAATTCAAACTTTACAAGATTCGTTATTACATCATCAGAATGAAAACAAATCATATGCAAAATGTGATTACCCCGCATTCCCACGACCTCACTCATCATGCTACTTCTTCCGTTCTTCATACCTGCAGTGAAGTAAATCTCCATTGCTCAGCTATATGCTAAGTGCACAATTTCTAACATATGCATATATGATAAATCATGCCTTAATCTCATAATTCATATCAAAAATAGTCTCTAGGGAAGAAATACATGTTCATCCGGTAGCAGCAAGTCCAAACCTTAAACCACGATGCCAGCGGCTAGTCCAAGCCTACAACTATTACATCCCCAAGTGCCATGACAAGTCCAAGTTTTAAACAATGTATAGTAGTCGTCGCTACTACAATTCTCCAACATCGAGAAGCTTACCCCGACATGAATTTGTATAAACTCCCCTTTAACCCACATAAACAACTCAATGTGCTGGCGTAAAAGTAGACATGCTTTGCACATTCAAGCGTGTGCGTAATTAACGGGCCTAAGATTTAACACACGAATTTTGCCCAGATCACAATTTCGTCGTTGAAATATAAAACATGTATTTCACCTATATAACATAAGCTAGAAATTCATACCTCGAGCTATCTTCGTATAGCTTGGAGGGAACGATTAGAAGCCTGATTAAACGTCAAATCTCCTATCCTACGCGAAACCTACAAGTTTACACATGTTTTCCCCAAATTCCTAGATTTAGAAATTTATAAAAACTTAGCCAAATGCATAGTAACCCATATTTTCATGTTTAAATTGATGATTTAGAGTTCATGTGCGATTTTAGCAAAAATTGGTCACAGGGGTATTTTGGTCATTTTTCCAATTTTGTAAGTCATGAACTGAAAATATAATTTTTTTGGGAAAAGTTGCGTGAGATTAAATGATTTGATATTCGTGTTGGAAGTTAAGATTTTTCGATCTCTGTTTCGAAAATATCTGGATTTTAATCACTTTGATAAAATACCCGTTTTTGTATTTATATGATATTTTTTGTATTTATACGACTTTTTAATAATATTATTTAATAGTATAATTACAAAAATAATTATTATAATGAAAGATTATATTTCCTAACTAGATTTTCTAAACTATACTAGCCAACCCATGTGCATTTGTGTGGTGTATGTGTTGTAGATGTGTTCATTTGTGTGTTATGCATTTGTTTGGTGTATGTGTTGTTGATGTGTTCATTTGTGTGCTATGCATTTGTGTGGTGTATGTGTTGTGCATGTGTTCATTTGTGTGCTATGTATTTGTGTGGTGTGTATGTTGTGCATGTGTTCATTTAAGGGCTATGCATTTGTGTGGTGTATATGTTGTGCGTGTGTTCATTTGAAGGCTATGCATTTGTGTGGTGTGTGTATTGTATGTGTGTTTGTGTTGTGGACCACAAGTCCCAACTTGGTGACCAAGTTTCCCAAGTCTATAAATAAATCACTTTCTTTTCATTCAATTTATAATTCATCTACATTTCTCTATCTTCCTCACCTCAACTCTCTCTCTCTCTCCCTCTCTCTCTCTCTCTCCAGCACATTATATATAGATTACATATATATATAGAGAGAGATTTTTATATATACACAATTATAGATATACATACAACTCGAGTTAGTAGAAAGAAGAAGAAGAGAAGTGTTTGAGAGTTGCTCAAAATCATTTATAGGTACCGGGTTGTGTACAATATGCTTTCTAAATTCTCCGGAGTATTTCTTGGTTATCTCTACTTGTACTCATTTTACAGTTATGTTGTGTTTTCATTTGGAATCAATGAGTATGTGTTCATTGCTAAGTGCTATAGGACTAAAGGGTCATAAGGAATGAGCATCTACCAGCAGTCCAACAGGCCTCAGGGACCGATGTACTGGAGACGGGTGAGGTGAGGTGAGGTGTCTCTTGCTATTTGACCAAGAGGAACCTGGTATGATGCTATTGGTATGAGCGTTTAGGTAGTGTGAGCAGTTGGGTTGTGAGACTGGTCAATTGATTTGATGTCGTTCTATTTATTTGATTGTCATTGTCCTTTTGAGCCTTTATTATTCATGTCATATTGTATACTTCTCGGTGTGGTTTTTAGATGCAGGCAGTGCCAGTAACTGAAGCCTGGAGGAAAATACGGTTAAGGATGATATAAGAAATCCGTGGAGAATATGGGCCTGGTGGGAGTTTTAAAGAAATTTTGTATTTTTATTTTAAAGAATCAAGTGTAATTCATTTTATTTTTAAATGGAAATACGCTTTATTTTTGCGGGTGGTCACAAATGGTATCAAAGCCTATCCCCAGCCAGAAGTGTAGGACTAAATCGAAGTTGGATAGTCAACATCGCCTGGGAGGAGTCGGAGAAGGTAGAAAAAAAGAAGAAATTTTTGTTTTACAAAACAAAATATAATGTATTTGTTTTAAACATTGTTTTAGGAAAAGTTTTTTCTTTTTTTGTTATTTGCCAAAAACTTGTATCTCTAGATTTCGGGATGAAATCTCTGTTAAGGAGGGTAGAATGTAGTAACCGTATTTTCATGTTTAAACTGACGATTTAGAGTTTGTGTGCAATTTTAGCGAAAATTGGTCACAGGGGTATTTTGGTCATTTTTCCAATTTTGTAAGTCATGAACTGAAAATATAATTTTTTGGGAAAAGTTGGGTGAGATTAAATGATTTGATATTCGTGTTGGAAGTTAAGATTTTTCGATCTCCGTTTAGAAAACATCTCGATTTTAATCACTTTGATAAAATGCCCGTTTTTGTATTTATATGATATTTTATGTATTTATACGACTTTTTAATTATATTATTTAATAACATAATTACAAGAATAATTATTATAATGAAAGATTATATTTTCCTAACTAGATTTTCTAAACTATACTAGCCAACCCATGCGCATTTGTGTGGTGTATGCGTTGTAGATGTGTTCATTTATGTGCTATGCATTTGTGTGGTGTATGTGTTGTGTATGTGTTCATTTGTGTGCTATGCATTTGTGTGGTGTGTATATTGTGCATGTGTTCATTTAAGGGCTATGCATTTGTGTGGTGTATATGTTGTGCGTGTGTTCATTTGATGGCTATGGATTTGAGTGGTGTGTGTGTGTGTGTGTGTTTGTGTTGTGGACCACAAGTCCCAACTTGGTGACCAAGTTTCCCAAGTCTATAAATAAATCACTTTCCTTTCATTCAATTTACTAATTCATCTACATTTCTCTATCTTCCTCACCTCAACTCTCCCTCTCTCCAGCATATTTTATATATAGCTTACATATTTATATAAATAGAGGCAGTGATTTATAAATATATATATATATATACAATTATAGATATATATACACCTCGGGTTAGTGGAAAGAAGAAGAAGAGAAGTGTTTGAGAGTTGCTCAACATCATTTATAGGTATCGGGTTGTGTACAATATGCTTTCTAAATTCTCTGGAGTATTTCTTGGTTATCTCTACTTGTACTCTTTTTACAGTTATGTTGTGTTTTCATTTGGAATCAATGAGTATGTGTTCATTGCTAAGTGTTATGGGACTAAAGGGTCATGAGGAAGGAGCATCTACCAACAGTCCTACAGGCCTCAGGGACCGACGTACTGGAGACGGGTGAGGTGAGGTGAGGTGTCTCTTGCTATTTGACCAAGAGGAACCTGGTATGATGCTATTGGTATGAGCGTTTGGGTAGTGTGAGCAGTTGGGTTATGAGACTGTTCAATTGATTTGATGTCGTTCTATTTATTTGATTGTCATTATCCTTTTGAGCCTTTATTATTCATGTCATATTGTATACTTCACGGTGTGGTTTTTAGATGCAGGCAGTGCCGGTAACTGAAGCCTGGAAGGGAGATACGGTTAAGGATGATATAAGAAATCCGTGGAGAATATGGGCCTGGTGGGAGTTTTAAAGAAATTTTGTATTTTTATTTTAAAGATTCAAGTGTAATTCATTTTATTTTTAAATGGAAATACGCTTTATTTTTGCGGGGGGTCACAAATGGTATCAGAGCCTGTCCCCAACCGGAAGTGTAGGACTAAATCGAAGTTGGATAGTCTAGATTTCGGGATGAAATCTCTGTTAAGGAGGGTAGAATGTAGTAACCCGTATTTTTATGTTTAAACTGACGATTTAGAGTTTGTGTGCTATTTTAGCGAAAATTGGTCACAGGGGTATTTTGGTCATTTTTCCAATTTTGTAAGTCATGAACTGAAAATATAATTTTTTTTTTTGGGAAAAGTTGCGTGAGATTAAATGATTTGATATTCGTGTTGGAAGTTAAGATTTTTCGATCTCCGTTTAGAAAACATCTCGATTTTAATCACTTTGATAAAATGCCCGTTTATGTATTTATATGATATTTTATGTATTTATACGACTTTTTAATTATATTATTTAATAACATAATTACAAGAATAATTATTATAATGAAAGATTGTATTTTCCTAACTAGATTTTCTAAACTATACTAGCCAACCCATGCGCATTTGTGTTGTGTATGTGTTGTAGATGTGTTCATTTGTGTGTTATGCATTTGTTTGGTGTATGTGTTGTTGATGTGTTCATTTGTGTGCTATGCATTTGTGTGGTGTATGTGTTGTGTATGTGTTCATTTGTGTGCTATGCATTTGTGTGGTGTGTATATTGTGCATGTGTTCATTTAAGGGCTATGCATTTGTGTGATGTATATGTTGTGCGTGTGTTCATTTGAGGGCTATGCATTTGAGTGGTGTGTGTGTGTGTGTGTTTGTGTTGTGGACCACAAGTCCCAACTTGGTGACCAAGTTTCCCAAGTCTATAAATAAATCACTTTCCTTTTATTCAATTTACTAATTCATCTACATTTCTCTATCTTCCTCACCTCAACTCTCCCTCCCTCTCTCTCTCTCTCTCTCTCTCCAGCACATTTTATATATAGCTTACATATTTATATAAATAGAGACAGCGATTTATAAATATATATATATATACACACAATTATAGATATATATACACCTCGGGTTAGTAGTAAGAAGAAGAAGAGAAGTGTTTGAGAGTTGCTCAACATCATTTATAGGTACCGGGTTGTATACAATATGCTTTCTAAATTCTCTGGAGTATTTCTTGGTTATCTCTACTTGTACTCTTTTTGCAGTTATGTTGTGTTTTCATTTGGATTCAATGAGTATGTGTTCATTGCTAAGTGCTATGGGACTAAAGGGTCATGAGGAAGGAGCATCTACCAACAGTTCAACAGGACTCAGGGACCGAAGTACTGGAGACGGGTGTGGTGAGGTGTCTCTTGCTATGTGATCAAGAGGAACCTAGCATGATGCTATTGGTATGAGCGTTTGGGTAGTGTAAGCAGTTGGGTTGTGAGACTGATCAATTGATTTGTTGTCGTTCTATTAATTTGATTGTCATTATCCTTTTGAGCCTTTATTATTCATGTTATTCATGTCATATTGTATACTTCACGGTGTGGTTTTTAGATGCAGGCAGTGCCGGTAACCGAAGCCTGGAAGGGAAATAAGGTTAAGGATGATATAGGAGATCCGTGGAGACTATGGGCCTGTTGGGAGTTTTAAAGAAATTTTGTATTTTTATTTTAAAGAATCAAGTGTAATTCATTTTATTTTTCAATAGAAATACGCTTTATTTTTGCGGGGCATCACAAAACGTTGCCTAAAGACTATCAAAATGTAGCCCTTATCTTGGGGAGTTCAAATATGAATTTTGGTTGAAAACAGACGGACGAAAGGTCGCCGATCGTCATCGCAAAACCCATGGCAACAATCTCCCTTTTCTCTCTCCTCTCCAACGATATTTATAAAATCTTCGTGAGAAATCACGTTTACCTCACCGCGAGTTCTCAAAACTTCTAATTAACTTCTGAAATGTCGCGCACGTCCATTTTATAACTTTACGAGTGAAAGTTGTAAATTACAAAAGTTTTTGACTAAGTCTCGTTTAGGTCCAAAAAGTACGTCCGAAAATTAAATTATGTGGAATCTCTACACAACCTACTTTTTATACAACGGGTCACTCACGTTCTCATCACAGTTCTCAAAATGATATCTAACAGTATCATGATTACCAGAATTTACTCTACTCAGGTAAATTTACAATTCATCAAAATACCAGAAAGTCAAATAACATTTAAATCACATAAATGTCATTTACTCATGCCAATGCAATCTCAATTATCGAATTCCTGTGTCCTTACTGACACCTTACCGTTGACTCACAGTCAACCTCAATCCAATTATCAAATGACATTGAGAATTCACAAAACCAAATATGCATGATAAACTATGGAAATTTTGGAACGGGTGTGATAATAACTTTCGCTTCAAATTTATTGCATTAGGCTTATCCTAAAACAACATAAAATAAAAAATAATAAATAATAAAAAAAAGAGGGAATTAGTCAATCACAAAACCAGTAACCAATTGATTTATCTAGAGAACCAATCACAACCAACTGATTTATCTAGAGAACCAATCAAAAGAAATAAGTGGGTCTGTATTCTACCCAACTCAAAATTGAACACTTTCATCTAGTAAGATATAGGGTGATATATTATTAAGGAACAAACCAAGATAGCAGAAACAATCATATAAGGAACAATGATAAAGAGATGAATAGCAACCCCTATAATTCATACAGACACACAAACCTATTTTAACTCAGAAATGCAAAAGAAGCAGCAAAATTCATAGACATTACCATTACCAAATGCCAAAGCAAGAAAAAAGAAAATAAAACTATCATCATCGGCTAATTGTTAGATCTGTAATCTGTAATCTATAAAACTGTAGAACCCTAGAGTAGCAAAACACAACCCTAGGATCAAATCATATTAGTTTATTAAGGGTACAATATATTAGAATCCATACCTGTATCCATGGAAGCAATTAGCAAACTTTAGAAGAACGATGATGACTGGCGATGTCTTCCTCAGTCAAATCTCTTTAGTTCTATAATGGGGTTCTTCTCTAGATGGGATAGAAGAAGAAACTGTATATTGATTTGACATATTGGGGACCATAATCTATATGTCTTTATATACTGATATGTTAGGGTTTCCATTATTCCTAACAGGGTCAGTATTTGGTATCCATTCATTAAACCCATAGCTAGTAGAAGTCCATGGGCTTCTACAATTAGACGACACAAATAAGCCCATTTAATTAATAGCCCTTATAATATAATTGATATTAATATGTTGCCCACTATTATTAGGAAACATAATTTCCTAACAATCTCCCACTTGGGCTACATATGATTCTTAAAACAATTATATCATATGTTCTTTTAGATGTGCACCTGTATGCTATTTGTCTTTAGACTTCACTTTAGTTTCAATCTGCTCCATTTCCTATATTAGTATGGGATCAAGGTGGCTTTCGTCACACATAATCATAACTAGACCTTCAATGGTTACCATACCAACACATTCAATGATATGGATCAAGTATGGATGAGTAGCATGGAAATTACATGCAATGTGATCTCAAACATGCCTATTTCCAACTGGTCCTACTTTAGTCTTTATTGAGATCATTCTGAAACAATGCAAAATGCATATAGACAATAGTTAGATTCAGAGATAAACCATAAATGTCAAAATAAAACCTCATAAATGTCAAAAATAGAACATCCAAAGTTAACTCCCACTAAGCTAAAGTATCGTTAGACAACTTAATACCCGTATGAGCAGTGTGCTCGTGAAAGACCTTAGGTGGTAATCCCTTGGTCAGCGGATCCGCAATCATGGAGTTTGTCCCTGTATGTTCTATCAAAATTTGACCACTCTGAACTCTTTCCTTAACAACCAAAAACTTGATGTCAATATGCTTTGACTTCGTAGAGCTTCTGTTGTTGTTAGAATACAGCACCGCAGATCTATTGTCATAGTATATCTTTAATGGCCTTTCAATGGCATCTACCACATGTAGCCTAGTGACAAAGTTTCACAACCATATCCCATGATTCGATGCCTCATAACAGGCTATGAACTCTGCAGCCATGATTGAAGAAGCTATGAGTGTCTGCTTGGCACTCTTCCAGGATATAGCTCCTCTAGCCATCACATAAACATAGTCTGACATGGATCGCTTACTGTCTTGACATCTAGCAAAATCGAAATCAGAATACCCGATGATTTCCAAAAAGTCTGACCTCCGATACATGAGCATGTAGTCCTTTGTTCTCTGTAAATACTGCATAATCCGTTTGACTGCTTTCCAATGATCCATTCCTGGGTTACTCAAATATCTGCCCAATACTCCCACTATGAACACAATATCTGGACGCGTACGTACTTTAGCATACATTAGACTTCTTATTGCTGATGCATAGGGAATCTTTTGTATCTCCTTAGTTTCAAGGTCATTCTCTGGGCACTGTCCGAGAGTGAACTTGTCTACTTTAGCTACGAGCGTATCTCCTGATGAACAACCTTTCATGTCAAATCTACTTAAAACTTTTTTGATATAGCTCTTTTGTAATAACCTAAGGATACCTTGAGAGCAATCTCATAGTATCTGTATTCCTAATACAAAAGAGGCGTCCCCAAGATCTTTCATCTCAAAATTCTTAGTGAAAAAGCTCTTGGTTTTGTGCAATAAGCCTGTATCACTGCAATCTAGCAGAATGTCATCGATATATAGAATCAAAAAGATATACTTACTCCCACTGAACTTGTTATATACATAATCATCAACCATATTTGCCTCAAAGCCATGTGAGGTGATTACTTGATGGAACTTGTGATAACATTGACGGGAAGTCTGCTTGAGACTATAGATGGATTTATTTAATTTGCAGACCATAGACTTTGGATCTCCGGATATAAATTTTTTTGGTTGTACGATATAAATCATCTCATCAATGTTTCCATTGAGAAATGTTGTCTTAACATTCATCTGATGTAGCTCTAAATCAAAAGGAGCCACGAATGCCATTATTGTCCTAAAAGAGTCTTTTGATGAAACCGGAGATAAAGTTTCTGTATAATCTATGCCTTCCATTTAGGTGAAACCCTTGGCGACTAGATGAGCCTTATATCTCTCGACATTGGCCTTTGAATCCCTCTTGGTTTTAAATATCCATTTGCAACCAATGGGCTTCATTCCTTCAGGCAATTCGATAAGATCCCAAACCTCATTATCTTTAATGGATTTGAACTCATCATTCATGGCGTCAATCCACTTTTGAGAGTTAGAACTTCGTTTGGCTTGGTGAAAGTTGATTGGATCATCTTCCACTATCCCTATGTCAAACTCATGGTTTTGGAGGAATACAATGTAATCATCTGGAATCGCATTTCTCCTTTCCCTAGTGGATCTTCTTAATGGCATCTCCTCTTGAGGTTGTTGAGTTTGCACTTCAGGTATAATTTCTTCATTTTGCACGAGGAGCTCTTGTACATTGTCTTGTATATTCAGATTTGCATCTTGAACAATGTCAGGAATAGGAAACTGAACATTGTCAATAGCAATATGACAAGGAATAAATTCCTCTTCAAAGTCAATGTCTCTAACCTTATCTCCCCCTACAAACTCAACTTCCTCAAGAAATCTCGCATTTCTTGTCTCAATAAATGTCATAGCAGTGGGATCATAAAACTTAAAGCCCCGAGAGCGTTCAACGTATTCAACAAAGTAGCAATTGACTGTTCTTGAGTCCAATTTCTTTTCATGTGGCCTATAAGGCCGTGCCTCAGCTGGACAACCCCAAATCTATAAATGCCTAATGATAGGCATTTTTCTAGTCCATAATTCATAAGGAGTTTTGACTACTACTTTACTTGGAACCCTGTTGGGGATATATACTGCAGTCTTTAGAGCTTCTCCCCAGAGTGATTCTGGCAAAGAAGAATGACTAATCATACTTCTTACCATATCTTTAAGCGTTCTGTTTCGTCTCTCAGCTACGCCATTCATGCTAGGTTTGCCTGGCATTGTGTATTGAGGGACGATACCGCATTTTTCTATAAATTTAGAAAAGGGTCCTAGACGTTGTTCACCTGATCCATCATATTTACCATAGTATTCACCACCACGGTTAGATTTGACCGCCTCAATTTTCTTGCCAAGCTGAAGTTCAACTTCGGCTTTAAATGACTTGAAAACATCCAGGGACTGTGACTTCTCATGTATTAAATATAGGTACCCATATCTTGAGTAGTCGTCTATGAATGTAATGAAATATTGTTGTCCATTCCAAGAGGTTGTAGGGAATAGACCACATATATCAGTGTGAATGAGTTCTAAGACGTTTGTACACCTGTTGGCACCTAATTTCCTTATGTTTGTCTGTTGTCCCTTAATGCACTCAATGCAGACTTGAAAGTTTGCCAAATCTAAGGGGCCAAGAATCCCGTCACGCACAAAGCCTCTCAATTCTCTGTTTAGAGATATGACCTAATCGCTTGTGCCATAAGGTGGTAGAATTCTTATTTAATTTTTGCTTTGTACCACGTGAATTAGTATGCAGAATTTTCATTATATGAAGTAACAGTGTCAAGCATATAAAGATTATCAATCAAAGAACCGGTATCAATTAGCTTTGAATCTTGAAATAGACTAACTTTATTATTTCCAAAAGAATAAGCATGACCAGATTTGTCCAAATTAGAAATAGAAACTAAATTCAATCTAAAAGTGTCACGACCCATCCCGCTACGTGCAGGAATTGGACACGTGGCACGCCACTAAGGCTTATCCAATTCCTTTAAAGTAAAATAGCAGCGGAAAACATAAGTAAAATCCATTAAAATCAAGATCATAAAAAGTTTTGCCCAATTGAAAACACTTCCAAAAGAATCCTTTTTAAAAAACAGAGACCCAGTCAACTGTATTGGGAGTCCAGTCGACTGAAGGCTTGAAGCAGAAGGGTATTGAAGTGCAATGGCCTAGTCCAGTCGACTGTGTCGGGGACTCAGTCAACTGGGACCTCAATTTTTCAGTCGACCGACCCTTATCCAGTCGACTGGGCACTATGCATGCAGAATGCCCTCTTTACGTGCAGAAACCAGTTGACTGATAACTCTCCTTCAGTCGATTGATGCCTTCGAAAACTGAAAGAATCTCTTTGCAAAACAGGGGTCCAGTCGACTGTAACATGGATCAATCGACTGATTCCTAGCAGTTTGATGAGCATTTTGCAGAATCCCACATAAGGTTCTCCAAATAATTACCAACACATACATACAATATTGCAACGGTTTAAAATACGATTACAGGGGTTTGAATACAAAATTCAGTACTACGAAACTACCCCATGGTCTTATTACAACATATTACACTTCCCAAATTCTTATACAAGTTTAGGAAAGAGAGAACAAAATGTATAAATAAATGTGATTCCCCCAACATTCCTCGGCCTCACTCCTCATGCTTTTCTTGCCTTTATTTTTATCACCTGCAATGGAGTAAAGCTCCACTGCTCAGCTATATGTTGAGTGTACAAATTCTAACATATGCATATATGACAAAATATGCTTTAATCTCATCACATCAATAGTCTCTAGGGAGAAAAATACGAGTTCATCCGGTAGCGACAAGTCCAAGCCTGAAACTGCGATGTCAATGGCTAGTCCAAGCCTACAACCATTACATCCCCAAGTGCCTTGGCAAGTCCACGCCTTAAACCATGCACAGTAGTCGTCGCTACTAAAATTCTCAATCATCGAGAAGCTTACTCCGGCATGAATTTGTACAAGTCCCTCCTTTGACCCACATAGACAACTCAACGTGCTCGCGTAAATTTAGAGATGCTTTTCATATTTAAGCACGTGCATAATTAACGGGCCTAAGATTAACACATGAATTTTGCCCAGATCACAATTTCGTCGTCGAAATCTAAAACATGTATTTCACCTATATAACATAGGTTAGAATTTCATACCTCGTGCAAATTCTTTCAAACTTTGAGGGAAGTACTACGGAGGCAAAAAGACATCGAATCTCCGTTTTCAGATGATTCCTACAAGTTTATACCTATTTTTCCCAGGTTTTTAGAAATTAGATTTTCACAAAAGTTAGCCAAACATAGCCTAATGACTATCAAAATGTAGGTCTTATCTCAAGGAGTCCAAATTTGAAATCTGGTCGAAATCTGACGGACGAAAGGTCGCTGATCGTCGCAAAGCTTGAGGAAATCAAATCTCCTTTCTCTCTCCTCTTTCAAGATATTTATAAGGTTAATAACTAATGAAAATCTCAACCCCCCCTCCTATTTATAGGAAAACTTCCTAGAAATCGCATTTACCACCCTGTGAGTTTCTCAAACTTCTAATTACCTCCCGAAACGTCTTAAACGTCTACTTTATTATTTCACGAGTGAAAACTAAAATTACAAAAGTTTTTTACTAAGTTCCGTTTGGATCCAAAATTACGTTCAGAAACTAAATTCTATGGAATTTTTACACAATCTACCTTTTATTTAACGTGCCACTCATGTTCTCACCACAGTGTTCAAAATGCTCTACAGCGAAAACAAAACTACCAGAAATTATACTACACAGGTATAATTCACCATATATTTTAATTAACATTTAAATCACATGAATGCCATTTACTCATGCCAATGCAATCTCGATTACCAATTTCTCGTGTCCTAATTGACACCTTACCGTTGAATCACAGTCAACCTCATCCTCAATCATCATATAACATTGATAATTCACAAAATTTAAATACGCATGATAAAACCCTGAAATTTTGGAACGGGTGTGACAAAAAGACGGTGCAACAAAAGTCTCAATCAAATCCAAATAAACACTAGTATTTAATAATAATAAAAAATTTCCTATAGCTTCTACTGGAACTTTCTTGCCATCGGCCACAAAGATGAATCTTTTAGCATCAGTTAGCGGCCGGCTCCACAGGTAACCCTGCATAGACATACTTATGTGAGTAGTAGCACCAGAATCTACCCACCAAGTATCTTTAGGTACAGAAGCTAAATTAACTTTAGAACAAACCAAAGTGAGAAGCTTACCCTTCTTTGCACGCGAAGCGGCGTATTTGGGACAGTCTCTCTTCATGTGGCCTCTTTTCTTGCAGAAATAGCAAAAGAATTCCTCATTTTGCTTCTTTAGTTTCTTCTGCTAAGGTGTCACATTTGCAGCATCCTTAGCTCTCTTCCTTTTATTATTCTGAGAGGTTGATGCTAAGTGAGCACTTTCAGTCTTATCTCGATGAATTCTTTCCTCTTCTCGCACATAGTGAGATATGAGCTCATTAAGAGTCCATTTGTCCTTTTGGGTGTTATAACTCACTTTAAATTGACTGAATTGTGTAGGAAGAGATATGAAAACCAAGTACACGAGCAAGTCCTCAGACAACTCTAAATTTAGTGCCTTGAGTATCCCACTGAGATGAGACATTTCCATAATGTACTCCCTTATGTTCCCCTTTCCTTTATACCTCATGAAAATTAGAGTAGCCAAAATGGTACTCGTTTCTGACTTTTCATTTTTAGCAAAATATTGTTGTAATTCAGAGAGGAACTTCTTAGCATTTTTGCTCTCAGTGATCGAGCCTCGAAACGCTTCCGGAATGGAAAGCTTTATAATCATTAGACTCATGCGATTCGAGCGATCCCACTTCTCAATTTTTACCTCATTCGGGTTTTCCGTAGTCGAAGTGGGTCATTTTGTCCTTAGGGCAAGGTCCAAATCCATACATTCAAGAACGATTTACACGCTCTCTTTCCAGACCTTAAAGTTTTCCCCATTCAGCATTGGGATAGCACTAATTTGAGCAGAAACATTTGTAGCTGTAGTAGAAACTGAATATCGAACAAAATAAAATAAAATAAAATAACATGCTCACAATTAATAACATGTCATAACATAAACATATTAGAAATACTTTATACATGTATGCGTGACACATTAAATAATTCACATAATGGTGGGCCCGTCACAGGATACCTAGAACAATACTGACAGTCTTTGGACAAAAATATCAACTGTAAGTGGTACTCCCCGTGTAGTGATCAAATATTGACAATAAGTCCTGTCAGACAGTAGCCTTCCTTTGGGCCGACTCACTGTCCACATGGATAATTAGGTTGATAATTATCACATATTTACCACCATATGTACACCCATCCTTCGGCCAATTAAGAATCTTCCTTTGGGCCGATTCTTAATCACATGAATAATAGATATACCATCTTAATTTTTCAGAATAAATAAATTTTACACAATAGAGGTTACTTTGGCAACATATTATTTCAATTTATTTATTAAAAATATCAGACAGATTGTATTAGGGTCTAAAATATACCCCAAAATTTTAAGCTACCATTGAACTTAATTCATGTTATGAATTACCTGATATTTTATAACACGATAAAAAATTACTTTAATTCATGTTAAAAATTAATTCATGAATGACCCAAATTAGAGTGTTGTGCCTATGATTCACAAAAAAATCAACTTAATATGATCAACCATACGTACTGCCAAATAAAATTTTTTTTGGGGTGTCTAGAGATGGGTATACCAAAGCTTGACCCACGTACAGTACTTTGACAACCTCCAAAAATTGAATCAACAATGATCATTAGTGTCGAATCATATATGAACATATATGTTCATATATGCCGAAACAACATAAACAGCCGAATCATACATGATAAATCAGCCAAATCATACATGATCATATATGCCGAAACAACATGGGATAGGAAAATGGGTGCTTCAAAAAATTAGTATGATTACTTTGTATCCATGGCAGCTTTTGTGTTAGAAGTACAAATCGCCTCTTTAAGTACTTGGCATTGTGCACAGAAACGTAGTTCTAATCAGAAAGTCTTTCGATTTAATTGCCAACATATACGTTCGTGTGCATCTAAAATCCCTAATAATCAACATGATAATCGCTCTGATACCACTTGTAAGATCTGTAATCTATAAAACTGTAGAACCCTAGAGTAGTAAAACACAGTCCTAGTATCAAATTATGTTAGTTTATTAAGGGTACAATATATTAGAATACATACCTGTATCCATGGAAGCAATTAGCAAACCTTAGAAGAACGATGATGACCGGTTATGTCTTCCTCAGTCAAATCTCTTTAGTTTTGTAATGGGGTTCTTCTCTAGATGGGATAGAAGAAGAAGTTGTATATTGATTTGACATATTGGGGATCATAACCTACATGTCTTTATATACTGATATGGTAGGGTTCCCATTATTCCTAACAGGGTCAGTATTTGGTATCCACTCATTAAACCCATACCCAGTAGAAGTCCATGGGCTTCCTGCAATTAGACGACATAATATAAGCCCATTTAATTAATAGCCCTTATAATACTAGCGATTGAGGCACACGCGTCGCGTGTGCAACACGTTGTATATGTCCTAGGACCTCCAAATGGTCAAGGCGGACGGGCGACTTTCTTATGCTATAACAGGTTCCCTGTTTTGTATACTAACGTGTAAAATCAATCATCACCTGTTTAGAGAAGGAATGAGATAAGAGCAAATATGAAATAACTTAATTACCTATTTAATAATTTTTTGTGCTAAACAAATGCCTATTTAATATGATTCAGCCATGTTTATTAATCTAGTCATGAAGAGCTTTGGGAATTAATTTGGGATTCAAATATGGATACCATACCATTACTACTATGACTAAATACTGGACAATTGCCAAAAGTATTTTGGGATACAAAATTTGGAGAATCTGAAAACCATAGCATTGTTTAACTTTGAATGTCAAATTATAATGACGATTAACATTATGGGATTTAGCATACTGATAGAAAATGAAACATATGCATGCCTGTGTGTTGATGTATAGAAGAGACTGGCCGGATTATAGAAAGCAAGAGTTTAAAAAATAATGTGTTGAAGAAGAAACCTAAATCGAGGTCTATATCCAAAATTTGACTGGCTGCGATCAGTATTTGGTCTTAGATCTTCGCCGCTTCTCACAATGGCATTCAAAGCCTTGGTTGATGTTCAACATTAATATTTTTCAAATCAATTCAACTTCTGCTAGTATTTTGGAGAGAGAGAGAGAGAGAGAGAGAGAGAGAGAGCGAGAGAGAGAGAGACCATTTGTTAAAGAAGTGGTTGAAGATTTAGAAACTGAAAGCCCAATTGTTCTAAAAAAAAAACAGAACTGAAATTTGGGGACGGTTATTGGGTGAGAGACAGATCAGAGTAGTTGAGGGGTCAATTTCTATTTTCTATATGTGTGTAATGACAGTTTTGGACTAAAATATAATGTATTTAGGGTGGAAAGTTTATTAAATTTGGTGTAAATATGGGTTATATTAAAAATAATATGGGTACCCCTACCTTTGACTTTCTATAGTAGTATAGATAATTGATATTAATATGTTGCCCATTATTATTATTAGGAAATGTAATATCCTAACACTAATATCTAGCATAGGATCAGAAAAAAACTATAATGAATCAAACTATTGAAAATTTTCAAAGAAATGAAATGTTTTACGTTGAAACGACATTTTTTTACACTTTTCTTTTGGAGCTCCTAGAAAGTAGAAACCAACTTCTTCTTTTCCTAAAGTTATTGCTAATTTATATACAGAATCACAATAACATTTCTTCATAATTTGAAAATTTAGTAGTATATATATGTCTATCACTGTCATTACAAGATATTCAATTATTCCCGTTCATTTCACACCGCAACACATGTTTACCACCACCACCTGCCAACAATGCTCCATAATTAAGCCAAATTAAATAATGTAATTCTTATACAGCACATATAAATATAATGAAAGGGAACCAATATCAAACAGTCCTTCCCACCAGCAATCATAAAAATAAAACTAACGAAGATCAGAGGGCATTTCTACTTTAAGGGGTATTGTATTGGAATATATCTATAACATTTAGTACTCTATCAGCAAGCAAAAGATATATACCTCCACTATTCAACTGTTGGTTCTAAGATTGAACTAGTTTACTCAATGAGCAAAGAGGTAAACATTTATCATCCCAAAATATATCCACCCTCTTAGATGGTGACATTAATGAAACTTTTCAAGTGTCTTGAGCACTCCTAGAATCAAATTTACTAGTTCAATCAAGTAGCTGAGATAAAGAACCTCAATTTGCTAGTTCAATGAAACATTTAGCATGTAATAGGAGTTGGGTGATAGAAAATCAGAAAAAGACAAAAATTTAAGGCTTTGTTTCAAGGATCCCAAACAGCGAAATACTTAAAATTCAAAATTTGTAACTTCTTTCTCCATTTTCTTCTACATCTTAAAAGTAAACATAGTAGTAGGTTTGCAATTATTAAATCTTGATGTATGTGCAACATCTAGCTTAAAGCCCCTATTTTCATCAGTTCATATCCCCCCCAAAAAAAAACCCAGATGGGCAATATAAGTAAGAAAAGGGGGGACAAAAGGGTGGCCTTTCAACAACTTTATAAGCAAAATCTGAGCTCACAATGAAGATCAAATTTGAGCTCAGACCATCTCTCTCACACAAACATAAAATAGATCAAATCATCATGAAAGACCCCAAAACAAAATAAGCATTAAAAAGAAAACCCAAATAAAAAATTTGAAATTTAAGATTAGATAAGTGGCAGAGAAGAATAAAAAATCACATGGCATTAGCTCAAAATGTTCTAGACATTAACGACGTCGTTCTACACGTTAGACTTTGAGAATAATCGTAAACACACACTGGACAGGAAAAAGAGAAAAATGCTATGGATGAGAACATTTTTGGGCTATGACCCCCAAAAAGGGGCAAATTATAATAACACCCCCTCAACTATGACTGTTTTTCAAATACCCCCTAAATTATGGACATGCATGGAAGCAAAAACCATATCAAAGTCACCATATCCACCAGAAATCGAATGATTAGCAATTGAATCTCAAGTTTCTAGAATCATTAAGGATGGGATAAATCGATATATATATATATATAAAATCAGAAAATGATATACATATTCGAAGAAAATCAGAAAATGATATACAAATTAGACCGACCGTATCCAGTACTATACAAATCGTTAAAAAAAATTCTAAATCATTTACACACACATATACATATATATATATATGAATGGTTCTCAGATCAGTACTTCAAAACCCTAAAAATATGAACATTGATAGAGAAATAGATTCAAACACAATTTTGTGAGTATATACAGTCAAACAGAACTAGGTCTATATATGTATATGTATATATCTATATCGATGTGTGTAAGTGAGAGAGAGAGAAAGTGTGTGTGTGTGTATACCGATTTGGAGATCTGAGGCTGGCGATCGAGAGAATGAGTCGAGATTGAGAGAGAGAGAGAGAGAGAAAGTCGAGATCGATTTAGAGATCTGAGGCTAGATTCGAGAGTCACGATCGAGAGAGTCGTTATTGACATCGAAAGAGGCTTCTCAAAAATTTGTCATGAAATAGTTTTTCAGGGGGTGGGGAAGGAAATCGTTTTCCTCAAAAATGAGGAAAACATGGTCACGTGACTGTTTTGTGGTAAAATAGTCTATGGAAAATTGTAGACACCCCATTTTGTCGGCTATCAGATTTAGGAGACCCATAGCTTGGTGGTTCACAATGATCGAAAAAGACTCAAAAGTACTCCTGGAAGTTAACTCTATTTCTCAAAATGCTCAGAATGACCAAAACGCCCCTGAAAGCCCAAAAACTCCCAGATTTGGACCAAAAGTTCTGGAAACATGCTACGTCGTAAGAAAAATGATAAAATGAGTTTCTAACTAAAACCGGAAGAAATCTTCAGCTCCCAGAGACCCCCGAAAGTCCCCGTTGACCGGTTTGACCAGAGTTTGACCAAGTTTGACCGAAATTGTCCGAATTCACCGGAATCATTAGAAAAGTATTAAAATAAGTTTTAAAAGAGAATCGAGCGAAAACGTCGACTCTTGGGAGCTCCCGGAGGTTCCCAGAACTTCCCGGGAATCCCAAGTTTGACCAGTTTGACCAAGATTTGACTTTGGAATCGGGACACCGAAACAATTTTCAAATATTTTTCATGGATATTAGAGGTCAATAGCTTTCCAACGGTATATCGCACATAATTTCTGGATTTAAAATGAATTTATTATGAATTTCCAAAGGCGAAAAAGGGGATCAAATCGGATTTTATCGCGAATACCGCAAAACTTTTCAAAGTGACCTATCCCCGAACTTTTGTTTATGTAAAGTAGACTCCATTACCTTTCCAACGGTATATCACAACCTCAATTTGGAGTTCGTATGCATTTTCTGTGAATTTCGGATGAAATAGGGCCTTTTCGCGAATACCGGAACCTCTGGGAGCCTAAACAGCATTATCTGGACGAAGGAAGAGCAGTGCCGCCGCGCCACTGGCCCACTGCCGTCGCGGCACTAACCCAGTGCCGCCGCGGCACTCTCCCCCAGAATAGTATATTTTTTGCAATTTTGATTGGGGGTCCAATTTGATATATGAGAAATCAAAACGACGTAGTTTTGGTTCCCAGCTTATTTTAGACCAATGGGAGACCATTTTAAACTTTTTATAACTCTATTTACCACCCCTCCTTTGCCTATAAAAGAAGCCATTTACTTCCATTTAGAGGAGGGACATGGAAGTTTAGAGAGAGCTTAGGAAGAAACTCTAGAGAAATATAGAGAGAGAAATAGAAGAAGTAGTCTTCTTCTTCCATTTTTTCCAATCAAAGTGAGTTCTAATCTTGTTTTCCTCCACCATTCTTCTATATACTTCATCATCAACATACCCAATCACCATTTCTCTAAGCATTTTTGAGTTAGGAAGCTACTTCCATGTCCAAATGTCTATATCTATGAGTGAAACACCAAGCTACAAGTTCAATACATCATGAATATCATCTATTGATCATTATTTACTTGCTTGTTTATACAATGTTCATCTCTTCTTACCTCATTTCTTTTTGACTTTTCTTTATTTACTTACTAGTTCATCATCATCTAAATGATGACATGAAGTTTGAGGTGAGTGAATCCTTATGGATAGTAGCTCTTGACCTCAAAAACATGTTTGATAGATGATGATCATAACTTCAATACCTTCAAGGTATTCTTGAAGTTATGTTCAAAATAAAAATGAATCTCTCCAATAATATTGGGAGTTCTTTGATGATTCAAGGTTGGATGAGGTTCTAAGTGGTCACATGGTCATCTCAAGAGTTTAAGTTCATGCTTTGAACATCTATTTCAAAACCCCCAATCAAGAACTCAAACTCTATTTCAAAACCCAAATCCATTTTCTTCAAGAATGATCCAAAATAGTGAACTGTTTAGATTCAAAGATTTGTTTTGAATTAAATACTTGAGTCATTATGATGAAACCACTTGTAAAATCTTCCTAAAACATCATAGTTTGTCTCCAATTTTTCCCATCAATTATAGAGATGTAAAAGTATTTGTTTTGGATGTGAGAAGTTCATATTCATAATCTGCCTCTATTCTCACAGAATGTTTACCTGACTTCTTGCACTTATTCTGGATTTTTTCGTCACTGTACATATATCTTTTATATTTGTTTATGAAACTTGGGTGCCTTAGGAAACTTTTGGTATATAATGGGTCATCATAAACCATTTCTTTGATTTATGAAAAATCATACAAAATCAGTCAACAGTGCAGCTTTTATTTCTGAGTCATGTGTACATTCTGATTTATTTCTTTTAATATGTGATAGCTATTGATGTTTGGCTTTTTGGTTATTTTCTAGACACAATAAGGATGATCTCTGATTGTTTCCACATTTTCCTAGGCACGTTTGGCCTCCCATTATAATGTTATAAAGTGATGCATACAGTTTGTCCACTATTCACAGCATTTCACTTTTTGACTTTCACACTTTGATGCAACACTCTCTTGTATCTAGATGAACCCATATCCCATGCACATGTTCTTTACCACTTTTAGCATGATATATCATATCATGTATCATCTATCCTCTCATGTATCATACTCCCATAGATTCTTGAGTTTGGTTTCCAAATAAAACCATGTTTTGCAAATATTTGGGAAGTTCTTGAAATGAGTTAGGAATTGATATTCCAAGTGGTTAGAATGTTCATTCAAGTTCTGGAAGTATACTTTCAAAACCTCTATTTCAAAACCCCTCTTAAAACCCTCATTTTAATCTCAAGAAAGAAAACTCTAGTTTTTCCCAAAATCTTCAAAACAGTGAGTCAAAACAGTGAGTAATCCAAGTTCAAAGATTTTTCTAGAACTCAATATCTAACATATGGATGCAAGGCCACTTGGAAAGTATTCCTAACTCATTGGAGAACACCAATGATTTTTGGTTTGACTTGGAAGTACTTGGAAATGGTCCATTTGGATCCCAACATTCCTTCCAGACATTCTATTTTTGCTGTCACAACAGCTAGGTCCACTTCCAACCTCTTTTTCAGAAAACTTTTTCAAAAGGGGTGGTCCTAACTTATTTTTCTCTTCAACTTCAATGTTTTAGGGAACGTTGTGTATAACATGGGCCTCTAGATCATTCGTTTTCATTTTCTAAGATTTTTCAACATTTCTGTCGACAGTACGGACTCTGTTTCTGAGTGACCTCTGTTGTTTATATGATTTCTCTCAATCTGTGATAGTTATTAAAGATTGGATTTTTGGGTTGTGTTCTAGACACAATAAGGAACATATACATAAAAAATCATGCATTGAAAACATTCCTAACCCCTCTTTTCAATTTCCCAAAGATCTGGTCACTGTTCTGTCCACTATTCACAGCAAGCATATTTTAACTTTCATTCTTTGTTCGGATGCTTATATGCATTCCAAATTAGTTCACATCTTAGGAAGTAGTTCATACTACATTTGTATATATCCCATGTTGATTTCACCCATCCATTCATACACATTTGAGACTTCTAAGTCATTCTAGGAATCCATGAACACAAAGCACACTACAACCTTGGCACATTTTAGATACATACATTGCATCCATGCAAGATTTGGGGTTTTTTGTAACTCCTAATCAAAGAAGATTATAAGGAATGATCATGATCACACGTTCATGCTTCCCCCGATCTAATCATCCTTTCTCATCCATCCCGGGGATTGAGAGATCTTCTTTTCTCGAAGAATAACATGCATCATACTAGCTTGCTAAGCATATTTTGATTTCTTTGATTATTTTGTTTCAAGAACAATTCATGTCCCACTTTAGATTAGGAAAATTTAATTACTTGATACATGAGTAGACGATTTTTTCTAGGTTTGTTTTGTGTGATCTTTCACTTTGTATTGTGTGATACTTGGCTTAGATCTTATGAATGATATCTTATCTTTTGATCTTCCAATTTCAACTTTCTTATGTGATGTAATTTATTATCATAGTATTAATTGTCGAACCATACATAGTATAAGATGATTATTTGGATGCTAATTGAGGCCCGTCGAAAGACGGGGCGAGTTGAGGGTGTTTTAGTCGTGACAAAGGCTCCTTCCTCTCTCGTACCAAAACCCCGAACCAAGTTCTTTGGTTATGAAGGGCCGGTGCCCTTTATCCATTTGGGTGAGTCAAATTAGGTTTTTTGGTTCCTTAAAGACTAAGTGGCGACTCTGTATCTGTTTTCAACAGACCTTTTCTCTTTCTTTGATCCAAATCAAATTTCAAACAATCTCAAACGAGAGATGTGGATTTCCGGTGTCCACACAAATTTAAGTAATCAAACACCACAAAATGTGGAAAATTTGTGAGAAAAATATTTTTTATGGAAAAAAAGGTCTATCAAACGCACCCTTAGAGAAAAGTTCATATGTTATAAAAGTTATCTGAAATTCACATAACTTTTGTAAATAAAGAACTAATTATGTGCAATTCACATGACTTTTCATGTGAATTTCTCACAACTTTTAAAATATAGGGACTTAATCCAATTAAGTTTCACTGCTCATGGTGTTTTGACAAAAAAAAATGTTGTTCTTTAAACTTAATTATTCTAAAATGAGGGACTTTTTACTAAATTCCTAAAAATGAGGAAAAAGGAAGGGAGACTTGGTGTGAGGCCCCCCTAAGGTTGGGTTAAGTTGGACTAAAGGACAAGTCATAATCAAACACCCACACAAAGACACACTCTAAAAAAACTTTCTCTCCCAAAGTCTTCTAAAATTTTAACTATCCCCCTTAATCCTATAAAATTTTAAATTTCACTCTAAATGAGAAAATTGCCCATGGAACCCTAAGAGACCACCACCACTATCTCTCTTCTCTCTCTAACTTTTTCTTTCCTCCCCCTCCATAGCCACTACCACCAATATCTCTCTCTCCTCCCCCTCCACATCAACTACCACCAACATCTCTCTCTCCTTCCCCTCCATAGCCACCACCATCACAACACCACCACCATAGCCACCATCTTCTCTCCTCCTCCCTCCACCATCTTTTCCCCTCCCCCTCCATAGCCACCACCACCACCACCATCTTCTCTCTTCCTCCCTCCATAGCCACCACCATCACAACCACCACTACCAGAGCCAACGTCGCCAACGTCGCCATCACCGCCATCGCCAACTCTCTTCTCTCTCTAACTTTCTCTCTCCTCCCCCTCCATAGCCACCACAACCACCATCTATCTTCTCTCTCTAACTTTTTCTCCTCCTCCCTCCATAGCCACCACCATCACAACCACCACCACCGAAGCCATCCTCGTCGTCGCCAAAGTCGTCGCCACTACCACCAACTCTCTTCTCTCTCTAACTTTCTTTTTCCTCCCCCTCCATAGCCACCGCCACCACCATCTCTCTATCCTCCCCCCTCCATTGCCACCACCACCGTCGGCCACCACCACCACCGGCCACCACTACCACCGGCCACTACTACCACTACCAACACAAATCTCCACGATCAACTAATCTTAAGAGAAATTTCTTTTAAGATCAGTCATCTTAAGAGAAATTTCTCTAAATGACTGATCTTAAGAGAAATTTCTCTTAAGATGATCAAAACTGTTGAGTGAAATTTTAACTTCAGCTATATGTGTGATCATATCTGATCAAGAGAACAACACTATCCAGAAAGATGACTCGTGTAGAAGAAAAAGAACAAAACAACCACTAGTAATTCAATGGCAATGTTAAAACATTTTTGTATTGAAGTTCTTCTAATCAAATAAACATGTATGATCTCTATCTGTGGAATGGGTACGTAATTGGGTGTTTTGTTTCTTTCAACTGTAACCAAAGAAAATGATACTACTACTACTACTACTACTACTACTACTACTACTACTACTACTACTACTACTACTACTACTACTACAATTTATAATAAGGTAATGAAACAAGTTGTAACAGTCAAGAATTCATTTCACACCCCTAATAAGTTCCCAGAAATATAGCCATATCTGAAATTCAATAAAAAAAATTTTGGTTTTCTTTTTGCCCTTTGGTCTGAGACTTTCAAGAGGACAAAAATAGGGAAAAAAAATTATCCAATAATTGCAGAAGGATCACGGTCCTGGAGGAGAATAGCATTCAAATAAAGCATCAGGCAGGTTGGAATTCTAATCATCTAGAAGTCTCCGGAGGTGCTAGTGGCGGTCGCTTGAGGTCGTCAAAGGTCGCCGGAGATGGTAGTGGTGGTCGCCGGAGGTGGAAGTTGTGGTGGCTCAAGGCTAAGCATGGGTAGTGGAAATGGTGGCTAGGGTTTGATAGTAAGGTTAGATGATGAAGATGAGAATATTTTAGTCAAAAAAAAATTAGGAGTAAAAACCAAGTTGTTTAATTAAGTGTTTTTCATTCCAATTTAGCTTGTCTTAATTCCCTTTACACTAATTTTCCTAAAAAAGAAAAAGAAAAACTTGTAATTAACGATTTTGATGGCACTTTGCTATGCTATATATACAAGGACAAGTAATAGAAAGTCTATCTATCAAAATATACTACAGGCACATTCTGTGTGTGTGTGTGTGTGTGTGTGTGTGTGTGTGTGTATTCTCTAAGAGCAACCACAGTGGATATTTGAAGTCAACTGTTAGTGTAAGATGTTAGCTAATAAGTATACCAAAGCGCTGCAGTGGTGCTGTTAAAGAAACTGCTAAAGCGTGGAGCCCAATGTCAGAATTTAAATTACCTCTAACTATTGCCAACCCCTTAGTGAGTTGAGTTGGCAAAATAAATTATTTAAATAATTGGAATGGTTGTAAATCCATGTCAATGGCTATATTTATGAGCAAAGCCCAAACGGCTATAATTTATAAACTATTTCACTTGTAACGGCTATATTATAAATATATATAGATATAACTGTTGAATTTTTTTATTTTGTATAATCAGTAAAAAAATTCTATAAATTCTCATTCCCATTCTCATTCTTTTTTACTCTCAAGTTAAATTTTTAGTAGTTTTCCACATTACTCAGTCCAACGAGCACCATGGATCAACGTCCTCCATTTTTCAACACTCAATTCAACCCACATTATAACTACCAACCATCACCTCAAATTGACTCTCAATCACATTCTCAACCATCGCAATATGATTTTCAGACATTTTCACAGCAATACATGTTCAATTCACAATACCCACCTGCTGTATTCAATCCTCAATTTTGTTTTGGACAATCTCAATCCCCATCCAATCAACCTTCCCAAACTAATGATTCATAGCCTCGCTCAACACAAAGGAAGAAGAATACTCAAACACAACAAAAGGAACGAAGTCCGAATTGGAGTAAAGAAGAAGATGAAGCATTGTGTAAAGCATGGATACGTGTCTCAGAAGATGCAGTCACGGGTGCAGATAGAGGTGTCAATCGGGCCGGGCCGTGCCAGGCTCGGTCAAAGCGGGCTCAACTGGGCTTTTGGGCCGGGCCGGGCTTCACCTAATACCGGGCCTGGCCGGGCTTGGGAGGGGAGGGGGGGTGTCCACCCCGGACTGGTGGCCCGAGCCTACCAGGGCCGGGCCGGGCTGGGCTTCGGGCTAGGGGGCGGGCTTAGGCATATTTAGTGTAAAAATGTCGGGCTTTCGGGCCGGGCCGTGGACATTATAGGTAGTGTCCGCCCCGAACCAGTTGAAGAGGGCCGGGCCTAGCGGGCCGGGCTTCAGCTTGGGCCGGGCTTCAGCTTGGGCCGGGCTTCAGCTTGGGCCGGGCTGGGCTTTTGGCCTAAAAAAGGTGGGCTAGGCTCGGGCCGGGCCAACCTGACCCAATTGACACCTCTAGGTGCAGATCAACAAAAAGGAAGGTTATGGGACCGAATCCTTGATGATTTTAACATCATATTGGGTTGCAAGACAAATAGAGTTAGCACTGCTTTGATGAACCGTTGGTCACCTATTCAGTCTCACTTGAATAAATATTCTGGATATGTGCGTATGGTAGAGAGGTATCCAGGGGCCAGCGGGTCTAACGCTGAAGATAAAGTAAGTTATTCAGTTTTCTAATTTTTTTCGTTTTAATAAATTGTAGCTAAATTTATTATTATTTCAATTTTTTTTGGCAGATTGGTGCAATAAAACAACTATATTACGACAAAGAAAAGCATCACTTTAAGTGGGACGGTTGTTGGCTACTTTTGAAGGACAATACAAAGTGGTATAACTATACCAAGGATCAAGAGCAAAAAAAGCAAAAGATTGCACAGGGGAAGAGGATCGCGATAAATTTGGACGATGATGAAGTTGAATGTTCATCTAATCCATCTACTCCGTTCATCCAATCCATCTGCTCCGGTCGGGTAGCCATAACGACAATGATTCACCATTCAACCAAGGGACACAAGAGCTACCACGACCCCCAGGAAGAAAAGCAATGTAAAATGTTCATCGAAAAAAGAATGATGATGCTATGAATTTAATAGCTGAAGAATTTAGCAACTTGAGAAGGAACAAAAGGAAATTGCTGAAAAAGAAATCATCATGACAAGTAAAAGAGAACAACTAAAGATTCAAGGAAAACAAGAGCAAGAACGAATGAGAATTTCCACTAAACTTGAGAGCGAGAAAATGAAGATTGTAGCCAAGCAAGAGCAAGAACGAATGAGGTGGGAGAGGGAGATTATGATGACGGATCCAAATTTGGTTCCTACAAAATAAGGGTGGTTCAAGTGATAATGGGGAGTAGTGTTTTTATTTTGGTTTTATTTTTATTTTTATTTATTTATTTATTTATTTTTTTAATGTAATAGGTAATGCTTTAATTCAATAAATGTCTACGTAGTACTCTAGTTGCACGAATGTAATACATTTATTTTAAAGCAAAACATGAGAAGCTCAACTCAAAGAGATGGTTTTAAATATCTTCACTCGTTTCACAAATGATTTATAAGATCATACCTTAGCATTGTATTTGTTCCACTATTACGAATCCTATCTAAACGAGCAGAGATAAAAGCTGCTAAAGTAGATAAACTTCTATCATAATTAGGATGAGAGATAGTCTCCTCAGGCAGTGGTCTCCACACTTCAAGTTCGGTGTCACGCTCGTCTTCAATGATCATGTTATGTAGGATGATGCAAGTTTTCATTATCTTGCAAAGGTCCTCTTTTTTCTAATAACGGACAGGTCCTTGCGTTATACCCCACTTGATTTGCAACACACTGAAAGCTCATTCTACGTCCTTTCTAACAGCCTCTTGTTTTTTAGCAAACAAACTCTCTTTTGGCGTTGTTGGGTATGAGATGGTTTGCATCAGTGTTGCTCAGTGAGGGTATATATTGTCGGTTAAGTAATACCCCATTGTGCATTGCTTCCCATTTACCTCGTAGTTGACTGGAGGCATTGTACCATGAATGAGTTTATCAAATAAAGGGGAATGGTCGAGGACATTTACGTCATTATGTGAACCTTCCATACAAAGAAAGCATGCCAAATCCACAGATCTTTCGATGCAATTGCCTCCAATATGAGAGTAGGTTTATGGTTACGACCCCTATGAGTACCATGCCATGCATGCTGTGGGGCAATTCTTCCATTCCCAATGCATGCAATCTAAAGAGCCAAGCATACCTGGAAACCCTCGCTCACTTCCTTCCCAAAGAAGACGTGCAATGTCCTCCTCATGTGGTGCACACAAGTATTGTGGCTCGTACAGTTCAATAACATCATTACAAAAATGCTTCAAGCTCTTGATGGTATGGGTGGGCACACAGTTCAGTTAACCGAACAAACCGAACCAACCGAACCGAATTTTCAATTTCAGTTCGGTTATTTCAGTTAAAAATTTCAGTTCGGTTAAAAACTAAATCGAATTAAAAATTTCAGTTCGGTTATCAGTTGCCCATAGGCAAACTGAACCGAACCGAAAAACTGAAATTTTATTTTTTATTTTCATTTTCTATATTATTAATATACTTATACATAACTATATATAATAACATATAAGTATTTTTACAATTAAAAACAAAGAAAAGTATGCTTTCTCTGTAATATGAAAGAGAAAGGAAAAAAAACATAAAAAGTTGTGAAAAATGAAAATAAAAATTGGGTTTTTTATATTTCGGTTAACCGAATAACCAAACCGAACCGAATTTGTAATTCAGTTAACCGAACCGAACCAACCGAATTAAATTTCAGTCAGTTAACAGTTGACAAAGTTCCAAACCGAACCGAACCCAAACTGAACCGAATAGTGCCAAACCGAACCGAACCAACCGAATGCCCACCCCTACTTGATAGCAGTGGTCTTACAAATCTTAATGTATTCATCACAGAGATCTGCTGATAATCCATAAGCAAGTATACGTATTGCAGCGGTCATCTTTTGTATGGAGGAGCACCCAAAGCAACCACGACAGTCTTTCTTTTAAACGAAGTACGTGTCGTGCATTTCTACATTCTTCAAAATGCGAATAAATAACTCCTGCCGCATTCAAAATCGTCTACAAAAGTAATCATCTGGATAAGTATAACTCTCAGCAAAGTAATCCCTCCATATCTGTCGATGGCTTCCCTCGCGATCACGCTCGATATATCGTCTCTCGGTTGGTTATGCTTGCATTGCTAGAATTTGAAGCGGCAGAAAACTCATCATCTTTTGCAATCTTTTCCTAGAACGCTGGGAAATTGTCTCATTCTCTTCATCAGATGAACTCGTTTTGCTTAATGAACTCAAAGATGTAGTAGAATCAGACTCATTCATAGCAATTAGCTGCGATGATGAAGTCATAAACTACCTCAAATTTAAGATGAAGATCAATTCCAAAAATAAATAAAAATGCAATTGGTAAATATAAAGGAAATTGATGATTTATAATTGTTTCAAGTTGAGGTATTGGGATGTATTTTGTGTATTTATAAATGAAAAATATAATAAAAAATACCAACATAATGACCGTTGGCACCAATTTTGGTGCTGGCCAACTTGGTGGTGACCGTTGGCAACCAATTTGTCTTATGGCCGTTGAGTACCATTTTTTTATTCAATGTGCTAACAGTTAACTAAACATATCTATAGTAGTGACTTTGTTTTTATCAAACATTTTGGTCAGACTTTAAAGCAAACACACTGCGCCATGCACAAGTGGTGGCAAGCTAAAGATGTTAGTGTGTAACTGGTAGCAGCTCCATTGCTATCTTCTGTTGAAAAGTCAGAATTTTCTTGTGGGTGTATTCCAATAAAAGATGATTTCCCAAACAGCACGCTTGAACATTCAATAAAAATAAAAATAAAAAAAAATAATAAAAAAAAAAAAAAGAAAGAGAAAGAAAAAAAAGAAAAACAAATCTTTTCAACTTCATCTATTATGTGAAACTTGATTTGGAATAAGACCCGAAGATTTAGGAACCAAGACAATGAGTCACATGCTTTAACCATAGTTGTCCATACCAAAGATGCTTAGACCATCTCCAACCCACACATCAAACACCATTTTGAGGCAAAGTTTGCTGCAACTCCTGGAATTTCTGCTCCAAGGGACACATCAACGTGATCAGCAAACTTTGCTGCAATTCAAAATTGCAGCAACATTGCTGCAAAGGCAACCCTGAGGCAAACAATTTCCTTGCTTTTTTTATTCAAACGGTCATTTTTTGGGGGAAAAAAAAGACCAACATGAAGCAGTAATCACCCTCAACAACATAGAAATTGGGGAAAAAAAAAAAGCCAACATGATTCTGTAATCATCCTCAACAACACAGAAATTGGGGGAAAAAAAACCCAACATGGATCTGTAATCATCTCAACAAAATAGAAATTGGGGAAAAAAAAAAGCCAATATCAATCCGTAATCATCCTCAACAACACAGAAATTGGGGAAAAAAAAAACAAGAAAACAATCTTTGGTCATACAAACCCTACATCCATCGCCGATCATCATCAGCCTTTGATCACCCACCATCATCGCCGATCACTGCACCTCCATCTCCGGTCATTTTGATTACCCCACATCCATCGTTGAATGAACTTCTCCTTTGACCATAATCAGTCCCCACTTTTGTTGGATGATAAAGGGGAGAATATATAGAGATGGAAGTTGAGGAGAATAAGAAAGAAGAGATGAAAGGATTGTAGAGAGAGAGAGAAGAAGAAGAAGAGGAATCCTGAAGATGAGAAGAGAGAGAGAGAGAGAGAGAGAGAGAGAGAGAGAGAGAGAGAGAGAGAGAGAGACGTAGTGGGTTTGGTCTGTTTAGATAAAATGGGACAAAAATTATAGGGTGTCTTTACTTTCATTGACAAATAAAAGTGAACCAATCAAAGCCATTAAAATTTTCACTTCCAGTTGATCTGCACCCTTCAAAATATGACCGTTCAACAACGGTAAGAAAAAAATGACCATCAACAGCTATTTGTTTGTGCCATCAACGGCCAAAATTTAAATTCCCTATAAAAGAGTGCAATGTGGACTTAAAAAAAATGCACCAGCCTCAATATTAAAACTTTCCATGGATCACCATATGAATCCCAATGTTTACAGTGATGATTTTGGTACTCAATTTTCTCAATTTCCTGACTATTCTTCTCAATCCAGTGTCCAACCATCTCAATCCAGTGTCCAACCAGGGACGGGCAAAAAAAAACGAGGTTCTAGTTTTAGCATACAAGAAGACAATCTCCTTGTGTCAGCATGGCTCAACATCAGTATGGATAGTGTGCACAGGAACGACCAAAACAGAAGCACATTTTGGGGGCGTGTAAAATAGTATTTTCACCAATACAAGGACTTTGATAGTGATCGAGATGAAAGGTCACTACAACAAAGGTGGTCCAATATTCTACATGCTACTAATAAATTTTGTGGCAGTTATGCACAGATTGAGCATTTGCATCCTAGTGGGAAGAATGAGCAAAACATGGTAAACTGAATTAAATAAAGTTGGTCAATGATTTTTCCTTTCTTTTTTTATGTTAAATATTACTACTATAATTCATCCTTTTTTTCTTTTTTCCTAATGTTGTTTTTTGTTTTTTCCAGATTGCGGATGCAAAAGTATTGTATGAAAAAACATTTGCTAAAAAATTTGTGTTCCACCATTGTTGGAATATATTGCGACGGCAGCCCAAATGGTTAGAAGAAGTTAGCACTATGAATCTACCACGTCGAAGAAAAGGTGTGAATTCCTCTCCCGGCATGTCATCGCCGTCCACTCCTAGTACTCCCATAGACATTTCGGCAGATGAGGTCCCTAACACAAGCTCAATGCAAAGGCCACCAGGGCGAAATGCTGAGAAGCGAAAGCAAAAAGATCGCGAGAAGAACAACGCTGATCAACCTATTATGGTTGATATCATCAAAGATATGGTAGTTGAGCAAAAGGAAGTAGGTAATGCGTACCTTAATATCATAAAAGAATTGGTGGATGAGAAAAAACAAACTAGTGAAAAAAGAATGCAGATGATGGAGAGACATATGCAGCTCCAAGCGGATAAACAGCGACTTGATCAGGTAGCTTACGAAGAGAGGATCATGATGATGGATACGAGTGGGTTGCCTCCTGATGTCCAACAATATTACAGTCGCAAAAAGATGGAAATTCTACAGGGAGGCTTTCGTGATGTTTGAAAATGATATTAGAGCAACTCCAATGGGAGTTTGCATTTTGAGTATCCAAAACACCAATTTGGATCCTTGAATAGTGATTTTGGAAACTCAAATGGATCTTTTGAACAAAAGCACTCCAACCATGGTAACCAAATTGAGGATCCATTTCTTATTTTTCATGTTTTTGAATTTAAAAAAAAGTAACAACTTGATTACTATTGCAAGCATTGAGAGCAAATACTATTGCAACAGTCCAAACTATGAGAAATTTTTCAGTAAACATTGAGAATTTTTCAGTAAACATTGAGAATTTCTCAGTAAATATGAGAATTTTCTCATATTATATGAGAAATGTTTCACTAAACTATGAGAAATTTCTCAGTAAACATTGAGGATTTCTCAGTAAACATTAAGAATTTCTTAGTAAATATGAGAATTTTCTCATATTATATGAGAAATGTTTCCCTAAACTATGAGAAATTTCTCAGTAAACATTGAGGATTTCTCAGTAAACATTGAGAATTTCTCAGTAAATATGAGAATTTTCTCATATTATATGAGAAATGTTTCACTAAACTATGAGAAATTTCTCAGTAAACATTGAGGATTTCTCAGTAAACATTGAGAATTTCTCAGTAAATATGAGAATTTTCTCATATTATATGAGAAATGTTTCACTAAACTATGAGAAATTTCTCAGTAAACATTGAGGATTTCTCAGTGAACTAGGAGTGCAAAACTCAAAAATAAACATTGAACTGCAAACTTTCAGTGAAAAACCAAATATTGCATTACAAAATTAGTAAGTAAACATAGCACTCAACAAACGACTTAAAATGGAAAACGTAGTACTGGACTGCAAACAAGCAAATTGAAAAACATTCAAGACTGAACAAACGACTTAAGTGATAGTAGACCCCTGAAGTTGCCACAAATGCTCTACAAGATCTGCTTGTAGTTGATAATGCATCCCCCTATTGTGAATACCACGAGTCATTTGAACGATTTGCGACAGATCTACAGTATTCTCGGTCGAAACCTCAAAATTTGTATCAAGTACTTCGTAATTGAGGTCTGGTATGTAAGCACCGCGCTCATCTTCAACTATCATGTTGTGCATTATAATGCACGCTTTCATAATATCACCAAGTGTTGGAATATCCCAAAAACGAGAAGGTCCGCGTACGATTGCAAAACGTGCTTGGAGTACGCCAAATGCTCGCTCGACGTCCTTCCTTGCTGATTCTTGAGCTGCTGAAAAATTTTTGTCCTTCATTTCCCGTGGTTCAGAAATTGATTTCACAAAAGTTGACCATTTGGGATAGATGCCATCAGCCAGATAATATCCAGTTGTGTACACATGACCATTTATTGAGTAATTTACTGGAGGAGTTCTACCTTGGATGAGATTTGTAAATAAATTAGATCGTTCCAGCACATTAATATCATTGTGGGATCCGGCTACTCCAAAAAAAGCATGCCATATCCACAGATCATAAGAAGCGACGGCTTCAAGTATAAGCGATGGATCGTGGTGCCCTCCCCTTTCATACTGACCTTTCCATGCAGCTGGACAATTTTTCCATTTCCAATGCATACAGTCGATGCTTCCCAACATGCCTGGAAATCCACGAGCTTCACCTTCAGCTAGTAAACGATTAATATCATCCTGGTTTGGAGATCTTAAGTACTCATCACCAAACACTTCGATCACTGCCCTAACAAACTTCCTAAGACTTTCAATTGAAGTACTTTCACCGATCCTAACATAATCATCAACAACATCTGCTGCCACCCCATAAGCAAGCATTCTCATTGCAGCAGTTACCTTTTGGAGAGATGACAAACCAAAACGTCCAACCGCATCTCTTCTTTGGACAAAATATGTATCATGACCCTCCACTGCAGACTGGATTCGAATAAACAAAGGACGGCTCATGCGAAACCTTCGTCGAAATTGAGTAGGAGAGTACACTGGATTCTCAGCAAAATAGTCGTTGTAGAGTCTTTCATGCCCTTCGGATCGACCACGCCGGATAGTTGCATGGCCTTGAACAGAACCGCGTCGTCTCCTTCGTTGCTCTACATTAGTTTGTTCTTGATGCAGAGCAGCTAACATCAATATCTGGGGAGTATAGTTTGGGAGGGGGGGGGGGGGGGGGATTTCTAACTCGGAGTCTGAGTCTGAGAAAAACAACTCGGTAAAAAATTCGCCATCCATAGCAAGAAAAAGAAATGAAGGATTATGGAATAAAGAATTTACTAAAACTTCTCAGAAGTGTATGAGAATGAGAGTAACAAAAACTGAATTTATAGAGGAAATTTTGGTATATATGTGAGTTTGAAATTAAGCGGGAAGTTGAATAGAAGCGGGACCTTTAAATTGGATTTTGAATTTGAAATTAAGAGGGAAATTGAAAATTGAATTCAAGCGGGAATTTGAAATAATTAAGCGGGAATGAAATTTTAAATTTTCTTTGTAGCGGGAAATTAAAATTTTAATTTTAATTGGCAAAACAAAATATACAATAATAAAAAAATTATTTTATTTTTATTTATTAAAAAAGTCATATATTTGCAATAGAAAACACTATTAAATCACAAAAGTAAATTAACATGGGCATAATATAAATAATAGATAAAAGAATAGAATGTATTAAAATATACAATCTTTGATGTATGGGTTGGAGTGACTCACTTTGTAACATCAAAAACAACACATCAACTTTGCCTCAGACCATCAAAATCACTCATTTGCTACATCATTTGATGTGTTGCCTTTGGAGATGGTCTTAGGGGATACTTGTGATTTAGCCATATAGATTTGAATGATGCTTTGTTCAACCTTAAAAATATATAGGAAATAGCAGCGGCATAGCCATAAATTTTATTCAGTGGGTACTAATGTGATGGGGTCCTCAATTATTTTTTCTTGGGTTGGTTTGTAATTTTTTTTTTAATAATGAGATAAGAAAAAAAATGGGATAAATATAGAGAATTGATTTTGGCACTCCAAAAATTACTATTAGAACTCTATGCAGTGCATTAACTACATGGTATTACATGTATTGGATGTGGTAGTACTATGAAGTGCCAATGGTAACTTTGGAATGCCAAAATCAATTCCCTAAATATATAAAGAGAGATAATAGACAAATTATTTGAATCAACAAGGTATTATGTCACCTATAAAAAGAAAAAAAAACACATGGTATGACGTCAAATTGGATTTGGAACACTTAATTGAGTTGGGCTGAAATGAGATCAGACATAATAAGATTTAAAGTAGGATGGTCTTGGGCTAGAATATCACATGAGCTATTATGTATAGTGTCAAATATTAGGCGGTTTAATTATAATTTGAATTTAGAACACTAATTTGGGTTAGGCTGAAATGAGAATAAATATAATAAAGTTTGATATGAAACATTAGGGCGTGTTTAATTGGCCTATAGTATCACATAGATAATTATTATTCTAGTGAGCTAGACTACATTTGGGTTAAAATATCACATGAACTAATTTTTTTTTCTTTTTCCAAACTTCAAAAGTTGAGTACCCACTTGATCCCATATATATCCCTACGCCCCTGGGAAAAAGGGAAGATAAAATACAAAGTCCTCCTTGTGAAATGAAAAATTACACAAATCTCTTTGAACTTTTTTACGACGACTAATTTACACTTATAGAGTCAATACAAATTTCCTACATATTTATTTCTGGAGAGCAAATTTTGCTCACTCAAGCCTCGATTCACCGGGGCATGACATGTATCTCATTATAGTAATTATGTTGATAATACAAGAGTAAAATGAGAATGGACTGAAACACATGTCACCCAGTAAGACGTGAGTGAGCAATGAGTGAGCAAAAATACTCGCAAACATAAACCATATCAAATTATATTTATTTTCTATCGATAAGTTTATGATATGACAAATTTATTGATAGAAAATAAATATACTTTCATATGCTTAATAACTGTATCACATGTTGTGGTAGCATTTATTGATATCTTATATATCACTGCATTTGATAAAACTAGTACAACAATATAAATCAAATTTTGAATTCAAATTTATAAAGTATAACATTACTCTTCAATCTTCTCCATACAGAATTTTTTACTCTGCCCTTGTACAAAATAAAGTCTTTGAATTTTAACATTAAATAAGGGAAGGTCAGCATAATAATTCTTGGAAAAAATATGGTGATGTTATTATCACTCAATTATTGAACCAAGGCACTCCATGATATTACCCTTAAAGCATATGATATTATACGTGTCATACATTACATACATAGTATCACATGCTTTGAAAGTGATACTATAGAGTATTTTAGTTCAATGATGAAGTGGTAATAATAATTTCTAAAAAATATTAAAATGATGTGCATGTAAATTTTTTTTTTTTTATTCTTCTTCTTCTTAATAAGATCAAGATGCCACGTGATATGTGAGACTTATTTGGGACACTTTTGACACAGTGCTTTTGGATTTTTTAATGCGAGGGTAGTCCCACAATCCACACGTTAGGTCAAAGTAGACAAATCAAATAAAAAATTCGTGTTAACACACGTGGGGGGGCTAGCCAACCAGCGGCTTTTGTTTCTTTGTTCAGACAATGGGCCACGTGTGAAAGCTTATCTCGTTTTTGTCGGTATGCTCTGAATCTTATGAGATGACCATTTGTAAGTGCAACTCCAACTAGAGGTGTCAATCGGGTCGGGTTGGTCCGGCCCGATCCACTTTTTTCGGGCTAAAAGTCTGGCCCGGCCCGCCATAAGGCCCGGTTCACATACTCCGGGCAGGGGTGGATACCCATCCTTTCATTCATGGTCCGGCTTGGTCCGGCCCGAAATAGTAAAAAAGGCCGGTCCGGCCCGAAGCCCGTCACGGCCCACTTCAAAAATAGAAGAAAGCCCGCTAGCCCGTCCGGCCCGGCCTGATGTCTTGCCCGCTAGGCCCGGGCCACCGGTCCGGGGCGGACACACCTCCTCCACTCCCAAGCCCAGCCCGGCCCAGCCCGATATTTGGTGAAGCCCGGCCCGAAGCCCGCTCAGGGCTCGCTTTGACCGAGCCTGGCCCGGCCCGTTTGACACCTCTAACTCCAACGGTGTTCCCTACAAGCCCATTCTTAGGGGTGGACAAATAGTTCAGTTAACCGAAATTCGAATCGAACCGAACTAAAATTTTCATTTCAGTTCAGTTTATTCAGTTAAAAATTTCAGTTCAGTTTCAAACCGAACTATATTTTTTTTTCAGTTCGGTTTTCAGTTCCACTCTCCCAAACCGAACCGAACCGAAAAACCGATTTTTTTTTAGTTTATATACTATTAATATATTTTTATACACAACTATATATATTACAAAAATATAAGTATAATATATATAAGTAAATATAAACATATGTTTTCTTTGTAATATGAAAGAAAATGGGACAAGAAACATATAAAAAAGTTGTGAAAATGAAAAAAAAAGAAAAAAAAAAGAAAAGAAAAGAAAGTATAGTTGTTTCAAAATTCGGTTAACCGAATTTTCAAACCGAACCAAACCGAACCGAATTGACCAAAATCGAACGAAACCGAAATATAATTCAGTTCAGTTTCAGTTCCCATTTCTCCAAACCGAACCGAGCAAAACCGAACCGAATTTCTCCAAACCGAACCGAACCGAACCGACCGAATGCCCACCCCTACCCATTCTCCGTCAATATGGGCAACGAAACCCAAAAAAGCTGCTACAACGGCTTCGCCAAACGGCTTCCCATAGAGATGGCATCTGTATGGAGTTGGAGTCAGGGACAGATTCAGGAATCTAGTTTAGGGGGGCGAAAATATACGGAGGTTTGGGGGTAGTACCTTTGAAAGAAATTTTTTTGGCGTTTATTTATACATTTTTGATAATAAAATAACTATATAAAGAGAGAAAAATACAAACTATTTGAATCAACAAGGTATTGAGCAATTTGTAAACAAAATTCAGAATTTACATTTACAAATACACCAAACTTTTTAAAAAATTACATATACACATCATTGAAAAAAAAAAAAAAAATCTAAAAGGGGGCGAGCTTAATAATGGGGGGGGGGGGGGGGGGGGGGGGGGGGGGGGGGGCAAGAACGTGTATTTATGAATAATACTAGTATAATTAAGTGTGTTTTTTTGTCCAAATCCCCCCTAGATCCATCCTTGGTTGGAGTCCAATAAACAGTAAAGGAGTGGAGTTGGTATGAAGAAACAAAATTCCTGTAGGAGTAGAAGTGGGTTTGGAAAAATCTCTCTAACTTCTACTTCGACTCGATTATGTTACAAATTTACTAAACTGCCCTTAACTAGAATGTATCCCGCGCAACTGGTGGTGTTATTATCTAAGGTTCAATTAAAAACAATACACTTGTAATAGTCCATGTGGAAAGTTAAGCATAACATATACAAAATTTTATAATCCAGAATCAATCCATTTATACAATTAATAGATGAGTCACCAATCATTAAATCGAGATGACAAAGATTTGAATACTATGAGTCCTTCATGTATCAATTAAATGGTTGTACCATTACCACCCACTACAATAACAGTCTTTGGTGTGGAGAGAGTGATTTAGGATTTATGAGTGATGACACATGTCACTCTCATATTGCTTCTAGGTTATATACTTTCAGGTTTTATATATAGTAATAGATAGATAGTAATAGATTATGTTTAATCATATTATGGTTTGCTACTTTATTATATTTTACAAGACTTTAATTATGTTATATTGTGTTTTAAATATATTTTTGTTGTAAATAAACTTATGATTGTAGATCTTTTTAATTTATTAAATTGATGTATAAATTGGTAAAATAGAGTTGGAGAGAGATGGAGTGGAATAGGAGTATACAAAATTAAATAGTGTAGGAGTTGGTATGATTTATGAGGAGAAGTGGAGTGGAGTAAGAGTGACCATATATATAAACGGAATGGAGTAGGAGAATGACGACTCTAACTCCACTAGCTTCATTATGGGTAGAGTTTGTTTGATTCGCCAGAAGTAGCGCAGGAAAGAGAGAAAAAGTTGATTCGCCACCTTCCCCAACAGTCAAATTGTTGACAAAATTCAATGGCTTCTCATCCAAAGGCAATGAAAATTCTACAAAAATGAATTAAATTCATACCTTGATTTGCACCAAATCTCCAATTCCACCAAGAAAACCTCATCATTCTATGAAAAGGAGCTTCAATCTTCAAATTTATCTTTGTATTAGGATCTTCAAGTTTGATTTTCATCATCTTTGATTTCTTTGGTTTTATGTTACACAATTTAAGGTCTCTGTCGAGCCCCCTTCGTGGTTTTTTTTTTTGTGTTGCTTTGATTGGAGAAAGAAGAGTGTTGCTTTTTAGTTATAGATTGGGCTGGGTGTACTGGGCTTAGGATAAGAGGTGTGGGCTGGGCTTAAGATACAGGTAATAAAATATTTTAGGTTACCCTAATAAGGAATATGGTTGGAGTTAGTCATGTAAAAAGTGAGTATAGCTAAAATAACATTTTAGCTATTTTAGCATGAATGGTTAGCCGTTTTAAGTAATATGGTTGGAGATGTTGTACGAATAATGTTATGTTTCTCAAATTTATTTGAAAAGTGCTTTTCAAATGATGTGGTTGTAGGGTCAGGTCTAATACAGTGAGACTAGTTGAATTTTAATTTGAAAGTTATTTACATGACCCTACTATCACATCATTTGGGAATCACTTTTGGAATAGAAATTCGAAAAGCATAGCATTACTCTTTGTAACTGAGGCTTAAGAGAAGAGTAATACTATGGTTTCTAAATCCAAATCCCAAATAATGTAGTACCAATTAAAATTCAGCGGGCCCATTACCCATTGTGGGATCACTTCAATGTCCTCCAATCATAATTCAGTGGCAGTGTAAAATTCAGTGAACCCAGTAACCACTGTGGGGTCACTTCAACATTCTTCAATCATAATTCAATGGGCCCACTGTCACATTATTTGAGATTTAGATTTAGGAAGTATTCATAGCTCTTAAGCCAAAGCAAACAGTCCTATAAGCTAAAGTCATTAAGGCTTCGTTTAATAAAACTGAAAAATTTAATAGTGAAAATTAAGTGTTGAATTTTAATTACTGAAAATTTTAAGTAATCAAATTTGCAATACTAAAAATAGTGTTTTAAGTACTGAAATAAACTGCACTCGGTGATTATTTTCAGTAGATTTTTGACCCTTTTTTTTTTCAATTAAGTGGTACATTAACAAATGCGCTGAAAAATAACAAGTGCTAAAAATGACCAAAATTTTATTAAACACACCCTAAGTCTTTAAGCCAACATCATTAAACCATGTAGGGGTGTTCATAAAAGCCGAAAAATCAAAAACTGTAACACCCGTACCGGGAAAAGAAGCTTAATGTAGTATTAATATGTGTTAATTAAAGATAATTAATGCATAAGATGGTTTAAGGTGGGGATATGAACCTACAAGTAAAAATGTGTTCAAATGCGGACATGTATGAAAGTCCTGTGAAAAGTAGGACTGGTATAAAAGTGGAGCCTAATGAGGGTCTAGTTAAAATAATTTGTATTTAGATGCCATTATATGTTTATATGAATATTTGTTTAAAAGTTTAGAGATATTATTATGTCTTGTGATAGGTAAGGGGACCAGTTTGGGTACCCAAGTGAGGGCGTATTTGAATACAGTTCAAAAATGGTAGGTTTAATAGCAATCTCATAATATATGTGGGGACCATGTTTGAGACCCACGCGTGACATAGATTAAATCTATTTGGAGAATATGGGTAGTTAACATAATTAACATGTGAGTTTCATAATAAAGCTTAAAGAAAGTTGGGGGAGATAAATGAATAATTGAAAATTAATGACAACACAATGCATGTTGCAATTGTGTCTCATTAACATCATTTACAGTTGGGAATAGAGAGAGGGAGAGAACTGAGAGCTCGAGATTGGCGACGGAGTTCCTCGACGACGTTTTCTTGCCGTTCCTTCACTGTTCGACGTCGGATTTGCGATCCGAGACCATTTTTGGCCTCGTGGAGGTTAGCGGATCGTATGCACGTCCTTTGTTTTCATTTTTGGTAATTTTTTTTGGCGACTGTTCTTGGTTTATAACTCTTGATATGTAAAAACTATATAGGATCAACTCTAGAACAAGAATTGAGTTTGGTTCTAGCTTGGAATTGGATTCTAGGAGCAAAATTGGCTAAGAATCGAGGAGGTGAGTGTTCTAATCCCAAAATTGGGTATTTAGATATGTTAATGTGATAATTGTCATTAAAGATTGCTTAGTTTGTGTTCATGTGAGTGTATGTTGATGAATTGAGGTAAAGCATATCAATTGTGTGCAAATTGTCATGCCATATGCTTAGTTACTTAATTGCTTATATGGATCAAAAGGAAGTCAAGTAGTGGTTACCATTTATAGGTCACATATGTAAGGGATAGTAAGTCCTCAAGAGAAGGACGTGGTGACGACTACAATGAAAAGACGGTGATGCCTTCGGGGTCATAAGAATGTGTGATATGCTGTATGTGTTCAAAAGTGAGAAAGATTCGGAGTAAAAAGGACCTGGGGGTGGTGGCTAGAGTTCCTTGACTTACCGGAGATCATTTTGTTGATGTTGATAATAATTGTTGCATTTACATGTTAAACATTCCAATAGTATGATTAGTTCTCTCACTAAACGAAAGCTTAAACGGATATATTTTCTGTTGTGGTTATTGAATAACCATCACAGGTGCAGAACGAGAGGAAGAGAGAAAATGACTGGCATGATGAGTTGGGCATGGGAGTTGTGAATATATGTTGATATGTTCATAAGCTTAGATGTTTTAGTTCCTAATTTAACTTTTGTTTGTGAATGCTGAACAACTTATGTTTTGGGAAGTTTTGTAATATGTCAAGTCCAAGTTGATGTTGGTTATAAGTTTTGTAATGTGTGTTGCACTTGTAGACCACAAGTTATGTATATTGGGAGGGGACTTCAAAATTAGCAAACCATGGATGTTAATTAACTTGGTTTTCCTTATGCTTGAATGTTCAAATATAGTTTGGGAGATATAAGGAGTTTGATGCAAGCACATGTTTCTAATGAGGAACCTATGTGTTTTGATTGATCAAATAACTACTCAAATGCTTTGAAATAATTTTGAAAACTCTCATGGTGTTTGGTTAATGTTTGGAGACATTTGGGAACACTTTTGAATGGTTTTGGATGTTTCTACATGGGTTGGTTTGGTTTTAGTTTGATTTTAGTCTTGCAGAACAGGGGAAAACTACTAAATATTGTAATCTGCAGAATCCAAATCGATCCGGGTCTTGTGCTGTCACACCCCAACCCGCCCCCGTTGGATTAGGACACGTGTAACAAGAATATACGCACCCAAAATACACTAATAAACACTAAACCTTGTTAGTTATTAAGGAAAACATGATTTAAACCATCAGAAAAGAGCTTACTGTGCCAAAAACAGACCCAAAGGTAAAATGGTCATTAATAAAGTATATCAAATTTTATACCAAAAGATAGATTTACAAGTCCCGGTTCCAATGCAAAAAAACGACGTGCGAATCCGAATTTTCTAGAAAGAGTTATGCGTGTTTCCGTAAAAGCGGACGTGATGTGAAATTGCATGCGGATCGATCCGCGAAAAGGGCGGATTGATCCATCTTCTCATTTTTCTAGTAGAATGTCCCCGAAAAAGGCCGGATCGATCCCTTCATTAACCCGGATCGATCCGGGCTTCCCAGAACTTGTTTTTGCTTCTAAAAACACTGTCAAGACCTATCCAACTCATACCCAAACCAAACCAAACTTCTTGGGACATTACGAAAACATTTCAAACATATTCATAAACATGTTTAAGCATTACCCAAGCTTGTGTCACATGTCCACAACCAAAATTTGATCAAAATCATTCATGAACTCAAATCTTTTTGAATCAAAATAAGCTTTGAAGTTCAACTTATGTCAAGAATTTGTATCTCATAAGACCTTGTTGGAAATGAACTTAAAGCTACAACCAACCACATAGAACATTAAGAAACCATATCAAAACCAATTCCAAGCATTCAACCCATGAATGTATCCTCCTTTGAATCGAACACGTGAATCAAATCTAAACTATTTCCAAGAACAACCATAAGCATAAAACTTTCCAAATAGCATTTCCAAAATCATTTCACCCATAGTTATAGTTGAAACTTAAGGACATACGTAGAATTTACAAGGCAAACTTCAAATCCTCCACATTGTTACTCAAACTATCAACATAGAGAATAACACAAGTTTCTACGAATTTACATTCACCATATGAGTCAAGGGACTCCAAAACTAACTCCATGGATACAACCGCGAGTCAAGTCTTAAATCCACAAGTCAAGGATACTAACCCACAAGTTACATTATATTACAAGTTATAAACGTAATTACAAGCCCCACGTCTCTTCCCCACTCCCGAGCACGCTATTTCCTCTCCGAATATTGCTCCGTACCTACGGTGGTTGTTATTTACCACAACAGAAACAGAAAACGGTTTTCTTAAGCATTACGCTTAGTGAGTAATCTAAACATGACTGAATGTTTAACATGTGCAATGCAACAGTAAACACATAAATCATATCTTTGTAATCGCTGAGTCACCGGTTCAATGATTCATTCAGACCCGGGACCTCCCTTGGTCCCGTGGCCACTTCTATTCCTTGGACTTCCGTATTTCTCGGATTCTTCCTCTTCACCACCCTTATTACTCCCAACTAATGAATCATTTTCCCGGTGCTTATTGAATACCACATAAACATATAAGCACATCAACATGTAGGCACATATAATCTTCATAAAGCTAACATGGAATTCACAATTTAGTAACTACATGCTTTCTAAACATGAATAATCAACACAATAAGATCATTCCCTACATCTCTACATCATTGATGCCTTGAACATAGTTAAACACAACCATTCTTTAGGCTAGAAAACTCACCTCCCACAGATTTTACCCAAATTAAGCCAAATAATGCAGAATTTCCCCAAATTGAAGCTCAATTTCTACTCCAACAAAAATCCTACAAGAATTCGGTAGACGGCGTCTCACCGATTAGTGTGAGCTACCAAAATCCGACAATATAAACGTAAATTAAAGATATAGAAACGTTCGTCTCACCTCCACGAGTCCGAAAACGGCTTCGGTTCGCGAATCCGACGAACGGTGGCGACGGAACAGCGTAAAAACGGTGTTGGCGTCTCGTCTCCGTCTTCTCTCCCGAGCTCTCTCTTGTTTTGCTTGTTAATTTGCTGTAAAATGAGAGTCTAAGCTCTCATATTGACACACACACATCACATGCATGTGATGTGTCACTTCTTTTTCCCTATTTTCGTTTACACCCCCGATTTTTCTTATGTTCCTATTATGAAATCCCCAAACATTCCGTTAACTTCCCAATTATCTAATGAGTGTTTGTCTAAGTTCCGTATGGGTCCCAATGTGGGTCCCACATATTTTGTGAAATTGCTATCGCACCTACAAATTTTAAATCTTTTTCATTTATACCCTGATTTGGGTGTCCAAGCTAATGCTAACACATATTAATATGATATTATGAAAGCAACTTAACAATATCCATGTAAGCATATAAAATGCATTTAATCATTTAAAATGCAAATTACCAATTTACCCTTCGCTGGGTTCCATTTCAATACATGTCCCACCTCACTGGGGACTTTTTCAACTAGTGTCCCTCTCTGAACACTTTTTACATGGGCGAGTCCAAGGCTCCCCTTAATCTATTTTATACACTAATTATATTAATTAATGTATATTAACACAATAATTTACCCGTTCCTCGGGTACGGGTGTTACATGTACGGATCAATTCGGGATTCTGAAGGAATAGATACTTTCATTCTGCTAAAATCGGATCGATCCAGTTTTGGGGCGGATCGATTCGCATGTCTGATTTCAGCCCAATGGCTTTTACCGAAACAAACATAACTCTTTCTAGAAAACTCGGATTCGCGCGCCATTTTTTGTGTTGAAAACGGGACTCAAAGTTCTATCTTTTGATGTAAAATTTGGAAATACTTTATTAATGACCATTTTGCCCTTGGGGCTGTTTTGTGTCAAAGAAGTTCTTTTTATGTCATCTAATTCATGCTTTTCTAGTAATTTGAGGTTGATTTAGTGTCTTGACCTTATTACACGAGTCCTAATCCGCCCGAGGCAGGTTGGGTTGTGATAAAACCGACCGAAAACAAACTGGCCAAACACCGATTGGTAGAAATGCACAAGCTTAAACTGACCAAAACTCGGTCGACACTGCCTAAAATTAACCTATTGAAATCGAAGAGTTAGTTTTAAAACCACTACAAATCGAAAAAAACGACCGCGATCACCCCAAAAATCCAACAGTCACAAATTTATTTATCAACATAAACAATCCATAGATAGAATCTCCTAAGCCAAAAGCCATCAAGCCATTATGTCATTAAGCCCTTAAACCACAAACATTCATTGGGCAAAAGCGGTAAAAAAAATGACCAAAAAATAGAGCCTTATTAAAAATAAAAATAAAAACCATCGTTTGTGGACCATTTGATTAAAGTTGACAAATTAATCCTAACCTATTAGACTGATCACTTGTATACATTTTAAATGGATCCCACACAGTACATAGGTTAATTAAGCGAGTAATTCTTGGGGCACAATATTTTCTCAACTTTTTGCTCACAACCTCACTATCTCTCTTTATCTCTCTTCTAGTAGGCACTCTGGGGCCCATTGATATTGTGGGACCCATAAGGAGAGAGATTGGGAGAAATAGCAAGGTTGTGAGCAAAAAGTTGTGAAAATGTTGTGCCCAAAGAATTACCCTTAAGAACAAAACACCAACGGCCCGTTTGTTTCACAGATTATTTTAGGTGGATTCTGATTACTAGGAATCATAATACCAGTAATCACTTTACCAGAAATCTGATTCTCTGCAAAATATTTGGTTCACCAATAGAATTCTAGCTGGATTTAGAATCCAGTGGTTGGTTGGGTCAAAGAAAATGAAATGAAAATATTATTAAATACCTAAACTACCCTTGAAGGCTAAAAGAATGTATGAGTTAAAATCAAATTGTCAACCCTCTAAAAATAGAGGGTGATTGAAAAAAAATAATGGTATAAATCTAAAAATCAATTACACATAAAAAATGAGATAAATAAAGTAATTAAGACATGAACATGAGTCTAAACAATTACATGTAGTTAAGATATATTTGAATAATAACAAAAGATATATTATATTTTTAATCTTAAAACATGTATAGGTCTAACGTACAAATCACAATATGCCAAATATGTAGTTATTGTAATATCATATAGACTTTTCAATCATTAGAAAATAGCAACCCAAATTTGAATTTAGTCATTAAACTAACATCAATATAATGTTTCAAGCATAAGAAATCATCATAAACAATCTCATCTACCGATCTCTCCATTTTAGAAAATAATAATAATTATAATCATAAATTTCTTCTGATCACATTATTTGTTTGTTTAATAGTCTAATAAAGGCTAGTTTAGGTATTATGAAAATAGTAAATCAAAACCCCAGTAATCCTTAGAAATACCACATCTAAGCTAGGATTTAGAATCCACCCTATTTTCCACCTTTGGGTGAATTCTAAATCCAGTGGGACCCACAATTCTTTAAATATTCCATGAACCAAACAAAGATATATTTTAAGATTATTAGTAATCTTCGGGTGGAATCAAAATTCACCCTTAGAATCCATGAACCAAACGGACCGCAAGGGTCGACCTTCACTTCTCCTTGAAGAGGTGGAGAGTTCAACTATCTTTGGTCCCTCCCTAGTCATCTAATATAGCCAAAGCTTTCCATTGTGCCTAGTGGTAGCTTTTGTGAATTTTAATATATATATTTTTTTACATATTTTGTTAGATAAAAATATAACTTTTAATTTTTAAATAGTGTTTAATCTATATTATGAGAATTTTTGGTAAGATCTGTTTTCCTATTCAAACCTCATCTTATCTCTGAGTCAAAGCTTTCTTTGGATATGTTTATATAACTTAAATTTGATATTAGTATAATTTATAATCAAATACTGTTACAACAAAATTTTAAATAGATAAAAACTTATCTCCTATTGTAATGCAACTTTTGAATTTCAAAAAGAGAGGTCCATAATAAATAGTATTTAAGTTGTATTATAACATTAATACAATCATGAAACAAAAAGTTTAACAACTTAAATGGAAAGTTCTTTGTTCAAGAACAGATCTGAGTCAAATGGAATTGGAGAATTCAAAACCAGTAGTTTGTGATCCATTTTACATTTGTCAAGCTTTTAAATTTAAGGTGCACACTGAGGTAAGAGAATTTATATTCATATCGTGCCATTTTCATTGGTTATGACTCATCAGGAGATAAGTTAGTTGTTCTTCCATTATATACAAACGTGTAAATATGAATTTGCGTACAAATGTGCAATTTGTGTTCATATTGCATTTCAAGATTAGCTTGAGTTCATCACTTGGGCATCTCATCATTCTCATATATCTTACTTATGAATTTTGATTTCTCTTTATGACAAGCATAGCATACAACTTCAAATGGAGATGAAAGATTTAGGATCCTTATGTTCAAGGTATCAAAATAAAATTTTGCACTTATACATTCTTTTTGAATTTTTTTATCTTTTTTTTTTGATGGGTTATATGAGTATATTTTTTAAGCATAAATATAATTGAAGTTTTAGTTTTACTCATAATATATATACTACCTACACATAGTGGTGTCAAACGGGCCGGGCCGGGCCGGGCCGGGCTCGGTCAAAGCGGGCTTAACCGGGCTAGAATGCCGGGTCGGGCCTCACCTTAAATTGGGCCGGGCCGGGCCGGGCTTGGGAAGGGAGGGGGGATGTCCGCCCCGGACCGGTGGCCCGGGCTCACTAGGGCCGGGCTTAGGGCCGGGCCGGGCCGGGCTAGTGGACGGGCTCATGGACGGGCTAGTGGACGGGCCGGGCCGGGCTCATGGACGGGCTCGGGGGAGGGTTTTTTTTTTTTTTTTTATTTTATTTTTTATTTTTTATGATTAGTGATTACTAAAAAAAAGTTTGTTTAACAAAAATAAAGTAAATAATATTTATTATTCAATACAAATTAATGAGATTACTATTATTTGATATTTAAAAATTATAGTCTAATAAAAAATAGAGATTACTTATCATAAATTGTACAATAAAAAATAAAGATTTATTCATTAATGATTAGTGATTAGTACAAAAAGTTCATTAAAAAAAAAGTAAAGAATATTTATGATTCAATAAAAAATTAAAGAGATTACTAGTATTTGATATTTAAAAATTGTAGTCTAATAAAAAGTAAAGATTATTATCATTAATTTTAATAATTTGTATAATAAAAATTTTAGATTTATTCATTAATGATTAGTGATTACTAAAAGTCTAAAAAAAAGTTCATTAAAAAAAATAGTAAAGAATATTTATTATTCAATAAAAATTAAAGAGATTACTAGTATTTGATATTTAAAATTATAGTCTAATAAAAAATAAAGATTACTTATCATTAATTTGTATAATAAAAAGTAAAGATTACATTTTACAGAATTAGATTTTTTTTTTTTTTAAAAGCCGTTCACAGTTTATACTCATGCGGGCCAGGAGTATTACAATTGATTTGTTTGGAACTAAATGATCTTCAACTCTCATATTCATTCTTCAATTCTTCATTCTTCAATTTTCTTCCGTAACATCCAAATTTGCGAAGTCTTCAAGAATAGGATCTTGGCGGTTTTGAGTTCGATATTGTGCACGGTCCCAATCCTTCAAGCACATCAAGCAGTCAAGCATATCAGGAGATAATCTGCTCCTCCTTTCCTCTAGCACCCTTCCACCTACACTAAAAGCAGACTCCGATGCAACTGTGGAAGCCGGAGGAGTTAGTAGATCACGAGCCATGATGGAAAGAACAGGGAAAGCTCTTACATGTTCTTTCCACCATGTCAAAAGATTTAAATCGACCATTTCCTCGTTGGTTAATCGGCTTTCCCACTCAGTTTCTCGATACTTATTTAATTCAGCAAGAATGTTAGAGCTACTTACAAATGATTGACTAACACCCTTTTGTTTCTTTCGACTGAGAAACTGGCTCGCCCAAGAACCACCTGACGCTCCCGAACTTAACTCAATATTAGAAGTAGAAGAAGAAGTAGCACTTTCTTTATTTGTATATTTTTCATAGTAAATACGAAATAAAGATTCTAAAGTATTTTCCATTTCAGAAGTAGTTATTTCTAGACCAGGCTCACCATCTGGTCCTTGCATCAATTCAGATATTTGTTTAACCATTTCACAAACACCATCAAAATTAATTCTAGGATCCAAGATTGCAGATAAGTAAAATACAGGTGGAATGTTAGACCAATATTTTTTAAACTTTTTTTCCATTTTCTCGCAAATATCAATAAAAATGTCATTTTTTTGTTTATAACTATGAAATGTATGAGCCATATTATATAATTCCATAAGAACTAAACAAGAAGTAGAATAGTAAACACCGGAAAGTTTATTTGTAGCATTGTAAAATACTTCTAAAAATCCATGAAAGTCAAATGCCATCTCCCAATCGTTTGAAGTCAAGTTTAGTGATGGATAATTAACATTAACAAATTGAGTAATAATATTACTATATTTTTTACAAGAATCTATCATAAGATAAGTAGAATTCCAACGAGTTTTAATATCAGTTTGCAATTTCTTTGGATTAAGACGATTTTGTTTACAAACACCATAAAATGCTTGTATACGGCTAGACGTTGAACAACAAAAGACCACTGCCTCTCTAATTTTATGTATGTGATCATTAATTTTTGTTAATCCATCTTGGATAATCAAATTAATGATATGGCATACACAACGACCATGAAATAATTTTCCATTCAACATTGGGCGCATAAGATCTTTAAACATATTAATAGCATTTGTATTAGCACTAGCATTGTCAAAAGTAATGCTTATAATTTTTTTCATAATATCATACTCATTAAAAACATTGATTATATAGTTATATATATTTTCACTAGTATGAGGATAGTCTAATGCACGGAAAGCAATGATATTTTTATTCATATTCCAATTTTCATCTACAAAATGCACCGTTATACATATATATCCCGTTTTATTACAACCAGTCCACAAATCAGAAGTGCATGCAATTGTACAATTAAAAGTAGAAAAATCCTCAATTAATTTTTTTTTGTTTGTTGAAAAACAGATTGTATATCACTTCTAAGAGTATTTCTAGTAATAGGTTGGTAGGCGGGTTGTAAAAAAGTTTGAATAAAACGTGTAAAGCACTCTTCTTCAACTAAAGTAAAAGGCATATCGGATGCACAAACAAATTTTGCCAAGCCTTCCCTCATTTTTTTTTTATTATAAAGAAAAGTTCCAACACTTGTGCCAGTAGAAGCAGAAATTTGGGATTGTACTAGGCCGCCCGCTTGAGCGGTACCTGCTTCCCATGCACCTTTATGTTTGCTTATGATGTGCCTTTTAAGTGTATTATTTCCTCCACCTTTGTAAGAAAATTTTAGTCCGCATATTTTGCAAATAGCTCCATTTTTTTCGTCATTTAATTTAAAAAATAACCAAACAGGTGATTTTAATTTTCTTTCAGTGGTGGGACTGGGATCATTAGGATTTGAAGGAGATGGTTCAGATGGATTAGACCCCATAATTTCAACGTCGTCATCATCCTCCAATTCCAAATCATTAATCTCATTTCTTTCCCCATAATCTAAATTTTCAAAGTCATAAGTTGGGCCTTCCCTAGTTTTTGAAGATCTTGAGTGAGATGCCATTTTTTTTTAAATAAAAAAAAGAGGGGAAAGAAATATAAAAGATTAAATATACTAACAACTAAATAAGCAACTAATAAAGCAAGAAGTGAAACAATAAATAAATTTACCTCAACTTATAGTAGTAGAAGAAGAAGTGAACAACTATAAATTATAATAAGACTTGAGACTTGAGAGCTTGTAAGTTCAAGTTGTAGAAGACTAGAAGTGCCTTTACAAATTAGAGCTTTGATAATTGAATCACCAACTTGTAGAGTAGAAGTGCTTGTAGACTTGTAGTTTATGGAGTAGTATAGAGAAAGTAGAGAATAGAGAGAGATAATTGATTTTTGTATGAGAAAATATGTTGTGGGAGGTTTGATATTTATAGAAAATGGGCTAAGGGGCATTTTGGGAAGTCAAAAAGCACATTTACATTTTTACCCTCAAAACTAGCCGTTTTATAGCCGTTAGAGGGGTAAAAAGTGGAAAATTATTTTAAAAATGGCCAAACTAGCCGTTATGGGTTCGGGCAGGCCTACCGGCCCGGGCTTCGGGTCGGGCCGGGCCACAACGGCTAGTAAATCCGGGCTTTTGGGCCGGGCTAGCGGGTGAGCGGTCCGGGCCGGGTTTCGGGCTAAGGAGCGGGCCGGGCCGGGCCGTGGACGGGACAAAGGGTGTCCACCCCGGACCGGACAAAAGTGCTCGGGCCTAGCGGGCCGGGCCTATACCGGGCCGGGCCGGGCTTTTAGCCCGAAAAAATCGGGCCGGGCTCGGGCCGAGCCAACCCGACCCGATTGACACCACTACCTACACAGAAATTATTATAGTTAGTAAGAAATAATTTTAATTTAATAGAGATTCCTAGGAAATCAAAGTACCTTAATACTATTTTTTTTTATCATAGTACCTTAATACTATTTGGAGGAAATAGAGAGAATAAATTGTAACAACCTGCATTTTCATTTAATCTTAAATTGACATTTTCATAATTAATCTGTATTTGTATTGTCATATTTAAAATCAAATTACATTGTCTGCTTTTATTTTAATTACAATTCTTATGTGTAGAATTTATTTCTTGCTTGATGTCATATTTGAAATTCTTATTGGGACCAAACTGCAATTTTACAAAATTGGTAATACCTGTGTTGGGTTTCAAAACTGTATTTCAAAACAGTGGAAATGTTTGCTTTTGACTAAATCAGTATTTTTATAAAACTAGAAAATCATTTCTTGCGATAAAATGAATTTTCTGAATTTTTATGGTGAACACCGCGCCGCGAAAATACCAGTTTATGTTCAAAACTGTCTGCGCCGCGTTGGGATTCCACAGATTCTGGAATCTTCGTAAAGCAAAGACATGACATTTGCTTTATTTCTATTGATGGCAAGCAATGATTGGGTTGAGTTTGTTTGGGAATGCTTTGTGTATGCGTGTATTCTTATGCCATAAGCTTGATTTCCCAAACACTTCTAGCTTGACCCCTATGGACCTATACTTGACTCTTGGTTAATCTGAGGGTTATACAATTTATACGTATCTATAATTTCTGTGTACATGAGCTGTGTATTTCAAATGTTATGTAATTAACAATCAAAATTCCTTTTGTTGAGTATATGAGAATGTTCTTGGCCACCAAGCAATGAGATTTATTTATAACCCACTCCCTCACTTCACAATCTGCATTCTTCTTTAGTTTTTACAAACTGAAATTGAGAGAGAGTTTAGAGAGATCTCAGAGAACTCCTACAGAAAATTTTGTAGAAAGAGAAAGCTCTATCCTCCATAGCCAAGCTTGTTTTGGGTTGCTCAATCCTTATATCTTTCTCAACACACACTTCATCTTTAATATCAGTGAGTATTCTAAACTCACTCCAAATGTAATTCATGTTTGATTTCTGTGTATACACATGTAATTGTAAAGTCACCATGATCAATTTTCTTCAAGAACTCCATAGCTCAAAAGCTTGAATTTTCCAAAGTTAATCAAAATTCGTTTTTAGAATGGAATATGAAAGATTATAGTATGGAGAGTGTACGGTTTCAATATTAGGGCTTAATTCGTTCGTATGATGAAGACGAAGTTTCCGTCAACTCTCGATTTTTCGTAAAATCCGAGAGTTACGGATCGAATCACGTAAAATTAATCGTAGATTCTTAATCCTCACTGAAAAATGAAGAGATTCATGTATAACAAGCCTTTATTTCGTTCAGTTTTCAAAATGGGTACGTAAAACTGAAACAGAGGAAAACCAGCGAGGAAGACGAAGCCTCTGCTTCATCTCGCGCGCGTGATCGCGCGAGCGACCCGCGCGCGCGAGCCACGTTGATTCAGGCAGAGAAAAGTTTTTATAAGAAAATGAAAGTTAGACAGATCGTGCGAGCGATCCTTGCGTCCCCAGGTAGACAGAAGAGTTATATAAAGAAAAAGGAAAAATGGACAGGTCGCGCGAGCAGCCCGCGCGAGCGACACTTCGCGCGAGCGGCCCGCACGCACGACTTCTGGCAGTTTCTAATCTTGCTTGTTTTATGACAAGGGACTATTTGGGGTAAAAATTTATATACTGTTTGAGTACTGTTTGGAAAATTTATTAAATCAGAATCTTAAATGGTTATGTTTGGACGATTAAAACAATGAATTGTGACTTATCAATCCCCGTACGCACATCGATTATATAATTCAGTTAATTGCCTCATGTTTTAAAGTTTCATGACATACATGTGGTGTCAGTTGTACATGCATGGTGAGTGTGAATGTTGGTCAGTGTGGAAAAGAGTAATGGTCAGTGTGGTATAGTGAGTGCGGTTAAGATGTGATGTGGACACTCCCTGGTAAGTGAGTAGCAAAGTGTGTTGTGATTGAGATTGCGGCGAGGGTGTTATTGAAATGCGACGGTGGCAAAACTGGACATTCCCTGACGACCATGGTAGCGTCAAAGTGTGTGAAGCCGAACTTAGACATTCCCTGGCACCCATGGTAGTGCTAAAGTGTGGCCTACAGACACTCCCTGATACCCGAGTCTGGATACTGCGTGAGGGTTCCTCCGGTATTTGCATGGCGGATTAGGTAGTCAAAGTGTGAGGCAATGGACACTCCCTGGTACCCCGGACCAAAGTGTGAGGCAGACTGGACATTCCCTGGCACCCCTGTGCTAAAGTGTGGCTATCTTAGCGTTTCAAAGATACCGGTGTGTGGTGGTGGGTTGTTGGGTTTTGTCGAGAGAAAAGAGTCGGTAAGATGAGATGGTGCATTATTCTCATACACGGTCACATATATGTGAATTTATCTCTCAAATAACATTGTAGTTGTTTTTCTAAAACGAACTCTTTATCTTAAATATAAACTTGTGGATTTAAATGAGAATTGGAAAATGGTAAATGAATATGTTTTACATTCAAAGTTATGTTTTTAATACTCATCAGCTTCTTGAAGCTGACGACGTTGATGCGTCCTGGACATTCGTGTTCAGACTTTTCAGGTTACGACTACGCTGAGCCTTATGACTATGCTAATTGAGAACGACGACTTTTGGAAGAGAAACTGTTATCGTCATTGCATAATTTAAGATCTTACGCTTTAAGTTTACATGTTATGAACTGGTTTGTAATAAGGATGACTGTAATAGACATTAGTTAATATTTTGTTTTAAGGCGGTCTGTGCCTTTAGAGACCCCGTGCTGTAATATGTAATAAGTTAGAAAAATATTTGTAAGCTTTGATTGCTCTACTCTGATTATTATATTATTGTTGTTCGACGTTTGGTACGGAATCGATCCTTCAAACTATCGCGACCTACGGGTCCATAAAGGAAATTAAACGCTTTCCATATTTATGCTACGTCAGGGCGTGACAGGATTTAGTGGTATCAGAGTGGAAACCCAGCCGGAAGTGTGGGGACAGGTCCCACACGAGGACATGTAGCCCTTAAGGAGGGTGGATTGTGATGACCAAGAGCCAATACTCCTGAGGCAGGATGGCCAAGACGGATGAGGTGAGTTCGGGTGTGGGGACTTGTCCCACATCGCCTGGGGTGAAGTTCCTGGACTAGTTTATAAGGATTAATCACCCCTCTATATGCAACAAGGCCTTTTAAAACTGTGAGGGTGCTAAACACAAAAGAACTCTACAGTTAAGCGTGCTGCTGCTAGAGCAGTACCAGAGATGGGTGACCCCCTGGGAATTCTTTGTGTTTAGGCCCAAAGCGGACAATATTGTTGCTAGACGGGGAGGTGGGTCGTTACAAACCCATTTGAGTACGTCAAATGGGTTTGATTAGTGTTACATTATGATTTGTGCTAAAAGCATTAAGGTGAGTTATGTCTTTGTTTCTTTGTATGTGATAGCAACATTGACATGATTATGACTATCAATGCAACGTTGAAAAGTGAGTATGTATACAATAATCAAAATGTAGATTATTGGAAGGTGATAGTCAGGGTACTTGGATACATGAGGGATACCTTGATCTATGAATTACACTGCAAAAGATGTCCAACTGTACTTGAAGGATATAGATCCGAGTTGGAAATCTGTTTAAAAAGACTGACAATCCACGAATGGATATGTCTTTACACTTAAAGGTGCAGTTGTGCCTTGGAAATCCTATAAATAGTTTGCATTGCCTGATCAACAATGGAATCTAAATATATTATTTTAGATAAAGCAAGAGAGGAAGCAAATTGGCTTCGCCTTTTCATAGAGGATATTTCAAGTTGGACAAAACTTGTGTCAAGAATTTATGCATTGTGGTTGTCAATCGACGATTGGAAAGGCACATAATAGTATGGTAAGTTTTGATATATAGTCAAAGACATAATACCATAGAACAAATATTGCTCTCTAATGGAGTTATCTCTATTGCCTATGTAAAGTCAAATGATAACATAGCAGATCCATTAACAAAGGCTTAACTTAAGAGCAAGTAAAAAGTTCATCGAGGGGAATGAGATTAAAGCCTATGCACTAAACTAGAGTCGTCATAGTGGAAACCCAACCTAGCTGATTGGAGATCCCAAGATCTAGGTTCAACGGGAAAACTAAATTATGTAGTACTCGATACACACTGAGAAGAATTATATCCTCTTCCTCCCATTTCAAAGATGAGTCAGTGTCTATCTGCCGCGAGTAAAAGGATAAGATACGCTTTTAATGGTTCCTATACCTTGGAAAATGTCCAAGTGGGGTATTGCAGGATACTCTTCATAGTAACCACCTACGTGAGTAAGAAGGGGCCGCTTCTATGAGAATTTGAAGGCTGAATTTTCTAAAACACTCACGGAACCAAGAGGTGTTCAAGGCCAAAACGAACGCAAACGCGAGAACCAAATATGTAAGAAGAAGGACTGTGTGTATTCTATTGTTTAGGTTTATACAAATGGCTGGGAGTTCAAAGACAATAAAGTCTACTCACCGGCTATTAAATCCGATAGTTTATCACTAGGACAAGTTCAAGGCCACTAGGCTACTTAGTCTGAAGCAGTACTTCTGCGTTGATACTCGAACTAGTGTCTGCATTTTCATTTGTATGTTGTATGGACAATTTATCATTCATGTGGGGGATTGTTGGAAAATTGAATGATAAATTGGAATTTAGTATTGTATATGGGTTTTGCCAAACAACTCCTTATTCGAATGTTTGTGACTGTTGACGAATAGTCTCCTTTCGAAGGGTTGTGACTGTTGACGAACAGTCTCTTGCAACCTATATATATGAGTCTTGCTCATTTATTTTAAAAAATACAAAATCATTCTCTCTCTCACTCTCTCTGTATATTAGAATTGAGTTTGTTCGAGTGTTATACATATATTTGCGTTCGCTGGGTTCTGCATATTGGAGTGCAACTTATACAGAACTGTAAATCCGTTCTATCTTGGGAGACGATTGTTCATCAACCTTGTGCACCGAGAGGGAGCAAATTCGTCTTAAGGAAACAGTTCGTTGGGCTCAGATTCTTTCTCAAATTTATTCTATATTTATTTTGGATCTCCAATCAGTAAGTATTTCAGATTTCAAATTTATACATCCCAAAATATTTTGGATAACATAGTCAATGATAGATTAGGAAGTATGTTAAAACGAATGGTTTATTCAAAGTATCTATTTGTTTGGGATGGAAGACTCCAACTCTAATGCAAACTCGATGACGAGTTTTTTTCAAGTGGGGGAGAACGATACAAAACAATATCTAGCCATTAATACCAATAATTTGATGTATTTTATTTTATTTAAAATTTTCGGATTTTATTTCCAAGTGGTTTTATTTCCTTGTTTTTAGCTATTTTTAAGATTCTAAATGCTGAAATTAAGTACTAGTAGATTACCATATAAATTAGCTATTTTTAAGATTCTAAGATTACCATATAAATTAGGATCATTTTAAAAATGTTATTATTTAATTTTCAAGTTTTTTGGGGTCTTTAATTAGGGAGCCAATAACGAAAACCAAATTAGTGTTTTATTTTTCTAATAGGTTTTATTTTGTAGTTTTGTTCTTATTATTTAAGGAGTTGTATCAAAGGCAGTTGAATTTTGAATTAGTTAATAACAAGTTATTGAGACTTTTCTCTTTGTTTCCCAAGTGTTCTTGGTATTATGACGAATCAACAACACTTTTGACGGTCTTGTTTAAGGTATTCTAGTTTAAGAATCAACATAAATTGAGGAAGCCTATTTTCGTTATTCTTGATTAATCAACGAGGTCTTGTTCCTCGTATTATTGTGGCAATCAACAAGTTCAAGAAGATTTCCAATCTCGTAATTTTCATACTTCGCTTTCGCGCTGCATCACAGTCCTTATCGTGTACTATAATCTTTTAACTTATAATTTGTCACAATAAGTGTTGTACGTATATATATGGATGGAACATTTTGGTAAAATTTTAAATTTTGAAGAAGGAAAATATATAAATTAATTTCAAAATTTACGAATTGTATACCCATAATCAAACTTTAAAAAAAAAAAAAAAAAAAAAAAATCCAAGTGTCATGGCCCCCGATCTTCACATAGTTCCTCCCGTCGATTAGTCATTATAATTCAAAAACATACACACTAAAGCAGAAATTAAGCTCATATAAAATAGAGTAAACTAGAATTTAGTCCAATATGTTATACTTTTATAGAAATAGGTCATTTTTAAAAGTCAATGTAGAACTTGGTTCTCACTATTTTTTTAGGACGAAAATACCCCAGAATTAATTTTTGGTGCACTGTGTTCTAGCATTTTTGAAATCATAATGAATTGCCATTTAAAACCCATCGATCATGATGTTAATATAGGGACTTGGAATTCAAAAAACACTCCTGATTCCTGAAATCTAATTTGGAGTGAGAAATTTTCCACTTTCATTTTTATATGTGAGAAATTTCTCATTTCATTATGTCAAACAAAAGTATGAATTTCTTACTTCATTTTCGACGCAATTCCTCATTTATTTACTGAGTGACACTTAGAAGGTTGATGAGAAATTTCTTACATTATTCTTGGAAAATGAAAAATTTTCCTTACAACTCATGATCAACTGAGAAAATTTTCAAAACTTGTACTATAAGGAGATGTTCATCAATACATATATTCATACACATGGGAAATTTTTCCTTCCTCATTTGTAAGTGAGAAATTTCCCATATATGTGTGTAAATATATGTATTGATGAATATCTCTTTACAGTAAAAGTTATGACAAAATTTCTTACTTGATCACCAAGCAAGCCTAGCCCAATTGGTATGGTGGGGAGATTAAGGGTTCGAATCCCCTTAGCGAGATACCTTTGCTTGCCCGTTGTTCGTCACTCAGAATGAGTGACCCTTGTTGCGCTTTGTTATGGACTATTGTGGGGCTTTGGGGTGGGATTGGTTTGGCTTGGGATTTTTTTGTTGTGTGCGCGCGCGTCTGGGGGGGGGGGGGAGGTGATATGTTTGTTTGTCTCGCCATAATCCAGCTAAATATAATAAATAAATAAATAAATCTTACTTGATCAAGACTTGTTGGAAATCTTCCATTTCCCAAGAATAATTAATAAATTTCGCATTATTGTTTGAAATAAAGTGAGAAATTGTGTCAAATGAGAAATTAAGTGCAAAATTTAGAAAAATAACCCACTTAAATAGTAAATTCTGATTGGGTGAGAGACTTTTTGTTTTTAGCTGGTTCAAGCAATGTTCAAAAGAGGTCTAGAAGAAGACAACGAGCTGCCCTTGGTGCAAAATTTAGTGTAGCTTGATTGGCTTCGGAAAGGCAATCAATGACATAGAACTTCAACCCGAGCAAGTCGCTAAGTTACCGAAGACAACTAAGTAAGAAATTTCTCATGTTATAATGAGAAATTTCTCACGCAATATTGAGAATTTTCTCACCTGTCGATCGAACTCCAAGATCAATCACAAAACTCCACTGATATGGTTTCGCAGATGCAGGAACTAACAATGATATTCAGACTATGAATATGTGAATAACACAGTATAAATTATAGGTGCATATAATATTTAAACATGAAAGAAGATCAAACAAAATTGTTATTTGAGATAATAAGGAAAACGCCTTATTTTAGGGTCCACTATTCTCTTATCCATTAATATCTCTGATTCAGTTGCCATATAATGTCTTACCTAGGTAGGCTGTAGCTACTCGTATCTAATGACACTGCTACATCTTCCATTCAAGACCAATGCAACCTCTGGGAAAAATTCTTTCCTCTGGACTAGTGAACGCTGGCATGAGCATAAATAATAGTGAATAAAGGACTAATAACCACATCCTGGTTGTCCTCGAGCTTCTTGTGAAACAAAAAATGTCACATCTTATATACAAACTCTCACCCAATAATTACATTTTGTCCCTTTTGGTGCTACAACCTAAGTAATCAAAATAAAGGCCGAAATGACACATGTGGATGCTCTTTTTCTCAACTGAAAAAACATCAACAAAGTTCATATGAACAAGAAATTTACCTTCTAAAGCTATCAATTGATTCAGCTTCTCTTCAAATCAACCACTATGACACTAATATTGTCGGTGCTTTTCCGACCAAGAGCGAGGCGCGTGAGTAGTATAGCCGCCAATGAACTCCGAGATGGATATAAAGCATCGGCCACTTCATTTTCCATTGGAGGCACGATGTTAGGGTCTCGAGAAGTGGTGGAAGGAGGACTGTGTTCTCGTAGACATTCGCAAGCCACCTCACATGCCATGTCATTCGACAGAGCGTCCCACAATCCGTCGCTTGCCAGTATTAAACACTCGTCTTCGGGGTCCCTTTTTGTGAAGGTAATCTCGGGTTCGGATGTCACAATTGGTTTTAGATACTTGTCTCCTGTTTTGGAAAAAGTAGCAGAATAAGAACTCATCCATCCACAAATGGTAGTTTCATAATGTTTAAACAGCGATGTGAAACATGAGTTGAACATCAAAGGCTCTCACAATCATGATCAAGCAATCATATGCACATACTTATTGTACCTTAATAGAGAAACTTCAACATATTTGACAATCTATAGATTTCTATCTATCACATAATTATTCTTTCCTAAATTTGCCATTGTAATTAGAGGCTTCCTAAGCCACACTTTCATTCCCCTTTTTTTAGGGGATGGCTACTATTTGCATAGTTATTAAACCCGTTCACCCGGGCTGGGTTCTAATTTGACCGGAAAAGGATTGAACCCAAATTAGACCGAAAAACCTAGGCGGTTCAATCGGAAATATTGAAACCTGACCGGTTTACATCGACCCGTCTGGTTCATTACTGCCATTTTTTAAGACCAAAAAAATGAATATGCTTATACTGTTCAAGATGTTTTAGGTCCATTATGTCTTTAAAAATTCAAGGGTGAAAAAAAACCTTAAAAATATTAGAATCCCACTAATCCAAAAATAGGTGTTCATGAGAAAGAGAAAGAGGAACAAAACAAACTGCCCTTGTACAGATCAGGGTTTGAAGAGTACTGTCATGGCCGACCAACTGTAGGTCCTATAGTTGGAATGTAGTTTTAAAATTTACATGGTACAACTTGCATGATTTTTTTCATACTCTTTATTTATTTGTTATTATTATTATCATATTTTATTCTTATGATATGACATATAACCGGTCCGACCAGTTAACCCGACGGTTGGACCAGTGACCCATCCACCTGCTCACATCACCCGGTTAATGCCCGGGCCGGTTATGAAAACTATGACTATTTGGCGTGGGACAGAAAACATGGGATTTTGACCATGTCCAATAACTTGGGCACAACTGCACAACTGTGCGTTCGACGTCCATTTTTCACGAGCCACCTGTCAAGTAGAAGCCATTACACCGTGATTATCCGTTACGTCGTTAAACAAAAAGTTTGGGTGCGAAAAAGGCCGTTTGAATGGTTTTTCAATCATTTAAAGAAAATTTTACCATTTTAGAAAATTTTTGTTTCAGCAATTTCTCTTAGATTAAGAATCCGGTTTGGATTCCGTAAAAAGAGTCATTCTCAGGATCTTTAGGAGATTATGATTCTAAAATTTTTTCAATTTACGATTTTTGGTATTTATTGGGTTTCCCTCCCTGTAGAATTAGGTTGTAGAAGGTTTTTAAATCCATTGTAAACTGGTCTACAAGGAGCAGCTTTTGATATTGAACAGCAATTCTATTCGAGATTTATCTATCTTACCTATGCTCCCGGTATTTATAGCAGTCTTTGTTGCTAGTACTGTTGTGACAATCACCAGGTTCAAAGAAGGCCGAGAATTTTCCTCTTTCTCATCACTTAGCTTGCGTTGCGCCAGTAATCCTATCCAACACTCTCATCTTCTCGTTGCAAAATACATTACATAGAGGTATCACCGTATATACCAAAACAAAGATCGTGTTTTAGGAAAGCTAAAAAACAGGTTGATTTCTGTGCAAATTGCTACAAACTCATCCCAACGGAAAAGGACAACGGTTTTCATATTACAGCGGTTTTAGCTGGGTGACATAAGAGTTCAAATACACTCTTAGTACTCTTCCATGGGAAATTACAAATTTCATCCTCTCAAGCTGTGCATGGGGATAAACCATAGAACAAAAAGATTTAAGCGATCTATATTAGTCAGACATGCACATAAGGATTAGATGCCCATTTCAACCTCTTTGAATCTATAACATCAACTGACCATGCTAGTTTCGTGGCACAGTAAGAAAAAAAAAGTCTCTATAAGTGCAGATTGGATCAACTGCATGATTCACAGGCACTCAACAAAGTCCATAGTGAAAAAGAAATATTTGTTACAATTATAACGGCTTCAGATTTTGTCTGAGAAGTGTGCATATTGACCTATATTAGGTAATAGATAGAAATAGCATATACGGCTTACCTATAAATTATAATTACCAAACCCCTTAATTGCTTATTGCCAATTACTTTCCGGATGTTTTTTTTAAAGGACATAATTCATTTTGGTCCTCCAGAAACTCTCACTTAACACTTTGTTTGGGTTGAGGGAATTGCTAGAAATGAAAAGAAAGGGGACCACTTTCCCTCCATTTCTTTTGTTTGGTAAGCTAAGTGGGGAGAGAAGAGAAGACAAAGTGGAGAGAAAAGAGCCCACTTTGTTTCTCTCCCAATTGGAGAGTCTGGGAAAAGAAGAGACTCAAAACAAAATACTGTTTAAAAAACTAGTATGTCCAAATATGTTCTTCATTATTCCAACATATATTCCTCATGGAAAAAATAAAAGAATAATTTGGTTTCATATACTTTCTTTTCTCTTATGAAATCTAACCAAACAAGAAAAAGCTATTTTTCTCCTCTTATCTCCCCTTCTCTACTGCCTATCCAAACATGATGGAGAAAATTCATCTTTCTCTTCGCTTCTCTTCTCTACTCTTAATGAGTTTCTCTTCTCTTCTCTTCTATCAATCCCAACGGGGTGTAAATTCCTGAAAACTTCTTTCACCCTGATCAGAAGACTATTTGGTGTCAAGCCTCCATTGACTAAAGTGAAATTTAATACACATGGGGCTTCAATGAGAACATTGAGTCAAGCATTATTTTTGAAAATTCAAAGATTGTGTCAAACCATGATGATAGAATGGAGCATAGTCAGATTTCAGAATATAGAAACACCAGAATAAGCTACTATAGACAAAATTCTATCCATCACTAATAATAAGATGGATAGAAAGAACATTAAACCCTTTGGTGACTAAGGGCCTATTTGCTAGAGTTTTTCCATTTGTATATTCACCATGAAAAATCCAAGCCCTCTAATATTTAGGAAATAGTTATTAAGAGGAGTACATGGAAATATTATACAATTTCACACGCAAAGTAAACCATCTATGATTCTAGGTCGGTAATCACTCACGGAGGGCACTTCATGGGTCTCTTCTTTTTGTTAGTAACAATCAGCTTGACAACAAAAATTATAGCATGAGGTCTCTGCAATTGGATTCTAGAGACAGATTACCTATTGCACGGGACATGCCAAGAATTCCTTCCACTCGAGCACCATTTACGAAGATGACCCGTCCCCCTGAAGAGTTAATTCTTGCAAGCTCATCCGGTCTATCTGGCTGCAAGTAAAATTGGAAATCATTAACCCTGTGTGTATATATTAATCTTTGTTCTTCAAGACTGAGGACTAAAACATATTCATATGCACCAAAGACACCTTTACTGCCTACATTGACAAATCCAGCCATTATCCGGAAATAAATATAAATAAAATTACACTCCTAGTCTCTGAAGGATGAGAGCCAACTATTCATAGCAAATGCCACTTTTGTAAGAAATTTCAGGTTTTATGTTCATGAAAAGAAACTGAAAGGTTAGGGTTCGCATGGTAATGTTGTGGTTTTTGGTTTTCAGTTTTTGTTTTCATTTTTTGAATTGATCACAGTCAACTACCTATACAAAAAATGGAAACAGAAATTGAAAACCAAAAACCACAACGTTACCATGCGAGGCCTTAGTTTCGGGCCATCTTTAAATAGTTAATATATAGAAGCAATAAGGATACCTGGGATGCTCATTAAAACCAAATGCTAACAATACCTACGGGTCTACCCATCCAATTATCAAAGATAAACACTTCCCGACAGCAATTGGAGAACAGCAAGCCACTAAGTATGAGGTTAGATGCACATTACCTCATTTAAAATCACTGTGCAAGTAAAAGCAACTAATTACTGAAAAAATAAATCTGGTCATGATAAGCCCTGGAATTTCATCCACTAGGGGCAAAGTTGATGACTAGAGCTGTATAAGAGCCGGGCCACTCAACAAGCCCTAGCGAAAATGTTCGATTAAGGCTCGGCTCGGCTCGGCTCGTTTAATAAAAAAGTCAAGCTCAAACACACATGAGCTCGGCTTGATAGAGTCGTGAACGCGTTTGAGTAAGGCTCGTTAATTAGAAAGCTCACGAAAAAGCTCATAAAATAGGCTTGATAAAGGCTTGTATAATGGCCTATATATGTAAAATCTATTAAATAACTATGTAGTTTGGTAGGTTTGTGAAAAAGCTCGTGAATAGGCTTGATAAATGGCTTCTATATTGGTTAATATAAATATATATATATATATATATATGTTCTAGACTAGTACTTTCAGAAGGCTCGTAAAAAAATTCGTGATCAAATTTGAATTTCAGGCTCAAGCTCAAGCCTGGATCTCGTTTAATTAACAAGCCAAGCTCAAACACATGATCGCGACTCGTATAGAGTATACACCCCTGCTGATGACTCAGAAAGATAATTTCTTTTTCCAAGTATTTAAACATAACAAAATAAAAAATATTATATATAAATATTTAATATTTTCAACACAACAAAACGTCAAAATAACATAACTTATTTACAATACTCCTCTTCACTTTAAATCTCATTATCATCTTAGAAAAAGCTCCCTAGTTAACAAATAGTTCACTAGCTAAAGCCCAAATGTTTTTTAAAATTATCATACATACCCCCTTTTTTTTTTCCCAAAAGTTGAGTGGGGGGCCCGACCCCGCTCGCCCCCATAGTCGGTCCGCCTACTTTTGGCCCAAATTAAGGGACACTTTTGGGAATTCCAATTACTCAAGGAAGATTAATTGATTATGGTGAAGCCCTTGTTTGAGTGCAAATTTTCAGTGTCACATCAGATGAAAAGTGGAAGACTTCATATAAGAAAATGTCAACTTGGATATATTCAATCAAAGTATATTGACTTTCCAAAGAGGAGTCTTAAAATGCAACATCCCAGAATAAAATTAGCAACACCTAATTCAGGATGGAGGAAGTAACTATTTGCACCAAACTGTCAATTCACATAATACCACCTCAACAATCTCTATTGGTTCTAGTCTAAGAAGCATCGAGACAAACATGCAACACGGACACGACGCGAATACGTGGACATGATATTTATCAAAATAGCAGGATACGAATACGTTGGGATACGTTAATTTTTTTCTACTTTTTTAGATATGTATTTTGCCATGTCTAATCAAAGTTGGCACAAAAACATCTAAATCAAAACAATATCATGACAATATCAATAATAACAATGCCCATAAATAAAATTTTTGAACTACTTTATAAATCAACATTCATCGATCCAATTCATCAACCAAGTTTCGAAGCACATAGTATACATACTTGTCCCCCAAAATATGTCCATACTATGAATGAAAACCAAGTCTTTGGCACGTTTCAGTGTCATGTTATTCCTTCTCATCGAGTGCACAGGAATATGCCAATTCCCCTCACAACATGCCAAAGAAGAAGGGTGCACAAGTAGCTTCAAAGACAGGGTTTGAAGCTAAGGTTACCCACCAACTTTAGGATCCATTTCATGCCGATGGTGAATGGAATCAACATTCACAAACTCTCCAGACCTACTTTAGTATCCGACACGTGTGCAAAGCGTGTTGGTTGAAGAAAAACTAATAAAAAATTCAAGCACGATAGTTTGAGTATCTGACACAAGTCCAAAGACTGTCGGAGAGTGTCAATGTCGGATCTACTATCAACACTGATACAAGGAGCAAAAGAGAGTGTAGGTGCTTCATAGGTTCTAGTAGATGAGCTTGGTAGTACAAAATGTCCTATGTAGGAGTTCCATCATTTTGAAGTGACAAATTAAATAAAGAGAACACGTAGATATTCTAAGAGAAACCAAGTAGGAAAAGAGAGAGAGAGAGAGAGAGAGAGAGAGAGAGAGAGAGAGAGAAGGACGGTGATATAATGACTTCATTTCCATACATATAAATGTAAAGTATGCAAACATTTTTAGGCAAGTAATACGCCTTAAAAGGTTCAACCAACCAAAGGTTAAGCCATTCATCAATTTGGTTATTGAAAATACACAATCAATCTAAGTCATATTAACAATGCCCTCCATTTTCTATTTCAAATCATGTATCACCGACATAAAGTCGTATGAAACTTGACAGAGAAATTAATATGAGGTTCACGACCTTTCAAGGAAGGATTGGAGGAGAAAGGAAAAAATAAAGCTATTGTTTGGATTCCAAATTCGACCTAAAGTCCGAGTTTTTGAAAACATATTTGGACTAGAAATTAAGTTGGGAATGATACATTGTTGCAAATGTAATCATAAGGTTAAAAATAAAAGCCCCTAGCAAACACAAATAAGAAAAACATTAAAGACACGAAGTAAAGCGTGAATGCACATGCTGAGGTGTACTAATTCATCTAAAAAATACGGAAAATTCTACGGCCAATTAAGTTTAGATTTCTCTGCATCTTTGGGACATTGTTTGTTACCCCTGGATATGCGAGGTAATGGAAAAATAGTTAATGAAGTTGAAGAAAACTTGTCGTTATTTGTATGTACTTTATGCGAGTAGCCGTTTGGCATGATCCACACCCAGAGCCAAAAAATCAATTCATAGGTTAGAGGGTACCACATAACATGTCACATCACATGTACCCGTAGGTCAAGTTTATTCATGGAATTAAGGGGATTGGACTATTTCAATTACAACGGACTAATAGTCTGATGTTTGGCTTGCCAATGACAGAAAACTATTAGGTCATTTTAACTAAATACTCTAGAAATTGGGTCATTAATTACCCCAAAGATATAATTTAAGTTAAATACAATTTAACCCATGATTAGGCCCATTTTCACTTTACCCCCTGTGGTTTCGGACTAAAGAGAAACTGGAAAGATTTTCCCTCAAAACTGATAAAAATTCTAAAATTGGCCAAAAATATTACTCCCTCCGTCCCATTTTGAGAGTCCACCTTTGGGAACTCAACTTATTAAGGGGACAAAAAGAATCTACACCTACTTTCCACAATTGCCCCTAATCATTACAACTTTTTTAGTTTTGTCTTGGTGTAGATTTCAAGGAGGGATAATTTTGGAAAGTAAGTAAAAATTGTACATCAATTTCAGGAAAGTGGACACTATTTTGGGACATCCCAAAATGGAATAATGGACTCTCAAAATGGGACGGAGGGAGTAACACTTAACCAGTGAACCACCATAGTGAGGTTAACTTTGGGGTTAATCCTCTACGTGGAGATAATTCTACCATTTAATGTAAGCTAATTTTTAACACTCAACCACTTTGGAGGGCTAATTTTAGAGTTAACTGACTATTAATCTTGAGTCTTTTTGACACTCAAACTCTCGTATGTGGGGCTAATTTTAACACTTAATCCGCAAGCGGGGCTATTTTGAGAGAAATCTTAGTAGTTTCACTTTAGTCCAAAATCACAAGGGGCTTAAGTGTCTACTTTTCAACCATAGGGTTAAAGCGGAAATGGGCGTAACCACATGGGGGTAAAATGTAATTAACCCTATAATTTAATGGTCCAATCCACGGAAGGCATCTAAACAAAAAATTCTTCTACGCCAGAGTATTAAAATCCTCGAACATCTTTCAAGTAATGTGGACGAGTCCGGACCATCGACTGCGAAGCACTTGCGTGGGTTTGTGCCATTTGGCAGCACCACACATTCTCTTGCCTATGGGTCCTCTGCAGCCAAAAGGATGCAGCTGGGTGGACGGCACCACGTGGCACTTGCAAGATCACTTTTTTTTTTTGTGTTTTGAAAAATAATCAAATATATATATATATATATTTGTGGCACTGAGTACTGCCCACCAGTAGCCCAAAATCCTTCCTCCATTTTTTTCCCATCATATATTAAAAAAAAAAAAAAAAATCAAAAAAATTGTGGTCTTACAAACCCCAACACTTGGGGAGTCGTTTCCACAAAAATAGCCCAAAAAAAACTTAATTATTAAACCAAAGTGCCTTAGAACTTAATGACAAATCCCACATAAGTCGATTTTAGTAAAACCGACATTCAAAAAGTCAGCTTAAAGTTGGGTTTTGTAACACCGACATTAAAGTTGGGTTTTCAAAACCCAACATTAACGGAAGTTGGAAACCCAACTTTAATGTCGGATTTTGGAAACCCAACTTTAATATGGTGTTACAAAAATCCAACTTTTAGCCGACTTTTTGAATCTCGATTTTACTAAAATTAACTTACGTGAAATTTGTTACTATTAAATTCCAAGGCACTTTAATTTAATAATTAATTTTTTTTAGACTATTTTTATGAAAACAACTCACACTTGATTATGTGGGTGCTACCCAAAACCAATGTGGACCCACTGTATATGATTATTCCCAAAAATAACGTGTAATAATTATTACCTCGGACTATATGTGAAACAGCTATTAGCTTTGCGCACATGCCTAAAAATATATACAGGTGTCCAAAGTTAGGTGGCGAGTACATATCAAACCACATAATATATGGGGGTGGTTAGAGCTATGATGATTTGTAGTACCTTGTGATCAAAAGATAATGGGATGGCTCTCCCGCCGCGGCACAGGACGGCGCGTGAGTCCCCACAATTAGCTACAACAATGTGTTCCGGCGTCAAAACCGCCACCACCGCCGTAGAACCCGTCAGCGCCACCTCAACTGGGTGGCACCCACACTGGTGCGCCAGTCTACCGCAGGCGCACGTGCTCAGAGCTGCCTCGTCCATCCTCTCGAAACACCTTTTAATCGCTCTGCTCCACCGCCCCTCGTCTATGGACGTGCTAATAGTTCCACTCTCCTCCTGTTTCGTGCCTTCCACGCGCATCAACTCCTCCTCCATTACCACGTGCATTCTATCCCTACACAAACCCGCCACCTGCACACAATCAATAACAAAGCTCAGCACACATGAATATATTGGGGCCGAAGCCATGAATTTTGGTCGTGGAGCTTAGGCTATATGGGGCTGTCCATGAGGTAATTTTTTTAGGATTTATTTATACATAATTCATGATTTTTTAAGGATCTATTTGTATATAATTGTGATTTTTTTAAAAATATATTTATACTATCAGTTTATTTAATGACTAGTAAATATTGTATAGTGTCTTTTGAAATTCTAAAAGTGACCTATTTTTAAAACGCTTAAAGTTCTCATACTAAAAGTGCCAATTTTCAAAATTTTAGAGGCCTTTTCTTTTGAGTTTTATATATATATATATATAGAGTAATTGTTGGGACACAACTTTTATACAACTTTCATATAACCTTCAAATACTTGTGTCTCTCTCTTGTGTCATTGTGGGATCCAATGATGTCACAAGAGAGAGATAGACACATCTTTTTTTTAAGGTTGTATAAAAGTTGTATGAAAATTGTGTCCCAAAAATTACCCATATGTATATCAATCTATATGTTGATGGTACTAAATTGGACCTTGAACCCTTTTTGAAAGCTTAAACCTAAGTTTTAAACCTAAGTTTAGAGGAGTCTAAATATAAAATATTTCATAAAATTAGAGTAAAATTTTAATTATCAAAATCTCAGTACTGGCCGCCCTCGTCCCTTGCTGCCCCTGTTACCTGTATACGTGTGTCATGTATGTATATATATAGTGTGCGACTGTTCACAACTTAATATATTGCGAATTTCTTCCATTACTAAATTTTGTAAAATTACTATAATAAAGGATCCAACGACTCACAGCAGAAACTCCCCAATCGCTCATACGTGAATGTATATAAAATTAAAATTAAAATTTTTAAACATAATGTAATACAAAGAAAAAAGAAAAATTAGTGAAATTTACGTGAGGCCCTCCGTGTCCATCGAACACACCGAAGAAATGAACCGGTCGACGCCGGCAAATCTCCGGGCGGCAATGGTTAATTCGCACGAACAACGCGTCTTCCATTTCACGGCACCTTCCTATCACACTCATCGTCCCGAAGACCGGAACCACCACTTCCGCCGCCGTTTCCGGCGAAGCCGCGCGAATCCTCTTCGATTCCACGGCGTGATCAGAACTAGTCTCCGTCGTTTCATCCTTGCTTTTCGTCGTACCCGGAGAAGACGAACCAACGCAGGCCGAGATCGCCGCCGACCGCCTCATCTCGATCCTCCTCCGCCGCCGTTCCCTGCATTTCGCCGGCGATTCATCATCCTCAATATCCTCCTTCACCATTTTCCTGCAACGGTACGCCACCGTCATTCAAAAATCCAATTTTCCGACTCAAACAACACTCCGTCACAGTCGAATATCATATTTCTCTCTCTCTCTCTCTCTCTATATATATATATATATATCGATATCTATATAATATGTATAGGCGGAGAGGGAAAGGGGAAATGTAGTTTTGAGAGAGAAACGGCAAGTCTCGGGCAGCTGCCCAAGCTGCCCTATTGGTCATCACCGACTGTTCTGACATGTGGTGACGACACGTGTATACCATTACACGATTCATATTCTACGAGTTTTCTTCGACTGGTCAATTTATCGTATCACGAGAATATGAATATTCGGTGGATTATATAGATTTCGACACGTGTTGATACAACTCTGACTAAAGAAACTGCCAGGTTGTGTGTAATGAGACAGGTGGGCTAATCTGAATCATCCCTTGCTTTTTTAATGCTACAAGACAATGATATTTTGGGGCAAGCGTGGAGGACTACTATACTCATAAAGTGAACCACATTTTTTTTACACACAATTTTAAATGTTTGTATCTTATTGTATATTATTTGAATTTTTGATACTTTTTTGTGTCCCACTTATATAGCACACAATACATGCATTTAAGTTGTGTGTAAAAAAAAGTATATAATTTACTGTATGAGTCCAGCATTTTTCAAGAAGGGTGAAGACAGGTGGGCCCACATAAGTACATTTTGTGTATAATTCCTTCAGCGGAATCAGAAATGATACACGCACAATGCTTTTTACAACGTTTTGCACATCAGGCCCATCTCAACAAATAATAAAAAGCTTGTGAGGTCCACTTTTGACTTAAAAAATAGGGGCTCTCTCTCATTACTCCATTCATTTTCCCCCAAATGAGATCTGGAAGAAAGTGAGAGAGAGAAGCCAGACCAGACGCAGTGATTAAACCATTCGGCGGCCGACCCGAGCTTCGACGGTGACGGCGGAATCGCGGCGACGGAGGAATCGGCGGGGTCACACTCTCTCTCTCTCTCTCTCTCTCTCTCTCTCTCGTTCTATCTGTCTCATTCTCTCTGATTACATATATATATATATGTTCTATATATATATGTGTATATATTGTCAAACTCTTCACACAAAAAAAAAACTCTTGTCTCTCTTCTGTATCAGCATTCTCTTTTATTTTACTTTCATTTTTTGTTGATCTGATTTTGGACCTAAGAGCATTAGTCAGATGAGGGTAAATCAGCTTTACCATCACCTCTTTGAAGAATGAAATCATTTTGCAGAATGTTTGTGAACTTGTGGATGTGAAACCAGAAAAAACTCTCATGTATTAAGCAATTTACTATTATGAGCTTATGACAGACACTACGAGCATCCCTTTAAGTAGAATTCCTTCTCATTACAAATTCACAAGCTCTAGAGGTCATTCTAAATAATTCATAAAATTGGGTTAAATATCTTTTGGGTTGCCAATTTACTATAGTATCATTTTTGCTACTACAAGGAACTAGTCATGTGCTGCATCAGGTTTCAAATGGTAAATTGCATTTGAAAAAACAAATCTTTTACCCCTTTGCTTCAGAACATCCGACTCTCCTCAACTGTTAATTTCATTATCTCAAGAAGTAGTAGACCTATCAAAACGCCAAGCACTACACCAAATTAAAATCAAAACTGTAACGCCCTGTATTTTATTATCATTAATAAATAAATACGGCATTTCATTTCCATGAGCATCTGTTTTAATTTCTATTTATAAATATTTATCTGGGGCCAAACCGTAATATTTGAAAATATAGGAAATATTTTCTGTGGTTTCAAAATCGATATCTATATTTTTGTATAACCGGGATTTTAATTCCTACGTTAATATAATTTTCTGTATTTTTATTTCAACTGTAAAATACCAGTTTATGTTTTAATCTGCGTCTATGCCGCGTCTTGGGTGTGGGAGCACGTGAGCTCAACCACACCGTGCAATTCCTGGGAATTGCTTGGTGCCCAATTTTGAGCACAGTATATGTATATACGTTGCCTTCTCTCCCTCACAACTCTCTCTCAGTATCTCAATTTCTCTCTCAATTCTCTCAATCTCTCAAAGAACACACACTTACACAGATTGTATATCATATACATAGACACACATATATATACATATATATTGGGCTACCAAAATCAAGAACGGAGGAGTAATTTCTAAACGACGGAATCGACGACGGTTATTATCGGTCTCAAATTTATCTGTGTAATCACCTTGGTGAGTAATTTAAACTCACTCTCAATGTCTATATATGTGTATTTCAGTATATATATGTGTGTATAGGTGTATATATATCAATACACCATTAAAGCTTGGAAATTGAAGTTTTAGAAATCGTAACCAAAATCGATTCTGTAAATTGGGAATGAAAGATATCGATGCCAATAGGCTACGGTTCGAATCCTACGACTTAATTCATCCGTATCGCGACGAACGGTTGATTTAAAGTTTTGACACCCTCCCTTTAATCGCGAATATTTAGAGATATAATCTGTATTAGTTAAAATTGATCACGTATTCTTAATCTACGCGGAAAACCGAGAAGAACCATATATCACTTGTCTTGGTACGAACAGAATCTGAAACTGGGTAATTTCAGTCCAGAAACTGAAAACAGGGGAGAAAACGAAGAAGATGACATTCTGCAAGAACTCGCGCGCGCGACCCGCTCGCGCGAGGATCGCTCGCGCGGCCCGCTCGCGCGGACCATTCCCCCCCTTCGCGCGCGCGATCCGTTCGCGCGATCCGGCCTTCCCCCTCGCGCGCGCGATCCGCTCGCGCGATTTTTCCTCCCCCTCGCTCGCGCGACCCAATCGCGCGACCCGCTCGCGCGAGGTGGCAGTTTTGGCAGTTTGTGTGATTTTTGTTAAGGGACTGTTTGGAAAATGTTTTGGGAAATTTTAAAGAACTGTTTGACAAATACACTGTTTTAAAGGCTCACTGTTAGACTTTGGACTTGTAAGAACGATTAAGATCGAGATTTATGTTGAACGTATATTCAGCTTTGAGATTATTAACCGATACTGCAAAACTATGAACATTGACATACATATTTGGGTCAAGGTTGTGTCGACATGCATGTGTGTGAGAAAGCGTGAAAAGAGTAAAGGGTGGCAGTTTGGTGTGTGACCTCAATATCGATCGGATAGTATTCCTGGTATTGGAGGTGATAGTGTTGTGTACGACTTAGATATCGATCGGATAGTATTCCTGGTATCTAAGGCGCGTGTTTCGGATATTGATCGGATAGTATTCCTGATATCCGAAGCGATGGTAATAGTGTTGTGTACGACTTAGATATCGATCGGATAGTATTCCTGGTATCTAAGGCGCGCGTTTCGGATATTGATCGGATAGTATTCCTGATATCCGGAGCGATGGTTGGTTGTGTTTGGTCTAGATATCGATCGGATAGTATTCCTGGTATCTGAGGCAGTAGTGTGGTGTATGACTCCAATACCGATCGGATAGTATTCCTGGTATTGGAGGCGATAGTGTAGCGTATGAATTGGATGACTGAATACTTATTACTTCTGGTAGCTGAAATGATGTGTTGATTTAATTGGATTGTTCTAAAGGAAAGAATTGGCAAAATAAGATGTTTTCACAATTCATGTACAATTTCGTATTTTAATTCTTACTATATTCCCCCGTGAATTATGTTGGAATTGGAACCTTGAATATATTACTGTTGAAGTTAAATGGTACCGTTGTTTATTTACTTATATATACATTGCGAGCACTTGTTTATTTTACTCACCAGCTTTCATAAGCTGACGGCGTTGATGCGTCCTGGACTGTATGTCCAGATTTTCAGGGGCAGGAGCAGCCAGGGTACTTCGACTACGCTAGTTAGAGGCAGGGAACTTTCCAGGAGGCTGCTTATTATTTCCTATGTCTTTCATTTTCTGAAGTTGTAATAGACTGGAGAATAGCTTTTGAATAAGGGCGTTTTGTGCCTAAGACATTGACCTATGTAATAGTTTAGTAAGTTTTAAATTTCGGAGCTTATGTTTATTAGTATCCTTTCTTTTAGAAATGTTGTTAAGTTATTTGTTGCAGGGATAATTGGTCATACTCACTTGTCACGACCTACGAGTCCATAAAGGAAATTAAATGCTTTCCTGAATTATGCTACGTCGGGGCATGACAGGCTTTTTGGTATCAGAGCCAGGTTATGGCTCGACCAATTGTCCAAAACACATAGGATCTCCCGTTAAGATAGCATTAAGATAAGATAGTTCGACTTTATTCCGTGTCTAGTCGCTTTCTATCGTTTAGAATTTTCTTTCTTTCCGAGAGTTTGACCGTATTCCGTTGATTGATGGATAGGTACCGTTCTCTCGATCAGATGGCTGGAAGAAATCTCAGGAATCGCCCCGCGATTGAAGATGCACCCCCGGTAATAGATCCAACCGGAATGTTTGAGGCCTTTGTTAGAAGATTGGAGAGGATTAGTGATCAGAATGCGAGGAACAATAATCAGAATGGGAATCACAACGGGAATGGGAGGCAAGCCCACCAGACTGGAGACAAGCTTCTCAAGGAGTTTCGCGCTTTGCGACCTGAGTATTTTGCGGGGACTGATGAACCCTGGCAAGCGGAACAGTGGCTACGTCAGATGGAGCGTATCTTTGAGACCATAGAGTGCACTGATCTGGAGAAGAAGCGTCTGGCTATCTTTCAGTTGTCTTATGCAGCGGCTGATTGGTGGGATGTTGAAAAGGCGACCATAGGGGAAGAAGCTGCAAGGAGAATGCCATGGATTATGTTCAAAGAAAGGTTTCTCGAGAAGTATTTCCCTGAAGAAGAGAAGGACAAGAGAGAGAAAGAGTTTATGGATCTAACTCAAGGGAATTTGACTGTCCGTGAGTACACTACTCGATTTGAGCGTCTGTCTCGCTTTGCTCCACATATGGTGGACACACCCCAGAAGAAAATCAAGAAGTATCACCGGGGCCTCAACTTGTCTCTCCGACATCTGACTATGGGGCACTTAGGCCAGTCATTTGAAGCTCTGGTAAGATTGGCTACGGGGTTGGAAAATGATGGTTGTCAGAATTCGAAGCCACTTGGAAATCGACCTCCGCAGAAGGGATATTCAGGACAGAAACCTGGGTACCCTCAAGGACAGAAAAGGACCTGGGATGGAGGAAAGAAACCACAGCAGACACAAGCAGTTCAGCAGTATCAGCCTCTAGCAATAGAAGGGGCCAAAAACAATAACTGCTTCAATTGTGGAGTTCCCGGTCATCAAGCTAAAGATTGCAGAGCACCTAGGCGTGCGGATCGTCCAGGAGTTGTGTGCTATAATTGTGGCATGCCCGGTCACATAAGTCCAGAATGCAGGGTTCCTAGGAAAGGCAACTATGGTCAGCAAGGACAAGCCCGTCTGAATGCTGTCATTCCCGAGGCTGCTGGCTATGAGGAGACAGGGTATGAAGAAGGTACCAATGAGGAGGGACCGCCCGAGCAACGAGCAGTGGAAGGTACTCTAACCTTGTTTAACTCTCATGTTAAAGTTTTATTTGACACGGGTGCTACACATTCCTTTATATCTGTGAAGATCGTTCAGAAGTTGGGTATAGTACCGCAACGTTTAGATGAAGCTTTGAGTGCTGTCTCACCCTTAGGGACCACAATCAAGTTATTACATGTGTGTAAGGATTGTCCTCTTCGGTTAGGAGACCGCGAACTTTTGGCAAGATTGGTGGTTCTGTCGATGAAGGAGTTCGATATAATCCTGGGAATGGATTGGCTCGAGAAGAATCATGCGAAGTTGGATTGTGCAAGGAAGAAGATCACATTTGCGGACAAGGGGAATCGACTCTTCGATTTCCAATGTAACCCTTCGGGTGATATGTTCCTCACTAGATGCCTAGCAAACATTGAGGTTGTCAGTGCAGAGGTGACAGTATCATCTATACCGGTAATCAAAGAGTTCGAGGAAGTATTCCGAGATATTTTAGGATTACCGCCGGAAAGGGGCATAGAATTCTGTGTGGAATTGGTGCCAGGTACTCGACCTATAACCAAGGTTCCCTACAGGATGGCCCCTACAGAGTTGTTGGAGCTGAAGGAACAAGTTCAAGAACTTGAGAAGTTGGGTTTTGTTCGTCCAAGTACTTCACCCTGGGGAGCACCAGTGTTGTTCGTGAAGAAGAAGGATGGGACGATGCGGTTGTGTATTGACTACCGAGAACTGAATAAGGTTACTATCAAGAATAAGTATCCCTTACCTCGGATAGACGATCTGTTTGATCAGTTGCAAGGAGCCACGACCTTTTCTAAGATTGATCTACGGTCAGGGTATCACCAGTTGAGGGTGCGGAAGGAAGACATACCTAAGACTGCTTTCAGGACGAGATACGGACACTATGAGTTTTTAGTGATGCCGTTTGGGATGACGAATGCTCCGGCTGTGTTTATGGACTTGATGAACAGAGTATTCAAGCCCTATTTGGATCAATTCGTTATTGTCTTTATTGATGATATTTTGATCTATTCCAAGTCAGAGGAAGAGCATGAACAACACCTGAGGATCGCGTTGCAGACTCTCAAGGATCACCGCCTGTATGCTAAATTCAGCAAGTGTGAATTCTGGCTTCAGGAAGTTAAGTTTCTCGGGCATGTGATCTCTCAACAAGGAATCGCGGTTGACTCATCAAAGACCGATGCAGTGGCGAATTGGACTCGGCCGACCAATGCTACAGAAGTCAGAAGTTTTCTGGGACTAGCTGGTTACTATCGGAGATTTGTAGAAGGTTTCTCCAAGATAGCAGCCCCGTTAACTGGGTTGACTAAGAAAGATTTGAAGTTTGAATGGACTGATAAGCATGAACGCGCTTTTCTGGAATTGAAAGAGAGATTGACAACAGCGCCAGTGCTTGCGATACCAAGGGATGGTGAGAAGTTCACTATTTTTAGTGACGCCTCGTATCAAGGATTGGGATGTGTCCTTATGCAAGACGGAAAGGTTATCGCCTATGGTTCACGACAGTTGAAGCCGAATGAATTGAATTACCCAACTCATGATTTGGAGCTAGCAGCAGTAGTGTTCGCGCTCAAGATCTGGAGACACTACCTCTACGGGGAGAAGTTTGATTTGTTCTCGGACCACAAGAGCCTTAAGTATTTGTTTACTCAGAAGGAGTTGAACATGAGGCAACGTAGGTGGATGGAGCTGATTAAGGATTACGACTTCACATTAGAGTACCACCCCGGTAAGGCTAACGTAGTCGCTGACGCCCTAAGCCGGAAACCTCGAGGAATGATTGCTTCATTGATGTTGAGAGAATGGAAAGCTTTAGAGACAATCGCAGAATTTGATATGCAGATTTCAGAGGGAAGTGCCGGGCAGCACTTTGGATGCCTCGTAGTACAACCAACACTTGTGAGTCGAATCATCGAAGCCCAGAAGGAAGATGAGAAATTTCAAGCATGGTTCGCCAAGATGTCAGAAAAAGACCCTATAGAATGGAAGGTTGGGGCCGATGGAGGATACCGATGTTGAGACAGATTGTGTGTACCAGATTCAGGAGATTTGAGAAAAGATATTCTCGAAGAAGCACATAAATCGAGACTGACAGTACACCCAGGAGGAACAAAGATGTATAAGGATTTGAAGAGAAACTTCTGGTGGGAAGGGATGAAGCGAGAAGTAGCCGAGTTTGTGTCTAAATGTTTGACTTGTCAACAAGTGAAGGCCGAACATCAGAGACCCTCGGGATTGTTGCAACCCTTACCTGTTCCAGGATGGAAGTGAGAGCACATAACTATGGATTTCGTGGTTGGATTACCCCGGTCACAACAGAATCATGACGCGATTTGGGCAATTGTGGATCGTTTGACGAAGTCTGCACACTTTATCGCGTACAATATGACTTACCCAGTAGAAAGGATGAGTCGAATGTACCTACAGCAAGTGGTGCGACTGCACGGTGCGCCTGTGTCGATTGTATCAGACCGCGATGCACGTTTTACCTCGGGATTTTGGGAAAGTCTGCAGAAGGCTATGGGAACTTCGCTCAAGATGAGTACTGCATTCCATCCTCAGACCGATGGGCAGACCGAGCGTGTTAATCAGATAATGGAAGATATGCTCAGAGCTTGTGCAATTGACTTTGAAGAGTCTTGGGAGACGCACTTGCCATTGGTCGAATTTGCTTATAACAACAGTTATCACTCAAGTATTGGAATGGCGCCGTTCGAAGCTTTGTACGGACGACCTTGTCGATCTCCGTTGTGTTGGGCTGAAGTGGGAGACACGGAACTTTTGGGACCAGATTTGGTGAGAGAGACCAATGAGAAGATTTCACTGGTCAATGAAAGGATGAAAACTGCACAGAGCAGGCATAAGAGTTATGCGGATCGGCGACGAAAGGACTTGGAGTTCAGTATCGGTGATCACGTGCTCCTTAAGGTTTCACCTGTTCGTGGAATAGTACGTTTTGGCCAGAAGAGAGGGAAGCTGGCACCTTGTTTCATCGGACCGTTCGAAGTTTTGGAGCGTGTTGGGAAAGTGGCTTATCGACTCGCGTTGCCACCAAAGATGTCTGGTGTTCATAATGTGTTCCATGTCAGTATGTTAAGGAAATACATACGGGACCCTTCACATGTGGTTAATTTTGATGATATTGAGACGAGTCAGAATGTTGTCTACAAGGATAGACCCGTGAGGATTCTTGACCAGAGTATCAAGAGGCTGAGAAGAAGGGACGTTCCTTTGGTTAAGGTTCAGTGGAGGCATCATGACGAAGGAGAAGCGTCGTGGGAGTTAGAGTCAGACATGAGGACTAGATACCCCGAGTTGTTTCAGGATTAGTTAGCTCAGATTTCGGGGCGAAATCTCTGTTAAGGTGGGTAAGGTGTAACGCCCTGTATTTTATTATCATTAATAAATAAATACGGCATTTCATTTCCATGAGCATCTGTTTTAATTTCTATTTATAAATATTTATCTGGGGCCAAACCGTAATATTTGAAAATATAGGAAATATTTTCTGTGGTTTCAAAATCGATATCTATATTTTTGTATAACCGGGATTTTAATTCCTACGTTAATATAATTTTCTGTATTTTTATTTCAACTGTAAAATACCAGTTTATGTTTTAATCTGCGTCTATGCCGCGTCTTGGGTGTGGGAGCACGTGAGCTCAACCACACCGTGCAATTCCTGGGAATTGCTTGGTGCCCAATTTTGAGCACAGTATATGTATATACGTTGCCTTCTCTCCCTCACAACTCTCTCTCAGTATCTCAATTTCTCTCTCAATTCTCTCAATCTCTCAAAGAACACACACTTACACAGATTGTATATCATATACATAGACACACATATATATACATATATATTGGGCTACCAAAATCAAGAACGGAGGAGTAATTTCTAAACGACGGAATCGACGACGGTTATTATCGGTCTCAAATTTATCTGTGTAATCACCTTGGTGAGTAATTTAAACTCACTCTCAATGTCTATATATGTGTATTTCAGTATATATATGTGTGTATAGGTGTATATATATCAATACACCATTAAAGCTTGGAAATTGAAGTTTTAGAAATCGTAACCAAAATCGATTCTGTAAATTGGGAATGAAAGATATCGATGCCAATAGGCTACGGTTCGAATCCTACGACTTAATTCATCCGTATCGCGACGAACGGTTGATTTAAAGTTTTGACACCCTCCCTTTAATCGCGAATATTTAGAGATAAAATCCGTATTAGTTAAAATTGATCACGTATTCTTAATCTACGCGGAAAACCGAGAAGAACCATATATCACTTGTCTTGGTACGAACAGAATCTGAAACTGGGTAATTTCAGTCCAGAAACTGAAAACAGGGGAGAAGACGAAGAAGATGACATTCTGCAAGAACTCGCGCGAGCGATCCTCGCGCGCGCGACCCGCTCGCGCGAGGATCGCTCGCGCGGACCATTCCCCCCCTTCGCGCGCGCGATCCGCTCGCGCGATCCGGCCTTCCCCCTCGCGCGCGCGATCCGCTCGCGCGATTTTCCCTCCCCCTCGCTCGCGCGACCCGCTCGCGCGAGGTGGCAGTTTTGGCAGTTTGTGTGATTTTTGTTAAGGGACTGTTTGGAAAATGTTTTGGGAAATTTTAAAGAACTGTTTGACAAATACACTGTTTTAAAGGCTCACTGTTAGACTTTGGACTTGTAAGAACGATTAAGATCGAGATTTATGTTGAACGTATATTCAGCTTTGAGATTATTAACCGATACTGCAAAACTATGAACATTGACATACATATTTGGGTCAAGGTTGTGTCGACATGCATGTGTGTGAGAAAGCGTGAAAAGAGTAAAGGGTGGCAGTTTGGTGTGTGACCTCAATATCGATCGGATAGTATTCCTGGTATTGGAGGTGATAGTGTTGTGTACGACTTAGATATCGATCGGATAGTATTCCTGGTATCTAAGGCGCGTGTTTCGGATATTGATCGGATAGTATTCCTGATATCCGAAGCGATGGTAATAGTGTTGTGTACGACTTAGATATCGATCGGATAGTATTCCTGGTATCTAAGGCGCGCGTTTCGGATATTGATCGGATAGTATTCCTGATATCCGGAGCGATGGTTGGTTGTGTTTGGTCTAGATATCGATCGGATAGTATTCCTGGTATCTGAGGCAGTAGTGTGGTGTATGACTCCAATACCGATCGGATAGTATTCCTGGTATTGGAGGCGATAGTGTAGCGTATGAATTGGATGACTGAATACTTATTACTTCTGGTAGCTGAAATGATGTGTTGATTTAATTGGATTGTTCTAAAGGAAAGAATTGGCAAAAAAAGATGTTTTCACAATTCATGTACAATTTCGTATTTTAATTCTTACTATATTCCCCCGTGAATTATGTTGGAATTGGAACCTTGAATATATTACTGTTGAAGTTAAATGGTACCGTTGTTTATTTACTTATATATACATTGCGAGCACTTGTTTATTTTACTCACCAGCTTTCATAAGCTGACGGCGTTGATGCGTCCTGGACTGTATGTCCAGATTTTCAGGGGCAGGAGCAGCCAGGGTACTTCGACTACGCTAGTTAGAGGCAGGGAACTTTCCAGGAGGCTGCTTATTATTTCCTATGTCTTTCATTTTCTGAAGTTGTAATAGACTGGAGAATAGCTTTTGAATAAGGGCGTTTTGTGCCTAAGACATTGACCTATGTAATAGTTTAGTAAGTTTTAAATTTCGGAGCTTATGTTTATTAGTATCCTTTCTTTTAGAAATGTTGTTAAGTTATTTGTTGCAGGGACAATTGGTCATACTCACTTGTCACGACCTACGAGTCCATAAAGGAAATTAAATGCTTTCCTGAATTATGCTACTTCGGGGCGTGACAGGCTTTTTGGTATCAGAGCCAGGTTATGGCTCGACCAATTGTCCAAAACACATAGGATCTCCCGTTAAGATAGCATTAAGATAAGATAGTTCGACTTTATTCCGTGTCTAGTCGCTTTCTATCGTTTAGAATTTTCTTTCTTTCCGAGAGTTTGACCGTATTCCGTTGATTGATGGATAGGTACCGTTCTCTCGATCAGATGGCTGGAAGAAATCTCAGGAATCGCCCCCCTATTGAAGATGCACCCCCGGTAATAGATCCAACCGGAATGTTTGAGGCCTTTGTTAGAAGATTGGAGAGGATTAGTGATCAGAATGCGAGGAACAATAATCAGAATGGGAATCACAACGGGAATGGGAGGCAAGCCCACCAGACTGGAGACAAGCTTCTCAAGGAGTTTCGCGCTTTGCGACCTGAGTATTTTGCGGGGACTGATGAACCCTGGCAAGCGGAACAGTGGCTACGTCAGATGGAGCGTATCTTTGAGACCATAGAGTGCACTGATCTGGAGAAGAAGCGTCTGGCTATCTTTCAGTTGTCTTATGCAGCGGCTGATTGGTGGGATGTTGAAAAGGCGACCATAGGGGAAGAAGCTGCAAGGAGAATGCCATGGATTATGTTCAAAGAAAGGTTTCTCGAGAAGTATTTCCCTGAAGAAGAGAAGGACAAGAGAGAGAAAGAGTTTATGGATCTAACTCAAGGGAATTTGACTGTCCGTGAGTACACTACTCTATTTGAGCGTCTGTCTCGCTTTGCTCCACATATGGTGGACACACCCCAGAAGAAAATCAAGAAGTATCACCGGGGCCTCAACTTGTCTCTCCGACATCTGACTATGGGGCACTTAGGCCAGTCATTTGAAGCTCTGGTAAGATTGGCTACGGGGTTGGAAAATGATGGTTGTCAGAATTCGAAGCCACTTAGAAATCGACCTCCGCAGAAGGGATATTCAGGACAGAAACCTGGGTACCCTCAAGGACAGAAAAGGACCTGGGATGGAGGAAAGAAACCACAGCAGACACAAGCAGTTCAGCAGTATCAGCCTCTAGCAATAGAAGGGGCCAAAAACAATAACTGCTTCAATTGTGGAGTTCCCGGTCATCGAGCTAAAGATTGCAGAGCACCTAGGCGTGCGGATCGTCCAGGAGTTGTGTGCTATAATTGTGGCATGCCCGGTCACATAAGTCCAGAATGCAAGGCTCCTAGGAAAGGCAACTATGGTCAGCAAGGACAAGCCCGTCTGAATGCTGTCATTCCCGAGGCTGCTGGCTATGAGGAGACAGGGTATGAAGAAGGTACCAATGAGGAGGGACCGCCCGAGCAACGAGCAGTGGAAGGTACTCTAACCTTGTTTAACTCTCATGTTAAAGTTTTATTTGACACGGGTGCTACACATTCCTTTATATCTGTGAAGATCGTTCAGAAGTTGGGTATAGTACCGCAACGTTTAGATGAAGCTTTGAGTGCTGTCTCACCCTTAGGGACCACAATCAAGTTATTACATGTGTGTAAGGATTGTCCTCTTCGGTTAGGAGACCGCGAACTTTTGGCAAGATTGGTGGTTCTGTCGATGAAGGAGTTCGATATAATCCTGGGAATGGATTGGCTCGAGAAGAATCATGCGAAGTTGGATTGTGCAAGGAAGAAGATCACATTTGCGGACAAGGGGAATCGACTCTTCAATTTCCAATGTAACCCTTCGGGTGATATGTTCCTCACTAGATGCCTAGCAAACATTGAGGTTGTCAGTGCAGAGGTGACAGTATCATCTATACCGGTAATCAAAGAGTTCGAGGAAGTATTCCGAGATATTTCAGGATTACCGCCGGAAAGGGGCATAGAATTCTGTGTGGAATTGGTGCCAGGTACTCGACCTATAACCAAGGTTCCCTACAGGATGGCCCCTACAGAGTTGTTGGAGCTGAAGGAACAAGTTCAAGAACTTGAGAAGTTGGGTTTTGTTCGTCCAAGTACTTCACCCTGGGGAGCACCAGTGTTGTTCGTGAAGAAGAAGGATGGGACGATGCGGTTGTGTATTGACTACCGAGAACTGAATAAGGTTACTATCAAGAATAAGTATCCCTTACCTCGGATAGACGATCTGTTTGATCAGTTGCAAGGAGCCACGACCTTTTCTAAGATTGATCTACGGTCAGGGTATCACCAGTTGAGGGTGCGGAAGGAAGACATACCTAAGACTGCTTTCAGGACGAGATACGGACACTATGAGTTTTTAGTGATGCCGTTTGGGATGACGAATGCTCCGGCTGTGTTTATGGACTTGATGAACAGAGTATTCAAGCCCTATTTGGATCAATTCGTTATTGTCTTTATTGATGATATTTTGATCTATTCCAAGTCAGAGGAAGAGCATGAACAACACCTGAGGATCGCGTTGCAGACTCTCAAGGATCACCGCCTGTATGCTAAATTCAGCAAGTGTGAATTCTGGCTTCAGGAAGTTAAGTTTCTCGGGCATGTGATCTCTCAACAAGGAATCGCGGTTGACTCATCAAAGACCGATGCAGTGGCGAATTGGACTCGGCCGACCAATGCTACAGAAGTCAGAAGTTTTCTGGGACTAGCTGGTTACTATCGGAGATTTGTAGAAGGTTTCTCCAAGATAGCAGCCCCGTTAACTGGGTTGACTAAGAAAGATTTGAAGTTTGAATGGACTGATAAGCATGAACGCGCTTTTCTGGAATTGAAAGAGAGATTGACAACAGCGCCAGTGCTTGCGATACCAAGGGATGGTGAGAAGTTCACTATTTTTAGTGACGCCTCGTATCAAGGATTGGGATGTGTCCTTATGCAAGACGGAAAGGTTATCGCCTATGGTTCACGACAGTTGAAGCCGAATGAATTGAATTACCCAACTCATGATTTGGAGCTAGCAGCAGTAGTGTTCGCGCTCAAGATCTGGAGACACTACCTCTACGGGGAGAAGTTTGATTTGTTCTCGGACCACAAGAGCCTTAAGTATTTGTTTACTCAGAAGGAGTTGAACATGAGGCAACGTAGGTGGATGGAGCTGATTAAGGATTACGACTTCACATTAGAGTACCACCCCGGTAAGGCTAACGTAGTCGCTGACGCCCTAAGCCGAAAACCTCGAGGAATGATTGCTTCATTGATGTTGAGGGAATGGAAAGCTTTAGAGACAATCGCAGAATTTGATATGCAGATTTCAGAGGGAAGTGCCGGGCAGCACTTTGGATGCCTCGTAGTACAACCAACACTTGTGAGTCGAATCATCGAAGCCCAGAAGGAAGATGAGAAATTTCAAGCATGGTTCGCCAAGATGTCAGAAAAAGACCCTATAGAATGGAAGGTTGGGGCCGATGGAGGATACCGATGTTGAGACAGATTGTGTGTACCAGATTCAAGAGATTTGAGAAAAGATATTCTCGAAGAAGCACATAAATCGAGACTGACAGTACACCCAGGAGGAACAAAGATGTATAAGGATTTGAAGAGAAACTTCTGGTGGGAAGGGATGAAGCGAGAAGTAGCCGAGTTTGTGTCTAAATGTTTGACTTGTCAACAAGTGAAGGCCGAACATCAGAGACCCTCGGGATTGTTGCAACCCTTACCTGTTCCAGGATGGAAGTGAGAGCACATAACTATGGATTTCGTGGTTGGATTACCCCGGTCACAACAGAATCATGACGCGATTTGGGCAATTGTGGATCGTTTGACGAAGTCTGCACACTTTATCGCGTACAATATGACTTACCCAGTAGAAAGGATGAGTCGAATGTACCTACAGCAAGTGGTGCGACTGCACGGTGCGCCTGTGTCGATTGTATCAGACCGCGATGCACGTTTTACCTCGGGATTTTGGGAAAGTCTGCAGAAGGCTATGGGAACTTCGCTCAAGATGAGTACTGCATTCCATCCTCAGACCGATGGGCAGACCGAGCGTGTTAATCAGATAATGGAAGATATGCTCAGAGCTTGTGCAATTGACTTTGAAGAGTCTTGGGAGACGCACTTGCCATTGGTCGAATTTGCTTATAACAACAGTTATCACTCAAGTATTGGAATGGCGCCGTTCGAAGCTTTGTACGGACGACCTTGTCGATCTCCGTTGTGTTGGGCTGAAGTGGGAGACACGGAACTTTTGGGACCAGATTTGGTGAGAGAGACCAATGAGAAGATTTCACTGGTCAATGAAAGGATGAAAACTGCACAGAGCAGGCATAAGAGTTATGCGGATCGGCGACGAAAGGACTTGGAGTTCAGTAACGGTGATCACGTGCTCCTTAAGGTTTCACCTGTTCGTGGAATAGTACGTTTTGGCCAGAAGAGAGGGAAGCTGGCACCTCGTTTCATCGGACCGTTCGAAGTTTTGGAGCGTGTTGGGAAAGTGGCTTATCGACTCGCGTTGCCACCAAAGATGTCTGGTGTTCATAATGTGTTCCATGTCAGTATGTTAAGGAAATACATACGGGACCCTTCACATGTGGTTAATTTTGATGATATTGAGACGAGTCAGAATGTTGTCTACAAGGATAGACCCGTGAGGATTCTTGACCAGAGTATCAAGAGGCTGAGAAGAAGGGACGTTCCTTTGGTTAAGGTTCAGTGGAGGCATCATGACGAAGGAGAAGCGTCGTGGGAGTTAGAGTCAGACATGAGGACTAGATACCCCGAGTTGTTTCAGGATTAGTTAGCTCAGATTTCGGGGCGAAATCTCTGTTAAGGTGGGTAGGGTGTAACGCCCTGTATTTTATTATCATTAATAAATAAATACGGCATTTCATTTCCATGAGCATCTGTTTTAATTTCTATTTATAAATATTTATCTGGGGCCAAACCGTAATATTTGAAAATATAGGAAATATTTTCTGTGGTTTCAAAATCGATATCTATATTTTTGTATAACCGGGATTTTAATTCCTACGTTAATATAATTTTCTGTATTTTTATTTCAACTGTAAAATACCAGTTTATGTTTTAATCTGCGTCTATGCCGCGTCTTGGGTGTGGGAGCACGTGAGCTCAACCACACCGTGCAATTCCTGGGAATTGCTTGGTGCCCAATTTTGAGCACAGTATATGTATATACGTTGCCTTCTCTCCCTCACAACTCTCTCTCAGTATCTCAATTTCTCTCTCAATTCTCTCAATCTCTCAAAGAACACACACTTACACAGATTGTATATCATATACATAGACACACATATATATACATATATATTGGGCTACCAAAATCAAGAACGGAGGAGTAATTTCTAAACGACGGAATCGACGACGGTTATTATCGGTCTCAAATTTATCTGTGTAATCACCTTGGTGAGTAATTTAAACTCACTCTCAATGTCTATATATGTGTATTTCAGTATATATATGTGTGTATAGGTGTATATATATCAATACACCATTAAAGCTTGGAAATTGAAGTTTTAGAAATCGTAACCAAAATCGATTCTGTAAATTGGGAATGAAAGATATCGATGCCAATAGGCTACGGTTCGAATCCTACGACTTAATTCATCCGTATCGCGACGAACGGTTGATTTAAAGTTTTGACACCCTCCCTTTAATCGCGAATATTTAGAGATATAATCCGTATTAGTTAAAATTGATCACGTATTCTTAATCTACGCGGAAAACCGAGAAGAACCATATATCACTTGTCTTGGTACGAACAGAATCTGAAACTGGGTAATTTCAGTCCAGAAACTGAAAACAGGGGAGAAGACGAAGAAGATGACATTCTGCAAGAACTCGCGCGCGCGACCCGCTCGCGCGAGGATCGCTCGCGCGGACCATTCCCCCCCTTCGCGCGCGCGATCCGCTCGCGCGATCCGGCCTTCCCCCTCGCGCGCGCGATCCGCTCGCGCGATTTTCCCTCCCCCTCGCTCGCGCGAGGTGGCAGTTTTGGCAGTTTGTGTGATTTTTGTTAAGGGACTGTTTGGAAAATGTTTTGGGAAATTTTAAAGAACTGTTTGACAAATACACTGTTTTAAAGGCTCACTGTTAGACTTTGGACTTGTAAGAACGATTAAGATCGAGATTTATGTTGAACGTATATTCAGCTTTGAGATTATTAACCGATACTGCAAAACTATGAACATTGACATACATATTTGGGTCAAGGTTGTGTCGACATGCATGTGTGTGAGAAAGCGTGAAAAGAGTAAAGGGTGGCAGTTTGGTGTGTGACCTCAATATCGATCGGATAGTATTCCTGGTATTGGAGGTGATAGTGTTGTGTACGACTTAGATATCGATCGGATAGTATTCCTGGTATCTAAGGCGCGTGTTTCGGATATTGATCGGATAGTATTCCTGATATCCGAAGCGATGGTAATAGTGTTGTGTACGACTTAGATATCAATCGGATAGTATTCCTGGTATCTAAGGCGCGCGTTTCGGATATTGATCGGATAGTATTCCTGATATCCGGAGCGATGGTTGGTTGTGTTTGGTCTAGATATCGATCGGATAGTATTCCTGGTATCTGAGGCAGTAGTGTGGTGTATGACTCCAATACCGATCGGATAGTATTCCTGGTATTGGAGGCGATAGTGTAGCGTATGAATTGGATGACTGAATACTTATTACTTCTGGTAGCTGAAATGATGTGTTGATTTAATTGGATTGTTCTAAAGGAAAGAATTGGCAAAATAAGATGTTTTCACAATTCATGTACGATTTCGTATTTTAATTCTTACTATATTCCCCCGTGAATTATGTTGGAATTGGAACCTTGAATATATTACTGTTGAAGTTAAATGGTACCGTTGTTTATTTACTTATATATACATTGCGAGCACTTGTTTATTTTACTCACCAGCTTTCATAAGCTGACGGCGTTGATGCGTCCTGGACTGTATGTCCAGATTTTCAGGGGCAGGAGCAGCCAGGGTACTTCGACTACGCTAGTTAGAGGCAGGGAACTTTCCAGGAGGCTGCTTATTATTTCCTATGTCTTTCATTTTCTGAAGTTGTAACAGACTGGAGAATAGCTTTTGAATAAGGGCGTTTTGTGCCTAAGACATTGACCTATGTAATAGTTTAGTAAGTTTTAAATTTCGGAGCTTATGTTTATTAGTATCCTTTCTTTTAGAAATGTTGTTAAGTTATTTGTTGCAGGGACAATTGGTCATACTCACTTGTCACGACCTACGAGTCCATAAAGGAAATTAAATGCTTTCCTGAATTATGCTACGTCGGGGCGTGACAAAAACTGTAACTCTGAAGCACAAAAGCAATTTAACCTCGTTTCGATCGACCGCCTCTTTTACGATTCGAGCGATTCGAATCGCCGATCGTGAGCCTCTGGGGAAGGTGTAGGGGAAGTCAGAGGTGTCGTCGGAGATGACAATCGGATGGAGGATGGAGTGATTGGGTGTGACGCGGTCCAAGAAGAGAAATGAGCGTGTGGAATTGGAGTTGTACCAGAGGATGATATAGGGTTTGCGTTTGGGGAGGAATTTGGAGGAGGCGACAATTGAGAAGAGGAGGTGACGGAGGGTGGTGGTGGTGGTTGTGTGTGGTGGAGTGTGATGGTGACTGTGGATATCGGAGGAGGAGATGGGGTGGCGGTTTTGGTGTAGGAGAAGGTAGAAGATGAGGAGGGTGGAAATGAGTAAGAAGAGATCTTTGATACGAGACGCAGTGAACATTTTAGAGAGACAGAGAGAGGGTTGCGGATTCTAGAAAGAGAAGATACGGAGTGGAGACCAGTGAAACAGAGATGGAGAAGAAGACAAAATGTGATTATGTGAATGGGGTAATGAGAGAGAGGCCCCTGTTTTTTAAGTCAAAAGTAGACCCCATAAACTTTCTATTATTTGCTGAGATGGGCCTGTTGTGCAAAACGTTGTAAAAAGCATTGTGCGTGTATCATTTCTGCAGCGGAATAGACTCTCTCTCTCTCTCCTGGAGAGTGAGAGGGAACCAGGGAAGCAACTACAGCCGCTTACGTGTATGGTCCAAAGTGACACGTAGGAAGCCGTTAGATACCTTTGTAAGATTTGAAAAACAATAATGCTATTCTCCCAACATAAATCACGGGTAAATTTTGAATACAACGGGATACCATGTCATCATGTATCCCCTCTCATATATTTTGAAAGAGTAGTGCTACATACACACACTTTTTGACACATTTTTTGACACACAGCTTTAAATGCATGTACCTTGTACTATGTAAGTTGTGCACAAAAAAATGTAAAAAATTCAAACAGCACATGTCTTCGACTGGTCAATTTATCGTATCAACTAATCAATTCAAACAGTCAATTTATTGGTCAAAATGTGCTGATGTGGAGGGATGATCTCCATAAAAATAGGGGGTCAGATGTATAAATGAAAGGATTTAATTGATTAGTTTTACCACGTCACTAAATACAACCGTTGCATTGAATATTTAGCCCTAAATCACAACCCATTCCACAACCAAGCCCTTCTAAGCAAATTTTTAAAAAATTGTGGAACCCACTCACACAACTCTTACCCTCTCTCTACTGATACACACTGGTAACTAGGGCTGTTCAAAAACCACCCGCCCACCCGACTCACCCGACCACCCGACTCACCCATAGTCTTTTTTTTTGTTTTTAAACAATGTGGGTGGAGTCACGGGTCTTGGGGGTGAAAATCCGACAGTTTCGGGTGGAGTCACGGGTCTAGGGGGGTGAAAACCCGATTCACCCGACCCGACTCGAAACACACATAATTTTTAAAAAATATATATGTAATATGCTTATATCAATATATGCATTATGTATTATATAGTTTTTAATATATATATATATATATAATATGCTTATATTAGTATATGTATTATAAAGTCTTTAAATATATATGTTATATTCTTATATCAATAAAATATATATATCACTAGCGGAGACATAAAAATCTTAAAACTATTAAACTAGCAGATGATTATGTTTTTATTTTTTGTTTGGTTAGAGCTTTGGTTAGCCCATGAATATCTAGATAAATACATTCAAAGCAAAAAAAAAAGAAAGAAAATGTAGACAATGTCATGTGTAAAACAAATACTTTGATTGAGACAAATGAGACAGTCGGGGTTCACCCGACTCGACCCGACTCACCCGACCACCCGATGAGTCGGGTGCACCCGACAAAGCGAGTGGATGACGGGTGGAAGGAGGGCAAACCCGACTATGTTCGGATGGATGAGCGGATGAAGGCCAAACCCGACTCACCCGACTCGTGAACACCCCTACTGGTAACCAAATCAAAAAACCCCCTATTTGAGGAACCTAGGTCACGATCAAATCCTTGGGCTCCGATTGAATACTCGTCAACCCCAACCAATCCGGCGACTGGACGGCTGGATTCCGGCGACTGGTGGACGTGGCAGGTACTCTCTCTGTCTGTCTCTCTCTCTCTCTCTCTCAGTTATATATATATATATATATGTATATACTGATATATATATATCACCACTAACATTTCTTGCTAGTTTTTTTTCCCTTTTTCCCATGATCATGACACAAGCTTTTCATCCTCTTTTGAATCTCTGAAACTGTTTGTGGGTGTTTTTTTTTTACAACCAAATGGAATTACAAAGGAGAAACATTTTTTCTTGTTATATCTTTTTCGGTACTTTACTATTTTTTTTAGCTGAAGAGGTACTTTACTAGATCAATCTGATTAATGTTATTTTAGTTTTCCCCAACATTTCCAATGACCTAATTGAATGTATTACTTGATGGTCCTTAACCAATTTGTAGATTTTTTCCATTACTCACTAGAAGAAGGTCCATAATAAAATGGATGGTCAGTAATGCATTTTTAGATTGCATTGCTATTTGAAGTTTTCCCCAACATTTTCAATGACCCAATTCAATGCTAATCTGTACTAGTTTTTTTTTTTATTTTTTACCCTATTCAAACAAGAAAAAAGATAAGATAAGGAATTACCAAAACAAAACAAAAGAACAAGCTGCTGAGAAATCAAGACAATTTGGCTTAATGCTTGTTACGAAAAAAACACTTTTGTATCTGCCATATGAACAAATTGAATTCATTTGTAAGAGCGTTGTTGTGATTCAATCCTACTTTTGTTGGTTGTGAACTTCAGAACAATTTGGAGACGCAGAAGATGAGATTTGGAGACACAGTGATTTTGTGTACATCTCAGAAATCTTTAGAGCTTCCTATTACCTCCCCGAAGATTCAGATATCTTTCTACTCCTAGAGAAACAACAGTATCTCAAAGGCAAAGACACATCCAAAGTATCGAGATGACAATCCAATTGTATTTTATGCTTGGTCTGGATTTCAGATAACACGCAAAAGAGACAGCTTGGAATGTAACATCCAATTGTATTTTATGCTTAGAATGTAACATCCAATTGTATTTTGCGAAATGTAATGACAGTAATTTATGTTACTTATGGTGTGATCAATAACAGCTCAATACCTCTCTGATTGACAGTAGCACTATAACAAATCAATAATCCAATTTGTCATAATATATCCATTAACCTCCAATCATTTATATTCAACGATAAAGGAATGTGCTGAAAACATACATAGTTTAAACTCTAAATAACAATGCATCTTCTAAACATTTAAACTCTGTCTTTATCACCAATGTCTATGATATCATTCTCTTCAGGGCCTAATTCTCTATCTGAAGTTGATGGATGCATATTTGTGAAATCATAACCCACCCTCCAAAATGGATCATGATAACCCTACACAAAGTAAAAAAATTAAACTAATTAAGAAGGATTAGGTTCAGGGGCGGAACTACCCTATGGACGTGGGGTGCCATTGCACCCCTCACTTATTGGGAAAATTTTATTCTACTATGCATATATATGTACGACTCCAAAGTCTCTATTTATATTTTGTCTTTTGGCACCCCCAAACAAAAAAATATGCTACTCTCTTAGTCACTTTAAACCATTTTATTGTTTTCTTTCAACTCTAAACGTCAACCATATGTGTTTGAGAATCATTTGGGATACAAGATTTTGGTAGAATAACATTACTCTGTACAATTAGATCACTCATTGTGATAAACTCAACCCTCCAACAACTCTCAAACAGTGCAAAATAACCCCACATAGTAAATTTGTAGTGTTACTGATAAAAAAAATAAAAATAAAATACACACTCGTGTATAAATAGAACAAAAAAAAATCGTTTCGTGGGCGCTGTCCCCGAACGCCCGTGTGTCATTGCTAAATAGTCTACGTAGTAACTCGGCACCCCCAAAAGCAAACTCCTGGTTCCGCCCCTGATTAGGTTGTAAAGTGTACAATGTGGAAAGATGCAAACTTTATACCTGCAATGATTGTAATGCAATGTCCCCCAAATTTGGTTGAAATGCATAGTTTTCTCCAACTCCCATATTTGGTTGAATTGCAAAGTTTCCTCCAAACACAATGCATGAATAAAACAAATTTCAAAATACCCTTTTCTTCTTTAAGAATATAGTGGGAAGAATGAAAAAAAAAACAAACAAACAAACTTTGAAAATTCTATGTTGCTGAGTCCCAGTGATTTGATTGTATCATTGGCCAAAGCTAGAAACTTTTTCTTTTTAATTTCTTTTGGCTAATCAAAGATGGAGCTTAAAAAAAATACTCAAAATTTCCGAAACAAAGATTTTGAGTATTAACAGGAAATATAGCATTCAACTTGCCCATGACATTAGCATTCAATAACAAGAAATATAAGATGACAATAGCATTCAAGGTAGTCTTATTTGGTCAACTTTTGCAGCTTTCATTAGGTGGGAGACTGATTCGGGTAGGGCCATTGAGGGGAAATTGGGTCCACAACATCAAGGTGGTGGAGGGAAAGGAAAATTGGGGCCACAACAACAAAACAGAGAAAATTACTTCTCTATGTTAGTGGTGATATATATACATCTCAGTACATATATATATATATATGTAGATAACCGAGCAGTATATATACCCAAGAGAGAGAGAGAGAGAAAGAGAGTACCTGCCAAGACCACCAGTTGCCGGTCGCCGGAATCCAGCCGTCCAGTCGCCGGATTGGTTGGGGTTGATGAGTATTCAATCGGAGCCCAAGGATTTGGTCGTGACCTAGGTCCTTCAAATTGGGGGTTTTTTGATTTGGTTACCAGTGTGCCTGAGTAGAGTGGGGGTAAGAGTTGTGTGAGTGGGTCTCATAATTTTTTAAAAATTTACTTAGAGGGGCTTGGTTGTGGAATGGGTTGTGATTTAGGTTGGGAGAGTAGCATTATTCTTTGAAGAGTAGCACATGGATTTAAAATAAGTGTTTATATATATATTAAATTTTTTTAAAAATAATAATCTACTTTTCTAAATTAGTGTTTAATTTTTACTTATTTTCTAAAAGTACCCGTATAATAGGACAAATAACATTTACGTGTGGTCCCAAAATAAATAAAAAGTCAAACACTCATCACATTCAAAGGTAAAATTGAAAAGTGACTATTTAATCAACCAAAATAATTAATATAATACAACTTTCTTAAATAATTTGTAAAATAAAAGTGGACACTTACTTTGGAAGAAAGAAAGTATGTCATATCAAGCTGCAACGTTAGAGGGAATTCTACAGTGGAGTTAAGGTGGTTTCGCCTCACATGGTGAGTTGAATCAGTGTCCACATGGTGAGCTGCTGTTGGACATAAAGGGGTAAAATTTGGCCCGTCATTAATACGTCTGCAGATTAATATTTGGTAATCAAGGTATAGACAATTACCATCAAGTAGGGGTGGACACGAGCCAAGTCGCTCAACAAGGGCTCGTGGCTCGGCTCGCCCAGAGCTCGGCTCGGCTCGGCTCGGCTCATATAATAAATGAGCTAAGCTCGAGCTTGAATAGCAGGCTCATTTAATAAACGAGCAAAGCTCGAGCACAATTGGGCTCGGCTCGCTAAGGCTCATGAACAGCTCGGTTAAGGCTCGTTTAGTAGGCTCGTGAAAAGCTTGTTAAGAGGCTTGTTTAAGTGCGCATTAAGAGGCTCTTATATATTAATAATATATGTCTCGACTAGGGTTGTACACAAATTGAGCCATTCAACAAGGGTTTGCGGCTAGGCTCGATAATAGCTCGACTCGTATAATAAATGAGTCAAGCTCGAGTTTGAATACAATCGTTTAATAAATGATGCTCGGCTCAATAAGGCTCGCGAACAGTTTGATTAAGGCTCTCTTTAATAGGTTTGATAAGGACTTGTTTAAATATATATATATATATATATAAGATAATTATAAAAATATGATATATGTATAATGCAAAGTATTTGAAATTGAAAGAACATTATATATATGATAATTATAAAAACATAATATATATGTATAATATGAAGTATTTAAAATTGACATGCATAGTCCAAAAAATATATATATATATATATACACACATATATATATATATATGTGCCAACTGTCAAGCATTGAGCTTGGTCCGTGGATTTTGATTGATAACTTAAACTTGCTACTAGGGGTGTACACTAGTTGAGCCGCTCAACAAGGGCTTGAGGCTCGGCTCGATAATAGCTCGGCTCGGCTCGGCTCGATAATAAACAAGTCAAGCTCAAGCTTGAGCAGGATGCCAACTCTTAAAGCTCGGCTCGAGCTCGGCTCGAATTCGAAAAGCTCGGCTCGAGTACAGCCCTACCATCAAGGTATACTAAGCATATCTGTTTTTGTACCCAATGGCTTATGTTGGACTGGGCTGGCCTGGGCTATAGGCTAATGCCAATTTCTAGAAGAAGAAAAATTTATACTGTATTTTAATCCAGTGAATAGATTCAGCCCTATCAATCCAGATAACTCTGTGAGCCACAATCCATTCCTTATTTTAGCCCACTCCTTATTCTCTTTTGTTTTACTGAAAGTCCATTCCTTATTCAAGCCCACTCGTTATTCTAGACAATTATTTTGTTGATCATTATTAGATATAAATTGGAGACCAATATTTATTAATGTATGAAAAATGATGTGGGAGAAAATTCAATACAAATTTTCATTAAGTCTTATGTTAATATTTAGTAAAAAATTTTATTAAGCCCAATTTTTTTTTTTTTTTTTTTTATCTAACCCACTCCTTATTCTCTTATGTAGTAAATGATGACATTTAAAATATAAAAATTCAGTAAATTTGTATAAATAGATTCAAAAAATTTATATAACTATATATGTAGTACACAATTTTCATTAAGACTAAGTAAATATGTATAGACCCAAATATTTTCACCACTATTTGCGTTTCTAACCCACCCAAATTCAACATTCTGGATACACCCTTGGTTGTACTAATAAGTTTTGTTTGTACTTATGTTATATTTTCAAATAAATGTCAAGGTACAAATAGTTCCTTAATCTTTGTTAAAAAATTGCTTAATAAAGTACAATTGTTGGTTATAAAAGTGAAAAAGCTTTGTTGCAAAAATTTGTGACAAAGGTACGAACCAATGTTCAAATATCGCTCTCACGTGTCGCACAAGGATTAGAGCAGTAACTCACCCAACGGTCGAGGTATCTGCATTTCAGGTGGGGCGACAATCACCCAACTATAGAATTCCCCATACTTAAGTAAAGACCTATCTGTTGAAATAAATATTGGATATAACGGGGATACCATGGAGGATTTTATCCCCTTCACAGATTTCAAATTTTGTTTAAGTTGAATTTTTTGTGGTTGAGTTGGATAAGTATTTCCCTGGAACTAGGGGGCCAGATGGATTCATACAGAGTTATTATTGGATTGGTGTACCATGTAAAATTATACAACCGTTGCATTTAATATTTACACTATCTATTGGTGATGACGTGTATGTCTGCGACGGTGATCAGTTTGCTTGCATGTGAAATAAGAATAATAGGGTTCACTAATGCTAGACCCGCATCTTTTTTCACACCTAATTCCACACCAAGGGCTTTTCAGCAATTAAAAAAAACTTTGTGAGACCCACAACTAGGGGTGTAAGCAAACTGATCCGAGCCGATCAGTTTCGTTTGATTTGGTTGATTTTAAAAAAATTCACATAGTGTAAAAATCGAACCAAACAAAAATTTTACAGTAAATGAACCGAATCAAAACCAATCGATTTGCCTAAAAATTGAATCAAATCGAACAGTTTTCACCCCTACGCACAACTCAAAATTTGCTCCCTCTCTTATCTGTCGTCTCTCTCTATCGTTACAGATCAAACTCCAAAATCCCCAAATCCTTGTATAACCCTAACATCATCCACACCCCGAACCGGCGGCCAGGCTCATGGCGACCGCGACGGCGGCTCTGTCAGTCTTGATCTCTCTCTCAGTATGCGCTCTGTCTCTCTCCCCTAAATTCTTTTGGAGAGGGATAATCTACTCCGTCAAGCTCATACCTTAGACAATTAGACTAACCTTTTTCACTTTCCACATACCGTGGTGATTGAGTTCACTTTGTCTTGTTTGTGAACTAAAAGTCATGAAGCCAATACCAAAAGGTATAAAGAGGCATAAAGGTGAAATGAAATTTCCACGAGTGTACCTTTGTGGGTCTTTACTTTTAGATGCCTTTTCGGCCAAATAATGAGCACTAAGTGGCGTAGTGTTGTATGATATAATTTGATGATGTTTACAAAATGTGGTTTTAGTTTATTGAAGGACTCTACAAAATACGGATGTACAATATGTACCAATTTGGTTGGCCACATCAATCTAGTGTGAAATGCAATCGATTTATTTGAACCGCATCAGATTTACAAATTTGACTGTCCTTTCTTATCGTTTCTTTCTTTTAGTGGGATTAATTTAGTAAGTAATAAATTTCAAAGCATTAAATTGTATACATAATTAAGTCCCTTGTGGTTGAGTGGTAAGCTTTTTGGGTGTACTACCCAGAGGTTTAGTGTTCGAGTCATGGGGTGCGTGGCTACTGGAGTATTCACCCGACGCCCACTACAAATAAATATGTCTTTTGTGACGGAAAAAATCCGTCACAAAAAAGGTGCAATTCCGTCACAAAAAGTATTTGTGACGAAATTGCACCTTTTGTGACGGATTTGTGCCCGACACAAGTTAAAGGCGTCACAAAAAGTCTGTGTCGGTCAAATTCCGTCACAAAAAAGTATTTGTGACGGATTTTGTGTCGGATTTGTGTGTGACACAAAAAATAGTGTCACACATACCTATAATTTGTGACATTTATTTGTGTCGACCCAAACCGTCACAAATAGTATTTGTGACGGATTAGTGTGCGACATAAATAGTAGTGTAACATTTGATTTGAGGCACTTTATTTGTGTCGACCCAAAATCGTCACAAATACTATTTGTAACGATTTTGGACAAATAGTATTTGTGACGGAATAAATAGTATTTGTGATAAAATTTTAAATGTTGTGACCACAATTATTACCAAAACCGTCACAAAATATTATTTGTGACAGAAATTTATATATTGTCACTAAAAATTATTATTTCTCCATCACAATAAATTATATCATACTTATTTTTAACGACAAGAACCACATAAAATTTAAAAACATATTAATTAAAGATAAAATAAGAGACAATAAAGCATACGTTTATACATAATTGTTTCATAGCTGACATTAATAAAAATAAAAATAAAATGATAACAGTCTAAATAAAGTCATTACGTTCATAATTGATTCAATTAAAAAATGCAAATTATGCTCTCATCCTCAATCCCTTGACACAACCTGAAACAAAAAAACGATAGTTCAATTAAAAATATAATAATGCAACCCCCTAGCAACCTAAAGATCAAAACAAGACCAAAAATACAAATAAAAAACTATCCAAACAAGCAACACGAACAAAAAAAAAAGGGCAAAGATTCCTTAAAAAAAAATTGGCAGAGTTTCCTCTGTTTCTACAACATTTGGACCAACATCTGCAGAGTTTCCTCTGTTCCAAATGGAGGGAGGGACCCCAGAGAGGAGCAAAGCAAACCTGACCAAGGTGATTCAGAGAAACAAGGATGTATTTTTTGTATGCTTCAACGGCTATAGCATTTATAGTAGGAATTGGAGCAGTAACAACCTGAGAGAAATAGGCAGAAAGGATGATGCAACCAGTCAGTAGGCCACAAAATCAGGTAAATAAATAATTGTAATAGTCTGTTGTAGAAAATTGACTAACATTGTGAAGAAGCTCAATTGCTTTGCGGAAACACTTTTGTCCTATGCATATCGTCCCCCTGTCACCATACAAAAATGTGAAGATTTGTAAGTAAATTTTTTTTGTTGATACCAAAGCATCTGTCACTTGAATTGTTCTGTTCCAGTCTAAATAATCATCATGTAAAGACTACAATACAATTCTGTAACTATCAAGAGGAAGACCAAACATGTCTATGTGTCCGTGTCGTGTCGATGTGTGGGTGTATCCGTGTCCGTGCTTCATAGCCGAGGAATTTTACGAGGTGCTTTGACATACTGTGATTACTTAATTTCAATGCCTCTAATTACTTTGTTTAACAAAATCTAAAAGATAATTGATTAAACTAACAAGATCAATAGGTCGTGATATATGCATGTGCAGTACCTGTACCACCATCAATTCCTTCCTAAATATGAATTAATTGGATGGTCAATTATATATAGCAAGCTGCTAAAGCAAATCACATCCTCAACCAGGAAATGCGTAGACTGATTGATAAGCACATGGGGTATGTACGTAGAGACATAGATTATATATAGTCACAATTCCTAGCTAATATTTTTACTGTGATTGTGTTATACGGGAAATTCATGGCTCGACAATGCCATAAATTGCTTCTCACTGAGTCCAATCAATTTATTATAATTACAAGTCAGTCTTGTTACCCTCAATTATTTATTAATTTATATGGAAGAGGCCAGGGGGATGAAGTTCGAACTTTGAACCTATGTATTGGAGGAGACTTATATATGCCAAGGTCTTTGCCGCTTGAACTATACCAACCTATGTGTTACCCTCAATTATTAATACTAGTAACATCGCTTTCTGGCGTGGGTACAAGGTTTTCAGATGTAACTCGTGCGAAAATGCCTTGTCATTTGTCAATCACCAATTTTCTCTTCGCATACAGTCACACGCATAATAAAAGATGCTGCATATATTTCTTTCTTTTTTTTTTTGCTAAACAAAGAAAATTCTTTTCAGAGTGTTAATTTGGGTGAAAAGAGAAATTAATTCAATAATGGGCATGGTAATGGGTCAGTTGTTAAGGGCCCACTTTGCCTTGAGCTGTTTCTCTAACTTTGCTGTTATGGTTTAATGATCTAGCCTCCATAGACCATACTTGTCTAACTTTGCTGAAAAAAACCATGTTAACTATCAAATTCAAGAATGGGGTTTTGTGGGCTCCATTAATTTTCTAACCCACTGAAGTAATTGTGTTTGATTTATTAAGGAGAATCAGGACCAAGAAACAAATAAACACTAGGTAAAATACTTTATTATTATTAATATTATTATTATTATTATTATTATTATTATTATTATTATTATCAGTTGATCAACTATGCCTTCATTGTAGAGTAGCTTCTTTATTCTAGGATCAGATTCATGCCTTCATTGTAGAGTAGCTTCTTTTTTCACTCTGCTGAACTCTGAGACAGTGTTTCAGAAACCAACATCCGTATTACAGATCATTTTGTTAAGGACAAATAGTAAACACATACCATTTGAATCAAAGAGTAACTGACAAAAAGAACAGAAAAGATAAATAGATACTATTAGAAATATATACCAGTTATTTTCTTGTCCCGTGGAATCCAACTAAGAATTAGACATTTTAGTTTGTAATGGTGAATTAAGCATGGACGAAAACACTAAAGGAAACAAGAGAGAAATAGTTTTCCTTCTTGATTCTTTCACCAAGAAAAACTATACTAGTTGAATGATTCAGTTAGACAGATAGAGGAATTCATGAAAAATACCAGAAGTGCAATTGCAGGCTGTAAAACAACTAGTGCCAAGGCTATCAGCTGATAGTTTAGGGAATCCATCAGCGGCACATATGCATGTCCATCCATTTTCACTGGATCCATCTGCAGCTAGATTAAATGCTAATGTAGTTAGCAAAGCAAAACTGCAAAATGTGGAACTCACCCAATGCTGTATGATTTATACAGATATATATCTTCCAAACATGAAAAAAGAAGAAGTATAAACTAGCAATTGAACAAGACAGAAAATTCCTAACCTATTCGGAACCATGCAAAATCATGGTTCAAAGCACAGTAGAGCGTGACATAGTAATAGGTTTCTGAGGTAATTAAATACCTAAAACTTTCAAGCTTAGGATATTAAGAAATATGAATCTCATACTGGTCGCTCTTAAAATGTTGATCCTTTAAGTTTTGAGTCCATGATAAACAAAATAATACCTCGTTATGCCGCACAGGAAGTTCATCATACTCAGAAGCACCAGATAGTATATGAAGGAAAACCTAGAACCAAAAAGTAAAGAGAGAGAGAGAGTGATACGTAACATTTTTTAAACTTAAAAAGCAGTTAAATAATCAATCTGTATTCAATGGGGACTTTTCTTACATCTAGAGATGTATCAGGGCCTATGTTTGAACCGAACATTGAGACAGTCAAGTACCTAAGGTAATATTGCGATGCAATTGAACCGAGCATCATAGGCTCCACACCATCCTCATTGATCTTGATGCATCCATTATCTTCCAAATCTTCAAATGTGTTCTGCACTAAGCTACCAGATAATCACAATATTGTCACTAAGAGAGATAGAGCATCTGAAGAACAACTATTAGAACAGGTAGTTCAATTATTACCTTGACAAGTAACAACTCAGAGTTCCAGCTTCAGTATCATCTAAGCCATAGTAAGTCTTCATTTACAAATGACATAGAGTCATATAGATTACAGTAAAAAACTTTGTCTGACCATGAGAAAAGACGGAGAAAAAAAAAAGTAAAAGAAAAAGATGAGGCATAACGAGATCAAAATTCTAATTCATTATTTCCCTTATCAATTGACAAAGTCAATACATATATAGGATTTTTTATCTTTGAACATTACATGAATCTGAAAAATATTGAATGCTAATTCACTGGATAACACTTAGAAGCCTAAATCAGAAAAATCAAACTCGGTGGATAAACCAAGCCCTAAATCTGGGCAAACCAAGACGTAAATCTGCCGTAAATCACACACACACACACACGCACACACGAGAGAGAGAGAGAGAGAGAGAGAGAGAGAGAGAGAGAGAGAGAGTATGTGTACCATGTAATGAACTACCGATCCTTGCGAATAACCGAGAAGGAGCCGGAAGAAGACCAATTTTGGACTGGTTCATCTTTGTAGGTAAGGCCATGTATGTGTATAATCTATATATATGTATAATCTATACGATCTGTATATCAGTTCAGAGAGGAGAGAGAGAGAGAGAGAAGCTAACCGAGAGAGAGAGAGTGAGCTTCCGGCGGCAGGAGTGGTGGTCGGCGAGAGAGAGAATGAATCGCCTCAATGTATTTTGGGCAGAGAAGAGAGAGAAATATTGGGGAAATGTTTTAGGGTGGGAAATGTTGTTTGTCCCGAAATCTTTAGGTGGGAAATTTTGGGAAAAGTTTTGGTGTTCCATTTATTTACGAAATTGCCACAATGTATTTGTGTCGGATAATACATTTTCGTCACGAATATAAAAGTATTTGTGTCGGATAGGTACATTTTCGTCACGAATATAAAGTATTTGTGTCGGATAGGTTCATTACCGTCACGAATAAAAGTTTATTTGTGTCGGATAAATTTCCGTCACACTGTCCGTCACGAAAACACTTTTTGTGACGAATTTTGATCCGTCATAAAAACTTTCGTCACAAAAGGCATGTTTTCTTGTAGTGGGGGATTAGTCGAGGTGCGCGCAAGCTGGCCCGAACACCCCCGATTACCAAAAAAAAAAAAAAAAGTCTTTGGTGACAAAATGTTACAAACTATTATCCAGTCATCACGGTAGGACCCATGGCCGGCCTAAAGGGGGGGGGGGGGGGGGGGGGGGGGGGGGGGGTGAAAGGGGCAACCGCCCCGGGCCACCAAAGTTTACAAAATTTTGAGGGTCCTTGATCGGGAGAGAATAAATCCTAATTATACGCCTTAAGTCACATTTGGTAGCAGTTTTTATCCTGTTTTATTGTATTTTTACTTTGTTTTCTATTTTCTGTTAGGATTTGGAGAAAAGTAAGGATTCCAAGCTAAATGGGGTGAAAAAGCAAACTGAAAGAAGCTGAAAAAATCACATCGCGCGCGGTCCGCTGGCGCGAAACCCCGGAAATCGCTCGCGCGACCTCTCAGAATCGCGCTCGCGCGACCTATGCAAAAAAGTGAAAATGCATATTTCAGTGTACTAAATACTCCTACGCGAACGAAACTGCCTAATTACGTCTGGAAAGCTAAATACAACAGTTTTAATGCGAATTGGGTTAGGAAAGCTTCCAAAACTTGCTCCAAATCTATAAATACTCAATTATAATTCAATTCTTAGATTGACAATTATTATACACACAATATACAACCATACTTCCAACCATTGAAAAGAGGAAAGTAAGGAGAAGAAGAAGAAGACCAAGGATTCCCATGGCCTCCTCCATCAATCTCTTGCCGTTCATCAATTCTATGGCTAACTAAACTCAAGATCTAGGGTTTCAATGAACCCCTAGCCAAGTAATATGATGTATTTTATGTTTTTATTTTAGTTTTATTATGTATGGATGACAATTACATGTTCTGAGGATTTTTATAAATAAATCGTGCTTTTATTGATTAAATTGTTACTTTCAAAGTTTACTCTTGTCTTAGATCTATTTTGATGGTAGTATACTCAATGATCTATGCTTACTGTGCTTGTTTAGATTATTTACATGTAGTGGTGCTTAAATGGAATTGTGCTATCAAGTATCCGAATAGTCCATGCCTAGATTAGATGGATTATACCACAACCCTAGTTTAGTGTGGAATAATTCGTGCTAACCGAAGATGGATTATGTTGGTGCTTGAACTATAATTATTTTCTTGACGGGGGAATTGGGCTTGTAGCTATAATTCCCCATTATCATCCAACGTAATAAGCTAAAGTAATTCATAAATACCATTATTATGAAGGTAGTGGTGAATTTGCAATCCTAGGTTCCTTAAACTTATTATAAAAACAAATATGTAATTGCTTTCATAATTTAGATTTACTTTTATTGTTATTAGTTTAATTCAAATCAAATCCAAAATCCGTTTTTCTTAATTAGCTAAATTTAGGTTTTAAAAATTAAAGTGCGTAGGATACAATCTCTATACAATCTCTGTGGGTTCGACATTTACTTCCACACTGCAAATCTTTTGAAAGTAAAGCATAAGTAAGCATACTTTTATATCTTGATTTTGACAAGATCAATTTTTGGCGCCGTTGCCGGGGATTGCATTACTACCTTTAGTTTTAGAATCTTAGTTTAGTTAATTCGTAAATACTATATTAGGTTTTTTTTTTCTTTCTTATTTTTTGTTTTTGTTTTAAGTTACTAACTTTTCTTTTTTGTTTTGTAGTTTCTCAAAGTAATCAAATTCTAGCGTTTTGAGTGGAGTAGCTGTGCACGTCAAAGGAGCTTACGCGAAAATAAAAAATAAACTAAATTGCTTCTTTTGAAATTTGCTTTCCAACCACTGTAAGTCAGGGCACTGAGACGCACTATTTGCATTAGTTTAGGAGTGATTGTTCACGTGCATTAGCTAGGACACCCGGGGTGCTGGGCTTGACGCGGTCATTGCATTACAGGATAATATTCATGCATCATTGTAGTTGTGTGCCTGTTGTCTTATTTGTGTGATTTCGTCTTATATTTGTGGAGTCAGTTTTTGTCTTAGTGTCGCTATTTTCTTTTTAAGTTTATGTTTGGTACACGTTCTAGTAAACCTGAATTACAAACTTTTGATCACGAACTTGAACGTACCTTAAGAATTAATAGATCCTGATGATGCCAGAATTTGGTAAGAGTAAAGTAAAGCAATTTTAGGAGAGAGAGAGAGATAGACTATTTTTTGTATGTGGTTCGGCCCTGTTAATGAAGGCACCTACGTCCACGGGTGTGTCTTAGCACGTTCACTAGCAGATCACCGGCGGGCCTGGTGAGCCAACAAAGAGGGGTGGCACTACCAGTAATACCGGCCGGGTGTATGCGTATAATGGTGAATTTTATAGAGGTGCTGTGTAGACTACAGAATTCGCGGCCCCCTCAATGGGGGGTGAGAGGTCTCTTTTATAGATGTAAGAGACCTACTCATACATGGATAAGGAAATATAATCCTATTGATATAGATTGGCATTAATTATGGGGATTTCCTAATTGGATTAGGAAATAGTGTGCACTTTCCATTAGTCTTCTAGCTTGAGTAGAAAACTGCCCGCAATGCTCGGGATCACGCCTGTGGGCCAGGATGAGCTGTTCCCACGGTAGGATGTGCCTGCGCGGTTTTCCCGACCTGTTGGCCGGGTCGTGGATGAACCGCTCGGGATGATGAGTAGACTGAACTGCTCGGGCTGATGCTTCTGAGGAGTTGTGCATGATTGGACTGGCTGCTGATTTAAACCGCTCGGTCATAGGATAGAGCCAATTTTGGGCGTATCAGCTGCCCCCCATTTCCAAGATTGGCCAGATGCTATATCGGGGCAAGTTTGGAAATCAGTTTGATGTTACTTGCCGCTGTCTGAGTGCTTGTGGAAGCTGCCTCGGGGCTTCTGAGCCTGGTGAGTCCTCAGGAACTGGCTGAGAGTTGAGACCCAGCCTAGCTCGGGACTTTTAGGTGCTCGGGAACTGACCGGGAGTTGAGACCCGGTCTAATTCGGAGTCTTTGAGTGCTCGGGAAGTGACTGAGAGTTGAGACTCGGCCTACTTTGGAGTCTTTTTTGCTTGAGTTAGCTCCCAGGATGGTTATCTTCTGCTCGTAAACCTTCGCCAAGGCTGTGGGTAGAAGGATTTTACCATGTTGGAAAAGCCGACCTAAAGCGTATTGCTCTAGGGTCCTTTTTTTAATGTTAACTCCCCAGGATGATTGTCTTCCGCCCGGCCAGCCTTCGTCAAGACTGTTGGGAGAAGAGCTTGACCATGTTGGTGGAGCCGACCTAAATCATGTTGCTTTAGGGTCCTTTTGCTCCTCTATCGTCGGCCAACCTAAGAGATTTTAGTCACCTCTATCGTCGGTCTGGACCTAAGTGGAGTTAATGCCTCTGAGTACTGTAGGTGCTCGGGTTGTCCAAGATTTTGACTTGGTTATCCGCGAGGCCTGTAGATACCCGGTGTGATTACCTGTTTAGTTCACTATGCCATCTTGCCCCCCAAGCTTTCGCTAAGACGAGGGTCTTACAGAGGCTATGAACTGTAGGTAACCAACCTGGAACATGGTAGTTGCAGGGTCTTTTGAAGCTTGCCATCATCAGCCACCTAGGGGGTTTGCCCCCATCGTCAGTTGAACCTAAGCGAAGCCGGTGCCTTGGGCGTGACCCCAAGGTCTTTAGTGCCTGGGTTCGGAGCCCGAGGTCTTTTGAGTGCCTGGGTTCGGAGCCCGAGGTCTTTTTAGTGCCTGAGTTCGGAGCTCGAGGTCTTCTTCATGCCTCGAGGTTAGGCCCGAGGTCTTTGTATGCCTCGGGGTTAGGCCCGAGGTCTTTGTATGAGTTCTCTGACAATCGGTGGAGCCTCATGTGGTGATCAAGCGAGTACCACTGTAGTCGGGCTCTTCTAGACCGATGGAGATAGGAGGTCGGATCAGGATCGTCAGGCTCCAGATTTCTCTGTGCTGGAGGCAAAGTCAGAACTGCTTGATCCTGGCCGATGTGAAATGGAGGTCGGGTCGGGGCTGCCGGACTCTGACCGCTGTGAACTGGAGGTCTGGTCGGTGCTGCTTGACCCAGACTGCTATGAACTGAAAGAACTGTCTGAACTCCCGGGCTGATCTCGCTTTCGCTTACTTCTGGAAGACTTGTTGCTTTCTTGCCCGGTACCTTTGGTCTTCAGAAACTCTTTAGTGTCAATGTATTTTCCAACCCTCTCAGAGAGTTCAATCAAAGTTTCCGGTCGATTTTTGTGGAACGACGCGGCGCACTTGGTGTGTTGAACTCCCGAGCAGAAGGCTATGATAGCGGCGGTTTCATCAAGATCGTAGATGCTGAGCTTCTCTTGATTAAACCGACCGGTGAACTCCTTGAGGGTCTCATTATTCCATTGTCTGACCGTCAGTAGCTGCATGTCTGGCTTTGGCCGCTCATGCATACCGGCGAACTCGTTGATGAACTGCTTGCTGAGTTGTTTAAAATTGTAGACCGATCGGGGCTCCAAGGAGTAGAACCACTGCATGGCGGGGCCTTTCAAAGTGCTGGGGAAGGCTAGGCAATGTAGTTCATCGGAGTTGGTGGCTAGGGCCATCAGAGCCTTATAGGTCAGGACGTGGTCTACCGGGCTTCCCGAGCCGTTATAGGGATCTAGGCGAGGCTGCTTAAATTTGTGCGGGATGGCAAACCCCGTGATCTGGCTGGAGAACGGTGACTCTGTCTCGGTATTGGCCTGATTCTGAGCGCGGGTTTGACCAAGCTTCTTGGACACTCCGTCGATCTGCTTCTGCAAGTCTTTGATACGGGCTTCCACTCCTTCCCGACCGGTATCTGAGGAACTAGTTGGGATGGTGGAAGATGCTTCTTCATGGCAGGGTGCCGTTCTTTGGGATCAGGCTCGGCTATGACTCCGGGTAACCGTTCGCCTAGGGACAACTCGGCGCTTGACCGAGTGGCCCTGGACTGATTCCCGGGCCATATGCTCCTGCCTTTCCTCTCGGGCAGCACGCCCACTGTTGATGTCTCTGGCATCCTCAACACGGGATGGGTTGGCTCGAGCACATTGTCTGGTCAATATCGGTTCCCGACCGTACGCAACATTCCCGGGTCGTTTCCCGGCCACTGGAGGATTGCTTTGCTGGGCTAGCAGGGCTTCGATCTGTTGCTGGATTTGACATTGGCCCTCCAGGAGTTGTGTGAGGGTCGCGGTGATTTTCTCAGATGTCATGACTGCCGCAGCCGTTGCCGTTGCCGGGGCCGGAGCAACATCCCGGTCGGACTGCTGGTCAGCCTTCTTACTCTTCTTCGGTGGCATGACGATCAGTCGAGAAATTCGTTGATGAGAAGACTTGTCGTTTCCCATAGACGGCGCCAAACTGATGATGCCAGAATTTGGTAAGAGTAAAGTAAAGCAGTTTTAGGAGAGAGAGAGAGAGACTATTTTTGGTATGTGGTTCGGCCCTGTTAATGAAGGTACCTACGTCCACGGGTGTGTCTTAGCACGTTCACTAGCAGATCACCGGCGGGCCTGGTGAGCCAACAAAAAGGGGCGGCACTACCAGTAATACCGGCCGGGTGTATGCGTATAATGGTGAATTTTATAGAGGTGTTGTGTAGACTACAGAATTCGCGGCCCCCTCAATGGGGGGTGAGAGGTCTCTTTTATAGATGTAAGAGACCTACTCATATATGGATAAGGAAATATAATCCTATTGATATAGATTGGCATTAATTATGGGGATTTCCTAATTGGATTAAAAAATAGTGTGCACTTTCCATTAGTCTTCTAGCTTGAGTAGGAAAATGCCCGCAATGCTCGGGATCACGCCTGTGGGCCAGGATGAGCTGTTCCCACGGTAGGATGTGCCTGCGCGGTTTGCCCGACCTGTTGGCCGGGTCGTGGATGAACCGCTCGGAATGATGAGTAGACTGAACTGCTCGGGCTGATGCTTCTGAGGAGTTGTGCATGATTGGACTGGCTGCTGATTTAAACCGCTCGGTCATAGGATAGAGCCAATTTTGGGCGTATCAGATCCTCAACCCAAGCTTCTAGAGCTCGGTTGCTAGACGACGAATCGACTCCAGAACCATTGTCTCTATTTCAGGCCAAAATTCAAATACCCTTAAAAGGTTAAGAAAAACTCAAATTTTTAAAATTAAACCTATTCCAATGGCTGACATTGGAAATAACAGAAATAATGTAAATAATCCTAATATACCTCCTTTGCCTCCGCTTAGGGATTACTTTATTCCCACGACTTACACGCCACAAACATGTATTGATTTACCGGAGGTGTCGGCATCTCACTTTGAGATAAAGTCATCTACCATCTCGCTACTTCCTTCTTTCTGTGGCCGCATTAATGAAGACCCTTACCAACACTTAGGGGATTTTCAAGATATCTGCTCTACTTTAAAAATTTAAAACTTAACTGATGATGAATTGAAATTGCGGCTCTTTCCATTCTCTTTAAAAGATAAAGCGAAGTATTGGCTCCAATATTTGGAGCCGAATACAATTAAAACCTGGGAAGCCTTACACATCGCATTTTTACAAAAGTTTTCCCTATTATGCGTACAAATCAGATAAGGAAATCCATAACAAACTTTGTGATGCAAGATGGGGAAACGCTTTATGATACTTGGGAAAAGTTTAAAGAATTATTACGCTCATGCCCACATCATCAGGTTTCTAAGTGGCAATTAGTTCAAGTCTTCTACGAGGGGCTTATTCCCTCTGTTCGGAATACCGTCGATGCCGTTTGTGCGGGTACTTTCCTGTACAAAAGCGCCGACGAGGCATGGAAGATTTTCGAAACGTTAAGCGAGAACTCGATGCATCAGGCTGTGTCGGTACGTTCTGAAGGAGACCTACCACCGCCAAAAAGAGAGGTAAAAGTTGAGTCAAGTCATTCAATTGAAATACAAGAATTAAATAGAAAACTTGACCAATTTATGATGATGGAAAATAGGTCCAATTCACCTCCTCACGAAGTATGTGCATTGTGTTCTGCACCATCACATAATATCTTTGCATGTCCTTCCGCATCTCAATTCCCAGAATTCGTGGAGCAACACATTAATTCTATTCAACAATTCCCACCAAATAATTATAATCCTGCGCCGACTAATTTTTCTAATACTTATCGAACTCAGCCTCAACAATATTAATACCAACAACCCAATCCTCCTCCACCTCCACGTAATAATGCATTTGAGGATAAGGTGTTGGCCTCACTTGAAAACTTTGGGTCAGTAATCTAGTTAGTACATTCTCACACCCAGTCCATCGCAAAACTAGAGTCCCAAATGGGACAAGTAGTGAGTACATTAAACTGTTTGATCGAGAGTAAGTTGCCAAGTCAACCTATTCAAAAACCTCAGGATCAATACAAGAATGGGGGTAAGAGTGAGCAAGTGAACGCTGTTTCAACTAGGACGACTATTCGGGAAGAGGAAGTTGTTGAATTTCCGGACGAGGGTGCAAAAAATTTAAACATTAATTCGAATAAAGAAATGGGTGAGGACGTGAATCAAAGTTGAAAAGAAAAAGAATCGGTCCCAACTAATTATATTCTGAAAATGCCTTTTCCACCAAACGTTGAGAAACCGTCAAATTTTTCTAAGAAAAAGTCGAAAACTGAAGATATACTCGAGGTGTTTAAGCAAGTTAAAATCAATATTCCATTTCTTGATGTGATAAAATAAATTCCCGCTTACGCTAAATGTCTAGAAGACCTTTGCACGCAAAAGCGCAAAATACGCAGTCATACTCCTAAAAAGGTCTTTCTCACAGAAAGAGTGAGCTCAATTTTTCAACACGCTACTTTGAAATATAAGGATCCAGGTACGCCTACGATATCATGTGTCATAGGTGACACTAACATTCATCGGGCTCTCCTTGACTTAGGAGCTAGTGTTAACCTCTTACCTTATCACGTCTATAAACAATTAGGACTTGGTGAACTTAAACCTACGGCCGCTACAATATAGTTAACGGATCGTTCTATTAAAATCCCTAGAGGAATCGTCGAGGACGTCTTAGTAAAAGTTGATAAATGTTATTATCATGTCGATTTTATGGTTGTTGACACTGAACCCGTACTAGATGCTAGGAAGCACACTTCTGTCATTCTAGGTCGTCTATTTTTAGCGATCGCTAATGCGTGTGTTAACTGTCGAATGGGGGTGATGAAGGTATCGTTTGGGAATATGAACTTAAAATTGAACATTTTTAATGCTATTGATCAACCTCCCAAAGATGACGATTATCTATGTGAGGCAGAGAGTGAGGTAAGACAAACTATTGAACCCAATTGCGTAATACTTGTGAGTAATGAAAAATAATATGGTAAGTAGTGAGCGGATGAATTTGAATAATCAAGACCCGAATGAAGAATTTACTCGAAAGGTAAGAAATCGATTTGAACATAATCCGGGAGAACTGTCGGTTGAATTAATTCAAAGCGATGTTATTTCTGCTTATCACCGGGCTCTTCTTGATATCTTAAGGGGTACAAAGTCTGATTTTCAGCCTCCATAAGTCCAAAGCTAGATGGTCTAGCTGAAGACGTAAAAGATAGCGCTTCTTGGGAGGCAACCCAAGCTTTATTTCGTCTGTTTCTCTTGTTTTGAGCATTTTAGGTTATTTTTGGGTCAATTGAGTCAGTTTTGGTCATTCTGAACAAGTTTGGGGGTCGAGGATAATTTATTTTGAACTTATTTACACTGAAAGAAAGAAAAATGAGAAAAAAAACTGCTTCGCGTGCGTGGCCCGCTAGCGCGAGGTTGTCACTTAGAGAAAACTTTTTCAAGTTTTTATATTTATGCCTCAGGTTCTAGTCGCGCCTCAAAATCGCGCGCGCGAGGGGTCTCGCCCGAGCGGCCCGCTCGCGCGAGCCTGGGACTTAGAAATTTTCTCTTCAGAAATCATAAAAGAAGCCGCAGTAATGTCTCGTAGAGGGATTCGTGCGCGCGACGCTCGCTCGCGCGAGGTAGGATTTTCAGGAATTTTCTCTTTTGTTCTCTAACCTCCTGTCTCCCGCACCTGGTCAGTTGTTTTTATATTTTGTTTTCTTAAGTTTATTTTAAATTAAGTATTTATTTGTTTCCATAGTTCTAGTTTAGTTTTTCTTTATTTCATTTACGTTCTTTTAATTCTAGTTTGGTTTCTATTATTTACAAATAAATAAATAAATAAATAACAAAATAAAAAGAAAAAGCATATGTATTATATATTAGCTTTTCTTATTCGTTGTTAGTTTATTTTCTTTTAAGTATTGCCAGGTGAATTAGTGTCTCTATTTGAAGCATTTGAACTGTATTGCTATATTTATATATGTTCACCTAGTTTGTGGTTGCCGAAAATCGAGGTATTATCGTTCCTTCTCTACGTATTTTCCTTTCTTTCATTTTATTTTTTCATTGGGGGTAATGAAAGGTTTCGGTTTGGGGGTATGCACTCACATGCATATTATTATATACACCAAAATTTTAAAAAAAATTTCGATTCTTGTGCTTAAATAAATGATGTCACCTACGGTTTTGTAATCTCTAGTCGATACATCTTGTTATGTAACTTGGATTGTTATAGAATGGTATACATGAGAAGATGTGATTAAATATTTGCTAAAGTCATGATATGACGTTTTAGGTCATATATCGTTCGAATCGTAGTTTTATATCATAGATTTGCACACAAACCTATGCACTGCACGTAGTCGCTTGAATACATGTTTGATGTGAACTTTAATATGATTCGGATTTCTAGATAACACATGGTGGAGACTAAACCCGGTGAGCTTTTGAGCCTATCTTTTCTTTTTAGAGGGTTATAAATACATTTTGTGTTTGTCGAATTTTACTTGAAATAGCGCATTAACTCGTTGTTTAGTCTCATTATTCTTGTTTTGGTTGATAAGTCAAGTTAAAATATTTGCTACCCTGCTAAATAATCTTCCGTCGTAAACATGAAAGAACCATATGACCATAGGAAATGATGATAGGCCCTCTTTATTTGCTACTGACCGATAATGATAAATTTTCTTAGTTCGCCCCTTGAGCCGTTAAAATGCCATTTCCTTCTTTAATCACCATTATTCTTTTTTTTGCTCCAACTTGACAAATTTGGAGTTCACCACTGAGAGATTTGTCAACTGTTAGTGGTGATAAGGCGATGTATTGATTAAGAAGAAGAAGAAAACAAGATGATGTTTGGGGTAGTACCTTGGTACTCAATAAACATTCATTTCAAAAGCAATGAAAAGTAAAAGAATAAGGTTGGAAAAAAAAAAAGCAATGAAGAAAGAAAAAAAAAAGAAAAGGAAGAATGAAAAGATGAAGTTAGTAGAAGAGATGAATGAAAGAAATCGAGCATGCCTTACAATGCCATTCTAAAACTATCTAATTAATATTTTCTATCCTTTTTCATTGGCCGAGCCACATTACAACCTTTGAAAAGTCCTATTTGATCCTAAAAAGATGGTTTGGATATGAAAATGATGGGGATTAAAACATGGTAATGATTAATTTTTCTTGATTGTTGGCATCCTATCCATAAGACTGCTGTTCTTTCGTGTCATGCGTCTTTTTCGAGTCATATGTGAGCAGTTTCTTGTTTTGAAAATATATTTCCATTACTCACATATTTTAGAAAAATTACACCTGTTTCTGAGTTTTTCATTTGAGAGTGTAATTAACACTGTGAGATTCGTAGTCGAGACATAGTTAAATGATCATCCGAAGTATATTCCATGTTCATGACATGAGCGTGATTCATTTGACTACCATATCACACACATGCAATTTTATGAGAAACTCTATTGATTTATACGATGCATGTGCTTGAGTTTGCTTTTCATGATGTAGGTAGACGTTTGATTCCGTTTTTACTTGTTTGTTATTCTATTTAAAATCCTTATTTTATAATAAGGAGTATCGAATATTATGTTTTTCGTTTTTAATAAAATTTTTTAAATATATAATGAAATAAAGATGGTTGTGGGAGACTTGTTGACGAGAACCCTCACGAGACTTCACTCGTCCGACTAGGGACACCTAGGGTTTAAAAGGCTTGTTGCATAAGCTAAATGCAATCGTGATCCATGCAAAAATGGAGTAGTATTTTTATTAGTAGTTTTATTTTTCTATTTTTTTTGCTCGAAGACTAGCAAAATGTAGGTTTGGGGGTGTGATCGGGAGAGAACAAATCCTAATTATACGCCTTAAGTCACATTTGTTAGCAGTTTTTATCCTGTTTTATGATATTTTTATTTTGTTTTCTATTTTCTGTCAGGATTTGGAGAAAAGTAAGGATTCCAAGCTAAATGGGGTGAAAAAACAAACTGAAAGAAGCTGAAAAAACCACATCGCGCGAGCGGAACCCAGGAAATCGCTCGCGCGACCTCCCAGAATCGCGCTCGCGCGACCTATGCAAAAAAGTGAAAATGCGTATTTCAGCATACTACATACTCCTACGCGAACGAAACTGCCTAATTACGTCTGAAAAGCTAAATATAGCAGTTTTAGAGCGAATTGGGTTAGGAAAGCTTCCAAAACTTGCTCCAAATCTATAAATACTCAATTATAATTCAATTCTTAGGTTGACAATTATTATACACATAATATACAACCATACTTCCAGCCATTGAAGAGAGGAAAGCAAGGAGAAGAAGAAGAAGACCAATGATTCCCATGGCCTCCTCTATCAACCTCTTGCCGTTCATCAATTCTATGGCTAACAAAACTCAAGATCTAGGGTTTCAATGAAACCCTAGCCAAGTAATAGGGTGTATTTTATGTTTTTATTTTAGTTTTATTATGTATGGATGACAATTATATGTTCCGAGAATTTTTATAAATAAATCGTGCTTTTATTGATTAAATCGTTACTTTCAAAGTTTACTCTTGTCTTAGATCTATTTTGATGGTAGTGTGCTCAATGATCTATGCTTGCTGTGCTTGTTTAGATTATTTACATGTAATGATGCTTAAATTGAATTGCGCTATCAAGTATCCGAATAGTCCATGCCTAGATTAGACGGATTATACCACAACCCTAGTTTAGTGTTGGATAATTCGTGCTAACCGAAGATGGATTATGTTGGTGCTTGAACCATAGTTATTTTCTTGACGGAAGAATTGGGCTTGTAGCTACAATTCCCCATTATCATCCAACGTAATAAGCTGAAGTAATTCGTAAATACCCTCTAGTGGTAGATTTGCAATCCTAGGTTCCTTAAACTTATTATAAAAATAAATATTTAATTGCTTTCATAATTTAGATTTACTTTTATTGTTATTAGTTTAATTCAAATTAAATCAAAATCCTTTTTTCTTAATTAGCTAAATTTAAGTTTTAAAAATTAAAGTGCGTAGTATTCAATCTCTGTGGGTTCGACATTTACTTCCACACTGCAAATCTTTTGAAAGTAAAGCATAAGTAAGCATACTTTTATATCTTGATTTTGACAAGATCAGCCCTCATGAAATTTTCATAATTATATTTTTACTTTGAGATTTTTAATATTTTTACATTTAGGCCTCCCCCAAGGCCCAATTTAATGTCACCAACTACATATATATTGATATACATGTATACAAAACTCAAAAAGGCCCTAGAATTTTGAAAATTACTCTTTTAGTGTAAGAATTTTTGAAGTTTTAGAAATAGGCCCCTCTAGAATTTTGAAAGATACCAAACAATGTTTAAGTTTCACAAATAAACTCATATTATAAGTAGACCCTAAAAAAATCGTCAATTATGTATAAGTAAGCCCTTAAAAAATTGTCAATTATGTATAAGTAGACCCCAAAAAAATCGCCTCGGGGGCATTGCCCCCAAACCCCCGTATAAGGGCCTCTTTTTTAATAATTTGTTCCAAAGCCTCCAAATACTCGGGACCGGCCCTGGTAGGACCCTAATAGTTTGTAACATTTTGTCACCAAAGACTTATTGCTAATTGATATGCTGTGCTCTCATCATTTAAATCTTAAATTTGGTTCTCAAATACTTTAATAGTTGTACCACATTAGTACGGGGTAACATCGATCACTGCAACACGGTATGTTTTACAACTTCAAAGTACCTGGGAACCAAATTTGAGATTCAAATTTCATGTGTAACTTTATTCACGATTTTTGGACTAATTCTGCGCAACTCAATTCCAAGGTCCTGATTCCATGTTACCAAACACAGCCACTCTATGAATACAGTAAAAGTCATTTGGTAAAATTAACACACCCTTCCTTTATTTTCCATTGAGAAAATGAGAACTTTACTTTAAAAAAAAAACCTTCAGGCGAATCTAATTAACAGCCATAGTTGGTTTCTTATTGACTTGAATTACATGAAAGTTGTTCAAGCAATGTATGATATATGTCTTAGGCATACTCAGAACTTGTGGGTCCCAATCTATCAAAGGCACGAAGATGGAGGCCTCCATCAATGTGCAGAGTAAGCATGGTCTTGTAGTTGACAGCTTTATGTTCATCACTCAACTTGAATATGAAGCTGCCCACTAACACTGCTGAGAAAATCTTCATTTGCCTGTAAGCAAACTCTTTTCCCAGACAAATTCTTGGTCCTGCCTGCATCACATTGATGATTTTTCAATTAGTATTCTCCCCAATAATTTCAGATTAGACTTTTTATCAAATAAAAATGTTTGGTCTATACATATGGATGCTAAAAAACATTTTAGTACCTTGTAGTTTGTCCGAAGTTTCATTTTGAAACCTCTAAATTTTTTTTGCTTCAATTAAGACCCTTTTTTTTTTATCATAGTTCAATTAAGGACAAAGTATTACGGAATTGACAGAATAGTGGATAGAAAGTGCCTTTTTAAGTTTCATTTGTCCTTCTAAACTTAAGGACAAATCTTAATAAGATTGACCGTATAGTGGAGAGAAAGGACCACCTGACCTCACGTTGCCTGTTTGGCGCTAATGCACATGTAAGGCGAACTACCCTTTCTCTAAAGCCCTAAACAAGAGTAAATATTGAGTATCACGGGAATGCCACGTCATTTCTCCATTATTACCTGAAAGGCAGTGAACTTAAAAGGGCTTTCTTGCTGGAAAATGCCATCCTCATTGAGCCATCTCTCTGGCCGGAATTGCTTTGCATCATCTCCCCATAAAAACTTCATCCTCCCCATAGCTAAAACCATTTGGAAATGTATCATTCGACGAACAAAATTTCGACGAACAAAATATGTTAGTTTACACTTTACTCACACAAGATCCCCTTTTCTCACACTAAAACCATCTGGAAATGTATCATTCGACGAACAAAATTTTGAATCCTGAGAACAAATCAATATAAAAAAAATATGTTAGTGACACTTTACTCCTATTAGAGTGTGTTTATACGTGTATGTGATGCCAATTCCAATGGAGAAATTTTCAAGTGCTTGGAGAGTGCCAAGTGCTAATTCTTAGTTGGTTGCAGCTAGTCAGCAATGTGTATTTTGGGTGGTTTGCTCCCACTTTGGAACCCACAATTTGGGGGTCCTACTATTCACAATATTTATTGTGATTGACTGCAAGGTACTACATAGGACTGCCATATAACTTACAAGCACACAAAAATTGCTTATTGAACATACCCCGCCAAACTAGTTTCAGGAAACACACATTACTCTAGTTTCAGAAAAGACACATTACCCCAAAGAGTAATGCTATGGTTCCCAATTATTATTAATATTATTATTTTTATCCCAAAAGTTATTCCCAAAATAATGTGGCCATGACCAGTGGGACCATTAGAATTTTGATTAAAAATTAACTTTGACTGATCACACGGCCACATATTCGGAAATTACTTTTGAGAACCATAGTTTTATCCAACCCAAAAAGTAGGAAGCATAGATATAAATTGAGTAATTCTATAGTTGTCAAATCTGAAACCAATTTTGGTTCCCAAATGTTTTGACAATTGTACTACCTGATATGACAGTAATCATATAATAATATGTAATACCACACCCAAATCAATTGGACAATTCAAAATTTGGGAACCATAACATTACTTCACTGCTTTGGGATTATCCCAAATTTGGGAACCATAGAATTATTCATAAAAAATTGGTGGAATAATGATATGGTTCCCAAACTTGGTGGAGTAATCTTATGGTTCACAAATTTAGGATATCTCAAATCCCACAGTAGTGGTAGCTCATGCAATGGTCTGTGGTACTATAACTACTACCTTAGCATGCGATACAACTGTAAAAGTATTTGAGACCCATTGCTAGCAATACTCAATTTGGTGTTATTAATTAGTAATTATGTGCATGTGTGTGTTATTACCAGTGGCACTGCTGGATAGAGTCTGAGTGTTTCAGTCAAAGATGCATGGAGGTACTGCATTTTATCAAGGGCTTCTTCAGTTGCAAGTTCATCAAAGCTTGAATTTTCATGCAGATTTGTTGCCTTTTTCACTTCTTTTGCAATTTTGTCCTGTATGATTGGATTCTTGGACAACATGTAAAAAAACCAAGAAAGAGTACTAGCTGTTGTGTCTTTCCCAGCTATTATGAAACTAAGAATTATGTCTTTTAAGTGCTTTGGATCTTTGTTATTCAGCTCCAAAAACCTTGATAAGACATCACTTTTCTTCATCTGCATTCATACATAAACACATATAAACATAAGCCACTAAAGTAATTTATTTTAATATAAGAGAATTCACTGCAAAAATAAAAACAAAAATTTTAAACCAAATTAAACTACAAGCGAGACCTAATTAAGTGTTTTGTTTTAGTGTTTGATTTCATGCTTAAATATCATTAGAAATTATTTAAAAAAATAAAATAAAATAGTAACACAAAAAGTAAAAAAGAAAAAAGAAGTGGACTCACTAAAAAAATTTCTTTAATTATGATTAAAAAAAAAATTTATTCTCTTGTTAACCAAATAAAGAGAAGTGTTTTATAATACTATCTCTATCCCATATTATGAGTCCTTTACCATTTTGGAATGTCTCGTTTTGAGAGTCATCTTTAAAAATTTAATGCACTTTAATTACATATCTTCAAAGTTTATGTTTCAATATAGGAGTATAAAACTCTCCCACTTTTTAGTTTAATATGATACTAAAATTTTGAACTTAAAAGAATGTCAATTATGGAAACTTGAAAATTCTTACCACCACCAAAATGTCCATAAATGTTTGAAATACCCAAAAATAAAACCTTTTAATTTGGGACAGACGGAGTATTTTCTTATCGACCTTTTCCTTCCTCATCAAGTCCATGAATCAAATAGGATTTTAGAGAGTCTAATACGTACAAAAAAAAAAAAAACAAATTCAAGCGACAACTAAACATATCATTAGTTTATTCTCAAGTCAATGGCTCTATTGTATCCTACTTGGATTTCTATTGTCTTATTGGAGCCTGAAGCTTCTTTCACAATTCGGGTTAATTTGGCTGCATTGATTCTAAAGACTCCACTGCTAAAGCCCCTTAGCATTTTGGTTGACAACTCATCCTTGAAGCCTTCCTCTGCTGTCTCCATTTATCTCCATCCACTGTGAATATCCCATCCCCTAGAAGATCCATCAAGATGCTATGCTGGTACCACCCCTTCAACATTTTATTTCAGGAATTCAAAAACAATTAGATGCAAAAAAAAAAAAAAAAAAAAAAAAGTTGCAAAAAAGAAGAAAGTAGTTGAACTTGTTGCGACATACTTTGAAACGACAATGTTAGGGGCACAAATATTTTACACAAAACACTCTATTTCTCTTCTGAATGGCACTGCGGAGTCCGATAATTTGCCCAAATGGCAACAAATCACAGAGAGTAGTAAGATAATTATGGTTTTAAAGGTGACACATTATTTCAAGTGGTTCTGTGTCAAGTGTGCAAACTTTGATGGTTTTAATTTCTGACTTGGATTGACAAATATATCATTTATTTCAACCACACTCTAGGGAGTTAAGTTTCACTTTTGAAATATATGAGGGTAAAGTGAAAATAGGTCTAATCACGGTTAAAATTGTATTTAATTTAGTATTTTTTTTTGGCGAATAATTTAACGGTTTCAATTCAATCATATCTATGTGGTGTTAAGTATCAACGTTTGAAGTATGGGGAGATAAAATGAAAATAGATCATACCACAGGGAGGTAAATATAATTAACCCAAAAAACAAATTAAAAACAAGGGGTCAATTAGATATAAGGACATTCTATTATAAATATATTGCTTTAAGGGCAACTTAAAAAAATACGTTGGTTTAAGTCCCTCAAAAAAAAATTTTGACAGAAAAACCCTCCTAGCTGCCAGCACGCCACACCCTAACATTTTTAAAATCCAACTGTAACATTCCACCTGCACAAGTGCGTGTCACGCGGGGCAAATTATTCTCAGCCATTCACACCGTGTGAGGGGTTGTACCAGATAAAACCTCATTTCAAAAATTATTTTTTAAACTTTAAACCTCCATAACTTTTGATCTACAACTCTTTTTTCGCGAACTTTATGCCGCTGGAATCATATCGACGAGAGCTAGAAAACTAGTATCATTGTTGATATGTTTTGAGCCAAAAAAATATAGATATTTTTTACATACCTTGTCAGCCTTGTTTATGAAAAGTGGTGATATTTTACCATTGTTTCATCAAATTTTAAAAGTGGCGAAATTCCTGTTGGATAAATATGTGTTTTGGCCTTGTTTGAGGTCAAATAAATGTAAGACCCATTTAGAGTTTGAATAGGGTTCTTATGGATTTGTGTTCTCCTCCATGAGGAGATGAACTTTGGATATTTACATGTCCAAAATTATTATTGAATGAATGATAAATTAATCCATTGAATACATATTATTATGTACATACATGAATGCATGGGAAATGTATATAATTTATTATAATGTATATGCATGGGAAATGTACATACATGAATGCATTTATTCTCATTCATGGATAATACACATTTATAGATGAATCATGTATATACATGGATGAATCTATAGATTCATAATGGATATACAAGGATGAATCTACAAATACATAATGTACATCCAATGAATCCTCTCTCCCCTTAGTTCTATATATTCTGAGCTTTCTCCTCAGAAATTTCAGAGTCAGAAAAATAAGAGTTATTTCCTTCCTTCCAATATTCCTTTCTGAGAGAGACGCAGAACATAGTTGGTTCACCGGAGCATTCGAACACCGTGCTTGTTTACTGCTGGTTATTGCCGCTGTATCCTGGGAGACAGACGCCGACGATTTCCTCAAGCACATCCGATGAGGCGGCGAATCTGTTTTAAGAAAATTGTGAAATATCACAGGCCTCGGTTTGATCTTATTTGTTGTAGTTTTTCAGTTATTGCTTTCTGTTTACATATTGTAATTCTGTTTCTGTTCAAGTTCTATTTTTCCAGTTTGTAATCTAGAATCTGTTTCTGTTTTCCAATTGTATCAATATAATTTTTCCAACAATTCCATCACTGTTTTGAGCACATTTTAAATTAGTAATGTAATTTCACCACTATTTCAACACATTTCAAAAGTGGTGAAATTTCACCACTGTTTTGAGCACATTTTAAAAAAGGGGTAAAATATCACCACTTTTAATTATAGGTGTCAAAACATGTGAAATTTATGAAATTTTTTCACATTCAAAGTGGTAAAATTTCACCAGTGTGTTGAGGAACAAGACTGTCAAGGAATGTAAAAAATTTGAGTTTTTTTTTTTGATCAAAACATATCAATAATGATACTAGTTTTGTAGCTCTCGTCGACACGATTTCAACGATATAAAATTTATAAAAATTGGAATTGTAGATCAAAAGTTATGGAGGGTTACAGTTTGAAAAATAATTTCGAAATGAGCACTGCTATTATATGCGCGCACTCACATGGTGTGAGTGGATTGGGGAGTGATGCGCGCCTAAACTTAGTGTGATTTCTTTTGGGAAATTCTGGAGTGTGTGCACTCACATGGTGTAATTCTTTTTGAAAATTTTTGGGGTGTGTGGCACATGGACAAGGGTAATGTTGAGTTTTTGATTTTATTTTATCCTTTTATTTAAAATATTTATTTGGTAAGGAATCTAAATCAAAGTAAAATAATTGGTTATTCTTAAACCACTATATTTTCTTAATTAGGGATCTCCATCTAAGTTTCCCTAAAAAGAAAACCATTCATGTCATTCATCTTAAGCCTAAGGGCCTATTTTTGGATCACTTCTCAAACATTCATTTTAGTCCAAACGTTATTGTGGAAGCCAAAATTTTTAGTTTTGAGTGCTATTAATTTATAATACAAACTATTTGAAATTAATCGTGTCATGTCGTGTTGTGTTCGGATTGTCTCTGTAAAATGGGTTGTCGTGTCAAAAATTGTCACCCCTAAAAATAACCCCAATTAATAATAATAATAGAAAATTGTTGGAAAATCCCTACAAGTAACCCTCATAAGTTTAAAACTCCAAAAGGTTTGACCATTTTCTAAAAAGGACAAAAGGAATCTTCTCAATGCTCACACGGTATAAGTGCATGCACCATAGAAGATCCCATGTAACCATCTCCCTCACGCGCGTTCTTTTGGTTTCAGCCACTCACACCGTGTGAGTGGCTGTACCATATGATATCCATTTCGAAAATGTTTTTTAAAATTTTAAACCTCCATAACTTTTGATCTACAACTCTGTTTCTTACAAATTTTATACCGTTGGAACCGTGTCGACGAGAGCTACAAACTAGTACCATTGTTGATACCTTTTGAGCAAAAGAAAAAAAACTCTTATTTTTACATGCCATGTACCAGACGAACCTAATAGAATTTTCACATAATATTTGTGTATTGGTTATTGAATTTTCACGTAATATTCACGTATGCCAAGTTGATATGTTGTGAGAAAAAAAAACCGAATGTTCACTTTGTTCTTAATGAGAGTTTTAGTGAAATTTCACAAGAATTATACGCTTGTTTGGGTTGAAAAACTATGTTTTATAATTGATTTGTGAAATTTAATTTTTTTTATTTTTTATTTAAACAAAATATGCATTATTTAATATGAAAGAGAAAAAGAAAAAAAAAAGAGTGAAATTTCACTGAACTTGTAATGAATATTAAGTGAAATTTTACTTAACTTGACATTGGAGGGACTTTTTAACAAAGTAAGTATCAATTTAGACCTTAAATTCTAGAGAGTTACTTTTAGCGACTTTTAGGATAGTTAGTGAAATTTCACTTGACACACTAAGTGAAATCTCACTGAACGAGTACACGAATGTTAAGTTTAACTTCAAGTTTTTCATGAAGAATGCATGTACGGGTTCAGTGAATTTTCACTTAATATTTATGTATGCCAAATTTATATGTTTTAAGAAAAAAAAAAATTAAAAAAAGACGAATTTTAACAAGAATTCCTACATTTGTTTTGGTTGAAAAATTGTGTTTTATAATTGATTATGAAATTTGCTTATTTTAACAAAATATGCATTGTTTAAAAAAAACAAATCACTATATGAATATTTAGTGAAATTTCACTTAACTCGTACATGAACATTAAGGCTTAGTTTGGCCCCCATTTTGGTGCTTCTCCTTTTTTAAAGTACAATTTCATGTTAATTCATTTGGTAACTAGGCTATGAGCTTTGCAAAAATTGAACTTAGGGCTTTTTTAGGAGAGCTTTTAAAAACTCTAGAATTAAGTGAAATTTCACTTAATATTTTATGTATATAAAGTGAAATTTCACGTATTATTCATATATGTAAAAACATGAAATTTTTTTTTCTTAAAACATATCAACAATTGTACTAGTTTTGTAGCTCTCGTCGACACGATTCCAACGGTATAAAATTTGCGAAAAATGGAGTTGTAGGTCAAAAGTTATGGATGTTTAAAGTTTAAAAAATATTTTTCAAAATTAGAAATAATACGGTACGCTGCTCGCACGGTGCGAGCAGCCTCAGATAATGACGCGCGCGTGGGGTGCGTGAGAGGCGTTGGCTGTTCATTGGAGATTCTATGGTGCGCGCACTTATACCGTGCGAGCACCAGCTGTCAACTTTTTGTCCTTTTTGTTAAGTGTATTTTTAAATTGGGTTTAAACTTAACAAGTGTCCATAATTGTCATTTTCAGTAATTTTCCCTAATAATAATAATAATAAAACTACAAGTGCACTGTGTGCAGCTGGGCCGAATTTGACTCATTTAACGAATTAGGTCAACCCAAACTAATTAATATTTTCAAAGGTATTTGAATTTAGCTTCTCCTGAAATTCCAAACGTGGAATTAATGGAATTTTAGGTTTTTTTTTTTTGTTGAATTAGAAATTTGGGAGATAATGTAGTTAATGGGTATTTTCTCCCAAGGAGGGACTCCATGCATAGCAAATACAAGCTAGCTGTAAAAGGAAAATAATTACAATATAATCTCTCTTAATTACATATCCCACTAATTAGAGGCGGAACTAAAGAGGGACAAGGATAGCTCAGGCCCCTCAAATTTAAATTATGTTTAAGTCCGCCAAAAATTTAAAAAATCCCACTATTTAAGGAGCATTTTTTCTTTTTTTGTTAATATTACAATTACGATTGAATTTATCGTAAATCATGAACCAAGTCACAAACTCCAAATAATAGTTGAACTTTTATTGATGCAATTGTTATCCAAATGATCCTAAATAATTACTCTAGTACATTTTATTCTCACGACTTAGCTTAACTTAATTCAAATTGATTTAAAATCATTCGAAAACTTCATAAAAATTCTACTCGAAAATATGTATAATTAGCCCTTAAACCACTGTATATTCATACCCCATGTGCAACATCATGATTCTACACGTGCCAAGCCTTTAAATGTCTACATCCTTCTCTGTCAGTTCTATTGTATCTCTGCTTCATGCCAATCATGCCATTGAACAAGGAGATTATATATATATATATATATAGAGAGAGAGAGAGAGAGAGGGGGGGTAATATTATTACCTTGCCATAGTTCCCAAAGTTTGTTTTAAGAGTATACTCAACATTTGCAGGGTCACAAGTGTAAACTTGAAACCTGAAAAAGCCAATCAATCTATAAGTCTTGTGGGTACGTGCAAGGTCAGTCATGTAATTGTGCAGCCTCTTGAAGTTGATTAATTGATTGAAGATTGTTCCGGCAATTGGGTGGTATACCCTTTTCTTCTCCGATGACGGCGACCACCCTCCTCCGGCGATGAATTTGATTATACATATTGCGAGAATTATAGATATAGTTGTGTTTGCTATAATTATTTATTCGGGCATGCCAGAGCCTTGTTAGGTAGACCCAAACTAATAAAGACAAAATTTTCTAAAAACACTTGTGTGAGTGATACACAAGGTTTCATAAATCTAACTTATAATAGGCGATTGTGCGAATAAGTAGGAAAGTACCCCTATTCTAGATCCCTAGACAGTGTTGAAGCACACAAGTCTAGCAAGTGATGAAGAAAAGAAATTAAATAAAATGGACTTTTATTTAATTAAAAAGAAAAGAAATTACAATAATGTAATTAAAAGCTAAGAAAGCCTAAGAAAAATAATAAGAATGCTTAGAATACTAAGAATGCTTTTTTGGATGCATTTGTCGAGATGACGCGGAATGCCTGAATTGTTGGCCAGCCTGCTTTATTTATAGCGGCCATGAAAGTCTTCTAGATAAGGTAGGAAATAACTAATGAATAATAAACTGGTAAAAAATACAGATTTATCTTCATAAATCTGCTCTAGACATCCATATCTTGAATAATATATACATATATGTGTGTATATATATCTTGAATCTGGACCGAATTTGGGCTTCATTTGGCTGACTTCCCCTACAAGTAAGAGATAGCTTCCATAATATACTGATATTATGTTTCCATAAAGTGATAATATTGCTTTCCCAAACTAATTTTGATAACTTTCTTTATCACAATAATAGAAGTATTATCACGTTGGGAGTTTATAGGGGCTGACATACTTCCCTAAAGTGACTAACCAATCTCAGCCAATTAAAGCAGCCACATTAATAGTAGGCAATCAAAGAGGAGTCCGAATGAGATATGGACTGCCAAATGCATTTGATATCATTATTAGATAGTTGAAGTAGGGCCGGTCAGAGTCGGTGATGTCACGCCCCGCAGTAGCAAAAATAGAGAATAAATTCCTTTTTTGGACCCGTAGGCCGTGACAGTTGAAAGTCACCACATTGTCCACGACCAAAGTCGAACCATCAGAGAAATGATTCAAACCACGCATTTGGAAGTTCTAAGTTCGATATATAAAACCAAAGTTAAATACTAACTATTACAACCCATAAGTATTGCAGAAGTATAAATAAAGTATTACGACAACATACGCCGATAATAAACGTAACTATTTCAGAAGTCTCTAAACATAAACACGAGCTAACTACGGCACAACTTCCAGCCTTCAGCGTGCGTAGTATTCAGCACCGGTATAGTCTCCATCATCGTAGGCTCCATCCTTGTGGCCCTTGTCCATGTATGCATCACCTACATACTCATAACCCTGGCCAGCTGGACGTCGAATATCCAGCGGCATAAAACGCCGTCAGCTACGAAAACCGAGTGAATGCAAATACTAACAGAGTATCTACAGATATGTAGCATATAACAACATCAATAAAAAGGATCATCTCATCGTTCGTATGCATGTATGCACCAACCCAATATCTAACAACGGACATCGTCCCAAATCTCCCAATACATAACATAGACTCTTGGGTCCACATTAATCAGACACGTAGTCCCATACCTACGGTCTGTTCACTCTTGACACGCAGTCCCATATAATCTAGCCAAACGCCCCGATATACTTTGGCCAACACGCCCCTGATACATCCTGGCCAACACGCCCAATACTTTACTCTGGCCAACTCGCCCAATATGTTACTCTGGCCAACTCGCCCAATATATTCTCTGGCCAAATATATTCTCTGGCCAACTCGCCCCATATGTTACTCTGGCCAACTCGCCTCATATGTTACTCTGGCCCACTCGCCCCATATGTTACTCTGGCCCACTCGCCCCATATGTTACTCTGGCCAACTCGCCCCATATGTTACTCTGGCCCACTCGCCCCATATGTTACTCTGGCCCACTCGCCCCATATGTTACTCTGGCCAACTCGCCCAATATGTTACTCTGGCCCACTCGCCCCATATGTTACGGTCTTCGTGACCGCATTTATACGTACCAATCATAAATAGTATCGACCATTGTGGTTGACAGACCCACTACTATGCACGTCGGCTTTTCAATCTCATTATTATCTCAACATATATCAAAAGGATATAAAAAAAATAAGGAAAATACAGGGTTTTACACATAGCAACATTCAAACCAGAACTAGAATGAAATATTAGACATCGTGTATGATTCTAGTAAAAATAGGGCACAGGGGTATTTTGGTCATTTTCCAGTTTATAAGTCAGGATCCGAAAACATAAAAGTTACGTGAGATCAAATAAATAAGTATTCATGTTGTAAGTTAAGAGTTTTCGATCCCCGTTAAGAAAATATCTTGATTTCAGTCGATTTAAGTGAAAATAGATCACAAGGGTATTTTGGTCATTTTTTAATTTTGTACGTCCATAACCGAATTTATGAAAGTTCCGTGAGATTAAATAAATAAGTATTCATGTTGGAAGTTAAGAGTTTTCGATCCTCATTAAGAATCCATCTCGATTCCAGTCGTATTTGAAAATGCCAGTTTATCGTATTTATGCCGTATTTATCTAAATACGTAATATAATACGTATAAGCATCACATAATTAATATAAATCATAATCATAATCATAATCATAATCATAATCATAATCATGTGTTCATAACAAAGTGTAATATAAATAGCTGAGTGAGTTGGAGACTCACCTAAATTCGCAGAATAATAATGCCGAGAAAACCCGAAGAATCTTCGAATATAAAATTCCGGCTTCAAATAGCGTTCTTGGTGTACTATGTGTGTTCTTGATGTTCTTGGTGTACTAGGTGTGTTCTTGGTGTTCTTGGTGTACTAGGTGTGTTCTTGGTGTTTGTGTGTGTGTTCTTGGTGTTTGTGTGTGTGTTAGGATAACTTCTCAACCTCATAAGTCTAAGGATAAATGTAATGGAATGGTCCCATATATATAGGAACCAAGGAGGGACCTCACCTTGCAATTACCAAGAGTTAAAGGATCAAAGGATAATTATTTCCTTAGGGTCATGTTTGGTTGGATGAGCAATAAAATCATAACTGGTCCAAATATACCAGATATTCACAAATCTGCTAAATTTCTGTTTCTAAAAATTCTGAAAATTTATAATCGAGTTCTATAAATACTGAATATTATAATAACAACATAAAAACACTTATTCATCTTGGGAAATAAATATTTAAAAATAGCGGGTATTACATCATCCCCCACTAACTGAAGATTTCGTCCCCGAAATCCGAACTAAGCATTGTTGAACAACTCCGGGTACTTCTCACGCATCTCTGACTCTAGCTCCCATGATGCTTCTCCTTCGTCGTGAAACTTCCACTGGATCTTTACCAACGGAATTTCCTTACTTCTCAGCTTCTTAATTCCCCAATCCAGAATTCGCACTGGTCCTTCATGAAATGACACATTATCGTTAACCTCAATGTCCTCAAAGTTGATCTCATGACTCGGATTGTGAGCACACTTTCTTAACATGCTAACATGAAACACGTTGTGTACTCCTGACATCTTAGGCGGTAACGCGAGTCGGTAGGCAACTTTTCCTACACGTTCAAGGATCTCAAATGGTCCAATGAAACGCGGTGCTAGCTTTCCTCTCTTCTGCCCAAATCTGACAATTCCTCGCACCGGAGATACCTTGAGTAGCACATGATCTCCAACACTGAATTCCAAACTCCTGCGACGTTTATCTGCATAACTCTTGTGTCTACTCTGCGCCGTTCGCATCCATTCTTTCACGATCTGGATCTTCTCGTTAGTTTCTCGAACTAATTCAGGTCCAAGCAGTTGATTGTCTCCAACCTCTGCCCAACACAAAGGTGATCGGCACGGTCTTCCGTATAATGCCTCAAAGGGTGCCATTCTTATGCTCGAGTGGTGACTGTTATTGTACGCAAATTCTATTAGTGGTAGATGAGTCTCCCATGAGCTCTCAAAATCAATAACACACGCTCGAAGCATGTCCTCCATCACTTGGTTAACTCGTTCAGTCTGCCCATCAGTCTGTGGATGAAAGGCAGTGCTCAAGTTTAACGAAGTCCCCAATGCTGTCTGTAGACTTTTCCAAAACTCTGCAGTGAATCTTGAATCACAGTCTGATACGATTGATACAGGAACACCATGCAGTCGCACAACTTGTTGTATGTACATCCGACTCAAACGTTCGACTAGATACGACATACTATAAGCTATGAAATGCACCGATTTGGTAAGTCGATCCACAACTACCCAAATAGCATCGTGGTTTTGCTGAGACCTTGGCAAACCTACCACGAAATCCATAGTTATATGTTCCCACTTCCATCCGGGAACTGGTAATGGTTGTAGAAGTCCTGGAGGCTTTTGATGTTCCGCCTTCACTTGCTTGCACGTGAGACATTGAGACACGTGTTCCGCAACTTCTCGTTTCATTCCTTCCCACCAGAAGTTTCTCTTCAAATCTTTGTACATCTTTGTGCCTCCTGGGTGGATAGTCATTCGTGACTTGTGCGCTTCGTCCATTATGTCTTTTCTAAGATTATCTTCATCTGGCACACAAAGTCTGCCTCTGCATCTGAGTGCTCCATCTGAACCAATACTCCAATTCTCTGGTTCCTTCACTGCATTGCTCGCGAACCACTCTTGAAGTCCTTCGTTCTTCCTCTGTGCTTCAAGGATACAACTGATGAGTGTCGGTTGTACTACCAAACATCCAAAGTGTCGTCCTTCACCTGAATCTGAGGCTTGAATACCGAATTCAGCCAAAGTTCCCAATGCTTGCCATTCTTTGATCATAAGAGAAGCTACTATTATCCTCCTGGGTTTCCGACTTTAAGCATCGGCTACTACGTTTGCTTTCCCAGGGTGATACTGCAATGTGAAATCATAGTCTTTCAATAATTCCATCCAACGTCGTTGCCTCATGTTCAACTCCTTTTGAGAGAACAAGTATCTCAGGCTTTTGTGATCTGAGAACAGATCGAACTTCTCGCCGTAGAGATAATGCCTCCAAATCTTGATAGCAAAAACAATCGCGGCTAGTTCGAGGTCATGCGTTGGATAATTCAACTCGTGAGGCTTCAACTGCCGTGATTCGTATGCAATAACCTTTCCATCTTGCATCAGAACACACCCGAGTCCTTGGTGTGATGCGTCGCTATAAATGGTGAACTGCTTACCGCTCTTAGGTATCGCAAGCACTGGCACTGTAGTCAATCTCTCCTTCAATTCTTGGAATGCTCGTTCATGCTTGTTACCCCATTCAATCTTCGTTAGTCCGGTAAGAGGAGCTGCGATCTTGGAGAATCCTTCCACAAATCTCCGGTAGTATCCAGCTAGACCAAGAAAACTTCTGACTTCCGTTGCAGTGGTTGGTATATTCCAATTCAGAACTGCGTCTGTCTTTGACGAGTCTACTGCTATTCCATCTCGTGAGACAACATGTCCTAGGAACTTGACTTCCTTCAGCCAAAACTCGCACTTACTGAACTTTGCATACAGTTGGTTATCTCGAAGGGTCTATAGTGCGATCCTTACATGTCCCTCATGTTCCTCCTTGGTCTTGGAGTAGATCAGAATATCGTCTATGAACACGATAATGAACTGGTCCAAGTAGGGCCTAAATACTCTATTCATTAGGTCCATGAATACCGCTGGGGCGTTGGTTAATCCAAAAGACATAACCAAGAATTCATAATGCCCATACCTCGTCCTGAAAGCAGTCTTTGAAATATCCTCAGGTCGAACCAACAATTGGTGATATCCGGATCGTAGGTCGATCTTCGAGAAAGTCGTCGCTCCTTGCAACTGATCAAACAGATCATCGATTCTAGGGAGTGGGTACTTATTCTTAATCGTGACCTTGTTGAGCTCCCTATAGTCGATACAAAGTCGCTGAGTTCCGTCCTTCTTATTAACAAATAACACCGGCGCTCCCCAAGGTGACGTGCTGGGTCGAACGAACTTGAGATCTTCTAGCTCTTGCACTTGCTTCTTCAGTTCTTGCATCTCCGTTGGTGCCATCCGATAAGGAGCCTTCAATTTCGGTGAAGTGCCAGGCACTAACTCGATACAAAAATCAATCTCCCGCTTAGGTGGCAGTCCAATAATACTTTGAAACACATCCTCAAAGTCTCAGACTACAGGAATCTGTGCAACAGTGAGTTTCGAACTCGAGCTCTCGATAGCTGCTAGACGGCTAGTGAGAAAAGCATCGCTAGAGGGGTTGCATTGAAAATCAAAAGACTGACTTCCTGGTACCAAAAAGGTAATCATCCTATTGGCACAGTCCAACTTGGCACAATACTTCGTGAGCCAATCAAATCCTAAGATGGTGTCAAATTCCCTCATTGACAAAACGATTAGATCTGCGGGAAGAATTCTATCCTCGAGGGTTAAAGTACAGTCCTTGCACACTGTCCCTAATTTTACGGTTACTCCCAAAGGTGATATCGCATTCAGGGCTACATCAAGCGCCTGGGGTACTAAACCCAAAAGTTTAACAATTCCGATAGCAACAAACGAATTCGAAGCACCAGTATCAAATAGAACTTTAACTCGAGTGCTGAATAACGTAAGAGTACCTTCCATGTTCTGCTGTTCAGTCTCATCAAATCCCGCATTCTCTGGAAGAATAGCATTCATGCGAGCCTGTCCAACTTAGCCCTAAGCAACTGGTCTGTTGTATGCCCTATGGGGTGCTCTGCAATCCTTGCTGATGTGGCCATGCTTGTTGTAGTTGTAACAGAGAACGCTCGCCCTGTTGTAGTTCTTGGAAGCTCGGCAGTCCTTAGCCAAATGACCTGGCTTTCCGCAATTAAGGCATCCACCAGTATTGCCTCCAGTAACGACATGAAGTCCTTGTGGAGGAGGAGCTGGGTTCATAGCATAACGATTCTGGGGAAACGCCGGTTGTGGCCTTCTCTCTCCATTCCAGCTACGCTTGTTCCCTTGGAATCGCATCAGAGGTCTAGGTCCTTGGTTACCTCTGGGTGGTAGCCGATTCCCAAAACGTCCTTGCTCCCTTCCATTAATATCCTCATGACCGACTGCCATTCCTACCATGGCCTTGAAGGTTTGACCCTGATGATTCAGAGTCATCCGTTGTAGTGGCAGTGAGAGGCCCTGGTGATACTGCCTATTCTTCTTCTCTGGAGTATCGATCATATGAAGAGCAAAACGGGATAATCGTTCAAACTGCACCGTATATTCCCTCACGGTAAGGTTCCCTTGCCTTAGTTCGATGAATTCTCTCTCCTTCCTGTTCCTCTCGGTCTGAGGAAAGTAGTTCTCAAGAAAGAGCCCTTTAAATGTGATCCAGGGCATCCTTCTGGCCGCTTCTTCTCCTACGGTCGCCTTCTCCGATTCCCACCAATCGGCAGCCGCATAAGTCAATTGGAATGTCGCCAGTCGACGCTTCTCGATCTCATTACATCCCAGGGTGTCGAAGATTGCTTCCATCTCTCGGAGCCACTGTTCTGCCTGCCACGGCTCAGTATTCCCGTCAAACTTCTCCGGACGAAAGTGACGATAACGCTCCACTATTCTATCCTCAACTGGCCGCGGGGGTGGTCCTTGATTATTTCCATTGTGCATGTTAGGATTGTTGATCCGTTCCATCCTACGCACAAAGGCTTCGTACAGTCCAGTCGGATCAGCAACTTAGGGTGCTTGAGGGACGTCCTCAATCTGAGCGGGACGATTCCGAGTAGGCATTCCTGCCATCGATGCAGTAAGGTTGGGTACCTAAACAGACATCTCTCGGTTAGTCGTCAACCCAAAAATAGTCAAAGAAAATAATTCCAAAATTATACGTAATAGTTATAGAAAATAATTCGCAACTAAACATAATAGTAGCTATAACTAGTATCACATTAATAGCACGGAGAATTCCACAGGGACGATCTCTAAAACACAAACTTAGAGTCAATCCTTATCTCAAGGAATCTTAGGTTCAACTCAAGAAATGTTGGACAATTGGTGAACGCGACTACTAAACCTAGGCTCTGATACCAAAAATCCTGTCACGCCCAGCAGTAGCAAAAATAGAGAAAATAAATTCCTTTTTTGGACCCGTAGGCCGTGACAGTTGAAAGTCACCACATTGTCCACGACCAAAGTCGAACCATCAGAGAAATGATTCAAACCACGCATTTGGAAGTTCTAAGTTCGATATATAAAACCAAAGTTAAATACTAACTATTACAACCCATAAGTATTGCAGAAGTATAAATAAAGTATTACGGCAACATACGCCGATAATAAACGTAACTATTTCAGAAGTCTCTAAACATAAACACGAGCTAACTACGGCACAACTTCCAGCCTTCAGCTTGCGTAGTATTCAGCACCGGTATAGTCTCCATCATCGTAGGCTCCATCCTCGTGGCCCTTGTCCATGTATGCATCACCTACATACTCATAACCCTGGCCAGCTGGACGTCGAATATCCAGCGGCATAAAACGCCGTCAGCTACGAAAGCCGAGTGAATGCAAATACTAACAGAGTATCTACAGATATGTAGCATATAACAACATCAATAAAAAGGATCATCTCATCGTTCGTATGCATGTATGCACCAACCCAATATCTAACAACGGACATCGTCCCAAATCTCCCAATACATAACATAGACTCTTGGGTCCACATTAATCAGACACGTAGTCCCATACCTACGGTCTGTTCACTCTTGACACGCAGTCCCATATAATCTAGCCAAACGCCCCGATATACTTTGGCCAACATGCCCCTGATACATCCTGGCCAACACGCCCAATACTTTACTCTGGCCAACTCGCCCAATATGTTACTCTGGCCAACTCGCCCAATATGTTACTCTGGCCAACTCGCCCAATATATTCTCTGGCCAACTCGCCCCATATGTTACTCTGGCCCACTCGCCCCATATGTTACTCTGGCCAACTCGCCTCATATGTTACTCTGGCCCACTCGCCCCATATGTTACTCTGGCCCACTCGCCCCATATGTTACTCTGGCCAACTCGCCCAATATGTTACTCTGGCCCACTCGCCCCATATGTTACTCTGGCCCACTCGCCCCATATGTTACTCTGGCCAACTCGCCCAATATGTTACTCTGGCCCACTCGCCCCATATGTTACGGTCTTCGTGACCGCATTTATACGTACCAATCATAAATAGTATCGACCATTGTGGTCGACAGACCCACTACTATGCACGTCGGCTTTTCAATCTCATTATTATCTCAACATATATCAAAAGGATATAAAAAAAACAAGGAAAATACAGGGTTTTACACATAGCAACATTCAAACCAGAACTAGAATGAAATATTAGACATCGTGTATGATTCTAGTAAAAATAGGGCACAGGGGTATTTTGGTCATTTTCCAGTTTATAAGTCAGGATCCGAAAACATAAAAGTTACGTGAGATCAAATAAATAAGTATTCATGTTGTAAGTTAAGAGTTTTCGATCCCCGTTAAGAAAATATCTTGATTTCAGTCGATTTAAGTGAAAATAGATCACAAGGGTATTTTGGTCATTTTTTAATTTTGTACGTCCATAACCGAATTTATGAAAGTTCCGTGAGATTAAATAAATAAGTATTCATGTTGGAAGTTAAGAGTTTTCGATCCTCATTAAGAATCCATCTCGATTCCAGTCGTATTTGAAAATGCCAGTTTATCGTATTTATGCCGTATTTATCTAAATACGTAATATAATACGTATAAGCATCACATAATTAATATAAATCATAATCATAATCATAATCATTTGTTCATAACAAAGTGTAATATAAATAGCTGAGTGAGTTGGAGACTCACCTAAATTCGCAGAATAATAATGCCGAGAAAACCCGAAGAATCTTCGAATATAAAATTCCGGCTTCAAATAGCGTTCTTGGTGTACTATGTGTGTTCTTGATGTTCTTGGTGTACTAGGTGTGTTCTTGGTGTTCTTGGTGTACTAGGTGTGTTCTTGGTGTTTGTGTGTGTGTTCTTGGTGTTTGTGTGTGTGTTAGGATAACTTCTCAACCTCATAAGTCTAAGGATAAATGTAATGGAATGGTCCCATATATATAGGAACCAAGGAGGGACCTCACCTTGCAATTACCAAGAGTTAAAGGATCAAAGGATAATTATTTCCTTAGGGCCATGTTTGGTTGGATGAGCAATAAAATCATAACTGGTCCAAATATACCAGATATTCACAAATCTGCTAAATTTCTGTTTCTAAAAATTCTGAAAATTTATAATCGAGTTCTATAAATACTTAATATTATAATAACAACATAAAAACACTTATTCATCTTGGGAAATAAATATTTAAAAATAGCGGGCATTACAAGTGATTGGCAATTTTTCGAATTGATGCTATGCCAAATCAAACAACAATCTTCTTCATTCGGACTGCCCAAGTACTCACACTCCCAACATATGGCTATTAGCCCGAATGATGTAATCCACATTAAAGTGGCTGGTCATACTAGGGTAGCCCACCATTCAAATGTCATATATGGAAAGTAGTTGAATCAGTGGAAGGAGCCAAACGGACATCAGTCCTAACAATGACAAGCTTAGCCCGATCACACGAAGTAGCATCCAAACAAAGCCTAGGCCACTATACCACCAGTACGCTAGCATTTTGAATGATTAACTTTGTGAACCACAAAGTGATGATGACTTGGCCCACCATTGTTGACTTATTGAATGCTTTTTTTTAACATGGGTGCAATAAATCATAAGAGCAGTCTCACTGGTTAGTCCGATCAAATGGTAACCAGTCTGAACGTAGTCAGCCCGACTGTGATCAGCCCTATCAAATTTGAACCAATTACTTGGTCCCAAATAATTTGCAATCGGTCTCTTAGTTTGATTAAAAAGTTCCAATCGGCCTCCACCAATTTAACTTTAAAAAATGTAATTTTTAGGTACAAACAATTGCCCCCCTGGCCGTTTAAAATAAAAGCAAGTGAAATTTTGAATGGCCATATTTTACCTTTAGCCCGATTGCCTTTTGAGAACTGACATCGGCCTTGGTCATGAGTCCGATGCTGCACCATAGTTTAACGCCAATTTGATTAGTCATTGACCAAAACCTTCACTGTCCATCTAAAAGTTCTGGCAAAAAAGCAATGATGACGCATCCATACTTGGCGAGCGGACCTGCCTATTGAATCGGGCTCATGCCACCTGCACCTGCCCGATTAATTCTTTGCATCAATTTTTTGGAAGCCACGTGTTGAATAAGAAGTGAATAACGAAACCATCATTACTTTTGTCTAACATTATCACCAAATCCACTAATGGGTCATCAATGGACCCCACCTTAATTTATGACCCATTCTATGCCAGTCAATGGCCATCCCTTCTTCATCAGTCTTAGCATATAGCATGAGACACCTTGGGCCTACCATGATGTCACCCAAACAAGACATTGTAGTAGATCGTGTAAAAAGAAGGCATTACAGAATAGATGGGTTTAAGGAAAACCCAAGACGCGCTTCCATCATCGGACAGCCCGTCCGATTCATTTTAACCGAATATATATTTTTCAGTTCGGTCTTAAATTTTTTTTTTCATCTCCTCGGGCTCATGGACTGTATATGGAAACCATAATTTGAAAACAAATCATGGAATAAAACGGACCCCACCTTTTGACACTTTTATGAATTAACCAAACCGCACCCAAAAAGTCACAGACTGACTTATATTTCTTTTCTTTCGGCCTAGAATTTCAGTCCGAATGGCACTGTTTTGACTGAATTTATTTCAGATTTGGTTTTAGTAATTTTTCAAAACTTTGATAGTACCATTGTTGCAAAAATAGCCACCAAATAACAGCGAGTTTTTTGGTGACATCCACACAGCCATCGTGGATGTAAATCAACCCAAGCCAAATAATTAATTGGCTTAAAATAAAAAAAATAATCGGTCATTACAACAAGACCGAAATATTTGAACAATTCCTTAAGGGTGAGTTTCCTGAAGGAAATATGTTTAAAAACTTCATGGACCGATTTATAGTCAATCGGTCTCTACGAAGCTTGCCCCCCGAGTGGTTCATCACCGATTTCTTCGTCAATAATGGGGTCTTCATCATCGTCCTCCTCATCACTAGGAGGCTCTATGGCCGAAACAAGATCACTCGGCCTATCACACTTTTCCTCTTCGGCCTCAAAAAAATTTTGAGACTCGACTTGAATTTGCCCCCTGGGAGCCTCATCGTCTTCTTCAATGTCGGTGAGGAGCTCTATGGCCAAAATAAGATCACTCGGCTCTTTATTTATTTTTTTGCCGTCTTGTCCCCCGAGCGGTTTGGACAGCGTGGAATCAAGATGACCAGAGACATCGGTCTCTTGATTTAGAGTGATAACATCGCCCTTCTCGGGCCGTTGTGATTTTAGGAGTTTAAGTTGAAGAGCGATATCATTAAGGACACCACTACAGCTTTCTCGAGCAGCAACCGATTCGTCTTGTTCTTCAACCTGCAAATCTGATAAGCCGATTGGTTTTTGCTTCCAACCACCATCTAGCAACTCATCCTGAGACATGAAAGAGTTTCCATTGGGGGGTGGACAGTCACCTCCACTCGCTTGAAGGTGGCCGATACCTTGGGTAAAATACTCAGCATCGGCCTCAAAACACCAGATCTTTTCGTAAAGATCATGGATGGCAAAATCATATGGGGCTACAATGGCGTGCCGATTTGGGTACTGCGGATCCCACGGCTTGTTCCATAAAGCCTTGTAAGTAGTAGATTTATCGTTTTTGAGACAATTAATCTCTTGTTGTAGTTGGCTGATTGATTCATTACACCAACCAATTTGGTTGTAGTAGAATTGCAACCATGCTTCGGTGAACATGATTCATCACTCGGCGGTCCCACTGGGCGTGCCAAATTGTTTGCTATAATTATTTATTTGGGCGTGCCAGAGCCTTGTTAGGTAGACCCAAACTAATAAAGACAAAATTTCCTAAAAGCACTTGTGTGAGTGATATACAAGGTTTCATGAATCTAACTTATAATAGGCGATTGTGCGAATAAGTAGGAAAGTACCCCTATTCTAGGTCCCTAGACAGTGTTGAAGCACACAAATCTAGCAAGTGATGAAGAAAAGAAATTAAATAAAATGGACTTTTATTTAATTAAAAAGAAAAAAAATTACAAGAATGTCATTAAAAGCTAAGAAAGCCTAAGAAGCACACAAGTCTAGCAAGTGATGAAGAAAAGAAATTAAATAAAGAAAAATTTAGTGGGAAATCCCATTCTACCAATGTTTGTTATAATAGACCCACCAATTGGTACTTCCCAATGAGAGACCCTATAATTGTGAATGTTGTTAGAGATTAGTCCACAATCCCCAATTATAGATAGTTTTAGTGACTTTTTTACCCCTATACATATACACATGCATACATATATAGAAATATATATATATATATGGTAATAACTCTATTATCCCATTGATTTGCATATCAAATATATGGAAATAAAATCCCATAACTTTAGCCTTGTACATTATGGGTCTTTTGAATATTTCTAACGCCATTTTTATGTGGGTATCCCATTTTTGTATGTTCTACCAATAATCATTGATCACATAACATATTAATCTGTTACTATGCATCATACATTTATGCGAGTATTGAATTTTACACTACAACTAGTTCGTTTTACACTGCAATTGGTTCATTAGTGTGAAATTTTACACTGCAACTGGTTTGTTTTTACATTGCAACTAGTTCATTAGTGTGAAAATTTTATACTGCAATTGGTCAAACTCAATCCCATAATCTTGCATATATTTTGGGAAGTTACCAAACTTATTTTATACTGCAATTGGTCAAACTCAATCCCATAATTTTGGGAAGTTACTAAATCTTGCATATATTTTAGGAATTAAGTTACTAAATGCCATAATTGTAGGGCTTTATACGTTAGAATCTGTTTAATATTACACATATCTTTTTTTAATTTCGTATTTCACCATTCTTGGGTGATCTAACAGTCATTCATCACCATCACCCAAAAAAAATTGTGTTAAATTTCACACTCATATTCGAGTTATTTAACAAAAGGAACACTGTCTTATCACAAATTCATTTGCACATTCATTTTTACACTGACTGCAATATTTCATTGACATCACATTTTTCATTCACATAGTATACAATTTCGCAGCATAACATGTGAAACCAAGAACATGAGTGTTAAATTTTACACTACAACCTTTTGGACCACAACCTTTGAACCACAACATAATATACAATCGGGTTCCATTGTATAGCTTGAGAGAGAGCAGATCCGGTATTGCCATTGTTGTTGAAACCCAGAAAGCTTCCAAGAATCATAAGTCAAAACATCAACCGGGTTCGAAACAATCACCAACATCGAATCGGGCGAGTACTTCGCAAGTTGGGGCACAATAATCAAGAACACCCTTGTTCCTCTGTATCAAGTTCAGCCTGGACTCGCCGGGGTTCTGCCTAGCGCCGGCGATGATGATACAGAGAGCGGATCCGACGATGATCTTGGTCCTCGAGTAGTCCAAGTCCGCCATGATCTTGGTCCCCGGGAGGAGCGCGACGGCGTGTTTGAGACTGAGCATCTCGCCATGGAGTTTATCTGGCTTGCGTCGACTAGCGTGAGGTCGCCAGAGAGGTCCTATGTGAGGATGATTTGAGTTATGGCCTGAGCTTTCTCTTCCTAAACAGGGAGAGAGAGAGAGAGAGAGAGAGAGAGAGAGAGAGAGAGAGAGAGAGAGAGATGCATATATAATGTGATTTATTATCATTTAGGTATTTGGGATTTGAATTTTGAAAACCCCTAAAATAGTTGGGGTTATTAATTGCAGTTTTGAATGAGAAATGGAAAGGGTAGTTTGGTCCAAATTTTGTGGTGTGGACTTCAGACGAAATTGTTTCATACGTTGGGCCTATTGCAAGAAACCTAGAGTAAAATGGACATTATACTAATTAACTCTTAAATAAAATGGACTTTTATTTAATTAAAAAGAAAAGAAATTACAAGAATGTCATTAAAAGCTAAGAAAGCCTAAGAAAAATAATAAGAATGCTTAGAATACTAAGAACGCTTTTTTGGATGCATTTGTCGAGATGACGTGGAGTGCCTGAATGGTTGGCCAGCCTGCTGTATTTATAGCATCCATGGAGGTCTTCTAGATAAGGTAGGAAATAACTGATGAATAATAAACTGGTAAAAAATAGCAGATTTATCTTCATAAATCTACTCTTGACTTCCATATCTTGAAGAATATATACATATATGTGTGTGTATATATCTTGAATCTGGACCGAATTTGGGCTTCATTCGGCTGACTTCCCCTCCAAGTAATAGATAGCTTCCATAATATACTGATATTATCTTTCCATAAAGTGATAATATTGCTTTCCCAAACTAATTTTGATAACTTTCCTTATCACAATAATAGAAGTATTATCACGTTGGGAGTTTATAGGGGCTGACATACTTCCCTAAAGTGACTAACCAATCTCAGCCAATTAAAGCAGCCACATTAATAGTAGGCAATCAAAGAGGAGTCCGAATGAGATATGGACTGCCAAATGCATTTGATATGATTATTAGATAGTTGAAGTAGGGCCGGTCAGAGTCGGTGATTGGCAATTTTCCAAATTGATGCTATGCCAAAGCAAACAACAATCTTCTTCATTCGGACTGCCCAAGTACTCACACTCCCAACATATGGCTATTAGCCCGAATGATGTAATCCACATTAAAGTGGCTGGTCATACTAGGGTAGCCCACCATTCAAATGTCATATATGGAAAGTAGTTGAATCAGTGGAAGGAGCCAAACGGACATCAGTCCTAACAATGACAAGCTTAGCCCGATCACACGAAGTAGCAGCCAAACAAAGCCTAGGCCACTATACCACCAGTACGCTAGCATTTGAATGATTACACGAGACTTTGTGAACCACAAAGTGATGATGACCTGGTCCACCATTGTTGACTTATTGAATGCTTTTTTTTAACATGGGTGCAATAAATCATAAGATCAGTCTCACTGGTTAGTCCGATCAAATGGTAACCAGTCTGAACGTAGTCAGCCCGACTGTGATCAGCCCTATCAAATTTGAACCAATCACTTGGCCCTAATAATTTGCAATCGGTCTCTTAGTTTGACTAAAAAGTTCCAATTGGCCTCCACCAATTTAACTTTAAAAAATGTAATTTTTAGGTGCAAACAAGTTGTGATTGTGAATGAGATTGGAAAAGAAAGGAAGTCCATGGAAGGTCCTTTGTGGGTGTGTCTAGTACAAAAATGTTTTCTTCTCAATAGAATTGAGACAAAATGTATTTATAAAGGGAAGATTTTATATCTATATCTATACACACGGCCTTACTTTTAAGAGGATCTTAAATAACGGACCTAAACCACGGACCTGGTAAAGAGTGAGAATTTTTCACAAAAATGTGAAAATTTTCAAAATGTGAGAAATTCTAATTTTTACATGGTCTATTTTTAAGATCCACTTAAGAGCTAAACTGTGTATATGCATATTCGACATATCTTCATTTTGAGTCAATGAGGTTTAAAGGACATGTCATAAACAAAAAAACTCTACAAGTACACACTCTATAAAAAAATTATCTCTTAAAGCCCCTAAGATTGTGAATTTTATTTTAAGAGACAAAATTACCCCTCGAACCCTCGCGAGCCCACCACCACCACCCATCTGTCTTCTCTCTTCAACTTTCTCTCTCCTCCCTGCAATGGTGTCTATTGCCACCACCGCCTTCGCGCGCTATTGCAAACCACCATGATCGTGCACCACCATATTTTTCATACTTTTCAAATTTTACCCTCACTTCTGAAGATGAAGGGTCTTTCATAAAAGGGCACCTTGGAAAGAAACATACTTTCTTTTATATACTAATGATGTCTCCATAATAAGTAAGTTTCTCAAAGATAAACTCTAAATATGGGACGAATGGAGTATTTGCTTTTGCTTGTATAGTGATCTTTAGTGAAATACCAATAGGGCAGTTAGGGCAGTCTCCACTGGTCTTTCGACTCTTTCCCCCCACCTCCACTCCTCTCTCTCTCTCTCTCTCTCTCTCTCTCTCTCTCTCTCTCTCCCTTAACAGTTCGTTTGGTATGATTGTAGAATAGAATTGAATTGAATTGAACAGAATAGAAAAGTAAAGAAAATAATAGAATTGATTTGCAATTCTAATTCTCCTGTTTGATTTAAAATAGAAATGAAAAGAATAGAATTGAACGAAATTATAGCAATTTCCTGAAATACCCAAACATAGCTTACGACCAGACCAGAAGAATAGATGCTGCAAAGAAGAAAAAGAAGAAGTTGTGAAGAAGAAAGACGAAGAAGACGAAGTTGAAAAAGAAGACACTGCGAAGAAGAAGACGACGACGAAGCGATTAGGGCTTTTTGGATTTTGGGACGAACGACGAAGAAGACGAAGAAGAAGGACGAAGAAGATGAGGACCAGAAGAACGACGAAGAAGACGAAGAAGAATTGGGTATTTTGGGAAGAACACATTTTTAGACTAAATTCTCACCAAATCCGACCGATTCTGGTTGGATTTCACTTTGGCCTAAAACTTCAATTCTCAAGAATTGGCAAGAATTGGAAATCATTTCATTTCTAATTTTTGTGTCAAACCAAACATATGATTTGCCACAAACAAGAATTGCAAATCAATTCTTTTCTTGTTTGTGGCATACCAAACGGACTGTAAATTCTCCTAGAAAGGGAAAATCAACTTCGTCAATTAAGCTCATACCTTAAATTGTTAGACCAACATTTTTCACTTGAGTAATGCTACACCCACATCTAAATTCACACCCAATTTCACACCCAACAATTCTAGAATCAACCGCCAGGATGTGTTGAATGTAGAATTAGGTGTGGATTTAGATGAGGGTATCTCATTTTTGTTTTCACTTTGCACATGCCTTGCTGTTTGAGTTCACTTTGTCTCGTTTGTGTAAAAGTCAAGAAGCGTACCAAAAGGTTTAAAGAGGCATAAATGTAAAATGAAATTTCCATAGAGTGTTTTTGTGGGTCTTCACTTAGATACCTTCACTTTGTCTCGTTAGTGTACTTAAAAAAGTCATGAAGCGTACCAAAAGGCTTAAAGAGGCATATAAAGGTGAAATGAAATTTCCATGAGTGTACCTTTGTGGGTCTTCACTTAGATACCTTTTGGGCCAAATAATGAGCACCAAGTGGCGTAGGAGGAAATTTTTTAAATGGACGTGATTGTATAATCTAAAATCGTTTCAAAATATGAGTGGTGTTGTTTGATGCAATTTGATGAGGTTCTCAAAATGTGGTTTTAGTTTATAAAACGACTCTAATGTTGGAGCTTTATGTGTATAGTTTCAGTGATAGCTCTTGTCGCTTAGAAGAGAAATCGAGTGGATAATATCCCTATAAGGCTATATCCTATACGTTAGCCAAAGTATTAAACCCCCTTCAATTGTTGGATACTGCAATGTCAATGAATCTGAAACTAAGTTGAGCAAAAAACTGTTAGGATACTGATAAATCATACTCCTTCTGTCTCATATTTAGAGTCCTGTATTCTGTTTTGGGGCGTTTCAAAATTATGTCCACCTTTAAAAAGTTAATGCATATTTTTTCCTACTTTTTCCATTTTTACCCCCACTTCTTAAGATGAAAGGTCTTTCATAAGGGGCACTTTGGAAAGAAAACATGCTTTCTTTTATATAATAAATTGGCTTTTCAAATATAAGACTCTAAATATGGGTTGAATGGAGTATTTGTTTTTGCTTGTATAGTGTTGTTCAGTCAAATACCAATAGCCAATAGGGCAGTGTCCACTGGTCTCTCTCTCTCTCTCTCTCCCCTAAATTCTTTGGAAAAGGGGACATCAACTCCATCCAGCTCATACCTTAGACACATTGCTCACCCATGCATTTACTTAGTGATATGTGTCTCATTCCAGTAATTATGTTGATATTACATGGGCAAAAGACACATGATACCCAGTGAAAGTTTGCGTGAACAATAGTGAACCAAAAATGGGTGAGCAAAATTGCTCTCTTTTAGTTTATCGAACGACTCTACAAAATACCACTACAACAAAAATGAGCTTTTGCAACGAAGCTTGGCAACGAAAGATTAATTCTCTTGCTAAAAGTATAATATTAGCAAGGAAATTGTATTTCGTTGCTAAAGGGCTGAAAGACATACCCATTTGGCAACGAAAATCATGTTTCCTTGCTAAAAGTAAAGTCTTTTGCAACAAAATATCGAATTCCTTGCTAAAAGGATTGTTTTGGCAAGGAATCTGACAACGAAAGACTTTCCTTGCTAAAGGCTTTAGCCACGAAATTGTGATTTTTAGTAAGGAATTTTTTCCTTGCAAAAATCATTTTTTGTTGTAGTGACACGGGTGTACTATATGTACCAATTTGATTGAATATATACATCAATTGACTGTGAAATATAATGGATTTGTTTGAACCTCATCGAATTACAAATTTAACACTCCTCTCTTATCTTTTCTTTATTTTAGTGGGATCAACTTAATAAGTAATAATTTCAAAGCATTAAATTGCATACATAAATTTGTACTTCCCAAATTTCAGGGGATTCAATTGAACCCACTGACCCCGCCCCGGATGACTAGTGACTTTTTTATAATAATAATTATAAAAAAAAAAAAAGAAGTAATTTTATGCTACCCAAATTTGGTTTTAAATGTTTTAACAGTTATAACACACGTTGTGACGATAGTCGGTGGTACCACACACTACTACTTGTGGTACAATTAACAAAGTATTTAAGAACCAAACTTGGAATTCAAATTTGGAATAATAGCTTTGGGTTGAAAAGACTTTGAAAAACTCATTCTTCACAAACATATCATATCCACATGAATAAATAAATATACCAGATAATTTGCTTACTATGAAGAGAAAAACATCAAGCAGAGATTGATTTTCATGATTTTTTTTTTCAACAAATAAATATTAATTATCTAAAATAATATTCTTCTTCTTCTTCTTTTTTTGGATCTTTTGGTGTGCAAGATTTTTGCAAGGCATAAGTGCGTCAACGCAACAAATCTAATTTTCCACACGTAACGCGTGGGTAATATCACATGAGAAATGATAGATGCACAACAAAAACTCACAACTAATTGCACAACGTGCTTAAAAATGTTGGACTTCGTGCTGAAAAAGCTGTACACCCTTTTTTTTTTGGTCTTTTTGTGTGTACAGCTTTTTCAGCACGAAGTCCAACAATTTTAAACAGATTGTGCAATTGGTTGTGGGTTTTTGTTGTGCATCTATCATTGCTTATCTAGCAAGCTCTGCCAAATCGGCGAAGCACCATCAAAGCATGGCATTTGTTGAACCGAAAAGGTCAAGGGTGATTATTTGCTAGGCACGTACATGCATGAATGTGTATGTGTTTTAAATATACGGCAGGTTTACAGGAACAAAATAAAAAAATAAAAACTTCAAAAAAAAAAAAAATGTGATTATTAGCCTTGCCACCAATGTGTCACAAATGCATTTTATGTAATCCAAAGGTAATTATTAGCTAAGCTGCCAGTGCGCTACGAATGTGTTGTAACTTGTAAGTAAATTTGAAATTGATTATTAGCTACGCACCTAAGTGCATCACAAATACGTCTCATTAACCACACTTGTCCGCATGGATAATAAGACTGCGTAACCGTTTGATCATTAAATGGCACTTATTAGCCACGTGGAAGTCCATGGTGAATAGTATGAGTAATTTCTACGCGTTGATAATCACTTTTCTTGTTGTCGAATGGCAAGGCCTTTGAGTATTATACTCAGAGGTCTCAAGTTCGAATCTCAAGGGAGTGGCCACAGGTAATTCATCCGGACGCCCTGGCCTCGTGGGATTAGTCCAGGTGCGCGCAAGCTGACCCAAACACCCACAATTACCAAAAAAAAAAAAAAATTCTACGCGTTGATGCACAGCCAAGATATATTATTAGTGCCACTACTATTTGAGACACACCGGCTATGTGTTGAATGCGTAGAGAATAACTATTTGCTACGTGTTTTCGATTATAAGTCACGCGAATGTGCATGGCAAAAAACATATTTTCGTGTAGCGTGCCCGTCGAGGGGCCATTGGGCATTGTTTAAAGCCCAGAGTTAGAAGCATAACATGAAGCACCGTTCTACTTAGTGGGTTAAGCCGTTAAGTTGTTGCTCTTTGGCTTAGTTTGGTCCCCATTTTGGTGCTTCTATTTTTTTAAAGCACAATTTTATGTTAATTCGTTTGGTAACTAGTTTTTTAGCTTTGTAAAAATTGAACTTATGACTTTTTTGGGGGGAGCTTTTAAAAGATCAAGGTTGCTTTTTTGGTTTTATGATATTTTTTTGAAGTGTAATGTGTCACTTGTACAAAATTATCAAATAACTTAATAATAAATTTTATAAGCTACATTTAAAAACATGGGGCCAAACTAAGCCTTAGTGTGCTCATAGATTGGTTGTGTTTGGTAATATGGTATCAGTGCCTTGGAATTGAATTGCGCGGAACGAGTCAAAAAATCGTGAATAATGCTATCCACCTAAAATAAATTAACATGAAATTGTGTTTTAAAAAACACTCTTTTCCTTTATTTTCACTTTCCATTGAGAAAATGAGAACTTTACTTTATATATAAAAAAAAAAAAAACTTCAGACTAATCTAATTAACAGCCATAGTTGGTATTTTATTGACTTTAATTACATGAAAATTGTTCAAGCAATGTATGATAAATGTCTTAGGCATATACAGAATTAGTGGGTCCCAATCTATCAAAGGCACGAAGATGGAGGCCTCCATCAATGTGCAGAGTAAGCATGGTCCTGTAGTTGACAGCTTTATGTTCATCACTCAACTTGAATATGAAGCTACCCACTAACACTGCCGAGAAAATCTTCATCTGCCTGTAAGCAAACTCTTTTCCCAGACAAATTCTTGGTCCTGCCTGCATCACATTGATGATTTCAGTTTAGACTTTGTATCAATTAAAAATGTTTGGTCTATATATATATATGCTAAAAAACATTTTAGTACCCTCAAATTTGTCCGAAGTTTCATTTTGAAACCTCTTTATTTTTTTGCTTCAATTAAGACCCTCTATTTTATCCTAGTTTCAATTAAAGACAAATTATAACCGAATTGACGGAATAGTATATGGAAAGGGTTAAGTTTTATTTGTCCTTCTAAAATTAAGGACAAATCTTAACAAGATTGACTGTATACTGGAGAGAAAGGGTCACGTGACCTCACGTGGCCTGTTTGGCACCAATGCACACGTAAGACCATCTATCTACCCTTTCTATAAAGTCCTAACCAGGAGTAAATATTGGATATAACGGAAATACCACATCATTTCTCTAACATTACTAACACATGGAAATTTTGCTAATGTGGGAATTAGGGTTTCCCCTGGAAATAGGGGTGATATATGCTATGAAGCAAGGATACTCCATTTTCATGAGCGTACCAGTACCGGGTACGAGGGTACCGACACGCGTATGGTACGGTAGGGTACGTGTCGGGTACTCCTCCAGCGGTGTCCTGCTATTTTAAATTAAAAGAAAACAGTGGGTATGTCTTGGGTACGACTTGGGTACACCATGGGTACGGCACGGTCGAACCAGCAGAAGAAGAAGAAGAAATAAAAAGAAGAAGACGAAGACGAAGAAGAAGAAGAAGACGACTTACCTGGTCATCGATCTACCCCAGGTGTGTCTTCCTCCCCTTCGTCTCTCTCTCTCTCTCTCTCTCTCTCTCTCTCTCTCTCTGTGTGTGTAGTATGGGAAGTGAAACCCTTTTTGGGTCTGACCTGCTATGGGAAGGAAATATATAATTAATATTTATTTTTATTATGAATAGACCCCTAATATTGCTACAAATATGAAAAACCTGATTGTAATCTTTAATTATTTGAAAATAACACCACACTGATCTATATATATATATATATATACTAGTTTTAGAGCATGTGCTTTGCACGTGGTTGATGCAGAAGAGGGTAGATATGAACAAATTGAAGGATCAAATTGGCTAAACACTGGACTCGTTCTTGACAACTTTTTGAGAAGTATTAAAAATATAAGAGAATCACATCAGATGTCTAATAATAATTGTGTAGACGATAAAATAACTTAAGTGTTGAAATGAATTACTCAAAACACTTTCATAATTGGTTGCTTTAATTTATGTCTTAATTTAAATAAATAAAAAAACTATTCTCACAGTGTGTCTATGTTTCGTTCTTTCTAATTGTGTGGTCATATGGGTGCAAGTTGGTACGAAAATTCCGAAATTAATTCGAAAAAGTACAATTATAAGCACATGCCTTGCATGTAGATGATGCACAAGTAAAACCACTAATTTCCATATGATTTTTATTATTCTATTCTCATTAATAAAACTGTGGATAAGAAGTAAAGTATAAATCACTTACACAAATTAAAAAATATATATAATGAAACAAATTAAGACATGGATCCAATCATAAGCAAAATAAAAACTTAAGGCACACATAACATACCATTAAGATTGACGAAACTTTGAAATACTAATTAACTCTCAAAGAAAGATAAGCAAAATAAAAACTTAAGACACACATAACATACCATTAAGATTGACGAAACTTTGAAATACTAACTCTCAAAGAAAGTTGTAAAAGATAGAAATCATGAAAATGCATAATGAAACGAATGGTTGTTCAAATGACATATAGAATGTAATTCAATAAAGGGTAAATTATATAGACACCCATCATGTATTGCACTTTTTCACTAATACCCCATAAACTAAAAAACTAAACAATCTAACCCCCTCAACTATTTGTAAGGGGGTATTTGAGGGGGTCAATGTGCAAGGAAAACTGATAGTTGAAAGGGTCTGTTTATTGGATTTTAGTTTAAGCGATGTTAGTGAGAAAGGGCAATATATAAGGGGGGGTGTCTATATAATTTACCCTTCAATAAATTGCTATGAAGTATGACTATTGTTATTTGAAAAGAGACATTAAATCTGAGTACAAAAAAATGTTAAATAGTAAAGTGGCGAGAAGATAGAGGAAACCATTATGAATATAATTTTATTTGTTAATTCAATGATGAAATATTAATGTTATTACGTTTTCAGTATATATCATATCGTTATATTAGCTTGGTGAGGTGATTGCATGCTCGATAAAGAAGGACTCACATAAACTAAATACGAAAGTAAGGATAAATCGAACATAATATTGTTCATACTCGATTGAATAATACTGCTACCTCTTTTCATAATGTGAAACTTTGTTTCATTGTTTTGTTTATGCTTTGTAATTTTAGAAATTTAAGTATCACAACACAAATTGAACGAACAATTGCATTATTTATAATACATTCCAATATCTTTAAAAATTAAAAGAAACTCCAAAGAGTTGTTATTGACTATAAATAAACATAATACGAATCATAGAAGATGAGAAATTGTTTTCTAAATACAGCAGTTGTAGTTATGAATTCCAGCAGAATATGGGTAAACTATATGTAATTAGGTTTTAGAATCTCTATTTCGTTATATATCTTGTATAATTTTTTTTTCTAATTTTTAAATTTATGTACATAAATTTTCATTAATTGGAAATTTTTTTATTCGTTGTCAAATAAATTGACTTACACATGTAGTTTATAAATATTTAAAACCAAAAATAACATATTATCTTTGTAATTCATTACATTATAAACTATTTTTTTTTCTCAGCAGTAAACTAATGTAAATGATTACTTGGTTTTTGCATCCTAGGTGCTCTAGATTTGACATATAGAGCAGTTGGCCTGTATTAATCAGTTTGATGTTTTGAATAGGCCTAATTGCACTTTACCCCCTTGTACTATACACGTGTTTTCAATTGGGTACATAAACTTTTTTTTTTTGCAATTGGATACATGAACTTTCATTCCCTTTCCAATCAGATACATTTGATGACGCCGTTAGTTTAAAACTAACGGAATTGCCTAGAATTGTTCTTTTTTTGCTCTTGGGTACATGAACTTTCATCTCCTTTCCAATCAGATCCATTCCCCCAAATTTTGACCATTTTTTATAAACCCCTTTACTACTTTTCGACATCAAAAGAAGAGAAAACCCCATCACTGGAACAGAAAAATGGCTAATTTGGAACCTCTTTTTTTGATTTTATGTCAAAACAGATGATTTGATCTATTGACAGACAAATAATATTGAGCTAAACAAAATAAGACTGCAACGTATATTTTTTTGTGAATTTTTTAACCTATTTTTTTCATTTGATCTGTCAAAACAGATGATTTTATCTGTTGACAGATAGATAATGTTGAGCTAAACAATCCTAATTTTCTTATCTTTTGGCCTTTTGGGATGATTTTTTTTATTTCAAGTATTTGTTCGAGATCAACGTAATGGGCTTCAAAATTTCGCAAAAAAATATACGTTGCAGCCTTATTTTGTTTAGCTCAATATTATTTGTCTGTCAATAGATAAAATAATCTGTTTTGACATAAAATCAAAAAAAGAGATTCCAAATTAGCCATTTTTCTGTTCCAGTGATGGGGTTTTCTCTCCTTTTGATGTCGAAAAATAGTAAAGGGGTTTATAAAAAATGGTCAAAATTTGGTGGAATGGATCTGATTGAAAAGGGGATGAAAGTTCATGTACCCAATTGCAAAAAAAGGACAATTCTAGGCAATTCCGTTAGTTTTAAACTAACGGCGTCATCAAATGTATCTGATTGGAAAGGGAATGAAAGTTCATGTATCCAATTGCAAAAAAAAAAAGTTCATGTACCCAATTGAAAACACGTGTATAGTACGAGGGGGTAAAGTGCAATTAGGCCTTTTGAATAAGGATCTTAAATTGGGAAATACCATTATGGAATAAAGAACTTTGACGGATGGAATATGTTATTTCAAACAATTAACATATATCATAGTAGTCTTTGATTGTCGTGCGCAATGTGCTTACTGTGATAGTATTAAGTAATATTCTTCATTATATCGGCTATTACGTGGGGGAAAGAAATTGTAATATTAGTACGTAATAGCAAACAAAAGAACAAACAAAAGAACAAACAAAAAAAAGAAAAAGAAAAGTAGACACACTAAGCTTATTAACACTCTTAGAAAAATGCAACCAATAATAAAAGTGTAAAACACTAATGGGGATCAGTGCACACCAAGGTGGTACCATATGCCACTACATGTGGTACAACTAAAGCATTTGAGAAACCAATTTGCGATTCAAATTTGGGAAGCATAGCATTACACTACGTAGAAATAAATCTCCTTTTGAAGGTAATACCATTTGTGTTAACTCTTGAAATAAAAATTGACTTTCAGAATATCAATTTTGTTAAACTCTACATTTAGTATCAACCAAATATTAGATTTCGAAAGACCAATTTTGTAAAACAGTCTGCATTTAGTATGAACTCATATTTGGTACAATACGACTATTGTACACAAGTGCCATAATATAAAATAAAATAAAATTAATAAAAAAAAAAAGGTAATAAAGTCCTAATCAAAGAAGTGATGTATATTAGTAAAACTGCATTGGCATCAACTTAGTGCTCCCTTTGTCCCATTTCATGTGTCTGTCTTTCTATTTTTGACCATCCCAAAACTATTATTCACCTAGAGTATTGAATTATCAATTTTTAGTTACTTTTCAAAACTACCCTTATTGATATTGACTTAATGAGTTAGCACACCATACTATTTTCTTAAAGAGTAATGCTACGCTTTCCAAATTTCTATTTCAGAAGTGCTTCCCAAATGATGTGGCAGTGGGGCCAGGTCTAATACAATGGGACCAGTTAATTTTTGATTGAAAGTTGTTTACAAGTCCCCGCTGCCACATCATTTAGGAATATGATAAAAATTTGAGAAGCATAACACTACTCTTTTCTTAAGCAAGCAAGGTAATAATGAAATAGAATCTTATTTATGCCATGTAGGCTGCAATCATTCCCTTTAAAATTTTGGATTTCTCAAAACTGACATATAAAATTAATTGGAGAGAGTAAAAAAAAATGTTATGCTTTTCAAATATTTATTGGTTCCCATATGACTTTACATGTGTACCACATTTGGTACACAATTGTTAACCAATTTGGTATTCAAAATATGCAAAGCATCCGGTTATGAGGAATTTTATTTTAATTATATGGATTCATTACATCCATGTAGGACTCATAAAACTCAAAATAATAATAATAATAATAATAATAATAATAATAATATTGGACTCATAATACACATTCGTTCAAGATAGTGAGTCCTACCGTGTGACAACTTTAAAGCTACAATTGTCTTCTTTCACGATAATGACTCCTAGAGTACATGTCACGGTGGACTCTAAATTGTGAATCATAATATTCGTGAACTCTTGTCACGGTGGACATTGTTTTGGTTGAAACATAGATATATACAAAAGATAATCATTGTGGAAAAGCAATAATAGGATTCTTATGGACGGACCAAAAAGAAAAGTGGTATATCAAATTTATTAAAACTCTAAAAAAAATCACTTAAGTGAAAGTGCACCGATTGATAAAAGAGTAAAACACTTATGGGCATTGATACATTTAGATATATTATAGATTATAGATTATAGATTTAGATATAAATATAGATATAGATTATAGATATAGATATAGATAGATACTATTTGAATCCCAAATCTATGATAATTTCTAAAAGACGCACAAGAAAATCATAAATTTAAGAATTTTAATTTCTTTAACATTTGTAGTATTGGTATTTGTATATAAATATTATAGTTTTTTTTTTTTATTTAAGGTACCCAAGACCCATACCCTACATTATTGGAATTTGGCGTACCGCCGTACCCATGTCACGTGTCCGTACCTATGCTACATAACACAGATGTACAAACAATGAGATTATTTTGGTTTAGCATACCATGTCATCCCAATAACCGGATGGAGTGAGAATTGGAGGGAAAAGAAGGGGAAATACAACCTATTAATTTTTTTTTTTTCATGATTTTGGCATATGTTAAAGTATTTATCAATGCGTGTGTATGTGTGTGTGAACCGGTAGTGATTATAAATTTATAGTTATCATCTCTATTATTACCTGAAAGGCAGTGAACTTAAAAGGGCTTTCTTGCTGGAAAATGCCATCCTCATTAAGCCATCTCTCTGGCCTGAATTCCTCTGCATCATCTCCCCATAAAAACTTCATCCTCCCCATAGCATAAGGTTGGTATGCCACAAGATCCCCTTTTCTCACACTAAAACCATCTGGCAATGTATCATTCGACAAACAAAATTTCCCATCCTGAGAACAAATCCATCAAAAATATGTTAGTTTACACCTATAAGAGTGTGTCCATATGTGTATGTGATGCCAATTCCAATGGAGAAATTTCCAAGTGCTTGGAGAGTACCACGTGCTAATTCTTCGTTGCCTGCAGCTAGTCAGCAATGTGTATTTTGGGTGGTTTGTTCCACTTTGGAACCCACAATTTGGGGGTCATACTATTCACAATATTTATTGTGATCGACTGTAAGGTACCACATAGGACTACCACGTAACTTACAAGCACCCAAAAAATGCTTATTGAACAAACCCCACCAAACCAATTTCATGAAAGACTATCCGAAAGATTAATGATATGGTTTCCAAAAAAAATTTTATCTCAAAAGTGATTCCCAAAATAATGTGGTCGTGACCCGTGGGACTATTAGAATTTTTATTGAAAATTGTTTTGAGCGATCACACGGCTACATATTCGGGAATTACTTTTGGGAACCATAGGTTTATCCAACCCGAAAAGTAGAAAGCATAGATAGAAATTGAGTAATTCTATAGTTCTTACATTTGAAACCAAATTTGGTGCACAAATGTTTTGACAATTGTACTATATGTTGTGACAGTGATCATGGAATAGTATGTAGTACCACTCCAATATCAATTGGGATATCCGAAATTTGGGAACCATAACATTACTCCACTAATTTGGGATTATCCCAAATTTGGGAACTATAGAATTACTCATAAAATTTGGTGGAGTAAGGATATGGTTCCCAAACTTGGTGGAGTATCTTATGGTTCCCAAATTTAGGATATCTCAAATCCCATAATAGTGGTAGCACATGCAATGGTCATGGTCTATGGTACCATGACAACAACCTTAACATGTGAAAGTATTTGAGACCCATAGCTAGCTAGCATTACTCAATTTGGTGTTATTAATTACTTCCTCTGTCCCATAATAAGTGTCCACTTCCATTTTGCACATTGTTTAAGAAAGTTGTATTATATTAGTTTTTTGGATTCATTAAATAGCCACTTTCCAATTTTACCCTTAGATGTGATGGGTGTTTGACTTTTTACTTGTTTTGAGACCACAAATAAATGCTACTTTGTCTTTATTATAAGGGTAGTTTTGGAAAGTAAATAAAAGTTATATGCCAATTTAGGAAGTGGACACTTATTGTGGGACATCCAAAAAAAGAAATATGGACACTTATTATGGGACGGAGGGAGTAGTAATTATGTGCATGTGTGTATGTATTACCACTGGCACTGCTGGATAGAGTCTGAGTGTTTCAGTCAAAGATGCATGGAGGTACTGCATTTTATCAAGGGCTTCTTCAGTGATGCTCATTGCAAGTTCATCAAAGCTTGATTTTTCATGCAGATTTGTTGCCTTTTCCACTTCTTTTGCAATTTTGTCCTGTATGATTGGATTCTTGGACAACATGTAAAAAAACCAAGAAAGAGTACTAGCTGTTGTGTCTTTCCCAGCTATTATGAAACTCAGAATTATGTCTTTTAAGTACTTTGGATCTGTGTTATTCAGCTCCAAAAACCTTGACAAAACATCACTTTTCTTCATCTGTATTCATACATACACACAAATAAATATAAGTCACTAAAGTAATTTATTTTAAGTGATTTGTAAAATTATTTATAGGAGGCAGTATATACTTGTTTGTCCATTAAAATGCGTACTTTCATATATGTGAAAGTTTAGCATTTTCCTATATACAGAAATATATTAATTACACTTTGCACTATTGGAGTTTACATTTGGTATCACTTTGCTCCCACAATTTAAAAGTTGATACATGAGACGGGGTGTGCAAATTGACACAAACAAGAAACTTCATGGTTTATTGTGCCAAATCTTAAATTGTAGGGCAAAGTGACACCGAGTATGCACTACATGCACTACAATAATCCGTCACAAAAAAGGTGCAATCCCATCACAAATATTTTTTGTGATGGAATTGCACCTTTTGTAATGGATTTGTGAAGGAAATGGACCTTATTTTTTTGATGGATTTGTGCCTGACACAAGCTAGGGGCGTCACAAAAAGTTTGTGTCGGATGAAGATTTTGTGTCAGATTTGCGTGTGACACAAAAAATAGTGTCACATATACTTACAATTTGTGACATTTAATTCGTGTTGACCCGAAACCGTCACAAATAGTATTTGTGATGGATTTGTGTGCGACACAAATAGTAGTATCACATTTGATTTGAGGCACTTTAAATTTGATCCAACATATATATACCTCAAATTTGTTACAATTTGGAATCAGAAACAGGTCAAGTAGTTAAAAAACTCACTGATGAATCATGTTGGGACTTGAGAACTTGTTCTGTCTTGCTTCTTATAATCTTGTATATGTATCTGTCAATCACTTTAATATTTTCTCTCAATTTTGCTTCTGATCCAATATTCAAATATCTCTTGATCCTCCAGAATATATCTACATATCTGTACAAGGTTAATGCACTTGCTTCATCAAAAGAATTGGAGAATTTAGTGCCTTCTTCATTTGTTCCACACATGCTATCTAGTTCAACACCTAGTATAACCTTGAATACAGAGTCCAATGCAGATTTCATGAACAAATCCTGCAAATTAAACACAAGATTTAGGGCGTGTTTGGACGTCCTTGAATCTAATATTTGCATTCACAATCTTATAAATCCTTTTTAATTAAAATGGCAATCCTCTTGAATGCATCCATGCTATAAGATGGAAAATCATAAATTTTGTCATTTCACGGAACAAAAGATTATAGATGAAACATGGTGAAGTCTTCTATTTTTTTTTATTGTTTTGATTCATGGGGATGGATTTTAGTTTTAGACTCCATTCAGTATGTGAATTTATAGATTTAAAAAGGAAAAGAAAAAGAAAACTATTTTTTTAGGACTCGCATGGGAAACTTGCGGTTTTTGGTTTTCATTTGTTGTTTTCATTATTGACTCTAATATAAGAGAATTCACTGCAAAAATGAAAACATAAATTGAAAACCAAAATTAAACTACAACGTTACCATGTGAGACCTAATTAAGTGTTTTGTTTTAGTGTTTTATTTCTTGCTTAAATAACATTAGAAATTATTATTTTTAAAATAAAATAGTAACAACAAAAAGTATAAAAGAAAAAAGAAGTGGACTCACAGAAAAAAAAAAATTTCTTTATGATTATTTCTCTTGTTAACCAAATAAAGAAAAGTGTTTTTATAATACTACCTCTATCCCATATTAGGAGTCCTTTAACCATTCTGGAATGTCTCATCTTTGAAAATTTAATGTACTTTAATTACATATCTTCAAAGTTTACGTTTCAATATAGGAGTATAAAACTCTCCCACTTTTTTAGTTTAATAATGTGACATTGGAATTTTGAAGTTTAAAGAATGACAATTATGGAAACTTGAAAATTCTTACCACCACCAAAAAGGTCCATATATGTTTGAAATACCAAAAGTTAAAACCTTTTAATTTGGGACCTGAGTATTTTCTTATCGACCTTTTCCTTTCCTCGTCTAGTCTATGAATCAAATAGATTTTATAGACACTAATACGTGTAAATAAAATTATTCAAATTCAAGCGGCAACCAAACATATCATTAGTCTATTCTCAAGTCAATGGCTCCATGATATCTTACTTGGATTTCTATTGTCTTATTGGAGCTTGAAGCCTCTTTCACAATTCGGGCTAATTTGGCTACATTGGTTCTAAAGACTCCACTGCTGAAGTCCCTTAGCATTTTGGTTGAGAACTCATAGCTTGAAGTCTTCCTCTGTTGTCTCCATTTATCTCCATCCACTGTGAATATCCCATCCCCAAGAAGATCCATCAAGATGTTATGGTGGTACCACCCCTTCAACATTTTATTTCAAGAATTCAAAAATAATTAGATGCAAAAAAAAAAAAATTAGGAAAGTAGTTGAACTTCTTGTGACATTATCTGAAACGGCATTAATGCTAAGGTATTTATGGCAAAGAAGAAAGTAGTTGAACTTATTAGTCTGTGTTATTTATTGCTATTTGGGTCAAGAGGACACAACTTTCATACAACTTTTACACAACATTCTTAAAAGATATGTTTATCTCTCTTTTATGATGTCACTGGACCCCACAGTGACACAGGAGAGAGGTAGACACATCTTTTAGGGGATTGTGTGAAAGTTGTATAAAAGTTGTGTCACAAGAATTACCCTTGGGCCAATTACGGGGAGATAAAAAGAAAATAGATGATACCATAGGAAGGTAAATTTATTTAACCCGAAAAACAAATTAAAAACAAAAGCATTTATGTGATTCATCTTAAGCCTAAGGCCCTATTTTTGGATCACTTCTCAAACATTCATTTTGGTCCAAACGTTACTGTGGAAGTCAAAATTTATATCCTAGACTGTTGGGATAAGTTTTAACAAGCATCTCAGAGGCCTAAAAGCATGTTTTAGCTGAAGTATGTTCAGTCACAGTTGATTCTTTCCAAGCGTGACGCCCAATCATATTTGGGTTTCTCTCACCAAAAAAACAAAGAATAATATTTTGGGTTTTAATTATTTTTTTTTTTTTAAATTCCGCATATTACCCTTGTAATTAGGAGTTTTTGTTTCTACTTCTATTTGTACTTCTGTTTCTGTAACTAGGTTTGAGGGTGAAACAAAATAAACCAAAACAAAAAACAAAAAATTAACTACGAGTGCACCGTGTGCAGCTAGGGCCGAATTTGACTCATTTAACTGGGTCAACCCAACCTAATTACTCCTAATATTTTCAAAGGTATTTGAATTTAGCTTCTCCTGAAATTCCAAATGTGGAATTAATGGAATTTTAGGTTTTTTTTTATTGAATTAGTAATTTGGTAGAAAATTTGGGAGAAAATGTAATTAATGGATACTTTCTCGATCTCAAGGAGGGACTCTATACATAACAAATACATAGCTGTAAAAGGAAAATAATTACAATATAATCTCACTTAATTACATATCCCACTAATTAGGGGCCAAACTAAAGAGGGACAAGGAAGACTCAAGCCACCCAAATTTTTAGACAATTCGTGATATACCTTTAAAATTTATATTTAAGTCCCCTTAAAATTTTTAAAAAGCCCACTGTTTAAGGAGCATTTGAGTTTTTGTGTTAATATTACAATTGCAATTGAATCCATCCTAAACCGTGAGCCAAGTCATAGACTCCAAATAATAGTTGAACTAACATTGATGCAATTGTTATCCAAATGATCCTAAATAATTGGTCCAATACATTTTATTCTTACTACTTAGCTTAACCTAACTCAAATTGATTTAAAATCATGGGAGCTTCGGCCATAGCTCCCTCAAATAAAACACTTTCACGCTAAAACTCATGCTACCTTTTCTTTAACTCATTAAGTCATTTTCGTAAAATTTGATGTTTTGTAATAAAAAAAAAAAGAAAGGTGTGTGTGTGTGTGTGTGTGTGTGTGTGTGTGTGGGTGGGGGGGTGGGGGTTGTGTGTGTGTGAATTTGTGCTTTTTCGCATTAATATAATAAAAACATTTTCTTGTCATAAAACTAGAACCATAAATGCATAAATTTCGAAAAAATATAGGAAATAAAGAAAAAATTAAAAAAATTTAAAAATAAATCACTCAAAAAGCCCAAGAATTGAGAAAGTCATGATGGTTTAAAGTTGACAGATATTATCTGTTAAACAGATAAAATCTCAAAATCAGGCTTTACGTAACTTATCTTTTTTGTAAAATTTTCAAGTACAATGTATAGATCTCAATGAAGTATATGAAATACAAAACAAAAAAAACAAAAACAAAAAAAAACCCTCATAAAGCCAAAAAAATTAGAAAATTATGGTCATTTTGTGAATATTATCTGTGTGTACTTGGCTCTAAAAGGATTCAAAACTTTACTGAAAATTCTACATGAAAATATGTAATTAGCCCAAAAAGTACACCTGTGAGGCGATGCCCCTAAACTACCATGTATTCAGACCCAAGATGCAACATCATGATTCTACTACCTCTGCCAAACTTCTCAACTTTAAATGTCTACATCCTTCTCTGTCACTAACTGTTCTCTTGAACCTCTGCTTGATGCCAATCATGTCATTGAATAAGGAGATTATATATATATATATATATTATATATATATAGAGAGAGAGAGAGAGAGAGAGAGGTGGAAACAGGGGGTAATATTGTTACCTTGCCATAGTTCCCAAAGTTTGTTTTAAGGACATATTCAACATTTGCAGGGTCAGAAGTGTAAACTTCAAACCTGAAAAAGCTAATTAATCTATAAGTCTTGTGGGTAGTTGCAAGGTCAGTCATGTAATTGTGCAGCCTCTTGAAGTTGATTAATTGATTGAAGACTGTTCCGGCAATTGGGTGGTATACCCTTTTCTTCTCCGGCGATGGCGACGGTGACAACCCTCCTCCGGCGATGAATTTGATTATACATATTGTGAGAATTATAAATATAGTTGTGATTGTGAATGATATTGGAAAAGAGAGGAAGTCCATGGAAGGTCCTTTGTTGGGGGTGTCTTTTAAATAATGTTATCTTCTCAATAGAATTGAGACAAAATGTATTTATAAAGGGAAGATTTTATATCTACATCTATATTCGACATATTTTTGATAGGGAAGTAAATTTTCTAGATAAGGACAAAAAAATAAAATAAAATGAAAGACACAAGAGATATAAATAGAGAGAAATATAGTAACCAGAACTATTCTCGTGAGATAGTCCTCATTTTGTTAAAACGAGAATTTCTATTGCAATTATGGGATTAAATTTTGTATCCAATAAACAGTAGTCCTCATTAAAATGAGGACTTCTTTGTGAGAAGAGTTCTGTATAGGTAATCAAATTGAGTGGTGGTTAAATTGAAAATCGACCAAACATTGATTGATCGATTTATTAACTCACAAGCTTAAACTAATCGATATTGTCTAAACCGACCTACTGAAATTAATTAGACAATTTTAAAATCACTAAAAAAAAAAACAAATAAATAAAAACCTAACTTGAACAGTATTTTTTATGATCTAAATAGTTATTTTCTGAAAATGATGCCCTCTCCTTCCCTAATCAAGGGAACCTCTTTGGAATTTGTACTATGTGAGAGAAGTTTATTTGATTGTAATAAAAATTTATAACTTTCAATTATTGATCTCTTTGAATATTAAAATTTTAGTGTCTAGAAGTGATAAATTTACTGAATAAGGATGTCACATCTAATTTCAATATTCAATGCCAAATAATGTGGCTTTTTTTTTTTTTTTCCTTACTATTATTAAATATGCATGGGTGAATTTACCTACACATGCATTGAAGTAACATTCTATGATACATCTTAGTGATTAAGGATATATCATACATATTACTGATTTTGTTGTTAAATTAATACTGTAACGTGGAGCTAGAATATTGTACCATTTGAAAAACAACAATGCTACACCCACTCCTCCAACCACATTCCAACCCACACTCTATGCATTAAATACATTTACGTGATTTTCACGTGTTGTTTTCAAAAGCTAAGTGATTTTCAAAGTCATACTATTAGGCCTGTCAATGGCCCGGATCCAACACTTTTTTATGGATATGAGCTTTTTTTCTTAAGATTCAGATTCATATCCATATCCGGATCCGTTTAGAATATAAGTTTAACGGATCGGATATGATTTTGTGGTATCCGATCCACCCAAGATCCGAATCCAAATAAGAATAAACTATGTACAAAAAAAATACATACAATACACTAGATAAGATTACTATTACATATAAAATTGAACGTATATTGCATATACTAGATTATACATATTTACTTTCAGTGGTATATTATTTTGATTTAAAGATAGAATTTTACCGCATAATCAAGTGTATTGATAGGCTAAACGTTGATTGATTTTTGTGTATACATAGAGAAAAATAATAAAAATAATAGTTTCTATGGTAATACTAGAATACATATAAATAGTTAAGTTGTTGTTTTAGATCCGAAAAACGGATCCGAATATCCAGATCCGATCAAATCTGGATGTAGATTAAATAATGCAGATCTGACAGTTAAATGGATCGAATCTAGATAGTAGAATTGTTAACGGATCTGGATCTAATTTGTATGGATTCGGTCCAGATCCGATCCATTTACAAGCGACTCATACCCATTTGACACCAATCTATAATATTTTAGCGCCACTTTAGTTCCAAACGAGTAATGTTATGTTTTCCAATTTGTATCCCAAATGTGGTTCGTAGCACATGTGACAGTGTAATTAGTTAATTTTCATTGAAAGATGTAAAAATGGTCCCACTATTACTAAAAGTGATTTGAGTAACATGTGTGTACGTTGATATTATTACTTAATTAGAGAAACATAGCATTGCTTGTGCCAAAATGTTATTACTTAAAATCTACGATACACCATAAATTAACCATATATAATATATGTTTTCACATCCGACGAAAAAAACATAGTACTAAAACCATGTATTGTTTACGTGGACAATGACAGTTTAACACCCAAGTCTTGTTGGCACGAAACACCTGAAAACTAATAGAGTAACAATAATGATAGATGCACAACGAATTACACAAACGTATAGTACAAGGTTGTATTTTGTGCTAAAAAGCTTGTATACACAGAAAGGAGTGTGTAGGCTTTTCAGCACAAGGTCTAACTATGTGCAATTCGTTGTGCAATTCGTTGTGTGCCTATCATTACTCAACTAATAAAGCCATGTTTAACTCGGAGAAAATTAGTGTAACATTTCATACCATGTGAAGTATACGGTATTGGGTCAAAGTGCGTACTAGGTCGCTCTATTTTAGATGACTCGTGCCTCTCACTGTTTTTGTCAACCAGTGTAGTAGGAATGACGCATCGCTTCCAAGATGATGGATTTATAAGGTTTCGAAAAACTTAAATCTTATGCGCAACAGAAAAATATGATTAAAACATTTATTGGTATGCCCGGATTTACTACTCATCAATTTTATAGATGCGTACAATAGAGGGACTAGAATTTTACCTTGTAGTTTGGAACCCAATTTTTATTTTGTCTTGTTCCTTTAATATGCAGCAGCAATCTCCAGGTGGTTTTCACCTTATGTCTCCTATGAATGCTCCCGGATAGACTAGGGTTGGTAGGAACCCTACTAGAGAGGATATAGAAGATTTGGAAAACCCTAAAATAGTTTCTGTAGCTCTAGGATAGTAAAAACGACAATTAAAATAATTTTGTACTCAGCTACACTATTAATAGATTTCCAAACCGACTTTTACCTTCGATCGATCAAAAAGCTTTCGATCGATCGATCGAACTTTCAATCAATCGAAACAAGTTCGATCGATCGAACTGAACCAGAGTTCAATCGATCAAAATAAGTTCGATCGATCGAACCTTTAATCAATTGAAACTCTTTCAATGAATTGGTTCATCATCCTCATATGCCTTTTCAAGCATTCTAGCAGAGCTAAGAGTGAGACCTCCTAAATTCTTTATTGTTAGCTTAGACCAGTTATTAATTCCCATAATTAAACTCTTTGATTAGCAAATTAACTAACTGATCAGTTAATGTTTACTCTACTATAAAACGATAACTGCACTCTAAACATTATGTACTAATGTCCCTCTACTGTTAGCATTCATAATCATATTCAGGTAGTCGGATAACTGTTACGGTCAACCTGAATGATGATTACATCTTCCATTCCTTGAGTTTCATTCATCTCTCATGATTACCAAACATGTTGATAACTACTTATCAACAAGACTGCAGTTCTCAGTAATCAACTTGGTGACATTCTCAAGGATTGCTCATTCTTTATCAGATGGTAGATTCTATCTTCACAATGTATATTCACAACCCTATGAATATGACATACCTAAGATACTCAGGTGTTGATCTTGCAAGACCTCACTGATTGGTAAGTCAAAGCAGTCACATTCATAGTTTCTATCCATAATCGTCTCAAGATTAAAAACATGTACCTTATACAAGGTATGAGTTCCTATCGACTATTGACAGTTTTATATGTCAATAGGAATCTCATGGTCTGTCAATGCACTATAAGCAATAACATATCAACTAAGAGTCACACTTTAGCGATTGAGATTCATCACTCCATCCAATGGTAGTTGATAATACTACAGTGTATACCTGATGAGATATCCAGTCTCACCATCCATTGTGACAAGTTATAAATATCAAAGAAGAGTAATTCATATCTCTCTTGTATGTATCTCATACATGCATGAATTACCTACTTTAATACTTATGGACTACAACAATCATGTCATGGCACATACATAAAGAAATGTAAATATAAGATGCATATATAAAATGTCAAATGTCAAATACATACAGACTGGGTTTGAGGGCACAATCCCCACAAACTCCCACTTGCACTCATAACCCACTACATCTAAGACCTAAACAATCTAGATAACGATCAAAGACTTTCTGTGGCAAAGCCTTTGTAAACGGATCCGCAAGATTGTCAACTATAGCAATCTTGGTAACAATCACATCTCCACAGTGGACTATATCTCGAATAAGATGATACTTCATTTCTACGTGCTTTCCTTTTCCGTGGTTCCTTAGCTCCTTGGACTGTGCCACTGCCCCACTATTATCATAGTTTAGTGCAATAGGTGACAGCGACGCTGGTACCACCCCGAGTTCCATGATAAATTTCTTGAGCCAAACAGCTTCCTTTGCGGCTTCACAAGCAGTGACATTTGGCTTCAGTAGTTGAGTCTACAATGCATTTATGCTTAATGCTCTTCTAACTAACTGCACCATCTCTGAAGGCAAAGAGATGTCCGGATGTCTACTTCCTCGAAACTATATCTGACATAAAGTTCGAGTCAGTGTATCCTACTATAATTAACTCATTGTCGCCATACATAAGTATGTAATTTTTAGTCCTTCTCAAGTACTTAAGAATAAGCTTGACGATTATCTAGTGCTCTGGACCTGGATTCAACGAATACATGCTAACCATGCCAATGGCAAAGCAGATATCTGGTCTAGTACATAACATCGCATATATGAGACTTCCCACACCCGAAGCATAGAGAATTCCTACCATTCAATTCTTGCAATGCAATTCCTCTCCTCCTGTGTCTTAGGACTGTGGTCCTTGAAGAATGCTAAACCATGCATGAAAGGTAGCAAACCTTTATTCGAATCATCCATGAAAAACCTAGTTAGCACTTTATCGATATAACCACCTTGAGATAATCCCATTATCTTTCGTTTATGATCTCGAAAGAGCTTTATCCCAAGGATATAGCTTGCCTCTCTTAGATCCTTCATATCGAAAGTATTAGCTAGCCAAACCTTGATTGCTGACAGTGCCCCCACATTATTTCCAATGAGTAGAATGTCATCAACATAAAGAATAAGAAAAGCCACCACCTTACCTTCACATTTCTTGTATACACAAGGTTTATCCAGATTCTGTATGAAACCAAACGACTTGACCACTTGGTCAAATCGAATATTCCAACTTTTGGATGTCTACTTAAACCCATAAATGGACTTTTACAACTTGCATACCAAGTTACCTTTTCTGCCAGCCATGAACCCTTCTGGTGCTGCATATAGATGTCCTCCTCAAGATTGCCATTCAAGAATGCAGTCTTGACGTCCATCTACCAGATCTCATAATCTAGGCATGCCGCAATGGATAAGAGTATCCTGATGGATTTGAGCATAGCTACCGGCGAGAAGGTTTTCTCATAGTCAATGCCCTCTCTTTGAATATAACTTTTCGTTACAAGTCTTGCCTTAAAGGTCTCAAACTTTCCATCAGATCCTATTTTCCTCTTGTAGACCCACTTGCATCCAATGGGTTTAATATTGGCTAGAAGTTCTACAAGATCCCAGACCTTATTGGAATCCATAGATTCCAATTCAACCTTCATAGCTTTAACCCAATGAGCTGAGTCAGCATCAGCCATTGCCTCTTCGTACGTGGCAGGATTAGATTCAGATTCAAATTTTATGGAGACAGTTTCAAAAACTTCTCCTAAGAACATGTACCTATCAGGCTGGCTGACAATCCTCCCACTACGACGAGGTATAAGTGCGGAAATGGGTGAAGCTGTGGAGTTTTCTTATCTTACATCATTTTCAACTGTTGGAGGAATAGAGGGCTCTCCATCTATTTCTCTCAGATCTATCCTTCATTTAGGTTTATGGTTCATGATATAATCATCCTCCAAGAAAACAACATTTGTACTAACAAACACTTTCTATTATCTTGTATCATAACAATACCAACCTTAAGCACCTTTTGGATACCCTACAAAGTAAATACTTTTGATCGTGATTCAAATTTGCTCATCTTTCCTTTCAGCACATGTGTTGGACACCCCCATATCCGGAGATGTTGCAAAGAGGGCTAGCGTACAATCCACATCCCCCGTGGTGTCTTTGGAACAGATTTGCTTGGAACAAGATTTAATATGTACGCAGTAGTTTCCAAAGCATAACCCCAAAGAAATAATGGCAACTCTGAATAACTATCATTGACCTAGTCATGTTTAAAAGAGTCCGGTTCCTTCTCACCGCTACACTGTTTTGCTGAGGCGTACCAGGTGTAGTCAACTATGACAGAATCTCATTCTGTACAAGGTGATCAATAAACTCATTAGAGAGGTACTCACCACCTCAATCAGATTGAATGGCCTTGATATGTGTGCCCAATTGCTTCTCCACTTCAGCCCTAAACTCTTTGAAATTTTCAAAGGCTTCAAACTTGTGCTACAATAGGTACACATATCTATAACTAGAGTGGTCATCAGTAAATGTAATGAAATACTCATAACCACCCCTAGCTCTAATAATTGGTCCACACACATCAGTATGAACTAATTCCAACAATGTATTGATCCTAGTTACCCTTTACGAGAAAGGGCCTTTTGGTCATTTTGTCCACTAAACATGATTCACAGACTTCCATTGGTTCAAGAACCAAATTGCCTACGACTCCTTCTTTGACCAGTCTGCCAATCTTGTTTAGATTGATATAACCTAGCCTCATGTGCCAAAGCCTTGTTAGATTAGTGTAAGGTTCATTTCTTTTAGATAGTACATTTACCGCTGAGTTATTAAGTTCCATGTTAGCATCGATCTTTAGAAATAATTGGAGTAATCACATACAAATCATTCGACTTAATACCAGAACACATGAAAGAAGCATTTCTTTTAATCACAACTTCAGTTCCAAAATAGAAAGAATAATTTTTATTAGAAAGTTCTGAAACTGAAATTAAATTATGTCTCATTAAAGGGACGAAAAGTACATCTAATAATACTAAAGTTTTATTGTCTGGAAATTCTAAAACTACCACTCCTATAGCAACCGCAGAAGCGATTGCGCTAAAACCTAGAGTAAGCATGATCTTCCTATTACTACTTTTTCTGGTTGATCTAAACCCCTACAACGAATTACAAATATGGTTAGTCGCACCATAATCAATGCACCAAGTGTTAGAAGTATCCGTTATAAAACTTACTTCAATCACATGTGATTCGATCATACCTTGAACTTTTGTAACTAAGAACGGACAGTTCCTCTTTCAATGGTCTTTGTCCCTACATTAGAAACACTTTCCTTTGCATTAACCACCTGACTTCCCCTTCCTTTTGCCTTGATCACCTGACTTCCCCTTCCCTTTGTCCTTTTCCTTAGATTTTGCAATCTTCGGGAATGGTCCAGCACTTGCACCACCTGTGCCATCCTTCTTATTTCCTTTCTTGCTTTTTTGTCTTAGATCGGGAAAAAGAAGCGCTCTTTTCAAAGTTTAAAAAGTTGCCCCTAGGTTTGATCACCCCTTCCGTTGACTGAAGAGAGCTCATCAAATCGCTCATTGAAAAATTCATTTGATTCATATTATAACTAAGTTTAAATTGAGCGAATGATTAAGGCAGCAAGCTGAGGATCATATCAACTTGGGTCTGTGCGTCAATGTTGACACCCAGAGTCTCCAGTTCATTTAAATCTCGAATCATTTTTAAAACGTGCTCTTTGCCTGGAGTTACTTCCAACATTTTTGCACTCATGATCTTTTGTATGGCAATCTGCCTAGCAGGTCTGTCGTGCTCCCCAAACATTCCTTTGAGGGAGGTCATGATGACACTAGTAGAATTATTCGATTGGTACTGGTGTTGTAATATACTAGCCATAGAGGCCAGTATGTAGCAACGAGCCATCGCATTCGATTTCTTCCACGTGTCGAACTCGCATCTGGCAATTGTCGAAGCATTTACCGCGGGTTCAGCAGGGCATGGGATAATGAGGACATATATGTGATCCTCCGCAGTTAAAATGATGTCCAGTTACGTTTTCATTCACTATCCATGTTTCCAGTTAGCTCATTTTGTGTGAGTATGGAGGCAAGTGGACTAAATGTAAATCCAGACAAGATTAATTCTGAAAAAGAATAACAGACAAAACAAATATGGATATCAAAAATAGACAGCATGAAATAAAAGAATTCTTAAAACTCTTAATAAATGTCAAAGTCGCTGGAATATCGAAATGAAAGAATAAAGCCTCCGTCATTATTTGATCTTTCGATTAATCATGACTTGTCCGCTATACAACTCTTGCAAAATAGGTCACGACTCCCGAACCTATTTGATCTCTAAGTGTTTGAATAATACCTCGTGTAGGATCCCTTATTCATAGCTTAGCTAGTGTGCACCATTAACTAGAATCCAATCACAACCGTCTCAAGTAGTGCCTCCGTGCGATGGTCACCTTCTAATACATTTGATTGATCCTATCCGTAGGAAGTTCACATCTAGTAACCAATAAGTAGTGTACCCTCCATATGGATTGATCACCCTTGGCGAGGTGACATAGAATGCACTACCTATCTTACAGTGAACCGTTAATGGTCTCTCTCCCACTAGATTTGTTAGTTAAGGATTTTGCTTTTAGAAAAAGTGTTTCATCGCATTGCCCATAAACATCCAATGTTTACTAATGTGTTGAAAAAAGTTTTTGAATTTTATTTTAGAAAACTCATTTTTGCATGCATGTAGTAACAATATTAAAAACGCCAATCACAAACAAGCATCTAAAAACGAAAAACTAAAATGAAATAAAGACATTCAACAATGCCTCTATCTCTCATGCCTCTATCTTCATAGATCCATCTTCTTGGTTTGATCTTTGGCTTGTTACTCCATATTCATGGATTTCCTATTCTATTACAAAAATCCTATGCTTCTTTTGAAGCTTACAATTTTTCTAGAAAAGGAAAATAGCAACAAAAATTTAATAAATAGGCTAGGAAAACCGGTGCGACTCTCCTATTCGCAGGAATGGAGTCGTAGTGCCCTTTACATATGCCTTAAAACCAAACCAAAATAAAATCCACCAATCACAAATTTACAATAAAAATAAATCTTGGTGTCATGGGAGACATCGGTCTAATGCTTGCTGCAAAAGTAGATATACAAATATCCACGCACATATAACAGAATATATATCTATTAGAACCCCTAATTGATTCGCATTTTCATAAACTCTTTATGGAAGAACTAACCATAAAACATCACTAATTTTCGGTTACCTTTGATTGATCGAAGGAACTTCAATCGATCGAACGTTCGATCGATTGAATCAAGTTCAATCGATTGAACTTAAGTTTTCACAGATTGATTTAAAAAATTTTAGAATGTTCTAAAAATAAATAAAATAAATAATTTTTTAGAACTTTTAAACTGTGAAAAACACCTGGACGGAAAAATAGTTTTGATCGATCAAACCACATTCAATCGATCGAAAAATAATAAAGTTCGATATATCAAAACAAGTTCGATCGCTTGAACTCAGACAGTTTCAATCGATCGAAACTGACATGCATCCAATGCAATCACAGATTTGTTTTCTGCTGCGAAAATACTGCAAAAATAGATAAGTGACGATACAGTTTCAAAAAACAATCCTAAAACTATTATGTAAATCAAAACTAGTGTTCCAAAACGCATCTATAGATCCAAATAAGCGTGACTCTGATTCCAATTGATGTATTTAGGTTTCGAAAAACTTTAAATCTTATCTGCAACGGAAAAATATGCTTAACACATTTATTGGTATGCCCAGATCTACTACTCATTAGTTCTATAGATGCGTACAAGAAAGGGCCACGAATTTTACCTTGTGGTCTTGAACCCAAATTTGATTTTATCTTGTTCCTTTAATATGCAGCAGCAATATCCAGGTGGTCTTCACCTTTATGTCTCCTATGAATGCTCCCGGAGAAGCTAGGGTTGTTGGGAACCCTAATAGAGAGTATATAGAAGGTTTGGGAACTAAAATAGTTTCTGCAGCTTTGGTATAGTAAAAACGATGATTAAAATAATTCTGTACGCAGCTGCCCTACTTATAGATTTCCAAACCAACTTTTACCTTCGATCGATTGAAGGATCGATCGATCGAAAAACCTTCAATCGATCGAAGCACGTTCGATCGATTGAATTGAACGAGAGTTCAATCGATTGAAACAAGTTTGATCGATCAAACCTTCAATCAATTGGTTCATCATCCACATATGCCTTTCCAAGCATTCTGCCGGAGCTAAGAGTGGGACCTCCTAGGTTCTTTATCGTTGGCTTAGACCAGTTATTAATTCCCATGATTAAACTATTTGATCAGCAAATTAACTAACTGATCATTAACGTTTACTCCACTATGAAACGATAACTGCACTCCAACGCAAAAGAATAAATCTGAATCGATAACTAGACTTGTATTATGTATTAATGTCCCTCTACCGTCAGCATTCATATTCAAATTTAGGTAGTCGGATAACTGTTACTGTCAACCTGAATGATATTTACATCTTATATTCCTTGATTTTCATTCATCTTTCATGATTACCAAACATGTTGATAACTGCTTATCAACAATACTATAGTTTTTAGTAATCAACTTGGTGACATTCTCAAGGGAATACTTACTCTTTATCAGAGGATAGATTCTATCTTGACAATGTATGTCACACAACCTTATGAATATGACAAACCCAAGATACCCAAGTATTCATCTTGTAAGACCTCACTAATTGGTAAGTTAAAGCAATCACATCCATAGTTTGTGTGATGTGAACCCGTGGATCATTCCTCCCTTGGAAAGATGGTATTTTCATTTTGATGCTCCCAAGGTTCCTATCTACCCCATCTCGACCCCTTGGATTCCCCCTAGGTCCTCTTCCACGCCAAACTCCTCTAGGTCTACCTTGTAAAGGTAAGCTTAACTTCTCAGCTAGGGTGGTACTAGCTACATTGGTACAACTTCCCCCATCTATAATCATACTACACACCTTGTTATTTACATAACATCTAGTATGAAATATGTTCTCTCTCTGCTGCTCCATTTCATCTACCTTAACTTGCGTATTGAGAGCACGTCTGGCAACAAGAGACTCACCTTCTACGGGGTATTCCACTCCATCATCATCACTAGCATCTGGCAAGCCATCATTTTCATCCTCAAGATTGAGACTCGGTCCATCATGGTGCCCATCATTGTGTCCATAATCGTCTCAAGATTGAGAACACGTACCTTATACAAATTATGAGTTCTCATCGACCGTTGACAGTTTTATACGTCAATAAAAATCTCATGATCCGTCAATGCACTAACAGCACTAGCATATCAACTAAGAGTCACACTCTAGCGATTGAGATTCATCACTCCATCTAATGGTAGTCGATAATGCTATAGTGTATACCTGACGAGATATCCAGTCTCATCATCTACTGTGACAAGTTCTAAATATCAAATAATAGTAATTAATATCTCTCTTGTATGTCTCATACATACATGAATTACCTACTATGATACTTATGGAATACAACAATCATCTCATGACACATACATAAAGAAATGTAAATATATCCATATACAAAATGTCAAATGTCAAATACATAAAGACCGGGTTTGAAGGCACAATCCCAACACAACATACATCAACCAAGCACATGGCTATGGTCTCCCTTAATCTACACTTTTTGGGGAAGACCAAAGCTTCTCCCAACACCCTCCTTTGCCCAAATATAAAATAAAATATGCATATTACAAAAGAAGTTTTATACTAGCATATAGTGTTAGGGATATATACTAAAAGCCATGCTTTATGTAGCTAATTTATTATTCATTTAATAAATTCAGTTATTCCATTTTTATGAGAATCTGTGTGGACAATGTTTACATTGTATTGTTTATTTAATATTATGCATGTGTGTCTCTCATTCTACATACTAGGTGGTTTGGTGTGTAGAGTTCGGCTTACACACGGAAAATTAGACTATCGTATCTTGTAGAATGTAAGATTTTGGTTTACAGTCTTAGATGGAATTGGACACACCATCGGTAGGACTACAACATGGTGTTGTAGTAGGTTTGTCTTGACTGCAGAAAATGGTACAGTTTCAACTCACTATACTGGTATACTTTGTGTATTAAACAGGACCGACTTGGGGTAATTATCTTTATACTTACTTATAAGATAATTAATACCTCATGGCTATTATGAGTGCTTATGCTCTAAATCCTAAGTTAATTTGTAGACACATGCATTTGATATTTACACTTTGATCCCTAAAAGGGTGAGATCCTTAAATGGGTCAATATCTCATTGGATTGGGTGATAATATTAATTGTGTGGTGGATATAAATTAATGATGGAATCAATGTCTCAATTTTGGGATTGATGATATCCCCTTGAGAAAGCTTATAAGTTTTGATTATGTCAAACCCTGCAGGTGGATTTTGTATGCGACATATCAGATAAGTTAAGCAGAGGATCTCAAGGAATTTTAAGAGATTAATTAAATATAATTGTCAGTAATTATATTTGATTAATGGAAATCTGTAATCTTAACGTGGAGAGATAATAAGCATTTAATAACATGAAGCTCGAAATATATTTCTGAGATAAGGATAGGAGTGCAATTATAATTCTTTAGTGGTATGAATTATAATTTATGAAAATAAGAATTTGATTCAGATCGAATTGGGGTTTCCTAATTCCATAAGGAAGCCTATTCCTTATTAACTTCTTATGGTCCCTATCGTAGCCTATATATATGATGATTGGCTCTCCTCTCAGTTTGCGTATTTTCCATCTAGAGTATTATAACTCTAAATAGAAAAGAGATCGTAAAAGAGAGAGCAGAAAACTAAAAGGATTTCGAAAGAGCCCACACTCAGTTCGATATTCTGGCAGCGGAGGAATACGGTAGAAGATCGTGAACTGTTATTGAGCCCGTGTTCTCGATTCGTCTACTACAGCAATCCGTTTTTGCAGTTCAAGGTAACCCTAGTTCTGACCTTATAGGGTTATTGTAGCTTTCACATAAATTTTTACAGTACCAACTTATACGCACTGTCAACGGATTCTGGGAACGCAGATTCCTAACAGCCTATAGGCCATCACATGGACTTATCTTAATGTGTTGTATACAGAATAGGACTCACACCTTATATTTATAGGCTCAAGAATATGGCCTCTGGAAAACTCTTACTAATTGAAGTTTGAGCCCAATTGACTAGCCCTAATTATCACATGTGTAACATATGAGCTAATATATCATCTCTTTAAGTAAATTTTAAAATGGCTGTAACTCTCAATATAAAGATGGTTTATAATATAATCACATGGGTAAAATAATTATATTAAAGTATGCATAAAGTTTATTTTTTATTAAAATATTCCAACAATCTCTCACTTATTTTAATAAAAAGAAGAAACAATATATTAGGACAAAGATAGAATATCATGTATCATGAAAGTGGCTCAGCCTTTAAATCTTCACTTAGTGTTTCAGTGTTCCCATATTAGAGTCAGAGTGACTTAGCCTTTAAATAATGACTACTTGAGGATACGTAAAAGCACATCACACACATGACACTCCAGGTGTTCTCTAAGCTTCATAAGCCAGTATGTTATATGATCTAGTGTTTTATCCTAGTTTTCATGAGTGCTCTAGAGATTAGCCTAATCTCATAAGAAGCTGCCTTACTTCCACACTCATAATATATGAGTCTATCAAGGATGCTACTGTAAGTGAGACATCCCAGTCATAAGGGATATAGAATTCGATTAGCCTAATTTCATAGGAAGCTGCCCTACTTCCACACTCATAATATATGAGTCTATCAAGGATGCTGCTATAAGTGAGACATCCCAGTCATAAGGGATATAGAACTCATTAAGAGATAAATCTTAACCTCCCATGAACGTTACAAGATCACATGCACTTACTTCATAGGGATGGATAAAATGTCATTGAGACTTTAATAGTGCATATATCCACATTCAAACCACTCTGTGATTCGTTTGGCCCTTTAAACCTAGTTCTTGGGATCGCCAGTCCCTAGGTAGGTGTCCTCAAAGGTGATTTATTACAACTTTGGGCTTAAGTCTAATCCCCCTCGATGTACCTCAAATCTTGGCCTCTAGCTAGAGCGTTTTACTCAATTTATTTCACACGTGTATAACACGTAACAAAGGTTTGGATTTCACCACCGTGCCTCAATGGAAGTGCTACAAAGTAGATTATTCATTTCACAGAATCTTATTTTCGGACGTGATTTGGACCCAAACGAGACTTAGTCGAAAACTTTTATAATTTATAGTGTTCACTCGTGAAGTAATGAATTAGATGTGTAAGACGTTTCGAGGGATAATTGCAAGTTTTGAAAACTCGTGGGGAGGTAAATGTAATTTCTGAGAACTTTGTCTATATATAGAGGTTCCAAGATATTTCTTCATTACAACTTTTCTAATTTCAAAATCGAAAGGGAGATTTGGGGGTTTTGGGAGCTTAGAACTTGCAGACGCAAATCGACGGACTTCTGTCCGTTTGTTTTCAACCAAAATTCGTATTTGAACTCCCCAAGGTAAGGGCTACATCTTGATAGTCTTTAGGGCACGTTTGGCTAAGTTTTTATAAATTTCTAAATCTAGGAATTTGGAGAAAACACGTGTAAACTTGTAGGTTTCGCGTAGGATCGGAGATTTGGCGTTTAATCGGGCTTCTAGTCGTTCCCTTAAAGTTATACGACGATAGCTCGAGGTATGAATTTCTAGCCTATGTTATATAGGTGAAATACATGTTTTATATTTTGATGACGAAATTGTGATCCGGGCAAAATCTATGTGTTAATCTTAGGCCCGTTAATTATGCACGCGCTTAAATGTGAAAAGCATGTCTAATTTTACGCAAGCACGTATATGTGTTAAATGAGCATGTTTATGTGCCTATGTGGGTTAAAGGGGGATTTGTGTTAATTCACCGTGAGACGTCCTCTCGAAGGGGGATGATTAGTAGTGACGACGGTCACTTGCCGAGAAAGGCATTACGCGACATGTCGAAGGGGCATGGGTCGTGGTTGAGTCGTAAGACTTTGGATTGGTGAATGCACACTTATTCCCTAGAGACCAATAGTTATGTGTTATGATGAGATTAAAGCATGATTTTTCATATATGCATATGTTAGAAATTGTGCACTCAGCATATAGCTGAGCAATGGAGATTTACTCCATTGCAGGTATGAAGATAGGCAAGAGGAAGCGAGAAGAGTGAGGCCAATGGGAATGCCGGGGATCCTCTTGTATATGTTTTGTCTTCTTTGCCAATCATTGTAATAATGAGCTTTTGAATAGCTAAAACCATGGTTTTAACTTGGAGGTTTTAGTGTGGATTTCATGATATTGTAATAGGTATTAAAAACTCTTTTGGGTTATGTGGTAATGAATCCGAACTCGTGGATTCGTGTTTTGAATGCTTATTTTGGCAAATTCGAGGTTTAAAGGGATATGGATAGAGTTTATGTGAATTGTGCCAAACGAGCCTTAGCTTGTTCCGCTGTTGTTTTTGTTCATGGTTAGTAATAGGGCTGCACATGGGTCAGGTCGGGTCGGGTCTCTACAGAACCGGAACCGACCCGATTATGAATGGTTCCATGTTTTTGAGACCCAGACCCGACCCGATAAGGTTTGGACCCGGACCGACCCGACCCAGTTACTTTGGTTCGGTTCGGGTCGGGTCTGGGCCACAACCCAGTTTTTTTTTTTTTTTTTTTTTTTTAAAAATTTTTTTAAAAAGATTGATGAGCGCGGAGAGTCATGAAAATTAATTCCAACCACTAGAAAGTGAATATAATGTTTTATATATTCATGGATATAATGATGTGCAACCTATAAAAGTTAAAATTAATAAGGTGGTTATGTTTTATATATTCACTAGATATTGCCCGTGCCCGAGGGCACTACTGGTAGGGTTGAAAATGGTTTGGTTAGGTTTACTTTGGTTCGATTCGGAGTGAATTTTAGTCAAATCGATTGGTTTTGGTTCAGTTCGGTTCAGTTCGATTTAGTGTGAAGGTTCGGCTCGGTTCAATTTTTCCACTGCATGGAATTTTTTTTAAATCGACCGAACCGATCGGTTTTGTTACACCCTAATTACCGGGAAAAAATATAAAGGATTTATAAAATGAGGAACCTAATCTTTTTTTTTAACTCTAAAATTATATAGCTTTAAAAAAAATAATCATAAAAATTCGACAAAGTCAACTTTGTTATTTCGATATTAGATCCTGTGAAAATGCATTACCTAAAAGTTATAGCACATGTGCATTCACTCAGCATTTAACTCCATGTGCCATCGACACTTAATATAATTCCACGTGTATTTTAATAACAAAGAAAAAAAGGATACGATACACTTATCCGGTAATATAACTGGGAAATTCAATAGAAATGCATCATAGGCTTACAATCGTTGTCACAATAGATGGTACAACTGTCATCATAAATAATATATTGCCCATGCCTAAAGGCATTTTCATTGATTTTAATATATGTGTTTGGCTGTTAGCTATTCAAATTTCACTGTCACTTAATACATCATTCATCCAATATAGATATTCTTATATTAGATGCAAAATTTCATACCTATCTTTATATAACAAAAATCAAACATAATTTTTATTGTTGTAACTTAATGTTTTAGCAACAAAGAAATATAATATAATCCATCATTAAAATTCTAAAATATTACAAATAAAAAAGTCTTGCATGCTAAAATTATGTTTTTCATTTTTTGGATGATCCTTAACGGTCTTCGGCCGTCCAACCATACATTTTCTTCATCATCCTACAGAATGAAGTTGTATCCAATACAATACACCTTCCTATGTGAGGAATGTACACAGCAAGCTAATTATGTATTCAACAAAGAAATTAGGCATGGAGATAATCTCCAAATTGTGATAGAGGAGAACATGTGTTAAGTTCCTAGGTTTCAGAATCTTTTGGATTTGAAATTGTTTCTCTCTTAACTTTTCCATCATCTTCTATACAATATATATTATATTTTTTTGGGTTCAGAATCTTCAATACATTAACAATAAAAAAATTATAATAATAATAAAAATAATACCATAATCATATTGACACAAATGGACATTTTTTTAATGTTTAAACTAATCACCTCTATCAATTTAATCTCCATTATAAATAATCGGTACAAATAGAAAATAATGATTACATAGCCTATAAAAATAAATTTAATAATTGAATTACTAACACTACAGATTTTACATGTATCAGTATCCAACATCTAGAAGACCGTGGATGTAATGTAACAGTACAATGCATGTAGAAGGGACAGGATAGGACTTAAAAACACTGTACTTTTGTGCCGAGATCACAAATGGAGCAATGTATATGCTTGAAACACCGACTTCAACACAGTCATATTTACAAAAGAATGAAAATAGAAAAATTGAAGCTCCCAAACCCAAAAAGACAAAAAAGAGGACAAAAATACATGTGAGACATACCATGTGTTAAGAAAACTTAGTCACTCACATACACAGACATAAACACACACACACATACACACACACACGCACACCAGTAAACACACACTTAGTCACTCACATACACAGACATAAACACAGACACACACACACGCACACCAGTAAACACACACACACACACACACGCAGGGCCGGTCCTGAGATATTGGGAACCCCATGTGAGATTAGTAGATCGGGGGCCCTTTACACAATTAGGGTTTGGAGGAAACCCCCCCTTTGCCAATTTTTTTTGGTCTATTTGCATATATTTTTGAGAAATCAAAGGTTTGGTGGCCCTTTTGTATGATGGGCCCCAAGCTCAAGCATGTACTGCATGTGCTCAGGGCCGGGCCTGCAGACACGCACACACGTAACCACACACAGACACACACACCCACACACATGCAAGCACACACAGAGAAGAATTTGAGATTGAAAGAAAACTTACAAAAACCTATATTACAGTCTCTAAGATTGAAAGAACCACACATACACACACTCAATCACTCACATACATAGACTAAAACACACACACACACACACACACGCACACACACATAAACACCCACCCACACACATGTATACACGTAAACACACATAGACACACACACACCCACACACATGCAAGCACACGTGACCACCCATGTAGCACAGACACACACACAGAGAGAGAGAGAGAGAGAGGGTTACCTTGAAGTAGGCAGTGATGGTTGAGAGAAGAGAGGCGTGAGGGAGAGGTTTATCAAGCCCGCTTTAGATTTGGGATCCTTTCTAAGACTCAGAAGGTAAGACTTTTTTTTTTCTTCTTAATGATGAGAGAGATTAGTGGAGCGGCTTTTTTTTCTCCTTAATATTTTTTTTTTCAGGGAGTGCTTAATTTAAGGGATTAGAAGGGAAAAAATATGTAATTGTGGGAGAGAGATTAGGCGTGGTGGCCAATCTCTATTATGAAGTCCATACTATATTGGATATCTATATTATGACTGTATATATCTATATTAGGCACATTGGTTCAATAAGTAAATAAAGCAAGTGAATAATGACTAATAGTTGACCCATGTCCCCTACCATACACGTTAGGCACATGGAATTAAATTGGAACCATCCTTTTTGAAGCACCACCTCTCCAAACAAAATACAAATTTGGTCTCAATCCAATCAATTAATCTTAGTTGGCCTTTTTTTAGCCAATCCAATCAATCTTAATCATCAAACTAATCTACTCATCAAAAATCTTGTCCTAGTCATTTGTCCTAGTCATATAAGTCCTAAATTATAATATAGATGGATATAATGAAAAGAAAAATGAATACTTTGTCACAAAAATAAAGAATTAACTAGCAAAAATAGTTTTGTCTATTGACCGGACCAAACCAGACCCGAACCGACCCAGACCCAACCCGAACCGAACCGAAATATTTATCTCTTAACTGGACCCGAACCAGACCCGACCCATTTCATTTCAGACCCGACCCAACCCGACCCAATCGGTTCGGGTCGGTTCGGGTCTTCGGGTAACGGGTTTTTTGTGCAGTCCTAGTTAGTAAGCCTAAACTTTGTTTTTGAAAGCTTGTTAAAGCTTGTGACGTTTGGATTAATGTAAGTATGATTGGAGTAGTAGAATTGCTGGAGGTTGTTTGATGCCTTAAGCAATTCTGCAGCTTTGGGTAGGATTCTGCTAAAGGATCATTCGACCGGTCGAAGGGGGGTCGTTAGACCGGTCGAAATACCCCCTGCCAAAATTCTTTTTCTACCTCTTTCGAAAATTATTAAAAGGTTTTGATTGGTTCTTAGGGTACCTTTGGGATTCCTTTCAACATAAAATCATTCGTCTTTGAAATATAATTACGTTTTTGATTTTATACGGATTTTACAACTCGGAGGGTAATGTTTCCAAAAGTTTTATATACTCAAGGTTGTTTAAAGTTCTTTCCTGCTGCGTATAGTTATTTGTTGTGCCTTGGTGGCGTGCCACGTGTCCTATTTCCGCACATTAGCGGGATGGGTCGTGTCACGCCCCGACGTAGCATAAATAAGGAAAGCGTTTAATTTCCTTTATGGACCCGTAGGTCGCGACAGTTTGAAGGATCGATTCCATCCCAAACGTCGAACAACAAAACATAATAATCAGAGCAGAGCAATCAAGGCTTATAAAATTTTTCTAACTTATTACATATTATGATACGGGGTCTACTAAGGCACAGACCGCCTTGAAGCAAAATAATAACTTAGTGTCTATTACGGTCATCCTTATAAAACAAACAGTTTAAAACTTAAAACATATAACTTAAAGCATATAATCAATAAACAGTTCTCTCATTCCAAAGGCAGCCATTCTCAGTTAGCGTAGTCATAAGGTTCCTCCTGATTGTAACCTGAAAAGCCTGAACACGAATGTCCAGGACGCATCAACGTCGTCAGCTTCAAGAAGCTGGTGAGTATTAAAAACATAACTTTAAATGTAAAACATACTCATTTACCTTTTTCCATTTTCAATTTGCAAAATCAATAGTTTGACATAGAGATAATTTAATTTATAAACCAACGAGGAATATATATTCAAAGTCGTCCATTCATAAAGCATATGATCATGTATGAGACAATGCACCACACTCATCTTGCCGACTCTTTTCTCTCGACAGACACAACAACCCACTATCTCACTCTGGTATCTTTGAAACACTAAGATAGCCACACTTTAGCAACGGGGCGCCAGGAAGTGTCCAGTTTGCCTCACACTTTGGTCCGGGGTACCAGGGAGTGTCCATTGCCTCACACTTTGACTACCTAATCCGCCATGCAAATACTGGAGCAACCTCACGCAGTATCTAGACTTGAAACTTCTCATCTTCTTTCTGAGCTCCAATAATGCGATCTATAAGAACAAGCTATAGGATGAGACATCCGAACAATTGTCCTTCTCCTTCTTCAGCACTCTATACATCGAACTCTGCCAAGGTCTCCAACGATCGCCACTCTCTAACCATTAAGGTGGCGATCGTCTCACGAGTCTGTCGACTCAAAGCATCGGCGACCACATTAGCTTTACCGGGGTGGTATTCTAACGTGAAGTCGTAATCTTTGATCAGCACCATCCATCTGCACTGCCTCATGTTCAACTCTTTCTGTGTGAACAAATATTTCAAACTCTTGTGATCGGAGAACAAATCAAACTTCTCACCGTAGAGATAATGTCTCCAAATCTTGAGTGCAAATACCACTGTCGCCAACTCTAGATCATGAATGGGATAGTTCATGATCCCATAAGCGATAACTCTGCCATCTTGCATAAGTACACACCCCAGTCCTTGATATGACGCGTCACTAAAGATAGTGAACTTCTCATCAGGCTTGGGTATAGCTAGTACTGGTGCGGTAGTGAGTCTCTTTTTCAACTCTAGAAAGGCTCGCTCATGCTTCTCTGTCCACTCGAACTTCAGATTCTTCTTCTTCAACCCAGTCAAAGGTGCTGCTATCTTGGAGAATCCTTCAACAAATCTCCGATAATAGCCTGCGAGTCCAAGAAAACTCCGAACTTCTGTAGGGTTGCTCGGTCTAACCCAGTTTGACACAGCATCGGTCTTGGACGAATCCACAGAAATTACTTGAGATGACACCTTGTGTCCCAAAAAATTCACTTCTCGCAACCAGAACTCACACTTACTGAATTTGGCATACAACTGGTGGTCCTTAAGTGTCTGCATCGCAATCCGTAGATGTTGCTCGTGTTCTTCTCTTGACTTAGAATAGATCAAAATATCATCAATAAAAACGATGACAAACTGATCTAAATAAGGCTTGAACACTCTGTTCATCAGATCCATAAACACTGCCGGGGCATTCGTCATTCCAAACGGCATCACCAGAAATTCATAATGACCATATCGGGTTCTAAAAGCAGTCTTAGGTATGTCTTCCTTCCGTACCCTCAACTGATGATATCCCGATCTAAGGTCTATGTTGGAAAATGTCGTAGCTCCTTGTAGTTGGTCAAACAAATCATCGATCCGAAGTAAGGGATACTTGTTCTTGATAGTCGCCCGGTTTAATTCTCTGTAATCGATACACAACTGTAGCGTTCCGTCCTTCTTCTTCACAAATAACACTGGTGCTCCCCAAGGCGATGTACTTGGACGTACAAAACCTTGGTTCTCGAGCTCTTGAACTTGTTCCTTCAATTCTAATAGTTCAGTGGGGGCCATTCTGTAGGGAACCTTGGTAAACGGTACGGTACCCGGTATAAGCTCAATACAGAACTCTATACTTCTCTCGGGCGGTAAACCAGAAATGTCTTGAAATACTTCTTCGAAGTCCTTGACTACAGGTATAGACGACCCTGTCGCTTCTGTACTGATGACTTCGATGTTAGCCAAACACCTTGTGAGGAACATATCTCCCGAAGGGTTACATTGAAAATCAAAGGGTTGATTCTCGTTGTCGGGGAATGTAATTCTCTTCCTCGCACAATCCAACTTCACTTGATTCTGAGAGAGCCAATCCATTCCTAGGATTATGTCGAACTTCTTCACTGATAGGAGGATCAACCTTGCAGGGATTTCACGGTCTCCTATCCGTAGAGGACAATCCTTGCACACATGTCCTAATCTGACTACAGCTCCTAATGGTGATGTAGCCTTTAAAACTTTCTCTAAGCGATGAGGTAAGATACCCAATCTCCGAATTGTATTAACAGATATGAACAAAAGAGCAGCACCCGTATCAAATAACACTTTAACATGGGAGTTAAACAGAGTTAATGTACCTTCCACTACTTGCTGGTCAGGTTGAGCTTCTCCATAATCTCCTTCTTCGTACACAGTTCCATCATATCCAGCGGCATCAGGAATAACAGCATTCAAGCGAGTCTGACCCTGTTGACCATAAGTCACTTGCTTAGGAGCAGTGCAGAACCTGCTGATGTGACCTGGTTCACCACAGTTGTAGCAGACTATCCCTTGCTGAGCAGCACGCCTTGGTGCCTTGCAATCTCGAGCCAGATGACCAGGGTTGCCACAGTTGAAGCACTTTCCACTACTACTTCCTTCTCCTACTCGGGGTTGAGTCAGATAGGTAATAGCCTGGGTCTTCTTGCTTCCGTCGAAATTCCTCTTCTGCCCTTGGGTACGGTTCATTGGTGGTCTATTCCCAAAATCACCCCTTTGAGGCGGTTGGAATTCAAATTGCTTACGGTTCACTCGAGCATCCTCTTCCAGATCGGTAGCCAAACCAACAAGTCCTTCAAACGATTTATCTAAGTGGCCGATAGTCAGGCGACGAATCTGCGGTGTCAGCCCTTGGTTATACTTTCGGATCTTCTTCTCTTCAGTATCAACCAGGTGTAGAGCGAACCGAGACAGTCTTTCAAACTGTGTGGTGTACTCTTGCACCGACTTGGTTCCTTGCGTCAGATCCATGAATTCCTTCTCTCTTCTATGCCTCTCCGTAGCCGGGAAGTACTTTTCCAGAAATCTCCCCTTGAACGCAGTCCACGTCATCCCCATTGCAGCTCCATTCCCGATAGTAGCTATAACCGAATCCCACAAATCTGCGGCAGCATCGGTCAATTGGAACGTAGCCAACCTCCTCTTGTCCATCTCATTGCACTGGACAGCCTCGAACATGCGGTCCATCTGTCTTAACCACTGTTCCGCTTTCCAGGGTTCCGCGGTACCCGTAAACTGCTCGGGCCTTAGTGCACGGAATCTCTCCAGCAATTTGTCTCCAGTTTGACGGTCTCGTCGGTTGTCATTCGTATTACCGATTCTTTCCAACCGTCTGATAAACGCTTCGAACATCCCCGTAGGATCGGCAGCCTCGGGTGCTCCCTCGATCAAGTTCCTGTTCCTCCTTAGTCCTCCAGCCATTCTATACATGATAGTGATAGTATAATAAGAAACATGCATGCAATAGTACTATGAAGCAATTCAAATGACAACAATATCCAAAAGAGTACATTATATATATAACTTCTTGTCAAGTTGATACAAAAAGCATGTATGGTCAGATCAATGCCTACCCTATCTGTATGGGTTAGGACGCATGCAAGAGTTGATGTTACAAAAATGGGTCATTGCCCTACACTCTAATGCATGTAATTACAGTTGCAAAAAGAGATAGAGCTAATAGTCAAAAGTAGATAATATGTACAATTCATAACTAGAACGTCAATCGTCTCCATAAGCAGCTATCAGGAGATCCAGCGAGTCGACGGGGCGAAATCGCTGAGCCTGAAAGGGGCCCACCCCATCATAGCCTGGAGAGGTCGAAGATGAAGCAGGCGTAGGGGCATCTGCCTCAACTAGCATCTCCTCAGGTAAGGCTAGCTCAAGTGCTAGCTCAGCCTCGAGTTCAACAGCGAGATCATCTAGACCTATGCCGTCCTCTACAATCTCTCCACCTACTGGGACCACATGAACAATCCCATCATCGTCCTCAGCAATGGGAACCACTGGCGGAGGCATCTCTAACTGAGCCAGATGGGCATGCACAATCTGGATCTCGAGAGGAAGGTAGAAAGCATCGCTATCGACCAACCTCAAAACCTCGACCAAAACCAAGCGCTGAGCCTTTGCAAAGTAACGAAGCTCTAGGCGGATACGAGTCAGGTCGACTAAGCCTACCACATGAACCTGGTGCCATAAATCAGATACTACGGTCGCTGTGGCCAACTGCTCAACGGCCGCATGATATAAGTCGAGAAAGGCTGGGATCACTGCCCCAGGTGTCACAAAGTGTCCTCCAAATCTGTCTGGTACATATAGTGGATGAGCTGGATCCATACCTGATAAAAAGGTACTACTTAAGTCAGGAAAGAGATAATCTTAGGCGTTTGGGTTCTGAGTCTATCCTCCCTGTCGTATCACCGGGTGTGTAACACTTAATAGAATGTGGAATCGGGTCTATACTGGTAAACCCTAACCTGGCTAGACTATCTTGAGATAAATAATAACCTGGCTCTGATACCACTAAATCCTGTCACGCCCCGACGTAGCATAAATAAGGAAAGCATTTAATTTCCGTTATGGACCCGTAGGTCGCGACAGTTTGAAGGATCGATTCCGTCCCAAACGTCGAACAACAAAACATAATAATCAGAGCAGAGCAATCAAGGCTTATAAAATTTTTCTAACTTATTACATATTATGATACGGGGTCTACTAAGGCACAGACCGCCTTGAAGCAAAATAATAACTTAGTGTCTATTACAGTCATCCTTATAAAACAAACAGTTTAAAACTTAAAATATATAACTTAAAGCATATAATCAATAAACAGTTCTCTCATTCCAAAGGCAGCCATTCTCAGTTAGCGTAGTCATAAGGTTCCTCCTGATTGTAACCTGAAAAGCCTGAACACGAATGTCCAGGACGCATCAACGTCGTCAGCTTCAAGAAGCTGGTGAGTATTAAAAACATAACTTTAAATGTAAAACATACTCATTTACCTTTTTCCATTTTCAATTTGCAAAATCAATAGTTTGACATAGAGAGAATTTAATTTATAAACCAACGAGGAATATATATTCAAAGTCGTCCATTCATAAAGCATATGATCGTGTATGAGACAATGCACCACACTCATCTTGCCGACTCTTTTCTCTCGACAGACACAACAACCCACTATCTCACTCTGGTATCTTTGAAACACTAAGATAGCCACACTTTAGCAACGGGGCGCTAGGGAGTGTCCAGTTTGCCTCACACTTTGGTCCGGGGTATCAGGGAGTGTCCATTGTCTCACACTTTGACTACCTAATCCGCCATGCAAATACCAGAGCAACCTCACACAGTATCCAGACTCGGGTATCAGGGAGTGTCCGTAGGCCACACTTTAGCACTACCATGGGTGCTAGTGAGTGTCCAAGTTCGGCGTCACACACTTTAACGCTTCCATGGGCGTCAGGGAGTGTCCATATTTGCCACCGTCGCATTTCAAAGATACCCTCGTCGTAATCTCAACCACAACCACAACCGCAATCTCAACACGTCACACTTTGGTACACCATAACCAGGGAGTGTCCACCACACAATCTCAATCTCAATCTCAATACTCTTTCCACACTGACCATTACTCTTTTCCACACTGACTGACACCCGCATGCATGTACCACTGACCCCACATGAATGCCATGAACTTAAACACAAAGTAAATCGTTGAATTAAAAGAACAATGTACGTACGGGGATTGATAAGTCGCAATTCATTGTTTTGATCATTTAAACATATCCAAAAAGGATTCTGCTTTAGTAAATTTCCCAAACAGTACACAAACAGTATATAAATTTTATCCCAAACAGTCCCTTATCACAAAACAAGCAAAACTGGAAACTGCCAGAGGTCGTGCGCGCGGGCCGCTCGCGCGAAGGGTCGCTCGCGCGGTCCGCTCGCGCGATATGCCCAATTTTCATTTTATATATAAACTTTTCTGTCTGCCTGAAAAAGCCAAGGTCGCGCGCGCGGGCCGCTCGCGCGAAAGGTCCCTCGCGCGACCCTCGCTCGCGTGACCTGCCTAAATTTCATTATATATATATAAACTCTTCTGTCTGCCTGGGGAAACGAGGGTCGCGCGAGGGGTCGCTCGCGCGATCTTCTTGCGCGCGATCGTGGCGCGAGTTTTTAGTGAGGCTTCATCTTCTTCGCAGAAACTGCTCTGTTTCAGATTTCAGGGTCTAATTTGACCCATTTTCAACTCTAGAACCTCCTAGGCCTTATTATATATGATTCTCTTTGTTTTTCAACAAGGATTAAGAATCCAAAACCAATTTAACATGATTCAATCTATAGCTCTCCCATTTTATGAAATTTTAATAGATGACAAAATTTCATTTCAATATACTTTGTGGTATGAACAAATTATGCTCTATAACTTGAACTGTATACTCTATATACTATAATCTTTGATATTCAACTCTGAAAACGGATTTAGATTAAGTTTTGAAAATCTTGATTTCAAGCTATGGAGTTCATACGTGAAATCAACCATGGTGTTTTACAAAATTAAGCAAATACACAGTAACTAAACATGTAATTACATTCTTAGTGAGTTAGTAATACTCACTGTGATAGAGATTTGAAGTATGTTTTGAGAAAGATAAGAATATAAGAGGCCCAACTACAAGCTTGGCAATGGTGATTAAGCTTTCTCTCTCCAGAAACTTAAATTCTCAAGCTCTCTCTTAACTCTCTGATATTGGGTTTACTCCAAGAATGCAGATTAAAGTGTGTGTGTGTGATTATATAGAAGTATGAGAACTTGGAGGCCAAGTTTAGTAACCTATACTCAACAAATTGAGTTTAGTTCTTAATTCCACAGCAATTATACATACGTATGTGTATATGCACTGATGATATAACTCTACTGTGTATCCAAGAGCCAAGCATAGATTAGTAGGGGCCAACTAGTGTTGTTTGGGAATTTAGCTTTTGGCACAACAAACACACATGCCCAAAAGTAATATCCAAACAAGGCCTTATCCAATGATGAGTTTCCATAATTAGAAATAAATCAATTGTCCAATCAGTCACTTCCAAAATCTGTGGAAGTTCACACAGCGTGGACAGTTTTGAACATAAACTGGTATTTTTGTGGCGCGGTGTTCGTCACAAAAATACAGAAAATTCATTTTTGTGTAAGAATTAATTTCCCGGGTTCATAAAAATACTGATCGAGTCAACCGAAATTATTTTCACCGTTTTAAAATACAGATTTGAAATTCAACACAGGTATTGTCAAATTTTATAAAATCGCATTTTGACCCCAAAAGAATTTCAGTTACGAAATAAGGCATGTTACAAGATTTTAACACATGAGAATTGAAATTAAAATAAAAGTAAACAATACAATTGAACTTAAATATAAAATGCAATTAAATGAAAATGCAGGTTATTACAGGTCGTGACATATAAAAATACATTTTTCAAGAAAAATCATATCACCATCGTATAAAAGTTGCAGCAACTCACAATTTATGACCCATTAAATAGATGTGCTTCATTTCATTACCAAAACCATTTGGAAGTCAAAATAACATTCTAACATCACTAATTGCTCAAAAGTTCTTCAATCATTTCAAAAATAAATTTCAGGCTCAAATTTAAAGTTTCAGTAATATAAATGCACATCCCAAATCACACTTCTTTTAAAAAGTATTTTCTAAATATTAGAACTTCTTCTCCAAATAATAAAGATATTTTCCGTTCAATATCCTTCATTTTCAAAAGACCCAATAACACATACGTTCACAATCTCAAATATTAAAATCATTGAGATTTTCAAAACCACTGCATACCAAAATAGTTATTCCAATAGTTTTGTATTGTGGTAACCGAGATTGATGCTTGATCATCTAATCAAGAGAAACCAAACTTATAACTATTTTTTCAAACAATCCATAAACTCTTATTGCTAAAAAAAAAAATTCTCGTATCCTTCAAAAAAAATTCAATCGCATGGAAGCTTCATATATACTCGCACATTAGTCTCCAAAATTCACAAGCTCAAAATTTCTTAAAGGCTTCTAAAAACTCATTTTGCAAAACAAAAAAAAAAACTCACAATCTCAATTCTCAAGATTTTTGTAAAGCACCACAATTACCTCCTTCCCAAATTATAATTGCGGACTATCTTTTAAATAGTGGAATTCTAAAAAGTGAGATTCCTATAATATCATTTCAAAAATAAATTTTTTTGTCAATGGCCATTTGAACCATATACATTCATTAATGGATATTAAAATACTAAGATTTCTCAAAAAGTATAATTTTGAGATCTATGTATCACTCCAAATGAGCACAGAGTCTCATAAAAATATGTAAATAAATATTGGCGAAATTCCTTCATTGGCAAAACTCCTTTATCTCAATTTTTCCAAGAGAAAAGAAATGCACAAGAGTTTGGCCTTCGAATCAATTTTTTCAATGGAAAATATAATGTTCTAACAAGTAAATATTTAGTACCCAATATTCCATGTACTAAAAAATTCAAATCAATCATAACATAAAATGAGGGTTTTACCTAGAGCAACACCCAATAAAATTAACATATTCCACAAACCTTAACTTTTTCATGAATAAACATAAACTACAGAAACCCATGTATATAGACAAGTGCATGGGTACAGTACGGCTAGGCCAATAGTGGCACAACAAAATATATGAATTAAAATAGCTAAACAAGTATTCTTAGGAAATACTTTTAAGAACTACGTGAATAATAATAATTCTCGGAAGCATACTTGTCCATATTCAAATAAAATCAACCAGTTATTCTTTTCAAGAGAACAAAAACTTTTTTATATATTAAACCCCCACTATTTCCTCCATATGTATCATGTATCTCACCCGAAAGCAAAAATGACGAAAAAAAAAAAACATACCTCTAGTATGGAGAGAATTATAAATGCGAGAAGGAAATTAAACCTTTTACCGTATACTCGCTAATTTGTGAGATCTCCATGTCACTACTCAATTCGTCACTTCACACATTTCAACAAACACATCAAATTCAATTGATGACAATTGATAAAACAAGAGAGATGAATCATCTTAAAATTGTTGGAGATTTAGCTCTAAAATCACATATTCTTCGAATATCAAAATTATGGATAAAATTATGAGAGAAACAAACGATTCATAATAATTAAATAGATAAATATTTTACCTTCATTTGTGACAAAATTAGTGTAACATCTCATACTATGTGAAGTATACGACATTGGGTCGGGGCACGTACTAGGTCCCTCTCTTTACGATTCGCGCCTCTCACGGTATTTATCAACCGGTGTAGTAAGAATGACGCGTCGCCTCCAGGATACATCAACCCAGCTCATGGATGTAGTCTTCCTCAATCTACACTTTTTGGGGAAGACCAAAGCTTCTCCCAACACTCTTCTTTGCCCAAATATAAAATAAAATATGTACATTACAAAAGAAGTATTATACTAGCATATAGGCCATCACATGGACTTATCTTAATATATGTGTTAGGAAACTGCGTTCCCAGAATCCATTGACAACGCGTATAAGTTGGTACTGAAAAAAAATTTACGTGAAAACTACAATAACCCTACAAGGGCGGAACTAGGGTTACCTTGAACTGCAAAAACCGGATTGCTGTAGTAGACGAATCGAGAACACGGGCTCGATAACAGCTCACGATCTTCTACCGTATTCCTCCGCTGCCAGAATATCGAACTGAGTGCGGGCTCTTTCGAAATCCTTTCTGTTTTCTGCTCTCCCTCTTTTACGCTCTCTTTTCTATTCCGAGTTATAATTCTCTCTATAGAAAAACGCTAACTGAGAAGAGAGTCAAAGCAGCATATATATAGGCTACGCTAGGGACCATAAGAAGTCAATAAGGAATAGGCTTCCTTATGGAATTAGGAAACCCTAATTCGAACTGAATCAGATTCCTATTTCCATAAATTATAATTCATACCACTAAAGAATTATAATTGCACTCCTACCCTTATCTCAAAAAAATATTTCAAGCTCCATGTTATTAAATGCTTATTATCTCCCCACGTTAAGATTACAGATATCCATTAATTAAATATAATTACTGACAATCATATTTAATTAATTTCTTAAAATTCCTTGAGATCCTCTGCTTAACTTATCTGATATGTCGGATACAAAATCCACCTGCAGGGTTTGACATAATCAAAACTTATAAGCTTTCTCAAGGGGATATCATCAATCCCAAAATTGAGACATGGATTCCATCATTAATTAATATCCACCACACAATTAATTTTGCCACCCAATCCAATGAGATATTGACCCATTTAAGGATCTCACCCTTTTAGGGATCAAAGTGTAAATATCAAACGTACGTGTCTACAAATTAAATTAGGATTTAGAGCATAAGCACTCATAATAGCCATGAGGTATTAATTATCTTATAAGTCAGTATAAAGATAATTACCCCCAAGTCAGTCCCGTTTATACACAAAGTGTACCAGCATAGTGAGTTGAAACTATACCGTTTTCTGTAGGCAAGACAAACCTACTACAACACCATGCTGCAGTCCTACCGATGGTGTGTCCAATCCCACCTAAGACTGTAAACCAAAATCTTACATTCTATAATATCTGTTCCGTGTGTAAGCCGAACTCTACACACCAAACCACCTACTATATAGAATGAGAGACACACATGCATAACATTAAATAAATAATATAATACAAACATTGCCCACACAGATTCTCATAAAAAAATGGATTAACTGATTTTATTAAATAAATAATAAATCAACTACATAAAGCATGGCTTTTAGTATATATCCCTAACAATATGATGTATAGAGAATAGGACCCCAAGCCTTATATTTATAGTCTCAAGAATATAGCCGTTCGAAAACTCACACTAATTGAGGTTTAAGCCCAATTGACTAGCCCCAATAATCACATGTGTAACATATGGGCTAATAAATCATCTCTATAAATAGGATATAAAATGGTTGTAACTCTCAATATAAAGATGGTTTATAATATGATCACATGGGTAAAATAATTATATTAAAGAATGTATGAAATATTATTTTTTATTAAAATATTCCAACAATCCCTCACTTATTTTAATAAAAATAAAAAATAATATATTAGGGCAAAGATAGAATATCATGCATCATGAAAGTGGCTTAGCCTTTAAACCTTTACTTAGTGTTTCAGTGTTCCCATATTAGAGTCAGAGTGGCTTAGCCTTTAAACAATGACTATTTGAGGATACGTAAAAGCACATCACACACATGACACTCCAGGTGTTCTCTAAGCTTTATAAGCCAACACGTTATACAACCTTGAGTTTTTTCCCAGTTTTCATGTTTGCTCTAGAGATTAGCCCAATCTCATAAGAAGCGGCCCCACTTCCACACTCATATAGGTGAGTCTATCAAGGATGCTCTGTAACTGAGACATCCCACGCATAAGGGATATAGAACTCATTAAGAGATAAATCTCAACCTCCCATGAATGTTGTAGGATCACTTGCACTTACATCATAGGGATGGATAAAATGTCATTAAGACTTTAAAAGTGCATATCCACATTCAAACCACTCTATGATTCATTTGGCCCTTTTAATCCTGTTCTTGGGATCACCAGTATCTCGGTAGGTGTCCACAAAGGTGATGTATTACAACTCTGGGCTTAAGTCTCATCCCCCTTGATGTACATCAAACATTTTGTAATAACCTGCATTTTCATATGTAATTTGTAATTGCATTGTCATATTAAATTTCATTTAGTATTGACTGCTTCATTTAAATACATTTCTCATGTTCTAATTATTATCCCTTGTGTTATTTCATATTAAAATTCATGTTGGGGTTAAATTGTAATTTTTACAAAAGTTAGTAATACCTGTGTGGATTTCAAAGTCTGTATTTCAAAACGGTGAAAATAACTTCTATTGACTCAATCAGTATTTTTATAAAACCAGAAAATCACTTCCTACGTTAAAATGAAATTCCTGTATTTTTGTGGTGACCACCGCGCCCCGAAAATACCAGTTTATGTCCAAAACTGTCCGCGCTGTGCTAAACTTCCACAGATTTTGGAAGTGACTGATTTGGACATTTGCTTTATTTCCATTTATGGCAACTCATCATTTGCTTAAGCCTTGTTTGACAATGCTTTGTGGGTGTGTGGGTTGTTATGCCAAAAGCTATTTTTCCCAAACACCATTTGTATTGCCCCCTATTACTCTAGTTACCCCTTCAAGATCTGATGGTGTATATACATATACGTATGTATATCAACACACATCTGTGGTTATAATTTAGCTGATTAAAAACAAAATTCATTTGTTGAGTAAGCTACAATTTGCTTGGCCTCCAAGTCCATATCAATTTCTCTCTATATGTATATGCACTACACACTTTGTGAACACACTTTTACACTTTCTGCATTATACAAAACACAGAGAGTTTAGAAAGAGTGCAGAGAGTTCATAGTTCAGAATTTTATTGTAGAGAGAGAAGCTCAAGACTCCATAGCCAAAGCTTGGAGTTGATTTCTTATTTGCCTATTCTTTCTCAACAACATCTTTGCTCTTAATCACAGTGAGTATTACTAACTCACTCAAAATGTAATCCATTCCTTATTTACTGATTTGGGTAGTTAATTTGTAGAATCACCATTGATATTGTACGTTGAAGTTCATAGCTTGAAAAATGGAGATTTTCCAAACTCAACCAAAATCTGTTTTGTTAGATGAATATGATAGATTACATGTCATATATGCTATACCCAAAGTTTTAAAGTCTAATTTACTCATATGAAAAAGTATATTAGAAAATAAATTTTGACATGTTTTAGTTTTTCATAAAATTGGAGAGCTATGGATCAAATTGTGTTAAATTGACTTTAGATTCTTAATCCTTGTGAAAAACCGAAGAGAATCATATATTATATGTCCTATATACTTTAGAATTCCAAAATGGGTCATTTTGGACCCCTTAAGCTGAAACAGGGCAATCTGACGAAGAAGATGAAGCCTCAGCATTAACTCGCGCCACGATCGCGCGCGCGAGAAATCGCGCGCGCGAGAAATCGCGCGAGCGGCCCTCGCGAGCGACCTTTCGCGCGAGCGGCCCGCGCGCGCGAGGTATGCGTTCCCAGGCAAACAGAAAAGTATATATATATATAAAGTGAAAATTTGGCTGGTCGCGCGAGAATCCCTTCGCGCGAGCGATCCGCGCGCGCGACCTTGATTTCCACAGGCAGACAGAAAAGTTTATAATAAAAGGAAATTTGGGCAAATCGCGCGAGCGGCCCGCGCGAGCGATCTTTCGCGCGAGCGGCCCGCGCGCGCGAGGTCTTGCAGTTTCTGGTTTTGTTTGTTTTATGCTAAGGGACTGTTTGGTTCAACTTTTTAGTACTGTTAAGGCTCTGTTTGGGAAATTTAGTTAATTAGAACTCTATTGGGTTATGTTTGAATGATTAAAACATTGTAGTATGACTCATCAATCCCCGTACGCGTGTTGTTCCTGTAATTCAGCATTTTTGCTTTCGTTTAAGTGCATATCATTCATGTGGGGTCAGTGGTACATGCATGGGGGTGTCAGTCTATGTGGAAAAGAGTAATGGTCAGTGTGAAAAGAGTTAGAGGTTGTAGTTGTGATTGTGGTTGTGGATTGAGTTGTGGTTGTAGTTGTGATTGTGGTTGAGTTGTGGTTGTAGTTGTGGTTGTGGTTGTGGTTGTGGTTGTGGAGAGGGTATCTTTGAAATGCGACGGTGGCAAATATGGACACTCCCTGACGCCCATGGAAGCGTTAAAGTGTGTGAAGCCGAACTCGGACATTCCCTGGCACCCATGGTAGTGCTAAAGTGTGGCCTACGGACACTCCCTGATACTCGAGTCTGGATACTGCGTGAGGGGTTGCCCCGGTATTTGCATGGCGGTTAGGGTATTCAAAGTGTGAGGCATTGGACACTCCCTGGTACCCCGGACCAAAGTGTGAGGCAAACTGGACACTCCCTGGCGCCCCGTTGCTAAAGTGTGGCTATCTTAGTGTTTCAAAGATACCAGGAGTAAGATAGTGGGTTGTTGTGGCTGTCGAGAGAAAAGAGTCGGCAAGATGAGTGTGGTGCATTGTGTCATTACACGAGTATCTATTCTTATGAATGAACGACCTTTAATATATTCCTTGTTGTTTTATAAATGAATTCTTTCTGCGGTTTAACTATTGATTTTACAAAACTGATAATGGAAAAAGGTAAATGGGTATGTTTTACATTTAAAGTCATGTTTTTAATACTCACCAGCTTCTTGAAGCTGACGACGTTGATGCGTCCTGGACATTCGTGTTCAGGCTTTTCAGGTTTCAACCAGGAGGAGTCGTACGACTATGCGAATTGAGAATGGCTGCTTTTGGAATGAGAAAACCGTTTATTGATTATATGTTTTAAGTTTTGAACTATTTCGTTTTATAAGGATGACTGTAACAGACATTAAGCTATTGTTTTATTTTAAGGCGGTCTGTGCCTTAGTTGACCCCGTACTGTAATATGTAATAAGTTAGAAAATTTTTGTAAGCCTTGATTGCTTTACTCTGATTTTTATGTTTTGTTGTTCGACGTTTGGGACGGAATCGATCCTTCAAACTGTCGCGACCTACGGGTCCATAAAGGAAATTAAACGCTTTCCTTATTTATGCTACGTCGGGGCGTGACAGGATTTAGTGGTATCAGAGCCAGGTTATGATTTATCTCAAGAGAGTTTAGCCAGGTTAGGGTTTACCAGTATAGACCCGATTCCACATTCCATTAAGTGTTACACACCCGATGATACGACAGGGAGGATAGACTCAGAACCCAAACGCCTAAGATTATTCTGTTCTGACTTAAGTAGTACCTTTTTCAGGTATGGATCCAGCTCAGCCCCTGTTTGTACCTGATGCTTTTGGAGGGCATTGGGTTACTGTAGGAGCTATAGTGCCGGCTTCGGCGACCCTTTATTTCACTACTGTTGGGCAGCGTGCAGCTGCTACCGTCGAGCTAGACCTCTGGCATCAGATTCATATATTAGGACTGGTCGACCTGTCTCGTGCTCGCTTCGAGATTCTTTACTTCATAGAGATCCAGCGCTTAGTACTCGTTGAGATGGTTCGCTTGGTTAATAGCGATGCCTTCTATCTTCCCCTTGAGGTTCAGGTTGTGCAGGCCCACCTTGCACAGCTGGAGGTACCTCCACCGGTCGTCCCTACTGTTGAGGATGACGGTGACGTTGATATTGTGCTCGCTTCTATTTCCGAGGAGGATGGATTAGGATGGGACGACTTTGCAGTCGACCTTGAGGAGGCACTTGCACTTGAGCCAGCCTTGCCTGAGGCAGATGTCCCTGGACCTGCTTCACTGATGACCTCTCACAGCTGTAAATTTAGGGCAGGCCCCTCCCATGTTCAGCGACTTCATCAGGCCGATTCGCTTGACCTGTTGATGGCTACCTATGGCGACGACTGACCGTTTAGATGTCGCCTTGTACATATTTACTATTTTTGATTAGTAGCTCTATCTCTTTTTGCAAGCTGTAATTACATGCATTAGAGTGTAGGGCAATGACCCCATTTTTGTAACATTAACTCTTGCATGCATCCTAACCCATACAGATAGGGTAGGCATTGATCTGACCATACATGCTTTTTGTATCAACTTGACAAGAAGTGATATATATAAGATATACTCTTTTGAATATTGTCGTCATTTGAATTACTTCATAGCACTGTTGCATGCATGTTTCTCATTCTACTACCACTATCATGCATAGAATGGCTGGAGGACTGAGGAGAAACAGGAACCTGATCGAGGGCGCACCCGAGGCTGCTGATCCTACAGGGATGTTCGAAGCGTTTATCAGACGGTTGTAAAGAATCGGTAATACGAATGACAACCGAAGAGACCGTCAAACTGGGGACAAGTTGCTAGAGAGATTCCGTGCTCTAAGGCCCGAACAGTTTGCGGGTACCGCGGAACCCTGGAAAGCAGAACAGTGGTTAAGACAGATGGACCGCATGTTTGAAGCTGTCCAGTGTAACGAGATGGACAAGAGGAGATTGGCTACGTTTCAGTTGACCGATGCTGCCGCAGATTGGTGGGATTCGGTCATAGCTACTATCAGGAATGGAGCTGCGATGGGGATGACGTGGGCTGCGTTCAAGGGGAGATTTTTGGAGAAGTACTTCCCGGCTACGGAGAGGCACAGAAGAGAGAAGGAATTCATGGATCTGACGCAAGGAACCAATTCAGTGCAAGAGTACACCACACAGTTCGAAAGACTGTCTCGGTTTGCTCCACACCTGGTTGATACTGAAGAGAAGAAGATCCGGAAGTATAACCAAGGGCTGACACCGCAGATTCGTCGCCTGACTCTCGGCCACCTAGATAAATCTTTTGAAGGACTTGTTGGTTTGGCTACCGACCTGGAAGAGGATGCTCGAGTGAACCGTAAACAATTTGAATTCCGACCGCCTCAAAGGGGTAATTTTGGGAATAGACCACCAATGAATCGTACCCAAGGACAGAAGAGGAATTTTGACGGAAGCAAGAAGACCCAGGCTATTACCTATCCGACTCAACCCCGAGTAGGAGAAGGAAGTAGTAGTGGAAAGTGCTTCAACTGTGGCAACCCTGGTCATTTGGCTCGTGATTGTAAGGCACCAAGGCGTGCTGCTCAGCAAGGGATAGTCTGCTTCAACTGTGGTGAACCAGGTCATATCAGTAGGTTTTGCACTGCTCCTAAACAGGTGACTTATGGTCAACAGGGCCAGACTCGCTTGAATGCTGTTATCCCTGATGCCGCTGGATATGATGGGACTGCGTACGAAGAAGGAGATTATGCAGGAGCTCAACCTGATCAGCAAGCAGTAGAAGGTACACTAACTCTGTTTAACTCCCATGTTAAAGTGTTATTTGATACGGGTGCTGCTCTTTCGTTCATATCTGTTAATACAATTCGGAGATTGGGTATTTTACCTCATCGATTAGAGAAAGCTTTGAAGGCTACTTTGCCACTAGGAGCTGCAGTCAGATTAGGACACGTGTGCAAGGATTGTCCCTTACGGTTAGGAGACCGAGAAATCCCTGCGAGGTTGATTGTCCTATCAATGAAGGAGTTTGACATAATCCTAGGAATGGATTGGCTCTCTCAGAATCAAGTAAAGTTGGATTGTGCGAGGAAGAGAATTACATTCCCCGATAATGAGAATCAACCCTTTGATTTTCAATGTAACCCTTCGGGAGATATGTTCCTCACGAGATGTTTAGCCAACCTCGAAGTCGTCAGTACAGAGGTGACAGCGTCATCAATACCTGTAGTCAAGGACTTCGAAGAAGTATTTCAAGACGTTTCTGGTTTGCCGCCCGAGAGAAGTATAGAGTTCTGTATTGAGCTTATACCGGGTACTATACCGATCACCAAGGTTCCCTACAGAATGGCCCCCACAGAACTGCTGGAATTGAAGGAACAAGTTCAAGAGCTCGAGAACCTAGGTTTTGTACGTCCAAGTACATCGCCTTGGGGAGCACCGGTTTTATTCGTGAAGAAGAAGGACGGGACACTCAGATTGTGTATCGACTATAGAGAATTGAACCGCGTGACTATCAAGAACAAGTATTCCTTGCCTCGGATTGACGATTTGTTTGATCAACTACAAGGAGCTACGACATTTTCCAAGATCGACCTAAGGTCGGGATATCATCAGTTGAGGGTACGAAAGGAAGACATACCTAAGACTGCTTTCAGAACCCGATATGGTCATTATGAATTTTTGGTGATGCCGTTTGGAATGACGAACGCCCCGGCAGTGTTTATGGATCTGATGAACAGAGTGTTCAAACTTTATTTGGATCAGTTTGTCATCGTCTTTATAGATGATATTTTGATCTATTCTAAGTCAGGAGAAGAACACGAGCAACATCTACGGATTGCGATGCAGACGCTCAAGGACCATCAGTTGTATGCCAAGTTCAGTAAGTGTGAGTTCTGGTTGCAAGAAGTGAAATTTTTGGGACACAAGGTGTCATCTCAAGGAATTTCAGTGGATTCGTCCAAGATCGATGCTGTATCAAATTGGGTTAGACCGAGCAACCCTACAGAAGTTTGGAGCTTTCTTGGACTCGCAGGCAATTACAGGAGATTCGTTGAGGGATTCTCAAAGATAGCAGCACCTTTGACTGGGTTGACGAAGAAGAATTTGAAGTTTGAGTGGACAGAGAAGCACGAGCGCGCCTTTCTGGAGTTGAAAGAGAGACTCACTACCGCACCAGTACTAGCAATACCCAAGCCTGATGAGAAGTTCACTATCTTTAGTGACGCATCATATCAAGGGTTAGGGTGTGTACTTATGCAAGATGGCAGAGTTATTGCCTATGCATCCAGACAGCTGAAGCCGAATGAATTGAACTATCCCATTCATGATTTGGAGTTGGCAGCAGTAGTTTTCGCACTCAAGATTTGGAGACACTATCTCTACGGTGAGAAGTTTGATTTGTTCTCCGATCACAAGAGCCTGAAGTATTTGTTCACACAGAAAGAGTTGAACATGAGGCAACGCAGATGGATGGAGCTGATCAAAGATTATGACTTCACATTAGAATATCACCCGGGTAAAGCCAATGTGGTTGCCGATGCCTTGAGTCGACAGATTCGGGAGACGATCGCCTCCTTAATGGTTAGAGAGTAGCGAGCTTTGGAGACTTTGGCGGAGTTCGATGTACAGAGTGCTGAAGAAGGAGAAGGACAATTGTTCGGATGTCTTATCCTACAGCCTGTTCTTATCGACCGCATTATTGGAGCACAGAAAGAAGATGAGAAGTTTCAGACATGGTTCGTGAAGATGTCAGATAAAGACCCGACCGAATGGAATGTGGGAATCGATGGAGGATATCGGTGTAGAAATAGATTATGTGTGCCAGGTGATGGAGGGTTAAGGAAGGATATCCTGGAAGAAGCACATAAATCAAGGTAAATAGTTCACCCAGGAGGAACAAAGATGTACAAAGATTTGAAGAGAAATTTCTGGTGGGAAGGTATGAAGAAAGACGTGGCCGAATTTGTATCCAAGTGTTTGACGTGTCAGCAAGTCAAAGCTGAACATCAGAGACCGTCAGGATTGTTGCAACCGCTACCTATTCCTGGTTGGAAGTGGGAGCACATTACGATGGATTTTGTAGTAGGATTGCCTCGATCGCAACAGAATCATGACGCTATTTGGGTAATCGTGGATCGATTGACGAAGTCAGCTCATTTCATTGCTTATAGTATGACATACCCGGTAGAGAGGATGAGCCGAATGTACATACAACAAGTTGTGCGACTTCACGGTGCACCTGTGTCGATAGTGTCAGACCGTGACGCACGTTTTACTTCTGGATTTTGGGAAAGTCTGCAAGAAGCTATGGGAACCTCGCTCAAGATGAGCACTGCTTTTCACCCTCAGACAGATGGACAAACTGAGCGTGTTAATCAGATCATGGAGGATATGCTCAGGGCTTGTGTGATCGATTTTGAAGAATCTTGGGAGACACACTTGCCGTTGGTTGAATTTGCCTATAACAATAGTTATCATACGAGTATCGTGATGGCTCCGTTCGAAGCATTGTACGGTCGACCATGCCGTTCCCCGTTGTGTTGGGCAGAAGTCGGAGACACAGAGTTGTTGGGACCAGATTTGGTTAGAGAAACCAACGAGAAGATTTCCTTGGTCAAAGAAAGGATGAGAACCGCTCAGAGCCGGTATAAGAGTTATGCTGATCGACGCCGGAAAGATTTGGAATTCAGTGTTGGAGATCACGTACTTCTCAAGGTTTCACCAACCCGAGGAGTGGTACATTTTGGTCTCAAGAAAGGGAAATTAGCTCCGCGTTTCATCGGACCGTTCGAGATTTTGGAACGTGTCGGGAAAGTAGCTTATCGACTGGCGCTACCACCGAAAATGTCTGGGGTTCACAACGTGTTTCACGTGAGTATGTTGAGAAAGTACGTACGAGACCCCTCACATGTGGTTAGTTATGACAATATTGAGACGAGTCATAACGTTTCTTACAAGGAGAGGCCCGTGAAGATTCTGAATCAGAGTATCAAGAAGCTGAGGAATAAAGACATTCCGTTGGTGAAGGTTCAGTGGAATCACCATGACGAGAACGAAGCCTCGTGGGAAGTTGAAGCGGATATGAGAAAGAAGTACCCGGAGTTATTTCAGGACTAGATAGTCTTGATTTCGGGGACGAAATCCTGTTTAAGGGAGGAAGGGTGTAATAACCTGCATTTTCATATGTAATTTGTAATTGCATTGTCATATTAAATTTCATTTAGTATTGACTGCTTCATTTAAATACATTTCTCATGTTCTAATTATTATCCCTTGTGTTATTTCATATTAAAATTCATGTTGGGGTTAAATTGTAATTTTTACAAAAGTTAGTAATACCTGTGTGGATTTCAAAGTCTGTATTTCAAAACGATGAAAATAACTTCTATTGACTCAATCAGTATTTTTATAAAACCAGAAAATCACTTCCTACGTTAAAATGAAATTCCTGTATTTTTGTGGTGACCACCGCGCCCCGAAAATACCAGTTTATGTCCAAAACTGTCCGCGCTGTGCTAAACTTCCACAGATTTTGGAAGTGACTGATTTGGACATTTGCTTTATTTCCATTTATGGCAACTCATCATTTGCTTAAGCCTTGTTTGACAATGCTTTGTGGGTGTGTGGGTTGTTATGCCAAAAGCTATTTTTCCCAAACACCATTTGTATTGCCCCTGTAGACACCCCATTTTGTCGGCTATCATATTTAGGAGACCCATAGCTTGGTGGTTCACAATGATCGTAAAAGACTCAAAAGGACTCCTGGAAGTCAGCTCTATCTCTCAGAATGCTCAGATTGACCAAAATGCCCCTGAAAGCCCGAAAGCTCCCAGATTTGGACCAAAAGTTCTGGAAACATGCTACATTGTAAGAAAAGCGATAAAATGAGTTTTTAAGAGAAAATCGGGTGAAATCATCAGCTCCCAGAGACCCCCGGAAGTCCCGGAAGCTCCCGGAAAGTCCCCGTTGACCGGTTTGACCAAGGTTTGACCAAGGTTTGACCAGGTTTGACCAAGTTTGACCGAAATCGTCCGAATTCACCAGAATCATTCTAAATCATGAGAAAAGTATTAAAACAAGTTCCAAAAGAAAATCGAGCGAAAACATCAGCTCCCGGGAACTCCCGGAGGTTTCCAGAACTTCCCGGGAATTCCAGGTTTGACCAGTTTGACCGGAATTTGACTTTAGAACCGGGGCACCGTGACAATTTTCAAATATTTTTCATGGATACTAGAGGTCAACAGCTTTCCGACGGTATATCGCACATAATTTTTGGATTTAAAACGAGTTTATTATGAATTTCCAAAGGCGAAAAAGGCGATCAAATCGGCTTTTATCGCGAATACCGTAAAACTTTTCAAAGTGACCTATCCCCGAACTATTTTTTATGTAAAGTAGACTCCATTACCTTTCCAACGGTATATCACAACCTCAATTTGGAGTTCGTATGCATTTTCTGTGAATTTCGGACGAAATAGGGCCTTTTCGCGAATACCGGAACCTCTGGGGGCCTAAACGTAATTTTCTGGGCTTCAGAGGAGCACTGCCGCCGCGGCACTGGCGCAGTGCCGCCGCGGCACTCAATCCTCGCAGAGTCCATTTTTGTAATTTTTTTGGGGGTCTAATTTGATTAATTGAAAGCCAAAACGACATAGTTTTATGTTCACAGTTGTTTGGGACCAATGGGAGTACTTCTAAAACCCCAAAACCACCCCAAATTGGCCTATTTAAACCCTCCATTGCTCTTCATTTTAGGGGGGCCAAGTGCAAAGCTTGAAAAGTTGTAGAGAAGAAGAGAGATAGAGATAGGTTTAGAAGAGAGAAAGGGAGCTTCTCCCATTGATTTTTCATAAGAAAGTGAGTTTTATTCTTGTTTTCTTCCATCATCCTTCTATATACTTCACATTCAAAGTCCACTCCAACCCTCATCCTTGAACATTCATGAGATAGGAAGCTACTTCCATGTCCAAATGTCAAAATCTATGAGTGAAACACCAAGCTACAAGTCCAAAATCACATTGATTATCATCTATTGATTGCTATTTACTTGCTTGTTTATATATATGTTCATCCCTTCTTACCTCATTTCTTTTTATTTTTCTTTATTTACTTACTAGTTCATCATCATCTAAGTGATGACATGAAGTTTGGGGTGAGTGAATCCTTATGGATAGTAGCTCTTGACCTCAAAAACATGTTTGATAGATGATGATCATAACCTCAATACTTCCAAGGTATTCTTGAAATGTATTGAAGTTATGTTCAAAAATAAAAATAAATCTCTCCAACAATCTTGGAGGTTCTTGATGATGAGTTTGATGTTGGCATTTCAAGTGGCTATAATCCTTATTGAGTATTAAAAATATGTTTTCAAAACATCTATTTCAAAACCCCTCTCAATCCTTCTCATTTTGGTTTCAAGAAACAAAACTTTGTTTTCCCCAAAATCTTCAAAAAAATGAGTCAAAACAGTGAGTGAGTTGAGTTCAAAGATTTCTCTAGAACTCAATACTCAACATATGGATTCAAGGCCACTTGGAAAGTCTTCCTAACCCATTGGAGAACACCCATGATTTTTGGTTTGACTTGGAAGTACTTGGAAATGGTCCATTTGGATCCCAACATTCCTTCCAAACATTCTGTTTTTGCTGTCACAGCAGCTAGGTCCACTTCCAACCTCTTTTACAGAAAACTTTTCCAAAAAGGGTGGTCCTAACTTATTTTTTCCTTAAAATTAAATGTCTTAGGGAACTTTCTGTATAAAATGGGCCCTTAGATCATTCTATTTCATTTTCTAACATTTTCTAACATTTCAGTCGACAGTACGAACTCTGTTTCTGAGTGACCTGTGTTGTTTATATGATTTCTCTCAATCTGTGATAGCTATTCAGGATTGTCTTTTTGGGTTATATTCTAGACACAATAAGGAACATCTCCATAAAAAATCATGCATTGAAAACATTCCTAACCCCTCTTTTCAATTTTCCAAAGATGATGCTACTATTATGTCCACTATTCACAGCAAGCATACCTTAACTTCCATTCTTTGATTTAATGTTTGCATGCATTCCAAATTAGCTCATATCTTAGGAAGTAGTTCATACTACATTTGTACATATCCCATGTTGATTTCATTCATTCATTCATACACATTTTAGACTTCTAAGTCATTCTAGAAATCCATGTACCCAAAACACACTACAACCTTTGCACATTTTTAGATACATACATTGCATTCATGCAAAATTTGGGGTTTTTGTAACTCTTAATCTAAGAAGATTATAAGGAATGATCACGATCACACGTTCATGCTCCCCTCGATCTAATCATCCTTTTCTCATCCGTCCCGGGGATTGAGAGATCTTCTTTTCTCAAAGAATAACATGCATCATGTTAGCTTGCTAAGCATGTTTTGATTTCTTTATTTATTTGTTTCAAGAACAATTCATGTCCCCTTTAGATTAAGGAAACTAATTACTTGATACATGATTAGACGATTTTTCCTAGGTTTATTTGTGTAATCTTTCACTTTATATTGCATGATATTTGACTTAGATCTTATGAATGATATTTTATCTTTTGATCTTCCATTTCAATTTTCTTATGTGATGTAATATACTATCATAGTATTAATTGTCGAACCATACATAGTATAAGATGATTATTTGGATGCTAATTGAGGCCCGTCGAAAGACGGGGCGAGTTGAGGGTGTTTTAGTCGCGACAAAGGCTCCTTCCTCTCTCGTACCAAAACCCCGAACCAAGTTCTTTGGTTATGAAGGGCCGGTGCCCTTTATCCGTTTGGGTGAGTCAAAATTAGGTTTCTTGGTTCCTTAAAGACCAAGTGGCGACTCTGTATCTGTTTTCAACAGACCATTTTCTTTTCTTTGATTCAAGTCAAATTCCTTTTCAAAACAATCTCAAACATGAGAGAGAGAAGTGGTCCAATTCCGCGTGTCCACAGCCCCCTATTACTCTAGTTACCCCTTCAAGATCTGATGGTGTATATACATATACGTATGTATATAAACACACATCTATGGTTATAATTTAGCTGATTAAAAACAAAATTCATTTGTTGAGTAAGCTACAATTTGCTTGGCCTCCAAGTCCATATCAATTTCTCTCTATATGTATATGCACTACACACTTTGTGAACACACTTTTACACTTTCTGCATTATACAAAACACAGAGAGTTTAGAGAGAGTGCAGAGAGTTCATAGTTCAGAATTTTATTGTAGAGAGAGAAGCTCAAGACTCCATAGCCAAAGCTTGGAGTTGATTTCTTATTTGCCTATTCTTTCTCAACAACATCTTTGCTCTTAATCACAGTGAGTATTACTAACTCACTCAAAATGTAATCCATTCCTTATTTACTGATTTGGGTAGTTAATTTGTAGAATCACCATTGATATTGTACGTTGAAGTTCATAGCTTGAAAAATGGAGATTTTCCAAACTCAACCAAAATCTGTTTTGTTAGATGAATATGATAGATTACATGTCATATATGCTATACCCAAAGTTTTAAAGTCTAATTTACTCATATGAAAAAGTATATTAGAAAATAAATTTTGACATGTTTTAGTTTTTCATAAAATTGGAGAGCTATGGATCAAATGGTGTTAAATTGACTTTAGATTCTTAATCCTTGTGAAAAACCGAAGAGAATCATATATTATATGTCCTATATACTTTAGAATTCCAAAATGGGTCATTTTGGACCCCTTAAGCTGAAACAGGGCAATCTGACGAAGAAGATGAAGCCTCAGCATTAACTCGCGCCACGATCGCGCGCGCGAGAAATCGCGCGAGCGGCCCGCGCGAGCGACCTTTCGCGCGAGCGGCCCGCGCGCGCGAGGTATGCGTTCCCAGGCAAACAGAAAAGTATATATATATAAAGTGAAAATTTGGCTGATCGCGCGAGAATCCCTTCGCGCGAGCGATCCGCGCGCGCGACCTTGATTTCCACAGGCAGACATAAAAGTTTATAATAAAAGGAAATTTGGGCAAATCGCGCGAGCGGCCCGCGCGAGCGATCTTTCGCGCGAGCGGCCCGCGCGCGCGAGGTCTTGCAGTTTCTGGTTTTGTTTGTTTTATGCTAAGGGACTGTTTGGTTCAACTTTTTAGTACTGTTAAGGCTCTGTTTGGGAAATTTAGTTAATTAGAACTCTATTGGGTTATGTTTGAATGATTAAAACATTGTAGTATGACTCATCAATCCCCGTACGCGTGTTGTTCCTGTAATTCAGCATTTTTGCTTTCGTTTAAGTGCATATCATTCATGTGGGGTCAGTGGTACATGCATGGGGGTGTCAGTCTGTGTGGAAAAGAGTAATGGTCAGTGTGAAAAGAGTTAGAGGTTGTAGTTGTGATTGTGGTTGTGGATTGAGTTGTGGTTGTAGTTGTGATTGTGGTTGAGTTGTGGTTGTAGTTGTGGTTGTGGTTGTGGTTGTGGAGAAGGTATCTTTGAAATGCAACGGTGGCAAATATGGACACTCCCTGACGCCCATGGAAGCGTTAAAGTGTGTGAAGCCGAACTCGGACATTCCCTGGCACCCATGGTAGTGCTAAAGTGTGGCCTACGGACACTCCCTGATACTCGAGTCTGGATACTGCGTGAGGGGTTGCCCCGGTATTTGCATGGCGGTTAGGGTATTTAAAGTGTGAGGCATTGGACACTCCCTGGTACCCCGGACCAAAGTGTGAGGCAAACTGGACACTCCCTGGCGCCCCGTTGCTAAAGTGTGGCTATCTTAGTGTTTCAAAGATACCAGGAGTAAGATAGTGGGTTGTTGTGGCTGTCGAGAGAAAAGAGTCGGCAAGATGAGTGTGGTGCATTGTCTCATTACACGAGTATCTATTCTTATGAATGAACGACCTTTAATATATTCCTTGTTGTTTTATAAATGAATTCTTTCTGCGGTTTAACTATTGATTTTACAAAACTGATAATGGAAAAAGGTAAATGGGTATGTTTTACATTTAAAGTCATGTTTTTAATACTCACCAGCTTCTTGAAAGCTGACGACGTTGATGCGTCCTGGACATTCGTGTTCAGGCTTTTCAGGTTTCAACCAGGAGGAGTCGTACGACTATGCGAATTGAGAATGGCTGCTTTTGGAATGAGAAAACCGTTTATTGATTATATGTTTTAAGTTTTGAACTATTTCGTTTTATAAGGATGACTGTAACAGACATTAAGCTATTGTTTTATTTTAAGGCGGTCTGTGCCTTAGTTGACCCCGTACTGTAATATGTAATAAGTTAGAAAATTTTTGTAAGCCTTGATTGCTTTACTCTGATTTTTATGTTTTGTTGTTCGACGTTTGGGACGGAATCGATCCTTCAAACTGTCGCGACCTACGGGTCCATAAAGGAAATTAAACGCTTTCCTTATTTATGCTACGTCGGGGCGTGACACATTTGCCTATAGCTAGAGCTTTTTACTCAATTTATTTCACATGTGTGTTTTATTAGCGATCCTACCAATATAGCAGCAAAAGCCACTCATAGCAAAGAATCAGAAATAGATGAATCCATTTCTGTTAAATAGCTAAGAGTTGATTCTGTTATGTTGATTCTGTTATAACAGAATCTGTTATGTGATTACATTGGATCTTTGTAAGTCTATAAATATATTACAGAGATGTAAATGAGAGATATGGAAAATTGAATCAATTGAGAAATAGAAATAGAAAAGGTCTCTCTCTCTCTCTCTCTCTCTCTCTCTCTCTCTCTCTCTCTCTCTCTCTCTCTCTCTCTCTCTCTCTCTCCAAATGATAGAAGGTCTACCACAGGATTTCTCATTCTCTTAGGCCAAGATCCTATTAGCTGGGGAGCCAAGAAACAAAGCACAGTGGCCAGATCCTCCACTGAAGCTGAATACAGGGCTCTTTCCATCACTGCTGCTGAACTTTGTTGGATTCGTATGTTACTTTGTGATCTCAAAGTTTCTCTATTTCAAACTCCTACTATTTTCTATGATAATGTCTCTGCTCTTTCTCTTGCCTCTAATCTTGTTTTTCAAGCTCGGACAAAGCATATTGAGATTGACTTTCATTTCATACGAGAAAGGGTTGTCAAAAAGGATCTTTCTATTCAATTTGTATCTTCCCAAGACCAATTGGCAGATATGTTTACTAAAGGCCTCACATCCAGCAGATTTCTTCTATTTCATGACAAACTACTGACACTCAGTTTGAAGGGGAGTATTAACGATCCTACCAATATAGCAGCAAAAGCCATTCATAGCAAAGAATCAGTGTCCTTGTCTCACACCATAGATGAATCCATTTCTGTTAAATAGTTAAGAGTTGATTTTGTTATGTTGATTCTGATATAACAGAATCTGTTATGTGATTACATTGGATCTTTGTAAGTCTATAAATATATTACAGAGATGTAAATGAGAGATATGGAGAATTGAATCAATTGAGAAATAGAAATAGAAAATCTCTCTCTCTCTCTCTCTCTCTCTCTCTCTCTCTCTCTCTCCCTCTTAGATTTTATCTTGTTTAACACGTAACAAAGGTTTGGATTTCAACACCATGCCTCAATGGAAGTGCTACTAAGTAGATAATTCATTTCCACCCTTGGGCACTTTTAATCACAACATATTTCGCACTCCAAATGGTGGGTTTAATAATAATTGTATACTTTCTCAAGACTCCACCATTGACAATAAAATAAACCATTAATTTTGAGAATATAAATTATTCTCCCAATAGTGCTTTACTCTCAAGGTAAACCAAAAAATCATTTGAAGTGATTGAACTATTGAGTAACTTTTTCCGAATAAAATATAGAGGCACATTTTTCACGAAAAATCATATCACCATTGTATAAAAGTTGAAGCAACTCACAATTTATGACCCATTAAATAGATGTGCTTCATTTCATTACCAAAACCATTTGGAAGTCAAAATAATATTCAAACCTCATCAATTGCTCAAAACTTCTTCAATCATTCCAAAAATAAATTTCAGGCTCAAATTCTAAAGTTTTAGTGATATAAATGCACATCCCAAATCACACTTCTTTTAAAAGTATTTTCTAAATATTAGAACTTCTTCTCGAAATAAGAAAGATATTTTCCGTTCAATATCCTTCATCTTTAAAAGAGCCAATAGCACATACGTTCACAATCTCAAATATTAAAATTATTGAGATTCTCAAAACCACTGCATGCCAAATTAGTTATTCCAATAGTTTTGTATTGTGGTAGTCGAGGTTGATGCTTGATCATCTAATCAAGAGAAACCAAACTTGTAACTATTTTTTCAAAAAATTCATAAACTCTTACTTCTAAAAAAAAATCTCATTTCCTTCAAAAAAAAAAAATTTCAATGGAAGCTTCTTAGATACTCGCACATTAGTCTCCAAAATTCACAAGCTCAAATTTTCTAAAAGGCTTCTAAAAACACCATTTGCAAAAAAAAAAAAAAAAAAAAACCAACAACAACTTATAATCTCATTTCTCAAGATTTTTTTAGAGCACCACAATTACCTCCCCAAATTATAATTGCGGATTATCTTTTAAATAGTGGAATTCTCAAAAGTGAGATTTCTATAACATCACTTCAAAAATAATTTTTTGTCAATGGCCTTTTGCACCATAAACATTCATTTGAAATACTAGGATTTTTCAAAAGTATAATTTTGAGACCTATCTATCATTCCAAATGAGCACAAAGTCTCATAAAAACAAATAAATAAATGTTGGCAAAACTCCTTTATCTCAATTTTTCCAATAGAAAAGAAATGTACATGAGTTTGGCCTCTAAATCAATTTTTTCAATGGAAATTATAATGTTCTGACGAGTAAATATTTAGTACCCACTATTCCATGTACTTAAAAATTCAAATCAATCATAACATAAATGAGGATTTCACCTGGAGCAACACCCAATAAAATTAGCATGTTCCACAAGCCTTAACTTTTTCATGAATAAACATAAACTAGAGAAGCCCACGTATACATAGACAAGTGCATAGGTATAGTATGGCTAGACCAATGGTGGCACAACAAAATATATGAATTAAAATTGCTAAACAAGTATTCTTAGGAAATGCTTTAAGAGCTACGTGAATAAAAATAATTCTCTGAAGCACACTAGTCCATATTCAAATAAAATCAACCAGTTATTCTTTTCAAGAGAACAAAACCTTTTTTATATAATAAACCTCCACAATTTCCTCCATATGTATCAAGTATCTCACCCGAAAGCAAAAATGTAAAAAAAAAAAAAAAAAAAATTTAAAATAAAATAATACCTCTTGTATGGAGAGAGTTAACGCGAAAATTAAACATTTTACCGTATACTCGCTAATTTGTGAGATCTCCATGTCAGTACTCAATTTGTCACTTACACATTTCAACAACCACATCAAATTCAATTGATGACAATTGATCAAATAAGAGAGATGAATCGTCTTAAAATTGTTGGAGATTTAGCTCTAAAATCACATACTCTTCGAATATCAAAATTATGGATAAAATCATGAGAGAAACATACTATTTATAATAATTAAATAATCAAATATTTTACCTTCATTTGTGACAAAATAAGTGTAACATCTCATACCATGTGAAGTATACGACATTGGGTCGAGGCGCATACTAGGTCGCTCTCTTTAAGATGAATCGCACCTCTCATTGTTAATCAGTGTAGTAGGAATGATGTGTCGCCTCCAAGATACATCAATGTCCCAGCTCTTGGCTGTGGTCTCCCTCAATCTACACTTTTGGGAGGACCAAAGCTTTTCCCAACACCCTTCTTTGCCCAAATATAAAATAAAATTTGTACATTACAAAAGAAGTATTATACTAGCATATAGGCCATTACATGGACTTATCTTAATATGTGTTGTGTGACCCAAGCCTTATATTTATAGGCTCAAGAATATGGCCATTGGAAAACTCATACTAATTGAGGCTTAAGCCCAATTGACTTGCCCCAATAATCACATGTGTAACATATGGGTAATAAATCATCTCTTTAAGTAGGATATAAAATGGTTGTAACTCTCAATATAAAGATGATTTATAATTAAATCACATGGGTTAAATAATTATATTAAAGTATGTATAAAATGTTATTTTTTATTAAAATATTCCAGCATACACCCTCACAAATTTTTTCTATAGAAATATACTCGAAAATCCCCACATACCAATGTTTTCAGTTTTAGGCCCATCCTATATAAGTATGTATTAATAGACCCTAATTGTTTTGAACTAGTATGTTATCAACTCATAACTCCCAATTAATATTATTCAGATGACGAATTTACCCCTACATATATTATATACATATATGTATATACGAAATTATGTTTGGAAATTAATTTTGTAATCAATTTTGAATTGATTTGTAATGACTTTCCACAGATTATGATCATCGTGGATATATATACATATATATATATGTATATATATACACATAGCAATTTTTGGTTTGGATAGAGTTTGCATTTATTAGAATGAGTTGTCAATTTGAATTATATTATATACATTTATGTGTATACGAAATTATGTTTTGGAAATTAACTTTGTAATCAATTTTGAATTGATTTGTAATTACTTTCCACAAATTATGCTCATCGTGGATATGATATATATATATATATGCATATACACATAGCAATTTTTGGTTGGATATAGTTTGCATTTATGAGAATGAGCTGTCAATTTGAATTTGCATTTAACAATCCCTTAGTTATAGCTAATTGATATATGATATAAAATCTCGTAGTCTCTTAGTTTGAATTTTTGTATATATACATATATATATATATTCATATACATATCATGGTCACAATCACACATTGACTTGCCCATATGAATTCTCATTTGAACATCCTAATACTGTTTGGTGTTAAATTATCCATGCATGATGTGTGTGTGTGTGTGTGTGTGTGTGTGTGTGTGTGTGTGTGTGTAGAATTTTACATTACATCTAAGTCAGAACATACATAATATCGTATCAGGATACAATAGACACAGTGTAAAATTTAACACACACATAATTACTGAAATAGTGTAAAATTTTACACTAACAATTTTTACAGAACTTTACAGTAACAATTTTTCAGAATTTTACACTAACAATTTTCCAAAATTTTACAATAACAAATTTTTAGAATTTGATCAAACAAAAAATCCAAACCAAGGACACCAACCATCACATATGAAAATTCAACCATAAGAAGGACCAAATTACAAGGCTAAACTGAAAATTCAAAAAAACAGAAAAAGACAAGAGTGAAAAAAAAAATAAACTAGAAAAAAATCCCACTACTCATGTAACTCCAAACCAAAAACCCTTTATCACTACATACAGTGTAGAATTTATCGCCATAGAAAACTACAAAAAAAAAAAAAAAAAAAGGAGAGAATCGTCACAAAAAAAGGGGAAAATTAGAAGAATTATCTGGGAAAAAAAAGGGGGTGAGCAAAAAATGGGACACTAAATCATAACGGAAACCACAGTCGAATCGCACTCGAAATCTCCTTTTCAAAGTGATTCTGTTTCAGAGCTTCGGCCATCCATTAAAGCCGAATCCTATATATCTGAAGAGGTTGAACACATGTGATCCGATCCAATCCGAACACAAGAATTCGATTACAGAACTTGAAGGCTTGAATATCGTCCACCGCCGGCAACGACAACAGTTGCGGAGGAGTACGATAGTCGGAGTAGTCGACGGTGGTGAGGAGCTCTCTGCACACTTCTTGGTCCATCAGGAGAAGATCGGATATGGAGGTGTGACTATTGCACTGTACATGTAGAGAGAGAAAGTAGAGAGAGGGAGAGAGTGCAATGAGAGAGAGAGAGAGGGGGTATGATGGGTTTTGCATATAGAGAGAGAAAGAGGGAGAGATGGGATATAATGGGTTTAATTTTCAATAAATAGAAACACTATAATCATGGTATGAATTTGGAAAGAGGGGCATTATGGTCATATAATTTTTAGTGGACCTATCACAAAATACTTTATGTAGTTGGACCTATTATGCATAAGATGGGGCTAATAGGACTTACTATTAGTTTACCCTTTTTTCTATGTAAAACTGGATATGTTGTACGCACTCTCTAATAAATATTATGTTGGAAATTTTGAATGATAAATTAAATCTTATAGGACATTTAATTATGGAGTAGTTTAGTCGTGCCAAACAGTCAAATGGTTGTGACTATTGACGAATAGTCTCCTTTCTATGGGTTGTGACTGTTGACGAACAGTTCTATATATATATATATGAGTCTTATTCATTCATTTAGAAGTAAGAAATTTATATTAGTTCATATATATATACATTATTAGTGCGTCAAGTGTCTGGGAGAGTGCAATCACAAGTATGGTTCGCTGGAATCTTATTATTTGAAGTGCTTCTATAGTAAGGGCGAGATTGTTGTATCCTGGGAGACAAATACTGCAAATCTGTGAGCACCAGTACGGGGCATAATTGTCTTAAGGACATAGTGTACAACACTAGACTCGATCTATCGTTTCGTTCTTGCATATAATTCAAGTTCAATATTATTTGCAGTATTTATTGACGTGTTTCAGATTTTAGATTTATACATCCTAATATATTTTGGTTAACAATCTTAAGGCAATTATTTGGTGCATTTGTATAAATATGCATTTATGTGTTTGGGAAAATATGCACTGTACTCATATTTTTGTTTTAATTGCCTAGAAAGTAGAAAATCTATTATTTTAACCCGTCAAACCGCTGCTGGGTCTCACCCTGTCAACTAGACATTCCACCTTGTTAGTGGAATTTGTTTGTAAGCTTTTGTGCCCAAAGCTTTATTCTTAATTCTAATTTGGAAAAGTGTTACATATATATATATATATAAAGGTTTGTTGTATAATGTGATTTAGTAAACTATGTGAGAATTTTTATTTTTATTTTGGGTCTTGTAACTAATTCACATATCTAGATAGTCATCACATAGTAATCTGGAAAGTCGAGTTTCGTCGTGTGCAACAAACAGTCTCGGTGTTGGGATCTAAGTTAACTGATCCTTCACATTTAGTGGTGGAAAATCTTTTGTTGCTATACATATTAAATTGTATGCCTATGTTGTTACATCACATATCAAGACTTTTCTGTTTCTAGCGATGTCTGCACTTACCAATTGAGTAATGGATATGTATACATACTTGTGTGTGTATAGGGAGAGAGGATTTTAAGTGAATTGGGTCGAGTGAACTTGATAGAAGTGTGTGTGTGTGTGTGTGTGTGTGAGAGAGAGAGAGAGAGAGAGAGAGAAAGAGAGAGGGAGAGAGGAGAGGAGGGGGGGGGGGGGGGGGGGGGGGAGGGGGTGAAAGAGAGAAATAATGTATTGTATTGATAAGTTTTAGTATTACAATGGAATGACCCTTTATATAGGCTAATAGAATCCTAAGAAATGAAGATGTAGTACAACTGTGGAGTACAATGTATGTGAACATAGTTTAGGGTAATGTACAAATACAAATGAACCTAGACATTATTTAACTATAATTCTCTAATAGCCCCCCTCAAACTCAAGGTAGTTGAATGTAAACTAATTTGAGTTTGGAAACCAAATCCTCAAGACGTCAAACTGATGAGCTTTGGCAAAAATGTTAGTAGTCTGATCGATGGAGGAGACTGAGATAAGCCGAATAGAACCACAAGGGAGCTAATGATGTACAAAATGACAGTCGATCTCGATATGTTTTGCACATTCATGAAAGACATCATTGTGGGCGATTTGAATGGCACTCTGATTATCACAATTGATAGCTATAGCAGCGGAATGAGTGACCCCCCATGTCTTCAAGTAACCATTGTAACCAAAAAAGTTCCTAAGTAGTATCAGCAAAAGCACGATATTCAACTTCTGTACTAGATCTAGGAACAACGGTTTGCTTCTTGCTGCACGAAGAAATGAGAGAATTACCTAAGAAAAAAACAATAACTAGTAGTGGAATGACGATCAGTAGGAACTCCTACCCAATCCACATTAGAATAGGCACGTAGCTTAAGGGAGGAGCGAGCAGAGAAATAAAGACTATGATATAATGTACCCTTAATATACCTAAGAATGTAGAGAACTACGGCATAATGAAAAGAATGAGGAGCAAGCATAAACTGGCTAACAATATGGACAACATAAGAGATATCCGTTCTAGTAACTGGCAGATAAATGAGACTCCCAACAAGATGACAGTATAAAGTAGGATCATCCAAGAATACACTATCCATAGGACTGAGCCTACAGTCAGGCTCGAGATGAGTGCTACATGTCTTGTTGTCTGTAAGTCCTGCCCATATAAGTAGGTCAGAAGCATACTTGGCCTAAGAAAGATATTATTAATCAGAATTGGAAGTGATCTCAAGACCCAAAAACCAGTTAAGCTTGCCAAGATCCTTTATTTCATCATGTTGGCTGAGGTAAGTTTTGAGATCCAGAATTCCAGATGTATCATTGCTAGTGATGATCATGACATACACGTATAGGAGAAAGAGAATAATGCCTTGGTTAGTTTGGCGAATGAAAAGAGCCGAATCATATGGGCTGGCAGTGAACCCAAAACCCTCAACAATGGTGCTGAATTTTGCAAACCAAGTCCGTGTTGATACCAAGAGAGCTTGGCGGAGTTTACAAACTTGATGAGGCTAATGATGATAACTAGGAAGGGGACACATATAAACTTCTTCAGTGAGTTCACCATTGAGAAAGCATTTTTGACATCCATTTGGAATAAGTCCCAACGGTGAACTGCGGCTACTACAATAAGGCTGCGGACAGAAGCGAGTCAAGCAACTAGGGCAAATGTTTCCTCATAATCAATCCCATACTCCTAGGTAAAGCCCTTGTCTACTAAGCAGGCTTTGTAGCGATTAATGGATCCATCTGAGTGGGTTTTAATCTTGTAAACCCACTTGCATCCCATAGCATTTTTGTCTTGTGGCATGTTCACCAAATTCCATGTGTGATTTTGTTCTAGTGCTTGTCATCATCCATTACTTTCTACCAAAGAGGATTAGAACTGGCCTCACGATAAGACTGAGATTCATGATGAGAAAGTATGATAGAAAAAGCAACATAATCACGAAGATGAACTGAAAAAGTTTTTACCTGGTTACTTTGTCTGAGGGGCAGATCAGGTGCATGAGTAGATCCATCAGTTGGAGCAGGCAGCTTAGGAGAGGGCAAGGTGGATGACTCAGTCAGGATATTTATGGAAGGGGATGACGGAGACAAGGACAGAGATGGGGGTGGTATTTCAGGAGGTAGGGTAATATCAGTAGAGTTTGGGAACAGGTCTGCTAAAGGATCAGTGAAGAGAAGGGAAGTACTATTAGAAGATAGGTGGAACTTGGACATAGAAAAGACTATATTGTGTTCCCAGTCAAAGGTTTGTCCTCACACAGGCTTTGACATATCGCTTGTGATACGCGTTGCATCACAAAAGCTCTGTCGAAGAGGGGCAAACTGTAGACACCCTAATTTTGACAGAACTATCGAACCTAGGGGGAATTACCTCTGAAACCAATGACAAAAATGTCCGATAGAATTCAAAATCCTTGATGATGAATCATGCTCTTCGGAAAGCTTCGTAGCTCAAAAGCCTAGTGATTTCAAAGCCAAAATGACCAAAATATCCCCGGAGTGACACTTTCTGGACTAAGGTATAAAAGCATTACCAAAACATGGAAGTGTCCTTAGAATATCGCTTTGATCAAAAGAATTGCACTAGAAAGACCAGGAAGTCCAAAATACTCATTTCAAGCAAAATCAATGCAAAATGGTTCTTCAAGGGCAAAATGGTCCCAAATAATTTTTTTATGATTTTCAAACAATTTTGATAAAATACTAGACTCCAATACCTTTCCAACGGTAATTCGCAATATTTGGAGTTAAATTGAATTAGTAAATTTCAAAGTTTTTGAATGAACAGCGAACAGCCGGCAAACCATGCTCATACCACTCCAAAATTGACCTATCTACCCTTATTTTAGTCACTAAGGAAATCAAAGTCTATAAAAACCCATTTGATCTTATTTTGAGGGGTGAGCAACTTGATCTTCACCTTAGAGATAGGATTAAACAGTGAGTTTTTGTGAGTGATTTCCCGAGAGTTTTAGAAAGAGAAAAGTATCCAAAAATAAGAGAAACTCTACCCAAATAGGATCAAAATCACCTTGAGCCATGGAAGCTTGAAGAAGAGCAAGAAGAAGTATTGAAGATCTTCAAAATTCAACCAAACCAATACTAATCTGAGGCAATCCATAGGTAATTCTCTCATTTAGTGTGATATCTTTACATAATTCAATCACAATACCTAGATTCAACTAGGTTTTACACATTTTCAAAAAGCCTCTTCTCTATCCCCTTCTTCACACACCACTTGAATTGTGATTGGATTTCTATTGAATTGTCATTGATTTGGATCTAGATAATCATTTGATGTATATAAAACATGTTCTCAATCAAAATTTAGTCATAGATCTTCCAAGTTGGCATTGATTTCATCCTTTCTCTCTTATGCTCTTCTCTTGAGTTCTATAGAATTTTCTATATTCTATTAGAATTTCTTGAGATTAGATCCTCTAATTCTCTATAAGTCCATGATTATGAGAGGGTTAGAGAGGATCTAGGTGATACCCTTAGATAATCTATGGATTTAAGCCTATGCTCATGGCTTTGGTTCATCCATTTGAGGCTCATGAAACTCTCTATGTTTCATTGAAGTCCATAGAAGTTGAATTTTCAATCCCTAAGGATCTTCAATTAGGGAGAGGAATTGGGCGTAGATTTTAGTTGTTCATGTGATTTGTTGTTAGATTCAAGAGAATTCAAGTGGGTAAGTCTATTCCCATAGGATTAAGCAAACACCTTAAAGCCTACTTCTATATTCTCTCATGAGATCTACATTAGAGCTTCTTCAAGGCTAAATCTATAAATCCACATGATTAGTGAGTATCTCTTGTATTGATTATGGTTGCACTAAGCCTAAATTCTCTATAGAATTCTAGATTCTATAGAGAATCTAGAATTCCCTTTTATTTTTACTATATAGAATCTAGAATTCCCGTTGAGATTCGTATATCCATAGGAATGTTGCGATTTCTTTGACGGGAAAGGGTTCAAGACCTTACTATGTTCCTTCTTGGTATAATCTAGGTGAAATCCTGTTTTTATCATGTTCATTCATCTGGACTAACCTTTGTTTTGTAGCGCTATCGAGGTGCTATTCCTCATTTTCCCTTTTATTTTATTCGGCCTTAGATGTTTTATTGATTTTCCGACTTCATGTGCGACATCTTAGATTAGGTTGATGCCTTATATGTTTATGTGATTTAGAGACCTTTTCTTAGGATCTTCTATAAAGCTAGATGAGAAAATGCATTTTCTAGTATTTTTCTTGTTGTGTTTAATTAGTCATAAGAATTTAAATACTACTAACATAAATAGTAACTCAGAAGAAAGGAAAAAGATAATAAAATAAAATAATTCACAAACTTCAAAATTTATAATTTCTAATCAATTAAAGTACTTTTTCATGAATACTTTTCGCCATGTTCTGAGATAATATCAATCCACTTGTGTGCCACATATGTACCAGATAAGTAAACTTGTACGTATGGATCAATCACACTTTTAAATAGTAAGAAAAGCATCTTAAGACAAGTACCTAATTTTTTTAGAATTTTTTACCTGACTCATCACTTTTGGGGTCATATTTACCTGACCCATCACATTTTCAACTTATTTCCCAAACCTCATCACATTTTTAAAGTCACAAAAGCAAATTCGTGACTTCACCCAAAAAATTTCTGCAGAAGTCACTAGTCCAACTTGCGACTTCTTGCGTGAAGAGTCACGATGCCAACTCTCAACTTTATCAAAGCTTGTGAACGTGTGTGCGTCTCTGTGTGTGATGACGAAGAGGAGAGAGAGAGAGAGAGAGAGAGAGAGAGAGGGTGAAGTTTTGGGGAATATGTGTGTGTGTGTGTGTGTGTGTGTGAATGTGTGTGCGTCAGTGTGTGCTGGGGAAGAGGAGAGAGAGAAAGAATAGAGAGGAAGAAAGTGAAGTTTTGGAAAAGAATGTGAAGTTGCGAGTTGGCATTGCGACTCTTCGTTGTGGCAAGAACTCGCAAGTACTTGGACTGACGACTTCTACATAATTTTTTTGGTAGAGTCGCAAATTGCACTTGCGACTCCAAAAATACGATGAATTTAGGAAATAAATTGAAAAATGTGATAGATCATATAAATATGATCCCAAAAACGATAGGTCAGGCCAAAATTTTAATTTCCATTGCTAACTTCATTTTTAGTTCATCTCTTTACCTCACATTTAATCACTATTTTGTGTTTGTCATCTTGTTTTTCTTCCCTAAACAAAGTAAAGCTTAAAGTCTACATCTATTGTTAGGTTGAGTCACTTCCTCGAGCCATGAGTCTCGTGCACTTTTGACCTTTAAATTTTTACTACCGTGAAAAATTATCCCTGGACCATCATGGCAAACAACGAAATCTCGTTAAATAATTTATGCAGAGCCAATTATAAACGAGTAATTAGTGCTACACTTCAAAATTTGGCTTTGCTTTAACAATAGTACAACCAAAAATATAACATATTTTACGACACTTTGCATAACATGGCTTTAAATGTATTGTACCTTGTGTTATTTGAATTTTTTTAATATTTTTATGCATCATTTACACAGCACATGGTGCATGTATTTAAAGTACTGTTGTGAAATATGTTATGTGCCTAGCATTTTTAATAGTACAACATAGACACCGTCAATGATCGATAATACCAGTAGTAAAGTATTTGAAAATCAAATAGTATGAAATTTCGATAAAAATAAGGGTTAATTACAAAATATGCACTTGAAGTTTGGTCTATGTTTCGTTTTAATTCATGTAGCTTAATTATGTCAATTTAGTCACTGAAGTTTTAAATAAAATCAATTTGATCCAAATGTCCAATTCTGTCAGAAAATTTGAATGAATTTACTCATGTGCTATGTAGTGTCACACTTTTTAGGGGATAAAAATTAAACACCACCAATCCCTCCACGTGGTTATTAGTGTAATTGTGCGTAACAATGGGTGAATTTTGTCAAATGTTCTAAGAGAATGGGACATTTGGATTAAAAAATGAAACACCATCAATCCCTTCACTTGTCTATCAAATTTTCTGACAGAATGAAACATTTGGACTAAATTAATTCTATTTAAAATTTCAGGGATCAAATTTATACAATTAAAACTACAAGAACTAAAATGAAACAAAGACTAAACTTCAAATAAATATTTTGTAATTAAGGCTAAAAACAATAGCACTATTCAATTTAAATTTCAGATATGTACAAAATTCTAAGACAAAAGGTTCATTAATAATTCCATGAAAAATAAAACTCAATATCGTATATTTCACATTCCAACTCTCGATTATTGTTACTCATGGTAACAAATACAAATCATTATTACTCCTACCCTAATAATAGTACCCATGTGGCTATCCAAGCCTTATGAACTATCAATCTCCATCATGTCCCAACCATTTCTTCATCATTTTAACTTTTTAAAGCTACCCAACTGGCTCTCAAAATGTAGCTCAACTCTCCCAATAAAAGAATATATAAATATATATAATTATATAATCTCAGAAATTGTGTAACTATAATTGTATACAACACCAGTGTAGAAGAACACAGAGAACTAATTAGTAATTTTCTACACCTAAGATCTCTAGATACTATATATTATATGCAAAAAAATAAATTTGTTTCCCAAATTACCCTCACACCTTTTCTTCTATTTCCACTTATACCCTCCCTCTTGCTCTTTGATTCTCCTCAACACCCTATCAATTGCAATATCAAATGCATCATTAATACCCACCAAACCCTCATTGGGTTTTGCATACACAATATTGGGTATATAATCAATCACTTTCTCTCTCATCCTTCTCACATCATCCCTACTATATTTCTCAAGAACACTTTTTACAGACAACCCATTCTTCACTGCATTACGGTCCACAAAAACCGAGTAACTACCCGGTTCACCCGGCAAGAACCACTGGTACTGATAATAAGCGGTCCGCTTCCAGAAGAAAACCGGGATCGAACCGGCCACCATGCAATCAAAAATGGACCGTCGAGTAAAACTATCACCCCTCGGCTGTAAACAAAAGTCCGAGTCGAGAAACGTTTCAAGGATTGCCGAGGTGCCGTTCGAGCACCGAGTTCCAGCGCAATCGACGACTCGGCAGGAGTCCGAGTCGTTGTAGCACTGACTCAGCAACACGCCTCGAAAATCGTTCTGAATGAAGCCACGTGTTGCGCCCGCAAAACAGTATAACGAGGTTCGATTACGGGTACGAACGAAGCTCTGCCACATGATAACATCGGAAACCGAACTGGGGTGGAATCCAGTGGGGTAGGGTACACCGACATCGAAATAGTCCCAATGGTTTTTCTCGATCAGGAGACGCGTGATGTTCCTCATCGCCGGAATGTAGATACACTGGGACCCCCAATCCTCGTCTTTTGACCGTCGAAAATCCCATGTGATGCGGCCCATCGTGATGAAGTGATCCCAGCCGTTTGATCTGTTCCAGTAAAGCTGATCCTGGACCCATCTCAACATCATCTCGCAGTGCTGATCTCGATCTTTGGCGCTCGAATTGGTCCATAAATACTTCCCAACTGCGAGTCCAGCGTAAAACGGTATGTAGAAAGCCGTAGCCGATTCTGGCTCCGACGTTCTGCACCGGTGATTTAATATCCGATTGTGGTATATAATTTCTGAAGCAAACTGGTCGGTCCAGTACCAATTATGGGTCAGATTCTCGGGCACGAGTCCGGCGAGTCCGGTCGCTTTCGGGCCGAACCCGTTGTTGGAAAGCGCGTCACAACGCGAGCCCCATGGGCTCAAATTATGGCAATTTTGCAACAAATCGGTGTTGAAAATCGGTGGGAGATCGTAAACATAGACCTTACCTGCTTGGGCGGGGCTAAATGTTAGTTTGAAATTTACGAAGAACACAATCATATACACGCTTTGAAAATTATAATTTTTTAAGTTGACCCAACTCAAATAAAAATTAAAAATTAATAAGAGAAGTCAGAAGTGTGTAAAGCTTAGAATTTGATGAGATTCAATGGGTCAAATTTATATTAATTTAATATAAGTTCAAACATACCTGTTCTATGTCGTTAAATAAACAAAAAATCAGATTTTTGTTATACTACTTTTTTTTTACCTCATCAAATTCCATTTTAAGTTATAAAATGACACCACATAAAAATTAAAAATTAAAATGAACTCTGGGCCACAACAGCTTACCTGACCCACATTGAGTGTCGGCGGAAGTTGCAGAGGCGGACGGCGACGGGAAGTGACGGCGGTTTCCGGTGACGGAGAAAGGGATAGAGCGAGCCATGAGGAGGAGGAAGATCTGGAGAAAGAAGACGGCCATGATGAGCCATGTTCGAGGGTTTTGAATCGAGAGATAGGGTTTGATTAAACTGAATGAATTTTTGCGATCTAATAAGTCTGGGGTTTTGGGTTTTTCCGGCGAAGGATTATCGCAATTGGGAAGCATCAGAATTAGAATGTGAAGTAAATTCCGGCGAAATTTGGCCGGAAAATTTGTGGGTTTTGGTTGAAAATTGAAGTGAGAGAGTCGATTTGGGTCAGATGTTGCAAGGAAGGCGAAAACGGTGCAGAGGGCAGAGAGAGAGAGAGAGAGAGAGAGTGTGTTTTAGTCTTCTAGAGAGCGAAGCTTATAAAGCGGCTATATTGTTCAGGGGGATTAAAATTGTTGTTTACTAGTTTTTGATCAATTGGACATTAATTCTGAGCAAAAAAAAAAAGATCAATTGGACATTAATAGCTGTGATTTGGACGCGTGTCAAATTAGGTTATTTAAGAGGGCCGACCGACAAGCCAATTAGTGTTTCTTAAGCATATACTATATATTATAGATGAGATTTGCTAACTTACAATATAGGAGACTTTAAGCGACGAAAAATAAAATTTTAGTGACGAATTTTTTCATTGCTAAAAGTTGAAACCTTTAGCGATAAAAATTTCGTCTCTAACAATCTGTTTTTCGTCGCTAAAAGAGCTGTTGTATGCTACTAATTTACAAGTTACAATCATCATGTTGTAAGTTAGCAGGCCCGTTATATATATATATACGTGTCAGTATAATTTAGTTAGTAAACTAAACATTAAGGTTGTTCCTCCACTGGGATTTTGAACAAATTTTTTTATATTAGCATAGTCATTTTTTTTTATGTTAATCACCTCTATGTTTTTTTGAAAAAACTAGCGATTGGGGTGTGCTATCGATTCGATTTGGACAAATTCGATTCGATTTTGTTTGGTTCGATTTGAATAATTGAGAATTGAAATTGAACTAAATTATATTTTGATTCGGTTTAGTTTTGATCAGTTCGGTTCGGTTTGAAAATTCGGTTAACTAAAGTTTAAAAAACTATACTTTCTTTTCTTTTCTTTTCTTTTTCTTTTTTTTCTTTTTTTTTTATTGTTTATTTTCACAACTTTTTTGTATGCTTTTATTCCCATTTTTCTTTCATATTACAGAGAAATATATGTTTATATTTACTTATATATAATATACTTATATTTTTGTAACATATATAGTTATATATAAAAATATATTAATAATATAAAAACTTCATAAAAAAAATCGGTTTTTCGGTTCAGTTTAGTTCGGTTTGGGATAGTATAACTGGAAAAAAAAAATTACAGTTCGGTTTGAAACTGAACTGAAGTTTTTTAACTGAATTAATTGAACTGAAAAAAAAATTTTAGTTTGATTCGAATTTCGGTTAACTGAACTATTTGCCCACCCCTAACTGAAAGAGCAGTTGATGTATTTGATTTAAGATACAATTTTTTTTGTATTTTAGTTTGGTGGAGAAACTGCTGGGAGACCTGGGGTGGGTAGTTATTATATTGGTGGTTATTTATTTATTTAATATTTTTTTCAATTAGTGGCTTTTGATAATTTGATACCCTTATGTTTAATTCTTGATGGATAAAATATTGTGTGAGTTCTGTATCCGATGTGGATGGTATATGAGGGATGATATAACACGTAAGCTGGTTAGTGTCAGGTGGAACAACAAGTGAAGTGTGATGGAAGAGTAAGAGTGAGAGTTTGGTAAGATAATAATAATAATAATAATAATAATAATAATAATAATAATAACAACAATAAATATATGTAAATAACCAACGATGGAGGGACTTAGAGAGTGTATGGCTCGAGTGAGAACCAGAGTAGTCCCAAATAAGAGAGAGATAAAGCAGTAGAGGGTTGGTTATCGATTGGAGACTGGTGTATGGGAGGGAGTTATTCTGTGAGGCTAAAGGAGAGGTAGGGGAAGGTTGAGTGATGACTGAGAGTCGTGTTTTTTTTGGGAATTTTGGAGAAGGTGGTGAATGCCTTAAGTGCTTAGAATCGCAGCTTAAGACTGGGTTAAAACTTAAACCCTAGGTTGAGCTCCGGGTTGTTGGATGTATTGAATGAGGTTGGCATTTATACAGAGTTTGTGAGGTCCTTGGTACAGCTGGAGGTAGCTGAGTTGGCATCTTCGGAGTGGTTACTCTGTTTGAGGTAAATGGGGACTTAAATGCGTATGTTTAAGGTGGTTGGCGTTATTAAAATGGGGATGTGGACAAGTCAGTGTTTTGAGAAGGTGAAACGCAGTATTGTCATATTGTCGTTGTGATGGTGAGCCGATGCCATTAGTTGGTCAAAGGGAGACACAAGGAGGAGAAATACTATAGGTGCAGAAGATGCAGCGAGGGAGTAACCGAGGCTTCTCTTATTGGTTCTAAGGTTTAACCGGGGGCAAACATCAAGGCTTTTTTATTGGTTTGTCGAAATGTGTTGTCACTTGGAGCGACGACTCAAAATGTAGCGATGGTTTTCATTGGTGCAGACGGTTAAGCATTGGGGTTATTCGAGGTCATGCTATTGGCTTGCAGAGCGCTCAGCGAGGTTGAAACGACTAGGTAAGGTGAGAGAGTCACATGTTACAGCTAGTCTTTTATGGCCATGGGTCTCTCTAATTGGTCGTGAGGCTGGAGGGGCAGGGCACGTGATTGGTGGTCACGTGTCTCTCTTTCTCTTTAGGACCAACCCTACCCTTGCCTGTGAGGCGTTGAGATAGGGAGGTACCCCTGGTTCTAGCCACCGAGCCATAAGCTCTCGAGTTCCCAGTGGACATGGCCACCCTTAGTACTGCTCTATGACCAAGGGTGGGGAATCCACGTGTGAATGTGTGCTTGTGTTGTAGTGAAGTGTTCATTGGGGGTGTGGAGGAGAAATCCATTTGTAAGATATGCTTGAGAACGAGTGGTGACTGCAAGCGATGGTTGATTCTATATCGACAGTAAATTTCGGGGTGAGTGGTCATTCGATGCCATGGCTAATCGATAATAGAATGGTTATTCCAAGTCATAGCAAGCTTTGACCAGTGATTGATGGTTTAAACAATGTCCACGTGCCAAATGGGCGGTGGTGTAATGAGTGGAGAGGGCAGTAGGTGCCAGTTTCCTTTGCTTTGTTTGGGGTGGGCTCAATTGCAGTAGGCCTCGGTGACTACTCTGGGTGGGCTTTGGAGTGGGCTGCTTGAGGCTGGCCTTTTTTAGTCGTGAAGTTTCCTAGTGGGCTCTGCGGGAGTAGGCCCTGTTTTATGAGCATTCTGCAATGGGTCTTCCGAGTGGTTATTGTGAAGTGGGCTTCGGAATAATGGGTTCGTCGACGGTAGGCATGCGGATTGGGTATTTTTAGTTATAGCGGGGTCCATTATTTAGTGACATCGTTGGATACATGTGGAGTCGTTGGTAACATGTATTGGTCAAACTACGTGAGTTGTTAACTATTACCTACAAATATCATGGTTTTAATGTAAATATGAAAACTTTGAAAAAAAAATTGGTACCCATTGTTTTGGGTTTATATAGTAGTATAGATTAATCGTTACTTTAAATATAAAGGGAAATTTTTTTAGCATTTGAATCGCCCAAAGTAGGATTTAATGCATTCCTTAAACAATTAGATTAATCCACATGATAAGATGATACGATGAGTAAGACAAATATTGATAACTTCACCTCATCAAAAGAAAGAGATCTGAGTGAGATTTGTGCTGTTAAGGTTGTGACTGAAATTATATTTTTTTAATTTATTTTTGCTTTTTATAATTACTTTCTCAGAATGTCGCCGTTGGTGGAGAGGAGGAGGGAAGAGATGTGGCCCTGTGGGTCTGCTTGATCTGGAGTGAGCTAGGATTTGGGGATTTTTTTTCTTTCACAAAGAAAGAGAGAGGGAGTAATGTGTATTGATGAGTTTTGTGTGTAGGAGTGGGTCTCAAATATTTTAAAATATTTGTTATTTAGGGCTCGTTTGGTAACGTTGTCGTTTTCTGTTTTTTGTTTTTGTTTTTGTTTTTTAGAAAACGAAAATTGAAAACACGTTTGGTAACGTTTTTGTTTTTTGTTTTTAAAAAACGTTTTCAAATTTTGGGTAAAAAATGAAAACACCAAAAAGTCGTTTTGAGTTTCCTGTTTTTGTTTTTTTTTTTTTTTTTTTTTTTTTTTTTTTTTTAAATCAGCAATGTTACCAAACAAGTTTTTGTTTTTTTTTTAAAAAAAAAAAAAACCAAAACTGGTTTTCGTTTTTAAAAAACTGAAAACTCAAAACAGGAAACGTTACCATGCGAGGCCTTAGTTCTTAGTATCAAATTCCATGTGAAATTTAATATATGCCAACATTACTGTTAGTTCTTAACTTATTAGCAAATCCTTAGTTTTTTTTTTTTTTTTTTTTTGCTGAAGTCAAGTATTATTGCAGAAAAGATTTTACAAGTACTTAACATTGGATATTGCAAGCTATAATGAAAATATATCATCTCCTTTGCTTCCAATGGGCTGAAGGTAAAAGTATATATCATTTCCTTGGCTTCACCCTTAGGGCACTATTGTGAAAAATAGAAGAAAAAATCAAACTAATTAAGTACTAATTGAAAATCAATAAATTCATGGGAAAAAACGTATTTGTACATTCTTCTTTTTTTCTCTAACCTATTCACAGAATAGTAAAATACAAAGAGGAATAGTTACATGTGAATCTTCAATTCCCAAAACATGTTTCAAATGCACAAGTATTTTTAATACTTCTAAATATATTCTCATACTTTTTTTTTTTGAAGAAAAAAAATACTTCTTCTGTTCTAAAATTCGTGTTATTATTATTATTTTTTTAATGTTTCAAAATAAGTATCTATTTTGAAAGTCAATTATATTTTTTGTATAACCTATTTATAATACCAATACCCTCACAATAAAAGACAAACATCATTTCCTAATAGAATGAAAAAAGAAAAATGAGTAAAAAAGTCAATGTCACATCAAAGATAATGTATATGAGAATGTGGAAAAACATGACAAAAGAAATAATTATAGTACACATTTCTTAAATATTGTCCAAATTGGTAGTGGACATTTATTTTAGAACTGAGGGAGTATTCTCATACTACTTAAGAGTAATGCTTTGCTTCCGAAATCATAATTCTAAATTCACATCCCAAATGATGTGGTAGCGATGTGACAGTAAGACCACCTTCATTAATGATGGGACCATTTCAACATCATTCAATCAAAATCCACTCGGTCCACTGTCACATCATTTAGAATGTGAATTTAGAATTAAGATTTGGAAAGTATAGCATTACTCAATACTTAAATACAAGTTTTAGAATTTTAGAGAAAAGTACCTAAAAGCAACCACCAAGAGTTTAAAGTTAGGGGTGCAACTCGGGCCCGAAGGGTTTTGGCTCTGCCCAAGCCTGAGCCTGATTTCAAGCAATCTGCTTAAGCCCGAGCCCGACAAAAGACCGAATTTCTCAATCCAAGCTCAGTTTGTGTTTTAGTATTGAAACCCGAGTCCGAGCCCAAGCCCGAAGTGAGCCCGAATTCTAATATTATTTTTCAAGAATGCTAGAGGCACTAACAAATTCCACTAACACTCACACCCACACTCTATCTCTCTCCTAGTGGCACTTTAAGTCCACTGCGGACCCCACAGTGCCATTAGGAGAGAGATAAAGTGTTGGTGTGAGTGTTAGTGGAATTTGTTAGTGCCCCAAATATTACTCATTATTTTTTTGGTATAAATTAAAATTTAGTATATAAATAACAATATGTAGAATATCAAATCTATTTTTTTATTTAAATTTAAGAAAAAGCATTCATCGATTAATCTAGTGTATGCAATTCTAAGATAGGCCTTTACACGTAGTAATTTGTGAGTGTAAATATTAATAAAATTTGTCAGTGTCCTAAATATTAGGGAAGACAAACGAAGTGGGCACCTTTTTAATGTCTTGCGTCTTGCCATTATGGCGCAGAAACAGAACAAAATGAATTGGTTTTAATGTGGGAAGGGGGGTGACAATGACATATGGCGGACGTGAAGCGAGATTATGAATTATGGTAGAGAATTGGGGGGGGGGGGGGGGAGGGGGTTGGTTTTTGGTGCGGCGTCCGATAATTGTATTAGCTGCCTGTACTGATGTATCGTTTTAGCTAGACTACGAACCGCTATGGACTCTCGTGGGCCCACTCAAAGACCCAAACTGGTCCATAGGAGTCATGGGACCCCAAAAGCTGCGTAGTCTTAGGACAAGTTATGTGCCGACAACAACAGCTCTGTTCATTCTATGTGGTGCATGAGTAATGCTATGTTTTAAGGATAATATTTTGATGATAATTTTCATACAATTTTTATATAATTTTCTAAAAGATGTGTCTATTTTTCTCATGTGTCATTGTGGGGTCCAGTGACATCACAGGAGAGAGATAGACACATCTTTTTAGGAAGTTGTATGAAAGTTGTATGAAAGTTGTCACCAAAGAATTACTCATGTTTTAATCAATTTTTTAAATAATAATTATAATTATTCATAGTTTATAATTTGATTAAAAAAAAAACTAAAAGTGAATAATTAAAGGTTATGCTTTGTTTGACACAACTTCTTTTCGATTTTATGATTTGTATGTTTTTTCGTTCTTCCCAAACAAGTCACTAACTTGCTATTTTCTATTCCCTATATAAAAGAACCTTAATAGGATATTCTATAATAGAAAGTGTAAAGTGATAAGCTTCTCATTTGAGAAGGCGGATTTTAACCGTTAGATGAGCATCTAGCCATAAGATTCCAGCCATAAGATTCTCAAGAATTTAGAGATGCATTTATTACTAGATACTCATCCAACGGTTAAAACCTGCATTCTCATATGAGAAACTTCTCACAATAGACTTACCTTTCTATAATTACCAAACAAGCTTTGAATTACTTTTGTAATTAAGGTTGTTTGGCAAGGCTTGTTTGAGCAGTGAGCTTCAAGGCATCTTTTAATGAATTTTTGAATTACCAAACAAACCTTAAGTTAATTTGTAAATTATCAATTTCTACGTATGTATATATATACATATTATAATTTTTTATTATTATTTATGTATTTAAAATGTGTACAATTATATATTGAAATAATAAACTGTCATTTTGTTAAATTGAATTATCAAATTATTTAAAATTACCATTTTGTCTTTACAACTTTTTGTTAAAGTTTAAAGTGTGTACAATTCTAAATTAAATTACCAAATTACCTTTTTTGTCTTTTGTAAATTACCCTTTTGAATATATATATGTGTGTGTGTGTGTATATGTTATAATTTATTATTATTGTTTATGTATTTAGAGTGTGTACAATAATAAGTTGAATTACTGAATATCCTTTTTGACTTTTGTAAATAACCCTCGTGATGATGCCGAAAACTGGTGAGGGCAATTTTAAGAAGAAAACGAGATCACAGAAGGTTTGTGTGTGGTTCGGCCCCGTTAATGAGGTGACCTACGTCCACGGTTGCGTCAATGCGCGTTCACTAGCAGATCACCGGCGGCCTGATGAGCCAACAAAGTGGGGCGGCACTACCAGTAATACCAGCCGGGTGTATGCGTGTATGTTGGTGATTTCTCTAAGGTGTATTTGCTTAGAGAGTTGATACCCGGATCCCCTTTGAGAGGGTAGGTGGGCTCTTTTATAAGTGTAAGAGTCCACCTTTACATGGTAAGTTTTACGAGATTAGGAAGCCTAATCTAATCACAATAGATTTGCCCAATATTTGGTGAGTTTCCTAAGTAGTTAAGGAAACCACTGATTCTCTTGATAGAGCGACAGCTGTGTAACGAATTGAGGGGAAACGTGATTGATGCCGTGATCCTCAGGGCCTCACTACGACCGCCCGAGTATCTCGGTTGGCAACTGCAGCATCCCTCGGGAGCGTGGGCTCCATGCCTCAAATCCGGCTTCCCCGGGTCATTAGCTGAACACGTGGCGGTTAGGCAATTACAAGATATTTCTGGACATATCAGCTGCCCCCCATTTTCAGAGCTGAGATGACGCTTTATCAGATGAGGTCGGAAAATTAAGAACGCCCTTCATAGACCGTCCGGGAAAATGCCAGGTCCCCCACCGGACCACGGCTAACACGGGACGACCCGGCGGCGCAAGGACCGAGCGATAGCTGTACAGGCCTAAGATCCCCGACGCCACGTGCCTACTGGTTACAAGCATAGTTCGGGCTCAAAGCATCCAGTTTAAGAGGTAACTGAATCGTCCAGCTGGCAACCAGACTATCACATCCCACATTTAATGCTCACGCTTTCTGAGGCGACGCCCCACGTGCCCGAAACGACAGTTTCGGCGGGAGAGTACGTGAACCGTTCGATCAGATTGGATCCCAACCGTTCGTGCTGCTTATATAAGGAGCACTATTTATCCTTGCTTCTTCACTACACAACACCAGCTGAATCGCCTGAGCAAACTCTCCGAGCCTCCTATCCTCTGCTGTCTTTGCCTTTCCAAACTTTTATCTGCACCAAATGGCCTCACACATTGACCTAACATCAGACGAGGGGCTTAGGGCATTCCGAGAAGATTGCCAAGTTCCCGAGGACGTGGTGATCCATCCATTCGTTGAAGGAGAAGAAGTAGCCCCTCCTTTCTTCCTCATTAGCAGCTATCTGCTGCTCATCGTGGGATTACGCTTTCCTCTGCCGGTCTCCTTCTGCGACCTTCTTCAGGGGTTGCAGATTCCACTACACAAATGCCGACCAAACGTTGCCCGCCTCTTATGGGGGATTTCGGCGCTGAACGAGCGACTGGGGTTATTTCTCCGGGCCGCCGACGTCGCGAGGTGTTATATACTGGGTATTGACAACGGAGGCCCCTACTTCCGCCCTAAGACTGAGGGAAAAGACCTTGTCCGAGGTCTAGACTTCCCAAACAAGAACTGGCAACGGTACCCTTGGGTCCTGGTTGCTGGTAACTGGCTGGAGAATGACGGTCTCTGCCCTCCTGCGGATTATAATCCCGACCACTGCAAACAGGCTTTCACCGCCCTTCGTGGAGTCGTCCCTTCCGAGGATGACATGGAGGCATTTGACCAAGCCATTGAGGCTGGTATGTCGTTCTCCTACTTGAAAGGGAGACCTGCGGAGAATTCGGGCGTCGGACCGTCTTCTGCAACCGCTGCCGCTGCGGCATCTGGATCGCGCCGCTATACCCGGTCGATGGCGACCGGGGCGCGCCCGGCCAGCAGGACGGGCCAACCCGAGGGGCCGGTCTCCTTGTCCACCAGCAATGACTCCTCCTCATCTGAGGATGTAAGCCCGCCACCGGGCCCGTCCAGGAAGGGCAAGGAGAAGGAGGTCGAAGAAGAGCCTCAGCCCCCACCGAAGAGGAGCCGACCGGAAACATTCACCGGTCCCCGCATGCCGGGCTCATGGTCGGACTTCTCTCTCGTGAACATGGAAGAACGCTTGCAGGCGGTAGAGAAGATGGGCGCCGAGCTGCAGATGGATTCCGCCCTGCGGGGGGTGGATATCCACGCCCTGGAGCTGGCCGTAGAGGGGCTGACGGCGAAGGTGGCTGCCCTGGACGAGGAGGTCAAGGCTTTGAAGGGCCAAAGACCTTAAGGGCACTTTTGTTTGCATATATATGTACATTTTTTCTTCTTCTCTTTTTCTTTACCGGGAAGGCTACTATAATTGCTCCCGTCTTTGTACAGTTTTCCTTTTATAGAAATAAAAAGGTCCCTGAGGCCATCTTTTTCCTTCATTAAGTCCTTTGAACTGTGTATCAATTCTGTACAACTCTGTGAGGTTAATTCCCGACCGGCTCGCAAATGCGCCCGGGCTATGGTTGCTCGGGCCTGGACCGCTGCTACCACGCGTCAACCAACCGTTGGTCAGGTTAGATCCTAACGAATGGAGACGTGGGCGTAACCAAACCGTTCACAAGCCAACGGAAACGTCTTTACGCGTACTTAATGCGCGCGCCTTTTGAGGCGTCTCCCCACGTGACCGAAGTGACGGTTTTGGGCGGGATGTCTTCTGGACCGCTGGATCTGTTCTGATCTGGGCCGTTCGAGGTCTTTTATATAAGGAGCACTCGCCCCACCTCCTGCGCACCCTCCTGATTCTCTTCTCTCTGATCTTTCTTTCTTCTCTTCCCTGTTCCTTTTTCCTTTCGAAGCGAAACTGGAGAGAACGAACCTTGTGGGGTTTGAGCGGGAGTGGGATTTCTTCCTTCTCAGATTCGGTGCGTTTTTCGAGTCAGGTGGAACCCTAACTCACTTGAACCGGACGGGTGTTCCTTGCGTTGTTCTGAGAGAGTGCTACCTGGTGCTGCGGAGCATCTACTTGCTACCATTCAGGTTAGTAACCCTGCCCCCCCTGTATATCAGGCTCGGGGTTTCCGATCCCTTCGCGAGTCGTCCTTTGTGTCGGTTCCTTCCTGCCGGAGGGCCAGAGATGGAGCACTCCGGCTTCAATTCCGCGTCGAGATCGGAGAGTGAGCAGTATCGGTCGGGGTCCCCTGGTGCTAGCCAAGGCCAGCTCCCGGAATCCCCGTCCGACCACCAAAGCGGGGCCTGGATCCCCATTCGCCTGTCCAGTAGTCAGTCTTCTGAGGAGGCCCCTGTTGCCTCCGTTTCGAGGGGTTTAGGCGACGAGCTGCCTGAGGGGACCGACCACACGGTCTTCGCTTGTGAGTCCACCTTTTCCGTTCTTCACTCTGGAGACCTTCGCCGGATTAGGGAGAGGTACTCCCTTCCTGACGGTTGCGCCCTAGCCGTAAATTCCGGCGGCGCGCACCTATATCAGTCAGGGTTCGTCACCCTGTTTGAGGACGCTATGATGGCGGGCCTCCGACTTCCGCTTCACCCGGTGGCTCGGGACATATTGATTTTTCTGGACATCGCTCCCGGTCAGTTGGCTCCCAACGGGTGGAGGTTCTTGATGGGGTGTATATCATTGTGGCCCCAGGCGTTCGGGTATGATCTTACCCTACAGGAGTTCCTTTGGGCTTACCGGCCATTCCCTGTGCATAATGAGTTGGGGTTTTTCTCGTTCTCTGCCCGTCCGGGCAGGAAAATCATTGACAACTGCCCTAGTAATAATAAAGGGTGGAAGGGAAAATTCTTCCAGGTGTCTATCCTTCGTCTCTGTGACATGGCTCCGGGGAGCCAGCTGAGGACATCCTGGGCCAGGGAGTTGAAGGGTAAGACCGCCCTTCCGACCTTATCTGCTATCTCGATCTATCCGGAACACAGTGGATTGTTGACAAGTTTTCTCTTTTTTTTTTTTACAGCGGGCTCAACTAAACCCCCAGAAATTCCTGAGGCGTGCCAGGCCAGGATCTTGAAGCTAGCGAAGTTGCCCGTCAGCATCTGGAACGTGCTGTCCCGGTCGGGAGGGTTCATCGCTAGATATTCCCCTGAGCCGCCTATTCCGGCCCCCAGCTTTACACCCATCATCCCTGGTAAGTGTCCCAGTAACATGTACTTGTACTATTTCTGCCCCTTGCACCTTTGATCGTACGATCTTTGTTTCTACAGAAATGGCTCCCAAACGCAACTTGGATCAGCTGCGGGAGAGACAGGTCGCCGCTACCGCCACTGCTGCCGCTCGGGTGGCAATCGCCCAAGGAAAGAGGCCGGCCACCGAGGTTCCAGGCGGCGACCGCCCACTCAGGCGCATTCGCCACGGGACCAATACCCGTCCAAGTCCCGTAGGGACATCGGTTCCCCCCAGGCCGGCTGTTGAAGAGCCCGTGCCCAGGGCTGATGTTCCATCGGGTTTGCCCCCGGGCGGGCATGACGAGGCCCGGGAGAGACTCAGGCCCTGCCTCGCGCCAAGCCAGGTGACAGCGTGTGCCGAGCTAACCCCCCAAGGGATCCAAGGATGGCTATATAGCGTCTCCCACCTGGTGAGTGTTCTGCTTCTTTTTGTTTAAACGCGGACTTGCCCTGCACTTATTACTTGTTTAACCGATGTGTGTTCTCCTGCCGTAGGTTGGCTGCATAGCTGCGAGATCTGAATCCGTCCACTCATCCCTGGCCGAGAAGGTGGGCGCCGCTGAAGCCGCCCTTTCTGAGGAACGGAAAGAGCTGCAAGTAGCAAAAGCTGCCCTGGCCGTGGAGACGAGCAAGACGAAGTCGCTGGCCTTGAGCTTAGGGGCGGCTCAGGCGAACCTGGCAGCGGCTTTGGCCGAACTGGAAACTTCCCGGGCCCTCATCGCGGCAGCCGACGCCCAGGCTAAGGCGGTGACCGAGGCGCCTTCCGCAGAGGCCTTGGAGGGAGCTTTTGACGATGGCTTCTTCCAAGGTTATGAGGATCTGAAGCGGCGGGTAGCTCGGGACCATCCCGAGTGGGTCCTCTCGGCCTACGTGGGGATCGACTCGGATTACTTGGACATCGGTGAGGATCCCGGACTCGGTGAAGCTTCAGCTGCTGGCGAGGGGCTTGCGACCGTTGGAGATCCTGTGGTCGTTGCTGAGGCCACCGAGCTTACCCCGGAGGGAGGCTTAGCGGAGGAGGGACTTACCATTCCGGGGGAACAGGCCGGGGAGACCGAGAACGTGATTAATGCGGAAAACTGACTTCCCTGTCTCTCCTTCCTGCTTATTTGCTTTTATCGTTTGTAGACTTTTATTTTTCGGGGAGGCTACTACAATTGCCCCCCAAGCTTTGTACACTCATTTTAATTAATGAAAAGGCCCTTGAGGTTATCCTTCCGTTAATTTTGTTGTACTGTGCTTTTAACTTTTGCTAGTATCCGTACGGCCTTGGCCAACCTAACATCTGCCTTAGCAAATGCTTTAGGACCGTAACCCACAGAACACCTAGTCGAATGATATAATTCCCTGTTTTGGCCTTAGCGTTACCCTTTGTCCTCCTGTCCCCTGCCCCCCAAGCATTTTGCTAAGGCAGGAGTGCGGGAGTACGGGACTGAATGGCCGTAGGGAATCGACCTGGAACATGGGTGGTTGCAGGAGCATTTGAAGCTTGCCATCGTTGGCCACCTAGGGGTTTTGGCCCCATCGCTGGCTGGACCTAGGCGAAACTTTAGTTAATTTCCTGTTTAGGTATGGAACCCTCTTGCCCCCAGGGCTCCTGTTAAGGAGGGGGCGTGTTGGGGATCGACCATAGGAAACCGACCTGGAACATGGGTGGTTGCAGGGTCCTTTTGAAGCTTGCCATCGCTGGCCACCTAGGGGTTTGGCCCCATCGTCGGCTGGACCTAAGCATAGCTTTAGTTAATTTCCTGTTTAGGTGTAGGACCCTTTTGCCCCCAGGGCTCCTGTTAAGGAGGGGGCGTGTTGGGGATCGACCATAGGAAACCGACCTGGAACATGGGTGGTTGCAGGGTCCTTTTGGTGCCTCGGGGTTAGGCCCGAGGTCTTTTGGTGCCTCGGGGTTAGGCCCGAGGTCTTTTGGTGCCTCAGGGTTAGGCCCGAGGTCATTTGGTGCCTCGGGGTTAGGCCCGAGGTCTTTTGGTGCCTCGGGGTTAGGCCTGAGGTCTTTTGGTGCCTCGGGGTTAGGCCCGAGGTCTTTTGGGTAAGCCTGATGTACCGAAGGGAATAATGTTTCAAAGCAAACTTTCCATTTTATTCAAAAAATAACAATCTGTAACAATTGTCCTATCAAGGCTACGTAGAAAAAGAATTCTCCTCATAACACTAGACTCCCGTAGCTATGTGCTACTGATAGTACTTGCGGAGATGTTGTACGTTCCAGGGGTGACTGAGGTCGTGCCCATCCATACTTTGTAGCCAGTAGGTTCCTGGTCGGTTGACCCGAGTGACTGTATATGGTCCTTCCCAGTTTGCTCCCAACTTCCCATGGCTTGGGACTCGGGTTGACTGGTTCACTGCTTTAAGAACAAGGTCCCCAACCTGGAAACTACGATGCTTCACCTTACTATTGTAATACCGTGAGACCCTTTGCTTGTAAGCTGCCACCTTGAGATAGGCTTGGTCTCTTTTCTCCTCGACCAGGTCTAGTTCCGTCCTGAGGGCCTCTCCATTATCTGGGTCATTGAAGGTGGCCACCCGGTATGTGGGTAGCCCGAGCTCCGTGGGGACTACTGCCTCGAAACCATAAGTCAAGGAAAAGGGGGTTTCGCCTGTTGCCGCCCGGGGTGTGGTACGGTAGGCCAACAGAAGGGCTGGGAGTTCGTCGGCCCACAGGCCTTTAGCACCTTCGAGCCTCGTCTTAATCGACTGCAAAATCGTACGGTTGGTTACTTCGGCCTGACCATTAGCTTGTGGGTGCTCAGGAGAAGAGTAGTGGTTCAATATTCCATAGTCCGAGCAGAACTGTCTAAAGACGGGTGTATCAAACTGTCTTCCATTGTCGCTAATCAGGACTCGCGGAATACCGAACCTGCTAAGGATATTTCTCTCCACAAAATGTTCCATCTTCCTCTCGGTTATTGTTGCCAGGGGCTCGGCCTCCGCCCACTTTGTGAAGTAGTCAACGGCTATCACAGCAAACTTGACCTGCCCCTTCCCCGTTGGCAAGGGACCAACGATGTCGATTCCCCATTGGGCGAATGGCCAAGGGCTTTGGACTGGTGTCTGAAGTTCTCCTGGTTGGTTTATCATGGGAGAGTACCGTTGGCACTTGTCACACCTTCGAACGTACTCCTGCGAATCCCGGGCCATGGTTGGCCAGTAGTACCCCTGTAGTAGGGCCTTTCTTGAGAGTGTCCGACTCCCTACGTGGTTCCCGCACACGCCTTCGTGAATTTCGTACAGTATTGCTTGAACTTGCGTAGGATGGACACAACGAAGGTACGGGATGGTGAACCCCCTTTTATAAAGGACACCGTCTAGGACATGATATCGTGCTGCTCGGTACTTGACCCGTCTTGCTTCCTCTTTCTCGTCCGGTAGCCTTCCTGTCGTCAAGAATGTCACGATTGGATCCATCCAACTAGTTTCCAGGGTAACCGGGTCGACCTCCATGCCCCCTGGGTTGATCACACTCGGCTCGGGTAAGAATTGTATTCTTATCCCGGGCAAGTCTGACTCAGCTGACGATGCGAGGCGAGCAAGCCGGTCAGCCCTGGTGTTTTCTTCTCTAGGTATCCGGGTGATAGAAAATCCACGGAGTTGTTTGGAAACCGTCCGGACGAGGGCTAAGTAGGCTATCATGCTGTCTTCCCGCGCTTCGTACTCCTGGTTTACCTGATTAACCACGAGCTGAGAGTCGCTGTAGCTCTTAACTTGTTGTGCACTCATTGAAATGGCTAATTGTAACCCGACCAGGAGGGCTTCGTATTCGGCCTCGTTGTTGGAGGCACGAAACCCAAATCTCAAAGCGTATTCCAGCTGGATTCCGTCGGGGGTAGTCAAGATGTTCCCGGCACCACTACCTTGTTGGTTAGAGGAGCCGTCGACATGAAGTACCCAAGTAGGGACGCCGGATTGCAACCCCGGCGGTAAGGCCGCAGGCTCGGGTTCTTCTCCCGAGTCTTCGGGATATGTAAACTCGAGCAGAAAGTCTGCGACGGCTTGTCCCTTGATGGCCGTCCGCGGCCGGTAAGTCACCTCAAACTCCTCTAATTCCAAAGCCCATTTAACGAGCCTTCCGGATGTATCCGGCCGAGAGAGAATTTTGCGGAGGGGTTGGTCTGTCAGTACTACGATGGCATGGGCCTGGAAGTAAGGGCGAAGCCTTCGGGCCGAGGTAATGAGAGCGAAGGCTAGTTTCTCGATGCGAGAGTACCGGCTTTCTGCGCCCTGCAGCGCTCGGCTGGTGTAATACACTGGGAACTGTATCCCGTGCTCTTCCCGAATAAGTGCTGAGCTGACTGCCGATGGTGACACCGCCAGGTAAAGGAATAGCTCCTCTCCGGCCGTAGGTGTCGTGAGTAGAGGTGGAGAGGCCAGGTATCTCTTAAGCTCCTGGAACGCCTCCTCGCACTCCTCCGACCATTGAAAAGCTTTACGGAGGATTTTAAAGAATCGTAGGCAACGATCAGTTGCTCTGGAAACGAATCTATTCAGTGCGGCCACCCGTCCGGCTAAGCTCTGAACTTCCTTTGTTGACTTGGGTGACCGCATGTTGATGATGGCCTGGATTTTGTCAGGGTTTGCCTCTATTCCCCGTCTGCTGACCAGATGACCGAGGAACTTCCCGGATGAGACCCCAAAGGTGCACTTGGCCGGGTTCAACCTCATCCTGAATTTTCTCAAAATACTGAAGGCCCCGGCCAGATGCTCCAGGTGATCGGGTTCATCTCGGCTCTTGACCAGGAGATCGTCCACGTATACCTCCATGGACTTTCCGATAAGATCTTTGAACATGAAGTTGACCAAGCGCTGGTATGTAGCCCCGGCGTTCTTAAGGCCGAAGGGCATGACCCTGTAACAGTACGTGCCTTGGTCGGTGATGAACGCTGTCTTCTCTTCATCCCCGGGGTACATGCTGATCTGATTGTACCCCGAGTAGGCATCCATGAACGACAGGAGTGAGTGGCCTGCCGTTGAATCAACAAGGAGGTCTATCCTGGGCAACGGATAACAGTCCTTAGGACAGGCCTTGTTGAGGTCGGTGAAGTCCACACACATCCTCCACTTGCCATTGCTCTTCTTGACCAGAACAACGTTGGCTAGCCAGTCGGGGTAGTGGACCTCCCGGATGGAGCCAGCTTTTAATAGCTTCTCTACCTCCTCACTTACAGCTTTTTGCCTTTCGGACGCCATGCCCCTTCTCTTCTGCTTTACCGGACGGCAGTCTGGGCTAACATTGAGGTGATGGGACATCACTCGGGGATCAATCCCGGGCATGTCCTCATGACTCCACGCAAAGACATCCTGGTTTTGCTTCAGAAACTGGATCAATTTTTCTTTCAAGGCAGGCTCCAGCAACGCGCCTACGTTGATCGTCCGATCCGGGTGCTCCGGATCCAACACAACTTGCTCCAATTCTTCCATCGGCCCTATCATGTCCCTCGGGTCCCGGGGATCCATTTCTTGGACATTCAGAGTCTCGGTGATTGCCCCCCGTCGCAACGAGCTAACATAACAACTCCGAGCCGTGGTCTGGTCTCCTCGCAAGCATCCCGGTCCCTGAGGAGTCGGGAATTTTACGGTTAGGCTGTATGTGGAGACAACTGCTCGTGCTCTGTTGAGGGTCGGCCTCCCAAGGATGACGTTGTAGGCCGATGGGGCATCCACTATCACGAAATTGGTGAGCAGGGAAACCTGTTGTGGATAGGTCCCCATGAGTACCGGGAGTTCGATCGTGCCGAGCGGTTGGGTGCTAGAGCCGTTGAATCCAACCAGGGGAGTAGCGACTGGCCGGAGTCGATCTCGATCGATCCCGAGTTGGTCGAATGCCGCTGCGAACATTATATCCGACGAGCTGCCCGTGTCAACCAGTACCCTTTGGACCATGTAGTTTGCTATAGACAGTGTCACTACCAGCGGGTCATCGTGGGGACAGTGGAGGCCCTGTACATCATCGGATGAGAATGTCAGAACGTCAGTTGGTGAGGGGCCGGTGGATTGGACCTGCCATACATCCGCTCGGGATGCTCGGGCTTGCCTCTTCCGTGCCGACTGTGAATCACCTCCGCCAGATGTTCCTCCGGAGATTACGTTGATGTGGCCGTGCGGTGGAGGGGGCTGACCGGGAGCTCGGGCATCCTGTCGTGGTCGCCTGTCTGCTGTGACAAACTCGGTGAGATGGCCCTGCTCGATCAGCTTCTCGATTTCTATTTTCAACTTGAAGCAATCCTCCGTTTCATGGCCATGGTCCTTGTGATAACGGCAGAATTTCTCCCGATTCCTCTTGCCGGGAGGGGCTCTGAGCTTGGTAGGCTGCGGAAGCAGCCTCTGCGCCTCTGCGGCGGCCATCACCTCATGTATGGGTCGGGAAAGAGGTGTAAAAGCTGTTGGGGGCTGACCCCTAGCCTCTCTTTGGTCTTGCTTTGGCTTCTTTCCCGGACCTTTCTCAAATCCCTCGCGTTTGCGCTTTGCCTTTGGGGACTCGTCTCCCGTCTGGCTGGCGCGCTTCGCCTTCAGGAATTCTTCGGTGTCTATGTACTTCCCTACTCTTTCCGAGAGTTCCACCAGGGTTGCCGGCCGATTGCGATGAAAGGACGTGGCCACCTTGGTGTGCTGAACTCTTGAGCAGAAAGTCATGATAGCGGCGGTCTCATTGAGGTTGCGAATCAAAAGCCTCTGCTGGTTGAAACGATCTACGTACTCCCTTAAAGATTCCCCCCTTTGCTGCTTGACAGCTAGCAGCTGGGTGTCTGGCTGCGACCGGTCCAGCATCCCGACAAACTGACTGATGAAGAGTTTGCCGAGGGTCTTGAAATCGTCAACCGTCCGCGGTTTCAGAGCATGGAACCATTGCGCGGCTGATCCCTTTAAAGTACTGGGGAATGCCAGGCATAGCAACTCGTCCGTGGTAGTGACCAGTGCCATCTGCGCCTTATAGGTGCGGATGTGGTCCACTGGACTCCCCTTGCCGTCGTATGAGCTGAGATGAGGGGGTTTGAACTTCCGCGGAATCGGGAACTGTGTCACCCGGGCAGTGTAGGGTGACTCCGTTTCTGTATTAGTGAGGTCGTGGCCGGACTTGCGGTTCAGCCTCTCAATCTGCTGCTGCAGCTCCTCGACCTGGGCCTTGACATCAGTACGCCCGATCCTTCTCTCTGCACCTGAGTAGTAAGTTGGATCAGACGATGATGCCTCGTCCTCGTCCTCGTCCTCGAAGCGCGTCGATCTTGGGGATAGCACTCGGCTACGAGTCCGGGATAGCCTGTGCCTTAGATCATCCCGGCTTAGGGCGGGCGGATCGTCGACCGGTTCCCTGACCTTTCGTCCGGATGCTTCTCCCCTTGCAGCTCGCCGCCGTTCGATGAGGATCCGGGCATCCTCTACTCGTCGCGCTCGGCGAGGGACATACCGAGGTCCTTCCTGTGGGCGCTTGGCAGGCTGGCTACGTTCTCCCTCTGCCCGGCTTTCCCGGTTTAGTTGGGACCCTGGAGCGGACCTAGTCTTTCCGTGCGTCCGGGCAGGCTTCTTGCTGGGAGCGCTCCTTTCGGGCCTCTGACTGGGAGTGCTCTTTTCAGGCCGCTTCTCCGACGAAGGGCTTTTCTCGTAGTCCTCGACCACTTTTTCATTCTGGGCTATGAGCGCATCTATTTGCTGCTGTGTCCGGAGCTGGCCTTCCAAGAGCCGCTCCAGCGCTACTGCGACCTGGTCGGAGGTCATGGAGGTCGCCCGCGTCTCGATCTGTAGGTCCTCCTGACCGGTTGAATCGGCGGTCTTCTTGCCCTTCTTCTTTGGCATGTTGATCAGTCAAAGATTTTTGTTAACAAGGAAATCGTGTCGATTCCCACAGACGGCGCCAAACTGATGATGCCGAAAACTGGTGAGGGCAATTTTAAGAAGAAAATGAGATCACAGAAGGTTTGTGTGTGGTTCGGCCCCGTTAATGAGGTGACCTACGTCCACGGTTGCGTCAATGCGCGTTCACTAGCAGATCACCGGCGGCCTGATGAGCCAACAAAGTGGGGCGGCACTACCAGTAATACCAGCCGGGTGTATGCGTGTATGTTGGTGATTTCTCTAAGGTGTATTTGCTTAGAGAGTTGATACCCGGATCCCCTTTGAGAGGGTAGGTGGGCTCTTTTATAAGTGTAAGAGTCCACCTTTACATGGTAAGTTTTACGAGATTAGGAAGCTTAATCTAATCACAATAGATTTGCCCAATATTTGGTGAGTTTCCTAAGTAGTTAAGGAAACCACTGATTCTCTTGATAGAGCGACAGCTGTGTAACGAATTGAGGGGAAACGTGATTGATGCCGTGATCCTCAGGGCCTCACTACGACCGCCCGAGTATCTCGGTTGGCAACTGCAGCATCCCTCGGGAGCGTGGGCTCCATGCCTCAAATCCGGCTTCCCCGGGTCATTAGCTGAACACGTGGCGGTTAGGCAATTACAAGATATTTCTGGACATATCACCTCGTATATATATTATTTTTATTATATATATTGAATATATCATTTAAAAAAAGGAGTATTAAAGTTTAAAGTGTGCACAATTAAAAATTTTCTTTCATTAATTGGAATTACCAAAAATTCTTTTGCCTTTTGTAAATTACCAGTGTGTGTGTGTGTGTACTTGTATATTATTTTATTCTATTATGAGATATATATATACTCAATAACCAAATTACTCCTATGTCTTTTGCAAATTACCCTTTTGCCTATCATAATTAATTACACTTTTGTATATCTGTGTATATATATGTATATATTATCTATATGTTAATGAAAATAGCCTAAAAGTTTAAAGTGCGTACAAATTATAAATTGAATAACCAAATTACCCTTATGCCTTTTGTAAATTTCTCTTTTGTTAAATCAAATTATCAAATTACCCTTTTATCTTTTGTAAACTATCATTTTTGTATATACTAGAGGAGTGCCACTCACAATGTGAGTACGAGAGGAAAAAAAATGGGGGTGGGTAGTTGAGAGAAGTTATTTTTTTTTTATAAAAAATTCGAAATGATATTTTAATACTTTGTGAAATTATTTTCATTAGGAAATTGTGTAGGTTTTATATGTTAAAGAAAAAAAGCGTTAAAATTTAAAGTGTGTATAATTATAAATTAATTACTCTTTTATCTTGTGTATAATACTCTTCTGTAAAAGTTTAAAGTTTATACAATTATTGAATATGAACATTACTTAAATAACTCATTTCTATTGTAGTCGGTGCATGTTCAATATATTTAGGGTTTAATATTTGATTTCACTTGTTTTCAAATCATTAATCTATGAAATGTACTAAATTTTATTTCTCTATTTCGACTCAAGATTTTTTTTCCTATAAATTCCGAACGCAATTTCAAACAGGTCAAAGAAATAGCAAGTAAATATCAGTCTATAAAATTCTTCACTTCAAATTTTTGAATATTTTTGTTAGTACTTGATGATGCCTAAAACTGGTAAGTAAAGTTTTTAGAGAGAGAGATGAGAACGGTTTGTATGTGGTTCTATCCCGTTAACGAGGTGACCTACGTCCACGGTTGCGTCTGTGCGCTTCGCACTAGCAGATCACTGGCGGGCCTGGTGAGCCAACAAAGATCGGCGGCACTACCAGTAATACCGGCCGGGTGTATGCGTATTGATGGTGAGTTCTCTGTTGAATGCTTGTATGTTTAGAGAATTGGTTTCGGGATCCCTTTGATAGGGTAGGTGGGCTCTTTTATAGATGCAAGAGTCCACCCTTACATGGTATGTTAATTGGATTAGGGAAACTAATCTAATTGGAACTAATTGGCATGATCTTAGGAGAGTTTCCTAAGTGGTTTAGGTGTCACACCCCAACCCGCCTCGTGCGGATTAGGACACGTGTAACAATGCTACAAGAGTCCAAGTACCTTAATTTGCAAAGAAACATTCGAATTACTAAAAATCGCATGCGTTTAGCAACATTAAACAACTCTATCGTTAGAAAATATCCCCCAAGGGCAAAATGGTAATTAATAAGGTATAGCAAATTTTATACCAAAATATAGATATTTGAGTCCCGGTTCCAACGCAAAAAACGACGCGCGAATCTGAGTTTTCTAGAGTGAGTTATGTCCATTTTCGTAAAAGTCGACAGTGCTGAACCTGGACCTACGAATCGATCCGCCCAAAATCGGATCGATCCGGATCTAGCAGATTGTCGTCTCTGCCTCCTTCAGAAGCTCCGGATCGATCCGCTCGAGGCTCGGATCGATCCAGTTTCTGCAGAACTCAGTTTTGACGGCAAAACCTCTGCTAAATCAGCCCAAACTCACCCAAATCATCATCAAACCTCATGGATACATCCAAAACCATTTTCAAACCTCAAGAAACTTTTCAAATACATTCCTAAACATGGTGTAACATACACATACTCATAATTGAATTACACCCACCATAAACACAATTCCTTTTGAGTTCAAAACAAGTTTTTGAAGTTTAACCTTTGGCAAAAACTAAGTCTCATAAACCATATTGGAAATGAATCCAAGTTATAACCAACAACATAAAAACATTAAGGAAACATATCAAACCATATCCAAGCAACCATTTACATAAACCTTCTAACAAGAGGATCAAACCTCACAAAACATTCATTTACAAAAGAAACTTAACCAAAATCTACCACCTGTGTATCCGGACTTGCCGGAATGATCCAAACATACAACCTACAACTTTCACATAGAAATTTACATAAGTTTCCCCAATTTACATTAAACACATGAGTCGTAGAATTCCAAAACTAACTCCATGGATACAACCACGAGTCAAGACTTTAATTCACAAGTCAAGGATACTAACCCACAAGTTATACTATATTACAAGTTATAAACATATTTACAAGACCCAAATCTCTTCCCCAATCCCGAGCACGTCACTTCCTCTCCGGGTATGGCTCCGTACCTGCGGTGGTTGTTATTTACCACAACAGAAACAGAAAATGGTTTTCTTAAGCATTACGCTTAGTGAGAATTCTAAACATGGTAGAATGTTTAAACATGTGAAATGCAACAATAAACATATAAGTCATATCTTTGTATTCGCCGAGTCACCGGTTCAATGATTCATTCAGACCCGGGACCTCCATTGGTCCCGTGGCCACTTCTATTCCTTGGACTTCCGTATTTCTCGGATTCTTCCTCTTCACCACCCTTATTACTCCCAACTAATGAATCATTTATTCGGTGCTCATTGAATACCACATAAACATATAAGCACATAACCATGTAGGCACATATAATCTTCATAAAGCTAACATGCAATTCACAAGTTAGTAACTACATGCTTTCTAAACATGAATAATCAGCACAATAAGACCATTTTCTACATCTCTACATCATTGATGCCTTGAACATAGTTTAACACAACCATTCTTTAGGCTAGAAAACTCACCTTAGCAAGATCTACCCAAATTCAAGCTAGAAATGAAGAATTCCTTCACAAATCTTGCTCAATTCTTACCCAAAGTAAATCCTACATGGTTTTGGTTCAACAAATATCATTTATCAAGAACGGTTATCGGAAAAACGTTGCCGAAAATGAAAAAAAATTACGTGCATGTGATCCTCTTACCTCCACGAATCCAAAAGTGGTCTCGGATAGTGAATCCGGCGAACGGCGGCGACGGTACGGCGAAAAACGTCGTCGGTGACGGTTTCTCCGTTTCTCTCTCCGAGCTCTCTTCTCTTTCTCTTTTAATTTGCTATATAATGAGAGTCTTAACACCTATACATGCCAAGGCATGAGGTATCTTGATCTCAAGTTTAGCCATTTCCTGTTTACACCCCCGGAATTTCTTAAGTTCTTATTATGAAATCCCCCAAACATTCCATTAACTACCCAATTATCTAATGAATATTTGTCTAAGTTCCGCATGGGTCCCAATGTGGGTCCCATATATTTTATGAAGTTGCTATTACACCTACTAATTATCAATCTTTTTTAATTATACCCTTATTTGGGTGTCCAAACTAATACCAAATGCTAAACATATATCATCATATAATATGAAAGCATTTAAACAAATATTCATGTAATCATTTAACTGCATTAAATCACGAAAAATGCAAATTTTATTTAGGCCCTTCACTGGGTTCCACTTCCAAACCTGTCCCTCCTCACTGGGGACTTTTCCAATTGGTGTCCTTTTCTGAACACCTTTTCCACGGGCGAGTCCAAGCCTCCCCTTAATCCATTTTATACACTAATTATTTTAATTAATGTATATTAACACAGTAATTAACCCGTTCTCCGGGTACGGGTGTTACATTAGGAAACTGCCATATCTACTTTCTCAGACATATAGTTGATTTAGGAAACCACTGGACCAGCCAGGATCGCGGGACACCGCAACTTTTACGCCCGGACTGTTGACCTGATCGCACGGTATGCATGACACCTCGGGAACTCCTGGGCCCACGGGGCACGCCTTTACCGGAATAACCGGCGCTTCTGGGTGACATGGCACTATTCTCTTAGCTAGACTATTTTGGACATATCAGCTACCTCCCATTTTTGAAACTGACTGGATGAGTCATCGAGTGAGGATTCGAAAATCAGTAGTGCCTCGAAAACCGTCCGAATGTCGTCCGGGAGTGCTGCTCGGGATGGGGCCCACACCCCAGGTCACCCGGTGGAGTAACTGACCGGTACAGATAGGAGCTCAGGTGTGGGTATTGTCACGTGTCAGGGAGTAATTGGCCTGGTCAGGGTTTAGCGGAGTCAGTTCAGACGTAACCGAACAGTCGCGTAGTAACCGGACCGTCACGTCATGCATTTAATGCGCGCGCCTTTTCAGGCGACCCTTCACGTGCCCGAGATGACAACTGTAGACGACTTTTGGTGGGAAAGCATCTGAGCCATCGGATCTGTTTGATCTAGACTGTCCGGTACCTCTATATAAGGAGTACATGTTCGTTCCACATTCTCACTATTTGAAAATAGGATATACCGAACGGTCTTTAAGAGCGAAGTATTCCCGAGCACTTGTCCTCTCTTTTTTACAATTCAGGCTTCCTCCACATGGCTTCTCACATCGACCTGATCTCAAATGAAGGGCTTATTACCTTCCGAAGGGACTGCGAAATCCCTGACGACGTCGGGATCCGTCCCTACGTTGAAGGGGAGGAGGTGGCTTTACCCTCGGTAATTGTTAGCAGCTATCTATTGCTAATAGTGGGGCTGCGTTTTCCTCTCTCCGCCTTCTTCTGTGATCTCTTACAGGGATTGCGCTTCCTGCTTGCTAAGTGCCGTCCAAATCTTGCCCGACTTCTTTGGGGCATATCAGCATTGAATCAGCGGCTCGGGATACTTCTCCGCTCTGTAGATGTCGCCAGGTGCTATCTTTTGAGCATCGACCACAGGGATCCTTACCTACGCGCCGGGGCGGAAGGAAAGCATCTCGTCCAGGGTCTAGACTTCCCAAACAAGAACTGGTGTCGATACCCGTGGGTCGTTGTCTCTGGCAATTGGTTAGTGGACCCCTCTATGTATCCTCTTGCAGCCTTTGATCCTGAGCTGTGCAAGACATCCTTTGCTGCTTACCGAGACATCGCTTCCTCTGTAGCTGACATGTAAGCGATCAACCGAGCGGTTGATGCCGGCCTCAGGTTTTTCGATTTGATTGGGGGACCTGTTGATGAAGCCAGCGGCGAAGTTCCCCTTGCAGCTCATGCTGCGGCTGCTTCAGGGTCGCGTCGTTACACTTGGTCCATGGCATGCGATCCGCGGGCCATGAGGGGGGCCGCCCCACCTGAAGGGCCAATCGCTCTAACCACCAGCTCTGATTCATCCTAGTCTGGGGACACTAGTCCGCCACCGGGCCCGACCAGGAAAGGTAAGGAGAAGGCAGTTGAGGAAGAGTCTCAACCCCAACCAAAAAGAAGTCGGCCGGAAGCACACGCCGGCCTTCATATGCCTAGCTCCTGGACAGGCCTCTCCCTCGGCAATCTGGAAGGTCATCTGCAGGCGGTGGAAAAGCAGAGCGCTATTCTACAGACGGATTCTATTATGCGGGAAGTAGACTTCCATGCCCTGGAGCTCACTGTCAAAGAGTTGGTGGCCAGGATGGCTGCCATAGAAGAGGAGATTAAAGCCCTGAAGGGCAAAGGGACCTGAAGACCCTCTTTGATCTTTCTTTCTTTTTTTTTTTTTTTTTGCCGAGGAAGCTACTGAAATTGCCCCCTCAATGTACAAAACATTTTAATTAATGAAAAGGTCCCCTGAGGCCACCTTTATGCATCAATTGTATTGTTTGCGATTGCTTGTACCCGACCTGTTGCTAACCAACTTGAACACTTGAGAGTTAACCGAGGCAGGCAACTGCTTGAGGGCTTGTTGGACAAGTAGCCGAGCATCCATTGGCCTACTCATGCGGGACCATTCTGGAGCGGGCGCCCAAGGTATAAATCAGATTTGCAAATTAACGTTGCATGTAGATGACCCGACCGGTTGGTAACATTGTGGGTCCTAAGCAGTATCGATTTTGTCTTGATTGGGATATAACCCGGGATGTAACACTGTAACCCCGGGAACTGCCGCTGCCACGTGCCAACCGATCACTGGGTTGGTCAGGATTCAATGAGGACAGCGCAGTCATAACCAACCCGATTGTGTGCTAATCGAACCTTCATATCACGCATTTAATGTGCGCGCCTTTTGAGGCGACGCTTCACGTGCCCGAAGTGACAGTTTTGACGAGAAATCTCCTGGTCTGTTGGATCTGCACTGATCCTGGCCGTCCATAGTTCCTATATAAGGGACACTTGGCTGCTTCCTCCAGTTGCAACTACTGTCTAAGAGATTTTACCGAGCAGTTGAGAGTGACCAAGATTCCCGAGCCAGGTTTCCGAATCCTTTTCTGCGCCTAATCTTGTAAGTTCCTCCTTTCTGTCCTCAGTTCTTCATTGTCTTCTTCTTTTTCTTGAACGAAGCTGGAGGGAGTGAACCCACTTAGGTTAGAACGAGTCTGGGACTTCTTCTTTTTCCGATTTTGTCACTTTTTTCGGTCTGGGGGTACACTTGAGCAGATTGGACGAGCAGGAATTCCTAATAGAGTCTTGAGAGAGTGTTGCCTTACTTCCCAAATCTTGTTCGATCTACCCTTTAGGTTATTAGATCTACCTCGCCTATACATCAGGTTAGGAGTTATTGACCCATTCTCAGGTCGTCAGTCCTTTAGGTCCTCTACAGGTGTAATCATGTGTCATTCAGACTTCAACTCGTCGTCCTAGTCGGAAGACGAACAGGTGCGATCAGGGTCTGTGAGCACTAGCCTAGACCCTCCTTCATCGGCCCCCTCTGATTAGCATAGTGAGGGAAGAATACCTGTCCGGGCGTCTCACGAGGAAACGCACCAAGATTCTCCCGCGGCCTCGACATCTGGGGGTTCGGGTGACGAGGGGTCTATACCGAACAGCCTCGGGGTCGTCTTTTCTTGTGAATCCATAGTTAGCATTCTGCTCGGCCCTGATTTGGATAGGATCAGGGGTAGATATGAGCTTCCCGATCCTTTTTCCCTTACTGTCCACGATGGCGGAGCTCACTTTCACGAGTCGGGCTTTGTCACGTTACACGAAGATGCCTTCATGGCAGGTCCTCACCTTCCTATCCATCCAGTTGCCCGGGACGCACTCATCTACCTCGGGATCTCTACCAGGCAGCTTGCGCTGAACGACTGGCGTTATCTGATGGGGTGCATATCCTTGTGGCCCCAAGTCCTCGGGTACGAGCTTACCTTGCAGGAGTTCTTCTGGACTCACCGACCCTTCAAAGTTCACGGGGAGTCCGGTTTCTTCTCACTCGGGGCCAGGCAGGGACGAAAGATAATTATCAACTGTCTGAGCAATAATAAAGGGTGGAAGAAGAAATTATTCCAAGTATCCACCCTGGGGCTGTGTGAGAAGGCGCCGGGTATTCAGCTGAGGACTTCCTGGGCGGGGGAGCTGAGGAGTAAGCCCGACCACTTCTTCTTTCTTGACTAGCCACTTTACTTTATCTTGACTAACCCATTGGTGCGTTTATCTTGCAGTGGGATCAGTGGACCCGCCGAGTCTTCCCGACGGGCTACAAGTGCGGGTCTTATCTCTGGTGAAGGACCCAACTGACATCTACAAAGTGCTGACCCGGTCGGGAAGTCCGAAGATCACCTACAAGCCCCAGGGATTCACAGCTCCCATCTTCCCAGCCATCATCTCTGGTAAATTCCATTCTCTTGACCGTCTGGGGAGTCTGGGATTTGGGCAGAACTAACATGCTCCTTGTGTTGCAAAAATGGCTCCCAAGAATGCGGCGGCATTGAAGGAGAAAGAGGCGGCTCTAATGGCCCGGGCTGGCCAAAAGAGGAAGAAGTCGGTCCCCACCGAGGGCCAGCCGCTGAAAAGACTTTCCTAGGGGATATCCGCCCGGGCCGAGAGGGAGGCGGCCGGCACCTCTACGCCAGTCGTTACAATTGCGGCACCCCTACCACCACCTGCTGTCGTGACCGCTGCTGCACCTTCCCCACTTCCTCCGGTGACTAGACCGTCCGGGTTTTCCTTCCCGACGATGGATGAGGCTCGGGCGGGCCCTTCTTTGTTGCCGGAGACCGAGACAGCGGATGACGTCCGCGGAAGGGTACGACCCGGGCTATTGCAGAGTCAGGTTGACAGGTGCAGCCTAATGAGCCCCGAGGCCATTATCGGTTGGCTATACAACATCAGCCACTTGGTGGGTTTCTTTTTCCAATGCGAACATTAACCTCTAATGCATGCTCATACTGACATTTCCTTGTTCTTGCAAATTGGCTGCATTGCTGCTGGGGCCGAGGCCACTCTTCCCAGCTTTGCTGAGAGGTCGGCCTCCGCCGGCCAACCTCTCCTTGGAGAGGGCTGCTCGAGAATCTGCGGAGTTTGCCCTCACCATAGAGGAAGAAAGATCCCGGGCGACAGCCCTGGAGTTGGGTGAGATCCGTGATTCCTTATCAACCGAGCGGACTGCCCGGAAGGCTGTAGAGGCTAAAGCCGCGGCTGCGGAGGCTAAAGCTGCAGCTGCGGAGGCCGGGAAGGTCATCGCCGAGAAGATTGCTGAGGCCAAGGTTGCAGCCTCGGAGTCCGCAAAGACCTTAACCGAGAAGGACCTGGCAGCCATGACGACCACGCTTTCAGAGCTTACTACTGCCCGGGAGGCTGAGGCCAACGAAGCTGAGGAGGAATTTGAGGCTGGGTTCCTTGCAGGCTACGCCGATCTGGCGAAGCGGGCTGCTGCTGACCATCTCGACTGGGATGTGTCCGGGTACTCCTGGGCCGAGTCCGGTTACTGGAAGGAAGGCCAGACCGACTCCGAGGTCGCTACTGAAGGCGAGGTCGCTGCCAAAGTCGAGGTCACCGCCGAAGCCGAGGTCGCTGCTAAAGCTGCACCGGCCACGGACCCCTCCGCTGACGAGCAGGTCGGCGAGGAGGAGGAAGTAGTGGTGGTGGACTAGTTTTTTCCTTTTTGTTTGTTGTATTTTTTCTTTTTTAGGGAGGCTACTACAACTGCCCCCCAGGCTCTGTACAGTTTCTTGTTAATTAATGAAAAGGCCCTTGAGGTCATATTTCCCTTCCATTAACTGTCCTCTTTCTCTGCACTGTGCCTGTTTGTGATTGCTAGTATCTGTTCGGTTTTTGGCCAACCTAACACCTGCCTTAGCAAATGTTTTAGGACCGTAACCAATGGAACACCTAGTCTTTCTGACCTGTTTAAAAGGCAGTTGCCCGGAGTGCTGTAGGAGTTGGTCCTGTTTAGCATCCTGGATCCTGTTTTATAGTCCGGGGTATATCTCTGGTCACTGTAAGTACTTAGGAATATTTTCCAAGTCCTTGTAGCGACCGGTGTGATTCCCTGTTTTGGCCTAATATTCCCCCGCCCCCCAAGCATTTTGCTAAGGCGGGAGTGTAGGACTGAATGGCCGTAAGGAACTGACCTGGAACATGGGTGGTTGCAGGGTCATTTGAAGCTTGCCATCGTCGGCCACCTAGGGGTTTGGCCCCGTCGTTGGCTGGACCTAGGCAAAACATTAAGTGATTTTCTATTTAGGTCTAGTCTCCTCTTGTCCCCGAGCGTCCTGTGAAGGTGAGGGCGTGCTGGGGAGCGACCGTAGGAAACCTACCTGGAACGTGGGTAGTTACAGGGTCCTTTTGTGCCTGGGTTCGGGGCCCGAGGTCTTTTTAGTGCCTGGGTTCGGAGCCCCAAGTCTTTTATGCCTTGGGGTTAAGCCCAAGGTCTTTGGTGCCTCGGGGTTAGGCCCGAGGTCTTTTGCGCATTACACGGTATGCTGATAGGAGTAAGCTTTCAAAGTAAACTTTTTCATTATATTAAAAAAATTAAAAAAATAAAAATTTATGATGGCTGCTTAATCAGAGCTACAAAAAAGGAAATTCCTCTACAGTACTAAATTCTCGTGGTAGGATGCTACTGAAAATACTTGCGGAGGTGTTGCACATTCCAAGGATGAGAGAGATCGTGCCCGTCCATGTTCTGTAGCCAATAGGTTCCCGGTCGGTTGATCCGGGTTACTTTATATGGACCTTCCCAGTTTGGCCCCAACTTCCCATGGTTCGGGACTAAGGTAGACTAGTTTACTAATTTGAGGACGAGGTCTCCGACTTGAAAACTGCGGTGCTTCACCTTGCTATTGTAGTATCGCGAGACCCTTTGCTTGTAGGCTGCCACCTTTAGGTTGGCCCGGTCTCTTTTTTCCTCTACCAGGTCCAGCTCGGACCTGAGAGCTTCTTCATTATCTGGCGCCCTGAAGTTGGCCACCCGATATGTTGGCAACCCGAGCTCTATGGGGACCACTGCCTTAAAATTATAAGTTAAAGAGAACGGTGTTTCGCCTGTTACCGCTCGAGGTGTGGTGCGGTGCGGTAGGCCCAAAGGAGGGTTAGTAGTTCTTCAGCCCACAGCCCTTTGGCGCCTTCAAGCCTCGTTTTGATTAACTGCAAGATTGTCAGGTTGGTTACCTCGGCTTAACCGTTGGCTTGTGGGTGCTCGGGGGAGGAGTAATAATTCAGTATCCCGTAGCCCGAGCAGAATTGTCTGAAGATGGGGGTGTTAAATTGTCTGCCATTGTCACTGACCAGAACCCGGGGAATGCTGAATCTACTGAGAATATTCCTTTCCCACGAAGTTCTCCATTTTTTGCTCGATTATGGTCGCCAAGGGTTCGGCCTCTGCCCACTTGGTGAAGTAGTCAACAACGATTATGGCTGTGGATTGGTGTCTGGAGTTTTCCCGGTCGGTTGATCATGGGAGAGTATCTTTGACACTTGTCGCATCTTTTAACATACTCCTGTGAATCCCGAGCCATGGTGGGCTAGTAATAACCTTGCAGTAGGGCTTTTCTTGAGAGTGCCCGGCCTCCAATGTGGTTCCCGCACACTCCTTCATGAATTTTGAACAGTATTGCTGAGACCTGCGCGGGGTGTACACAGGTGAGGTACGGGATAGTAAATCCCCTCTTGTAGAGAATGCCGTCGAGAAAATGGTAACGGGCTACCCGGTATTTAACCCGGCATGCTTCTTCTTTGTCATCGGGTAGCGCCCCTGTTGTCAGGAATGTCATGAGTAGGTCCATCCAGCTAGGTCCCAGAGTGACCGGGTCTACCTCCATGCCCTCTGAGTTGATCACACTTGGCTCGGGTAGATATTGTATCCTTATCCCGGGCACGTCTGACTTAGAAGACGAGGCGAGGCGAGCCAACCGATCGACTCTGGTATTCTCTTCTCTGGGTATCTGTGTAATGGAGAATCCCCTGAGCTGCTTGGAAACCGCTCAGACAAGGGCAAAGTAAACTACCATATTATCTTCCTGCGCCTCGTACTCTTGGTTAACCTGGTTGACCACGAGCTGGGAGTCGCTGTAGCTCTGAACCTGTTGCGCACTCATAGAGATGGCCAACTGTAACCCAACCAATAGGGCTTCGTATTCGGCCTCGTTGTTGGAGGCGCAAAACCTAAACCTTAGTGCATAATCGAGCTGGATACCGTCGGGGGTAGTCAGGATGATTCCTGCCCCGCTGCCTTGCTGATTGGAGGAACCGTCCACATGCAGTACCCAAGTTGGAGTGTCCGAATGTAACCCGGGCGATAAGGCCGGGGGTTCGGACTCTTCGACCGGATCCTCGGGATATGTAATCTCGACTAAAAAGTTTGCTACGGTTTTTCCCTTGATGGCTGTCCGGGGTCGGTAGATTATTTCAAACTTTTCCAGCTCCAATGCCCACTTAACGAGCCTCCCGGAAGTGTCTGAGCGACTGAGGATTCTGCAGAGAGGCTGATCTATGAGGACTACAATGGCGTGGGCCTGAAAGTATGGGCGGAGCCTTCGGGCCGAGGTGATAAGGGCGAATGCCAGTTTCTCAATACGGGAGTATCTGCTCTCCGCGCCCTGTAACGCTCGACTGGTGTAGTACACTGGGAACTGTATCCCGTGCTCTTCCCGAATAAGTGCCAAGCTAACCGCCAATGGTGACACTGCCAAGTACAGAAACAGTTCTTCCCCAAGCATTGGTGTTGAGAGCAGAGGAGGAGATACCAGATACTTCTTGAGTTCCTGGAATGCCTCTTCACACTCTTTTGACCACTAGAACGCTTTGCGGAGGATTTTGAAGAATGGCAGGCACGATCGGTAGCTCGGGAGATAAATCTGTTCAGTGCGGCCACCCGTCCGGCTAGGCTCTGAACTTCCTTCGTTGATTTGGGCGACCGTATGTTGATGATAGCTTTGATCTTCTCGGGGTTTTCCTCAATTCCCCATCTGCTGACTAGATGGCCAAGAAACTTCCCGGACGAGACGCCGAAGGTGCATTTGGCCGGGTTTAACCTTATCTTGAACTTTCTCAAAATATTGAAGGCCCCAGCCAGGTGCTCGAGGTGGTCGGGCTAGTCCCGGCTCTTGACCAGTAGATCATCTACATATACCTCCATAAACTTTCCAATGAGGTCTTTGAACATGTGGTTGACCAGGCGCTGGTAGGTAGCCCCCGCATTCTTGAGATCGAAGGGCATAACCTTGTAGCAGTACTGCCTTGGTCAGTGATGAACGCCGTCTTCTCTTCGTCCCTGGGGTACATGCTGATCTGGTTGTACCCCGAGTAAGCGTCCATGAATGAAAAGAGTGGGTGGCCTGCGGTGGAGTCCACAAGGAGGTCTATCCTAGGCAGCGGATAGCAGTCATTGGGGCAGGCCTTGTTGAGGTCGGTGAAGTCCACACACATTCTCCACTTCCCGTTGCTTTTCTTGACAAGGACAACGTTAGCTAACCAATCGGGATAGTGGACCTCTCAGATGGACTTCGCCTTTAGGATCTTCTCGACCTCCTCACTCACTGCCTTCTGTCTCTCGGGGGCTATGCCCCTTCTCTTTTGCTTAACTGGACGACTATCCGGGCTGACATTGAGACGATGGGACATTAACCGGGGGTCAATCCTGGGCATATCCTTATGACTCCAAGCAAAAACATCTTGATTTTGCTTCAAGAACTGAGTCAGTTTTTCCTTCAAGCCGGGCTCCAGTAGGGTACCTATGCTGACCGTGTGGTCTGGGCACTCGGGGTCCAGCATCACTTGTTCCAGTTCTTCCATCGGACCTATCATGTCGCTCTGGTCCCGGGGGTCCATCTCTTGAACGTTCAGAGTTTCCGTGATTGCCCCCCGGTGCAACGAGCTGACATAACAACTCCGCGCGGTGTTTAGATCTCCACGTAAGCATCCGGGTCCCTAGGGAGTTTAAAAATGGAGAAGTTTCTAGGGTCTAACTCTTGTGTAACATCCCAATCATAGAACATATGGCAAACAAGTGGGATCCATATCGTGGGGACCCCGATTTTTGTATTAGGTACCAAGTAAAATGGATTTGGTCTGCCAGTAAATAAGTTTATGCGTGAGTTTGGGACAGCGTTTCTAAAGTAAAAATTTTTAATCTATTTTTACATATTTTTGGTGCAAGTTAGAGAGTCAAAATAGTAGTTTTGTCGATGAGATATAGACCCTGTTTGACTCACGAGTTTGATATATGAGATATTTATATTACTCTTCCCCTTTACTATTTTATATGGGGATTGTTAATGTCACACCCCTGAAGTAAATAGTCTTTCATATATGGACTGTTAAGTTGATATTGATAATTAATCTTGCACTATTTGGACTACCTAAATAACGGACTATTTAATTAAAATAGATTATTAATCTGGTTTCTTGTATCCCTAGATTAGTCCTACAAAATAAATGTGATATTAGGCTTTTGATTTTTAAATTAACTTTTACATGAATGATTTATGTTGTAATTGTTAAAAATTTGGGAGAATCAATTTTTAAATTAATTTCTAAATACTCAAATATCGCATATATCCCACAAATTTTTAAAAACTTTGGCCCTCCTTGATCTATACATGGGACCGCCCATGGACCTACGACAAGTTTGATATCAAGATCAGACGGTTTAGAAATGGTTTACCACCCTTTTTAGGTTTTTATTTTTTTGGGATTGGATCTACGTACGAGTTTCTATGTTAGAGGTGTGGTTACTGAGTTGAAGTTGTCTATTATGAGTAATGTTTGGGGCTCAAACACTTTTATAAAATACTTTACATAAATACTTTATCTCTCTGTCAAAGCCTTTGTGAACAAATGGCATCACACATCTTCTCTCAAGTGGGAGGTTGAGGGCTCCATTTCCCTTAGAGGGGAGTGATTTGAGGGATTTTTCCCCTCCTTAGCCCATGTGCTCAAGTGTGTAGTATGTGCTTGTCTTGGTAGGTCCTAGTCTAGGTGGGTTTTGCATGTGTGTATGTCCTTGCATAAGTCAAAAAAAAAAAAAAAAATACTCTATCTTTCTCATGGGTGAGATTGTGGGGTTCGATAATTTTAGTGGAACTCACAATAGCACTTAAAAAAATATATATATTTGTACAAAATATTTATACCCCCAACCCTACTAGCCTATTATTAGAAAAGGTTGACTATGGGCGACAAAAGCAAATGGGTTGCTTCACGATGATATAATTTTGAGGAAAAGGTGGCCACAATCTATTAATGTTGCATTCATTCGGGAATCTTAGTATAGTTACCTTGACTCCCACAAGCAATTATGGGCGATCACTATTACGCTCACATATTTTTTTACACATTTTTTTATATTCAATTTTAAGTATATATATTATATATTATATAAGTGGTGTATAAAAATATATAAAAAAAATTTAAACAATACAAAGTACATACATTTAATAGATAATGTGTCAAAAATATGTGTCAAACATTTCCCATTATGGGCACCTTCATCTCCATATAAATTCATTTTGGTTTAATTACAATGACATCTTTAGAGTTAGGTCAATTTACAGATACTTGCATTGACTTCCGTTACTATAGATGAAAACTTGACAAAATTAGTGGTACATACAAAATTATTTATGTGGCTAATTTAGAATTAGAAAATAAAAATACTCTCGTACCCCTATTAAAAGAGGAAAAAAACATACATACAATTCTTATTAAAGTAAATTGGTCATTCTACAAAGGTTTAACATGAAAATTAACGTAAGAGGAAAGTGTTACTTAACCCCAAACCTCAAGTGAGGTCATTGTTAATAGCAAATCCAAAAATAACAAAAATTAACGTAAGAGGAAAGTGTTACAACCCCAAACCTCAAGTGAGGTCATTGTTAGTAGCAGATCCAAATATAACAGTTAAGATTGGGGGGGGGGGGGGGGGTGGTTTCCTCATGATTTTCCCCTATTAGACATAGCTTATTATCTAATCTGGAAGATTTAATGGATAAATTATACTTTTAATAATCCTTATTGTTATTGTCATTCTACTAATAAAAATCTCTTTCTTGTAGATGTTATGGAACAATGGTAGAAGTTGGGTAAAACTCAACTAAAAGAAAAGGACTAAAAGAGCATCTCTGGGGGCCAGATCGATCCAGGTTAAAAAGACAGATCGATCCGCTTCAGCCCAGGGACCTGTACACATTCTCTTGTAAAGTCGAATCGATCTGGCTTTTACACGCGGATCGATCCGGGCATTTGGACGAGCATTCTGCTGATGACTTGAATATTAGGATCGATCTGGCCTTTTGCCTGGGATCGATCCGCGGTTTTTCTTCGAAGACACTGCTGCTAATTGAAACTAGCACATCGATCCGGCCTTTTGCTTGGGATTGATTCGCACAATTTTTTGGAGATTCTGCTAGTGACTTGAACTACCGATCAATCTGGCCTTTTGCCTGAGATCGATCCGCAGCTTCTGAAGTTGTTGCCCTTTATTATTTACAAGTTAGAGATAGTTGTAGATTAGCATGAGTATTTTTTTGGTTAGTTGTTTTTAGGTTGTAAACTCTCCCTCTCTCTAATCTCCTCATCTTTCTATTAAATTACTCATCCATCTACCCAAATTAACTTACATTATAGTGTTAAAGAGAGAAGAGTATTAATGTATTGA